>CM020511.1:11125000-12535000 GCA_009823395.1 Thamnaconus septentrionalis
CGCAGGAAGCAGTTACCTCTCTCAAGGTTTTCCCAGGTACTTTATCTCATTTACGGGAAAGTAACAATGATTTATCAGCGCGCCCCCTCTTTAAATAGCTCACCGGTTCACCCCGTTGACTCATCTCTTTTGGAATGTGAACTGAAAGCAGGCATTCGTTTTGCTCCCGACTTGATGCAGAAGCGCTTGCGGAGATGAACGACCGGTTGTTTGGTGGGGCGGGTGGCAGAACAATCAGCCGCAAAGTATTTTGCCCCCAAACTGCAGAGAGGTTTGGAAGCGGCGCGACATCTGTACGTGCAGGCGTCCCACCTGTAAAACAATGCGTAGCGCACCGCCAGTAACAGCAGCGTATCAATATGCAGTGTTTTCCGCCACTCCAACATTCACCTAAGAGCGTCTGAATTAAATTTTCAAATGAACTACCTCCTTTTGCCTCATTTCCTTACCAAAGACTGCATAATTCATCACAATTTACTGCGGCGCTTGATTTTAATCAGGCCATTTCTGAAGAAAGGTGGGGCTTTGATAATCTGAATGGAGCGCACATATTCCCCACCCGCCTCAAACGGCAATCTGCCGGGATACGAATAAGGAATTGGTGACAGGGGCCATCTATAAAGTGATGAATATTTAAGATGCAGTTTTAATAAGTAATACTCTCTACATAAAAGTGCTGTTTGTTATGGCCTCCCGGTTGTCATTACATATTCAGATGCTGCTGCTGTTGGTTTTTGCTGGTTTTTTTTTCCCCGTCCTTTCTTTTTTTCTGTGCCATCAGCATCTCTTCAATATTAACACCCCCGCAGATGGATTTCTGATTGCCTGGCTAAATGTGTGTATCCCCTGCTTCTAAATTATTATTGCCATTATCATTATTAATGACTTGTCTGCTTGTACTCAATTTACTTTCCGCTCTGTGTGCAGGGGAGACGTTTCTGTTTGTGCAGGTCACCGTTTCAAGACGCGTTGCACTTTCCTGCTCTGTCGGAGCAGTTTCAGCTCTCTGGTTGAAGAGTTTAGACATGAACCTTTTCATGGTGCTTTCCAGGAGTCGATGGAGGGGGCTGACCTCGGTGCGAAGGTGAGCTTAAGAAATTTTTATTTCTTGCAACAACCTGAGAACATGAACAAGAGAAGTGAAAAACATGTGAATATCAAGTGTAAGGTGAGTTAGTTGTGAGTCAGACTGAAAGCTTCAAAAGTTCCAGTGAAATGAGCTCAGGTGAGTCTTGGTATTCTTTGGCGTTGCCCGAACCATTCTCACTTTTTCTTTAACACTCGAATATTCAATATGGACTCTGTCATACTTTTTTTTTTTTTTTTGCATTACTGATATCGCTCATATTTTACCCACACATTTATTGATTGTTTTCAGGGCTGAAACTATGAAATGTCAATACAAAGCTGTAGTGCCAGTCGCGTTTCAATTTCATTTACAGACGGCTATCAACAATAATTTTTAAATGAGTCATAATAAATATGTAAACATTTTCATAATCACGTATGACAACTTATGACAATAGTCAAATGACTATGAGTGGTGGATATAATATGTTGTAGGTTCATCGTTCATAATGTCTTATATCTCTACGGCAAAGTGACACTGATGGCCTGGGTGGTATACAATAATAATACAATATTACAATATAATAATAATATTATAATTCCATAGCTATTCTTTGTTTGTAACCAATATTCTCATGTGAAATGAAACATGTATGTATATTTAAGCCTTAATGCTCAAAAGGTAATTTTGAGTCTTATAAATATTATGTCTTTGAATTTTTATGACTGCCCCACTGAACACTGCAACTGTACACTGTGCAACAACATGACACACCTTGGCTGCAAGAGCTGCTCGCACAGTGCAAATCACACCAAAGAATTAGCCGTACCGCCCCTCATTCCTTTGTGGTCACGCACGTGATGTGACCCCTTGACCCCGCCCCACTCGCAGGCCAACGATCTGCCCAGATACATGTTGCATGGAGAGCGTTAATGCACTCTCCATGCTGGTGAGGAGGCCTTCTTACCGCGCCACTACAGGTGAGGACGCTTCGCTCTCGCGCTTCAATCCCACACACCGGCCGCCGGCGCGCGCACACACACACACACACACACACACACACACACACACACACACTCAGGCGAGCCTCACACCAGAACGAGCGAGTGCGGCTGGCAGCCAAAGCAGCTTTGGCACGGGGCCTAATGATGCCCGGCATGCGTCCGCCTTCGACAACGACAGGGTAACACCTGCCAACTTTTACTAAGGTGTAAATGTCTCTATTAGCGAGCCGCCGATCCCGAGTGTACTGCGCGGGGATCAGGAGAGGGACTCGGGGCTCCGAGGTAGCTGTTCAGAACCCGGTAATCACCGGCTCCACTGGGCCTGTTCAGTCACGCCGCTCTCTCGTAGGCAATCTTTTCACATTTCGGAAGCAGCGGGAAAGAGTGCAGAAAACTGTTTAAGCAAATGAATGATTGAGACTGAAATCAGGAAGTAAATGCAGGGCCTCAAGTCACGTCTGCGATATTCATGGGAACGTTGCATATTAGTAAGAAGAAGAAGATGAAGCTGAAGCATGCCTTTATTTATCCCGCATTGGGGAAATCTGCATAGTTACAGCAGCATACATAGTGCAAAGAATTAAAAAGAGTGAATTAAAAATCCATCCATCCATTCATTTTCAATACCCGCTTCTTCTTCTTCTTCCTGAGCTCAGGGTCACGGGGGTCAACTGGAGCCTCTCCCAGCTGTCATAGGGCGAGGGCAGGGTAACACCCTGGACGAGTCGCCAGTTCATTCGCACACTTATGGACAATTTAGAGTTTCCAGTTCACCTCACATGCATGTTTTTGGAGTGTGGGAGGAAGCTGGAGAACCTGGAGAGAACCCACGCAGGCACATGGAGAACATGCAAACTCCACACAGAAAGGTCCCAGGCCTGGAATCGAACCCGCAACCTTTTTGCTGTGAGGCGGTAACGCTAACCAGTAATAGTGTTTATAAATGAGTGTCTTAAAAGACTTGTTGTGATGTAGAAGTGTTTTCACTGAGTGCAGTTATACAGCCATGTTGGCTGCAGGCAGTAATGACCTGCATGCTGTAAAATATTGCAGAAGCCTTTTACCCTAACTTGTATTTTAACTTTTTTTTTTCTTTAGCAAAGAAAGTTTGATAAGATTGGGAGTTTATCTCGTCCTCTGCTGAACTTTGCTCCGCCCTGCACTTACCTCACACAGATAGAAAGACAACACACGGAGCGTTGCTTCGATGGGATCTAGATGGGAAATGGCTTTTTAATCACATCACAAATAAACATGTCGGCTGTTTATAGTGTGGCTCTGTTTGTTTTCTGAAGTTTTGCTGTCAGGAGCTGCAGTTCCACTTCTACCCCCTCGGCCAGAGTTTTCCTTCTCCCTTTCCTTCACGCCCCAGATGGGAAAAACCGAATGTGCAAAGATCGCCCTTCCTTGTGTGTCTCCTAGCCTGCCTTGACACCAGATGTTACGCAGCATATCAATTGCTAAACCCAAAACCCCCCAAATCAAATATTTTCCCAATCCTGACCCTAAAATCACTCTCCTGGTCGAAGCGGAGCCAGTGTTTGAACAGGGCCAGTGTGAGGATTCTTCTCAGGACAGTAAAAGAAGCCTGTTTTCCTTCGGTCCAGGCGAGGTTTATTTTCCTCCACTCATAATCCCCGCTTTGTTTTCGCAGCAGCCGTCGTATTTGCATTCACATTCATGACGCCTCCTCCCATATCATACCCATAGGACATATTGTAGGACAGAGTTTGGTTATGAATACTGCAGATACCAGGTTACTGGATATAAATTACCATAATCCGAATTGGAAAACAGAAGGTATTAGCATATTTTGTCATAAGCTATTGTTACGTTTTATTATGCAACTTTGAAACCTATATTCCTCCGGGAGACGGATATGGATACGACTGTGCGCACTTCGGTAATGCCATTTGTAACGCCACGGGATTAAGCACGGCCTCTTCTGCTCCAGAATGGATGGAATAAGATATCAGATATCTAATGAGGGCTTGAGTTTCTCTCTTATTGGCTCATAATTACAACGTGAATTCTCTTCAGCAGCCACGTGCTGTATACGTAGGTTGCGGCTGGATTCCTTTGTCGGCTACAGTAGGACGAGCACAGGTGTGTTGAAAAAGCAAAACAACATTCATACAATGTGTTTATTTTACTGCGGTTAATGAGTTCAACTTTTGAGCCAAGCCGACCGCTGGGGTGTTAATTTGCTTTGATGTCAGTTGGTCTTGTGCTACTGCAGTGCAAACCACTCTGCCAGTGCCAGTGTATACACACGGCTGGTATCCTAATGAGTTATAATGGTACTCCTCAGCCTCAGGTACCTTGCTAGTAAATGGTAACCTGCTGTCGCCACTAAATAAACTATTTTAAACAGATTTAAAACTGGGCTTATAGATGATAAAACACCCTATAAACATAGTGTCTATAACTTTCAATGTTTTTGCTTGTTTGTTTTTTTTTTTGTCTTTTAACAAAAGCAATAAATGGTCAGATGGAGGTGTAATCAAGACCACCTTAACTGAGAACAAGATACTGGACAGGAGGCATCAAGACCACAACCAAGACAAGACTTTGGGGTGAATCCCAATTCCTCCCTCAACCCTGAATCTTAATCATCAGAGTCTAAAAATGCACTCTGTCCCAAAGTGCTAGTGCTGATTCTTAAAGTGTCAAGTTGAGAAACAAAAGTGAGTGGCTAAATCACACTCAGTTTTAAGATTTTCCACACCCACCCAAATCAGTACAGCCATTATGGCATAACACGGGCAAAATACATGAGAGTGCATGCCCCTATTAATCTTTTGGGACCTGTCTGGGTGAATGTATTGTGTGCAGCAACTGTATGACAGTTATCTCTACCCTTTCTAAGGACTGAGACTTTACGGGCATTTTGTTTCACGATAAAACAGATGCACCTTATTATTTGCATTTGCAGAAGGGTACATAATAATGATGATGATGCTCTACCAGGACCAGATGGCCTGGTTTTTTGAAAACCCCTTGTAACATTATGTCTGACACAAGGAAAAAACAAAAACAAAACCAAAGAGGCTTGAAACCAAGGCCATGCAGAAGTGGTCTTGAAACCGGTCTCAAGACCAAGACTAGTAGATTAGTACTATAACACTGCATTCAGATACACGCAGTCATTTCAACCGCTGTTAATGTGACTTTAACCAGGAGGATAAAAGGAGAAACCTGCAGGCTCTGAAAGTAGCCTGTCTAAACAAAGCTCCTGTATTTTAGTGACGAAGGTGTCTCTGGTCCCCCAGTAGGTTGGCCCGTGGACAGTGTGAGAACCTTTAGAGGTCACAGACGGAGCTGCCGTCACTCAGCCGGGAGACTGGTGCTGAGTCGGGGCAGGTTGGGCTGCGGTCAGGATGCGCTGAACAGGTGTGAGTAGAGGGAGGGCCCGGCATGGCTCTGTAACCTTGGTCATACACTGTGTGCCATCATGTGAGGTGTGCATTTGCATGAACGTTATTGAAAGCCAACGGAGCATGGAATGAGTAGATTTGTACATTGAAGTAAAACTTCACACTGGGATGAATTTAACAAAAGAGTCGCACATGTTGGAGAGCAACCATGAGTGTGTGTGTGTGTGTGTGTGGCGCAGGGTGTAACCTGGTTTATTTATATGGGTTGCAATCTAAGAGGTGGGAATGTGGAAATGAGCGTGGTCGAGCGCAGTGTATCTAGTGTTGGATTACATTGGCTCCAACACAGCTGTGTTTCAGTCAACAGAGCCCACAGTGAAGGCCGAGCAGTGAGCAGCTCTGTTAGTACAAGCTGAGAAGTTCCAGAGGAGCAGGAGGAGCCGGTTCGAGCACAATGCTGGAAACACACAGCAAAGGGGAAGAACACCGAGGCTTTGAGATTTGGAGACGGATTTGATACGGATGCTTCTGGGGGGACGGTGCTAAGTGGCCATCTTCATTAGCACTGACTACTTACTGACTCTCAGGAGTGTGTGTGTGTGTGTGTTATAGAGGGGGGGGTGCCACCAGTTCTGTACAAAGCAAAAAAAATACCATGAATAAAAACATTTCTTAAAACAGTTGTGTGAATAGTTCAAAGTTATAGAACAGAACATGACTGCAGTGATTCGAATGTGCGTGTGTCAAATCAGTGGCTATTTGTAGTGCTTTACATGTAAAAAAACAAAAAAAAAAACCCAATAAAAATACAGACAAAAGAAAAGAAAACAGTAAAAGGCTCCTCAAAATAGAGATGTTGTAAGAGGCATCTAGTACGTAAATAAGTCTTTAGCACTGACTTAAAAGTTACAAGACTATTTACAATGCAAATATACAGCAGTGAGTTCCAAATTCCAAACATTCATTCCTATTCTTGGCTTTTTTTCATCCAATCTCCACAACAAGCACTCCCTCAAATATCAAGTCTGAACAAGGACGTATTCAAATGTGTTTTACTCCATGTAAGGTCAGTGTCATGGTGAAATTCTGGGTGCAGCAACAGCAAAAGCTCGGCCCCTCTGTTTTCTATGGTATAGATTGGTGGACGTGGAGGACCATCAGGTTTGGAGGGCTGATGATGATTTATCAGGTCAGGGAAATATTAAAAGCTGGCGAAAAGTCGAAAGAACTGGAGTCTTGTACTGCCTGGTCTTCTGCAGTGAGATTTTTTTTTTTTGCCTCTAACTCCTTCACTTATCTAAACATGTCAACGGACGAGGCCTCCTTGGCGGCGACTGCGGATGTTGGGCAGCGGGTCGGAGCTGATTGACTGTCCCTCCGTCGCTTTCCCTCGTCAACCTCCCCGGCGCTACGCTTCCCACTTAATTCCTGTGTCAACGCCGCAACGTGCTCGCGGCGTTTCACCCTGCAACTAATGTGAGCAAAGGTGAGAGCGGCCCGTGCGCCGCAGACAAAAAGGGCTTTGTGAGAGCTTCGCCTTGAGCAAACGCGGCCCTTTTTGACGAGAGGCCGCGGACAGATCGTTGGTGCCGTGGCTGAATAAACATTCTTTTTTTCTCATTTTTTAATGATCGCTAAATACGACTCTCGCGCGTTTGTTCTCCGCAAACAGGCTTATCGCGTGGACGCAGATGTAAGCGAGCTACATTCGGGGAGGGAAAAAACCATGATTTGCTTCTGCCCACACTCTCAGTTCCGAGTGGGGACCATCGATCACCAGCCTCGCTCTCCTTTCTTCTCCTCCGTCCCTCCCCGTGTGAACAAACAGCCGACACAAGGCGCCGCTCACGCCGCCACACGCACATTCCAGCACACACCTGTGCGACGCCGTGCTGTTTTGACTGATTGAAGAAAGGAGAAAGTTTCCCGAGAACGCCGCGCGTCTCTCGTGATATAAACCTTCCTCCCTCCCACTAGTTGTTTATTGGAGGTCTTTATTTTCCCCTTTTGCTCATCAAAAAAACGAATAAAAAGGTTTCAAATGTGATTCCGGGATGTTATTTGGTTACCCATTGAACTAAAAACGTTCAGAGAGATGATTTTTTTTTCACTTAAAACAAAAGCTCAGCAGCTGTGAAACGGTCCCAGTTTAAAAAAAAAAAAAGATTGGGGGAACAATAACATGCAAAAGGGATCACAGCAAATTGGTTTTAAAGGAAATTGAGTCTAGGAAAAAAATTGAGTAAGCAGTGACTGCTGCTTTATATTGTCTCGGCGGTGGAAAACAAGAGACCTGCTGGGCCTATCAGCACACAGCTTTCTGTTTGAAAAATAAGCAACGGCGCAGGAGGAATATTTCCTTATTAGAAATTCAAAGTCCCTTCAGGAAGAATATTGGCCGCGATAAATCATTTAGTGCGGCCGACCGCCTTCGCTAATACCGCCGAATCAGCAAAGCAGAGCCGAGCCTTTATACGGCCATCAATTATTGACTCACGCTAACGCTATTAGCATATTCCTCTCAGCTCCGGCAAGAGACAAGACACGGATAGATAGATAGATAGATAGATAGATAGATAGATAGATAGATAGATAGATAGATAGATAGATAGAGAGTCCCCTGCTCTCTCACATTAAATGAAATCTGATGGATTTATATTGAGGGGATTTTTTTGGGGAGATTTTTTTTAATTCATTTTCTCAGTAATAGAAGGTAGGGGAAAAGTCTGTATTGTTGGAGGATTGGCTTGTAATGACAAAGTGGATGCATGTGTGTGTGTGTGGGAGTGGGAAGAGGAGGGGCTCGAGGGTTTCATTTTTAATGAAATATCAAGTGTGCAGACTGCACAACGGGTTAGCATGGACAACACACAACAACACTTTGCTGTCCCATTAACTGCTGATATTGTCGGCCTTGCCCTTAAACATTTAGTTGGTAGGTAACTATGAGTGTGAAGCTGCGTTGGCTCTCTGACACTGCACACCTGCATCACAACTTGTTAATATGCAAAAGAAATTTACATAGCAAAAAAAAGAAGATTCTATTAATGAAATGAATGAAAACTTCTTTGCAAACAAACACATTACTCAAATATAGTGCCAGGCTGGCTGAGCTGATAAGATAGTAAATGGTCAGATGTGGGCTAAATGATCATATATGCAAATAAGATTCAGACCAAGCAAAAATAAACTCTTTCTTCTGCAGTCAGGATCTTTGTCTCATGAAGAACACAATCCAGAATGCATCGCATTCATGAGTGCACTGTCATCATTGTCATCATCATCATCATCATCATCATCATCATCATCATCAATAAAATTTGTGGTGAATAAGCTGAAGGCAAACAGTAAGTGTCTGTTTAAAAAAAATAGAAAGAAGAAGAAGCCCTCGTGTGGATCTCATCCCATCACGAGAGGGGAGGGAAAAAAACTATCACACTTTGAAAAATGACAAACCGATGGAGCGTGAAAGCATGCATTGCCAAACAGCAATTACCGCTTTCTCCCACGGCCCCTGCAGAGGAACCCCGCGCTGCACGCATCCGTCGCACTTGACACACATGTATCACCGCCGCTCTGTTACCGTTAGAGGCCCGGGACGGATCGGGGGAACTCGGCGGAGGCTGGCAGAGAGGCACGAGCTCGCGAACAAGGTGTGTGGCGGTGGCGGCGGCGGCGGCGGCGGAACCACCGCCGTTTGAAATGACGCTTTAGAATTTGAATTTGCAGGTTGCTGTGACTTGCATCCACAAGGTCAAAAGAGCTCCAGATGAAAGACCAGAAAGTGCCCTGGAGGCGTGGGGAGGGGAGGGGCCGAGAGGGGAGGGTGAGTTCGGGGTTACACGCACACACGCACACACGCACACGCGCACACACACACAGAGCGAGAGCCCTGCTACTGGAACTGTCATATTGTCTCAGTCCAACAATGCGGCAGCTGGCACAAACAGGCGGCTATTTAACAACCACCAATTGATGCTATGCCACCAGGTGCGACTGTGTGCCTTTCCCAACCTCATTTTATGCATCAGCAGAATTTTGTTTGCCTTTATTTTCACGGCGCCGACGCTGGAAAGCAGAGAGCCGCGCGGTTGTTGGCGGGGTGGCGGTGGGGGACAGGTGTCGTAAACGCTGATATTTGCCTCTGGAAACGACGCGCAAAAAACGCTTCACACACGTGGGAAAGCTGCTGGATGGGCGGATGCTGCTCACCCCTCCCACCCTCCCGGACATCATCCGCGCTCGTGCGCGGCAGGCAACACGTCGGCGATGTTTATATTTGCGCGCGGACGGCGCCGGGGCCCGCCGGCGTCTGTGCAAAGTGTGCGTTTCCCAGCGTATGTGCGCAGGGGTTGTAAGCAGCAGAAATAACACACTTCCATGGGACCTTTTAAATGGACGCCATCTGTCTCTATCAGCGGAGGCGTTGGGAAAAGCCGGGCGCAGACGCGTCGCGTCGCGCCAGCCGGAAGTGGGAAAAAGTGACAAAAGAAAAAACCGGGGAGGAGGAGTATAGAAAAAAACCATAATGAAAAGATGTTGGGGTGAAATCTGAGCGCTGACCGTGTTGACAGTGTTGGGGAGCAGTTTTTCCTTTCGGGGACTCACACTGGAGTGGTAATAAGTAGATGTATGGAATGTCTACGTGACTGTTTTTATTAGTATTCTAATTGTTACTGTAGTTGTATTTATTTCAGGGTGACCTTCCAACAGCCGGCCTGTCACCATTCCTATGAATTAGTGAACAGGAAATCTTCCCCAATGAATATCAATAATAAATCTATCAGCTTGTTCCTAGTGTCCTAGTGTTGAGGTTAGCCAGAGTTACATGAAATTTCTTCTTTTGAGTGGCAAAAAATAAATCTGGGCTAATCATCAAGTCAGAAATATGTTATAAATACATGATAACTGCATTCATATTAATACATATCAGGAAAAGATACTGTACATAATAAACAAATAAAGTGACTGTAGAGATGCTGTAGTGTGGAAATGTGAAGGCCTTTGTCAAATGGGGGAGGGGGGGGCCGGGGGGGGGCATGTCCAGCCCTGCAACCCCCCCACCGTAGCTCTGCCCTTGTTGGGAGGGGCGGCCACGAAACACTTGTCATATGGATGACTCGCCATATTGTCCTTGTCCCAAGGCAAACAGATTTCGTGCAGAACACACACACACACACACACACACACACACACACACACACACACATGGTCACACTTAAACAAAGAGCAGCACCTGGGCAAACTCTCCGCCCTGCCTGGATCCATGTTATAGGAGCTTATCATTCATTGTAATGGCTCCGTCGTCTTCCCTCTGTTTCCCTCATCCACATCACCATTGTTTTCCATTCAGCTCGCAAAACAACCGACTGGGTGGTGGGTGGGGGGCTCTGCCTCCATCCGATGCACCTGTGCCCCCCCCCCCCATCGCGCTGGTCCATCCGGGATGTTTTGCTTTTTGTTTTTTTTTAATCGCTCTGCCTCAGCGTCTCTGCCTCAGCGTCTCTGCCTACCTGTCACTTACGCCGCGTGTCTGACAGCTGTCAGCCCCGTCGCCGTCTGTACCCCCCCCCCCACCCACCCACCCATCACCTCCCCCCACCGTCCCTGAAAACTCTCCACCTCCCCTGTCAGACACAGTGAGACAGACGCAGACGTGATGTGATGGCCACACGGTCTGATAGCACCCCCCACCCCCCCCCCACCCTCCCGGATCCTTCATGCTCTAACCGGGCTTGACTGGGGATGAGCCTCTAAACTGCCTGCTACAATAAGGGACACGTCCCGCAGAATGGGTTTGACCCCCGCAGGTCACCTCGCAGATTAAGCCTGTTGGAGGCGGCAGACCTGGAGCCTATTCACACCTTAATAACACAGGCCTACACACACACACACACACACACAGTCGCTGACACCCATACGGTCCACGTACAGTGGGATTCACGCAACAAACGCGACGCTACGCGACGGTTTGCGAGCGTCGCTTCGTGTGCGTTTTGCGTACCCACCTGCGCCCCGAGGATTGAGCCGAGACGCACGCACACGCGCGCCCGTGCACACCTCGAGAAGATACCCTCGGGTTCTCTCCTGACTTTAAGCCGTCCTAATCCCTGAAAAAGATTTGCAACAGTTTGACGTAATCCCTTCACATTTCAACCCTCCTCGCTCCCAAATGCCTCCTCGGCCAACAATGCATACGTGATAGCTTGATGTAATTAGAGCCGTTAAAGAGTCGCGCACAATGGGAGTGTTTTGTGCCATTTCAACACTGCGAGCAACAAACAGATTAGCCCCTCGTTCGGTTATGAGGGCGTGTAATGGCTTATGACTGCGCAATGAAGTTACCCAATACGTTCTTACGCAGGAATTATTATGAATTTGTGAAGGCTTTTGTCAATACCTCCCTGCACCCATGTACACAGCGCAACCGTCAGTGTAAATTGTACAATCATATAAATCGCTGTGTACTTTTAACCTCTTCTGTAAATACCTGTAACAATGTTATTCATTTCATACCTGGACTTTTTGGCAATAGGTATCAATTCATTTTGGATGCTAGCTGCATTTCGTTGCTCTGTACTTCTAATCTGATCTTATATTTCCAAAACAAAGAAAACACAAAGACTCACTCTTTTGATAACAAAAATTGTGTGCGACATTGTTGGGTGGACGAGTGAGCGGGTTGCCGAACTATTTATTAGCTTGTTTGCACTGCCAAGGATTGCGTTTAAATTCATTGTGCCTGTTACAATGACAACATAGAATTGAATCAAGTTGAATTCCTTCATTCCTCCATTCAGTTATTGCACTATGTTCTATGGTACATAGATATTCTGATATAGCTAAACTAAGACGCGTAAATGTGAAAAAGTGTTTCCATTAAACTTTTGCGATATACCTCGATATTGACATGTCTGAAAAACCACCTCATGAGAGCATAAAAACCTTTTAACCATATTTGAGAGGTTTTTCGAAGTTTAGGTGTTTCCATGACCAGTTTTTTATTGTGCCGAATTCAAGGGGTCATGGAAAGGCATCTACTGTCAAGTCAAGTGTGTTGTTGCTGCAGGTAGAAGGATAATCACCAACCGTCAGCCACGAGCTGTCTGGTCTTTTCACATTTGAGGGCGTTTAGGTGAAGACAAGAATTTAAAACAAAGTTCTAAAAGTTACCGGAGCGCTTTGAGGCGACGCAACAGTTGCGGGTTTGTAACAGAGTGTATAAAGGCGACGACGGTGAGGATGAGGGTGACGGCTCTCGCCGCCTGGTGTCTTATTTACACTTCCCGCCGTCTCCGCTCGCACCTTCCACCACGGCACCGCCACCGCAGCAGCACATCAGGTCACGCCGACGCCGATACCTCCTCTTCACCGCCGGTGGAAAAAAAAAAAAAAAAAAAAAACACGGCTGTTTTCACGACTTGGAGAGACGCTGCGTTCGTGCGTGATTTCCTCTGGCCCCGGCTCCACTAGGTAGTCAGATTAATAGGTTACGGATGTCGTGCGTGAGCCTGTTTCACAAGGGAGAGTCAGGCAGGAAGAGGAGCCAGACTATGTGATAATTGGCACGACTATAATTGCTGCTGCTATCAGATGAAATTGTCTGTTGCTTCAGACGAGCCGGCTCGTGATTTGAAAAATTGGTCGGACAAAAAAGCTAGCGACACGTTGCAAGTGTGACGTCATAAATAGATTTTATTTAAATAAAAATATACAGGAAACCGCATTTCAAAAACACTTACGATCAGCCGAAGTCGCTCCGCAACGCTAATGTGGCGCACGTGACAACAAAGACGCCGGGCTGTACGCAGACGACAACGGATTTCACTCCTGTATTTTTCCTCCATCCATTTGTTTCACTGCTTTATTACCAATTTCACACATGAATGCATTAGACGTGTATTAATTAAAAACACACACACAGTCAAGCCGCCGCTGTTTCAGAAAATGAGAAAAGGCCTTTGAAAGCTTTCGTTTGTCCTCGAACCTCATTTTTATTTTCTCCAACTAGTTTTTTTTTTTTGTTTTTAAGAATATCATTCATAATATTGCTGGTGTCAGTAATGACGCCTGCTTTTTTTTTCCCCAACACAGCAGATGGTGAACCGGCTTTGACAGCGTACCAGTGAGTACCACTGAATGGGTAATTCACACTATGTGTTTATGCTAAGAATGATGTTGCCAGCGACACTTTTGATATTTGGTTTAGAGACGAGAATGAAGCTGGATGGAGTGAAGGTCATGGAATGTTTTTCCCAGGTTTATTTATTTATTTATTAAATGAATAAAATTTGATTCAGTGTGAACAATACGCAATCAGCAGCGTTCTGCGCAGGCAGATTTTTATCACCATTAAAAACCTCCCCGTCCCAGTGCGACTCTTGGCGTCGGGGTTAAAGACCAAGAGGTGCTGAGTGGGCAACTGGCAGCCTGTGCGGTGGAAAACCCGAAGCCGTTCCGAGCTCCGCACTCATAAATCACACGCACCAGGCGGCGGGTTCGTCTGCAGGTGGGAAGGTGATTACTCACCGCAAAAACACCAGTTGGACAGCGGCGGTAGGAAGAGCGTTTAACTGGTAAACTTTAAATGGTTCCGCGGTGAGAGCGCAACGCGGAGGGAAGCTCACGGCTCAGTGTACACGCTGAAAGCAGACAGAAATTGGTTGTTTGGGTGATTTCGGAGCAGACGGCCAGGTGGCTGCTCCCGTAAACAACGTTGAATTTCCAAGGATTCGTTCTTTTTTTTTCCACACACTTGCGTGTTTTAGCTGGCCAGTTTTTTTTTTTTTTTTTTTTGGGGTGGGGGCAGCTTCAGGCTCTTGCACTGTGCCAATCTCGCCACCCAGCCGGTCAGGTGGAGTTTTTTCAAGATGCTTCAGGTTTGGATTATGTTCACCGTGCGTGGAGTGGTAACAACTCTAATATATTCACATCTCTGAAGAAGAGAAGCTTTCACTCTCACCTTGGCAAACAGCAGCAGCTTGTTAAACTACTGCTTCATGGTCAACACGTGAAACTTTGTCTGATAAATGGTGATGAAAGTGCAACTTCGTCTTCATGAGATAGCATATTTTCGCTGGTGGCTTGTTATCATAGCTGCGTAGCTTCTAATGGAATGAAGGTTTCTCTCATTTGTGAATCAGAATCAAAATAATGTATTACTCCCCAGGGGAAATCACCTGATTACCTCATTGCCAAAATTTCCTTTTGGGATTTGATTAACTTTGAATAGCCTGGCCCATCATAAAATAGTCATAAAATTCAAATCTTTACCCTTCACTTTGTATCACTTTTGCTATACTTGTTTTTGCTCACCACAAGTACAATTTCAGACACAAAACTAGTTATGCGTAACATCTATTTAATGCCATTAATGAATCAATCAATACATCAAACAATTAAATAATCAGTTAGGCATTAGATTGAGCATGTCATCAAAAATTGTGATTGTATTGTAGATGACATGTCCAAATGTGACGTGATCATTCAGGAGAAAATTTTAAATTTGAAAAAGTATTAAAATTGTAGAATACATTCCTTATTAAATATGCCTTCGAATAATGCAGCTGATGCTTAGATTTAATCATCATATATATATGCATATATATACATATAACCATCTCCCTGTGATAGTAATGAAAATACACGGACTGGTAGTATTTCAATAACAACATCAGTATTACTCTGAGTCATAGTCAAACACATGGACACGGTCTGTCCACACACGTCTCGCCATTCTGTTCATGTGTGTAGACCAGTTTAAATGATCTCATGACAAAACCCTTTTTGAGCAGAAGCTCCAGGAGAAGGTGAAGCAGGGCTTCCTCCTCTCATTTGTCCTTCGTGTCCATTTGGGCTTCCTGATGTAACAACGGTTAATAATTACTGACCTTCATTTCATCACTTTGTTCGTCCTGCGAAGAGCGCTCCTTCTTGTCTTGAAGTCCACTGTGTGTGTGTGTGTGTGTGTGTGTGTGTGTGTGTGTGTGTGTGTGTGTGTGCCTGCTCTGTAATGATGTCTGCTACATCAAGGCGGCAGCAGGAGAAGCAGTAACCTCATCTGTCTGTCTCCACGTATGGCCCATGCATCCTCATTAATGACCTATTTCATGGCACATTAATTTAAATGATTTTAGGGAATGCAACATTAGCACATCCAGCGGCTCATAACTCTTCCTTGCCAGGGCCAATATTTGGACGCTGGATTTTCCGACACTCTCTGAAGCCCACGCAGCCTCACTATACTAGTTCAGAGGTCACAAGGCAGCGAGGAGACTCTATCTATCTATCTATCTATCCATCCATCCATCTATTTTTACAACTATGGCCAAACATAAAGTGTGCAGTTTTACGCAGTTTTACTTACAGCTGCAACAGATCACCTACAAAATCTGAATACATGAAACATTTGCATTAGAACAATCTGACTTTTTGCTGTTGTTGTTGTTCAAAGGTCAAAGTCGTGCCCCCCTCACCACTTTGACCTTCTGCTCGCCCGTATTGCCGCGCGTTACATCATCAGCCTTGATAAATGCGTTTCTTTAACTCCTGAACGCTTCTGTTCTTCCTGCTTTAGAAGCCACGCTCGCTGTCTCCGGTGTGCGTCCCCTCCTTTTTCTCTGTGTTGTGATGCATTGCTTCACTTTGCATCATTTCCCACGATAAAATCTTCTCCGTGGAAAAGTGGAAGGCAAAGACAAAAGGAAAAGAAAAAAAATCTGAGGCTTTGGCACAAAACACAAAAGCTTTCCTCTACTCCCACTCTAGCCTTCTTCTTCTTCTTCTTCTTCTTCTCACACTAAACTCACCAGCTCACTGGAGCTCCAACTTTTCTTATGGAAAAACAAACAGGATTCACACGTTTTCATGTGTCGTGTGTCTGCTGGAAGGACTCGCAGCGACCACTGACTGTGCGCGACAACGCACAGTGACAGCAATGCTGTCAGTGCACAGTGGCGAAGATGGACTAGACCCCCTCAACACTTCATCAGCCCTGGTCCTTATCAATCAACGACAAGTCACGAATGCACCTTCCGGATCCACCGAGAGCAAACAGAGGTGTCGTCTGCGCAAACAGATGGCATCTGACCAGCAGTAATGAAGATATTTATTCCGATTTTTTTTTGAAGCAATCAATTTTGAAGTGGTTCGCAGGACATAAAAGGTGCCTTCAGATATGACACTAATCTGCAGACGGATCAAGACAAGTAAAATCTGCATACCCGGCACTCCTGTCCTGTGAGTTATTTGGAGGTTTTTATGGTTTTGCAATCAACAGGATGCTAATAACGTGGCGAAAAAATCAAATGAGGATGCGTAAAGATGGATTTGGAAGCAGAAGGCCAACGCCGAGCCTCATCACGGCAGCCATGAAGGCGGATCACGGGAGGATTATGAGATCTAATTAAGAGGGTTATTTAATGTTTGCCGTCGTTTGAGACGGAGGGCTTCTCATAAAGTCGGAGGCGACAGTCGTAGTCGACCTGGGTTATTAGCTGTGTGCGAACAACAGACACGGGCGTTGCTGCACTCCTGCTGCTTTTTTAAATTTTATTTTATGTGTGCGTATGAAACAAACACTCGAGGATGCATTTAACAGCAAAAGGTTTCCAATAAATGGAATACGCATGCATTTAAGCCACATGTCATGAGTTTTATTGGACAACTTTGAGTAATTACCACAGCTTATACAGCTTAGAATATTTCATTAAAACCAGAAGCTTCATAATAGTGTTTTAATAAGGGGTCTATTGTTTTTCTCTTTGCTTCTAAATTATACAGGGGACTTCCATTTTATTCTATGAAGGAGGACCCCCATTGTCTTATATTAAAAACACAGACAAGACAAAGACTCATTTTTTTTTAATTTATGGGGTCACAATACGCATCAGTCACCACAAAAAACTGCTATAGGCAGCAAACATCAATGATCAATATTACTGAAAGTAGAACAATGTGCGTGAAACACACTCCTCAATGTATGCGTATGCGGGATTTTTTTTTTCAAAATGTTCTGAACAAAATAAGTAATATAAAATTTCTATAGCACCACTTACAAAGGATGAACACAGAAGGATAGAAAGCATAACTGAATATCAGCCGATAAAACATTTCCACCTGATTGATTGATTGATTGATTGATTGATTGATTGATTGATTGATTGATTGTGCCTTTTGAAGACCCAGTCTATACAGCTGGCTACCTGGTATTTTTCACAGGGATGTATTTCTCCATCTTTGCACTGGTTGTGTTAATTACGTCCAGACACTAATTTTGAAAGCTCACCTGATTTTCCTGGACTAGGATTCATCACCTGTTCAGGACCCTGGACAGTCCTTCCATTCATTGGTGGAATTGATTTGTAATTGCTGTTGCTTTTATTAGATGACATCATCATCATCATACACAACAGTACATGTGAGGACGACTTCAACAATTATGGATGTTTTCACATGTTCATAAAACCTGCTTCTGTACTATTTTGTCCTAACATCATGTATCATCATGTAAGCATGACAGCATGCATCAAAATTGTCACTGAATGTATAAAGTCTGCCAGGAACTTCCCTTCCAACTGTCATATGTTGGTTCATTTCTGAAGTCATAGGGGACTGGAATGTTCCACGACAATTTAAAGACACGATTTCCAAGTTTTCCCCCAAATGTTACGAGAAAGCGGCATCCTTTGGTGTCACATAGGATGAAGAAGGTCACATCTCAGTCACCCAAAGTGAACATCAGTGGGGAGCTCAGCGAGAGGCGAGGCGGGGCTGGGGGGGAAGGAGGAGGTGGGAGGAGGCGAGGAAGGAGGATTTCTGTGTCACTTGTTTCCTCATTGCTCAATCATCCAGTCATTCCGCCTGTCGAGACACATGCATCCATACGACAGCGGGAGTCGGCGCGAGCGTGGCGGCTTCTCCGTGGTCGGAACCACATTTCGTTCACCAGCTCGGCTTTGCTTGCTCGCTCGTGGCTCCTGTGAACTCGGCTGTCGCAATGAAGGATGAGAGGGGTGGAAAAATGGTTTCTCCACCCCTCCCTTCCGTAGAGGAGGAGGAGTGCGCTTCTATACGGGCGTGTGTGTGTGTGTGTGTCTTTGAGACAGTAACAAGTGGAAGAATGCAATTAACTCGCCAGGGCATCTCGGGAGAGACGGCAGCACTTTGCGATTCTTTACCAACATAAATTAAAGGGATCCAGCCTGAGGCAAAGTTAGTCACTGACAGCCTCTTAAAGCTGAGAGCCTCAGCGGCCTTCCCATCAAGCCACGGGAGGGGCCACCGGTCCTGCCAATTATTAAAAATGTTTTTAATGTCGACATGTGAGCATTTGCATATCGCCTGCTTTGAAAGGAAGTCTCTAAAAAAAAAAACAGAAAAGGTAAGAAAACAATCCAGCTGCATTCAACGGTGAAAACTTCCTGCGAGTTTAATCTCACAAGATACGCAGCGCCCGCTGTGTTTAAGCGCGTCTATTTGTCTGTGCATTCAAGCCCGCTTCCGACAATATGTCGCCGATCCCTCACCAAGGAGCGCGACAAGCTGTTTAGGAGATCTTGGGGGAAAATGAGACGCTACAATATGGCACAGCTTACAGATAAGCCTCCCACCGAAGTCAAACAGGAGGGAATTGGTCCGGCGCCTGCAGGCGTTCGCCGCCATCATCACTTTCCAGCCTGCGCTCGGCAACACATGGACAGGTTGGTACCGAAAGACGAGCAGGGATGCGTTGTTACTGTGCAAGGCTGGTTGATTTCTGAAGAGTCTTTTTTTTCATGATGTATTCAGCCCTGTGAAATGCAATTAATGGGACTTAAAAGAGAATGTACATCCACAAAGGCTTCATTTCTAAAATTTCACTTTTGATTATTATTGATATTTATCTTTTCATTTGCTGGCCAAAAGTCAAAATTTTCCATCTCCGGCTTTTCAAATCAGCAATTAAGTAAAATTCATACAACGTACATATGTTACATGTACACATACATAAAATAAAAGAAGTTGTTAGCTGTCACTCCCTTGATGTTTCTGTTTTTCTGGCCTCCAAATGCAACAGTTAAATATGATTCTTTATTTGCGGGGGAAAAGTTTTTGTCACTTTTTTTTATCCTCCCCTGGGAACAATTGTTCTTGTCTGTGAAACTTGCAACATCTGGATTTGTTTTCTCATTTTGTGTTGTCAAATTGACAAATGTGTTTTCTTAATTTGCTTGTGTTTGGTATATTTGCATGCTTTTCTTCCCTCCTCATCCCCCTTGTTATGTATGATTCTTCTGGAGGGCAATAAAAAGATGGAGCGGAAGACGTCTGAGCGTGCACCGAAGCATTGTCTGACTGTTCTGCAGTAAAGATCACTTTTTATACCACAACACATAAAGCACAACTAACTGGGATCATATTAAAACAAGCTCATTAGATTTTATAGCAGCTCTTTTGACAGAGGCCATGAGGGAGATGGAACCAAGGGACAGCTCAAGCTTCAACTGAGCAGACACGCCACCTGACATTTCAACACCATCAGGAATATATTCAAACTCCAAATGGTAAAATGTGTTGCCGCGTTATACTCTGTTAGTTGTTGTTGTTTTGTTTTTTTTTCTCAATTATCTTGGAACAGTTTCTTCAGTATGACAATCGGATAGTGTTTGGGTCATGACTGAAAAGGTATAGGCTAGGAAGCTAGTAGCTTATAAGTGCCTATCCTTAGTCCAGATTACATTTAAAATAAAACGACTATTAAAAAAACATAAGTGAACATCACCACACCAATCAAACAAAAGAGAAATGCTTTGTGACTGATAATCTTTGTCAATTAACTGGATTCATCAAGGCAGGCATCAATCACTTAGGTCGATATCTGCTCAGGATATTCTGTTTGAAATCTGTTTTAGTTTTGAACTTTTCTGGGCTTGATATTGTCTACAAGATCATTCCACAGCTTCCACAGAAAAACAAAGTAGTAGTAGCAAAGTAGTGTCGGTTCCTACTTGTTTCAAATGTCCCTAAATATGGTATTCATAACATGAAGGCCCATATAGTAACACTGGTATTAAACATTTCCTTAAACTGAAATATTATGTAAGATAAAAATAAATAAATAAATAAATAAATAAATAATCCACACATCACAGTGACCGCATTCTTCCTCGGCATGGCTTCACTGCAGCAATGTGGAACTTTTCCTTTCAAGCTTCATCTGTGACCTCTGTCTTCACTTCCCTTCTGCACGCCCACTGGTTTTAACTTTTACCCAGAGTCCTCTGGGTGTGCCAAACGTGAATGCCGTTGCTTTACCGGCCTTCTTTAAAATGTCAGCAAAATGTGATGTATAAGAGCCAATATGATGACAAACAATGTAACTGTTGCCAGGTTGTTGTTTTTTTTAACCCGACGTGCTGCCACAGTGGGGTATGAGACATAGTGGCTTCAGACGCAGTGATGCTGCAACCATTGCTGGTATTTTCAAGACACATTGACATAAAATGTAAAAGGGTTTGTTTCTCTAGATGCCAAAAATATAACTTGGCCTCCTGGGAGTCATCTATCTATCGCAGATGGCAAACATATACAGTATGTAAAAAGACAAACTCAAACATGCTGAGAAAAAAAAAATTAAACTCTTGCGCTTGCGGAAAGAATATTTTAATCTCAACAGCAGCAGCAGCAGTTACAGCGCTGTGGCCAAAAGCACTCACCAAATTTTTGCACCACTGAGTAGTGTTTTTTTTTTTCTTTTAAAGGATTATTATTTTTTTGTTTATTTTAAAATAAAGCACCTCTGGTGACTAAAGCCAATGCCAGATCAGACAGTGTCTTTTGGTAAATGATTCATTTGTTCCAAAAAACAGAGAGGGTTTTGAAATTACCTAATCATGGAGGAGTGCAATTTGGCAGCGGTACACACAGCGAGCATGGATGAGACTAATTTACTAAACATACCCTCCAGTCTCATAATTACATGTAATTTTACCGGCATAATTAACTAATTTAATTACTACTCCTCAAGAGCATCAATTATTGATATTACAGAGCATTCAGATGGCAGGCAGAGCTCTCCACGTTGTGCGCGTTCAGAGGGTGGTAAACACATGCTGGCTTTTTCCGAGAGTCTTGGCCGGCTTCCTGCTCGGCGCTCGGCAGATGGGTGAGAGAGACACTAGTGGGAGACACGTAGAGAGGGGGACGGGAGAGCGGGGCGTGCCATCACAGAGGTCCGGCATTCCATCAGCCGTTAATTAGAGCCCCGCGTCGGCCCTCGGGGGGATTTTCAGAGGTGGACAAATGAAGCAGTTCGCCCTCCGACGTCTGGATGTCAGCCCAGCCGTGTTATCACTCAGGCTGCTGTTGGAGAGTGAAAGGCATTATCGCCCGACGAGGATGTGAAATATGCTTTAATGTGCATGTCATTAAAAGAACAACAAATCTGGTTTCAGTCACTGCCTGTGTGTCTCCATCAATCGGTTGAGTGAAATCCCCGACTGGAAAGCTTCCAGTTGGCAGTGTTCAATTTTTACACTTGGAGGAACCAAACAAAAATCTGTTGCCTTTACGTTTTGGTCCAGGTCCAGTTGGCTTCGTCTCATGTTTTAAATGAATATATTAAAGTGACCTGCGTGAGCCTCTGTTTGGGTTCAGGCAAGTGCGGAAGCCATGCAGGAACATTGTGAAGAGCTGGAATTTTCAGTATGGCAGCGGTTTTCACAAGTTCTCCTGGCCAGAACTTCAAATTTCCTGGAATGCAGCATTTTTACTTGGTTCATTTTGTGGAATCGTACCTAAAACCCACGCGTGCTGATGGGCTAAACGTGTCCTTTGTTATTATTTTTGGAATATGCCGTTCAGAGGTTCTATAACCATCGACACATTTGTCTGTTGTATTTATTTTTACTCTATTTTAATTAAGTACTTTAATGGATTAAACAGCTTCATTATCAAGTGCACCACATTTTTATCCTCTCATAAAGTGAGCAGTGAGTGCACATAACGCAGGTGTGTTAGAATTGTCTACGTTTCCCTGAAATTTTCACTATATTGCAGCACTTTTTCACTGTGCTGAAACGGTCTCCTGTTTTAAGTGTTGCCACATATTATAACCCACTTTTAATCCATTAGAACCATTCAGGTCTTACACGCTGTGCTGAAATTATGATTTCAAAGTATTTTTTTACAATTGATTGACTGCTAATGGGAGAATGGCATCATGAGCGCTTTGTTAATGGAGACGCTTAAAGGGACAGTTCTAGACTGGCAAATTTGTCTGTTGCCATAATCATACTCATATTGGTGGGTACATTTGCCTTTAATTATCACTGTCTGGTGCCAGTGCCTACATCAAAACTCATCAAATACACAAGCCAATGCTGACGGCACATATTAGGCTAAAACAGGAGGTTGTAATTAATTAGAAGTTGGTCGCCTTTCTATACATTGCTCAATTAAATACACAGCTTAAAGGTGGATGATGGGTATTCTTTATGCATTAAAATATCGTCACGGAAAGATAAAATCCCAGTGATATGGTATAAAGGACCATAGTGTTAAATGAACATGCTATCAGAAAACCTGCCTAATGTATATTTTTACCAACAATGACTGAAAAAAGTTCAATAGTTAGTTAGAAGCTGTGTGTGTGTGTGTGTGTGTGTGTGTGTGTGTGTGTGTGTGTGTGTGTGTGTGTGTGTTTAAAAAAAAAGTTCCTGCAAACAGTCTGGTCCCTTGTGCACTGGCCGGCCTGTACTTGAAGTAGTGAAGCGAGGCACGCTGAGCACTGAGGTGAAAATTAAGTGTCACCCTAGGTGTGCAGAGTGTGTGAGAGTGGCTCTCCGCATTTTTCAGAAAAAAAAAACATATCGAGTGATTCAAGACGGGGTAAAAATGCAAAAGATGCACACCTGTGCCTCCAGTCTGAAGGTTGACTCCTCGCTCTGCGCCCTCGGCCTCGTTTTGTTTTGGCAAGCGCGCGCACTCATTTGTGCACGTCTGTCGGCATATGTGTTTGAGCGGTCACGTGCGACTTGTGTGTGTGTGTGTGTGTGTGTGTGTGTGCATGTCTGTGTGTGTTTGCGTGAGTGCCCCGAACATCCCCTCTCTGCCCCTCTCTAATTATATTCATAACAGCAATCTGAATGTGCAGGGCCCATGATGAATGTGCCACCCAAGTGTGACTTGCTCCTAATAGGATTCTGGGATACGCCAGCAGCCGACGACAGGGGCCCCGAGTGGCAGACAACGCCCCACGCCTCTGTGTCAAGCGCGCACGCACACACAGGCGCAGACATTCTGACGCACGCACACATCATGGAGTTGACACGCTGCGTTTGGGATTCTTTCCTTTCACCCTGAGTTTGCTCCTGACTAACTCTCTTGGCAAAGTTGTACTAGACTAGCATGTAATGTAACCTGCGTAATAACATGGCCCGACCCATTTTGTAATTTGTTGACTGCTTGGGTATCAAACATGGCCATATTTTTTAGATTTTACTGTCTATACAAACACATGGTGGAACTCTCAAAGAACCTGAGTGGCTTCCTCCCGCAGTTCAAAAACCTGCATGTGAGGCAAATTGGGAACTCTAAATTGTCCGTAGGTGTGTGTATGAGCGAGTGTGAATGGTTGTATGTCTTTGTTTGTCTTTCTACCAGGTCCTGCGATGAACTGGCGACTTGTCCAGGGTGTCACCATGCCTTCACCCCTTGACAGCTGGGAAAAGCTCCAGCAGACCTCCATGACCCTGAGTGCAGGAGGAAGCGAGTATAGAAAATGGATGGATGGATGGATGGATCATTCCTACATTTGTACTGATTGTTTGGCTTTGAGGTTTTTTACCCTCTTCCATACGCACCTTATTAGGTCTTGTCTTTTTGTGCAAGAAGTACACATTTAGACGTGTTTTTACATGGTATATGCAATGAAACAGTTCAGAAGAAGGTTTGTGAATCATTGACAATTTCAATCAGAATCTGACATGATGTAATGTTTTCTGTAATAGCAAAATAATTTGTTTATTAAAGAAATATTTACATTTAAACATTAAATGTGTGTTGCTCAACAGATCATTTGAAGCAGTAAATTATCCAACAACTCTTTCTCAAAGGTGACCAAGTAAAATTTAAAATGACGCTGTTTACAGATTTTAGACTTGAAATCCATCTGGTAAGCAAAATCAAGGACTGCAATATTATTGGGGAAATACAAATATGCCAAAATATATAGTCTGTGATAATTTAAGACTAAGAAAAAACAATAATTGCACGTGGGTTAAATTCTAACTGAACTTTCCTCTGCAAGGTTTTGAGTATAACACTGTAATGACACAAACTGGAAGCGTTTTCAAATTGTAAGAGGAAATGCAGGATTGGATGTTTCAGAGCATGACCAAGTATCAAAGTGGGTGGACTGAAGTGCTGTGCAAGAAAATCATACCGGAAGCCAACTATGAGGACCACCATACATAAAACCATGTTAAATCCAACCACATTGCCCATGAATTGAAGAGATCTCATAATATGTGCTTAGCTGTAAAGCACTTCCTTGCTCAGCCAGATTAGCATTTTCATTACCATATTCAGGATCTTGCATAATGCATCGGGCGTCGGTGATATTCCATGCACTGTATAGCCTTCTTATATAAAACCTTTCTAATGAGCTGTGTATTTTGGGCTCAGTTGTTGATTAGCATAATAAAGCAAAATGTGTTTTCTACCGTCAGGTTCAATTAAGAAGCTTTACCTCTTCAGATCTGAGACCTGTAGTGGATGTATAGGACAAGACGTATATTCAAAGGACTTTCCCATGGGGATGCCATATTGTCGGGAGACCTCAACCCATAAACATACTGCTCTACATCTATCCTTCAAAGTGTCAGTTCTTCCTTGTCACCGACTAAAAGGACAGTGCGGAGGCAGGTTCCAGTCCTCCTTACACACAATGAGCATCATCAATGAAACTACCCAACACAGATCATTTGGTATAATGAAGGACAATGAAGTAAAACCAATCACAACTCCCCATTAAAGCAACGTGTTCCATTGTCATTGGTGTCACATCGCAACTTTGTTTCCAATCACATCACTGCATTTAATTCTGACCAGCCTTGAGGAAAGTTACAAAAGTAAAATATTACCCATGTACCTTAAAATGCCCACAATGCACAAGAGATATGTGTTAATTCAAAGATTCACCTGGAAAAGCTATTGATGTGACAAAGTGGCTGTTTCTCAGTACATAAACTTGCCTTGTCAATCATCTCTGGCCATCCAAGTTTGGTTCCGATTCCAACATCGGTAGCAAATCCACATACTTTTCCTAAAGGTGATCCTGATGCGCCCACTTCCTCAGGTTTAGAATGGTGGTAAGTTTGTGTGGTCTTGGAAAAACACAGCACACAAGGTATTTTGCACTAGCTCGCGGAAATGGAAGCAAGAGGAGAGGAGCACAATTACTTTAATATAATATGTTTATTTGTGCATCTTTTTTTTATTTAAGTGTTTTTGTTGTAAACGGAGTGTTTTATCCTTAAATTAGTTGTTGATTTATCAAAGAATGTCATCTAAAATCACGCTAACAGATTACCATCAATTCCACTGCATCAGTTCCGGTTCAGACTCATGAGGTTTCCTTCCAAGATGAGAGTCGCGGGTTCACCAGTCCAGTCTTGACAAGTTCACATATTGAGAAATGGCCAACGTCTAGATGGGGTTCATGGGTCGAAGAACCTCCACATAGATACAGGACCCTGGAAGAATTCTAATGCAACCAATGCCGAAGCCTCTCTGTGTCTTTTCTGATCATTATATACATCTATATAGATCTATCCATACTGTGACTGCCATCAAAGCTGTCAGTCACGGGGCTCGCGCATCTGTTTGATAACGTTGAACCCTCTCGGTCGTTCCCAGATGAGCGATGTGTGAGGAACAGAAGGTGCGCACAAACACATGGGCACATACATGTTCGCGCACACACAAACACACACTCACGCACATGCAGGCATGCGGGTAGGCAGGGGACTGGACAGCCTATCAGGCTCCCACAGGTCCCCAGCAGGCCCCTCAACTGGGGTTCTGATGGGCTGTGGCATTGATAGACCATCTGTAACTGTGTCACGTTGGATTACAGTGAACGGCAGAGGAACACAAAAGAGCAGAGGAGAGGCGAGAGGAAGGGGGGAGGGATGGGGGAGAGAGGGAGGAGAGAGAGGTGGGGGAGACGGAGGGATCAAACCCGTTCCTCCTCCTAGAGAGCCTCGCTGTGTCTTTCTCCCAGCGACACCTCCTTATCCTGGAAGAAAAGACTTAATCCCCAACAAGTCCCCCCTCCCCAAATTTACCATCTCCTTTCCCTTTCCTCCTGGTCGTCCTCTCGCTGCCCCTGGTTCTCCTCTCTTTACCTCTCTGTCTCACTCTGCCGAGGGACGGCGGTGTCTCAGCTGTAAGGCTTTGTGTTCCTCCTGGGAACCTGCCTAAGAGATTGATCTGCGCAACGTGAGAAGCACAAAGACCTTGGGGTTTACGTGCCGCAGAGCCAGCCATGTATCAAGATGTATCCAGCGTGGGAGTAGCCATACCTGTCTTATCATATCACGGCTAAAAGGACAGATGATGGCAGTAGGAAGGAGCGCAGAGGGAGGAGAGAGAGAGGAGTGGGGCGTGGGGAGGTGCTGCTCATGTTCCACTAAAGAAACGTAAACAGCAGAAGAGAAAGAGAATGAATTCAAGTCATGTTTTGTGCTTTATTAAAAGGCTCAAGGCAAATCACTTTTTCTTTTGTCCTTGTTGTTCGCCCTGAACATCCAATGTGAAAGTCAGAAAATCGCATGGCCACACGAAAATATTTGTATGATGTCTTGTGCAGAATTTTAATTTTAAGGCAAGCGCGTAATATTTCCAAACGAACGGTGCACAGCGTGCCAGCTAAAATATTTTCCCTGCATAGTTTGGCTGCAGGAATGAAAGACAAAGCTGAAGTCAGAGTTATTTCCTAAACTGGCATTTCACTTGTGATTAAAATTTCACCCATTTTGTACTCTGCACTGTAATTAAGGCTCTAGTAAGACTTCTTCATCCACATAACCATTCTGGAGTTTCACAGAAGAAAATATGTCCACCTAATGGCTGTAATAGGGAAACCAATAGTGGCTTTGTACTCAGAATGTGTGTGTGTGTGTCTGGGTGTGTGTTGAAGGGACAAATGAAAAATATTGTCGACACTGTGTGATGTCCTGTGTCCTTTCTATATGTTAAACTCCAGAATGGTGATGTGGATTAAAACATATCGCTAAAGTCTTCGCTAAAAAAGTGCAGACAAATGGTTGGAATTTAAATGTTACAAACAGTCTCTTCAAGATAAAAGAGTCCGATGTATGTCCACCCTTGTTGTTTATGTCTTGTCTGTTCTTGTCCCTCTTTATCTTCTATTTCCTTCAGTCAAATGATGCTCAAAATCATATTTATTTATCGCTTCCACATTCTCCAACTTATTGTTAAGTTGAAAATGGAATTCCACCTGTTTCTGGTTTGGTGAGCGTAGGCACTTGGCAGTAGTTGGTCCAGTCATCTATGTTTGAGACAGCGTCCCATTTGACCATTGTAGCATCAGGTGAAATACATTTATTTTCCAGCATGATACACAAGTTAAACTAGAATCTTCAATTCTTCTGTTGTTACACAAGCAAAAAATGTGTTCACCCGTTTTGTAGGAACTAGTAAGAAAAGGAGAGATTCTTTACATTTGCAGCAAAGGCAGTACAATAAGTGTCGCCATAAAACACACGCTTTCCGAATGGACTTTGGTTCAGCAATCTGTCTACTGTCTCCCAGAGGATATTTTAAGTTTTTGCAACCGTTATATATTGAGCCACACGATACTGTAAACATTGTTTACAACATTAAGTAACATTGGAAGTACAGAAAAAAACATACAGAATCAAGTAGGAAAAGAAAATGGGTAGCAGTTATCAAACCAAGACAGCAGTTAGATGGCACCAAACGAAGGGGCTTCCAATCACTTTAAAGGTGTGATATAACTCCAGTGGAGCAGCCTTATACACTATAGACATGACTATTCCAAAATCCCCTTAAAGTGTACACAAACAACAAAAGCACTGTGTTCTGCCTACACAGCGACCACGGGTCAGAAAACCACTGAGCTCTCACAAAGTCTATGGGAGAACATCACTTTCTAAACGGAAAGCCAAATGCCTGGAGATTACTAAACTAATTGAACTAAACACTCAACAAATTATAAAGAACTCTGGTGTTTTGCTTGCTGTCCTGTCAAGTTTCTCTTCAAAAAGTAATGACTTTCCTGGCTTCTGACTGGGCAAAGCCATTGTCACTCAACATTCCATCCAGTTGGAGAGTTGAATAGCAGTCGCATCGGCGGCACGCTGACAAAGTTCAACACTTAGCTACGATGCTTAGTTATAGCGCTGCTGGCTGTGAAAATAGAACCAGCAGTGGTGTTGAGTTTTTCAGAATCTCATGCGTTGCAACATAATAGGCTATCTTCTGTGGGGCACTAAAACAAGAAGACAGAAATGATGTCATGTGAAACCTATGCTGCCTAAAGTTATTTTGTGGTGAACTCCGGTAGCTAGCATGAAATTAGCTGTCAGCTAACACTCTTGTTGATAATATTCTAATTTTCAAAGGCATTCCTTGCCATCTTTAATGGACAATGAAAGCACATATTGGGAGGCAGGCACCCTCGCTAGGCTTGGAATGTTTAATGAAGGGGTCTATAGAGGCATCCATACTCACAAGTTCTTTAGTTCATAGCCACAGTGCCGTCTGCTATAATTTCCTATGCGCGTTTCCACATCTGTGTACACTATGTTGTCAGACGGCTGTGAGTTTTCTATTGGTTTCCCTGGCGGTGGGCAGCTTCAAATATGGATCCTGACGGCGCTTTAATGAAATTTCTGTCTCTTTTCATAGCGCAGCTCCGAAAGCCTTCTCTCCATAACCCGCTCTGTGCACCTCGCGTGATTTGCCCCTTGACAGGAGCGCAACACCCTCGCTCGAAATGGTGCCGTCTCACTCCGGCTGTGTGTTGCAACCCGCCCACACACTGTGGGCAACAAAATAATAAGTAACCCGAGGCGCTGCCGAGGTCTCACAGCCTTTGTGATAGATGGCATTCCTTTTTCTCCATTTCTGCTTTTCCACCATCACACCCCTCAAACACACACGCACACATGCACACACGCGGGATTGGGCCTGCTGCTTTAGTGAGATCCAGTCCGTGGCTCTGCTGTGCGCTGATGTATCTAAGAATCCTATTTTGCTGCTCCATTGTGCGAGCGGAGATAGAGGCCCATCGCTGAGAGCGCAAGGTCACCGAACACGGCGGCACAAAGAGCCCTATCTTCTGCTCTCTGTCCGCATGTGCAAGTGTGCGCTCTCGCTCTATCTACCTATCTTCCCTTGCCTGTCCCTCTCCCGCGCACACGCACGGACACGCGTGCACCCACACAGCGGATCCCCGCCGCAGTGGCAGCGGCTCGCTCTTATTCATTCACTCTGCAAGCCGTGAGCAGACAGCTCCTTGAATGCCCTGACCTCAAATGCACAGAAATAGCCACAATAGTCTCCCTGACTACAAAATATCAGGCCTCTGAATCTGGACTCAGTGACTCACAGCTTCTATTTATCAGGGTCTGGGGAGTACAGAGACCTGATCACATCGAAGATTGGAATCACAGAGGGTGCGTGTTCAAGGAAGATGGGATGGGATGGGAAGGAGAAAAAAGTTCCAGCATAGAAACACTTTTTTTTTTCATCAGGAGGCTCGATGCTAAATTCATCCCTGACAAGGACACGTGCACTGGACTCAGACATGGAGGTCAGACTGAAAAGATGGAAACGCTGATTAAAAAAAACCAAACGTGAGAGTGAATGATAAGCTGAGCTTTATTTGCTACTAATTTGTGCTAAAACTCCCCCCAAAAACTCCCACCCCACAGACCTTCTGCTCTTTCCAGCTGGTTTTTGTAACATTAACACCAATTCATGAGATTTAGATAGTTAGAAAAAGGCTAATGCCATCCTGTCTGACAGCTCCCACACAATTCTGCCTTCTGGCTCTCGAATCAGACTTTCCCATTAAAAATAACATATACATTTTCTTTCAGACCTGCAGCCATTAGTGCGTTTCAAAGCGGATCAGAGAAGTTGTCAGATTTCTTACTTGGTAAATGATTATTATTATGTTTGTTGATCATGTGACAGCTTAGTGTTTCCGGAGTTGCACAACCAACAGGAGGCAGCTAAAGTTTGAAGTCGGGTCAATGACCTGTGTTATGGAAATTATACTGTAGGTTGCAGTAACCATTCAGGACAAGAGTCCTGATTTTGTGAAACATGAAGGTCCATCCAATTACCTCACAGGTTTGCAGCTGTTGCTGGAACAACTCCCAGTTGTCTTTAGGCAAAGGCAGGTAAGACTGGACAGGATACAAGTACAAGGCGGCATTGCATTGGCATTACAGCTTTACACCTCCTCTCGGTACATTTTAAATGGACCCAAAAAAATGAAGGGTTTGATTTTTTTGATGGAGTTGCTCAACTGAATCATCCTGTGTGGTCCCTCCCTGTCCAATCAGTGGCCTGCACTCTGTTGGTATAGCATTTTCAGGCTGACTCGATTCGCCTAGCTACGAAAATCGTACCTGGTATCAGGTTTTGTGAAACAATGTAATTTCATTTTTTTTTTTTTTCATTTGAGTTAATCCTCAATTGGTTCATTCAGCCACTTTAAATTTCAGCGACAGACCTTGGGTCGTTAAAACTTTTATTTGCGAGTTTCTTTGTGCGACAGTGTTGAGGAGATAAGAGTCTGGCAGCCGCTTGTGTTTTTGCTGCTGGAACAAATACCTGTAATAAGCTTGTGTGAATCAAGCCAAACACACAGTGTTTGAAATTACTGCACGATGCATCATTTTCCCTTTTCTCCAGGATCAACTGGAGGTCAGGTCCACACAAAGTCTTCAAATGTGTTTGCTGAGAGCGTCCCAATATACGAAATGTTTATTGCTGTAGTCAGTCACAGACTGAACAGCCCAGATGTGTTTAGGCGCATTGGTTGAAGCCTGGTGTTTAGAGTATTAGAAGCAGATGATCAGCAGAGAAGAGTGTACAGCGGTGGGTACGGTAGGATGATCCTGCAGTACAAGTCAGAGTACGTTCAACTGAGTCACTAATTGCTTGTAGTTCTGTATTTGTTAGGCTCCAATGAGAACACAGCACTGCCAGGCTATACTGATTGCTCTTGTAATAATCAAGTTGGTCTTGCGATAGCACTGATGTATTTGAACAGATGTTGGTAGCAGGTCCATCACTGATGGTGGTCCCCTTTGAAACATAACTAAGTAATTCCAATGGAGTTCTGGAATCAGAAGGCTGCCCTTTGGATTTACGGTTACATTGGTTTTATCCAGCATAACTTTAATAAACGCTAGCATTCATTTGCATGTGTTTTCTAAAGTTGTGGCACATTTGCCCACCGCACGTAGCTTCTCGCTATTCTTTTTTTTTATTACCGTTTATGTATCTGACAATGAGAATGCCCCATTAAGATTAGAATGTAGTCACCTGCAGTATTTACATGCTGGTTCAATACATTACATACGCATATACTTTCCGGTGGTTTATTAATCAATTTGATTGACATAATTGAACAGTTTTTTGAACAGTTTTAAATGCAAGTTAACAAGTGATTATTACTCATTCATTGACAAAACACTGATTGATGCATACAATGTGTGACTGTATGACTGATGCGGCAACATCCACTGTAGACATTGTGTTAAGTTGATTCCACATAAGGTGCAAGAGTCTGATCCATGCAGTTCTGAATAATACATCATCATCATCATCATCATCATCATCATCATCATCATCATCTTTTGATGGCATACAGGACTTTGCTTTTCAGCTCTCTGTTATATATTAAGCATCTCTTAGGAATGCATTTTCTATCTCTTATTCTCAAAGAGATCATCACTGAGAATGTTCCTAGTATAGAAATCCCAAGTGAAAGAAGTCATCGCTGGCCCGGATCTCGAAACCGACATAAACAACCTGCAGAATATGGCACACCACCAGGGAGGAAGTTGCGGAGTGGCATAAAACAGAATTACTCACATAAATGCATTCAGCTTTTTACTATCGAGCGTTCGACATATGCAGGAAAACAGCGTCGTCGTGGTGCAAAGACTTTTACGCCATCAATCCTCAAAGATACGGTAAGTGCATCACTGAGATTCTTGGCAACAAAAATTCAGGTTTAATGGGCTTTAATTTGCAAGCGTGCATAGCCTACTTGTTTGTATGTGTAGCACCACTGCACCATGCTCAATAAATATTCTAGTGGGTTCTTAACCATCCTCCAGAGTCCCTGTTTGGCAACTGGAAGGCATTACGAGATGCAGGAACGATAGTGCCTTATTGCAGTTTCAAGTATAATATGAGTTGTTTGCTTCTGAAACTGTTCCACCGGGGAAACGCTGCTACTTAAAGTGGAGCTTTTTATGGGTCATTCTGTCATATTTTCTCTTCTGATGCATGTATAAGTAATTAATGTGATTTAGCACCATAGAGAACCGACTTTTTCATGTTTTAGAAATAGCACACGTCAATAATGACTGTAAGCCCTAATCAAAACCAAAGCTGATTGGTTTTTGTTGTTTGTTTGTGTGTGTGTGTGTGTGTGTGTGTGTGTGTGTGTGTGTGTGTGTGTGTGTTTAAGGGGGCTTACTAGGTGTTGCCATGGTGATATAAATCATTTTCTTTCACAATGGATCAAATGAAGCTAAAAAACAACAAAAAAAAACTGAATCAAAGCAGCTTGTGGATGCAGAACGAACAGTTTTCTTTAAAAGAAAGAAAGAAAGACAAAAGGCAGAAATTACCTGTAGTCTCTACTCTGATTACTCTGACGTAAGGGAAAACAAAATCACTGAAGATGCTCAGAAAATTTCCTCGCTTATTTTCAGAATACGCTGCAATATAATGCGATTGTGCGAAAACATACAACAGTGTTGCTGAATTATTTTCACTACTTTTTGGGATCATAGCAGATCATCTGAGTCTTGCAGTCATTTACTCTCCCAGCCTTTATTTATTGATACAGACTCCCACACACAAGCACACACACAATGTGACATTGCATTAAAGCATGGCAATGGCTTCCTCTCAACATTATGAGAGAGAAGAATGTGTTTTGGTGGAAATGGACGGCTGGAAAGAGGCACAAACAGTGCAGCCTTGTAACTGGAAATTGACTGGGGGTAGTTCGGGAGATATACTGCTGGGAGGCCGACTCTCTCCCTCTCCGCTCTTACGACGTGCAGGCTCTTTCATCTGGTAAACAAATGTCTGAGATCTAAAGGCTTTCTCATAGTTGTTATGCTAACCTTGGAGAGCGGAGCCACTCCATTAGCATTTGAAGGAGCTAAATATTAGCTAAGAAAGAGAGCGCTCCCATTTAAAGGCATGAGAAAAAGTCCGCTGCCTTTGGTACCTAACCATCTGTGCTGGCTCGTCTCCCTGCACTGCAAACACAACTTCTGGAGCCACCCGGAGCTCAGGGTGCCTCTGAAAATAAGCCTTTCTTATGCCCCATCTTTTAATTCAGATAGGACTCCAGTGCCTCACTCCATCCAAAAATAAAGCTGTTTGGACTCAAGACCAAGCAGGCAATTTTCCATGACAGGTCCATTTTTGAAAATCCCCTCAGTCACTACAAAGGGATGCCTCCCTTCAGCACCCCCACCAAAAAAGCTAACTTCCAGTGTGGTAGAATAGGAAACACAAAAAGTGCTGCGGTAAAGCTGCGCAAACGGCAAAGTGTCTGAACATTTCCAATTTTATGGGATTGGCTCAAATGTGTGAAGCCTTCAATATGTAGTCTGTCTGACTTGACATAGGCTGCCGGGGGCAATGTGTGAAAATGAACAGCTGAACTTGAAACGGCATTGGCCGGAATATAACTAACAAGTTCAGTCGTAAATTCAAAGCCGTCAGCGGCAATAAAAGATCTCTGCGGGGATTTGGGCTTTTCTTCAGGTTTATTCTTAGTCCCAAAAACTATTGAAGACACAGTCATAAAAATCCCCTCTGTCTGAAGAATCTATACCAGGGCGAAAAATTGCAAGCTGGTGCAGAGACACTACACAGCAGAGTGGAGAGCTCACAGTAGGAACACAAACACAACTCCTTTTGCAACTTTTGGCTTGATGTACTGTTTATCTCTTTGTTTTTTGCAAAATGATGTCCAATGAGTGAGTCGGTTCAGAACAAGTAACATCTCACAATTAAACACTGGATCGGGTTCCAAGAACAGTTCATTGTTGGCCATTCTTGAAAATGACGTATTAGAGATTGCTGAGTAAAGGACATTAAACTAAATCTTTGTTTGATTACATTCATTGGTTCAACTCAGCACTTTTTCTAACAGTTTCTAACTGGTTCGAAAATGATTCTGGTGAAGGCATGAAGGCACCATGGAGATTAGAGATGAACAAATTATTGAGCAAAAATCTTAAGAAATAAGCAGTTTCAAAGAAATGAGTCAGTTTACAATACTTTATTTCTGGAGAGCAACACTGTTGTCCGACATTATGCAGGTACAGAGGGGAGAGGTGAGCTGAGAAGTTCCCTCTCATGCCGCCGCGCTGACACTCCGTTTCCAGGGCCGCGCGCGTGTGATCTGCCAGGTCGATTCTCATGTAAATGCTCTAATTAGCTCCCACATTCTTTGGCTTTTTTTATTCCTCCCTCCCTCTCGAAGTTGCGTGGCACCGGGAGGCTGGTGGTCGAGGGGCTGATTCCTGCGGACGGGATGCTCGCCGGGCAGCGGCGCCCCGAGGGAAGCTGTCCACCTCCAGCCCCTCCACCCCGCTAGCTGCCTGCTGCCCGCCTCATTGCAAGGCACACCTGTTACACTTTCCCAGGGGTGTGGAGGTGGAGAGGGCGCAAACACCCTGCAGCACAAAGAACAAGCGCACACACACACACACACATGCGTGCACGCACACACTGTACAAAGATAGGCAGCCGCAGCAGCCGCCCACACAGCACACACTATAGGGCATGAAACCTTCATTCAGCTTTTATCGCTTTCACCACATACCAGCGCACATTCCAATGCCACAAGTCTGAATCCGAGTCTCCGCCCCCCAACAACACGCACGCACACACACACACACACAGAGCGCGGAGGCACCGCATTGCGCCGCACACACTTGTTTTTCTTTTTGTAAAGGGTTCTAATTGAATGAAAAGGGGGAGGGATGCTCAGCTGCGTCCAGAGACGCAGCCGGAGAAAGTTTCCCAACGCGGCAGAAGAAAACCTGCGGATGGGAACGGGAGGGCGGAGAAGGTGCGTCTGGGATCGTTTCAGTTTTGAAGGTCAAAGGGAAGGGAAAAAAAAAAAAACTTGAATGATTTGTCTCCAGCCGATTGCTGAAATGAAGGCGTACAGAAAGAGATGTTGGGGCTTGGAGAGAGGATGATTATAGGCGGGACACAGGGGTGGTCAACCGCCACGGGGTCTCCTGCATCCTCCTGTGGGTGGCAGTCAAGTCTCCTGCACAAACGAGTGAAGACCAGATGAGTTTTGGAAATGAGGCGGCTGAAAGGTGTGTGAAGTGCGCCGAGCATACAAGCACAAAGATGATGGTGGCTTTGAACTTCAGCGAGTCGCAGGTGGCCCATTTCAAGAAACTGTGCTTATCTTTGCATGGCATGATATTTTTTAAAACTGAAACCTCTATACACACCTGTTTCATTAGATTTCTACTTGTATTTTTACCTGTGGTTCACTGTTGGCTGCAAAGTAAGAATTTCATTGTACTGGTAATGCCTTTCTTAACATGCGTATGACAATAAACTCAAATTTTCCTATATTTGGGTCAGCCTATCACTGATGATGTCATCAGTTTCCTTGATCTTGAACGAGCAGAAGATCATGATATTGCTTCCCAAACCACTGGGTCAGTAACTGTGTCATCTTGTCCATGCTGGACACTGTCTGCAGGACCTGCAGGACCGGTGAGGTACACTCACGTCCATGACATTACACTCATAAATGGACAGAAGAGTGTCTCTGGGATACCCGACTGTATGCCTTTGTGGAAATTTCCTTTGGGCCCGCTGAGAAACCAATGGTTTGTCTTTGGGCTGTTTTAATCTGCAGGTCTGACAACATGTGTCAGTTATCTGGACAGAGTAGCAGCCTGGAAGGAGCGTGTAACAGTTTTATACACTAGGTCACGTGACAGGTATGTGTGATTTTCATGGGAAAACTTGGAGGAATTTCTGGATTCCAAGTGCAGGCAAGTTGAATGCATGGTTACACCAGTCTGTCTGTGCATTACAATGCTCTAATAGTCATATAAGTCAGAAAGTAAGAAAACGTGGCCAAGGTAATTCACCAACACCGTGTGACTGTGGTTAAAGTTAGCGGAATTCTCTGGCGTTGGAAAATTAGGCGTGTCGCCACTAGGCAGCCTCACAGGAAGAAGGTCATGGGTTCGAATTCCCCGTCCAGGAACTCATTGTGTGTAGTTTACATGTTCTCCGTGTGTTCCAGAAGGTTTATTCCCACAGTGAAAAAACGTAAACACTCAGGTCTGGTTGGGCCAAAGCGACGTCGCGCTCAGCCACAGCGGTTCAGGACTGACCTTCAGTTCTGATCTCGCAATTTCATTGTGCATAATGTGTAATGACAATGAAGCTGACCTGTCTTTTTCCCAAGGCATCTTATCTAAAACAAATGAATAGGTTTTCCTCTGTTTTCCCATAGTTTGAAAATTAAAATATGATTTGATTTTCTATTTAAAAAATTAGTCAAAAATGTTCTTCCTTTTGCAAAGAATACAGCTATGAGTGCTCAAGAACTTACTGCACCAACAAACTTCACGTCCCGAGGCACACACTCACGTACTGACTGCTGATCGTATATTCTGATTGAGTTCATTTTGATATTTCTTCTTGATCTTGAGTTGGCTACTACTATAGCCTGTATATTTTGCTATTCCGAGAACAACTGAGTAATGTGAGCTTTAGGTAATGTGGCTGTCACCATAACTCCCATCCAGTGAAGAACATGCAGACTAACATCAGGTTGAGGTCAAGTCATCTTGTGAACACGTGTCACAACCTTAACATAACATATGTAGACCCCTGAAAACACATTCAAATCCAGTCTGGTTGTTTCACTGTGTGATCAAAGTAAACAAGTCAGACAAACAAAGTACGATTTGTATATCTCTTTTTTCTTGTTCTTTCCTGAAGCACATAAAAGGCTGCTCAAAAGGCCAACAATGGCAGGGCACCGCAGGCCTTTTTTTTTTTTCTTTTTTGTTTTTCTGGAATGAAGATTTGCATTTCGTCTTTGTGTTTCCAAAGGGGACGGCAGAAGGGGAGGAAAAATAGATATGATGATGTGCGAGGTGGGATCCTCTCGCTCTGGAAGGCTCTGGTATTTCTCCTTTTGTTTTCCTTCTTTCTCACTTACTGCCTTTCTCCCGCTCGCTATCCTCTCTCAATAACATTCCAGTCAGTGGTCTCCCGTTTGGATCATAGAGATTCAGGGTCTTTGCTGGCGTCCGGGGTCGCCAACAAGAAAGACAAGGAGCAGATGGTGGTCTTTGTCATTCCCTCCTCCTTTCAGCCTCCTGGCAAGCCTTTACTACCTCTCGTTCCTTCTCTCTCTCACCCTCTCTCTACCTCTCTCTCCCTCTCTCTGAGCCACAGCGCCATTTGAATGGGCCCCAACCTCTGCAATGCGAGCAGCCTCGTAGGTATGGACCTCAACAACCAGATGGTGAGATTATTTGGAGCAATTAATTCTTTGAGAGAATCAGTGGGAACATGTTTGCAGCAGAGATTTGGGGGGCGCTCGGTTGAATGTGTTGAATGACATTCTTCCTTAAAGTCCCTCCTCGGAGCGGAAAAAAAATGTTTAGAAGGGGTGAAGGGGTGGGGGTCTCTGGTGGGAGGTTCCAGGAAGGACGGAGTGAAAAGGGGGGGCAGCGAAAGCGCGCGTAAAGCGCAAGTCTGATGATGGGAACTTTTCTTAATCAAAGGGAGCCAGTGTTCACTTTTGGAATTGTTGGCATTCCAGGGCGGTGAAGGTAAAAAAGAATAAAGAAAAAGAGGGAGGTAATATGCACTAATAGAAAAATTTCAAGTGAAATACTCGGGAAAATCAATAGACCACCATGTCTGATGGGTACCTGTCCAAAGCGATCAATCCACGTATCAATCAAGCTGTCCATCTGCAGCTGTCTCTTCAGGCTTGACAGGCTGTTGTGGCAAACAGTCGAGCGGTAACATAAGGGCTGTAATCCGTCGACACACTGCATCATAGACCCGCCGAAGGCCCTGCGGGTCACAGGGTCGAGTCCCTCATTGACTCCGACGCTGGTGTCGTCACCAGTCTTTCTCTGGACACTTTCTCCGAGGAATTAGTCCCTTTTAGTCGCTCCGGTCCACTCGTTCCCACCGCTGTGGATTGAAACATCTCCATTGAGGACGAGCACAACAGACGGTTTGAAAGGAGACCTGTTGAGAGGTCTCAAAGCAGCAGTCACTTTACAGATTTGTGGACGGTTGGAGTGTACCGACAGAGGACGCAGACTGGACTCAAAGTCATGTGGTTCTCCACATTTATATGCGAGGTTCCACTAAGTTATTTAGAAAGCAATAAATGTTTTTTAGCGATATTTGAGAGGTTTTTCGAAGTTTAGGTGTTTCCATGGCCAGTTTTTTACAGCGATATTTAGGTTTTGCGCAATTCCTGGTGGTAAGAAACGCGTCTACAGTGTGAGAACGTGAAGGTCAAATTTATATAAAGCACACAACACAATTTCGGAATAGAAAGAATCAGGCTGGGTTACTCATCAGTTACAATTAGCTTAATGGCTAAGTGAGGCTCGTTTAGAGCTCATTTGTAACCGCTGAGATAATGTTAGTCTCGTTCTATTTCTGAGCACACCTTGCACTGAAGCAATATTTTAAGGCTGAACTGGAGGAGCATTAGCTGTAAATCTGATAAAAAGCAGTCGTACAGTACTTCCCAAAGAGTCTCTAATCACATGTGAACTACTGTTGGATTGTAACTGTCAACCTCTGTCAACCCTTCTAATAAGATGCCACATCTACACAAATGGGACGCTGGTACCTAAAGTGCAAGAAATATGAAATGTGAAAACTATCAGTGCAATTTAATTTGGAAAATCTAAATATATATCTACCTACATCAAAATTTTGAGAAAAATAAAAAGTGAGCCAGGAAATAATTAATCTACTCATTGATTAGAAATATATCAGTGCCTCTATCAAAAACAAATAGACCTTCTAATTTCATGAACACCAACTATGTGGTGTGTGTGTGTGCGTGCGCGTGTGTGTTTCAAAAAGTGCCCTCTAAGTAAAATGTATTACTATTATTATTATTATTATCATGTTTATGTATGTGTGCGTTTCTATTTAAACTTAATTCATTAATAATCCGTCGTACAATATTTCATCTCAAAACCAGTGCTTACAGCTGCTGGTTGTCATAGTGACTGCTTGCTCTTTCACAGCAGTCAGATATGCACATATTTGCCGTATAACAGTGTGTGTATTCCTTCAGTGGGAGAAAATAACTGACAAAAAATATCCTATATCTGTTAGAGAGCTGCCTATGAAATACTTTAGGATGAGGGCAGCCACACTGTAATTTTCATTGAGATATAACACAAAAAACAGAATTGTTACATAACTAAATATCACCACATGCTAGGTACTATTTACATTCAAATCTGAACTTTTTCTTCTTTTTGTAAAATTAGGGGGGGAAATGGCTTTTGTAATATCCCCTTTCAAAATGAGCCATATTTGGCCTCAGGGTTGTGAAATGAAATTGCTTAATACAGTTAAGTTTTTGGCAAATGTGCCGTCCTTTGAAGGCAAAGCGAACAAGGTCTCCAGATTGGTTGTAAAACACTCAGGGATGCCGTACAATTCACCAAGTACAAAGTTCTAAAGAAAAAAAAACTGACTGGTATTGTGAGAGGAAGGAACAGTTTACTGTAAATAGTGTAAACAGTGTGGACACTGAGCCGCTGAGAGGGAGATTTCAGCTCTGGCGCTGACTGTTGAGACAACAAGCAGGACAGCAGCTGCACAACAGGATGTGACAAAGGTGCACCTGTTGTCACTCACACAGAGACCATCAGGCACGCACGCACGCACACACGCACACACACACATACACACATTAACAATATCATCTCTGTGCGCCTCGCAGTTGTCGGGTCCCAGCTGAGTTTGGAGTATAAACAGGACTCGGCGACACCAGAGGAGCATCCAAAACGCCGGTTCAGGAGTGTTTGATGTGACCACAGTGAAAAAATAGGGAAGTGAGTGTCACAGCTGAGGGAATTATGAAATGACTCGACTGAATATTGCCCTCAGAGCCGACTGGTTGCATCTGGAATACAGCTCGCGCATAAATCATGGCTTGTGGATTTAACTGAAAAAAGTCTGTTCAAGTCATTTTCCCTGAAACAAGGGAACAATGACAAGTTTATTCATCCAAGGCTAGCTTATGTTGGACTGAGACTGGCTTGTGTGTGGCGACTTTGTGGCGTCGTGATGCATTTATGCCCGTGTGTGTGTTTGTGTGTGTGTGTGCGCGCGTGTAGTCAGGTTGCACAGTGTAAACAGTGAATGCACCTGTGTAAATGACACACAGAGAGACGTGTTGTGTTTAGCCGGGAGTCCATCAGGGAATAAGACATGTTGTGCAAACTGTGTCACCTGGAGAGAGCGTGCAAAAAAAAAAAGAAAAAAAACGCGGCGCCAACCATCACAGCCACATTTAGAGGACAGATCCGGGCTTCGGAAAACAACCGCGACTCTCCTGAGACACGCGCACGGTTTTGTCGTGTGTTGAAGGGCCCGGCTTTGATAGATGTGGGAGGGGCCGCCGCTCCTCTCACGGCGTCGAAGGCGGCGGCTGTCATTGAAACAACAACCGGTTTAGAAACCAAGACGGATTCAGATGTGAAACCCTGCAGCATGGGCGAGACGCGCGTCTTGCCAGTTCTGCTGTGTGAATGGCCAGGTGTTGATAAAAGTGGCAGTTGAAACCCAACATCACAGTGTGGTCTGAAATGTAACACGGCAAGGATGAGAAACTATTCTGAGCTGGAAACTGATTTTTTTTTTCTTTTAGCACAGAAGAATATAAAAAATGTAGGAGAGAAAAGGATCGAGAATGAAGCCTAAATCAGGTTAGAATGATCTTCTCTCCCTCTTTCTCCTATGCAAACATCTCTTCTGTCGATCAATAGGTTTCTCCGCTTTGATGGTGATGCACAGAGTACTGGCAGCTGAACTCATTTTTAAAGCAATCAATACAGAAAACGCTCACATTTTGCCGTCGCTCGCACACATACGTTCGGATACCACGTTTTAAAAACTGAATCTCTCTAAATATAACTGCCCGAACATCTGCCCGTCTTTCCAAACATGCATCGCACCACTGCGATCGTACTTTATCAAACTACTTCTCTTTTTTATCAAAGAGTAACCACAGCAGAGGTCCGAGCTGAGAGGAAATATTTTGGCTATTCTGTTGAAGGAAATAAAATAAATGGGTGAAATTAACTGTTCCTGATGTGTTCTCATGCTGTCTCTTTTTTCGTATATTGCTTTTGTTTAAAATTTACACCAACAGTTACGCTGCACTAGTGTGAAAGACACAAGATCATCCATATAGCAAAACCACTTTTCAGTCAATGGTCCCAAAATGTTGATGCTTAAACTAACTAGATAACAACTTGCTTTGTCCATTAAGTCCATGTGCTCTCAGCAAATAACCAAAAAAAAGTTTTGATACAGTTTCTTCATAATTTAATACTTTTATGTTGTCCAATCACGGTTGGGTCGCTGGTCTCCTGGTCCTCTCTCAGGTCTCGTATTATAATCAGATTCCAGTTATTCATGTTAGAAACATGTATTCATAAGTATAGAAAGTTTTACCTTCCACACTCGGAACAAAAAAACTGTTTCAGTCAGTCCTAGTGTGAGAATTGGCCCCACGTTACACTCACGTCCAAATTTATCTGTGCATGCCAACTATGCCGCTACCCATTTGGTGGATAAATAAAGGTCGGCGTCACCACCTCCTCCGTGGCCACAGACAGTCGATCCACCTGTTGGTGTTATTTTACTACAGCCTGCCCTGGAAAGACCGTTCTATCAGAGGCAAAGCCACAAGCAGACAGCCAGCCTGCACAGCTGGGCTCGAGTTCACAAGGTGAAAGTGACTGTTGGCCAACGTGAACCGAATTAGACAGAAATTCACAGGTGATGTCGAGGCAGAGAGGCGTTTCGTTCCACCACACTATTTAGAGATGGGTGTGTTTCGCCACTGGCTCTGGGGTTGTTTGGACACAAAATTAGCAGCGTATAAATAGGATAAATAATGGAGCTATTCATCATACACCAGAGAATCAGGGTTCAAACTTAGGTCTGAAGACATTTTCAATCTCTCAATGTATTTGCGCTGGAGGGCGGGTCAGTCTTGGCTGGTTGCCAGTTCGCTGGAGTTTAACATAGAGGCAGACAACCATCCATCTTCACACCTGTGGAGTTACCAGTTTAGCCTCACATGCATTTCTTTTGATTGCGGGAGGAAGTCAGACAACTAGGGAAGAACTCGTTCAGACACAGGGAAAAAAAAACTTTCAAAATAAAGGCCCCGAGTTGACACAATGTTGTATTTTTTGCTTTCTTTGGCTTTTGAAAGCTGTTTTTGCTGGTTTTTTTTTATTTGTGCAGTAACACTGAAATCAGAATCAGTCTTGATCATGGCAAGGTTTATATTTCAAAGTGAAATTTATATATGTGGAACATAAATCGATAGAATTTGTTTAGTCGTGACCTGCTTTGCCACTTGGTATTAAAGATTTTAACATTCATGGGGAACAAGAGGTGTTTGTCTACCATGGAGAACCATCTACATCGGTCACATCCTCAAAGACTTCCCTGAGGCATTTTCACATGCAGGAGAGAAAATGCTAGCAACAGGACCAGGAATTTTCCAGGCACTTTCTCCGACCAAAAATGCAGCTTTTTTTACATCTGTGGCATCAGGAGGACGTTTCAAACCCCTGTAAATGAGGTTTTAGTCAGCATTTCTTCTCTCAGAGGTAAAATTATTAGCCCGGTGTGTCTCCACATTGTGTAGCCACAACAAACAGAGAGTTTCGCCTATCAGGTTTATCTGGTAATGAGTCTCTAGTCACCTATCTTGTGTCCCCTGTCAGCACGGCTATAAACCTATGGGGAAGTGCTGCCAGAAGGGCCACAATTAGAGAAGTGCATGCAGAGGAAGCACGAGAAAGCAAACACAACAGACAGAGCAGCGAGGAGATAACGCTCATTTCCTCCTTTATTGGAACTGACTTTGGGTTTCGGCCTGTGTCACACTTTGATCACTGAGTAGAGGAATAAAGATCAAAGAGCAATCAAAGATATATTGAGAGCTTCTTGGCCAACCAAGAAGGTTCGTGAGACTAACTGTTGATATCTGCTTGTTATTTTGTGACATGACTCACCTCAGAACCTCAGATGGCTGTGCCAAGGTCACCACTTCTGGTGGGTGACCTTGGCATGTTTGTGCTTTGAACTCAAGTGCCACCAATTACATCATTACATTAAAATTTGACAACTTTAGATTCTGGCTCTAACTATGAGCAATCAAACGCACTATCCTAATATTACAACTTATTTCAATATCGTGAAATGTTCCTCACTTGGCTCACTTCGCTCTCTATCTCATTACTGGCTGTAACCTTTAAACCTGCCGAGATGTGGTTAGTTGGTTCAGCCTGGCAACCAGTAGCATGAAACAAGAAGGCAAAAGTGAACTTAACTACACTAAAAAGGATATGTAAATATTTGTCATTTTTCATTTCATTTCAATTTGTGATTTTAGGCTTACTTAGCATGAAACAACAGCTCTAAACATAGCAAGTGCTTGTTTTTACGACCTTTTTAGCCTGGCTGACAAGACATTAACTTCTTTGAGTTAAAAGCGTTTGGTTTACCAGCGTGCCTGGCTGAGTGCTGCCACCAAAGTAGAGGAGACATGACGGAGTCCATTCTCATATATTTGACTGTTTACTGTAACATGGTTTGCCCTAATGACTGTGTTGCCCTGGCATTTGGCATTGTGGCCAAAAAAATGGTACAGTTGCGCAGCGGTTGTCCCTGTGATTAGCGCGTCAGGACACATTGTGACGTCAAGTCATGAATTAAACTGCGCTGCTTTGTTGTGATTGGCAAAAACAGCGTGAAGTGGATTGTAGGAAGCACAAGTGCTCAGCTCAGTGGTCTAATGGTAGAGTGTCCGCCCTGAGACTGGTAGGTTGTGGGTTCGATCCCCGTCCGAGTCATACCAAAGACTGTAAAACTGTAAAAATGGTACCCATTGCCTCCCTGCCCGGCAAGTAGGAGCTCCAGCTGAAAATAAATGGCTAAAAAATCATAATCTGTGGCAAACGCAGCGGTGTTGTTGTGAACGCAGCTTAATGTCAACCTCATGAGTTGGTGTTGAAGGAACTGACAAGTAAGTCATATTTAAACAGTAAGCTTTGTTGTGAGGTGATGAGTTGACGGTCATGATGTCTGTCTGTTTAGAAACTATAGGGAGACATCCTGAAGCAGACAACCACTTATGCATTGCTGACAAAAAGATGCATTCATTTGAAGAGATTGTGTGTTGTCTTGCACTCAGCAGACACATCACCTTCACCTCCTCCAAAGCAATACTCACATGTCATGTATCTCATAATTCATAAAAATAACATTATTTGTTATGTTGCAGATGATACATAAAAACATTAAACTGTATGTGAAAGATGACCACATTTATATTCCCAATACACGTGTCAAATTGTTTTTCTCTAGGTTGTCTTTTGAAAAACACACTTGCTGGAATAAAACAAATGTGTAAATCATGAGGAAAGCTGCCCTTTTCAATCCACTGGCGAGGGAGGGAGCAACCTGCTTTAAAAGTCAGACCCACAGTGGTGGAAAAAAGTTTTTGGACACCTTGTGCCTTTGTGATGAACAGCATTGAGCTAAGAATCTGTCTCAAGTCTCCAAGTGCAGTTCATTTTAGTGCAGCCACCAACATTTACAACATTTACCAACATGCTGCACGTGCACTGTTCTGTGTGGCTCAGAACTGTACGTTCTTGTAACACATCCAGAGTACAATATCTGAAAGAATTTAGTTTTCTTATTTTGTCTTATTAACAAAAAGCAACAACATCATTTCAATCAAGCAATTGTTTCAAAAATCATGCAACCTTTGGAAACACACAAAAAAATTTTAATGACAAAAATTTTGATTGAGTAAAATTTTAAAGCTGTCCAAAAATTTTTTTTCCACCACTGTAAAATGATGTACATTGTACATACACGGCCAAAGGCAGCAAGTAAGTCACGGCTGAGACTCGACTTGGACGGTGTTGTTTTTCTCTCAGAAATAGTCCGTCATCTGCTTGTCATGGGCAAGAGTTCACGCTCCGCATTGCTGGAGGAAAAGGCAGCCATCAAAGATTCATACCGCTGACCCCTTTGAAGTTGCCCCTGAACCAAACGTTGTTGCGCACATTACTGAGCAGAACAGTCACTTTCCATGGCAACAGAAAACAGAGAGCGGAGGGAGGAGAGGAAAATGCCCATTTAAAGCCATGTAGGCCTTTCAATATTCATGAAAGCGGAGACTGTGGTGGTTCCCATAAAGTTTGGAACGTTAAACCTCCAAAGAAGCGCCGAGGTGGGTGTCATCGCCGCCGACCTGGAGGCCTCCTGTGCATCCAGGGGAAGAGTAGAGAAAGAGGGGAGTACAGTAGAGGGCGAGCGGAGGAGGTGGATGAAAAGATGAGTTGCCTCCGTGCGGCGCCAGGCAGTCTGCGCGGCGGGGCAGCTCAATAGGCGGCTGTGAAGGAGGGAGCGGAGCGGCGACTTGTCGCCGAGAGCAGAGGAATGTATGGCGGCGCTCACAATAACACACAGCTGGAGGAGGGAAGCGCCGCCAAACTGTCCGGTCCAGGCTTCCCGCAGCTTGTTCTTTTGTATTTAATATGTTATAAAGTCGCAAACATTTAGGCTACTCGGTTATGATGAGCTGGAAAACACGTTTTTGAGGTATTCTTCATCTGTTAGGAGGTATAGGTAATAAGTCTGATAATAAACACTGCACATGAATGATGTATTAATAGCAAAACTACAATTAGGAGTGATGTCTCCGACTGCACTTTTGATATACAGGATTGTTCTTGAAGAATAAAAAAAAAAAAACAACATGTGAAATTGTGTTGGAGTGTTTTCGCTTCGAGTCGAATGCGTTGCGATTTTCATTTTCGAGAGTCGGGTCAGGTTTCCGCATCCGTGCAGGTGCTCTGTCTCAGGGATCGTCTGTCAAAGCGGAAGAGCGCGGGATCAATGCCAGCGAGGCTGTGCGTAATTTACGCATCGATTGCTGCTGCTGCCTCTCTGGACATGCAAGCCGACGCTCATCAGTGGAGAGAATTGTGCACGTACAGTAGAACATCACATCACATAGGTTGCATAATAATAATAATAATAATAATAATAATAATAATAATAATAATAATAATAATAATAATAATAATAATAATGTATTTTATTTTGTACTTGTTCCACTTTACAACGCGTGGAAATCGTAACGCACATATGACAGCTCCCAGTTTATTCCCTCTCTCTCTTTCTCTCCGTTTTTTTCTCTCTCTCTCTCTCTCTCTCTCTCTCTCTCCACCAACAGCAGCCCACCGCAGCGCGCACGGAGCGAGACACGCCTTTTTCTCAGCTCCGCGGTGGTGGGGTCGGTGGGCAGCGGTGGAGGGGGGTAGGAGGGCTGCTGCCGGTGATTGACCAGCTCCTCTCTCTACCCGAACTGTCAGCCGGCTGGCTGGCTTGGCGCCTCCCCTCGCCTCTATAAATGTGGCCACTCTATTCATTCCCCGCACACCGACCGAGGAGGCTCCGGCGAGAGGAAACTGCGCGGCTCCGCGGGATGTGTTGACACACTACGATTCCGCCTTTCGCGTCTAATCCCTCGCTAATTTGCGTTTTGAAACGGAACAGCTTTTTTTTCCCCACCCGAGTAATCTCCGACACCTCCCTGCGAGCGAGCGGCGCTGTTATTTATTTATTTTTTTCCTCCTTTCGACTGTTTATTTATTTACGTTTTTTTGTTTGTTTGTTTGTTTTGCCGTTCCGCTGGTCCTCGAAGATGAAAGCCGTAACTCCGGTCCGCCCCCAGGACTCCTCCTCCTCCACCACCACCACCACCACTACCACCAGCTCCTCCGACACCTCCAGCGGCAGCCCGCTCTCCCTGCACTATCTGTCCAAGCAGAGCATCAATATCGCCCGGTGCAGGATGGAGGAGGAGGACCTGCTCTGCCTGCAGTACGACATGAACGACTGCTACACGCGGCTCAAGCGCCTGGTGCCCACCATTCCGCAGGATAAGAAAGTCAGCAGAGTGGAGATCCTCCAGCACGTCATCGACTACATCCTGGACCTGCAGCTGGCCCTGGAGACGCACCCTTCCCTCCACAAGCAGCAGCCGCTGCAGAGCTGCCCTCCGCCGGCCTCCTCCAACCCCGGTCGGACCCCGCTGACGGTGCTCAACATCGACCACCATCAGGTGAGTCCCTTCCGAGCCCACCGGGACTGCTCCTCATCCCGCCCGGGGGAAGCACCGGGGACCCCTGTTTACTGCGGCTCCCTGTGCCAGACCGCCCCTCCACCTCCTCCTGCTCCTCCTCCTCCTCCTCCTCCACCTCTCCGCTAGTCAGACACAGACAAAGCGCGTCATGCCCGTTCCGTGTCATTGTCTTTCACTGTGATAATGGGACTTTTGGTAGTGGTGGTGGGGGGGCGGTGGGAGAGACGAGAGAGGAGGTTGGGGGGGATAAAATCAAAACGACACGCCGCGCGACCACACGGCACATTCTCGGGAAATCGTCCGCGATAAAGCGCATTCTGTGCGGGGAAGACTGCGCACTTGAATGCGGGCTCGGTGATTTGCATGATAATGACGGCGTGTCAGAGGCCCACCTTATCCCACGACTGGTGAAGTACCTCAGCCCGCAGCCCACTCCACCGCCCACAATAAGGCCAATTTGTTATTCAATGGACTATAAGAGAGTGTATTATGGGATATATTGCCGGGGTAAACGTGTGCAGGCCCCGTCTGTACATCGTTCACACTCGTAAAACATTAGGCCTTGTTTCTTTCTCTTTATTTTTCAGATTTAAAGCCATTTTTAAACGTTTCTGCTTTTCTTGTATTTCTATTTTTTCTCTGCAGAGGACGTCAATAGGGAAAAAGCCGGAGGACTCTATTTTATGCCGCTGAGACGCCAACACTGCATTGGTGAGTAGACTTGAATTGTCTCGAATGAACATTTCTGTATTTTTTTTAATTTTTCGGCGATGCTGATTTTTTTTAATCGGCATCGCCTTCTGCATTTTGGCCGAGCGAGAGAGGTGTTTTTTTTCAAGGGGGGAGAAAGTGTCGAGGCGATCCCCTTCAGTTTGACTGTTGCAGCCAGAGTGGGGTGTCAATAAAATGAAATGCCTCGAGTGTTCAGAAATACAGAAATAATAGAGGAACACTGAAATGGCAGGCGACCTCAGAGGCAGCTGCGCTTTTTGCGCAATAACTGTCACCGGTGTGGCAATCTGGGAAGAGGAGAGGGTTAAAACCTCAGCTTGCCTTCTTTCACACACACACACACACACACACACACACACAACACACACACAACACACACACACACACACACTCCTTCCTCTGTCTCTCTCTCCTCTCTTTACTCCCTCTGTCTCCTCACTCTCCCGTCCAAGCTGCTGCTCTGGCTGTAAAATTAGGTTTTATTGTCGAGAAGCTAAACACACCTGGATCAGGCCCAAAAAAAGAAAAGAAAAAAAGCAAAGAAAAAAAAAAGAAAATCACGAGTGCGCGGTGCAGCGGGACGCCCTCGGCGACAGCCCCGCTCGGCCGGCAGCCCCGAGGAGCCGCGCGCTTGTTGTTTGACCTGGTTTGTTTTGGGTTGTTGATCAAGCATGGCCTCTGTTTTGTCAGTGGCGCCAGTCAGTCTGGAGCTGTGTGGCTCACCCCCCCGCTGCTATTCATCCCCTCCACAGGTGTGCAGGCAGCACAGAGCCGCTCCAAAGCCAGCAAAAACGCTTCGCCAGGGACTCACGCCCAACTGGAGGCACAATCACAAGGGGATTTCAAAACCGCTGGGAGGAATTCAGTCCAAATAAAAATCACTATTCATATTCCGACCTGAACAAGGAGCCAGTATGTAGACGTCTGCCTCTCCTCCGTCCTGTTTCACTTGACTCTGACTTACCTTCTTGTTGCCACCGTTGGGAAGTTGTTTTTTTTCTCCGCGACCCCCCCACTCCGACCCCCCCGCCTGGACACTCGCCTGTCAACAGCTCTGAAAACCTTCTTGTGAATTGTGCTTAAAGAATAACTCGAAATGACTCCAGTTTCAAGCTTTACTAAACTGAGAAAATCATTGTACATTTTTTTTGTTGTTGTTTTGAACATCTATTGTTTAAAATAGATGATTTGTGTTGAACAGGGATGCCCTCCCTGGGATCTTAAAATGTTTGATACTGTACAAAAAAAAAAAGGAAACAATTCTGATTCGAGACAATTAAGATTGTACATATAAAGAGACGCAAATGTTCTATGAAATTATGTGAAAGGAAGACTTCTATGCCTAAAATAGACTATTGTAATTATGAGATATTTTTATTAAAACCTTTTTTTGTCGTTCTGTAAATATTGTGTTTCCACTTTTGAGTCTGGAGTAAATGAACATGGTTATGCTCTGCCAATAGCGTTGTCACTTAACTCCTCGCAGTGTTTTACTCGGAATAGTTTCCCCATGTAGCATGTCAGGCTCCTTGCAGAGATGTTGAATGTGCACTGAAGCAGCCCTCCCTGTGTAGATATGTGGTGGAGTTCAACACGAGTTCTTTATATTGTTTGCCCTGCTTCGCTGTCTTAAATGGTTTTTGTACTCATTAACTTTGACATCTCTGACCCACTTTGGGCAAAGTGTTGGTCCGCTCTTTGGTCTTTTGGAGAAAAACAAAAGAAGAAGAAAGCAACAGAGTCCTAGCGTGATTCTGTTACGTTGCACTCTTGCTATTCCGAGAGGTACAGCACTTCTAACAGTGTTCATTTAATGTAAAACTCTTAAAGAAAAATCACTGCTTCGCTTTTTTTGCCCTCTTTCTCTCTCTGCCGTGTTTGCTTAGTCAGCACTTCTTCTTGAGGGGTTAATGATTTACACCAAGAAATCATTCAACTTTGGTTTGGAATTTGTGAAAAAGGGTGAGCATTAACAGGCTTCTTTTCGACTTTTAGCACCCGACTGTATTTCGACAGACGCTGTCTTGAAGTAAATAGTAACTGATTTCTCCCCCAGAGAGTCAGCAGCCAATCTTAATGTAAAGAGTTTAAAAAAAAAAAAAAGCCTTTATTTTACGTGACATCGAACGCCGAATTTACCTCACCACCCTCCTGCCAGTGTGAGAGGGCACTTGTACATTACTGTCAGCTGCACTGTTGGAACTTGACCTTCACTGGTATGTGAGGAGTTGTCAAAACAATTAAAGTTTCCAGGAAGAATTGTGTGGTCTCAAGTTTTGTCTCAAGTGGCATCATCTTTGTTTTGGATTCTTTTCGGTGCTAGCGCTGCAACCTGGGAAAAAAAAAAGAAAGAAAAAAAGGCGAGCAGGTGCAGCGCCACAGCGCTCAGCTAAACACAATGCACAGTCGTTGGAGTGGCCGGGAAAATAAAGACTAAATAAAGATGTTGCAATGTTGCCGATGCCATCTAAGCCCTGAAACCTGTTTGTCGGGATTTAGGGATAAAGCTTTTTGTTTAGCGGGATTTTTATTAATTCCATCACAAATAGCCACAGCTGCCAAGCACAAGGGCGGGTGAAAAATAATGTTGAAACTCCGAACTAGGAGTGTCTCAGTCTTTTTCTATAGGCTCGTAAACACGTAGGTGTTTGTTTTGTAAAATAAAGAAATCTTAAAAAGTATTACAAGAGCAAAAACAAATATAAAAAGCAAGGACCTAATTTAACATTCCGAGATCCATCCCTGCAAACAAATGACAGACGCTGTAGGACTCTGAAACGACGAACAAATGATAAATCCATCCAAAACCAACTGACAGGTTTCAGCCAAAAATCGCTGGTCTCAAGCTAATAATTGAGCACGACTTCCGAGATGAACAGCACTGTCAGCGAGTTCATGGTTCTGCGCGAGGCCTCGCTGGTGTAACAGGAGCACTCTGGTTTGAAAGCAACTAGGACTTCAAGCCCTAAAACCAAATATCAATTGAATTCATAATTTTGCTCGTTTCTCTTGAAGGCTTTTGCAACCTCGACACAGAAAGTATTTTTTTTTAGATCCCACATTACATTTTTCAGAGTAGCTTTCAAAATCCTCACAAACTGAATAAAAGATATCGTTATAATAGTAATTATTACTAAATACTGAATGAGTTTATCCCTAAAACGCAGCATATATTTAGAACCCACTTCTAGTTGCGTTTAGTTTCCCTCCCATTCTCTCCCGCTGAGGAGTAGCTTCCTCCAGCCAACACACTGACCCGCGAGGGTTCGTCGTCCCCACATCAACCTGCTGAGTGCGGGCCAAAGTGCCCGTCTGACACAGGCGAGCCCGGCGACAGAGAGGCCGTGCGGGTGTCACAGGACACCTTTCAGACGCTCCACTCCACCGTGGCCATCTGAGGATAAACAGGCCTCGCAGGCCACCTGCGTGTGTGTTTATAGTCCACACTTAGAGAGAAGCAGGGGCCCCGCTGCCCTTGACAAGAACTGTCCTTGTGATGTGAAATGTGCATGTGCGCGATAACGGATGAAAAAAAAAAATGTGAAGAAAAAAAAAATATATATATGAGAGGATCAGTGTGAGAGGACAGGTGTCCGCTCGACCGTTTGGGCCTTCCTCAGTGTGTGTTTGAAGTCATTCTGCTTCTCGGAAACGGAGCGACACAGGCCTCACGGCTCGCGCCGCGTTTAAGCTGCCATGACAGCAAAGTTTGAGGGAACAGGGACAATCCGTTTTATCCGGGATATACACCTTTTTTTTCTTTCTTTTTTCTTCCTGAAGACGATGGATAGATTGGAGCTGATCCAATGTGACCCTTTAACTCAGAGTTGACCATCCTATTCAACTTCAGCATCCATCAACATTTTGTTTTAATATATATATATATATTATAATATATAGTATAGAATAGTATAGCATAGTATAGTACAGTACTATAAATAGTAATATATATATATATACCTTTTTTGTTCTTTTTTGACAGACTCAAGGTCCAGATATATAAGATGCACATAGACAGATGTGCCCATCGTGGTTAAAATACATCCAAATGATACAATATTTCCAAAAGCTTGTCTCGTTTTTGGTAGGGTCAGTTAAACACATAATAAATCCACTCCTGAACTCAATCAACTGACACCTAAATTTTGTACATAACATTTCTGAGCTGTGTTTGAACATTACAGTGTAGTTTAGTATAAGTGTTGTTGTTGTGTTTGCAAAAATAATTGCACAGGTTTTGAAAAATCAACAAACACCATTGGATTAAATAGATTTAATAAGAAAGAAGAAGAAGAAGAAGAAGAAGAAAGAAAGAATTAAAAATATATATTTTGTTTCAATTTATTTCGAATTTGAGTGAAGGCATTCAGCTGCAGATGTGTCGCCAGCTTGGACACACACACATATAATCGCATCCCATGACCCTCTCAGTCACATGTTCCCAGTGCAGTCGCTGTCTGGCTGGATTATTCACGGTGTATTTACAGCAAACATGCTGTAACACTTGAGCACTATATGTAGCAAAGTAGTTAGAAAAAAAATATGTGGCATTTTCTGTCAGAGACATATGTCTCTGTTTTTCCCCCTCCAGCAGCCATATGCTTGAATCGTCTATACTCTGCCATGCGGACCTGCTCTCCGTCACAGCTGCGGCGTAATAGAGCGTGGACTCAGGACGGGAGACGTCGATTACGGCTCCATGATCTGTGGGTCTAATTCCAGCAGCGGAATGGCTGCTCTCCCTCCCTCCCTCCCTCCCCCCAGGATGCATTATTCATCTGTGCTGCAACCAAACGCGGCCTTCACTCACAAACTCCCACTGACGCACTACTTGCTACCACGGCGGCGCCCTGTTTTCCAACCTCCACCAATTGGGGATGTCCCAGCAGCCAGAACGCCACCGGTCGCTGCCGTCACTACTTTTCATTCTGCACAAACGGGTTGATTGTTTCATTTCTGTTTCGTTCGTTATCGTCCTCCTCCCGTGCATTCGCTCCTTATTCCAGACAAACAGAATTCACATCCTGCTTGATAAGGAAGCATAAACCACTTTGATCTGCTCTTTCTTTTCTTCTTTTTTTTTTTTTTAAAGCACTTGAGGCCGAGGTAGTGGGTGTGCCTGCCCTGCGACCAGTCACTTGGAAATGTCACTGTGAACACAGTGTCATTATGGTCCAAACAATGGGGCCGGCTGGGCTGTCACTGGGGCCAATTGTTTGCACAGGGTGTGTGTGTGTGTGTGTGTGTGTGTGCCTGTGTGTGCGTGTGTGTGCTGATTACAGTCTTAAGTGTGGGAGTCAGGTGTGAATATATGCATGGCTTTCATTTGTGCGATTGCACTGATGCGTTTTATATATTAAAAAAAAATATCTGAGGTTTCAGTTGTGTTTGTTGCCAAGAAATACCCATAACATCGGATAAATGTCTACAAAGTCGTCATAAGAAGATTAAGGACATAAAAAAAACAACAACCTTGACCTATTTCACTGACAACATCGCACAATCATGTCTCCAGAGGACTTGTGTAATCGTCGTCAGGTGTGATTGTGGCTAAACCGCTGGTGATGCAAGAGTCTTAGGAGACAGGTGTGTGACTGAGAGTTCTCAACGTCGATGTCTTCACAACTGTCTAGTAGTTTTGGCCACCACTCTCTATGTACTATACGTGACAAAAGACTTTTACGATTTTATTTGTCGGTCGTTTCTCGATTTCACCCACTGAAAGTTGTGCGCGTTCACGCAGGGAAGAAACACAACAGCCCATAATCCCCGCAAATCGCAACAACGCTCCTCGGCGCGCACAAAACATGGCGGCTCTGCCTTAAATTAACCTTCGGCATATGCTAAACTGCAATAACAGGTTTGGATGCTGTGCCTCGACTTCCTCCCCTCCTGATTTAACTCCACATTACGGGGTTCCGTGGGGGCCCATATCCCCGCGTGTTAATCACTGCTCTTCCCAACGCAGCGAGAAATATATGGCGGGGCGCTCGCAGAGGAACAGTGGAGGACGAAACGTGCTCGCTCTTGGACACTACTTGATTACAGACTAATTGGTCTAGAGTGATTAAATATCTCTTGCTTCACGCTAATTGCACCTATTTAAAGCAGCTATTAGCTTAAAATGCCTGCCACCAACAGCCGTTTACTCATAAACAAAGTGTGAGCTGCAGCAATTCACCTGAGCACGGCTCAGACTGGGAAACAAATGTTACGGGGAAGTTCAGCAGAGTGCAGCGCTTACTTTTACCATCGCCGAAAAGCAGGCTAATAGATCCAAATATCCAGCATTACATTTAAAGGTGCAGTGGGTGTGTCATTTGCAACAACAAGAATGTTTCCATCAAATCATGTGGTTCCCATAAGTTTGTTTGCCTAGTTTGCAAAATTTAGTCATAGTCATAGTCACTCAAGACTACCAGTGTTACGATGTTTTTCTGACACTGACACACACATTCTGTCGGCCGCTAGTACAGCTACAAGCTAACCTGGGCTAGGTGGCGTGCTAGCTTGTGTGCCCCTAGCCGTCCTTCTTGGTTTCCACTTCTTCCTTGACTTTACTCTTTCTATTAAATATTGCAGTGATTTCTGTCTAGTTCTCTCTGAACTATTAGTTAAAAAATTGGATATGATTTCCTTCAAAATATCCCTCAACAAAATTGCTGATAAAAAGTCCGGTTGACATGCTGGTGTAAATGAAGCAGAGGTAGAAACTAAGCATATAGCAACAGTAACCATGGGGTATGGGACTAAGGTGAACTGTAAATATAGGTTATATAATGTCAGTTAGTACAATATACACCAAATATTCCATTGTTGATAGCATATGGTTAATTTGTGTGTGTGTGTGTGTGTGTGTGTGTGTGTGTGTGTGTGTGTGTGTGTGTGTGTGTGTGTGTGTGTGTGTGTGTGCAAAAGGCTTGTTCTATGGGTAGGAAAACTAAAAAATGTTGATATCACAATTTTACACGTACACAAATATATTTATGCCTCGTATACTAAGCTTTTGCTTGTAAATCTTGACACATTTTACAAAGTATGCTTTTAATGCTACTTCAAAAAAGGTAATTTTTTATGCCAGATTTATCAGATTTTCAACATTATATTATTTATAATTGATGTGGATTTTTTTCTTTTTCTTTTGCTGATCAGGCTCTGTTTTTTTTGGACGGCATAAAAATGTATGAAACTAAAAATAAATGAATAAACAGACGGAGCAACATTTCCGCCGGGGATCATTCATTTTCATTTGGCTGCGTCGGCCGATGCGTCACACTCAAAAGACGCTTGCGGATGGAGGACGTTGCGCACAGGAACACACTCGGCGTGTTTCGTGTGATCTCAGCGCCCGTCAGTAACAATCACAGCCGGGTTAATGTGTGCACACCCACCAGTTTAGCCCGAGTCTGGGCCCTTTTAGGGCGAGCACAAACAACAACAACAAGGGTGAAAAAGGGAGAGCGACGGCGAGCGAGACGCAGCAAAGGAAGAAATGGGGTGTGAGAGAAACGGAAGGAGGAGGGAGGGCCTGGCATCAGCAGTGCCAACCGCAACTCCCCAGAGACGGGTGATGAATTACAGAAATGAGATCTCAGACAAATGCCAAGCTTTTCTAAAGAGCTGCGCCCCTCTGCCCCCCTGGAGAACACAGTGATTAGAGAGGGGGAAGCAGAGGTCTGCCAAGCCCAGGATCTGAGAGTGTGTGTGTGTGTGTGTGTGTGTGTGTGTGTGTGTGTGTGTAGGGTGGCACTGGGACACAAGCCATGTCACAGAACATGACCCTGAGGTGCAGCCATCAGACTGCCAATATGTTGAGTTAAATACCGCTGCTGCATCAGAGCGGAAGGGCTCCAACTGGCTCCAATCAAACAGGTTTCTCTTCACCTAGCAGCATTAAGGAGGCCTGTGTACACATCTTTAGCCGCGAAAAGAGGGACAACTTGTCACATTCCCAGAGGGATGCTCCACCCTCTGTTATTCCGCCACTGGCTGCGCACAGGAAGAGCTCTTTAGCTGTTTGAAGCCATCGAGCACCAAGACAGACGTGACGTTTATCTTCAGTTGGTCTGTTTTAAATCATTCTCGCAATATTTATTTTAGCTCCTTTTTAAGTCTCTCATAGATTGATGAATAAATAGAGAAGTCATTACAACTGAACACAATGTGTTACATTCATAAGTCAGTGTACAAAATATTTTTTGTAGTTTTGAAGCATCCCATTTAAAGCAGTCTATTTAATATCTAGTGAACACTGAACAGACAACCATGTTTGTGATGTCTGATAACTGGTACATTGGTAACAGTCCTGGTCGAAGGAAAGTTATTTGGAGAGAAAAAAAATCAAACAAACTTAAAAGCACGCATATAGAGGTCGTCTGTGGATAAATCAGCACTGGGGTTTTGTTTTTTTTCTGAAATGAAGGTAAACAGTGAAATCTTCTTCCTGCATGTGGGAGGCTATGAAGGAATGCAAACGTGCATTAAAGTGAATGAAAAAAATATCTGTTTAATGGAAAGGGCAGGACATATGTGACGCTTTTCTTTTGTAATTCCTTTTTTTCCAACTCTTCAGCCAGAGTCAAACGTATGTTGTTCACATTTTAAGTAACCCGGCAGTGTCCCAACTGTCCGACCTATGGCCTCCCCTACATACACAGCACGTGGGTGGGAGCGTTGCCGTTTCAGACCACACACAAGTGCCGTTTTTAACATGCACATCTGAAAGGGGAAAGCAAAACGAAGACACGTTGTCTGTCTGGAACCGGTCAGAAAAATCGGAAAATGCTAAAATGCACTTGAAGCGTCCAAACTCTGGGCCAAAGTCAAAACGCAATGAAAGCCGACTGCTCGATGCTCCAGACAGGTTGAACCTAGCCAAGTTTCACACACCGCCCCACATACATGCATGCATGATGGGTGGTTTTGCCTCTGGTAAAGTCAGTTTGCATTAGTAAACGGATGCACTATTAAATACAATCATGTAAAGACCACAAGTTAATATATTTAAGAAATGCATTAGAGCCTATATTCATCAGCCAGTATGTATCTCTAAGATTATTAAGACCATTGGCAAATTGTTACAAGTATAAAGTCAAATCAATCTCAATAAACAGGCCTGGATCACAGATGTCTAATTATCATAAACAGAGCATTATAATTTATGTTTGCCGTCTCAATGTGCCACCCACATCATAATATGGTCTTGTACTTTTTGCTTCTCTGGCGAGCACGTGTCACACTTGGCTTAAAGTCTCGGTAAACCTGCTGTCATGTTTCCAGCGATCAGCAATTGTGCAACACACATCTGTTCCTTGATGCTTCTGAAACGCTCCATCTGATTGGCTACTGCAAGGTCAGGAATAACACACAAACATGAATTAATTATGGAGACTCCTGCCAAGCTCATAGTCACCACTAGACCATGAGATTCGAAACCAATACCACAACTGGGAAGCAAATCCAAATTAATGAATAGTAATAATACTAATACTACTAATAATAATAATAAGAAGAAGAAGAAGAAGAAGAAGAAGATTTAATTAAAAACACAAATGTCTTGCAGGAAGGAAAACGCCACAAAACTGAAAATCCCTCAGCTAAGAGCAAAAAAATAGCAATAATCTAAATTATGGACAAAACATTGCACACTATCCAAGATGGGAAGAAAACCTGGCTTGACAAGGAACATGAGACGAAACAGGCAATGATTTTCTGACTCGTGGGACAAGACAAACTGGCACAAGACAAAGGGAAACACAGACTATACACACACAGTCAAGCAGGAAACACACAAGGGGAAAAGGTGAGTTACAAGACAAAAGGAGGGTTTAAGGGATTGTTAAAGGTTTTGGAAAATTGACCTATTGCCAACATTGCTGTAGTCACGAGTCGATATATTCCCTTTATTTCCATTTCTATTGCAATAAAAATTGAAGGTGAACAGTTCAGGTCTCCTTCCTTCAAAACTCATCAAATACACAATCCAAAAACTCCAAAACATTCTCTTGGACAAGTTGTGTATAACTATTTGATAAAATATAATATAATAATATAATCCTATAAACAACACATGAAGCAAGTATGACACATGAAGTATATGAATCAAATACTCACAAATACTTTCTTGAGTAAACCACTAGGCGGAGTGACACAGTGACAACTCTGACAGTGCCGTAGTTACTTACTGAGTTTTTTTGTTTCAACTAAAAGATGTTCTGAGTCTTGGACATCAACATCAGTGTCCACCACACATTCCATCATGATCAGACGTGGCCTTCTTCGCAACAAACATACTATTTGAAGACGTGAGTAGCTGAGCTACATATGTACTTTTGAAACGACGCCCTCCGGCAATCCATTTGCCTTGAAAACAACTCTGCCTGGTAATGTTCTCTGGTAATGTTACATTATTATTTCATGGTGTGGTGAACATGCAGTTCAAAACTCGTCCACAGGAGAGTTTTGAAGTTGTTGGATTGTGTATTTGATGAGTTTTGAGGCAGGGAAACCTGTACATGCACATGTACCTTTGCAGATGACATTGTTATTTAGTGTTGTGTAATAGCTTCCGGATTTTTTTTCCGCAGCACCTACGCATACTTGGTGGAAACAATCAGACCGCAGCTTTTTGTTATGGATCTGCAATGTGTCAGGTTTGAACTCTCAACCCACCCAGCTGCCTCGCAAGGTTAGTGAGGTCAAATTCACCTCGCGCATGATGATCCTGCCCACGCGGACGCATGTGAGCGAAACGCTGCAGCAGAAAATCAATAAAATTATTGGGATGTCCACCAAGAACAACAGAACTTGTGTTGCTGTTATGAGGGAGAACAATTTATTTCGGATGATTTGTTTTGTGCAGTGCGTCACTTCACAACTGCATATGAAAGTGTTCAAGGTGCTTTGTTGTGCAGCAGGTTTGGTCTTCCGAGAAATGTAACTTTCAGAAGTTGGACATTTTTGTCTTTTTGTCACTTACAATAAGTAGCGCAAAGACTGTTTCAAGTCCCTGCTTCAGGAACAGACAGACAGACAGACAGACAGACAGACAGATGTGTTCCACACAACAGAAGAAGAATGTCATTTGTGTCAGAGTTGGTCTTGATTCAGCATGACAGGAGTCCATGCTTTACATTACTCTGCTGTTTGAAATTCTCTCTGGTGCTCAGATATATATCAAATTCCCTCAGATGAAATTGTCTCTGAGTGGGAATACCGAATCAGAATGGGGGATTTTATTTCAGCGAGTGCCTGAGGGGAAACTACATCAACCCAAACAGAAATCATATTGGAGTCTGAAATGACAAATGGAGACCATGAATAACTGCATTACTTCTATTATATTTGGGAACCGGGAAGGAAAAAAAAAAAGAATCATTTCACTGCGCCGCAACGTTCTAGTGTCTTGCGGTTTGGGCTCTGAGTTGCATCTGTACATTTATAGATTGGTTTCAAATTCATTAGGAAAACATTTATTCACATTTACACCATTGTTGTTGTCTGAAAGCTGAAAGCAGTGAGAGCAGAGTGCTCGAGAGAAATAACAGTGAAAGTGCTGAGGGACACACACACACACACACACACACACACAAATAGACATCTTTGGCATTAGTTTCTTCTCAAAAAACCAGCTCACGAGATTAAAAATGCAAAACATCGTTTAAAAAAATACACTAAACTGGAATTCATCAACATTCAATGTCTGGCTCCTGTTTCAATAAAACACAAAAAACACATTTTATAGCTCAAGAAGTCGACAAGTAGTGAGTATGAATTGAAGTGGCAACAGTGGACTTCAGTCTGAGGTAAGAATGCCAGCACTGCTTCTCTTCAGGAGGGGTCATTAAAAGTCAGGGTCAGGTGATCCACTGAGCAGCCTGGGCAAGATCAGAGCTCCCTCAGAAGCCAATCAGTTCTAGATCACATAGCTGAGCTTCATACCTCAATCAGACCCAAGTGTTTGATTGATGCATTGTAAAAATTTAAATGCTAACCTAAAGTTTATTTTTGTTTAATTTCAATGACATTTTATTCCAGCCTCCTTACATGTGTTGAGTTATGGTACTGAGCTTGGCGCTCTGTTCTAATGACACCTTGCAGAAAAAGTGTAACATGCTGAAAGTTTTCAAATTCGTACTTGATAACATATGCTGGCATTTAAAAAAATAAATAAATAAAAAAAAAAAAAAACTCTAACTATAACCTTATACAAATGGAGGGGCGTCAGCGCCGTAAGAGCAGATTTGTATTATTTCTGCAAATGTCAAATTTCCTTTAATGTTTTCCGGCTCAAATCCAAAAAAAAGATTAAAAAGGGGGGAAACATCTCACGCTGAGCAGAATTTCAGTTACAAAGTGGATGGAAATGAAACGGCACAGCCTGTGCGCCTGATCCCTCCATATGTTTCCATATAGATATCAAGCCATCGATTAGGGGACTGCTGTCATCTCGTTGGCAGCGATTAGGCTGCTGGCTTTGGCATCCGTTCAACAACTAATTCACATGCTAATGTCTTCCAGATCAGGTCTCGCCCTCAGACTGGTTCCCCTTATTGACTCCGCTCCCCCGATTGGACAGATGGCCACCTTTCGCTATCGCAGACGTCTGTTTGTGTTTAGGGCTCCGGGTGCGGGGAGGTTTGTCAAAGGGGGCGGGGGGGGCGCGGTGGCGGGGGGGAGACAACGGGAGTCCCGGGCTTATGAATAAACAACAACAACAACAACAACAAGCAGCCGGATAAACAGCGACATGATCTGGCGCGTGAAGCCTTGACGACGATCCATTACGGCCATTACTGTCACGCCGCGCGCTGCAGTTGGCTTTTAATTGCTTTTATCTGCTCTTGAGATTGGCGGCGGTGCTGGTGGAGGTCGGTGGTGGAGGCGGTGGTGGTGCTTGAGAATGGTGGTGGTGGTGGTGGAGGGATTAAGCGGCGTATCAGTTGATGCTCTTAATTGATCCGTCCTCACGCCTGCCAAGACCGCCATCACTGCTGGAGTGTGCTGGAAGTCATCCGGAGTGGAAGGCGGCGTTCTCAGACCTTCCTCCTCCTCCTCCTCCTCCTCTTCCTCCTCCTCCACTAGTCGTCTCTCCATCACCTCTGCTCTCCGCCCCCCCTCCCCCGCCCCCGACTCGCTCCTCTCTCCGTCTACGTGCCTGCCAGCGTTCTTTCTCGGGAGACTTTCGCTGGAGTTGTGCGAGGAGAGAATGTCAGTCCTGTGTAGTTGTGTGTGTCCGTGTCAGTGCGTGCATGCGTGTGTGTGTGTGTGTGTGTGTGTGTGTGTGTGTGTGTGTGTGTGTGTGTGTGTGTGTGTGTGTGTGCGCAGAGGTATGTGGAACGTCCCCTGGATGTGCTCATTAGCAAAACACGACTGCGTACGGCTCCCCAGAACAAGGCATTCTGGGTATCGCCACTGTCTTTTTTTTTTTTTTTTAACGTGTGTTTATGAGCAGCTAATGAACAGATTCAGGCATGAATACAGGGCGCACACACACACACACAGAAAGAGAGACAATTACATGCTTTCAATGACCTCTCATGCACAGCGGAAACAAAGAGAAGGGAAGAAACGCTCAACATTCGACAAAGTTAATATTCAAATTTGTTTGGGAGCGTTCTCCAAACTTTCCACTGTGGCCAAAACAAACAAACAAACAAATAAATAAAATTCAGCTCTTAAAGAAGTTTTCTTTTTTTTTTTTCCAAAACAAAGTGCATATTGAATATGCAATATTAAACACACCAGGTGGGCTCAGAGGAGTGGTGTGTATGCAGCTGGATTTAATTGCTCATGACAATTAGAGTGAGTTGAAAATTGAAAAAATTCTGTGCCTTTAAATATGCAGTTGGTTAAAACTTTACAACTTTTTTTTATAATTTGTAAAAAAAAAAAAAAAAAATGGGCGCGCAAACTTTCACAAAAATTCCTTCCTTTGTCGCTGATGAAACAAACTCTCCTCAAGGTTCGTTTAGTATCTCGGGCTTTGTGTTCTCGTGGCCTTTCTCAGCAGCTGGGCTTTGCCCAGTTGGCCCTGACAACACAAGAGTTTAAATTTTATTCTTTTATGTTGATCATGTAACAGTGATTTTACTGTGTCGTGTTCTTGCTGTTTTTTTTTTTTCTTCTAAGACTGTCACGTTGTTCTCCTTCTTTGCATTTTTCTGTATTTTCATTTGGATCAGACCATAAATAAAAAAGAAGAGAGATTTTAATGAACTTTTGAGGTCGATTGTTGCAATTTTGCAAACCGTGATTCAGCTGCAGCGATGGAGATAAATAACTATTTACCGGGAAAAAAAGAATGTTTTCTCTGCTTTCATTTTCAAAAAAGCTGCATTGTAAAAGAGTCTGGCAACTAATTTACAAAGTGAGAAGGAATATTATGATGTTAATTAATAAAATCAGCACAAAACATTTCTACTTGCAAAGATATTTTAGTTTTTAATGTGATGCCAAAAAAAGCAGCACGCTTCACTGCTCATAATGCAACATAAAATAACCTTTTTATCCCTCCAAGTGTGAGATATGTTTATGAACTGCGTCCTGAGCCTCTGTTTGCAGCGCTTTCACAAACACACACTTGGAAAGTTGATGCAGCGCCGTCCAGTTTGTTGAGTGTCAGAAAATGAAACGTATACGTCCTGGCATTTCATTTTAGCCTCGCATTCATCTGCGACTTGTCTCTCTGAAGATTGCGTAACAACGTATTGTTCTGTGAAATTAATTACTCACTGGGTTTCAAGCCGAGCGTCGACACTCATGAATATGCATTTTCAAGCACAAAAGGAAACAATTTATACCCAATCATATTGCCCCGGCTCCAAACTAATCAGCGTGTAGCCGCCGAACGGAGAGACACAGTAATCTGGCGCGTAATGGGAAGAAACTGTGAAATGAGCGGAACAGGTGCATAGGTGAACACAGATAAATATAGCCGAGGCTTGATGAAATAATTTCTCTGTCCTGGATAATAACTCATTATGTTAATCACAGGCCCTATTAATCATTTTCTCATTTGAACTGTCAGGATGTGATTGTCGCACAAGGAGATTGTGGGAAGTACAGCGAAAAGATTCGCCTTTTGCCATTCATCAAAGTCGTGTGGGCACGTAGGGAGAGAGAGAGAGAGTGAGGGAGAGAGAGAGAGAGAGAGAGAGAGAGGGAAAAAAATGCAGCAGAAATTAACGCCAAAGCCGCTGTGATGGTTTGCGGCCGAGGCACAACAACGAGGAGCCTCCTCGTATCCTGAGCGAGAGGCGGTGAGAAAGTGTGATAAATAATGCTTTGGCTTCGTTAACCCTCTTTGGCTGTTGGATCCTGACGGTGTCGTAACAAAATATCACAACAGGAAACATATTAGCCGGCAGAGTTTGTGTCTGTCTGCTGTTTTTGTCTGTGTGTGTGTGTGTGTGTGTGTGTGTGTGTGTGCGTGCGTGCATATGAGTAAATGTGTAGCACCAGACTCATATATTGTGATTTTCTCATTGTGAGAATGCCCTACTGGGCCGGCCAGCTGTTCTTGTGCCCATAAAAAGGAGGCAGGAATGTCTGGTGGGATGAAGGAGGCTGCAGAGACACAGAGGAGCAGATGTAGGGGACACACACACACACATGCACACACACACACACACACACACACACACACAGACACACACACAAGCAGTTTAACAGCACAGACTGCAACTGCAAACAGTCCAAATCCTACAAGAGCTCACGTGGCGACACGCCCACATTGGCGTTGACCTGGGCGTCTGTGAGTTACAGGTTTAGATACTTTTACTTTTAGCCCCGATATGAGCACAAGGACACACACACACACACCAGCAGCAGCAGCAGCAGCAGCAGCAGCAGCAGCAGCAGCAGCAGCAGCAGCAGCAGCAGCAGCAGCAGCAGGCGAGGTGGTGGTGGAGGCGTTATCGGTCCATATCTGTGCTTGGAGCCACAGCAGTCTCCAAGGCTGCTATCAGCTCCCCCCCATTATCTCCTTCTGAGAGTGTAGAGGAGGAAGAGGAGGAGGAGGACAGCCTGCCCCCGCCCGGCCCTCCACCCCCACCCTGTACTCCAGCAACCAGCAGCGCGAACACGCACACGCATGCGCGCACGCTCAAAAATATTAACGCACGTCCACCGCCGACTCGTTAAGAGGGCGGAAATGAAATGTGTGTCCCCCGAGTAGCAGAGCTGCTCGCTGCAATACTGCAAAAGTGTGCCGCCGCCGCCGCGGCCGACCGACCGACAGCAACGACAACAACAACAGATAATAGTGAGATAAATCTACAGGCGGGAGAAGGTGGAAGGAAAAAGAGATTGAAAGAGGAGTATAGGGAAAGAGAGCAAGAGGGAGGATGAGAGAGAGGTGAAGGAGATGGCGAGGGGGAGGGAGGCACAGCAGCCTCCTGCAGGAGCAGCAGCAGCAGCAGCCCTACCTCAGGTCTCATTAACTTAATGGTCTCTGAGGACAGCGAAGGGCTGAGCAAAGATGGCGGGGGGAGGGGAGGAAGTACCTCACTGTAAAACAGGTCCAGCAAATAATTTAGAATGGCGCTGCATGTATTATTTTTTTTTTAACTTTGAGGAATAGCGCGTGGCGGGCGGTGGCTTGGCGCTTTTATTTTGAAGGTCTCACGTGACCTGGATCCAAATAGCACAAATTTAGGAGGAAGAATGATTTAAAAAAAAAAAAAAAAGCAGTTCGATGCTGCACTTCAGCATGTAATTTTAATGAAGGCGCTTGTTCCGCACTGCCCTTGAAGAGCCTTTTGTTGTCTGCAAGTATAAAAAAAATGGAGGGAAATTGTTGAATCGCACACAGAAAGCAGACACAAAAATGAAAGGACCTGATGTGTGTATCGCTCAAATTTAACAAATAATGCACATCTGAAAAAAAAAGTAAAAAGTATTTCTTCCAAAGTCTAATTTTCTGGAAATTGCTTTTAATTTCTGCCTTTTCAAATGAAACACAGTTGTGTTTCATTTAAATGGGCAGAAACACAAAGAGGTGTTTCTTTCAAAAAATAAAATTCAGCCAATTGATTTAACTGATCAATAGAGGAAGACGTTGTGAATATATATAGAAACAAGTATATCAGGTTTATATTAATAATGATATTATTAAGCTTAATAAAAAGAGGCACAATGTGGAAATATCTAAGAAGAAACAGCCAAACAACGCACATCTAATGACCCACCAGACTTATTCTCAGTCTGATTCTACTCACTTTCCTTTCCGTCAGTTCAGTGTTGGAATTTATACATTTGTGTTGAGAAACGGGTCAATAAAGACCATGTTCAGATTGACCGTCATATATAATTGAGGTTTTGGCTTTCATACGTAGAGTTTATATCCAGGAATTCAGATCTATTTCCACCGTGCAGCAGAAGGCTGAATTGTAGCTGTGGCTGGACTGCAGAAGGCTCTCAGTCCTCTTTGTGTTGGTGTCGTGGCCGCCGGTGTTGACAGCGTCTCGCTGCTATCGTCTGGACTGTCCAGACGCTGGCGCCACCAGCAGAAGGGCTTTCTGTGCCACCTGAGGGCGGCGTCACTCGCAGCCAAGAGTCTAAAAGCGTGCGTGTAGAGCAAATCTGGACCAGGTGCATCATGGGTAAGCTGCGACTTCTCATGCCAGTCAGACTTTTGAAATTCCACTAAAAATAACCTCCCTCGTCTTCTTCTTTTCTCTTCGCGGCACTAATGCTACTAATCGTACTACTGCTAATAATAGAGGCGGCGAGTGACACGACGCAGTCGTACAAAAGCAAATTCATTTTTCTTTAGTTGACTTTTTCTATAGTTGACTTTTTCAAAGTTGCGTCAAATGCCAAACAGCTGCAGATTTTCAGCATAACGGAGCGCCGGCCGCTGTAAGACAGCGAGGCCGGAGGCAGAATGAGAGGTCTTTCGCGCCCACCAGACAGGAGGGGGCGCCGCGAGAGGTGAACGGAGTTCAAAAATGAGCTGACAAAAGCGAACGAAACGGAAAAGTCACGGCGCGGCGCCGCAGCTCTCGGCGCAGGCTATAAATCCTCATAAAATGTGCACTTAGATAACATTTCATCTTAGTTAAGAGCACCTTGATCGCAGCTGTGCGAGCCGCCAGGGGGAGAAGCGTCTTTGGAGGATTGCGTATCAGCATTATGGCAACTCACAGCATTCAACTTTTGCGATTGCACCACATGTTTTTTTTTTGTTTTAGTGCGACACAAGCAAACAAAGGCACACACACACACAGACACACAGGGGAAGGAACACTCTCCCCTTGCCTTGCTCTCCCTACACACACACACACACACAGATTCTCAGAGACACTGCGGGGACCATCTGACAAGGCCACAGTGACGTGGGTTCCAGGGGACCAGGAGTGGGTCCCTCCACAGATGGGCTGGGGCCTTGCACCCTCTCCCTAATGCTCCATTCTGCAGCTGTGTGAGATTAGCCAGGTACCATCAATGCTAATTTGTGCTGATACAACCAAAACTTTTATTGAGATAAAAGGGTAAAAAAAAAGAAAGAGGGAGATAAAGTGCACAAGTAGGAGAGTTGTGGAGCGAGTCTCCTTGAGTTTGCTGCAGAGGATTCGCTCAAGGCCAACGTGGCCTAGTATGTTTTAGTTAAACGTTTTGGGGCCACACGGTGGCACCGTGGTTAGCACTGTTACCTCACGGCAAGGAGGTCGCAGGTTAGATTGACTTGTGTTGAAAATGGATAGAAAAAAAACAGTTTGTAACCAGTTTGTTGTGCGAAGTTAGCACCTGCCTTTCAAAGTTGCTAAATAAAAACACAAAGGCCGCAAGAAGTTTCGTCTTTGGAAAATCGCAGTGTGGCCGCTGAATAGTCTATTTGCATCCTCTCCACCCAATGTTTTGTGTGCGTAACTACATACTCATTAAACCTAAATTACTAAATGGACTAATTTTGCCCGTGTGACGGTCGCAACCTTCATTGCGGCTCCTGAGTTGATCAGCTTCTCCATTAATTAGCGCGTGTAATGACATTTGTGTCCATTTTTCTGCGTGCAACCCCTGTAAAGTAAAGTAAATCAGACCCTAAATCGACAACTGGGGGGACATCTGTCAAATTCAACACAGGGCAGTCAGACTTCTCCACTCTTCACCACCACCAGAAGAACTGCAACATTCAACTCCTGCCAAAGTCATTTGGGAGAAGAGAAAAGTCTTTGCAAGTCAGTGTACTTTCCTTTTCTTTTATCAAAAACATTTTTACCTGTTTCAATTAATGTTTCAATGGTCGTTGTCTTTCACATGTCAGCAGTGGGGCCCTGTTTCCGTCACATCCTGGCTGGAGCTGCTGCTTCTTTCTCCTTGTTGCAAGAAGCTCAATGTCTATGAGACTCGGCTGAAAACAACTCAGAATTTTGAATCTTTTAAGATGAACCTGTTGGAATTCAATCTGGAAAGTTTAGCTGCTGTGCAGGGTTAATGACTGTGGTTCAGTTCTCATATTAAGTGTTGTGCTCTTTCAAGCTGAAATTGATTCCCCACATTTTATTTTTCCTTTTATATTGTTAGAAATCAGCAACTGAAACCCATCAGACCAATAAAACTATCCGTCTTTTTCCCTCTGCTTTTAAACAACACACACACACACTGTGAGTAGGCCTAATGTGGTAACTCAGATGGAATACTATTTATCACGTGCATAATGTCTCCCAGCTAGCCTATTTTCCTCTGATAAGTAATATACAGCGTGGAGTCATTGCCATGCACACTGCACAGGGAATAATGGGAAGGGCTTTTTCACTTTATGAAAAACTATTCATCATAACAGAGACAAACAAATTTGATTTCAGCTGTGATTTATTCACTGGCAGAGACTGATATTGTTTTCATGCGAAACCAATAAAGGGGCATCATGTGGCTGCTTTGATTACGTTATATTACATTTCCAACGCATTAAATGATAGAAGTGTAATCGTGCTGCGTGCCACAAACATAACAGTGCGGGATCTTCACACACAAAAAAAAAAAATATATATATATATATATATATATTCAATGAGAGGTGTGTAGCATAAGTTTCCTAAAAAAAAAAAAACTTGAGGTGAGGTGAACAAAAAAATTCAAATGTATGTGACCAGCGGGCCATTTTTTTGATTAGCGCTGCAGAAAAGCTGGAAGCGAAGGCGAATATGAAAGGAAGTTTCAAAGCTTTGGGCGTTTTCTGGAAAGTGAATAAAAGGAGCTGCTTTAATGGATAAACTTGTTTCTTTTTTGCACATTTCACTGCTCCTGGCAAAACACATTGTGCCTGCGACGCTCCTCACGCAAGCCCAGTGTTTCAGTTTAAATAAATGCCTTGCAATAAAGGGTTTTTTTCAATAAAGGTTTTTTTTGTGTTTCCTGCTGAAAACAAGTCGTACATGTCCAAAATACACTTTGTACTTTATACTTTTTAAAATATTTGTTGATTTTTTTTTTTTTTAATGTCATAACAGATACGACAGTCGACAGGTACAAAGGGCCTACGGTGTGCTTTCATATTTTCAGTGATCTGCCTCTGTGTTTGCCAAACCACAGGAAACAGATCGCCGGATGACATCAGCCGGAGCCTCCGAGCCGTCTCTGAGCGCGCTGCCTGCGTCTCACTCACATTCAGATCCAATGCCAAGTCATCAGAGAGATGCAGCCTGTTAGTGTAATGACTACCTGCAGCCTGACACAGTTACACACGGACACAATGGAGGAATCTGATTAACCACTTAGTCGCGCTCTGCACTGCTGCCTCTAATCCACTGTGGTTCTCACATAATTGTATGTAAATAATCTGGGGAGCATAATTGTTCAGTTTTTAAAGGAGGAAACTTCTCTTTGAATGTTGGCAGCGAATTTCACGCCTCCTCTGGTTTCCTCCTGAGTGAGTTTGTTTTCCCCGTAAGCGTTTTTTTTTCTTTTCTCCCTTTCAAAATTAAAGGCTGCAACTTTTTTTGCTTTTTGCTGTTGCTTGAAGTTTCCATTGTCTGTGGAAAGCTGGGCCACAACTTTAAGTCTGAGCAATCTCTGATTTTTTTTTTTCCTGTTTTCTCAGTGTTCACGGCTCATTATGTGAATTGCTGTACCTGACATTACATAGACATTGAGCTTGTTTGCCGCGAGCTAATTGCTGCTGCTGTGGCAAAAATAAAAAGCATCGTGTCTTGAATGTCAAATTCTCTTCGGCTCTGCAGAAAAGTACATGTCCCGGATTGTGAGAAAATGTATTAATTTATTTTAAATAAAAAGAAGTAAGCAGTTATTAAAAGAGTTGATTTATCAGGAGCAGGTGAACATTTTCAACCAATCCACGCAGCGAGAGCTGCTGAACGACGTCCCCCATCTTCAGAGGAATGAAACTGCCTTGTTTCCCTCTCGACGCTCCATAAAGATTGTAAATGAACATGTTTCCCAGAAATGAGGCAGGCCCTGACACATTCAGACGTCTCCCCTCCCCGCCTCTCACAAACAATCCCTCCCCTCTCTCTCGCTCCGTCTCTCCCTACGCCGCTCTCACGTTTCGCCGCCGTGTCAATTACCGTCCCAGTGGTTTTTACCCCTCCGCCGTCTGACACGTTCCGCCGGGTGTGAGCGTGCGAGCGCTCATCAGCGCCTTTTAACCCTCGCGGCGCCCTGAAACTGGAAGGCAGCCAGTCGTCGTCCCGCTCCGCCCCTCTGCCCGTCACCGATGAGCACATCAGACAGGGAGCAGGCCTTGTTGATGAGAAGGAATCCACTAATTGTTTGATTATACAGATCTTCATGATAATGAATCACTACTCCACGGTTCAGGAACATGGTGTGCAACCCGAATTACCACCCCAACACTCAAGCTGTGAAAGTTGATTACTCATTAGCGAGTGACTGAGTGGCACAAACATCCCATGCCCCCCCAAACCCCCTTGCACCCCACCCCTCCACACACCCCTGTTTTTTGTTTTTTGTTCTTACTGTATCCACCTATAATTGCTGTGTAGCAAAAGTGTCACACGCGGGACTGCCCTGCGCCAAGAAGCCAATTTGTGCTGCCACGTGTTTTATAACCTTTGTCACAAGAGTTCAAATGCGGCAAAGCATTCGACATTGCAGGCCAACGGGCAGGACACACTGCAGGTTGGAGGACGGAAGCCAGGTAGTGCGGAAAGAACTTCAAGTCCGAGACAAGAGAAATCAAAGCTTTCCCGGATCATTAAGCGAGCAAGTAAAACAACCGGGAAAACTCAAAACCAGCGCTTCGCACCCAGGCAGTTACAAGGAAAGCCAACCTCATCACACATGACCCCAATCACTCCTTGCACAAGTCCTTCCAACTCCTGCCATCAGGCCGCCAACACAAAGTTTTAGAGTCTTAAAATGGCACTGTGTTTAAATCTTGTACTTGTGTTTTTTTTTAGAGAAATCGATGTATGTCTGGTTATAAACTGAGAATAAACTGGGCATAAACTGGAAACGGAAAAGGTTGGAGCTTATCATGACCAAGCAAAATTTGTTTTGCCTAAAACTAGAATATGCATTTGTGCTTGCGTGAAGGTAAAGGTTATATATATAACCTTACATAGATACCTATATATATATATATATATATATATATATATATATATATAATACAAAAATAATAACAGCCATTCTTTAAGAAAGTATTCATTTTGCCATTCTTTAAGAAGAAAGTCCAACAATAAATGATTTTGGACAACAGCCACATGTCATCACAGGCACCCTGGTCCTGTCATAGCAACATTTTGTTGCCTAGCACTTACTAAATTGTCTGTCTCAACGTGACACAAACTATGGTGACCTCTGGATTACCAGACATGGCTGCAGCGAAAGTCATCCTGGGCTGCATCAAGGCACTGCAGCTGGAATTGGAACTACCATTGCACCCATTGAACATGAATGGGAAATGTTGAGCTTTCATCTCAATGTCATATGTGAATACGGTCTGAAATAATGAATTAATCCAAGAAACATGAACATGTGGCTATTTTTTGCTTTAAAGTGGAATTTGTTAAGTCATTTTTGTAAAAAAAAAATAAATAAATAAATAAATAAATAAATAAAGATTTGATTTCTTGGTTCAAGTCTTGTTACTCAATGAAACACAAGCTAATTAAAAATAATATTACAAATATAATACATCTTCACAGATGTGATATGAGATACATAGAATAAATGATGCCTTAATGTTTTATTATTTGAGAAGAACTTTTTTTTACAGGAAAACAGTAATTGCATTTTTGTGCAAATGCTTTAGAAAAACATCGTGCTTATGCTGTTTGAGAGACAGAAGAGAGCAGTGATGGTGCATAAAGCAACAAGGAAATGAGCAAAGCATTTATACTTTAGATTAATTTGCATAATTCATTCGGCTTTTTTGGGAAATAAATGCAATGACTTGAATATTAAATTTGAGCATACTTTAGAAATTAGCATTGATTCAATGGTGCAAACCCTCAATATTGCGGCAATTCAATTTGCAGTAAAAAGCTATTGATTATTATTAATCCAAAAGCTACAAAATATTTTTCCTACTCATGGTTGTTCTGTATGATCCACCCTTTTGAAATCAATCTTGTACACCAATTAAAATGGAGGGTGAACATTGCGAGACAATGTGAATAATGCATCAACACAGACAAAGGAACCCATTTGAATTTTTGCCTGGTGATAATAAACATACTCTGCATGCAGACATGGAATTTGAAATGAAGTGCAATCTACTCAAAAGGTGTAGAATTAAAAGCGGCAACACATTAAGTCAGATGCAGGTTAGAATTTCTGCTGCTGGGGATGTTCACCAGTCCAAGCGTAGGATGTACACTGTGGATTAAACTGGGATTTAGAGGTCTTAACATTTCTTATCTGTTCTCCTCACTCATTTAATTAATCTCTTTTTTCAGTTTTGTGTTCTGCTCTGACCTCACTGGAAACTCTTTTTGATAGGCCAGAAGAAATCGCTTGTTTCTCCACTTAATTTTGTCTGCCATGATTCCACCAGTTTGTGTCTTTTTCTCCAAACTTGGAAAGAGTTTCACTGCTCCGAGGCAGGTTGTGTGGCAAACACCTTGCGAAAGATAACGGTGAAAAAAATTACCTCAATACAGACAGTAGGGTGGCATGTGGCTCTCCTAATGCGTGAGTGCGTGTGAAGCATTATTCTTTTCATTGTCTTTGAGGACATGGCCTACATTTTACAGGACGCATCACGGCTGATGCGCCGAGATCTAATGTGGCACAGAGGACGGGCCAGACCCCGGCCGGTGAATCCCACTGCTTTCACGTGGGCCACTTTTTCTCATCCATCACTTTGGGTTTGGAACGTCAGAAACCAAGAGAGACTGATTAATTCATCAGCCGTCTCTCCGGCCCTCTTGGCGCGCTCCGGAGCTCGGAGACAGAGGGACGAGCACGCGGCCCGGCTGTAACGTGGGGAGAGTTTACGGTAAAAGATCATTTGACATGACTCGTGGTGACAGCCTGGCATGGGACGCTGCGCTCTCCCATAGAGAGACCCGAGATTGGAAGCAGTGTTTTCAAATGACCAAAGCAAAATCCCAATGTACTGTTATAGTGACAGACCCTTTTATAAGAGTAGCTCCAAATAAGCACATTTGGGAAGAGGACTCAAATAAATGATCTTTTGGAATATTCTATCAAAGACTCGTCACAATATTAATATTCTACCTTCAGATTTGGTGCTTATTGTAGCAGCTTTTCTCTCTTTATTTAATGCCTGTGCCTGTCCTCCTCTTGTTGTAAATGTAAAAAGATGTAAATAGAATCTCGAAAAAGAAAAAAAAGCAGGGTAGATGTCCATCCTCTGGAGTGGGAATTGGCTTTGACAGAATGTCCCTGCCTGAAAAGTAAAAATACAGAGAGGGGGAAGGTGGGGGAGGGGACGGGAGAGATGGGATGGGAGGGGGGAGCACAAAAGACAGAAGCAAGAAAACAAGATAGCGCTGAACAAGCGATAGGGAAGAGAACCCAGACAGAGTTGGGGGAGGGGCGGCGTCCTGCTCTCATCTTTCCTTTCAAGAGGAAAAAAGAAGAGGGGAGACTGCAGGATGACAGCAGGGTCTGAGAGTAGCAGCCTTGTGAGAGGCTTGTAGCTGCTGTCAGACCATCACTCTCAGTCTCCCTTTCTCCCTCACACTTTCTCCTCTGTTTCTCTCTCTCTCTCTCACACACACACACACACACATGCAGGCACGCAGAGGCATCAAAGCTGACAGCTCCGAGGGACCTGTCTGAGGAAGAACATTGAGTGAATGGGGGAGAAAATACCAGGGTCAAAAGGGGTTGATGGACACAAAGTGCACAACGCAAACATGTATTTTACCGTCCAGTCCAACTCTTTGTTGTTGTTGTTGCTGTTGAACTTCAAGGGTCAGCCAGGTATGAAATCTTTGAACGCATTTTTGATAAAATTTATTTGTGATCCAAGAGGAAAAGCTTGGATTCTTCCTGTATTGATTTTATTTCCCTGCTCGGCTTGTTTTGTTTTGTTCTAAAGGTCCTTGCATTTTTGTGTCACTCAACGCACTTTATTGTCAATGTTTTGTCCATGCAAATGTCTGTGCTGCATTTACTTGAGTTACGTTGAATGCCTTTTTAGTCTGAATCCTAACCCGAGCTGCTTTCTTCAAGGTGATTCACTTCTGGCCGATAAAGCATCAACATCATTTTATAGCAGAGCAATCAGGAATTTAACACATGGTCTAACAAGGTCTGTAACATGAAAATTACCTGTCACTTACACACACACACACAAAGCCAGGTTGTTAAGAGCACAACCCACAGTTAATGTGGAAGACTTGACTTGGCCATGCAGACTGCTGACCCTGGCAAGCCCCAATCCAACCTCTGGGGTGAAGTGAAACACAGACGGTAATCTTTATCGTCCTGCATCGGTGTCGGCTCTCGTTAATAGAGTTAATCCCTGCAGTGGGCTTCAGTCACTGATGGACAACTTGAAAGCAGAGGAGAGCCGGCTGCTGGAGCTGGAGATTAATACTCATTGCTCTCATACGCTGCGTGAGTTTAATACTACGGGGTCCAAATACCTTTGGCCACACTGTTTACTATTGCCAAAGCCAATTAGGACCCAGTTTATGAACGCATGTGTTCTCGCTAATGAAACATCTGCAGTGGGTCAAATTTGTCAGTAGCTGTTGTATAATGAGGCGAAAAGCAATCCAGCTCTCATTCTGAACAAACAGCCCACTGACATATTGAGGTCCCCCCCACATTTTGCCCAATTTCAGGTGGTTATGCTTAGGAATTCATGTGTGTTATAAACAGTGTGTTTAGCCCTCTGTTTACAGCCTCGATAGCATCATAAAAACAATGCTACGTTGGACTTTTCACATATTTAGAACAAGTTGGAATACAAGGCAGCAGTAGTGTGGTTTCAGATGGCAGAACACCACTGACTTTATGTCAAGATGAGAGGAGTCATAGTGACATCACCCATCTGTTTTAAGAATACCTACTGTGAAGCCTGGAGAGTGGTTTCACCATCAGCACCAGTTTGAGTTTTGTTTTGAAAACGGATGATTTTATATTTGGGAGTATGTTTGCAGTACTGCAGGTGGCCAATGACTGGAGTAGAAGTGCCGGCATGTGTCTCTGATTGGATGAAAGGGCCTATGAAATGATTTACTAGAGATTTAGAACCACAAAAGAAATTGTGCCAATTTGTAAAGGCATTAATTTTGTGCTCCTTTCCGTTTTGAGAGACAGTCGTTCTTGGTGTTTTTGCAACCATTTTTGGCGGCCCCTGCTGGCCAACAGATGTAATGCAGGTTTTTGGCACTTTTGTTTGACACTTTGGCCTCCTTCTTGAAACCGAAAGCTCCGTCCACCTTTATGTACAGACAATGCCCCTTAGCTAAGGATGCCATCACCAATCAAGTAGAGGCACCAGTGCCTTTAGAGTACTTTACCACACATTTTCTGGAAAAGTGGAGCAACAAAACCCAGTCGGTAGTTCACTTACAGGCCAAAGACAATTATCTCTCTTGGAAAACAATGACAAAGTAAATTCCCAATCATGCGGGACCTTTAAAGCAGGTTAAATATGCATCCTCCTTTTTCCAAGTGTTACACATCAGTGGTGGCACAGGAGTGTTTCGCATGGGCTTGCAGCTCTCACAGGCGGAGAGGGGCCAGAGCCTCTCTGACACACACCGAGCACCAAGAAAGAGCCTCTTCACGCCACTCCTCTGTATTCATTATCTTGTTCCGCCGAGCGCTAGGTGTGTTGCAGCTGTGATGTGCAGTTCACAGCTCCGCCGTGTCGCCGGCACTTCCCCTCCTCGCCACCGCGCTCCCTATCACTAATGCAGCAGACATTAGCATAGCGTTTGATGTCGAGTTAGGAGACATTTAGATGCTCTCTGTTTAACAAGTGTGTCAAGTGTTTGCCGTGTCTATTTACTTCTCGAAAAACATCAAACAATGTGCACACGGGGGCCACAATGCCGTCCCCGGCTGTGGCGGATGATGGGGGGGGTGCGGCGGCGGCAGCGGTGTTGGCGGGATGAATAGTGAGAGCAGAAGGAGCGAAAAATGAGAGAGAAATCCTCGCTGTCTCATCCGGCACTGTGGAATCCACAAGCGCTGTGTTCGGCAGGCAGCACTCGCATGTCGGCAGTACAGCGAAGAAACCTTGGTGTCCAGAGTAGTCCTTTTAAAAAGAAATAAAAAACATAACATAACAAAACCAAGACAAGATTAATTGTCTTATTTCATTGTAAAAAGGGAATAACAAATTATACTGATGGCTCAATTTTTTCAGCATGGCACATAGCTGCATGGATTTTCAAAGCTGCTATAAACAATAGCTATTCTTTCTGCGTCTCTTACTATTTTGACTATTTCCATTTTGTTGACTTCTTCTCTTTGGACCAAAGCATGAGATAAACTGAAAGTGTGGAAAGATTAAAATACATTTTCTTTTTGTCCAAAAAAATGGAAAATCCAAATACATTGTTTGGAGGGTCTGGAGGCTTGGAAGCGCTCAGTACATGTGATAAGATTAAGCTCTGGCAAAAAGTCTAAATTTACAGCCGGGATAACAAGCTGAGTGGCTGATGAAATCGATAAAAAGACATGTTTGTAAAAGTTGCCTGGAGATCAGACCCAAAAGAATGGTGTCTTGTAAAAATCAGCTGCTGAGTTTATCTATGTGTCTCTTTTGTTGCTTCCTTTGGGATGAAAGTTCAGTCAAAGAAGAACAACAACAACAGTAAAAATAAATAAATAAATAAATAAATAAATAAATATAGGTTTTGCAGAGGTTTTGCTGTCATTCAGGGAGAAGTGCCCTGCTCTCTCCACAGCTTGGCTGCCTACAGACAGTAAGAGTGAATTTCACATTAATATCAAGTTGCACAGCTGCAGCAACATAACAGACTTTATGTGTTTCCAAATATTTGTCTTGACAAATTCAATGAAATGAAAATTTTTTTGTGTGTTTCTGCGCAAAAAAACCCAAGCCCACGCTCGGCTGCCAGCATTGCGACCACGTGTCGCCCTGGCTGCGCTTTGTTTCTGCTGACATTTGAAGGGGGCGAGATAAGGCGAACTGGGAAGGAAGAAGAGCTAGAGTGCAAAAGAAGAGGAGAAACATTCACTTTGGAAAGGGAGGCGATAAGGGAGGAAAGGTGAACAGCCACTCTCATAACCCGTGCCGGCCGTTCAGATTGGGGACCGGTGGAACTGAATGGAATTGCAGTGCAGACGACGATGGAATCGACAAAGCAAGCGGAGCTTTGCTGGAATAACTGAGCTGTATTTTCTCATCTCTTGTCAGAAATGCTCAAATGTTTAAAGTTTTCCTGCCATTTACCAGACGAGCCCTTTACACTGGCAAAGCAACAAAGGCCCATCTGCATTTGCACACGTTCATAAACAATATGTACCATATTGCGCGTGCCTGCGTGCACTTTCCCCGTAACCTTGAGCCTGCACCACCTCCACCAGCAGCAGCAGCCCTGCGTGGCTGTGCCCAGTTTAACGGCAGGTGTTCCTCTGTTTGGGCTGTCAAGGACAAAATGCCATGAAATAGGAGGGTCAACGGTGGGCGACAAAGAACAATCTGTGAAGCATCTCTGCTCCATTAAGCTCCACCAGCCGCAGGTGCGACGAAAAGCGGCTGCAATTCTGCAGTGCGCGCGTGTGCGCGTCTCTGGGATGCACAGAGTGCAAACGCATGTTCCCCCTCCCTCCCCTCTTTGGAAATCTATTCGCACACATCTATGAGCTGCGTATTTTCTGTGTGTGTGTGTGTGTGTGTGTGTGTGTGTGTGTGTGTGTGCCTCTGAATCTCGACTTCCTGTCTAACAATCCAGCGGAGCTGCGCCGCAGCCAAAGGCCTCTGCTCCTTTGATATGAAGAGCAACCGAAAGGTCTTTGGCCGCAGGCTGATATGTGTCAATCAGCTTCTTCTTCTTTTTTTTCTTTTTTTCCAGGCCCCCCCACACAGCGGCGGCGGCAGCAGCAGCCGTCTGCTGTCCTCGCCGTCTCTCTCTCTCTCTCTCTCTCTCTCTCACCCATAGCGAATCCCCCCCCAACCCCCCAGTATCCCCCCCTTCACTCCCCGGCACTGATAACACTCCAAATAACAGGTGAGCGACTGCTGGCAGAAAGGAGATTGCCTGACCTTATTGTTTGCCTTCGCCTCCTTTTTGTTCTTCACAAATAAAGGGTTTTTTTAATAAACTGAAAGGTCCTCCGCTGCGGCCCATAGAGAAAATGAAAGGGGGCAGTGAGGTATGGTACAATGTGGCGGGAAGAAAGAGCAGCTCATCAGAAAATAACAAAGGTGCAAGTTAAAGATAAGGCGCCTGTCAGAGATTAATCCAGGCCTGCTTGATTGTTTTCTTTAATACCAGACCTGCTATAGCAAGCGATAAGTTTGCTGAGTAATTTGGTTTTCTAGGGGACCGGGCGGCGAGTGGGTGGCTGGGTGCTCGAAATAATATTCAGGTGTGCTCCATAATTGATTTTTTTTCCCTCCCTCCACACCTCAGTTCTCAAAGAAAAATGAGATGAAACTCAAAACTGCTTTGACTTGCCTTTCTGCTCGCCGCGTTCCCTCACTCACACCCAACCCCTCCCCTCCTTCTTCTTCTTCTTCTTCTTTTTTTTGCTCTCCTCTCCCCTCTCTCTTTCCTCTTTGGATTAATAAACTGGCTTTGTTGAAGACAATAAAGGGAAGGCGAGAGTGTGCTTGAGGAAGCAGTTTTCTCTTCTTGCTCGTAGCTCCATTGTGACGACTTCAGAAGGCGGCGGGAAGGTAGAGGATGGGCTGTAGCTGCTGAGCGGCGGCCCACTTTACGCATGTCGCCCTGATGAGTCGGAGGGAGATGATTGCGCAGAACGATAGATTTAAATCTTCTCCTTTCGGTTGAGAAAAGTGTCCCACTGGCTGCCAAAATGAAATATGTGAATACGACAAGGGAGGGGGTGGAGGGGGGTTTGCCGTACTCATTAGTATTTCATGCTTTAATTGTCTTTGGAAAATGCATTTTTTTTTACCTTTCGCCTCAGTGACGACTGCAGCGTATTCACTGCCAAATGCATTGGGAGAAAAATTACATTCGTCCGATGAGACAGCGAGTGCGTGGAAAAGCTCAGCAAACGGCAAAGATCCCCACATCACATCTCTGCAATATAAGAAAAAATAATGGCACACACGCTGAGAAAAAAAAAAGACAGAAATACACATGAGCCACTTTAGAGCCTTTATGCATCAGCAGCGTAAAGGAACCCATTTACCTTTCTGCTTATTTTAAGCAAAATATTTTTTTCTGTGGAATATGGAATGAAAAAACAGACCTGGCAGAAAAGAAATGGTTCTTACATTTTTCATCATTTTGATGCCCGAATTGATTCGCCTCACAAATCCCCCCCCTCCTCCTCCCCTCTGTTGTCCCTCTCTCTCTCTCCTCACCCAGCCTTCCCTCCCTCTTCTGCTGAAGATGGTCCACACTCCAGGGCTGTTTTCCAATTACGCTCCAACCTTTTCAGAGAAGGTCATTATAATTAGAGATCCATTTAGCTTTTTCTGTGAAAAGCACAAAATTATTTTTGTGATTGTGGTCCCTGAAAGAAGAAGTGGAACGAAAATAATGGCACAGTGCTGATCTGAAGTGGCTCCATTATTATGGATGGGCGGACAGGTTGCAAGCATTAATGGTGTCACTCTGGGAGGGGGTGGCCTTTTGCACATTACGAACCCAGAAATAGAAAAGGACTTATTGGAAACAGCTCTTCAAATCAATATTAGGCAAGCATGTGTCTGTTCATCTCAGCAAAGGACAGAATAATAAGCACAGGAGGACTTCATCTGAAGTGGAAGTTGCCTTGGACTGCTTCTCTGGCTGGGAGGAGAGAAAAAAAACAATTTTTCATATGTAATCTGAGGGAAATGTGTTAGAAAGTTCTGTTTCGCAAGTCTAACAAGTCCTCTGAGCCATTATGAGATATGAGCGTGTTAGCACGAGAGCCCAGAACAATCAAGCGCCAAGTCAGTTTGTGTACCGTGGCAAGGGGAACATAAGGGGTCATAAGGTCACTGTGTACCTACTATTTGTTTTGATCTGTAGCTTAACATTTAGCTAATGGAGTGTTGCATTGTTTGTGTGGTCAAAGTGCAAACAGCACGTTACATTAAGAAAGTAGAGAACAAAACAAACATAAGAAACACAACAAAACATAAAAAAACATTATTATGTGGCTTATGAAAACTACAAATGGAGGTTGAAACTACAACTACCGACACAGAGGCTACTTGCTATCGGTTGGATATGTAATTAGAAAGTGATTAGCACCATTATGTAACACACCTTTTTAAAATATAAAGTGTTAGTACATGGTTCCGACATTAGCACATACTAGTAACTTGTATGTGTGTGCTAGTATCCCATTAACATATAAACACTGCTGCCAACAGCCTTTACTTGACTTGTAAGGATATCCTTTATCTGTTTATTGATTGTGTATTTGTACTTAATGTACTTACTGTCCAACACAATGCTAATTCCATCATTTATAACATATGAACACACAACAAACAGATAATATTCATGCTTATAAATCACAAAACAAAAACATTTTTAGCAGCTAAATATGTGTACTTGGTAAAAAATTAACTAAAGCATTACAAAGTAGTAGCAGTATAAGAATTCTATTTTCGCATGTCTTCTTTCTACGAGACATGACGATATTAAGACTGTTATTTGTTTATTTCATGAGCCTGACTAGACCTGACCCGTAGACTGTTGTCCTACATGAGGACGTCGTCAACACAGTCTGTACTAGTAGCTCTATAAATTATGGTTTACTTCCCAGTGACAATAGTAAAGCCAGTGACAATATGGTTTACATTTATGGTGCCCAATAAATAATGATAATGTCACTATAATAGTGAGAGTGACAGGCAGATGGTGATGTATAGGTGGGTACAGTTATATTAGTCTATATGGCAAGGTGCGACTGTGACGGTGTGTCAATCAGTAGCATTGAAGAATGGTTTTATAAAGGATGATGTCTTATTTGGGTTGTACTTAACCTTGAATTTCTATTTATACTGGTTTTGTAGTAGTGAAGTATCATGATTTTTTTTTTTTCTCCCTCTCATTTTTGTTCGGCAGAGGAGTTGCGAGTCATCTATCGTTATATTTTAAATTTGTTTGATAGGCAGAAATATGTGCCTTAATTTAAAAGTGCTGCCATGGAATCGTTTATGCGAGAGTTTCAAATTAACATTCATCTACACACAGTGGTGTATAGCACGGGAGCCAGATAAAATATATGGAAATGTGTTTATGCACAAAGATCCCAATTTAGATTCCCCCAGCACTTGCCCATAGACGGAGACGGAATCCGTGCATCGTACAATCTATATAACAGTATGTTTTTTTTCCACTCGCTATTACAGTAGCAGATGGCTGGGGACCAACAATCCAAAGTGGTGGAAAGCAACTAATTGGTTTGAGGGAAATCGATATGGTGCCAGCAGCGAACCCCTCCCTTCTCCTCACACTCCATCAGTCTCGCCCTGCAATTACACCATTGATTGGCTGCTGCTAATTGTAGGTCTCGTTATACCCAGTAACCAGTATCAGAGCGGCTGAGTTTAGGGGGGAAACGGTGGCTTCAGAACGTCTACGGCATGGATAAAATGTGATTAGTAAGCAAGTAGGCTTTCACTCTTACATCAGTGGTTTCAGAGTCGTTATGTGGTTCACTGCGATGGAGATACGGAGGCACTATTTCCACCCCATTGTTAGAAGGACTGTTTGTAAAGCACAGTGGGTGACTCTTACTCCAGGACCACTTCCTCACTGCACATGTTGTGCCCTCATTGGCTGCCTAGACTAGACATTATAAAAACAGCTAGCTGCAGTGGCAGTGTAGGGCAACTCGATTTCAATTGCTATTGAAAAACGATCCTATCTATTCTGAATTTACGCATAACTGATTGATTTATGATGAATGAGGGGCCTCTGCTAAACAATCTGGGCTCAGGCTTTGTCATAATAACAGCAAGGATCACAAGAATTTTGAAGTTGTATTTTACTTTTTGTTCACTCCGGCTCCTACAGACAAGAAGAAAATAAAAAAGGCAATGTGTCTTTCACATAGTGATGAACTATCGCAGTTAATGATAATATAATAATTAATGCAATATTAGGATTATACATAATTACTTCCAGTTCCATAACTCAAGAAAATGTGCCCAGTGATGTCACAAAGGGCACTGGTGCCTCTTCCAGGTTAGTGTCAGCAACACCAACCTCTTGAGTTTTGTCTTTTGGCCATTTGAACATATTAAATGTACAACATAAGCGCTTTAAAATGGGATCAAAGGCATGTAAGTGGTTGGACGCCGCACACTCACCTGTGATTTCAGCAGAAGTGGCAGTCATTATGTTGACTGGCTGGTTTGTATTTATACCTACTGTCATCCTTTTGTCTTTGCGGTAGAACATCACTTTTGTTCTTCTCAAGCATCTTTTTTTGTTCTTTATGACAGGCTGCTCCGCGTCTCAGCGAGACCTGTGAAAAATGACTGGCTCCACTGATATGTGAAGGCAGACTTCATTTTCCGCTGGTGACAAAGGGAGTGCTCCACAGAACAAAGACCGAGAGCTTGAGCTACATCACATTTTCTTCCCACACAATTTTATTCTCTCGTTTCACTTCACTTGTATGGTCTGTCACAGAGAGGGCTGTAAGAGGAATTCCTACTCTTTGTTTGGCTTTAGGTGTCCTACATCTAAGACGTACCTTCTTTATGAATACAGGCTTTATAAAAGGTTGATTCTCTGGAAACATATGGAACAAAGTTCTTTATGGAAAAAAGAGACACAATGAAATATTCTGTTAGGGCTCTGCAATTTAAAACATATTAAAGCACAGAAGTCAAAAGATAACGTTTTCACTCTAATTCTCAATATTTGCTTGGAAGAACTCAAGGCAGTTCTATTCAATCAGGTTGGCTTCACGGCCACTCCATCCAGCAGCACAGCATTGCACCGTCAGCTGGTTAATTTGTTAAATTTGCATACAAGGGCACAGATAGCATTTATCTGTGACATCAAGGGACTTCAGAAAGCTGCAGCAAAATACTTTTACAATAGTTCCAATATACATTTGTAAATTGGAAAATAGAAGCCATGGTCATACATGGCAGTTTGTGGGGTTTTAGTGACACTATACTGTGCTGCTTCTTACTGGCAACAAGAGACAAGCTAGAGATGTACAGATCATGCCAGGAGTTTCACATATTCTGGGGGTACACAGCTCATGCCACAAAATAAATACAGAAAATATCTGTTTAACTGTCTTCCTTTTTCCACTGCTGATGAGTTCAATATCAAATTGGTAAATCTTATTAAAATGCACTTTTATAAAAAAAAAAAAACTAAAAAAAAACAAATAGACTCACAGCCAATTTGGTTGGTGTAAATGAGATTTTTAAAAATAAATAAATAATGTTTAATTTTTTTCTGTTAGAATGCGAAATGTAAGACATCTTATTTTGAAAGTGAAAACAATCCTTCAAAACTAGATGGATTCATGTAAATTAAAATCTGTAAGATTATTATGGTGGTATAGCTTAGCGTAGCAAAGCATAGTATAGCATAGCATAGTCAAAATAGCTAACTACTTGATAAAATGTGGATTGTACCAAAAAAACGGAGCAAAAATAATGCCCTCCAAGTAGCCGACAACAATTGCCGAGAAATTTATTCATTTGTTTGTTCACCTTTTGTTGGGAAATGAACGTACAAGGCTGTAGCAAGCGGCTCTTCATAAAAGAAATATATTATTGCAACAAAAGAACAATTAGTGACCTTGCAATGCATTGTCCCAAACACACACTGAAAAAAAAAACACGCACGCACGTGGTCACCGGGTCTCTGCACGTCACTGTTTTCCTCCCATGGGTCTCTGTTAAAATTGACCTTCTCTGCCTTTCATCACAGGAAAATATCACCCTCAAAGAATAATAAGGCCGCCAGACACATTAATTAGAGAGCATCTATTTAGATAAACGTCTGTGGGGAGGGGAGGAGGTGTAAGCCACATTATTGATATGCAAAGTGAAAATAATTGCACACTGTTTTTCTTAATAGGTAGAGAGGCTGCGCTTGCTTCTAGTAAATATACATTAGCAATGTGGAAATCCATTTTTCTTACACATTTTGATTGGTATAAATGTGTGTATCTCAGTTTGAAAGGCTATTCTATATTCTGATTGAGGCTATGTGTGTTGTTTTATAATTGTATCTCTTCCTGCAGTGAGCACATTGTCAGCCGCTCTCCGCTCTCTGTCCTCCACCTCACCATGGTCACAACAGTTGGACGCAGCGTCTCAGCCAGAGTTCTTCACCGCCGTCGTGCTCGTGTGTGTGTGTGTGTGCAGCCGCTGAATGGACTTCAAGCAGCCTCCGCGAGGGGGAAGTGCACGCCGGTGTAGCATTTACCTTGATAAACCAATTAGCACCCCTTGAAACACTTGTTGAGGGGGACACGTTGAATAGAGAAAGGGGGGCAATGGGGACAAAAGTGAATTTCCAGGTCAATTAAACTTCTGTCATTAACACTAAAGCTCAAACGCAGCCTGATTTTATTTCATATCTCTTCATAAAAAAGATTGTTATATGTTATAATTTTTGAAGAACCAGTCCATATTTTAAAAGGACACGCTGCTGCAGAGGTTTTTCTTTGTTTTCGTTGTTTTGAGACAGTTGTTTATGTAACCGGCATCTCAATAGTCCTCCATTTTCTTGAGACTATTTTTATATTGCATTATGATTATACAATGTTGTCCTTTCATGCACGATTGTGTCGTTTTCGTCGCCCTTGATGTTTTAATTAATTAACGTCCGTGTCGATCCTTATGTCCTAACAATCTAAATAACTTACTTACACTTACAGCTTGATGTTTTTCTTGATTTTGTTTTTACCAGGTCACAATGTTCTCACAACTCAGGGTTGTTTTTCACATTCCAGTTGTTACCTAATAATGCTTAAGAGTAGGCGTCAGTAGCTGAGGAGGCAGACAAGGATCTGTGTCTGTGTGTGTGTGTGTCTGTGTGTGTGCACAGAGGTTGGGGAAAGCATGTTGGTTTCCAAGGCGACAGAGAGCTCTGGTCCCTGTTCTCCTGCGGCAGGAAGCAGGAAGACTTCATCAACTGTGGATGACCCCCCAGAAACACAGGTGTAACATCTTCCCTTTCTCTTTCTCACTGTCTCATTATCTCCCATGCTACAACTCTCTCTATTTCTCTCGCTCGCTCGAACACACACTCACACACACATGCGAATGCATTAACCACACCTATACTGATAAAGTATGTGCGCACCCACCTATAAAAATAGAGTAAAACAGTAAATCAGATATGTTTTCAGATGCTGCTTTACAACGTTGCTCTGCTTCTGTGTTATTACATATTTGCTTTTCCTTTTCTGACTTTCTGACACACACACACGCACGCACACACACACACACAGTGTGTGGACATAAATCAGCCACCTTAGTGGAAAAGTGATGTGCTTGGTTGCATTCTAACCCCTCTGTGGTGTTGACTCGATTGCTGTGACATTTTCACTAATAAAAACCAAATGCAAAGACATTTTCTCTGTGTGTGTGTGTGTGTGTGTGTGTGTGTGTGTGTGTGTGTGTGTGTGTGTCTGACTCATAAACGTGATTATAGCACCTGATGGAATTATCATATTTACAATAAGACCTTTCCATTATGACGTTGAGCTATTGTGTGTGTCCAGTAGCTGCAGCGCGTGATGAAAAACAAGTTGGGCAAGATACAGCCGGTAAATGTCAGAGCAATTTGACAGACGTGGGGAGAGACCTGAGATAGATAGATGGCTGCCAAAATGAAAAACAGAACGGGAGCAGGGGGAAATCAAGTGAAGTCAGGGACGAGGTTTTGATCTCAGGCTTCAGTTTAATCTGCACGTTAAACTTGTGTTGGGGCGACTCTGTTGCTTTCACAATTAGGCGCAAGATTTCCCAGCTATAAATATATTCTTTTTCTATTTCTTGACTAATTACATATTTAATTGTGTGACTAAAAAGGAAATGGAAGATTCAAGTGTAATCCATCTTCCTCTTAGTTTCCTCTTCACCGGGGAAGACAACATGCTGCTCTCTGGTTTGGACCCTTTTCTTGGCTCCGTGCCTCATGAGTGTAATTTGGATGAGTGCAGCTCGCTTGCCTTTGGGCTCATTAACAACAATATAAACAGTAATTACTGTGATCGCCTAATTAATTCATTTAAAATGCTGCACGGCGTTAAAAGGCATGAGCAAATCTTTTCTGGAGATCACAATTTTGGCAGAATCGCTGTCGACGTAATTAGCAATTTCGTGTCCCCAAATATGACAGAAATAATTAAAAACTTTTCCCCCTACTATTTCACGCTCTTTTATTATTCAGATTGCTCCAGTTCTTCTTTTCTTTTTCCCAAAACCGGCTTTCTGTGAGTTATCCTCCTCTGATCCCGTCTCTGTCTGCGGTCCTGATAAATGTAATCCTCCCCTCTGGGGACGTCCTTTTGTTTGTGGACCATTTTGACGCTCTGCTCTGATCACCGAGCTTTACTTATTATGGAATTCTCCGTCTTCATTCGCCGGGTTTTGTTGCGGTGAAGAATGGTCATTTGGCCCTCAATTGTGCATTAATTCTAATATCTGTTGTCATTGGCCGGTGATTAATTAAGATTTAGCTGCACAAAAAGTGCATTTGTCGTTTGCTGCACAATGGATGGTGAAATCTTTACATTTCCCTGCCACACCCACATCCGAAAGAGATTTTCTCCAAACCAAACCCATTTTAATTAAGCACACATTAGGCAGTGAGATATGTTTTAATGACAACCGGTTGTCTGAAAGACTGAATGCTCTAAAATAAAACCCAATAGAGAGATGCGTGGTTTGCGTTGATACCAAATCCTGGTGGCCTAGTGTTAATAGACCATGACTTGCTGTTTTGAATTTGTATGAGAAGAGAGTCGCAAAGAAAAAAAACACCTCACAGAGTTCTTTATGTTTTAGGCCCAGTCCTCTGACCCTTTCAAACCCCAATTAGTATTGCTGCAGAATGTATTACCATGCCTGGCATCACTTCTTGTTGATTACCTCTCTGCTCATTAAAGTAGATTTATGATCACTCCTTACTGATGCAAAGCTCACGCTGGTGAGAATACATCTTACTATGTTAAACTTCTCACAGGTCCAAGTGTGGTGCAGTGCAGTATGATGTTTTCGACTAGACTAAATTAAACATTTTTATCCTAACTTGAGTGCTTTTGTTTATCAGTGTGCCTTGCTAGCTAACCGTGATTAACGGTGGTTCACGGTTGCTCAAATACAAAAAAAACTACAATGAGCCCAAAACGTGCATGTTTCTATAGCGCTTCACTATTCTTGATTTTTATTCACTATTCTGTTAATAATAAATCAACGATGTAAAATATTTTCAGCTGAAGGTCTGTTTGAATCATATTTTTCCTACATTACATGCGATTCAACGTCGAATGTATGCGGGCATATTTTGTGATTTGTTTATTCATAATCTAACCGAGAAAATTCTGACTCACAGATCAGAAGAGATGGCTTCAAAGTGACAGCCCTGGAAAGCATATGATTCAACTGCCATCTGCTGGACATATTCGTAACACCATGCCTTGTCTTGGGGAAAATGTGTTTTGTTTTGTTTTGTTTTTTAAATTCCAAGACACAAATTTAACAGGTAAACATGATTAGAATTCATTTCCAGCCTTCATTTTGCCGACCAGCCATAACAAATAATCATTTGCAACAATGATCGATTTATTTAATCACAGCTGCTATAAAAAGCAGTTCAATGCCCGTCTAACAAAGAAGGCCAGCACGTCCAAATACAATTTAATATCTGATCTTGTCCTATTTTTTTTGTTCCATTCTATTGTATTCTGTACTTAAATATTTTTATTACTATCTATACAAGTTTGAATTCATCCATATAACAGGGGAATGTACTAAAGAATTACATTAACATTTGTAATTTAATATCATCACCATGTTTGTTTGTTTATTTTTTTGAAGGCAGATTGGTGGTTAGTGATGTGTATTGTTAGTTTATCGATACGAGCATTGCACAGAGGTCACAAAAAAAGTAGTACTGCCTGTGTTGTATTTGTGTGACCAAAGAATCATACATGTCTGAAAGAAATATCACTCTCTTGTACTGTGAATTGTTTTGCACCTTTCATTATGCTGTCTTACATGCACTCAGAAAAACAACGCTTATACTTACAAACGCCGATACAAACAAACCTGATAGCAATTCAGTTATATGCCGTGATGAACAGCAAGAGATAACTTCACTGTGATTTTCTCAACTCCAGTGCTATCATACCTTAGTTAAGATGCACAAAGGAACATATGGTTCGACCATGAAATAATGCCGTGAGGATATTTAGCGACAAGGCTCCTGCATGGAATACCATTGATAATACTAGTGTCGTCATCATCATCATCATCATCATCATCATCATCATCATCATCATCATCATCATCATCATCATCATCTTCAGTTAGTCCCACAAAAGTAAGGAAACGTTATATTGTGTTTTTCCACTAGATGGCACAAGAATCTCAATGATTGTGCAAGTCACCAAAAGACCGTAAAACTGTCTCTCCGCACAGCTGGTTTTGAAAAAATATAAGAGCACTCACTCTGTTCTATTTTAGGAACCACAAAATTCTCACTCACTTCCTGCATAAGAAGAACATGAAGTTTCCAACTTGTCTAGAAAATGTACGTTTTAGGTTTTTATCAAAAGATTTTACAGTTTCACTTCATACATTTGTTGATAGCTCAACATACAGCTGCAGACACTGTTCCTCAAACCGGAAGACGAGCCAATTCTCCTCTTACGTAACACGTCTCTGCAATGTACGAGCGAAACTTCGTTGACACTTGTTGGAAATACATGTGTTCCCTTGTATTGCCCACGTTACCGGCACATTCACTGGTCAGTTCAGCTAGAATACCCCCCAACTCACTGAAATGGTAAGTGTTATGTTCCTGTCCAAATCACTTGTTTGGGTTTTTTGTTTGTTTGTGTTAATTGTTAAAGCGTACCTATCGCTTTGCTTTGTTAAATACACCCCTAAACACTGAACCATGTCTCTTCAAGGTGTCGTTTACTGCCGATAAACAGCATTACATGTCTAGAACATTATCGAAGCGAAAAGCATGAAAAACGTGCAAGAAATAACTAGCGCTTGTTTAAAGTGACCAAACGTTGCTTACGCCCAGCGTGCCCGCCGGGCCGCCGGCGGCATGTTTATGTGAACCGTGACCAGCGGCGCGACTGTGAATTCAAAACGTAGCATTTTAGCTCGCTATGCTAACAGCGTCAAGCGGGAAGTAGATTGTGTTTCTTCCTTGAGCAGAAGATGATGCCACAGGGACTCCAGCCTCCATTCTTCTGTTATGACGGTTGTAGATTTAGGTTCATGTCAGAGTGTCAACGTCCTTGGCATAGATACGTGTGTATGAGCATTCCCGAGGCTGTTATTATCAGTCTGTCGTGTCGACTGGTAATATCTCCTAACAGTCCTCAATTGAACCCCACAGTAACTGTTAGCGCTCGGTACAATATAAACCTGTGAGCTGCAGGCCCACAAGCTCCTGTATCTGTAGTTATACCAATTTACTCCCACCATGACCCCAGTAAGATCTGTTAGCTTTAAAACTAACAGATTGTCATCCGTTTCAGCTGAATGTTTGGATTGGATTTGTTTCGAAGACTGCTTCCCTTTTCTCTCTTTGTTATTATACAAGTGTAACACTGACATACAAAAAAAAATAATAATCCCTCATTACACACTCACAGTCTTCCACAGGACTGTTGATGGTGCAGTTTGACATATTTTGCCGACTTTGTGCAGACTAGAACAGCATCCTGCATCAACACATCAGCACATTGTATTCATGCCATGCATGAAAAGTCCCGTTGTGATTCTCCCCCATGTCATCAAAAGAAGTGTTAAGCATCTGGGCGCGCGATTCAGCAGGTGTTGCTGACTTGAGCTGGATGTGCAAAGTCGATTTCTCGCCTTCCCTCTTCAGGTTCATACATGTATTGGAAGCCAGATGAGCAAACATCTGGAGCAGTTTGCACATCATCAAGAACTGTAGTAGCCTCCCTCACAGCTGTGGGCTGTACATAGGCGTCTTGGTGCGGTTGCTGGTGCTTAATGTTTGATTTTGGTCCTTTTTTATGATGAGGATTATGATAAAGTTGTTCTTCTTGTATAACACAAGTAAAAGATGCTTGTCTGCATCCTGTTTCTAAAGTATGGAAGGATTGTTCTGTGTTTTTTTTGTTTGTTTTTTTAAACTTAGATTTTCAGAGACATTTATTCATTTCTCTTCAGATGCTACAGTAGCATATATTTATTTAGTTATTGTCTCACCTGCGGTGCACAGCAAGTCTTAATCTATTTTGAGTTGTTGGGTTTCTCGGATTTTATCATTGTTGTTTTCATCAACCATTTCTTCAATCACAATTAAGTCACTAGGCACCAGACCGTTTTCTCTTGAACAAAAGCCCTGATGCTATTCAGAATCACACATTTGATGTGTCAGTCCTGTGTGAAAACAGTTCTCACAGTGAGACAGGTATCATGTAAAAAGTTTTCTTTTTTCAGGTGCTGATCAGTTCCAGATAATATCATTGGATGATAAGGAACCAGAGGAGCTGCAAATTCCAAATTCTCCCAAATTACATATCTGGACTGTAGGTGTCTATAACTTCGATCTGCTGAAGTAACCTGGTGAGTGACAAAATTCTTTTAAATATACCTCATTGTTCCAACATGATCCTGCCGTTGCTTAATATATGAAAAATGTCTACGCATCAATTTAAAGAGGATTTCACGATAAAATTAGAGTGACTTCAGTGACTGATGCCTTGTTGTAAATTCTCCACATTTGAACTGGGCAGCTGCACTAAGGTAGTCTTTATAGGCATACCAGACTCCTGCTTGTGATGTTATTAGTAATGTAGTAGAGGCATTAATGAGGTGTCATAATATATCGTTTCTAAGCAACAGTAAGACGTGATATGCTTAATTATCCAGCCACTGTAAAGTGTTTAGTGGACAGCAGTGTTGAGTGGGGAACAGTAGAACCTTTCCCCTGGGGCACACTGAATGTGTAGGAATTCCACCAGAATGACAGCATGATATCATTTTGGCTTGTCTGTTTGAGAAGTGCTACTCCACTATGCAAACATGGGCACAGTGTGGGAAAAAACTTGCTTCATCGGTCCTTCAGTTTTCCCATGGTCGATAGTTAGCATTGTTGACATTCCTCGCTGAAACTAAGGACACAGTTAGCTGGTCCTCCTGCTTGTGATAATTATTTTAAGAATCTAATTATGTTGATACTTTGTTGATTTTTCTAAACTACCCTTATTGGTAAGCTACTGTATTGGAGCCTATTGCATGTGGAAAGTTGTTGAGACCCTCAGAGAGAAATACTCTACGTCATACAATACGTAACACCATCTATTACATTTAAGTCTTTTTGAGGGCTATTGTGGTTAAAGGTTTCCAATTGTTATGTCTCATCTGAATTTGAAAACCCTTCGGGTCAGTGGTACTGGCAACCTACTTTACTATCAGATGACTTTTCTCTGGCATGTTTTCCATCACAGTGTTTTGTTGTTAGTCTGATATGTGTCTGATCACAACACTGGCTGCCATTCAATGTGGGAGTGAATGTCAGTAAAAACTCTTCGATCTCTTTGTTGACTTTCTATGTGAATTCCTCCGTTAATTCTAATGTTGTTCTTTGCATTAGACAAAAACGTTCAAGAATTCCCCATTTAACAAACAAATTCCGCATTGCATTGATAAGCTCCTTACAGAAGGGATACGCTGAACGTGACCAAACAGGACATTCCTGTGTCATCTCAGTAAACAAAAATAGAATGTGGCAAAAAAAAATGGTCTCAAATAACCACCCTTTTTACTGTTGATAAGATAAAATGAAACCTCCTTATGACTTTGCATTCTATGGTCTGGATCAAAAAAAAAAATCCAAACATAGGTTTCTTAAAGTGAAGCCAAATATTTGGAATCAGTGTCTTACACACGCCTGTTTGGAATCACGTTTATTTTGAGCATTTGACCTTGTCCAGCATTGCATACTTCACCGCACCCAATGCACCAAAACCACATCCCTCTGTGGCCTCTCATTCAAATGTCTGTCGCACACTCCAGATGGCTGTCATTACTCAACTTTGTGTGGTGTGTGTCTGCCTGTAAATCTCCCAGGCTGGCATGACTTTACTCAAAAGGGACAAAAACTCACTGCCAGTAACTAATAATCTGTTGGGCTTCAGGGAGATGTGAATGGCTTCCAACTTAGTTTTGTTTCTTTCTTTGTTTCCTTGTGTTCATCAACACACATACATGCACACATATACACATTAAAAAAAAAAAATAAAAAAAAAAATAAAAAAGGAATTCCGATTATTGCCAATGTCCAATGCACAAGCTGAAAGACGAAGACGCGATTCCCAAATGATAACAAGACTCTTGGAGGCTTTTTAATAGACACTCTGACAACATCTCCCAGGTGCTACAGTCAGTTTGGAACATTTAGCCCTGTGGGCAGCATACCATGGTGTGACCATGAACTGCCATAACTGGCAGCAGCTGTTGGTCTTTGTATTTGATTCTCTTGTAGTGCTAGAGGTGAGCATGCAACATACAATTTAATGAATTTTGTTAATCTTCATTACTTATATATACAATTCATTAACCATAATAGACAATACAGTCCATTAAGAAAATGTTCATTAAAATGTCTTTGTTCTATCAGGAACACTTTGTTATAGCTTAAACCCTGTATTGCAATAAATAAATGGTTGATGGTCCAGTTCGGCACTGATGGCTTTACAGAAAACATCATCTGTATGACAAATGACAGGATACAACAGACAAAACTAGACAAAGGCAAATTAACCTGGCACAGCGTTTGAGTGGTCCAAAGCAACACGTCGATAAACAGTTGTTGTCAGGCATTCATTCTTAATGCAAAGTGCTACAACTCACCTGCACTTTGACACCCCTGAAACTTACGTCAGCTGCTACACAGTCCAACCCTTCAGCCAAGGCCAGACACTGTTCGAAGCGATGACCTCGGAAGCTGCTGCTGCTGGTCGCATTGGGGGGAGTCGAGCCAAGTTGCTAAGCTTCACTGACAGGCTTTGGCTTCACACCCTGGCTGCTCAAGAGTCTGTTGACATGCCCAGAATTAGCAGTGGCTTTTCCCCCCCGTGTGAGAATACCGTTGTGTCTTCAGTTCACGTCAAGACTCTCTGTAGACAAGTGACTTCAGCAGAACATCTTAAGGGATAAAAGTTATTTTAAACCCTTAAGTTCTTAACTTACAGTCATTGGAAACCTCTCAAGAACATGATGAATACTTTTTCTTTTCAATTGTCTGTGTTATTTGAATACAGCATTAGATAAAAAAATGAAAATGAAATGGCTTGTTATAAACTTGTTATAGAGGAATGCTTACAGTCCAAAGAAAGAAACATTCTATCATGAGTGATGGAATTCCAATCAGTTGTCAAATCTATAAAATAAGAGCAGTCATATATTTTTACATCAAAAAAACATTCTTTGTTGTATTTTGGCAACAGTCCACCAATGAAAATATCATTTAGCTGTTTTGTATTTTATGAAGAGGTTGTTGTTATCGAGCTTTGTTCAGGGGCTGATGTAATACTGGTGGAGCTCTCTTCCAGGCAGAAAACAATACAACACGCAGTGGGTAGAACATTATTCAAATAAAGAACCTGCTGAAAACTTCTTTCACAAAACTTTAGATTCCTACATTGTTTGGTTTTTGCTCTATAGCTATTTATATTTAAGCCAAGTCCTCCCGTCATTGTTGACATTTTACAGAAGCCTTCTTACCTAATTCAAGTAAATGTAGACACAACCACGCATGCACACACAAACACACATACACAAGTCTGGCCCACATTGTCTTTATGTAATGCTCCAGTTTGCCACCCAGTGTGCTGCCCAGTGACAGGCAGGATGAAAGCTTTTTGGATCGGCACTCGCATGACAGCAGAGGAACAGGAATGAGTGGGCTGCAAACCGTGACAGTCAGTCTGCCGCGAGAAAGGGAGAATGAGTGAATGGGGCTTTGGGGGGGTGTTGCACGTGGGTGTGTAACGCAGCAAAAATATGGTAGGACTGCAACATGAAGCAGCCACAGCCCAGTTATGCTGAGCAGATGAGCGAACAAGCGAGGAAGAGCGTCTGGGCCAGACGCCCACACTGCCTGGGCCAGTGTCCTCGGAGATTAGCAAGACATTGCAGCTTCATTTTCCCGTCCCTGTACATTGGTTCGTCTTTATTGCCGAGTACCTTGCCAGCATTTTTGCTTCAGCCTGAAAATATCATATTATAATCATCTATATATATATAACAGGCAATTAAGTGGAGCAAATCATTTCCTTCTGAGTTGAGTTTGAGAGCTTTTCTTTGAGTTTTTGACACTGAAACGATTGGGTTGGATGACTTCAAGGATAAGTCTGTAGGGAACTATTACAAAGGTAAAACTAGAAACCATAGGATGAGATGCATGTGATCACAAATGGGGATCGATATAAATAACTATTCATTGGTGTTGGTGACTTGCCTTTATGAACAATGATGTCATGATTAAACCCCACTCACTGAAAGCACACCATGGTGCAAAATTGAGGTGAACGGTGAAAGCCTCCCTCCCTCAAAACCCACCAAATGCTCAGTCCATCCACTTTGAAATAACATTTTTATTATCATTCCTGATCCCTCTCTTCAAGTTTTGCTTTGTTCTAGTGTAGCACCTCATTTCAGCTGCTTTTTCTTACCTATAGTCTACATTGTTGCCATGGCATCCGTGAAAAGGCTCAGGTCTCCCTGTTGTCACATTTTGTTCGTAGACGACTTTCCCAATCACCCAATCAGTCGCTCTGGTCTTCAGTCTGTTAGTTCTCTGTGTGCTTTCCCACTGATTGTTAAAGTCGGTATCTTTTGCCCTTTCCCTCTGGATAATAAAGTATATCTAATCTAATCTAATCTAATCTTTGTTTTTGGTTTTTGAGGGCTTCCTCCATTGAAATCTGTTTCTATTTTTGGTTCTGCTCTGGCTCTATCCTCTAGCTCTAGTAGGGTCACATCAAAGTTATTTAGTATTTCTGTTGTACGGCCAGTACCATTCCATATATGGTTGTCAGACATGCTAATTTCTAGGTCCAAAGTGTTTGTGTAGTTTCTCATATTACCTGTGAAATAATCTCCAGCCAAGGTCTGCAGTGGATTTACATGTATGTTCACCTCTGCCAAAATTTAAAAGATAGGATGAAAGCACAAGCTTTTCTTTTTAATGTACTACTGATGCTGCCTTGAGTTAAACTCACCTCCATGAAAACAAGGGAAATATGATCACTCTGATGTAATTGTTGCTGACTTGTTTGATTTTTTTTGTTTTGTTTTGTTACTGAAAAGGCATGAGACATATTATTCCCTCCTTTAGAAACCTGTTTAATATTTGGTGTAACTCTGTGACTACAATAGGTTATGAAGTGTTGTTATAACACAATGTGTTTATCAATGTTTATCTTCATAAGTACAAATCCTTCCCACATAGAAACTATTCTAGAAGAGCCGCAGGGGTAACACTCTGTGTGTTGAGATGTTACGGGGCCTCTGCTATGGGGTTACTCAATGGGTGTGTTACAATTATCACTTCTCTATCTGATTGATTGACTGTTTTTTGTGATCAGATTGGGCTATTCACGAATGCCGTGCACTGTGACATAGGCTGTTTCTGACATGTGCACATGATCCCACACCCAGCAATACCCTCAAGCCTTCACAAACCAAAGAAACCTTCTCCGTGTATAAAATTTGAGCAGGAAAAAAACGTCGCAAAAAGAGCCATTACCTTCATCTAGGACGTGGCACCATCATGGTGTTACATGGCAGGCTTGCACACAAATCTCTGACAATGGGAAGCAATCCAATGAGACACTGATTGGATCTAAAACCAAAGTTACACCACCTCATCTGATCCAATTGAAATATTCATCAGATCCAGCCAATTTAATCTCAACTGAGTGTTAACAGGACATGATTTTCATTAGATATTTCCCATTTATTACGATTACTTATGGTCCATGTAACCACACCTGTTTTAATGCACAATTGTTAACTTAGTTCATTATCGCTCGCTGACTGAGTAGAGGCCATACCGTCTCTTGTTGGACTTGACACAAAACAGTCTTTAAACTGCAGTATACCTCTACTTTATAGCAGAAGAATTGGATATTTTTTTTTTTTTTTTACTTTTCTGAACAATAACCCCTGGAGTCGTTTGACTTTTCCCAAGAAGGAAGATAGTTTTCCGAATGCTTTCCCCATCTCATGACACCCATCAGGAAAAAGCTTTTATGGCATCAGTTTACATTGGAAGAGTGAATGGAAACACTTCCTTGCAAAACAGATTATGTGTCTTGTCTTGAGGGAGATCGCAGTTGAAACATGGAAAGCTCCTCTCTTACTCTGCATTGCACGTTGTTATTCATACATTTCACTTTCTAAATATATCCTGCCGGTCACAAAATAGAGTGTACTCAAGCAAAAAATCAGTAGCAAAGTAAGTTCAGCACACATGGGAAAGAAACATCATTGAATTTAATATTTTCTAGTGTTGAACTGGATTTGCACTCTTGATCCAGTAGCGTTTAAGTATCTGACTGTTGTCTAAATTTAGCCATTTGGAAGACATCCAAAGCCGCTGATTACTGCTCAAGTGAATCAATACTCTGTGGCCGGTTACAGCAACTGCTGTGTGTTTTTCTGAATCATAAAAATGTATTCATTTATTTATTAAGAAAAAATGTAACACTTGAAAACATTTTCAAGTGTTATACTTGGCCATCATTGTGGCCAAGTATAACACTAACGGGTAGTTAACAGCTCAATTTAGGGTTGTAGTATTTCATTTTATTGATGTCTAGTTTGTTCAGTTAATCTTTTGACTTTTTTTTTTTTTTTTTTAGATTAGTCGGAAAATGAAAAAAAAAACGTTCTTCCCAAAATATTACAAATTGTTGCCATTTTATTTTACTTGCCTTGTGTCATCCAGTGTTTCCTGTGCAGCTTTTGTATCCAAAAATAATGCACAAGGTTGAGACTAAACATTAGAGTGGTGCTGGTCAAGACGGGGTGAGAACGCTCCCTGTTGTTTTTGGTCACTGTTTTTCCCATGACTCTGAGATGAGCCAGAGGGAGCCTCGTATGATTTCAACACGGTTCCCATGCTGCCACATTCTTCCAAACGCACAGTCCATGAACCACTGCCACAAAGCCAAATATAAATCAGGTACAAGTGTTTTTTTGTGTGCCTGTGTGCGTTTTACAAGTGCTGAAAGAGAAAAATGGCCAAAATGTCGCTTGCACTTTGTCACATAGTTGCTCCGTCATAACTTGAGGGAGACAGCGGCTTCAGTAGCAGGAACAGCTGCAATATGTCCATTTAAGAGATCCATTGCTAAAAAACAAAACAAAAACTAAAGGATATGGCCATGCAGCCATGCCTTCAAGATGACATCACGTGTTGCTATTTTAAAATAGAGGAATTTTGCCACTTGAGATACTTGTTCATAACACAAACTTAGTAGTTACTATGTGGCTTTGTTTGTTTTGCACTGTGAGTTGTTGCGACTTGGGTTGGCTATTTACACCTGGCAAATTGAGTTAACTTTATCATTTACCCCAGGTTTAGAACTCAATGATCTTGTGTTTTTTTGTTCACTATATGCAATTATTTGGATGCTTTTGACAAACTGCAGAGTAACTGCTGTGTGTCGTTTAATAACGCCTGAGTATAAACGCCCCCAACTCATACGGATTAGCTAGTTTTAGTGTTTTCAGTTGAACGGGGTTTTCTTGGGCTGAAAACAGCCTTTTTTGCAGTTTGCCAATCATCATTTCTAGATCCACTGAGAGCTTCTTCCGTGAATGAAGTTGTTGTTTCTGACGTTGTGATTGATGAGTTGCTTCTGCCCATTTCCTTCATGCCATGAGAGAGTCATTAATATGCGTAAATTACTATATTTCTGCATAATGTTATTGATGCATGTGTAGGAGTGTGTGTGTGTGTGTGTGTGTGTGTGTGTGTGTGTGTATAGCAGGTAGCAGGAAACCACATTGTGACTCATAGGGGAGGTGGTGGTGTCTGTTGTTCCCAACTGCTTCTTTCTGATAAGGCAGAGGCTTCGACAGTGGGCTCGAGTAAATCCTCGCCCTGCAATGAGCCTGGCGTCTGCCATAAAGAACAATGGCAGGGACAAACTGATCATCCATTTCTTCTGGCCTCTGTTTTTAGCTTCTGAATCACCGAGGATGGAGTGGGTTGCACTGCTACTGAGTAACTCTTCAGACGCTTTGCAAGATTGTATAAGAAACCTTTTCACAAGCAGTTTGGTTTTCTTCAATGCCCACCTTTCCTGTTATAAACAGAATTAACTAGTGACGTGCTCTGTGTTACGAATGTTTCCCACGCCGCTCTTCCTTTAAAACACAAAAAACAAAGCACACTTTCTCTTTCTCTGTGTAGGTGAATTGTGTGGGGTACACTGTATGTTGATAAAATGTCATTTTGCACTTTATCTAATTGTCTTTTTAAAAAATTCCAGTAGTGCATTTCATGTTTAATGTACGTCTGACTTGTTTTCTTAGAATAGTTATGTAATATATATAATATAGTGTATTTTAATTAGTAGTTCTTTTTATCTTAAAATTTATTTTGTAACACTTTTGACAACTGTTACTCCGGTAGCTCAAACAATTTCATTTTTATTTAATAGTGAACAGCTCCTTTTTTTTCAGAGAAAAATTAGTGAGACGTTAAACTTTTTACCTTGACATGTTTCAACTGACAGCTTCGAACCCTCAAAATCTAATTTCACGTAACCCTGATAGCAGAATATTGCAATAATCCAATCTGGATGTCACAAAGGGTTGACTACAACTCTCAGCATCTCCCAGTGAAAAATTCAGTCTAATTTTTGCAGTTTTTCTGAGTCACGTCTTTTTACTTTGATTAAACAGCACACCACGGCCCTTATTTGCCCCGTAATTTTTTTCCCGCATCAGCCAAACAAGCTGTAAGTCAGATCTGTGCCCTGTGCTGCATCACAACTTTTTCTCTGCTGATAGAACCAGGACTTTCTGTCAATATGACAGACTGTCTCGCACGTGTGAAGCAAAACAAGTGTGAAGTGAGAAACGGAGGAGGATGGTTTGCTTCTATATTATGGCTCAATTAAAATTGGCCAGCCTGTTGCTGTCACAGTAGTTTTCTCGTAGTTTATTAATTTGATTCATGAATGAAGAGGCCCTTAATGTTTGTCAATTGCCTCAAGGCCAGTTTAATCTGTTATGTTGATGATTTTTTTTTTATTATTATTGCAGCATACGGGTACCACCGTGTCTGTTGGGACAATGGTTGGAAAGGAGTCAGTAGTGTTAACCAGAAGATTCTGAGCCCTACAGAAGTGTATTGTCAAAATTCATAGTAAATACAAAAAAATAATGACACAGAAAAGTGCGGGGACACCTAAGGCACAACACGGGACTTTTCCCTACTTTGCTATGACCACGCCTTTCACGCAGCGGTGGTACCCAATTGCAATGGGAAACCACCCAAACCAAGTCGACTCGAGTGGAGCCGAGTACCAGTGGAAAAATGCCTTTTGGTGGCCATGGTGCTGCGGTGCAGAATGACCACCAGCAGATGCAATGTTACTTATCTCCACAGGTAATTTTGAATTTGAAACAATGTTAAGCATTATGTGTCAGACAACAACAACAAATTGAGCTCAATCTTCTGGTATCGAAGATGAGAGGTTCAGCATTGCGTAAGGCAGCATTAGTGCCTGGTTCCTCATTAGTGCCTCATTTATTTGTTAGATAAGGCACTTATGTCACTTAGGCTCTTAGGCCTAGTGCGAGTTCTTGACCTCCTCTGATTAGCTTATGTATGTAACCTTTAAGCCACCACCTGGTAGCACCTCACTGCAACAGGTCTGTCCTTCAACATTATATGTTAACATCAAAATTGAGTTTTTTGCTCTACATTTCTTCGCCCGGCTTGTTTTGCGTTATCGTCTCCTTTGCTTCGGCTTGCAACTCGTGAGAATTCACAAGAGCCCGCTGTAGACAATAACAGAGATATTTAGAAGTCAGCTTCACTCAGTGCTACAGTATGCACAGAATGTTTCCTCCACCAAGGGGATAGAAAAATTGTTTTCTTTTCCGCAAGTGCTCTTACTTTCTTGACTCTTGAGGGGGAAGAATTTCCCTCTACTGTTGCTGGTTACCGCCTGTACACGCGCACGCACACACGCGCACGCACACACACACACACACACACACACACACACACATACTCACACACACTTAAGTCCCTGCAGCGTGGCAATGTAGACACTTTTATGTCCCCACAACAAAACACGGTCATTATTCCATTCTATTGGAAAGTGCTGTTTATAAATTGTTTACGACAAAAGGTCAGCTGAGATTCAGCTGATGCTTTCCATTCCCGGGGGTTCTGCAAATGGACCGCCTCTGTACGCAACTGGATAGAAATGTATCCAATCAGAGGAGGGAAGGACGTGATGTAGGCAGGCAACAGAAACATGAAACCTAGATTTTGTCATTTAGGTGGTTTGGCTTTTGTTGGACCAACCACATGGTGAAGGAACCTCAACACCAGGCTCGTATGCAAAGCAAATACACGGTGTTGGTTCTACCAGAGTACTTTGCTACACCAACCAAATGGTGGCGCAACCTTCATCCGAGAATATTGACTCTATTGACTGATTCTACGGATGTCACCACTAAGTTTTTAGTCCAAATCATTGATCTACCTTTCATAGCCAGTTTCCAAGAGTCTTTTCTGTTTATCTGTTCACCTGATCTAGTTGTTCTTTCCCTCTTTCTCTCCTGATGGTTTTTGCCACTCATCACCACTTCTCTTCCACTCGCCAGCGCCATCTCTTCAGCCGCAGGCTTTATTAAATTACATTTCCCTGCACTCTGCCTCTTCCCTCCGCTCCATGTGCCCACCGGTCTTGTGGTCTTGTGTCTTTGTCCATGTGCTTCTTGCTCAAACATGCATGGTCTCACCCATAGTCTACTAGTGGGGGGTGGTTTTCACTTGGTTGACCTTGCCTCACCCTCCACACCACGCCGCCCTATTCAGGGCCCCATTGCCCTCCATTCAGCAGACCAACAGATGCTTTTCAGATGAATGTAATCTCCCCATTCTCACAGCATGCGTGAGTGAGTGGAGGATGGGATAAGGAGCTGGTTGGCCCTGAAATAATTCTTCTTCCCACACTCTACACCCTCGGTCTTTGTCAAGTACTCCAGGCCTGGCTCAGATCACTCTCACACAACCTACAGAATGCGATGAATGCGGAAAGGTTTCTTGATTCAGAATGCAGAGTTGTTCTCTAAAATTATGCACAAAGAGGGCCGAATTCCATTGATATAATTTGACCAAAAGCATTGATTTAAAAAACTGGTCGTGGCATGTTGTGCGTGTAGTAGTTACATTTTAGCCTAAGATAGATTTAACATTCAAAATGCACCACTCAAGCTGACTAATAAACTTCCCATTATTTGTCTAATTTGATGGAGCACCAATGTTTTTATGGGATTATCTCGTTTTAAGCAGCGATTGTAAAGCTAATGTTGTTTTATGGTGTGTGGGATACGGGTTGTCCATTAGTGAGCTTTGTGGGAGCAGTTGAGTAAAACTTTCACTCTTTCCTTGTGCCCAGAGTACAGAGAAATGACTCATTTAATGCATTTAATACAGTACAAACTGGAACAACAAGTTATATCAGTTTAGCTAAGGAACTAAAATAAAAAGGTTTTAAATGATTTAAATTATTTTCTCACAGCAGTGTGAGATTGTTGCAGGCTGAAGTGCACTTCACCTGAACTTGTGTCTTGTGTGGAAACAGACGTTTTTGACACTCCAGTGCCATGCACTTCTCCCTGAACGAGCACGTGCACATCGTGAGCTCACTCTGACAGAATATCTTCTTTAGCCTGAGCTCTGCTGAGAGACTGAATTGTAATAGTTTGTGATGGTAGAGTTTGAGAATGCGTGTTTTTCTTGTTATTATGGAGAGGCTTCAAGGCAGTATTGCGTTTGATAAAGTGTCAGTCAGCTTTTTTTTTTTTTTTTTTTTTTAATTTCGTTGCAACTTGTTGTGCAATGACAATAAATTCATTCATTTATTCTTTCAAGTGTTATTTTGTAACAATGGCATGTCAGAACCACTTTGAAGATGTTGACATTTCCGTAGAAGACATCAACTTGAAACTGATCGCTCCGTCATTACACAGAGTAGGTTGTATCAAAATGTACTCTTCCGTGTATATACAGTGTATACAAAATGATATATAATATACATGTATGTCTTTTTCTGCGTATTCTGTTTTCAAATTCTGCATTAAAGAATATTAAAAAACAAAGTAGAAAGCACATTTTTATTAGTTTCTGTTTCAGCACTGGATATTTCACTCTGTTCACCTTTTTACAACAGTCAGTCTGTGCAGCACTGCCTATGTCTTCAGCCATCTGTAAAGTATGTGTGTGTGTGTGAAATAACCTATTGAAATTATTGCAGCGCAGTGTGCTTGTTACCAAGGCAACGCCGGCTTTTCCATCAGTCGGCTTTTCTCTCTCTCTCTCGCTCGCTCTCTCACTCGCTCGCTCACTTTCCCCGTCTTCCCTCCCCTTTTACTTCCCCTCCACACCAGAGAGAGGTCATGTGACCACGGTGACGTCAAGCCATAGAGGGAGGCAGGCAGGCTGAGGATCGAATGAGTTTGTGGGCTTTTAACTAACCTTCTGTTCAGACTTACAGCCTCTGTCAGTCAGCTTCTGCTCTGTCTGAATCAGTCTGTCCATCACCTTCCCCCGCTCTTCTCTCCTTCTTCTCTCTCTTGCTCCCGTTTTAGTTCCTTCCTCTCACTCTTTTATATCTCCGCCTGTTGCGTCTCGGTCTCCTGCTGCTGCTGCTGCTGCTGCTGCTGCTGCTGCTGCTGCTGCCGCTGCCGCTGCTGCCTCCTCAAACTTAGTCCAGAGAGAAAGTGCTGTGTGATGGACTGCTGAGCAGCTTCCACGTTGCTACAAAGTGAGGTAAGCTTCCTGTCTTTGCTCTCGGTGTCTGCAAGCAAGTGGTTGGGTTTGGGGTTTTTTATAGGGTTGAACAGGAAGTTGCAGCTGTTTTTAAGACACCTTTCGCGGGTTGGAGTCAAGTTATCTGAATGGCGAAAGCCCTAGAGTGGACGAGTCTGCATGCCAAGGAACTCCTCCTTTATGCGTTGCAGGAACGAGGCTTCGTGTTTGGAAGACATCCCTGGATCTTGTGTGAAACTAGCAGCCGTGCTCTCCGGACGCAGTCACGTCTTTGGCTCCCCGCCGGGGGGAAACTGTGATATAAGAGCGAGCGACTGAAGGCAAGTGTGATCATTACGGGGGCCGCGCGTCTTATACGTCGTGCATAGCTCTAAGTGATGAGCAACCCCACATGGTTTCTCCTCTCAGAGCGTTGCTAATGTTAGAGGCACCAGTGTGGGTTGGAGCTGCTGCTGGCTCTGTCTGCCAGAGAATAAGAGACAGGCGGGAAGGGGAGGAGGGGGCAGAGCAGCTGCCACCTGCACCCCCTCTGATTTAGTGACAAAAGCCTGGAAGGATTTTTTTCTTCAAAAGTCTGAATCTCTTTGCCATGAGCTCACAAGTATTAGTTTAGTTTTTTGGTTGGTTAGTTTTTGTTTTTTTTAGTATTTTTTCAGGCTTCAGTTGCATGGAGCAAAGAACCCCCCCCAACACACACACACACACACACACACACACACCTCCCTGCCTCCCTGTGTGTCTTAGACAAAAGCATACCAGGCCCTTGTCCGGCTCAAATAGGTCAGACTGACGGGAGATGTGCATGACAAGCAGCTTGGATCTTCACCACGGTGCCGGACACGTTCTCCTGCCTCCGTCTCCAGCTCTCTGTCCGTCCACTGCCAGCAGTGCCTCCCTCCTTCAGTTTAATGAAGTGGAGATGAGCCAACCAAGTCTCTGACATCATCTTAAGTATTTTGGCGGCAGACGTGGTCCGACGCCATCGACGTACAGCAGGCGCTTTGGCAGCGTGCAGAAGTTAAAGGGGTAGTTTGACGTTTTTTTTGGCAAGTCACCTGTTGCCTGCAGTCACATGAGTAGGTGCACTGCTGTTAATTGTCAGTACTGCCTGTTGTTTTTAAGGCGTGAGCTGCCCGGTGAACAAACAAACGGCACAGGGCCCACTTTCAAAGCGACACAGTGCCACCTCACACAGCGTCTTTCTTGATCTTTACATAGTTTTACATATATATGTGTATGTTTATATGTATATACATATATACATATTTATACATACACACACTGCACACTCACATATGGCATTGTCTGTTTTGCTTGTACAAAAGTCAACAGTGTAAAAATAGGTATCTAAAGCTCTCTGCTAATGGAATTGTAATCACTCGGTCTTCAACCCTATTGGACATTTTGTCCCTGGTGAAAGACGATTTGGATGAATCCGTTAACGTTCAGTTCGTGTCCCTACTTATATGACTGTGGGGATTACAGCAATAAGGGAATTTGGCATGATGTTGAACTATTCCTTCACCCTACTTAAGGGTGGAGGGCCCTTAAATTAGTAGTATGGGATAAGACCAGACAAATAGGGGAACGTGACCTTGCAGTTAGTTGAAAGCATAAATTAATAATATATTTTGAAAGTGTAATTTCGGCAAGACTCTGTACCTGAGGGCAGATAACGAAGTTCAGTCTTTCTGTTCTGAAATGGTTACTTGAACACCATGAACACCCAATGTAATCATCTTAATGTCTGCATTCATGTCAGTCCAAGTAACTCATTTTCTCACGAAAGCGCCACCATAGAGTCTATCATGCAAGCAATCTAGCATGCAAGAGAAAGCTTTATCTGACATCCTGCAACTTAGACATGCATGTTTGTGCAGGCATGTGGGTTGGTGTGTGTGTGTGTGTGTGTGTGTGTGTGTGTGTGTGTGTGTGTGTGTGTGTGTGTGTGTGCGCGCGCGCGTGTGTGTGTGTGGCTTGTGTATCTGGTTTATTTGACTACTGAGTCATGTATAAAACAGATACTATGTTTATATTTTATAAATGCTACTACTATTATAATCTTTTTTTGTTGGCTAGCTATTGTCAGAATGTGTCACTTATAGACATTATTCAAAGTTGCTATAAATAGAGTGACGTGAGACTGTCTCAGACTGACGGTTTCGGGCTAACCGCACAACATGAACCAATGTGGACTGTTGACATGTTGGTGCCTTTCTTTGCAATAAAATGGATTTGCTCTCAATTTTCCTCTGCAAAGACAACCACATATTTGGTTCACACATATTTTACTACCACTATTTTACAACACTTTTTTTTTTCAGTGCTGTTCATGCGAAGAGCGAAAATAGATCAACGGTCTCAATACCTGTTTTATTATATTTAACATGCGACTCTTCCCTAAAGCCCACATGCAACAATATTTTTACCCACATCTGTGAACAAAATCCTTCAAAATCAGTTCAACTTAAGTATCCATTCAACTTCACTACAACTATATGAACAGAGTGTCTACGAAATCCTGTTTCGTACTTGAGACAGTCTCATGTAACACCAGTGGAAACTAAGTTGAAGGCAGTTTACGTAACTTTTGACTTATGACGAGAGCCAGAGAGGGAGACAGAAAGCGAGGAAACAGAGTTAGAGAGAGATGGAGTGAGAACAACCCTCAGAGATAAGAGACAGACATTTGGGGAGACATGTTTTTCCTCTCAGGGTTCTTCTCACTTTTTCTCCTGGCGTTGGCCAACTGCTGTCGAAGGTCCGGCCGTCGTTTGATTGAACGAGGATACTGTGTCTAAAAGTGCCTGATTCTGACCGTTAATGTTAATAGAGATACTTGAGCTGTGGTTGTGAAGGATGTTTAATACATTCGAAGCTAATTTAGTAAATCCATTTTGTATGGCCTCTCTCAGCAACATATACAACCTGTGAGATTATGTCTAGTGTTTGTGTCATTATCCATTTAGTCAAGTTTGCACAAGTGCCCTCGCCGGTAAAACACCTCTTACATAAACCTCGTTCCACCCTCTCATAAGTTGTCACTACAGATGGCTTAATTTGCTGAGCAGGACAACTGTGTTACGGTATCATTTTGTAAAAAAATAATAAATAAATAAAAATATAAGCTCCCTTATTAAAATAAAAGCGGTGACAATGATAACAGGTTCAACTTCAGGAGTTATTCTAACAGTGTCAAAAGGAGATTTTAACACTAGACTTCAGAGTGTCCACAACTTTTTCTCTTACACATTTGGATTTTAGTGCTTCAGCCACTTCAGGATTTCACACACAGCAAGTTTTTGTACATCTGTTGCGTGCCAACAAATGTCGATGAGTGAGTGACTGTGGCCTTGGACTCCAGGGGGATGGTTAAAAGAAGAAAAATACATGAGGAAACAAGTGTTTTGACACATATAATATACCGTTACATAAAAGTTTTTTAATTATGAGACAATTGCTGTTAGAATATTAAAATTCTTAAATAAGTGTCATAAATTACAGCCAAATGTAGGTTTAGACTCACACACAGTCACACACTTGCAGGGAGCTTGGTTGGCTATTTTCTCGCCATAGTCCAAGCGGCTCTCTTAAAGGGTCATAGGTCACCCAACTGAAAATACAGCCCCAGGGGGGTGCAGAGTACGCTGAGAAATTGCCTCTCAGCCAAGATGCCCCACATAATTGCCACACATCAATTTTTCGTCTAACCTTTGTGAATAGTCTCCAATTCTTTTTCATTCTAGAAAGAACTCATACTAATTTATTATGCTGGTCTCAAGACAGAGAAGACGATGGCCCTTTTTAGGTTTTATTATTCATTAGCTTCACAGTTTCTGCAGTTATTACTAAGAACATAAAATAAACAGTCTATTTTAAAACATCAATAGGATGACTGACAATTATAAGTATGTTTATTTAAGTCTTAATTTAAAATGTCCGATGTATTAGACATTTTGTCTAATATTACCAAATGTGTTTGAGGTTATTATTCCATATTGAAATATGATTAATATATATTGAAGGAAGCTGGTTTTGCCGATACTCTCAAACAACTTCCATTTGTTGCTTTACCTCAGCCATTCAAATTGTTGATCATTATAACAGAAGGAGGATACCACTACACATCAATACTAAGCATCTCTCAGTGGCTTTCGCTAATGTGTTTTGGAACCTGGGACATCAGCGCGTGATCAAGCTGTGAAAGCATAAGCGACAAGACAGTAACATCAGCAAAACACTTAAGAGAACATTACTTTTAATACATTAGGTCTAATGGATTCCATAAAGGCCACTTAGAATGAATGTATTATAAAAGGACTAAATAAATCCAGGCAGTGTAATGAAAAAACATTGAACTAAAATAATGCAAATAATGGCTTATGGCACAAGTTATTAATGTAAAATTTTATTAAAAATTCAGAAAGTCATTTCTGACTCTGCTCGGGCATTTGTTAATACAACTTTTATAATAAGTTTTGTTCAGCTGGTTGTTTTTTCTCAAATATTCTGCATAGCTTTGTCTAAATTTGGCATATCTGCTCACTAAACATCTCCAGTATGTTTTATGTGTGTACACTAAACTGTCGAGGGAATGAAGGAACATTTGATGCTTGAACAGTCGAGCAATAAAAGTGCATAAGCTTTTATTCCTCAAATAATTGGTCTAAAATATTTCTGTCTTCTGTCTTTTATAGCAGAAAACAAATGTGCATGAATTTATTTCACCAGGGTAACGCTTACTGTTATCATTGCGCCTGATCAAAGGTGAGCGCTGAAGAAGTAGAAACTTGTGTCTGAAGTGAAGTTATTCAAACTTTATGGGCAACGGTGTATTTCCAGTATGAAAAAAACAAGCGCTGGTTCAGTAAGGAGCAAATGTGTGGATGGATGATGAACTCACTTTTGAATATACAACTCATCAAAATTCAGACAACATTTTGCAGCTTTTCTATCTCCATCCCAGCGTGGACGAAGTTGATATTTCAGAATATGAATTGGATTTTTTCCCAAAGGTTGTTTTTCAAAGGACTTTGTAGCAGCTTTAAAGTGGTGGATTTCAGACACGCAGCCACTCAGAATTCCTCAGAGCTTGGAAAGATGTTTGGCCAGCAGGATACATTCCTTGCTGGGGTATGTGAGCCAAAAAAAGGACCCACATCTTTAGCTTGTCATTCGAATGCTCTATGTACCAGGAAATTACTTTTTTAAGTCAGTGACTTTCTTGTTCTTCCGTGTGATGTGCACCAGCTTGTACGTTCATGTGAACCCCACACTGTGTTTTCACAGATGTTGCTCCTAAATATTATTTGTGCAGATGCAGCTGTGTTCGGACTTTCCTTCCCTATGGTGCTATCATATTTAGTGACTAATTATGCGCACCATAGGCAGACTTGCGTAATAAGACATTATTTTTAGTCTTTGGGTTTACTTTTAGAAGCCCTTTCCACTCTTGGTAAGCAGTTAATCCACCCTGCCTCACATTTTGTTTTAAAGACTATTGGAAAAATATTCAACTTGATATGAGTCTTTTCTTTATTGCCGCAGTAGCGTAGCAGGTGTGAACACTGTGCACATTTTTGGCTGTGTACCAGTAGAAGTAGCCTACATTTTGATGATAATTCTAGCTTTAAAAAACCCAAACCGTGAAGGATGAACTATAAACTAGCATCTGTGTTTCATTTCAATATTCTCATTGGCTAGTCTTGCGAGTACCCCCACTCCTACCCCCACCTCCCAAAAAAAGCTGCAACATCTTAAAAATAGGGGGAAAATTGGAAAAAAAATTGAATGGAATGGAAACAAATAGATTTTATAAATCTGACATTTGGTCATAGCTTCACTGTTGGCTGCCCCTGGAGGTTGCTCCTGCTGATCCCAACAGCTGATATGTAAAGTTAATCTGGATTTGTTTGCATGTGGCCTTTTCAATAATAGCATGCACAACAATGTATCTGGATCAAAGTGCTCGAACTTCTGTCTCTAATAAACAGAAGAAGTGTCTCAACTACCAGAGTGCACATCCCTCTTCCTTGGGTCCATCCTCACCCTTGACCTAAATTGCTGGGCAACTTCCGCTCCGCTCGCTATTTTCCGTGATGTTATATCCTGTTTCTATATTTTCTTTGACCACAGGAAGCAGATTGAGTTTTGTTGCATCCCCAGGAGGATTCTTCAATAAGAACCATCTCCGAGCTCTCCCAGGCTCTGCCCCGTCACATTTTCTCTTTCCCTTTCCCTTTTTCCACCCTCTCTTGCTCTCTTGTTCTCTAGTACTGGACACTTTGTCAGACACAATAGACCCTAACTCTGTGACAACCAGTGCATTCTCCAGCTGGTCTTTTGTTCTGCAGCATCTTTTATCGGCATATTTGACAGCCCAAAGGGGACTGATGAAGTAACTGATTTAACAAATTTGAAAATGCCCTCTGATTGATGGATGGAAGTGGACTTTCCATGCCCGAGGTTGGGTTTACCATTCTGGCATGGTGGCAGGCTAATCTGTTGTGAAAACATTAACCTAAGGCCCACAATTCTGATGTCATTATCTCTGAACAAATAAGTTTAAAAAACTCCCATGTAGGGATGTTAACAATTAATCGATTATTGATGAATTGTCTATTAAGAATTTAATAGATTATATTGAATTAGTCGCAATTAATTTAACATTTTTTACACAGGTAGTTAATATAATTATAACAGTGTAATGGCAGGAAAGAGCAATTCACCTGTGATGGCCATAATATACCTTCAACAAGTTACTTTTAAACAACTAAAAAAAAAAGTTGAAATGCAACCCATTAGAAGTCAACTTAAAGTCAAAGGATAAATGTTTAGGGTGTTTTTACTGTTCTCTAATCTAAAAATGGGTCACATTGTACCCTCAACATTATTTAAGGGTTAAATAATGTGCTCCTTACTTGTTTTTCATTGTGAAATTTAGGTTCTCAGGAAAAATCGCCACATATCAATTAATCATTAATCGACCTATAAGGTCAATCAACTAACAATTAATAGATTAATTGATCATTTGCATCCCTTACTCCCATGTAATGTGAAATACAGATTTAAGTGAGGTGAGAGCTCCCTCAGCGTGAGTCTTGATCTCTCCATTTCCTCTCTGGTGGTGCCAGCCAGAGCTTTTGTCAGTTCAAGGTTGCGCTAAACCACAATGATTTGAGCACAGAGCCGTTCAGTTGTTGTGCAGTGAAGTAAGCTTCTTGTAAAACCCAGCTAATCCAACTGACTGAACGTGGTTTTAAATGTCAATTGCAATGCCTCACTGAGAACTTCATCATTAATGTGCTTATTGGGCATCGCTCAACCACCGCTAGATGAATCAACTGCAAATTCATTTTGTTACAATTATATTGCAGCTGTGGTTATTGGGTGCACAAATGGTCATAAAGACATTGGTTTCCCCCAGTGGCCGATGAACAAGCCACCCAACCAATTAACAGTGATCCAGCAGCAGACAGACAGATAGCTCCCACCAGGACTCCACATAAAGGGCGCCAAACAAATTAGATACAGGCTCATAGAAGCAAGCAGGTGCCTTGGTAGACAAAGAGGGATTGCATATAAAGGGAGCAATTTCACACATGCTAATTCCCCAGAATTGAAATTAACTGAAATTAATAAACGTAGGTATTAGATTTGCAAGCGAGCAAACGTAAAAATCACATCAGTTGTTTATTTGTTGCTGTCTGGTGAATTGCTGTTATACTGATACATGATAACAGAAAGCCGAAAAGGCCAATTTCCCAGGTTGGGGTCATTAAAAGGGCATCTTTTCTTTGCACTGCAGCAACAGTGTGCAGATACTGCAGATCCTCAGGTTGAATTTGAAGTTTACTAGAGGAATTGTGTCATTTCCAGCATCTCACTGGTAGAATCAGTGGGTGCAATGTGCCATCCTCCTATCAGATTTGTTAGCATAGCAAACCTGGAACTACTGAATGTGGACACATTCAGGCTGACCAGCATGCAAGCCCCAGTCCACCTGTGAAGTCCTGCAAACATTGTTTAGGCGTTTGGCTTCACTTTGGTAAGGTTGAATTTGCACTAGCGTGGTTTGGTTCATCGCAAGGGAACAAGGCAGAATCAAGAAGTTAGATCCTGGAAGCGTTGGCTTCGGTCCAAGCAGCACAAACCTCTCTGCCCCACTCTTGGGCCATCCTCTATCCAAGCTACTGCCTGGCTGCCCGCCAGTGCCTGTCTCTATGTTTGCGTCCTCGCCTCCAGTGCCAGAGTATTGACAGGAAGCACATGGGGAGAACTTGCTCCTTACGGATGTCTCTTTGAAACAAAGGCTACTACAGAATGGGTTTAATTTTGGTGAAACGCACAACTGTGGCCACTCAGAGGGAAAAAAGAAAGCCCGCTACTGGTTTTAAAAACCAAGTCAAGAAAACTGTGGTTTGTTTTCTTAGTAATTACCATTATGATCAAATGGCCTATTGGTACAGAAAATAGAGAACAGCCGTGTTTACAATGAGACTTAGTAGGATGTTAGTAGCTGTGGTCATCCTCCACTCATCAGCATTTTCTTTTCTTATTTTAATCTCAGCTTTGAATGTGTCTTTGTGTCCTATTTCTGAACTCCCCACACCCCTGGCTGCTGTTCCTGCTGTCCATTGTTCCAAGGTGTGAAGCTGCTGACCTGCACTCACAGCTCTGAGATTGCAGATGTTCCCTTAAGAAAGAAAAAGGATGAACACCCCCATTCCTAAAAGAAAATATATATGACTGATGTATTACATTGTGTGTGAATGACTGACCACAAATACGCTAAATAATCTCATATTATTCAATAACTTTCCGTGTTTGTTTTCGTTGTTGATTTTGTCTTGACTATGCCTCATTTGTACATTTTTAGCAAGATACTTTATTTTTAGATTGTCTGCAGTACTCAGGGCAAAGTCTAATTGTTGCAAATAACAGAAAATGAATAAATATGATTGGGTGTTTTAATCAAAGCTGTTTTAGTAGTTGCTCTTCCACATTTGTTGCCTCTTTTTCCATGTTCTTTCATATTTTTATTCAGTGGTGTGAAGCTCAACTTTGAGAGGAGATGATCAAGCCCAAGTCAGAGGTGATTTATTTTGTTATGCTTAAGTTTATGAATAAGTGTGTCGAGGAAGTTGTTGTCTCAGTGGCGATCTTGCCAGTCTTGTGGGGAAACGGAAAACAAAAACATTGTTTCATCCTGTTTTCTCTGTAAACAAATTTTCAGTCCCAGTCCCCTTCATTAAAATTTTCCTTAATGAGACATCACCCATCGGGAAAGCGCCTGTGGAGGTCCGCCAACCTGTTTTAATGGCCCAGCTTCGTCGTGGTCATTGTACAGACAAACCAGATTTGCCCATCTTGGTGCCAGGATTTGGAGTACCTATGAAGATCAGTTTGTGCAAAAGTGGGGGGAAGCTGCTTGAATATTTATCTCGCTTGGCTTCTTGCTACTCACCTCACATAACACCCACACAGCCACCTCTCCACCTATACACACTCACGCAATTCTATCTATCTGACTGTAAAGTGTGTGTGTGTGTGTGTGTGTGTGTGTGTGTGTGTGTTTGCGTGCGCGTACACGGCGCACTCAAGCAGACAGCTCATCAATGGCTGTGGGACTTTGCTGAGTGTTGCCATGGTAACTGCATTGAAATTGCATCAGAGTAGAGAGCGAGTTACCTACGTGTAGGATGGATGAGAGCGTATGGAAACCTGGAATATGGAAGGAGGAGTTTATGAATGGAAAGGCGGAGGCTTGACCGATTTACTGACCCGTGACACAAATCAGTAACTGGACAGGATCAAATCAGTAAATAAAAATAACATGAACTATGGATTAATGAGGATTAACGCCGCCATGCTCTCACCTCAAAGCCTTTCATCATGGCGGGGCTTTGTTTTGCCCATCACAAAAACCTTTGTTTGGTAATGAGGCGGTGGGACAACATCTGCGTTTTGTGCGTGTGTGTGTGTCTGTAAAGTGGTTATAGTGCAAGCACGGATCTGATGAAAGCAGCTGTGCTCAGGTTCTCTTTAAGTTTTCAGGTGTGACTCAGCACAGCTTCTGTCCACGCACTCGTTTTAAATGATAATGCGTTTGGTTTGAGCAACAGGAGCCGTAATGATTTCAGAAGAACAGGAAGCGGGATGGATAAAAACCCTCTGCGGTGCTGGCCAGCTAATGACATTACAATGTCTAAGTGTTCCTTTTCTTAAGTTCAAGTTCAGGTCGTGGGTTTATGATCACAAAGGTATCACAAATGAAATTTCATTTCATTACGTCCGCTTCAGCTGCACTCGGGGTGGTGGTAGGAAGGTGTGAAGGTGGGTTCACACCCTGGACAAGACGCAGAGCCGCATAGAGAGACAAACAACAAGTCGAACCCGCAAAGACACAGGAAGAACGCGACAATCCCGTGTTGAGTGTGCAAAGTTATACATTCACATTTGCACACTGTAAATCATGCGTCATCACCAGTGACGGGGTTACAGTGGCACTCTCATGGAAGATGTTTGTGTGTTGTTGTTTGGTGCGTGTTCAATGGCGGACAGGGTCTGAATGTCATTGTAGCTGCAGCAGCACCGTAACAGTTGTCAGTGCAGTCTGGAATTCCTCCGCTGCCATACTACTGCATACAGGACAAACACCTGTGTCATCTTAAATGTTCCTCCTGGAGATTTCACTGTTTCTTTTCAATCCATACTTCTTTTATCTTCAAATGATTATCATCTAAAATCTCAATGGGGCTCTTTCCTCAACAAATACAGCGCTACTGCTGACTAGTCTTTTACCTGAACCTGCCACCTCGTCTTCCGTTGCTGACCATGTGAAGTAGAGCATGTGTTGCACAGCTGCTGTGCATTTAATCCCTTATTTGGAATATTGCCATGGTCAGAATATGGACCTCGGCCATGCTGTTCATGGTATCATAGTCAGTCAAAACAAATGTCGTTTTTCAATCGCAACTAAGACTTTTACAATCTTGAAATAGTCGATTAAATCATTTTGTTAAATAAATAAAATATGATGTAAAAAATCATCATAATGGAAACATTTGGGCAAGTTCGGAGACAAACCAAACCAATAAATATCTTTGTACCCCATAGTACAACTTCACTGATATCACATGTTGTCTGCTAGATCTGGTGACATTGCATCTATATACATTCATATGTTGTAGTTTGATGGATATTTGTGAGATTTTTTAAAGCTATCATTATAACGCGTACAACTTCTCAGCAGTGTTTAAAAGTCAACCTGGCAACCGATAGAATAAAAACAGTAACACAAGAGTGACTGCGACACCAACTGACTGGAAGGTGAAGGTGTTGTTCATATATATCATCTTTAATTCATCACCATAACATACCAGAAAATAAAAATTTAAAAAATAATAACTAAAAGATGACAAATAAACAGACTGTTTGCAGTGGACGTAGTCATAGCTGCAACATACTGTGTTTATGTATGTCCTGTGTATATGCATATGCAACTGCGTCAGTTGACTAAACAAGACGACTTGAAGGATAAACATTCGTTGTTTGGCAATTCCGCGTAGTTTTCTCCTTACAAGGTGGTTTAGCATACACAAGCCAGTTATTTCCTGTTCTCAGATGAAGCCCAAAGCCATTCTGAAAGATTTAAACAACCTGCCTCGCGCCACGACGGCGTGCATGCTAACATGCGAGCGTGCATTCGCTCAAGCCATGCGCTCAAAGAAGAGACTACGGCTGCTGTGTTGAGCTCACAATCTCCCTGTGGCCAGGCTCTTCCTGTTTGTCACCATAACGGCACTTAAGAAAGACATAGTGATAAGTCTTCCACTGTTGCTACTTCATGTTGTGGTGACTTGTTGTCACCATTTCTTGCTACTGTCACATGAGGAAGTCCACAGAGGTCATTGTTTGGAAGGAAAATAAAAATATATATGCATGATTGACTGCATAATTGTGGGATATAAAATATATATTTAAAAAAATGTCCAGTAAACTTGTTCATTTACATTTTTGTTGTGTGTACAACTGAATTTTAACTGTTAATTTAACTGCAATTAAGTAGTGAATTCATTCAAAATCATTCCGTGGCTTTGCATAATATTTTTGTAGACTTCATACTTTGGTCGATGTTATTGAAATGCTGCAATGAACAGTGTGCCTTCGCCCAATGACAGCCGGAACCCCAGCGACCCGTAGTGCAGGAGAAAGCCAATGTAGAAAATGGATGGATGGATGTTATTGAAATGCCTGTAATGAACCGCTCAGATCTTGCCCATGTTAACACATCATTGCCGCCAGTCATAAACACACCAGAACAATGACTATAGTCCATCACTTGGCCTAACATCTGTAGCCCCGAGGTGTTTTTTATGGCACTAATGTCCTGGTCGTACCAGCCTGTCTCAGGTTTGGGCAACGGCGCAGCTTGCAAATAGATAGATTTTTATGGGCACTATAACTTTTATTGTCCGAGAGTAATATAATGCATCTCTAAGTGTGTCACATGTCGGTAATGACTCATTAGCGCTTGACATTTTTCTTTTTATGACGTGCTTAGAACGAAAGCGCCGAAACACGCGCGGCGACGTTCCGCACGCTCGTTAAGATCCTCGCCGCAAACACTGTGACGTGACATCCAGGAAGAGAACAGGAATACCCTCAAGAGGTGGCATCTTTGATACCACTCAGTGGTGGCCAAGTGAGCCGCGTCTGTTTGTGTTTGGTGTCTGTTTGACGAGAGAGAGGGAGAGAGATTTTACAGCCTAGTTAAACCCATGTTAGCCATATGGCCCCGGGTGTACTCAAGACACAAGGTGCTGTTGTTCATGGAAAGTTCCAATAGTTTGTAAAACAGAGGGGCGTCTTAGCCTGTGTAATTCAACATCTGCAGGCAGGATGCTCGCACTGTCGTCCCCAACGTAGTCACACTTTTAAGGACGCCGTGCAAACTGAACCCATACGTTTTTATAGATGTAATAGAAATTAATTCAATTGAGCTGCGTGCCGAGAAGCTATAAAATGCACTGACTTTTGCATGAAGTGAGACTTTAAAAAGTTCACGCTGTTTCCATCACGGCAATAACATGAGGAATAAAAGAGTTGACATTGTTGAAATTCCTGGACTGTCGCGCCCATTAAATACACACAAGTCCAACTCTTTTTTTTTATTATTACTTCAGCCAGGGACCAAAAGACTGAAAGAAAATCATGAACTGATTGTAGAAGATAATCCAAAACCTCTCTTTTTTCTTGCTTATAGACCATGATGTCTCTGCTTATATAGACACACATATTAAATGAGGATTGGCGATATTTACGAACGAACTAATCTTCTCAATAAGGTTCCAGCTGCTAAAATGTCTGAGCATTGTTCTGACTATTCTTTTCTTTTCTTTTTCTTTTTTTTTTGGAATATTTTATTTTCAGTTTTTACATTTATCACACAAACAAAAAAAAAAGGTCAATATAGCAACAGTATATAGACAGAACTAATCAAGGAACCTATCACTTCTTCACCCCCCCACCACCACCACCCCACCCCCCAAAAAATAGAATAAAATAAAATAAAACAGGTCAGTGTATGAAATTATTACCGATTTAGAGACTTGGTATAACAGATAAATGATTATAGTGCAGATATGGTTGCCATATTTTCAAAAAAGTGTTGTACTGATTTCCGAGGCAATATGTGATTTTTTCCAGGGGTATGCTATTCTATTCATTTCAAGCAACCATCTATCAATGAGAAGCGGGGAGTCAGATTTCCAAGACATCATGATGCATTTCTTAGCTACACTTAGAGAAATTCCCATAAATTTGAGCTGCGTTTTGTCTAGCGAGCCTGTTCTGACTATTCTTTATGTATCTTCAAAGTGGCTCATAACACAAAGGAAAGAGCTGCACTGTTACTTGCCTGTTAAACTAAAACCCCTCCGCCTGTCTTTCTTCCCCAGCTGTGAACCAACCGACAGACAGGACCAGCAGACATGGGGAAGCAGAACAGCAAGCTCCGGCCTGAGGTCATGCAAGACCTTCTGGAGAGCACCGACTTCACCGAGCACGAGATCCAGGAGTGGTACAAGGGCTTCCTGAGGGACTGCCCCAGCGGGAACCTCTCCATGGAGGAATTCAAGAAGATCTACGGCAACTTCTTCCCCTACGGAGACGCCTCCAAGTTCGCCGAGCACGTCTTTCGCACGTTCGACGCCAACGGCGACGGGACAATAGACTTCCGGGAGTTCATCATCGCGCTGAGCGTGACGTCGCGCGGCAAGCTGGAGCAGAAGCTGAAGTGGGCCTTCAGCATGTACGACCTCGACGGAAACGGGTACATCAGCAAGGCCGAGATGCTGGAGATCGTTCAGGTGCGTCCATTCAGATTTCATGCGGATTCAGATTGAGTGAGATAAGAATAGATATCCCGAGGTGAGTAGGGGGTCGGGGGGGGCTGCCCGGTTGTCTGCGCAAGCGATGACACACACAGGCTGTAACGTTAGCCAGGGCAGTGGCCGTCAAACACGGCCGTATTAATAGTACCGTCACTCTATCCATAACACTGTCTTTATGAGACGTGGAAAATCCAGTGCTGGTGTTTAAAGAAGGCCTCCGTCCAGGGAGGAAGCTCCTACATGCGGGGAGCAGGATGTGCCTCCATCTAAGGGTCTCGCAGAGAGAGAGAAGGTCCTGCAGCACCGCATTTACAGCCTGCGTTTAAAACACGCACACGCACGCGCAGCTCGCGACTTTAAAAATACTCTGCGACGTGTAGGAAAAGTGTTTTAATACACCGACCTGACAATTAAGCTCATTTTAGAAACACTTTGGCCTTCTTCAATCTTATCTAATCCAACCGAGATTGAAATCTTATCTGGAACAATGAAACGAGTGCCAGAGAGCATTCCGCTCAGAGCCACGTCCAGCCCGATACACATCTGCATAAACACTTTAACATTAGGAGTATTATATTCTTCATATTCCGCCGGTTATTTCTATCCACTCCTATAGTCTGTATTTATGTATTTTAGCCTCGCCGTGTGCTTATCTCCGCATGTTCTGTCTAATACAAGTATTAGCTACGTTCTAAAGTCCTCTGTGCTTTTCAAAGGCGGCCAAAAACAACGTCATGCTTGAAAGATGAGAAAATGTGTTTATCTCCCATCCTCAACGCCGTTTAAAGGCCAGTCTTCCAACCTGAAGGCTATTGGCCTGTAAACATTCTTGCTAACATTTTTGTGGGGCGGGGGGGTGAGTCTCTATTTGTCCATTGAAACTATTTACAATAAGAGTTTATTTTTCTAAAGATTGGATTCAGGGCCTGTGTAGAACGCTTATGATCCGTGTATTAGATTCACAAACACTTTCTGTGCTCTGCTGCAAACAGCGGCTCACCTTAAGGAAAAAAAAGGGTATAAAAAAAACATGGGTGTCATTTCCTGCACAACAAGTTCTCATGTAACCAGTTTGTCAGAGCGACTCACACTAACACACTGTATCCCACTACTCTGTACCTGAAAACTATCAGCTCCAAACAAAAGCCTCCTGGATCGACTAAAAAAAAAAAAAAACACTGTCTGCCATTGAAAACAGCCATAATGGTTTCAAAACAAGAGTATAAAATAAACAGAGAAATCCTCTTATTAGCGGTATAGCAGTATAGTTACCAATTTGTGCCATCACCATTTCATTTGTCTTCACCGCGGGTTGGATTTTATGTTGGAGGTTTAAATATTTATCTTTGATATTCACTTTGCTCACTAGTTATGCACTCTATGGTTTCCACGCTGCGATCGATGCCTGCCGATAGAGCTTTATTATAGCTTCGTTTGTAGACCAGTTTGTCTGAAGACTGACGGCCGCAGCATTGCAGGCAGTTGCAGAGCTGCTAATTATTTATTATGCAAACCAGTTGCTCACACCATGTTTTGACTTCTGGGACACCCAGTGGCTTCTTTCCTTAGTGCAGAAATGGCTAAGATAGTGTTGATATTTTAGAGGAAGTGCAACCCAAAAATAGAACACAACACAGCAACACAAATATGGAAGTTAAGCAAAGCGTTGACCAGTAAGTTAATGTTTTAAAATTGTCACAGTAACTATACAATATATGGATCGTGCATTTAAGGTAGGAACTCAAGTTTCAATAAAAATCAGTTACATGGCTCCTAAATGCGGTTCTCCTACGTGCAAATGTAGATTTACCTAAATTCAGGGCACAAGTTCTTAATCCGTTGTCATATTGGTCAAAAAGTGTTGTTTTGCTGTGTGGCAGGGGAGTCAGGTGAGAACTTTTTCACCAACCTGTGATGTGTAATTATTCAGGTCGTCACAGCCTCGCATTTGAAGAATCACCTTTAGTATTTTATTGAAGATGTTGTGATGCGTCATTTTTTAAACGAACTATCAAACAAGCGTGCCTGTGACTTCACACAGTTCTTCCTTCTCATCATAGGATGCAGTGTTTTGTGTCACGGAAGGATGACACTGGCAGGGTGGCTCTTTATCCATTCACAGTTTTTAGGCAGACCGTGAATTGAAACTGAGTCATGTTTTAAAATGCCGCAATCCTCCCACCAGCCCTCGCCCCCCCGACAAACCCCCAGACCACACTGATTCAGACCTGCCATTTCCTCTCTGTCTTGACCACGCCAACCTTCTTCCCACGTTCCATTTAGAGGTGAAGCTTTTTGAAGGACAGAAGAATAGAAGGCGAGAAGTGACTCAGACGCTCAGGTCGGGCCGCTGGCAGGGCTCGGCACTTAGAGTAAATAAGGGCAGAAGAGTGCTAAGTAGCGTTAAAATGTTGCCGCCGAGAGAAGAGATCAGGAGGTCCGGGTTTCTCCGCCGGCACTTACGTACGCGAACATAGCATTCACGCGTTTTTCGGCTGTTTTCGTTCTCGTGTTTGAAAGCACGGCCGCCTCCGCACCGAACAGGGAAGCAGGATTTTTTTTTTTATAGAAGTTTTTCAGGTTGTGCTGACTTCTGCAAAAAGTCTTTGAGTGACTTAATTTTCTTTTCCAGTTTTTTTTTTTTTCAGGCTTCATAAATTAATGAATGTTGGCACCCCCTGCTGGGTATTTTGTGCTGCTCGGTTGCTCTATTCATACTAGTGTTGTGGCACTCGAGATTGGCCTTCGTCTCAAGACCGCTTTCTAAGGGTCTCGGACTCGTCTCCGACTCGAAGGCATTTTCACTCGGTCTTGCCTCAGTCTCGGACTGGACAAACTCCAAAAAAAATTACAGCAGAATTCCTTTGAACATGCTAAGTGTTTTAATTGTGGCTGTGAAAATTTGGTCCTACACGTTGTTTGTTGATTGGTTTGCATTGTGTTTTTCAATGTTTTTCTTGCTGCTGTATGGCTAGCCTGTTTAGCTTGACTTCCTGCCGCCTCTTGGCTAGGTCACCCTTGTCAAAGAGGTCGTGACCCCAGTGGGTTTTTAATCTGGTTAAATAAAGGTTAATAAAACCCTAACCCTTATTCTGACGCTAACGCAACGCTAGCTTTAGCTCTAACGTTAAGTGCTAACCAATCGTGGGCCGAGCCGGGCGGCTCAGAAAGTGAGGAGGCCTAGTTTTGGCGCCGCCATAGTAGGATTCGTAACCCGCGCAGACACAAGCAGAACACGGGGGGGTCGAACCTGTGACCTCCTTGCTGTGGGGCGACAATGCTAACTACTGCACCTGTTCATTGAGGAAATTTCATTGACTAATTGCAACTATTCATTGATACGACTGCAGCCAGTAAGAAAGAAAAGTAAAGCAGCATCTGACTGAAGCCGCTGTCCCTCCCTGTGGTCTTTGTTTTCAATTCACACCCCGCCGCCGCCGCCGCCAACAACAACAGCAACAAAGCATTTGCCGCGGTGACTTGGAGCTGCGGCTCAATGCGGCTCGTTAATGTCCCTTCCTGCAGAGAGCCTAAGTGCTGGTGCTCGTAATTAGCCCGGCTGTGGGAGCCGGCCCCTATTGTCCTCCTCGGTAAAGGAACAAAATGGGAAGCGCAGGGAGACGGACGGAACACACTGACTCACCCGCTCGTCAATAGCTGACATCCAACCTGTGACCGGCATTCACCTGTGGCATTCACCGTCTGCCGAGCAAACAGGCACGAAGGGGAAAAAGGAGAGGATTCACGCAGCTAATTTAGCCAGACTGAACAAAATAGGGAGTGGAATTAATAGAGCTGGCAAGGGACGGAAGGAGTAACTGCTTTGGTAATGCGCGCGTGTGTGTGTGTGTGTGTGTTATTGAGAACCCCTGGGATTGGCTCAGCTGGCACATATCAGCCTCAACAAGGGGACAGTTCATCTCAGCCTGCTCCTCGTCTGCATGCTATGATGCGGTTACGGTAGTTCAGAGGAGGTCACGTTATTTCCCAGATTCCCGTCGTCGGAAGCTGCGAGGTCCGCTACTGCGGCTGAGAGCCACTTCCTGCCCCTTTGTCCGCACGTAACTGCGGTTCAGGCTGTTTCCAGCCTCACGGGAGGTTCTGTTGTGGTCTCGTCGTCGTCTGGAGGCTCGCATGCAGGAAAGGTTATGAAACCTTTTCCTCATTCAGACTATCAGGTTGTACACACACACACAGATAGATAGATAGATAGATAGATAGATAGATAGATAGATAGATAGATAGATAGATAGATAGATAGATAGATAGATAGATAGATACTGTCTTACAAGAACTATCTGAGTCCCTTGTGACATCACAACAAGCTCACAAGGCAACTCCCAATGTGCTTTACATGATTAAAGTTCAGACATTTTAAAAGGACTTAAAAAACAAAGAGCAGCCTTCAAAGACAAAATGCAGAGAAAAAAAGAGATTGAAATGCATAAATAGAGCAGTAATAAATCATTACTGCTCATCGCTGATCATAAAATGACAAGATGAACCAATGCACTCAATTATAAGCAGAAGAGAAAAGTAGAGTCTTTAACGTGGATTTATCAGCTTATTCCATTTGTGTGCAGCGTAACAGTTAAATGCTGCTTCACCATGTTTATTTTGAAATCTGGGCTCCACTGTCTGACCTGAGTCTACAGATCTCGGAGTCACTTAGCATTTTCTTGATGTATTCTGGACTCTAAACCATTCGGTGACTAACAGAGACCAGTAGCACAACAACACAACACAACATCAAAAAAGCGTAGCCGCTAAAAGAAAAGAAAAGAAAGATGATTGGCAGGTTAGAGACAAACACTCTATGGTTAGAAAACGATGTTATAATGAATTTTGCACGATACAGAAGCTTCAGATGTAGTTCAGTGCTTCTTCTGGTTTAGACCAACTGGCCCAATTATGCACCCTTGGCTAAACCCCCAACTATATGAAGCAATCTGGAGTAGTGTGATTAATAACAGACCATTATGGATGAAATGAAGACTGATATTAGCTGGGGCCACTGTTTGTTCTGAGCCGAGCCACTGCGTAATGGGAGGCATAACCGGCACCTATTTCGAGCTCCCGCTGCACTGTAATCACAATCGGCGCTCGCCTGTTCACATGTCAGCTTTCATTCCCCTCAAACCCACCCCTTATTAGAGACTGAGGCAGCGGGCCTGTTGATTTCACTGTTTGCCGTCTGAAATGCACCAGGGAGCCAGGGAGACACAACACTGCGGGAGGGACGTAGAACCAGGCTAACAGCAGTGAAATGGTGGATCGGCAGGAGCCAAGGGTGGAGATGTGGAAAAACTCACTGGTTCCTTCTATGTGTGACACAGCAGAATGGATGTCACTCGTACTATTGAAAGAAACAAGCTTGCAAACTTATAATTAGGACTGCACCGATACAGATACCAGTGTGGGGCATCGTACCGATACCGAGGGCGAGTTCTCTACTCGTACTCAGAAAGATACGTGATGATACTCGACCCGGATGCCAGTTGTATATGTATGTTTATGACAGTTTTGTTCAATTTGTGTTTGTACCGCTGTGAAACCTGTGACAGTCACACACGTTCTGGAAAAACATGCTGAAGAATGTTGCTAAAATAATGGAACACTCATCCATCCATGCATCCATTTCAATACCCGGGAGCAGGGCAGTGGTCCGACCTCCCATTAGTCCGACAGATTGCCCATTGGCCCGACCTCCGCTAACCCTAAACCTAACTGTAGCCCCAACCGTAAACCCTAACCATAATGGGAGGTCGGACCAATGGGCAATTTGTCGAACTAATGGGCAGTTCCCCTTCATCCTGCACTCAGGGCAATAACAGAACATCTGTGGAAAAATGAATTTGAATCAAAAGTAATTTTATAATGTGCAATGGCCTTTTTAAGTATCTGTATCGGTGAGTACTAAAAATCGGCTACTTCAGCTCTACTCATTCAGTCAAAAGGTGGTATCGCTGCATCCCTACTTATAATCTATTTCTTTTATTTGTCACATTTAAGGTCTTTTGGATTCGGCCTGTGCCGTTCATATATACCAGTTGCATTTTTCAGTCTTCTTTAACACCAGCACTCAGTGGCGTGTCCACCGCGGGTGGGCCGGGGGGCAGGAGGGAACCCCAACTATGGACATCCGCAGTAGTCGCTCAGTGCTGTCGGGGGAGAAAATGATATTTGAAGGATCCATGGAGTCATGGCAGCGTGTGTCACACTCTCCGCAGGCGATCTACAAGATGGTGTCGTCTGTGATGAAGATGCCCGAGGATGAGTCAACGCCTGAGAAGAGGACAGAGAAGATCTTCAGGCAGATGGACACCAACCGAGATGGTAACGCTTCTTTCCTCCCTTCCTTCCTTCCTTCCTTCCTTTTCACCCGCAGCTTTTTTCCGCCCATAGTTTGGCCTCCGGCGGTGGAATCTAAATCTATTACTGTCATTCAGAAAGAAACCCCATCTCTGTGTTTTTGTATTTACGGATTGAAAGTAATGGGATGGAAGAGAAATGATTTGCTCTCATGTTTCACAGTCTGAGTGAGTCGGTGCCCAGTTTCCAGTGGGCTTGTACTCAGCAGAAGTCGTGGCAATAAGGAGCTTTGCTTTACTCGGTGAAGCAGCTCTCCAGCCCGATCCAGCTGCTTACATACCGATCCGCAGCTCTGTACACATGTGACATTGCACTATATTTCCGGCGGGACACATTCATGCCGCCTCGGCGGCGAGCGCAGGACATGCAGAGCCAAGCCAAGATATGCGCAAACGAGGGGAGAAGGGGAGAACAAAGCGAGAGAGAGAGAGAGAGAGAGAGAGAGAGAGAGAGAGAGAGAGAGAGAGAGAGAGAGAGAGTCGGGGTGGAACAGAAATAGAAAGCTGAACTAAGGGGGAGTGCACTGACCTGCACTCGTTGTTGTCTCCTCCGCTCCTTATTTCTTCTAATGAGAGTCACAAGGCAGCCAAATCTCTGTCAGCCAGCCAAGTTTTCTAGGGTCCAGGCCTGAACAGTCGCAGGGTGAGCGGTCTCTACACTGCCACCTGCTGGTAAGAAGTAGCACATCTAGAAGACAGTCATTTTTAATTCGGACTCCTCTTTGTGAAGAATCACTAAAACTGTTTACAAGATCTCTGTCTTCTTTTTTGATTTGATTTGATTTGATTTGATTTATTGATTTATTTCAAAGGAGTGATTTACCATTCAAGAAATACTTAACCTTTGCATCGGGATATTTTAACTTCAACGTGTTTAATGTGGGATGTTCATTATATTGAATGTTATTGTATGTAAAAATTCAGAAAAGCTTTTGTCACACTTAAATAACTGTAACAGCGGCTGCAGTCAGAACAGATGGAGACTAACGTGTCAAAGTCTTGCTTGGTCGGCGGGGAGAGTCTCTCTCTCAGCAGGGGGCTCCTGCGCCTGGCCAGTTGTTCCCCATCATGCTAGAACCACACATGCCTTGCTTTATGTCGTCATAAAGAGTGGTTTACTCACGATACTCAGTGTAGATTATAGACAAAGACATTAGAAGATCACAATTGATGGTTGGGCCAAAAAAAGAGAAAAGTTTTATGGTAAATAACCAAATTGTCTAATCTGACTGACTTCCCTGCACGCTGTGTGTGTGTGTGTGTTTCAGGCAAGCTGTCTCTGGAGGAGTTTATCAAAGGAGCCAAGAGTGACCCCTCCATCGTCCGCCTGTTGCAGTGCGACCCCAGCAGTGCTGGACAGTTCTAAAGACGAGGCATCCACACAACCTGTGAGGCTCCATCTATGTGTCTGTCTGTCTGTCTGTCTTTCTATCCATCTGTCTGTCTGTTTGTGTCTGTCTATCTATCTATCTATCTATCTGGAAGCACAGCGAGGCAGGTTTAGTGGGCTGACAGTCTCTGAAGGTGAACTCAGGGACGAGCTGTGAAGCTATGAAGAGCTCTGGGTAGATGTGAGCAGCGCCAGGTTTGCTGCCTGCTGGCCAGCGGAGAGGCTGCTCAGAGGCTCGGTGTGGGATGGGCCATCCTCGCTCTCTCACAGGCTTTTGTGACTATTTGAATTTTTTTTTTTTTGTGGACCAATACTAAAGGCTCTGGAGGAGGGTGTCGAAGGTGTCGGCACTTTGAAGTAAAGTAAACTTCGTACTCTGAAAGCCTCCATGTGTAGGATTGGTCCTTCTCTCCAAGTGCCAACTCACAACTCCTCAGTGGAGGAGTTCTGATGCCGACTGACTGACACGACGCTCACTCTGACCTTTCCCTCTTCCCCCTCTGACCCCGCAGTGCTTCTTTGGGTGACCTTGAGCGCCACCACCCCTCTACTGAGGAGCAGAGCGATGATGAAGAATGACCGGCTGATGATGACGACGGAGAAGACGGGCCTTCCGTGTGCACTTGAGGACTTCTGAGTTGGTGGGGGAGGGGCGGGGGGCGGAGCCACATTAGTCCAGTCGACCCCCTCCTCCCCTCCTCCTCCCTACACACCCCTCCCACTCTTGTCTTGATCTGTTTGTGACCTTCAAGACGAGGACAGAACTTTAAGGATTTTTAGGATTATTTTTCTTTTGACCCGACCCCTGATTTGCGTGTCCAGGCTCCGAGGAAGCTTCTGCAAGAGGATGTAAATATCAGCTGGAGTCTGCGCGTCCGTCTTGGCTCTGCGGGCTCTTTTTGAACCTCTGCAGCCTCCGTCACTCAAGTAGTGTGTATCCTCGACAAAGTGTGTGCGTGTGTGTGCGTGTGTGTTAAGAGAGAGCGTGTCAACTCAAGAGAGCGGAGGGCTGTAAGTGGTGTCAGACAGCAGGGCAAACAGTAGACGATGAGCCTCTCGTCTGCGGAGAGTCCTTGTGAAGTTTCACCTTTGCCCCGCTGCTCTTGTGTTTTTTTTTTTTGTGTGTTTTTTTTGTTTTTTTGGGGGGGTTGTACGTGAATGTGTTTGTGTATTCGACAAAAAAAAAAAAACAACTCATAAGACTTACTCGTTTCATATTTTGTGCTGGGACAAAGGGACTCGGACTTTGTCTTACTGGCGTATTGAAGGATGGAACTCACCCCTCCGTCACCCCCTTTGTCACCCCCCCACTCCCCCCACCCCCCCACATCCCAGTGAGTCCCGGCATCGGCGAAGACGAAGAGGGTTGTCGAGCGGCGCTGAGCCTCGCGGCTCACAGAGAAAAAAGGAGAAGAAGTCTCTCTTTTTCGCAGGTTTTTGACTTCGACGTAGATGTGTACAGGCGCGAAACCGACGCGGGTAGATCACCGTTGATTGTCTTGAAACTCAGTACATACCCAAAGTTGTGAAATAATAATTACAGAATAATTACACATCATTTTTGTGTTGTTGTTTATTTAAGCTGTTGCGGGACGTGACGCATGCCAACAGCCTCCTCCTGAAGTGAAGGATCTCCGTGGTCACTTTTAAGACGTTTATAATGGCGCATGTTGGAACGGGTGCGTGAAGGGATGCATCGGCTCGACCACCCAAATGCATGCTTTTCATGTGCATGTGAGGGTTGCTTTTGTTAGTTTGTTTTTGGTTTTTTTTTTTTTTTTGGTTTTTGTTTTTTTTCTCCGTACCTATATAGATGTCAGCGGCTAATCGGGCCAGCAGCGCTTTACGCTGCAGCGCCTCTTAATGTTAGCTATAGTACGTAGTGTTATTGACAGCGAGTCCGTGTGAATAAGTCGGTAGAGGAAAACAGAAAAGAGCACCACTCAGAATGATCAGCACACAATGTGGAGACGCTGTTGTTTTATTGGTTGTCAACGGGACCAAATGTCTTCTATGTTCTCCATCAAATATAACGAGCCCAGCTAACAGTATTAAGTGAAATTTTAGGTGCTGTGTGATAAGAATTTTCTCAGAAGGAAACATTTTTGGGGTTGTTGATTTTTTTGCTTGTTTGTTTTTTTTCCACTGGACGGTATGACTTTACTCCACTTAGCATCTTGGCTGCATCCCCTGTCTGGTTTCTCACTGTGGTAGCACTACCTAGTCCAAATACTAGGGGCAGGCAGGTGTGGAAATCGTTCTAACGTTGCTTCTGATTTCGCGCCCTAAGAGGAGGATACCCTTGACATACAGGGTGTCCCAAAAATTTGACACCATTTCGCAGGCTAATAATTTTGGCAATTCTTGTTGAAATAACCTCAACTCTTCACAGAATGTATAGAAACAGATCAGGATTTTATATTTAATGTTTTATTTTTGTTCTGTTTTCAGGTTGAGCCATGGCGTTCACTCCCAAAGAGGAGTCATTTTGTGTCTTGGAATGCTCGCACGCAGTCACCCAGTTGTTACACGGCACACCCGGTTGACGTGTGCTGTGTCACAGGCGGTGCACATATTGAACACTCATGAAATTGGCCCCATAATAAACTTATGATGTTCAACACCTAAACTGTTCAATTTCATTGAGCTAGACTTGGCAGTTTTCAATATAATTGCTGTAAAAATTATGCCAAATTTTTTGCGAAACACCCTGTATAATATAAATTCATTATGGCCCACTAGATGGTGCTAAACCTTTCAGCGCTGACGTAGTAGGCAATGGTTTAATACAACTTTGGACGGTAACAGGGCGGAGGGGACTCATGTAAAATAGTGTCAATAAAGTTTTACTTTGAAGCCGCACATCACTTTTATTAGCAGGCAGCAATTTTGTACCAATATGGTATAGCGGGATTGAATATCATGTTGTTGTTAATGTTATTATGTACTGAGGGTTCTCTTGTGATCTCCACCCGTGCGACATAAACCCAAATATTTTTGCAGTTAGCCAACTTAGTGTCGTCACCCACTTAAATTTCGAGACACCGCTAGTTTTTCCCGCCGTCCTCAAAGAACCGTTGGGTGCGTGTTACCTGCCACAAAAAACACTCATTTTACTCATCCCTGATTGCGTGACTGCCCATCTGCCGCTTCCTTGCTTCGCAATCACATTCCCGAATTTGACTGAACTATTTCCTCTGTTGCGCTGTCTACTAATGACGTGGTTGCGTCTGCTCACAGTCAGTCACAAAGTTGTTTCAGTGGAATCGCTGGGTTCACGTCAAGGTGTCTGGTGTCAGTGCGATCACAGGGAAAGTCCAACGACGAGGAGTTCAACAGGGATCAGCGTCACTCGCTGTCCGACCCTCCCCGGGTTGGAGCCAAGCCATCTCAGTTGTTGCTTTGTGGGTTGTTTGGGGGAGGAGGAGGGGGGTTGTTTGTTTTTGTTTGTTTTCTGACCCCAAAATCTTTGATTGTTTCAGTCAAAAACTGCTGGTTATTGTAAAGAAACAAGAATGTACACAAATAAGCCGAGAATCCCAACTACTGCAAAAAAAAAAAAAAAAAGTCACACAGTGTTTGCTTTCTATTCTATTTTCATGTTGCTGTTGTTATATTTGTTTTTATGAAAAAGCAGATTTAAAAAAAAAATGAGTCAGGTGTAACATTTCTGTTAAATCCCAAATAGCATCTTGTGGTCAAGTGCCAAATAAAACAAAAGCAGTATTGTATAAATTTATACTGTACAATTGTTATCTGTTGAACAAAACGTTGTAATTGTTGCATTTTGTAGGTTTTGTATGGTATCCTGTATTTAGTGACTGCAGTTTTTGGAACACACAACTCTGTTTTATGGTCAACTTTAAAAGGCAAAAATTAAATTTACAGTTTATTGTGTGCAAGCAAAAGTAGTGTGTCCATTTAATTTCTGCCAACGTTGCATTTACTTAGCATTCAGTTTAGTTAAGTTCAGCCCCACGTGTTAAGTGAGTTCATTTGTGCAGTGGCAAAGCTGAGAATCAAAGGAGCTTCATAATGGTTTTCTTTTCTACCTTATCATTCGGCTGCATTTTTGTGATGCGGGAAGGTTTGATTTACATCAACAAAGAAACATGCAACTGTAAAGCTAAAATATATTGATATTACTTTGTATGTCAGAACCATCGTCAACCAGTCGTCTGTCTGTGCTCATTTGTGTCACCACCAACCAATAACAAAATTGCTTTTAAATGAGTGGTAGCTAAGGAATCTAATGATGACACCCACTGCACGTCAGCATAGTTTTGATATGGTTATTTGTACCTTTTTACGTACATAGTTTTCTCAGTCACACACCTGCCTCATATTTTCTAATAAAGTTGCACTAAATCACTAGCAGTGTTTTCAAAAGACACTGATGATTGTAAAGTTAAAGTCCCGCTGATTGTCACATCTTAAAGAATTTGAAATTTACCCTCTGTATTTGACCCAGGAGAGTTGAGCAGCAGCAATTGTGTACTAAGGAATCATTGGGTGATCTGACCCCCACAAACCCCAGGTCTAACCTTGGGCATTGAGGCAATGGGTACCATTTTTAGAACCTTTTGGTATGAACCCACAACCTCTCGGTCTTAAGGTAGACATTCTACCACTAGCTTACAGTGCTATTTCTGGTGCGACTTACAATTTGAAGCATGTATCAACACAAATTATGTTTGTAATTCAACTGTTCAATCAGCAAAAAGAGAACTGTACAATACAAAACGCTTTATTGACTGTACGTAGCAGTACAACTTGTTGATTAGTCTTGCCCTGGTGGCTAACAGTAGCCTGAGCAAACAATTGTGTAAATGCTTGGACTGCTAATAAGTGCAATCATCATTACTGAGAGAGAAAAGCAAAAAACATGGGCAGAGAAAGAAAATCATCTTAACAGCATCCTGGGGAGATGAAGTGAAGTACTGTAACGCAATTAACACTAGCACGTAGTGTCAGAACCTTCCATCCATTCATCCGTACTCACTTTCATCGGCACTAAGGGTCACGGGGGTCTGCTGGCGCTGATCCCGAATGGACCGGCTCATCACATCACATTGAAAGACAGAAAAACATTCACAAACCTACAGACCCAATTCGCCTCACATGCTTGTTTTTGGATTGTGGGAGGAAGCCTGAGAAACTGGAGAGAAACCACACAGACACAGGGAGAACATGCAAACTCCATACAGAAAGGCCCCAGGCCTGGAAATAAAACCTCCAACCTTCTTGCTGTGAGCCGAGAACCAGAACTATTGACTGTATGAATCGATGGTTTCAAAAAGAGGAAGTACCAAAAATCTGCATTCTGTCATTCAGCCAGCAGGGACCGCCAAAGCTGGTTGCAAAAAGACAAAAAGGCGACTGGCTGTCAATCCGGAAAGGAGCACTGAATTCATAACTTTAAAAACTTGGTTGGTCTAAATCACAAGTACGAAACAATCCCTGTTTAACTTAATGTCTAATTTAAATATATATATTAGGGTAAAAATGTCCATGCACTTGTGGGCGTGGCGAGTTTGGTGGCCAACTGAAGGTGGCTTCCCGTCCGGCTGCTGGGGCAAACACTGCACTATCATTGGTCAACTCCAGGACTTCCCAAATATACAAATGTGGAATCTTTCCGCTTCAAAACTTAAGCTCAAGATGTTGCTGAAACCAATCGTGAGGCTTCCGAACAAGCATTCTTAAATTAATGGTCACGACTCTGTCCATGTTTAAATGCAGTCAATAGTCAGAATTATTTCTCTCACGCCAACCAGTATCACAAGAAAATATGATCAACATATTTAAAAGTGAAAACACCTAGTGAGGAAAAAAAGAGTCTTGCAAAGGAACTAGGGGGTCTTTAACATATAACAATGGAGGACATATGAAAACAATGTCATACTGTGCATATAAAATAAAGAGTGCATCTACCTTAACCCGTTAAACGAAGCACGCAAGGTGCACAGACCTTGAAACCAAAGCCTTTCAATCATCTGATCAAGTCACATGAAAGCCTCCACCGCAAGACGTCCGAAACACTAAGGCACCGAGGAAGCAAACGCGAGTTCCCACTGTTGACCCGAGACCTGAGATTATGTCACTTCCTGTCCTGAATGCCAACATTCTCTCCTCAGATGTTCCAAGCAGGAAGAAAAATTCTAGTCTTCCTCGGAGGAACCGGACCATGTGACAGTGCTGGCAGTGCACACGACATCAGTACGTGGTACGGCTGAAAGAGTCACCCATCGGTGCTGAGGGCAGCAACCGTCAGATCTCCGACAGGGTCACGCGCAAATAATCTGGCGAGCTCTCGATGGCCAGGATGAAGGTGTCCTCGTTGGAGTAATGCTGGATGATGTTGTCGTCCATGTTCACCAGGACCCTGGAGAGGAAGAAAAGCACCATGAAGAGTCAACAGACTCATGACTTGACACGTTAGGCAAACACATCTGTACCAATATGCAGGTACGCATAGTATTGAAGCTGATAGCTGAGCTCACAGAGAGGATCAACTCAGTGGATCAACTCACTCACCCTTTTTTGCTTTTCTGGTAAACTTTGGCTTTGTCGACGGGCACCGCGTACTTCTCTGAGATCTGGCCGAGAGAGAAAAGAAGACGTTGCAACACGGTGAAGCAGAATCCGAGCCCTGCTGAGTGGCATCATGCGGCCACTGCTTTCACTGCACTTACTGCCTCCATCAGTGCGTTGAGGGTTGGGGCGCGCAGCATCAGGGCATCGAAAACTTCATCACACTCCTTCCTCACGTACAGCAGCACTGGCCGGGAGAAATGAGATGGAACTTCAGTCGAATGAACAGGATGTCAGTGGATTAAAAAAAAAAAAAAAAAGATCTAAATGGCAATGGACGCAAACCTTTCCTCTCCTGTTCCACCTCGAGCCTCTTGTGCTGAGGTGGACTGGCGCCTTCCTCAGCAGAACATGACATTCTTTTCACCACGACGCTTCTGAAACATGCAAACAAACCTTGTTCAGCAATTGGGAGGAAACCCCACTGGAAGGATGCTATGGGCCATTGGGGCCTCAGATGATACTGTTAATAATACACTATGCATGTGACGGTGCATCCAAACTGATTTATTAGTCATGCCTGGACCCCACAAGTAATCAGAGGTGGGAAGTAACAAAGTACAAATTGAGTGGTGGGAGTCACGAGAAAAGCACACTTAAAAAATTGTACATCGCTTCTCTTCTGTAAAAAGCAGAAGTGCACTCAGCGTTCTTACCCGTTTCTGTCGACCTGTTCTGGGTTGAAAGCAAAAACCTGGGAGATATTAAAAAAGAAAAAGGTTAAAAATATAGAGGTTTGTGTCTTTCTTTAGTTCAGGCAAGGGTTCTGTGTGTCCTACCTTGACATGTTTCGGTGGAGCTCCCGCCTTCCTCAGAGGCGTCACTTGGTGGCGTGTGTTACTCGTCTTCATCAGCTGATGTTATGGAGTCGTGACCATGGTCAATGGTCAATGCAACGGTCGGTGATGGCTGATTTGTGGATTTCCTGGTGCGCCTTTTCTTTTATTGCTCTTGTTTGTCTTTTTTCCGTCTCCCTCTCACATTCTTTTTGATGTTCTTTTCTCCGTGTGTTAAAGCTCCTCCCTGTCCTCCAGATGTATGTTTTATTGCATGATTGACGTGGTGTTCTGTATATAACGTTGCATTTGTTGCTTTCTTCTGTTTTGTCCTTTTGGTGTACTAGCAACTGTGTGAATTCTTACAATGATCCGTTAATCCTAAAAGCGGTTTTATTTTTTCAGCGAGTGCTTTTGATAAGTTGTAAGTTGTAAGTTCTGACAGGTTCCTCACGCCTCCATAACATTAGCTGATAAAGCCGAGTCACACAAGTCACCAAGTGACACTTCTGAGGAAGGTGGAAGTTCTGCCAAAACATGTCAAGGTGGGACAAACAGAACTAAAAAAAAAAAAAAGAGCAACACCTTAAGTGTGTGTGATTGTGAACGAGACGGACTCTCACCTGTCCTGCTCTCTGCAAGTTTCCAAAGTGGACGTCTGGGATGAAGAGGACAGGCTGGGAGTCCAGGTCCCTCATGCTTCTGAGCAGGGCTACATCGGGTTTCCTGACTTGCGACGTCTGCCCCAAACAGCAGTTTTTCCCTGCGCACGAGAGCAGAATTAAACATCGTCTCTTACCGGAGGTGAAAAATACAAATGACCCTGAGCTCAAAAATCGCTTCTGCATTTCTGGACTTAAAATTCCAACGGTGTTTACCTTTAGTCTTCTTCCTGAGCTGCTTCCTGTCCTCATCACGAAGCTTCCTCTCAGCGCCCTGAAGATTCAACAAGGTTTGGTCGGACATAGAATATGTTTCTAGTTATTTCTCGGATCTTGTTTTTTATAAAAAAAAAAAAAAAAAGCCTTTGCGCTGAGTCATTCTTAGCTCGCCAGCATCAGCGGGAATTCCTCACCTTGTCACAGAAGACCTTGATCTGAGTGAAGGCCCTGTGAATGGGCCTGCTGCTGCAACTGTTGTAGCTGTAGGTGTCCACCTGGATGAGCAGCGGCATCCCTTTCACACCCTTCTGCGAGGAGAAGTCTGTGCTCAGGCAGTTCACAGAGATAAAGACCTGAGGACCAAAATGAGATAAAAAAAAAAAAAAAAATACCTCAGTTTCTTCCCTTGTATGGACTTGAATTCATAGTATATTCATGACTTATACTGAACTTCTAGATTTACTCTATAAATACTGAAAGTTGTTTCACAAATCGCAAAACAAGAGAATTCCTGAGTTGGTGAGTCTCTGGGAAAACATCTGCACAGGTATTCCACAGTACTGGGGGAAAAAAAAGTTTCTGGACACATTGAAAATTTTTCACAATTTAGAACATCAAACCAATCGTATCTGTGGATTATTCTAACAGTGTACGTGCAGAGGGGAGCGTGTGAGCTGGAGGTGAATGTGCTTTTTTTTTCCCCCACCGGTGGTACAGCAAACAGCACGTCGACTGCAGGTGTGGTTACCTTCACACATTCAGCTGCATGGGAAAAAAAAACACTTTGACGCAATCCCAGATGATATTTGTTCGGTGCAAAAAAAGAAAAAAAAAAGACATCCAAAACGTCGCACTTGCGTACGATTTTCCGGTCAGACCGGACCGACCGCCTGAGGTCTGACCGGTAACGGCAGAGATTCCACGCTGCAGCTTTTTCCCACCGCACGTCGACAGTGCCGCCGTGTCTCAACATGCAGTGGGTGACGGACCGATTGCTGCCAAAAAAAATAAATAAAAGGCCTGCAGCACAAACGAGCCTCCTACACACCCTCACACGCTCACACCTCCACAGAGCCATGCCATCTCAATTTGCCCGGGAGCAACGGACGCACCGGCGATTTGAGTGTGTGTGTGTGTGTGTGTGTGTGTGTGTGTGTGTGTGTGTGTGTGTGTGTGTTGTTGTCCACCGCATGTACAATCAGTCAAATGTTTTCTCCAAAAAAAAAAAAAAAAGAAGTCAACAGGACACTGGTGAGTGGCTGTTCAGCTTAACCAGGCACAAACAAAGGGAATTAACAGAGGCGTTTGTTTGTCGTGCGGGGGACAGGAGGAGAAAGCAGATCACCCGTCCACCCGTTTTCTATCACCGCTCCTCCTGCACCCGATAGACAAACCGCCGTTCGCACCTAGGGACAATTTAGAAGTTCCCAATTCGGCCTGACGCAGATCGAACGCAGATCTTTGGACCGTGGGAGGAAGCCGGAGAACCCGGACAGAACCCACGACCTTCTCGCCGTGAGGTGACAGCGTTCAACAGTGACTACGTTTACATGTAGACTTTAATCGGACGAAGTTCAGAATTCGGCTTTTTGAATTATTGACGGGAACGCGTCCACCACCCCCACACCAGGCCCGCGTGCAGCCAGTCATAAATCACCCCCACCACGATGCAGGTCTGTCATGTGGCCCTTTGCGAAAAAAAAAAGTTTGGCCACCCCTGATTTACACCATATACGCTGTCTCTGATTGTCACCCCCGCTAAGAATTCAACCGGATGTGAGAGAAATTTCACGGCAGGTAGGGAGGACAGCACTGATGCCAATTCACAGATTTTGCAGGTTTGCTCTTGTCCTGTTGGTGAAATATCTCAAGTTCCTGGTTTGAGGCAGTTCTTTCCCGTTTTGACCAATTAAATACTCACGCAATGTACAATGCTGGCAAAATGCCTGATAATTTGTGTTGTTTTATCACTGTTCAGTTGAACCAGCAGTAATTTGTGTGTGTGTGTTTAAGTTCAAGCTTACAAGGGAGTAATGTGATGGAGACTGAAGAGCTCCGAGAAGACTGCAAGTGTCTTCAGAGGAGAACCAGGCCAAGTCCAATATGATCAAACAAGTGACTGTAATTTGTTTTTGAACAATAATTTTGAGCAATCCCAAAATGTATGTACGAATCATTTGACTGCTGTATTCTGATGCCGCTGTTGCTTGTACTTACTTGCTTGTTATTTAGTTGCCAAGGCACTGTGTATGTGGGCTCATGAAACATGATCCAGTGAAGACATTTGGAACTCAGATCACCCCAGGCGAAAAACTCCACTGCGATTGTTATTGATGAAATGTACGAAAAGGTGGTTTACTGGGCGTGTATGTCAGTATCAGATGGGAAGGGGTCCCTGCTTAACACAGTAACCTTTATGCAGCCATGCTGCAGTGCCTCTGTGAGGCCATAAATGGGTACTGCTAAGCAATGACAGAAAAACACTTGAAAATGTGGTCAAATCAATCAAATAACTAAAAAATTAAATTAAATTAAATAATAAAATGTTCTCACCTTTGCATCTTCACCGACATTCCAAGTGAAAGTCACGGCATTGTACGCGATTTCCTCCACGTTTCCAAGGGTGCTGAAGCTCTCCTTGTAGTCAGCTGCGTGCAATTCAAAGATCATCATTTCGTTAGTTGTAAATACTTTTGTAAACCTTTCAGTACCCAAATTCTGTGCTTTTGATCCGTGTGGTAGCACATATTACTACACACTGATCGCTACATACAATGTGTTACTGGAGCACATATCACTACATATGTAGTGATATGTATGTTTAAGGGTCACTGTTTTTTAGAACAGCCCTACACTGGCCTCTGGTGCTCATTCAAACCTCGCTGAATGAAGAAAAGGTTCTAATTTAGTTTAATCCTGCTGTGTGATGCACACTCATTTAAATTGAAAACGTCCTCAACCCAGTCACACAAATGTAGGCTATTTATATTTGCTCTCTAATCCAATGATTGATTCCTGCTTATTTGCGCTTGCATGGACTGACCCATCTCTTAACCCCTTCAGAGTAACCCTTTAAAGAGGACCCACCATTTAGAACATATTGTATAGTGCCATTTAAAAAGTATAGTAGTATGGATACACGTTTTTTCAGTGCAACGCAACCCTTTCAAACCTTCTTCAAACGCGCAGCTTCTGCTCGCACTGACAGACTCTCAAGTGCTGCCATTATGTTAAAGGGTTTTGCCGTGGTACTGGCATGAACTTGCCACAAAAAAACCCAGAGTCTAATGTCTTAGTTTCATTCCAGGGAATTGTCAAACACAGGCTGAGGCCTGTTTCCAGCCGATCGTACAAGATATGGCCTCGGTCCCAGACCCCACCTATTTTCACCTCTTAACGTCTATGCAAATGGTAAAAGCCAGTGGCTATGTCTCCACTCACAGCACTCCTGTGGGAATGGAGGATTGACAGTTAGGCAAACTGTTTGGAGTTTCACCTGGGGACACGCAACGGGAACGAGAGACCGAGGCTCTGTCAACAGTAGTTAGTATGCTGACTAACGTCAGGGCGACCTCGCATGGCAGCACAGACACAGTCTGATCAGCGCGTCAGCTCCAAAAAGTCTGATGTTGTCGTCCCGTGTTCCATAGCACACATCTATGATGTGACTGCTCACATCGGTTATGTGAGGAGATGTGTAAGTTTAAGAGTTGCTCTTGAATACTCTCAGAAAATGTAAGCCTCGTTTTTGCACTGCTTAAGATATTAAAGCAAATGCTCATGTTTCCATTTCATTTTTGGGGTTTCACTGTTATTTTGAGGGGATGAATGATGATTAAATCAAGAAAGGTTGAATGGCCAGTCCAATAAGAAGAAGAAGAAGAAGAACAATAATAATAATAATAACTCATTAATACCAATATCCAGGACTCTCTGTTTGGCCGTGTGCTGGCGAGAGTGCCAGTATTTCCAGTTCTTTAGCTGCTCGTCCCTGCACTTGTCCTCTGCAAAGATGACCATGACGACGCTCTGCATCACAAGCAGAACCAAAAGAGAAAAAAAAATGTCAATAAAGATCAAAATTTCATCATCAAGATATTTTCAGCAAAAAGACAGTTACTGCAAGGCCAAATAAGATATCAAGGGTAAAACCCTCAATATCTCCCTCTGTAGCCCTCCGCTTTGAGCCTCCTCCCCTCCCTCACCTGTACAACACTGTCCTGCTGAAGCTCAGAGCCTCCCATGGTGCATTGCTCACTACTGGATGGCCTGTGCCCCACTCACCCGCACTTTGCCTCTGGACTGACACAAGGACGAGGTGAAGCCGCTCATGGACAACGTCAGCGGGTAGAACTGGCCACGGTTGAGGTAGGCCATGGGTCCGTCCCCCTGCCGCGGCCGCAGCGACATGCTGGCATCCAAACAGTACTGGAAACAGTCACTGGAAGAGCAGGAAGGTGTGCAAAAGATACATGTGCATTGTGTCAATGTCCAGAGTCTGTTGGTGTTTGGCATTTTTTCAAAAATCAGACAAAAATACAACTGTTTTTTGAACGACACGCGCTGTACCCAGTAGAAACAATCTCTTCAGAGGACTTCATTTCAAAAGAGAACTTTTAGTCTTTGTCCACTCGCTCAACTGCAAACGAATGGTCGAAGTTCTTCACAAAAAATGTTGGAGCCTTGAAGGCACACAGAAGAGCTGTCTGTGCTCTACATGAGTGAAGAATTTGCAGCTCCAGTATTTAAATGTGATGAAATAAAACAGGTAAAACAACAAAACAGCTCGACACAGATCATTCTTGAAAAGGTTATTTTTGCCCTCCTAGAGCTGATAAGGTGAATGTTGACAGGTAACTAGGCGGCCAAAAAGAAATGGTGCTATAGGAGGCACTATAAGGTGGTCAACTGGTACACCTCGGATATCAGTGTGGGAAAAACATGCTCAATTCAATGGGGCCAGCAGTCATGATGGGCCCCAGATGATACTAAATATATGGGCATTTTATTATTACATTTCATTTTACAATAACTTGAAACTTGTAATAAAAATACGTTGTTCTTTGTTTTCTTTTTGATTGCAGAATACACACCTGCAGAGTTTAGCGTGTATGACGCGCATGTATCTTCATGCATGCATGGGTGATCTTTACCACTTGAAATAAATCTAAACGGGAGCATCTTCTATTTTCCCTCTAAGTCCGACTTACACTGGCGCGCTGAAGGGGAATTCGTGAAATCCAGAGGGAGAGCTCCTGTGCAACATCTGTTTAAGAGGAGGAAAAATTTGCTTTCAGATTTGTCTTCCGCTGTGATGCCAAGTGAAACATTCTCCTCCCATCTATTCCACTGTATCGGCTGCCAAACGTCTCACCTCTCCGTCTGCATCACCTTCATTCGTGCTGTCCGGTGTGCCTCTCCGCTCCTCTTTTAGGAAGCCAGCAAGTGGCAAGTCATAGTGGCTCTGCTCATAAACCATCCTTGAATGCTCTCTGGAATCTTCTCGGTAGATTTCTCCGGAGCACGGTACTCTCACGTGTGATTGGTCCTCTACCTTGACTGCGGACAGCCCGACGTTGCATTTGGCATCTCTGGTGTGCGCTGCTAGGCAGGAAGCTGCATACTTAGAGGCCTGATACTCTGAGGTGGCGTTGGTGCAGCTGCTGTTGAGGGAAAGGTTGACAGGCATGGACCTGAGAGCCTGAAAATGCCCATCCAGTGTTTCCAAACTCCTGCTGTCGTCGACGGCAGGCATGGGGGGGTCTGAGGCTTTGACACTGCTGCACACGCGTCTCTTCTCTCTCGGAACCTGACGGAGCGGGGGAGGCGTGAACACAATGCAACATCTGGAACATCAATCCATCCATCCATTTTTAATACCCGCTTGGTCCTGCACTCAAGGTTGCGGGGGTCTGCTGGAGCCTATCCCAGCTGTCACAGGGCAAAGGCAGGGTGACACCCTGGACCAGTGGTCAGTACCACACTGTGGAGAGCCTGAGCAGCTCTGTCAGCTCAAGACTGCTGCACCCTCAGCGCAAGAGGGAGCACTACTGCAGGTCATTCCTGCCTGCAGCCACCAGGTTGTATAACTGTACACAGCAAAAATCCTCTCCTCACACACTTAATCATTTCATAAAGGTGCAATAAAACACTTACTTACATGTCAATATTGTGTATAACTGTCAATACTATGTGAATACCTTGTAAGTTCCTTCTTAGTCTATATATATATTTATTTTATTTCTTTATTTCTTCTTAATCAACATAACTTTAATTATTTTCTACTGCATTGTTGATTTAATTATGTAAAATTCCCCAATGTGGGATTAATAAAGGCTTCTTACCATTATTATTATTATTATTCGTCTTCTTCTTCATCACAGAGCCATATAAAGACAAACAACCATTCACTCTCACACAAACACCTACGGACAATTCACCCGGAGAGAACCCACACAGACACAGGGAGAACATGCAAACTCCACACAGAAAGGCCCCTTGCCGGAAAATCGAACCCGCAACCCTCTTGCTGTGAGGCGACAGTGCTAACCAATGTTCAAAAAAAATCACTGGGAGTGAGGGGGGGGGGTCGCATGATGAGCCTTTCACACTTTGCACACCTTGTAGTAGTCATACAGCAGCCCCAGCGCTGCTGCGCTGTCCTCGTCCCCATTGATGCTCATCATGGCCTTGGTGGCAGCGGTGAGCGGGTTCTCCAGGTAGCTCCTCCACGCTTCATCCTCGCTGCTGAACACCCTGCGAGTGGGCACCATCACTTCGTTCGGCACCACCACCACCAGCCGTTTGCTGAAAAGGGGAAACGTCACCGGGTCAACCAAAGGGAGACGGCGGGCTGGTGGAGTCTGGCAGAGCTCGCCGCTGCCAAGCCACGAGTCCTGCCCCTCGGCTGTTTCTCACAAAAACCGTCTAATGATCCACCCATGTGGCATGTGTTTATGCTAGTGCCTTTTAAAAGACTTCTGGATCCCATTTCCCTTTCCTCAAAAGGTCAGTTCATTCAGTTTTACTGAGACTACTGCTCCTCCCATTGCGTGACAATACATGTTGTCATTGCGCGAGCCAAGACGGGGATGTGTGACATCACAATTGTTGTTGCACTAACAAACTTTTTTTATATATATATCAAATAAGCCTATTCATTTTATTATTCAACACGAGTCGCAAAAAAATAAGACTTTTCAGAGAAAAATGTACGCGCCTGTGCCACATAGGGCAGGTTTGGCACAGACCATAAGTGCTTGACAGAGTTTGAATGGCTGAAGTGTGAATATACTCAAAAAAAAGTCTTACAAGATGTTTGTCAAAAATCCAACCAAATAAATAAATACATAAATAATCTGAACGACAGAGGGGCAGACAGGAAATTGTTCCCTCTTACCTGTCCAGGTCCATGCTGCCTCCAGGACTCTTTGGTGGTTTCTATGGCTCTCTTGACAAACTGGACTTTCTAGTTGGTGCAGGTAAGTTTTGTCAGTGAGACAATAAGACAAGTAGGAGGCTGGCTTTGTTTAATTTACCAGTTAAACCAAGCGACGAAGTCACGTGATACATTGCGCAGCCTTTTCCTCCTTATTACTTTGGTACTTAAATAAGACATTTTTAAAAACGCCGAATGTTTAATGTTGAACAGAAGCGACACTCACAGAAGGACTTCTGTCCTATTTGAAAATTATTAAATGAACTCGTTGTTTTTGCAGAGGCACCTAGAAACGCTGGATAAACGAGGAAATGGCTGTTGCCTCGCTGATTGGTTGGGAGTTTCGACACAGGTGCCGCGGTTTGCTCACCATTGGCCAATCAGAGGGCAGCGACTGTCGATTGACCTGAGCCAAGTGTGGTCAGAGCTCTTCAAAACGCTTCATTGTGTTAACAACGTTATCTTCCAAATCACAGTTGTGTTGCAGGGGATTGTGTAGTGCTAAACGTTGTTACAGGCGATTTAGGATTGAATTTATTATCAATAACATTCGTGATATCTTGTGGTTGCTGTTAAACTTTGCACGGTGCAGGCACGAAACGGTCCAGCGATGTAATTACTGTATGTGTTAGTGGCTTTGTCTTTTTTAAATTGTATCAGAGACCGTCCAATTTGTTCGCATCTAATACGACATTATTAATCTGTTGTCTTCAGCTCCGAACACTTGACGGCAGCTTTTTACAGCTGTGATTGAATACAATTTTGGGATTCGGAATTTATGTGTAATAATATAGTGATAATTGAAAGTTTTACACACATACATGTAGATTCCTCAAAGTTGCACCAAATTGTATTGCTTTGAAAAATTACTTGATATTTTAATTGTATTCTAGTGCCTAGAAGCTAATGGCCAGGAGTTAAAGCGGTTTATTGATGCTTTTAAAAGGAAAGACATACAGATAACGATTGGATTTTATTATTTCAGGAAATATTAGTATGAATATGTTCAGCAGAGGAAATGGAATATAATCTCTGATCTTGGATGTGTAGTGGTCTAAGTGTGGAGCACAGCAAGAAGGGTTTCCTTGTTTGTTTGTCTTTTATTATTTTTATCATCCGGATCAAGTGCGACCCCCAGCGGTGTAGACAGGAAGTTTTAACCCTCACTATCCCATGCGGGGAAGCCGATTCAGAGATAGAAGTTGAAGCCAGTGACCTTTCCAGAACACAGCAGTGGTGGAAGGATATCTGGGAGGGGGATTCAGAGCTGATGTTTTGGTTTCTTGTTTCTTGAATTTCACCCAGTTTAGCAGAACATTAGTTACATTTGCATTCCAGTTTTTCAGTTGGGGAAAGGGACGACTGGAGATCTTGTAGTGTTATACTGTGTTTGTGGTGCCCATATTAAGACCTAGAAGTTCTGTTTAGTTGAGCAATTTGTGGAATTTAGTTTTTTTCTTGTCTTGTTTTTAATGTAGTGAGTGCTGCATTTTGTTTCTGGCTATTTATTCCTCCTGTATGCATGGCAGGGAGTCTTCCCGTCATTCAGAGGGGCTTTGTTTGTTTTTCGCTGGGTTGCTCCCACCTTTTTTTGCCTACGTGACAACTTGGTTCAGTTTATGGTCCCTTTTTTTGATGTGGGGTACTGACATCTGACCAGGGCAGTACCCTGCAGAGAATAGAGGTGATGCTCCCATGGGGTGGTGGCGACAGTGATGAAGGTGTTCTGCTAGCAAGATGCATCCTACAAAACCTACTTGAGCAAAATGAGTTAAAGACTACCTAATTTGGTAATTATAGACTAACTAATAAGTTATCTATCTTTTCAGATGAATTGGTAGCTGTACTGTTGTAAGTGGAAGAGGTGGGGATACCTGGGAGAAGCAGGATAAGGGGTGACATCACTTGTAGGTGCTGTAGGTTAAATCAAAATCTGTTTGTGTAAACATGTGTTCCCAGAATGCAATAAATACCACACAGGTAGGCGCCATTTATTTGCAAGGATGGCAGAGTTGAGAGTTATTTTGTTTATTTGTCTGTTTTTTTCTCATTTCTTTTCATTAAATGATTTCCAAGGCAGTATTGCTGTTCCTGCACGGCAACGGATTGTGTCGGGAGAGCTAGTTGAATAGAAGACCAGTGGAGGGCAGTAATGCGCCTTTCGGTGTCCACACTCACTGCCGGAAATAAAGAAGAAGACGACGAAGAAGAAGGAGAAGACGAAGGAGCAGGTACCCAGCCCAGTGTTTGAATTTGGTGGCAGGTACCCATCCCTGTGTTTGAATTTGGTGGTTATCGTCATTAACACTCATACATTTGACTGGTAAGCCATTTAGAAAACCTTCATTGCATTTCATAATTCCAACTTCAACGCAGTCTTAGGTACCTAATATCGTGTGTCGCGCCGAAGTCTTATAGCTAGCATTCAGCCTCTGCGCTAGCAACCCCGGCTAATATAGTTGCGCTTTATTAGGAGTAAAATGTACGTTGTTTTATGTGATAGTTGAGATTAAGTGTTACAGACATGTGTTTAACGACCCGGTCTAACTTTAGAGTGATACATGTAGTGGGAAGACCGTTGCGAGCTGCCCGGAGACGAGTCCATCTAGTTCCTCAGGCTTGTCTGTTCAGATTATGGCTGCTGTTGCTAAATCGCGATGTGACCAAAGGTTTCAAACGAGTGAGCTTAACATTTTTAAAGAGTACCATCCTTTACATGTCATTGTCATCTGCAGTCAGTGCAGCATGTGTTGATCGAAGCCACTGTACCCATCAGTTATAATCCAACCCCCATGCCTAAACGGCAGAAAAATGTTTCAGTGTAGTGAAAGAAACACACAAAAATGCGCGTCATATTTGTCATTCCCACTCAGGACAACGTGAGTTTATCGAATCTATAGTTTAAGCTCCTCCCTCTTTCACTTCCGGTGAACATGTTCATGGACCTAAAGTCTTGACCCAGTTCTAGCGTCAAGCACATGTCAACTCTCCGCAGTGTACTTTTCCTCAGGGAAATTTACAAGATAATTGGCATGTTTCTGTGACACCAAAAGCGTTGATTAACCTAATTGTAGTTTCACACGGAGTGCTGTCTTGCACATTTCCAAGCAGAAGACAGCTAATACTGAATGTCACCCACCAAAAAGTCTCAGTCAGCCTGTGACTTGCATGTCAATGTCACTTTTCCTTCACCAAACACTGCCAGGTGTTAGTGAGCAGGGTCAAGCTACACGTCATAATATTTCCTCAGTGATAGCGATGTACTGACCAAGTTCATGTGCATTTCCCTCAGGTGTAGCATCAGATATGGCCCGTGGGCATCAGAAATTCCAGTCCCAGCAGAAGAACGCCAAAAAGCAAGCCGACATCAAGAAGAGCAAGAGCCATGACCAGAAGGCAGCAGCAAAGGCTGCTTTAGTGTACACGTGCACAATATGTCGGGTATGTATTTATTTTTCTTTATTGATAGTCTTTCCTTGTGGTGCTGCCACAAAGGCAAAACATTGTTTGCATGTTGTGTTCTTTTGACACTGTATCGTCTTCCTTGAATCGAAAAATCTTTCACACGATGGAATGTGAGCTTCTTCTTTTTTTTGTTCTTGCCACGATTGACGGGATTGTCTTCCTCATTCATTTACTTGTATGTTTAGCCGGTGATCCATCAATTTTTACTACCTATCAAAAGTTGCCACTCTATTCTGCTTTTCATTTTTTTTTTTTTTTTTTTTTTTTGCTGAGGTAGCAAATATAGGTGGTTCGACAAAGGTTGAACTTAGAGTTCAGCAAACACTGGTGCCTCACACACCGTACCGCTGTATGTTACTTGCCAGATTTTGCTGTTTGGCACCATGCGGTATTTGTTGAGGGAGAAATCAGGAGCGCTTGTTTTCATGCAGATGACGTCCCGAATGAAAATGAGGCATGAATTGAGATCACAATTTTAATCATACAGCCCTATTATGATAGTTCCAATCATTCAAATTCATTAAAGAATGCATTCTTTGGGTACATAAACAAATAATGAAGGATTTATCTGACACAAGACTTTATAATTTGCCATTATACTTTGCATTGGCTGTTTTGTGTGGGAATTTGAAGATACAAAGTAAAAAGGAAAATAAGCTGTACACAGTTAGAATTTTATGTTTTGTTTTTATGGTTTTCTAGTTTAGATGTTGGCTTTTCCTTGCTGTTTGTATATAATGTGTCTTATTTTTCTCCCCACACTTTCTTAGACACAAATGCCTGACCCAAAGACATTTAAGCAGCACTTTGAAAGCAAGCATCCAAAATCCCCTATGCCCCCAGAGCTGGCCGACGTGGAAGCATAACAAAGTACACCTCTACTTCTGTAAGACATTTTCGACGGATTTAGGATTGGATTCTACATTTTCAAATGATGCAGTGAAAAAGGCTGAATAACCAATTTTGATTAAAATAAATGCTGCTTGATTTTGGCAATCATGCACATTTTTTCTCCCCTCATAATTGTGCAATTGCTAAAACCAACAAGATGATGAATCATTGCTTACAAAATACAATACTGTCTAGGCTTCTGAAAAGTATCTAATGCTCCACAGTATCTTTATGTTTAGAATTTCTTATTATGATTTTCAAAGATTATCCTATCATTTTACAATACTGCCTCTTTTGTGTACTTTACCACTACTGTTCCTAAAACGAACAACATGCATCTGTACTAGCACATTGAAATAATTTTGATATAAAGTTGCGTGTATCTAAATTATTTAGTGCCAAGGTTGGGGATATATTATTAGTTAAATTAGTTTATTTTATACGCTTGAAAGGCACTGATAAACATCTAAAAATTTTCTTTCGAGTATTTTTAACTTTTCAGTCAGTCTGCACTGTTTTCTTTCTTTCTAAAATACTATTAGAAATGCAGTACACCGGTACAGAGCTGTTTATTTTTTGCAGGCTTTTCCATAAAATTTACAAAGAATGTGATTCACATCCACAGTTTTACTCTAGTTCTCTACTGTTAGTATGTGACTGTGAGAGGTGAGTTACAGCCAGTCTGCTGTAACATTCTGGTCAACTCATAACATCATTACAAAAGTACTGTTTATTCACTCTGTAATAAGGAATGGTTAAGATGCATTTGATTTCTTGATATAATTGTGTTACCTTTACCTTCCCAGTTTTTCCATAATTGTGTACTGTACATCTCTGTAGTATTTGATGCTTGGTAGGTATTTTGCGGTGGAGCCTGTAACAAACTGTCATTCGTTTTAAAGTTAAAAGTGTAACATTCTATAACTGTAATTTAGCTTGGTTCTTTTTTATATACTAGTTTTCATTCTAGCATGCTAATTGGCAGACAGTTATTTATAGATATATCTATTTTCTGTACACTTGGACCTTACTGGTCTGAACCACTGACATCTTATCACTGTGCTGAAGTCTGGACTAACAACCAGCCATGTTTTTACTTTTTGTAATTATCATATCTTTGTCTGCGCAATACAACCCTTGAATAAAGGTTTTACTTTTATATAAACCAGTTTTAAGCTTTTGTTTGTTTTGATCACTGACCAAATGTTTTGTTGGTGTAATATTTATATGTTTTACTTGGTTGATGAAATAACTGTACGGTAGATGTGTGGTTCTTATGTATCACACAAGCATTAGCTACAATACTGAGCACCCACTCAATTCTGCAGCATTCATAAATTTTTACTAGACTGGCCAAAGCTCATAAATATTACATTATTCACACAGGAGAATCTGTGGTAGTGAAAAAAAAGCCTTGAACATATTGCAACACAGTGGCTCTTGAGAAAGATGGAGAGATTTATAGACGGAATCAAATTTTATTGCATACCTAAAACATACCTGGTTGTAATTTGTCACTCATCTTTCTGTCCTAGACATACAAAGGAAAGGAAAGGCAGTGAAAATAGATAAATCTATGTACATATTTATATGGACATTTTAAAGTGCAATGTTGCACAAGAGTGCAGGATGTACAAGTGGGCGAGATCTTGGAGACCCACTGGGGGGAAGAAACTAATTTGAATCTTGTGGTTTTGGCCAACAGAGCTTTGTAGTATCTACCAGTGGAGAGAAGTCCCAACAGTTTGCATGAGGGATCTGCAGCAGGGGGAGCTGCCCGGTTCCTGACTCTTGACTTTATCTATAAAGGTCCTGGATGGAGGACAGGAAAATTTCTGCAGAGCTTCGAGTACATTGCAGCCTGTTCCTGTTCTGTTTGGTTACCGATCCAAACCAGACAGTGATGGGATGGCAGCATCTCATGAGGTGCAGGGTTGCCCAATAACCAAAGGCCTGGAGGTTAGAATCCTACTAAATCCCAATCTCTTGTTGTGTTGTTGGGCGAGACGTTTGCCATTTTCTTCAGTCTGACCCAGGGCAGCTGTGCAGATGTAGTTAAGCATCAGCAGTATGACTGCGGGTGCTGTGAAAAGCGTGACAAGCCATCATTATTGTTCTTGTAGACGTTAATGTTTTAGATGCCATTTACTTATCATGTTTGGTAACAGTATAGGCCACATTTACCACCTCATTCTCCTTTGTATGCTGGCATTGTGCCAATACACACGTTTCTTGAATCTGCACTCTATTTGGACTATATGTTTGTAGTAGTTGAAGTAGTTTGTAATAGATCAAATAAATAGTAAAATATACCATTATTTATTCATAGTGAAATTGGTTTTGCCTTTCTTAGTTTGGTTTTTGTTTTTTGTTTTTTTGGCTCCTTTGACATGAAACCTAATAGTTTGACACCACACCCTACAAGATCACGCAAGAGGAAGTGAAGGCATTGTCTCTGATTTTTCTTTTTCTTTCCTTCTTTTTTAAACAGTGGAACTGTGCATTTTCACTAGATAGTATCCAGCCTGTTGTTAAATAGGTTACAAGCTGAAATCTTGGTCAAGGAGGAAAGCATGTGATAAGACAAAAATAGCTATGCTCTTCTGGCTTGGAAACCAGCAAGGCTGTATAGAGGGGACTCTGAGGTTGGCTTTTACTTCAGTCATAATGTTAAATTTAAAAAAGAAAAAAAAAGAAGTCACATTCAACATTTAAGATTTTCAGTCATTTGTCATACCGATTACTTTTCTGTCTGACTACCTTTGAATACATACGTTTGATCCTTACATACAATGAAACAATAATGTAGTATTGATACTGATGATAACTTAACGAATATAGCTTTGTTGTATAGTATTTTTTATTTATTTATTTATTTATTTAAATAAGTGAATAATGTTTAAATAAAAGCATAAAATAAAGTTAAAAAAAAAAAAATGTAACCATGCATAGGAAAAAAAAAACCTAATGCGATTAGCTCCAAGGACTGGCGTATGTTTTTACGTATTTTGTGTTTACACATTAAACGACGCGTTTCCGCAGACAGGACATATCAGTTGTGCAAAAAACTACGACTCCCAATAGTTCTTGTGCTCAGTTGCCACGGCAACCTTTGACGTCATGCGCCCCTGTGCCGTGCCTTGGGGCGAATGACGACTCGCTCTCCTTGGATTGATATGACTGGAAGGAAACCCCGTGGACCGCATTCAGACGGACTAGCAAGACAGATCAGCTGGACCCTGGAACATAGTCGTTACAATCCTCTCCGTTACTCAGGTATGCAAAATACAGCTCTTTAAATTGTATTTTTTAGACTAGCGCTACTCTGTTTTTTGCCGCAAAATGCATTAGTTGTAGTTTAGTTGTAGCAAGCGGGCTTGTCTCCCCATTACCATGGCGCTGCGTTCAGCGGCCTCAGAACAATGGGTAGCAGAGCTGCAGTTCGGGATGCGTCTAAAGACTGGTAGTGTTCGGCGGCAGACAGGGAAGGCGTGTCAGATTAAATGTAGACGCCAAGTCTGTGGTTTCCAACACTAAGTCTCACCTTTACAGCGAATTATTTTAAGGGCGGGTTGTTAAACTGCTCGTTTATAGTAGTGAACGACTCAAACGGCCATCTCAACATCATTTTTAATCAGTGCAAGTTATCGCTTATTCGGGTTTTTCAAAGTAGCCGTTAGCGCTACGACACTGTAGTACCTGTTCATTTGCTGAAGCCCGTTTAGTCCTGTACATTCCTGACATTTCTAGGAGGAAGCAGTGCTCAGCCACCTCAGACAGAGCAGTCGAAAGGAAGAGAGTGGAAAAAACGTAACTCCCCTCTGGAAACAACTGTGTGGCGCTCATCATATTGCGATCGATTGAAATGCAGACCGACGTAATTCATTTTGAGATTGCTAGCTCCTGATTGCTAGCGGATACATGTACGCTATCAAAGAGCGGAAGCAGTGTAGCCCGGATCGCCGTGGTTCCAGGAAATAGTCGGCGCCTTACTCCAAGTGGGTCACGAGGCCCTATGGTTAACTTTACACAGCAGTAGCACGTCGCTGCTCACAATAGCGCTCGCATCGGTTACCTGCACAAACCCCATTTGCCATGGTTTCGCGTTTGCGTCAACCAAATTTTGTCGATAGTCCCGACATGGGGTTTTTATCTTAGCGCTTGCTCGTCTGCTGGGCCAGCCGCAGGTAGAGGGTTGGGTGTGGTGTGTCTCAGAGACCCATTAAAACCATGGCATTTCACCCACTGGGCGTGGTTCTCGCTGGAAGGAATGCGGTAACATCGTTAGAAACGGCTAATTCACTATCACAGTTAGTGGTTCTTGTGCGTTTGGATTTAATGTTGCGCATCTTTTCCGTGTAGCATGTTTCTATTGTTGTACTCAACTGACCCATGAGATAATTGGGTTGGTCATACTACAATGTTAAGTGTGTCTGTGCGTGTGTATGTTTATAAAATTGTTTGTTTATTTTTTTTTAATATGTGTCTATTTTAGATTAATGTATTTTACATGAGTGATATCTAATGGTCCTGCAATACCCTTATAGTATTTCTTAATGTAGTACCAGGAGTATATATGGTTAAAAATAAATAAATAAATAATAAAATGATCCTCAGCCGTCATTGGGTCTACTTCCGTGCAAACTTGTTACATGTGCATATCGGGCATTTTTAGCTGGGAAAGAGTGAATAAGTGAGTACCGTGATGCACAATGTTACATAAGAAGCAGGTGTGGTTGCTATGCGACATCGAGCTGTTTGACTTAAAAAGAGGAGAGAAAGGAATTTTGAGAGATCAGAGATACACTCCCAGTTAATCATAGCTGGGCCACCACAGCAGTTATAACCTTAACGTTACTCCAAAGACAATTTACCCTCCCACCTCCCCCCAAAATATAGTCTTGGAGTAGCAGAACAGTGTGTGGAAGTAAGTTACACGTTTATTAATCTTTATTAAACAGCGCTTAATTGAGCAAGCTGATTCCATGTTTGTGTAAGGATGTGCACCAGATGCTTATTGAAGTAAAGAAAAACACAGCAGGGCCTCACGGCTCCAATTGTGCAGCACCCCGAGAAGCACATGGCATGGGTGACGATGGACGGCAGACAATGCACAGCGCAAGACTAGCAGTGCAGCAACTACATAATGCACACACATTTGTATAGTATATCGAATATACAAAAGCATTGGTGTTTGTAATATAGGCACGCTTTCCGTGAGCCAGCCACAACATGTAGCCTAAGATTTGTTTATCCTTGATTATCTTGTTTTTACCACCGTGCAAAGCCACAATTACAGCTGACAGTGAAATCCAAGTAATTTCTCAGCCCTGTTTAAAAATGGCTACATTTTGGAAATTGTAGGTAATATTCATTTGTTTTTCATTTCCACCCAATTTTCTTTCATAATCACGTGTGATACAATTTGAATATATCATTAAAAATATTTAGTACATTTTTGTGAGCTGCATATTCTATTGAAATTGTAAACTTTTGAAAAGAGTAACAAATGTCTTTCTAAATCAAGAGAACATGATGTTCAGAAAGAAAGATGTTCAATGTTGGAATGCCCTGGAACATCATGTCCACATCCATTTTTTCAATTTTAGTTGTTGTTTTGTTTGTTATTGTTATTCTACCAGCTCCCATGTGCTGTTAGTAGCCATTAGCTGATTTACATGCATTTCAGTTTGACACAAAAGAATGGAATATAGTTGAAATACTTGGGCTGCAGCTAATGAATTTGTCCCTTGTACTTCACCTGCACTGCAGCCTCATGGTTGAAGTGTGTGATTAATTGCCTTTTTTTACAAATGTTTCTTGATGTGGGCTTTCTGTATTTTCAGGCGTGAAAGTTAATAGGCAATTGGTATTTTGAGCTCACATTCAGCTTCACTTTGTGTGTGTGTGTGTGTGTGTGTGTGTGTGTGTGTGTGTGTGTGTGTGTGTGTGTGTGTGTGTGTGTGTGTGTGTGTGTGTGTGTGTGTGTGTGTGTGTATGTCGACTGGAAGAATAGTGGAACGTCTTGTTCATGATTTAGAAAATACAACGAAGAATTGTCTGAAGGTGCATGTGATGCAATGCCATCGACTTGTCTGTTGGCATTTTAAGGTAAAAATAATTGGGGCGTGTTTTATTTACGCACATTAAACATGGCTGAGAACTACTTTCAAACTTTTAAGTCACAATTAACAGAAGAAGAAAAAAATGTAACATCTTTTATCTCTTTGTTTGAGGCAAAACAGAGGAATAGGGTTTAGGGGGTGAATTGGGATTGGACCGAATTCCAGAGAGTTTCATTCATTTGGATAGATTCATAAATCATTTGTTTATTTTTCCCCCACTGAATATAGAAATTCTTTAGTTTTCGCCTCTTAAAAAAAATGAGAAGGCACTTCTCTTCCAATGTCTGACTGCTTTCTTCTTCTCTGGCTGAGTCTTGTAACATAAAATGAATGAGTTCCATTATTCAATTCTGAGGGAGTCAAAGGGAGAAACTTGTTCAACCCAGCTCATGATTTTAGTGTTGTTCTCTTTGCCTCTTTTCCCAGTGAGCAGCCATGGGGGACGAGCCGGAGCAAAAGTCAGACCTGGTGGCTAAGGCAAAGATGGCCGAACAGGCCGAGCGCTACGAAGACATGGTCACCGACATCACACTCGTGGCGCAGTGCAAGAAGAAGTTGGGAAACGAGGAGCGGAACTTGCTGTCGGTGGCCTACAAGAACGTGGTCGGTGCCCGGCGCTCCTCCTGGCGCGTGGTAACAAGGTTGCTGCAAAAGTGCGAGGGGAACGACAAGGGGCCAAACGACGAGCAGAATGAGCGCAAGAAGGAGATAATCAAATCCTACTGTAAAACCATTGGGGACGAGCTGAATAAAATCTGCAGGGATGTGCAGGTGAGGTTTTCTTTCATCATGGGTCATTTTCTTTAACTGATAGTTTCACATCATTTCTTTTCTATATTTTCCTATCTGCAGTTGTCCATTTCAAGTGACCTATATACCGAATGTGAAGGCATTAGAAGTAGGGATGCTAATTATCGATTAATTCATTAATCGTTAGTTGATTGACCTTATCGATCGATTAACGATTAATTGATAAGCGGCGATTTTTCCTGAGAACCTAAATTTCACATTGGGAAATGTGTAAGGAACACATTAGTTAACCCTCAAATAATGTTGAGGGTCCAATGTGACCCATTTTTACATTAGAAAACAGTAAAAACACCCTAAACATTTATCCTCCAACTTTAAGTTGACTTCTAATGGGTCACATTTCAACTTTTTTTTTAAAGAAAGTTGTTTAAAAGTCACTTGTTCTAGATGTATTATGACCATCACAGTATCTACAGATGAATTGCTCTTTCCTGCCACTACACTCTTAAAATGATATTAACTGTCCGTGTTAAAAAAATGTCAATTAATTGCGACTAATTCAGTTTAATCAATTAAATTCTTAATCAACAATTAATGCATAATCGATCAATTGTTAACATACCTACTATGAAGTGTGCAGTGTACTGTACTGACTAATAGAATGGATAATGGCATTTCTGTCAAGTATTTGTATGAACCTATTGACCTCTCATGATCCGTGTACTCCTCATTGTCAAACTTGAACATATTCCAATTCCTTTTCAACCTTGTTATTTTCTGTTGTAAGCCATCCCATACATAGTCGACACTCGTCAATCTGTGCCTTTTGTGAGGTTTTTCTCATTATTTTTTTTCCCTCCTCTCTCACTCTGCTGCAGAAAATCCTGGACGAGAATCTCATTCCCAGCTGCACCGACAGTGACGCTGACCATGAGAGCAAAGTCTTCTATTACAAGATGAAAGGAGATTACTTCCGCTACTTGGCTGAAGTGCAGGAAGGCAAGGATAGAGACGGTGAGCAAAATGATTCATTCTTTTTTTGTTTTTTTGCCATTATATTCTGGATGACATAAACTTTCTATTTCTAGGGAGAGCGTCTGATATCCGCTCGTGGTTTCCGAACCGTCCGTTTCAGTCATTGTCAGTTTGTAGGTTCAGCCACGTATTACTCTTGTACATGTAAATCTGAATCTTTTCTTCGCTTCAAACAGCATTTTTGCCACAGTTCAAGTCATAGTCTGCGCTGCCATTCTTAAGTTGGTGGAAAAAACGCATTTCCTTATTTTTCTAGTTTCATCTCCAAATATTCTATTATTCTACAAACCTAGGATTTATTTGCCTAATGGCAAAGGCATCAGAACTGGATGTACATTTAATTATGTATGCGTTATATGTAAAGAGCAGTTAAGCCTCAAATAGTGGTTTTTTTGTTTGTTTTTTTGTTTTTTGAATAAAAAGAACTGGCCCGCAACCTGACGTGAGATTCTGGAGACAATTCGCAGTTCAATTCACTGCTTACTGTAATGTCTTTATCATAGAATACTTTGGTGTCAATGCCCCTGTGAGGGAAATTAACAAGTGGCACTTTATATTGTAAACTTTCATATTACTGTAATGAATTCATTTTGTACCTTTTTTTTCACATTTGTCCGATTTCAGATACTGTAAAGTGTTCACAAGATGCCTACCAAATGGCTTATGTCATCAGCAAAGAGAAGATGCTACCCACCCACCCAATCCGTCTGGGTCTGGCCCTCAATTTCTCAGTTTTCTACTATGAAATCCTCAACCAGCATGAAGAGGCCTGCCTACTGGCTAAAGATGTACGTTCATATTACTAAAGAACTTTTTTTGTATCTTTGCGGATGGAAAAATTGCTTTGTATAATACAATGTAATGTCCTTTTTTTTTTTTTTTTTTGTCAAATTTCAATCAGATTAGTTCTTCAATACATTCATGCTGTAGCAAAACTTGTTTCCTAATTTGTTATTATGTTGGAGGACTTCAAGTTGTTTTTAATTGTCATTATTATTATTATTATTTCTACAGGCTTTTGATGATGCCATTACACAAATTGACTCATTGCAAGAGGACTCTTACAAAGACAGTACACTCATCATGCAGCTACTGAGGGACAACTTGACGGTGAGTTTTTTTTGCTGTTTGTTTGTGTGGTTTTCCTCTTTTGAATTTTTTGAACGGCGATTTGCGCAAATTACAGTTAAAACCGATCATTCATCAGTGAATTGTCGTAGTGCGTGTTGTTGAAGTAAAGATGTTCTGTTTGGTCTGTTCGATTTCTAGCCCGTCCGCATTGAAATCGGATGGCTCTTTTGTAGTCTGAACAGTCACAAATCATTAGTGATGGGCATTCCGGCTCTTTTTAGAGAACCGGCTCTTTTGGCTCGGCTCACTAAAAAGAGCTGGCTCTTTCGGCTCCCAAACGGCTCTTCAAATTTTTTTGGTGTCTAAAATAATTTATTGCCAACAGTAATAAAAGATTATGCGTAATAATGAATGTGTATAATATAAACACCTTTATGTATACACTCTACAGAGTGAGGAAAAACTAAGATAGAAAGTGCAAAAAACAAATGTTTAACTATTTACAAATGAACTTAAATAACTATTAACAATTTTAAACTTTTAGTTTTTTACTACTAAACAAATTTAAAGTCAAACAACATACAGAAGCTTACAGAAACTCACACAACAAAATATAAATTAAAATGTGTAAAACAAAAAGAAAAAAAAACAGCATTCACATAACAGTTTTGTCCTTTAGCGAAGATTGACATTGAGAAAAACCAAGTGCCTCAGCTTTGAGGGGCTGATCCTGTTTCTTCTCTCTGTAATTATCTGCCCTGTTTTGGAGAAGATTGTCTCTGAGGGGACTGCCTTCTGCAGTTCCTGCCATTCATCTTGGCTCAGAGGATCGACCGATACATTCAGAACAGCCAGGGTAGCGAAGACTGCATCTTGCATCCTGTGGCCATTGTGCTCCTGTGGAAAAACTCCACGATCGCCTTGACTTTGTCCACAGTGGGCTTCATCACCATCAGAGCATCTCTTACAAGCAGGTTGATTGTGTGTGCAAAACATGGGTTGTGAGGCCATTTCAGGGTTTGAATTGCTTTGGTTATGTTCGCTGCATTGTCACTAACACAGCAAACCACTTTGTTGTCTATGCCCCACTCTTTTGCCACTTTGAGCAGCCCCTCTGCTAAGTTGTCAGAAGTGTGTCTGTCACTGAACTCAAAACAATCCAAAAGACAGGACACCATTTTGTAACGGTCAACAAAGTGAAATGTAACTGACAAGTAGGATGTGGTGGTTCGAGATGTCCAGCTGTCAGTTGTGAGACAAACTGCTGTTGCATTTCTAACCCTCTCTTGCAGTGAAGCACGTTCTCTGTCATACAGCCCTGAGATGATTTTTTGGGAGAGTGTTTTCCTGCTTGGAATTGCATATGCTGGATTGAGTGCATGAATAAACCTTCTGAATCCTCTGTCATCCACAACTGAAAATGGTTGGAAATCAGAGGCAATCATTTCAGCCAGTTCTTCGTCAATTGGCTTCTGTCTTGCTGGGGTCATAGACTTTTGTAAAAATTGGCTCATGGAGCTCTGGGTTGCACCTTTAGGTGGTCGTGGTGGTGGTGTACTGAATGATGCTGTAGACACAGCAGTCGCAGCAGCACTTGCAGTAGACACACTGGCACCTTCATTGATATCAGGTTTGCTTGTTTCACGGTTTTCTTCCAATTGCACTGATGGATGAACCGTTCTAATGGGCCTGTGCAGGTTGTTTGTTGAGCCAGCTCCATAGGAGATTTTAGTCTTGCAGACTCCATATTCTGCCTTAGTTTCGTCAATGTCCAGATTTTGCTGCGTTAGCTGTTGCCACTCATTTCCTCAAGTTTTTTTTGGTTTTGTTTTGTTTTTTTACCTTTTCAGTCCATTTGCGAGGTGGCCCCTGCTATTTTTCTCTCTCGTCATGAGTCTCAGTCCCTCCTTAGAGCCGTTTCGTGCGCGATCACTACAAATCACATGAAATCCCATTTTTGCAAAACGTATTGAAAGCACCTTCAGGAGGTAGTTTCAAATGGCATTTGGACAGATGCGTCTCAGCCTGAACAGCTCCAAACACACCGATGGGTTTTGGCTGTCTGTGACGTCGCTTCTCCACGACACAAGACCCAACGGCAAAAGGAACAATCATTCCTGCAGCTACAGCAGCACCAACATCACGAAGATACAATGGAAGCAGTTCTGCAGCCCCTTCTTCTTCTTCTCTCTGTTCTGACCCAATGCGTCAGAACAGAGGGCGCCATTCCAGGTGCAGAGCTGTAATGTAATGAAGCAGACAGAAGAAGTAGAAAACAGCCGTCCCTGGACAGAGGAGGAAACTCATTGCCTCATCAGTCTGTGGGGAGATATTGTAGCTCCATTCAAGCCAAGCTCCAGGGGATGTATTGCTACAAGTCCATTTAGTTTTTGCCACTGTTGTAATTATGACGTCACGCACTGCACGCACTGGACGACGCCTCCGCTCCGACGTCGTTGCTACGGCAACCTGTCAGATGGGTCAATAATGTGGCCCAGTCTGAACAGAGCCAGATCCCATTTGGAGATTTGCTAAAAACAGTATGGACAGTCGGCCCTAAAAATCGGATTTGAGAAGGAATATGATTTGAATCAGATTCGCCTGCAGTCTGAACGCAGCCAACACAAACCCTTCCATTTGCAATAAACTTCGCTACTGCAAATTGCAAAAGACAAGGTGCCAATTGTTTTGTGTCTTTCTCCACCGACTCACCTCTTCCTCTTTCTCTTTGCCGTGTCTTCTCTCAGCTGTGGAAGTCTGACAGCCAGGCTGAGGGAGAGGATCAAGAGGACAAAGACTGAGCTGGGCCCTCGCACTGAGCCGTCCCCGTCTACCTGCCAGCATCCTGACTCATCCTTATCACGATCCTCTACAAACATACCTTATCATTATCATCTGAACTTATTATTATTTTTTCGATAACTATAACATCACTTCTCACTCACCTTCTTGTTCCTTCTTTTTAACAGTTGTTGATAAGGAATGGGAAGGGAGACCATTAGGAACTTGTGGGAAGGGGAGGAGGGTGCATCCGGATTGGGATTAAGTGTGTTTGGTGTCGGTCGCTTGTCTGCTAACCTCATTTTATGTGGGAACAATTTTACTGTCTATTTAGGTGGTGGTGGTGGTGGTGGTGGGCTGATTTTTTTATTTTCCACAGAGAGCAGGGACGCTTAAAGCTTGTCTTGTTCAAGCTCAAAGGCCCTGTTCTAAGTTTTACAATGTTTTTCTTTTATATGTTGTGGTTTCACAAAATCACATCGCAGCCAACAGCTTTTAATTGGGCCGAAGGGATGAAGTCAGACATATTGACGATGGACAAGTACTAGGGAGTGCTGAATATAGAGGGAAAATTTGTTTTTGGATACAACGGTTACATTCCATTAAACATCAGTTGCGCAGCCTTTTCTTTTGTTTTTGGGTTTATCTGCTTTTGTATTTCTATGGATCGGTTACGAGGTTTAGAAATTTTTGATGAACAAAAAAAAAAAGCACACAAGCTTCTTATTGATGTTTTTATGAGCACAGCAGTAAAAACTAAGTCCCTTGTGCTTATCTAAGTATTTGTTTTGTCTTTTTTTTCCTTTAAAATATTTGCTAAAACTGCATGTTGGTATAAAGTAGTTATGGAAGTGGAAGGAGGATGTTTCAGAGCTGGCTTGCTAGAATTTTCATAAAGAACACCTAAGCGTAACTGTTATGTGGGGAAAATATGTAATTTAATCTGTGTGGAATTAAAAATCAAATTTAAAGTTTCCGGTTTGTCAAGTTTGTGTATTGATCAGAAATATCAAGTAATATCAATGTAAAATTGCCTTACAAGCTGTGCTGACAATGTGCACAGTGGCCCACGTCAAGCGTAGTGCTGCACATACAGTAGTTCTGTTTTTTGGAATATTTTATTTTCAGTTTTTACATTTCTCACACAAAATCAACAAAAAAAGGTCAATATACCAACAGTATATACACAGAACTTGTCAAGGAACCTATCATTTCACACACACACCACCCCCAAAAAAATACAAATACAAACAGGCCAGTGTATGAAGTTATTACCGACACTTGGTGTAACAGATAAGTCATTATAGTCCAGATATGGTTGCCATATTTTCAAAAAAGTGTTGTATCATACAGTAGTTATGTAAGCACCAGCATATTATGGGTTGTTCATTAATTTGGATCCACAAAATTAAATAGTTCCACAAGAGGTCTTGACTGTTGCAAAAAGAGATGGACATCTGAGTCGTGGATGGTATTCAAGCACTTGGACCTGCCCACTCAAATGGTAACTGTCCCAGATAGAAACACGATGCAACTTATCTTGATGACAATAGCCCGTTAAAATTGTATTCTAAATTGCAATGTCAGTAATCAAAAGGGAAAAAATAAACTGCAGAGAAAATAGTCACCAGATGATTTATCTCCATAGTTTATTAGCATCGTCCACAAATTGGCGATACCTTGTGACATTCTGATGCAGTTGAGTGAATCACAGTAAATGCAACCTGTATTTATAAATACACCCATGCATTCATTTTGGAAATAGCAGCGGTGATTACTTTGCTGAGAATCTCTTTGGGAGTGGCGAGAATACTTAGGAACAGAAATTAGTACAATGGTGTATTTTGGGTGTGTTTGAGATATAAGCGATGCTGGACTGAGATAGTAAAAGTTAGCAAGTGTTAGAGGAGAGTGTGCCTGCACAGAGTGACCTGGGTTTCTGCATTTTAATCCCCAATTGTGTGTTCTTGATTTGGGGATAAAGTATTGTTAAAAATAAAAATAAAAATAAAAATTTTGCCCTTTTTATTTTGACAAAATCCATTTTATATAACTCAGTTGGCATTGATGAATAACATCAAATTCCAAAGATCCACTCTCAATTCACAGAAGTAAAATGAAAAATGGTGGTGAGATTGGACAATAGAATGAAATCTAAAAGTACAATGTATATGTTTTGTTAGGTACACTGAAAAAAATGTATTGCAAAGATAAAATAAGTATATTGAAAAGACTATTGGTGATACTGTGAGGGGAAAGACTATAAATCCACGTCTGTGAACTGGATAAATATCTGAGCCAAGCAATGAGTACAAGACCAATAGCTTTAGCTTCTCATTAAGAGAAATTATGGGATGGGAGGGTGTATGACAGTGATGTGGAAGAAAATGTTACTGATCAAGCAGCATCAATGGCAAAATCCTTCCATTCTCCAAGGGTGATCCTCATTATGAGTAGGAAAGTATTGTAGCAGGTCTTTTAAGGAAGCTCAACATTCTTTTCCGTATTTCTTAGTGTTCACTTAGAGTTCTACTATTTGAAGATGATGGAGTCATGATTATGTGGAGATATCTCTATAGGATTAAGACAGGGTCTAACCCACATCCTCGTTCAAAGCTTCTCATAATGACAGTGCAGCAAATTCTGTATTAAGTATCTTGCCAGGGGACACTAAAATTTAGAGCAAGGAGTGAAAAGAAACGGTGGTGGTGAATGTACACTGCCATTTTTTTTTAAAGCTTTACAACTGTCTGCACTGTAGATACATACTAAACACATCAAATATATTAGCAAGATATATGGAATTGCGCAGCAAAGAAAAACACGTGAAATAATTCAAAATATGCTTTTTACAATTCCAGAAATATAGTCGGGTAATGGAACAGTCACTTCAAAGACAGCACATGACGCGAGGTATTAAGGACATATTGGAAAGTTCCCAAAGAATAAAGGGTTTAAAGAGTCGTTCCGATTTCTAGAACATAAGATAAAGTTTGCTAAGCGGTTAGTATAGAGTTGCGCTGCGCAGACCCATATCCCAGTCCAGAAGGCGGCGATAGAGCACCGACGGGCTGTTTCCCCACCGCCGATTAAAAGTAAGAAGAAAAAGAAGAAGAAGGAATCGGAAAACAACCTCCGCCGACCTTCCTTTCATTCCTGTAATCCGTCTGCGTAGGGTGTGCTCCGGAGCTAGTCTCGGCACACATTTTATTATTATGAAACAAACCAAAAGCTAGATAGCACACGCAGACATATTTTTATAAGAAAAAAATAAAAATCGGTGAAGCAGGATTTGATTTGCCAACCCAAGCAACGCAAAGAAGAAGTTAACTTCGAAAACGGAGGACGGGCGGAACGACTGGAACGCTTAGCGAGCAGAGCAATTAGCGGCATTGTTGAAAGCGTGGGTGATCGTCGTGAACCAGGCTTATCGCTAAAACACTTTATTTATCATTTAAAACGCTTTGTCATTCCGAGCATCTTAGTAAGTAAGATTGCTTCCTCCGACTTCTATCAGTAGAATCGGTTGAAAATTGAGTTAAGAAGGAAAAACTTTAATGTCTGAGCTGCATTGGTAAGGCCACGTTCCGACATTTTGCTAATCGAGCTAACTAGCCCACGTTGCTAAGCTCGCGTTTTAAGTTTGTGCTCCTGAATCGTGAAACCTTCATCGAGACGAATTTACAGTCGAATGCCGACAACGGTTAGCCTTTGCCTTTAAGACAGTACGCAATAGTTATCGTTTATCTCATTTGTTTCGGAATACACGCTTAAGTCAGCATGAACCCTAGCGCGCCAAGCTACCCGATGGCTTCCCTCTATGTGGGGGACCTGCACCCAGACGTGACCGAGGCCATGCTCTACGAGAAATTCAGCCCAGCCGGGCCCATCCTGTCCATCAGAGTATGCAGAGACATGATCACCCGTCGGTCTTTGGGCTATGCCTATGTCAACTTCCAGCAGCCCGCTGACGGTAGGTGAACTGCAAGCCGACTAACGCATGCTAAGCTAACACTAGCATTGAGTCGCCATGTGACTCCATTTTGAACGTGTATCAACGTGAAACCTGTCACATTCCTCGTTAAACTGTCTTTTTTGTTATTTAAATGGGATTGTTCGTAATTTTTGTTAGGTATTGAACTCCTAATGTGACTTTATAATAAAACTACTCGTGTTGTGTTGTAGCTGAGCGAGCCCTGGACACGATGAACTTCGACGTGATTAAAGGCAGACCTCTTCGTATCATGTGGTCGCAACGTGACCCTTCCCTCCGAAAGAGCGGCGTTGGCAACATCTTTATCAAGAATCTGGACAAGTCCATTGATAACAAGGCTCTCTACGACACATTTTCCGCCTTCGGAAACATCCTGTCCTGCAAGGTAAGGGCGGCAACATCCGTTTTGCGTGTGCGCTAGCTCACTTAGTGGACGGCGCCACATTGCATGACTAAATATTGCACCACGTTTGGAGTCTCTTGTCTGTCCTTTGCATGGTTTGCCAAGTGTTTTTTGACGTGCTCAATCTCCTCCCTTTAAAGGTGGTTTGTGATGAAAATGGCTCAAAGGGTTACGGCTTTGTGCACTTTGAGACCCACGAGGCTGCTGAGCGGGCCATTGAGAAAATGAATGGCATGTTGCTAAATGACCGAAAAGTGTAAGTGGGAGCACAGTTACACTCTGACAAAATAACTCTGGGGAAAGGGATTTTATTTTTACATTTTACGTTTTGTACATATACGTGTATTTGTCTATATTTATATTGGGTTTGCTTTATTGCACCATGACAGCATATTGATCTGCTAATAAAAAGTTGGTTTTGCCTTTACATGTATGATCTGATGAGTGTGTACAAATTACACAATTTTTTGCAACTAACAAAAGGATCTAACTCTAATATATCAATATGAAACGCATGAGATATTCTGTAACTAATGCAGTGCACAACTGACATTATTTTCCCAGTTTTAAGTTGTTAACCAGAATATGATTGTAAAACTTACTTTCCTGTTGTCACATTGCACACTGTATAATACCAATATACACATTTACAAACGGTGAATAGAAACATCAAGTTAAATTCCGCATCTGAACTGTCACCAGTAAATGGTACTGATGTTAACAACACAGAGTTTTAACAAGTTGAGTTTTGTACCAGACCAAGAAATGGGTGGTTGAAAAAGGAAATTCTTAAACTATGTTTGGTCTCATCCCTTTTATTCTCACGCGGATTTTGCCAACAGGTTCGTTGGCCGCTTCAAGTCACGCAAAGAGAGAGAGGCTGAGCTTGGGGCTCGTGCCAGGGAATTCACCAATGTTTACATCAAGAACTTTGGAGAAGACATGGATGATGAAAAGCTGAAGGAGTTGTTTGGAAAATATGGTAATATTTCTCACCTTGACGCCGCAATGCAGCTCGGATTGTTCCTGTTTGTACTGTGCTCTGTTAATCAGCTGTTGTTCAGTAGGACCGGCACTCAGCATCCGGGTCATGACCGACGAGAGTGGCAAATCCAAAGGATTTGGCTTTGTCAGTTTCGAGAGACATGAAGATGCACAAAAGGTAGGGACCGGTTTTCAAATTGCTGTGAATGTTCCCTCTTTCTCTAAACAAAATGTTTGTCGTAGGAGGAACTCTTCCTCACTGTGCTTGAAATTCCTCAACAACTTTCACTCGCTAATCGGTGACTTTTCGCTGCAGGCCGTGGACGACATGAATGGTAAAGAAATGAATGGCAGGCAGGTGTACGTTGGCCGCGCACAGAAGAAAGGGGAGCGCCAGAACGAACTCAAGCGCAAATTTGAACAGATGAAACAGGATCGTATGACCAGATACCAGGTGAGTTTGCCCATCTGGGTTCATCACATTTGTCCTCAGGAAGAAGGTCTTTGGGGCAGCTCTCACTTATGACACATTAAGACGTCGTCTCCTGAACCTTCGTCAGACCAGGCCCCGCGTTCTAATTCGAACCAACCAATGACATGTTGCGGTAGTTACGATATTGAGGGCTCCAATTGATGCCGATGGCAAACTCAGCCACACTGCCTCTGCCTGGGGGCGAGCCACCATGTGCTGCAGTCTAACTAAACACGTTCCGAAGCCAGTCAGCAACTGAGACTTGTCCTTGAGAAAATCTGTCAGTTAAAAGTAACTCATTCTAGGTATATTATGACCATCACAGTATCTACAAGTGAATTGCTCTTTCCTTCCACTACACTATTATAATGATATTGAGTACCCGTGTGAAAAATGTTCAATTAATTGCGACAAATTTAACATCCCTAATACAAATGCTATCCAGTAAACGGCTGCTTCTGTAGCATTGAGGCTTTGGCATCAACTCCTTGAAGATGCTGTTTTTTTGTAGTTTTTCTTCCCAGAGCATTATATATAGAGAAGTTGTTTTTACCGTCATTTGTCCTGCCCTTTTATCTATAAAGGAAATCCAGCTGGTTGTGTAACCGTCAAAAAGACAGAACTGATGCTGCAAGATGTGTATAAACTAGATTTGAAACCCAGACAAACTTGTCAGGTGCGCTTGCAATCTTCAATGCAGAAGGAATGTCTGTTCCTGGAACTTAAACGTCTCCATCTTGGCATCAGCTTTTGCAGAACCAGTTTTCTTTCAACAAACTCTACAGTCAGCCCTCTTCTTTTACTTCTGTTGCGCAAAGCAGGTTTATGTACGTGTGGAGTTGGGAGTTTGGCCTTTTTTTTTCTTTTTTAAGTCTATTTTCTCCCCTCTCGACAGGGTGTCAATCTGTATGTCAAAAACCTTGATGATGGTCTGGATGACGAGCGGCTTCGTAAAGAATTTGCTCCATTTGGAACCATAACAAGTGCAAAGGTAAAAAACAAAACAAAACTGAGATAAAATATTTCTATTGGAGATTGTCCGACTGTCTTGCCACGCTTTCAACAAAAGTGGCCGGAGCGAACGCTGAATCGGTTTTGTCTCACGCAGGTGATGATGGAGGGCGGCCGCAGCAAAGGCTTCGGCTTCGTGTGCTTCTCGTCCCCGGAGGAGGCCACCAAAGCTGTGACGGAAATGAATGGCCGCATTGTTGCCACCAAGCCCCTGTACGTGGCCCTGGCCCAGCGCAAGGAGGAGCGCCAGGCCCACCTCACCAACCAGTACATGCAGAGGATGGCCACAGTGCGCGCTGTGCCCAACCCCGTCCTCAACCCGTACACACCCGCCCCGCCATCTGGCTACTTCATGGCAGCCATTCCTCAGGTGAGAGTGGAGAGGTCGCGGCGCACAGCTCAGGTTTTAATGGTCTGTTTTAGATCGCCGTCGTACGTTTTTGGCTCGGAGAGAAAGCAACATGAGGTGTTCTCTGTATCCTGCAAGTACGCAAGTTTAGCGACCCGTTTCAAGACTGCTAACGCCGTGTTCCTTCTTCTCAGGCCCAGAACCGTGCGTACTATTCTGCCAATCAGCTTGCTCAGCTGCGCCCCAGCCCTCGCTGGGCCACCCAAGGCGTGCGTCCTCAACGTATGTATCACAGTTTTAAATATTATGTACACTACCAGTCAAAAGTTTGGACCTTCTCATGCAAATTTTTTTTAATCTTTACAACTTACTACACTGCAGATAGATACTGAAGACATCAAATATATTAGCAAGATATATGTAATTATGCACCAAAGAAATACATAACACTGTAAATATGTTTTTTATGAAAGGTGGCTAATTTGAAGAATTTAAATTTGAGTTATTTTGTAGTTTCATTGTTTCCTATATAATTCTATGTGTGTGCTTATTTATTTTTGATGCCTTCAGTGAGAAAGTGCAATGTCAATAGTCATGAGAATGAAAGAAAAAACATTAAATTCATAGGTTGTGTACAAACTTTTGACTGGTGGTGTACATTGTGGAGTTCTGTGTTTTCTTGCTGTTGTTTTTGCTCATCTGATTGAGTCTGAGCTTGATAATGTCCCTTGCACCACCTTTTCAGACTTTCAAAATATGCCCAACACCATGCGCCCGTCAGCTCCCCGCCCACAGACGTTCAACACCATCCGTCCCACGGCTACGCCAAACACCCAGGTCCCGCGCATGATGGCCTCCCAGCGTATGCGTAAGTGTTTTTCGCCTTGCGACCAACGTAGGGCGCGCTTTGTCTTCCTCCTCCCTACTGACATTAACTGTTTTATACTGTATTTTTATTTATTTTTTTAATTTAATTTCCTCACCTCAGCAACCCAGGCCCTCGGCCAGCGCCCCACTGGAGCTTCAGCCACCACAGCCCCAGTGCGCACCATGCCCCAGTACAAGTACGCTGCCGGCGTGCGCAACCCCCAGCAGCACATGGCGTCTCAGCCACAGGTCCCCATGCAGCAGGTAACTAATCTGTCGGCTTTGAACTCCCCAATTTTAAAAAAAACAAAACAAATTGTTAATGATTGAACGGTTTTGTGTCTGTGTATAAAAACATCCTCACAAAGAACAGGGCTAAATCATAGAATGCTGAAGTATGAAGCTTTGTACCTTTTGGGCCGCTTACAGACTGTCACCTCAATTTGTTTCCCCCTTTTTCAGCCTGCTGTCCATGTCCAAGGACAGGAACCTCTGACCGCATCCATGCTGGCCGCTGCCCCTCCTCAGGAACAGAAGCAGATGCTGGGTTAGTGTCCCTCGTCTGATTTTATTACATGGCCCAAAACCTTTGCGAGTTTCTAGTGTCTCTCAAACGGCTCATTTTGTCCTCGAGAGATGCCTTCCAAACGTCAACTCGGTCTTTGCTGTCGTGCTTTCCAGGTGAGCGTCTGTTCCCCCTGATCCAGAGCATGCACCCCAGCCTGGCTGGCAAGATCACAGGCATGCTGCTGGAGATCGACAACTCGGAGCTTCTGCACATGCTGGAGTCGCCCGAGTCCCTGCGCTCAAAGGTCAGTTGGATGCTGAGTGGTTAATTTGTAAACGGGGGGGCGGCGGGGGGCCGAAGCGTTTGTTGTTTTTCATGTGCGCTTGACGTCTACTTGACTCAATGTTTTTGTTTTCAAGGTGGATGAGGCTGTTGCTGTACTTCAGGCCCACCAGGCCAAAGAAGCTGCTCAGAAGTCCACCACCCCTGCTGGTGTTCCCAGTGTCTAAGGCGAGTGTTCGTCAGCAATGCTTTGTTTTGTCATCAGTTGTCGTCCAAATCTGTGAGACGACGCGTAAACATTTCTTTGTTTCTTTTACAGATTGAGCATTTTGAAACCTGCTTCACCGATGGAAAAAGAGAAAAAAAAATTAAACATTGAAAAACCTAAAACTCTGAAAACATTGCAAAATGATAAATCGTTTCTTAAAAAAAACAAAGTAAGCAATTGACTCGCCAGGTCTAGGTATGGTTTGACTAGACCTTGTTCATAATAAAAAAAAAAATTTGTTGAAAAAAAAAAAGCAAAATTGAAAAATTGAGATTATAAATTTGAATGCATTCCTCTGTTTTATGTAATTTTACTGTGTCAATGCTCAGAATATCAGCCATGAATATGGAGGTGATAGCTGAGCATTGAGAGGTGATTTGTATTGTTGGCTGGCTGTAATAAACTCTCATTCAAAATTAGCATCTTTTCATTTTTTAATCCATGGGGCATTACAATATATTTTATTTCCAATATATGTGCAGTTTTTTGCTGCCTCTTGAAAGGGGTCCTATTAGTTCATATTTTATTTACTGATAGTTCTTTTAGCATGTCATTTTGCATTACTGGCATGCTATATAACACTTATGCAAAAAAGGTTAGCTTGCACATTTGACTGACCCAGCTGTTCAGATTTTACTTGATTTTCTAGGTCACAAGTTCAGCTGATTATCATAGTAACATCTCTGCACACGTGGCCAAGGCATCAATGCATTATTTGAACAAGTAGCTGTCGCACTAGCAGTGAGTGGCTGGCAAATTCAAAGGGAGTGAGCCACAGGTGCAGCAGGTAGAGGAGGGGGACGAAGAAAGTACGAGTGAGAGAAACATTTGTACCAAACAAATCTTTGTTTGTTGTTGTGGACTACCAAAATCTATTACATCTAGAAATGGACCCATCAAATACATTTAAATAGAAATACTCCCACTAGGTGGCGCTGTCACGTTGTACATCAGTAATGGATTGACCTAAAATTCAAACTTTATTGGTATTTTTACTTGGAACGGTTTTTGCATTGTGGTTTTTTTGTGTATTTTTATTTTATTTTTTTTTTGCACATTTGTGATTATTGAAGAGCTGAGCTCTCCCATAATGAAATGACACAATTTTGTGGTACTTGGGACTCCTTGGACAATACTCATTCAGTATTCATTCCAAGTAGGGCAGTCTTGCATAAATAAGGCGGGAGGCTGCAGCCACTCTTGGTGCCACAGAGTGCCAGCTACTATCATCATGGCTTTGCCCCACCCGGTATGTTTCACCTTGGTTCTCTTGTATACAGCAAGATGAGGAGAAGGCTATTTAGGTGGTTGCGATTTTTTTAAACACACAATGCAATTATTGCAGTTTCCTTGTGCATTTCAAGACCAAAAGCTAGTCTTTTTCTTACATCACATTATGAGGATAGTAGAATGAAACTAAGTTTATTACAGAGCTATAACTAGCTGAGTTAGTCTCTAGAGAACTTTTTATGGACATTTTATCTGTGTAAATGTAAGTTCAAATAATGTTCTAACAGCTCTTTTATGGTGACTGTATTAATGCAACCTCATTTCATACATCATCACTGTTTTCAATTTACCAGAGCAACATAAATACTCACATTTAGAGCATGTTTCAAAACCTAGTAGACACTGCTGACCCCAAACATTTTTCCTCAGAGGTTTTCACAGGATTATGCATTTGACCCTGAGACCCCATGAGTTTCTACAATTCTCTTTGTGATTAATGGTGAAAGAACTGTGAACTATTTTTTCCCATTACTATAGGTTCTTGTCTGTTTGAAACTTTCTTTTTCCATGAGGACAATGGTTCTGAAACCTGACGCCAAGTTATCTTTTTTTTTTAATATAGTAAAGTACATATAATGTGAGTAAAAGAATACTGAAATGCAGATGAAGATTGTTAATCACATGTAAATGGCCTTGATAAGGCCAATATAAGCATTTATCCCCCCCCCACCCCCCCAGTTCCTAAATTATAAATCATCTTAGCTCTTGAAGAAGCCCACAAAAGTATTATCCTATTACTGCGAAATTAATTTACTCTATTTTGTTTCCAGCCATTTCTGTATAAAGTTCTTTTTTTTTTCTTTTTTTTTTTTTTTTTTAAAATTATTATCTTATCTAGTGGTAGTCCGAAAGTATTCATTTTTCATAACGTGTAAGTGACATCATGAGGTCACCCAAGTCTGAAGAATTGCCTTGGCCACAATCTCGCGATACAATTTGAATTTCTGGGCGAGAACGCGACTAGTGAACAACTGAGTGAGCAGCTCCAGCTCCAGCAGCAGCAGCAAGAGCGCCGCCACCGCTGCGTTGGGGCTGTTGTCGAAACGGAACGGAAAGGTGGGACCGCAGGCAGCGGAAAATAAGTGCAACTGGGGAAGTTATTGACCACAAATCAAAGGGGCCATCTATTGTTTCTCGTCTAATCGTTCTTGGGAATTGACGGGGTTTCATTTTGTTTTTGTTGCCGACCGCGGGACGAGTGTCAGCAGCAACAGACGGTATGTTCTCATCGATTACTGCTAACCCTGCTAGCCTTCTGCTAGCGCTCACTGTGTTTGGTAGTTAGCTGATTGGCATCCTGGTTTCCGCCAGTAAACCAAGCAGGCATTGTCCTTTTCGTGTGGTTCACAGCTATAATTCTACTCTTGTTGAGACACGTGTGCCAAACGGCGATAATTTGTGCGGTGATGTAAACGGACATTAAACACATCAAACCAGATGTAACCTAGCCATCGAGCTATCACTTTCGCAGTATCTCTCAATAGCACGAGGAAATACAAGGTAACATTTAGTGTAGGTAATGGCTTTTAAAAAAAACGTCCGCATCATAAGGACTCCGGTGAACTTGGTAAGAACAGAGCAATTGGTGGGAAACTACTCGCCGACATATTCGTGAGTTGTGGAAGCTTTCAGTTTACATCACGAAACTACGTTATACTTTTTTTTTCTTTCTTAATGCGTGTTTCCCACTTGGTTTAAATATAAAGTACTGAAATGCACTAGAGAGTTGCAGTTTGTATGTGGAAATGTCGTTTGCGATCTATACGCCTGACCATCTGATTTTGTTTAATTAAAACTATGACTGTCACACACTATATTTTGGAGAATGTTAAAATTGAAACGGATCAATGTTTGCTCTTGCAACGAAATCACCATTGACTTCACTCAAAGAAAGGGGGGAAAAAAGTAGGCTCAAATTTTGGGTGGCTCAACCAGTCTTTGTTTTATGGTTACTGGCATTTCCTTGTTGTTTGTAAAGTCATGTTCTTTTTCAATCCATTACTTTCCCCATCCCACTTTTGCATTAAATCATCTTTTTTAGGTGGAGGGTGGAGGTGTTAAGTAAAGTATTCTAGCGCCTTTATGTCATTAACTCTTGTTGTCCTTGCAAGTAAAAACAAATTCGAAATTGTCCTCACTTTGCCCGGTGTCAGAATTTTCAGACCTCAAACCAATTCCAAGTGTAGTGCTGTGATAAAATGCAGGTTGCCGCTATTATGTGTAAGAAGGCCTGTTGGAAGTTAAACAAGTTGAACCCAACATTGGTCATTGTCATGCTGTGGCAGCCGATTGAGCCTTTCAATATGTTCACCAAAACAATCATGCAATTTGTACAATGTGTGTAATACATGGAAAAGTTTCCATGTGCTTCACTTTGGACAATGTCAAATCATTTCTGTTTTTTGTTTTTTTTTTGCCTCTTCTGACTTTAAGCCCACATAACTTTTTTTTAATGCATTGCACTGATTCTGAACAATAGGTCATATGTAACATGACATCATAGTTTTATTTTCTAGTGAAAATATGTCACAAGGTAGTGCATTGGAAGAGGAAGAGAGAGAAGACGCATGTTAATCATGTTTATTAGGCTTGGAGTCTTCCTACATCACAACCCTGCTTGGTTTTGTGTCACACCTTTTCAAAAGCAGCTCATTCAGTACCCACAGTTACAGTGTGGTATGCTATACTCGATGTCCAGTACTGCTATTAGTTGGACTTATCTGTCGTAGGCTATACAAATGTGTGGCTGGGTCACTTGAAATACAAAACTTCTCCTACTTCATTCTTGTGGGTAAATGGCAGTAATTGGTAGATAAAGCAAACACCGAAAACAGGAGTATGGTGATAGATTATATTTAATAATTTTTAAATTGCGTTTCATTTTAAGTACTTGTTGGAAAGAGTTTTGGAATTTCACCAATTGAGACATCAAGCTTTTAGTCAATGTGTAGGCTTTTGCTGCTGTAAGCCTGTATTCAGTGCTAGACAGACGGTAGATGCTGCAATAGTAGTGGTTTTATAGAAACTGGACATTGTTTTGGTATTAGTAGGGCAAGGGAACCACTGAAGGCACCTCTGTACTTTCTGCTGGGATTTGGCAATGGTTTCACGGAAAACCCCACTGCAGTGTTGTTCGCCACAGAGCATTGGTGTGATACAGCTGCCTCCACTTGCGCTGATGGAAGTCTTTCAATTGCTTTGCTAGTTCAATTTGTGTTCTACCATACCTGCAGATTTGTTGACTTGCTTCTCAATTTGTCTGTTTTTCTGGATTTTAAGGAGGTTGGTGAGATGCATAAAAAATACATACACTGAAAAACAAATGCAGAGACACAAGTTTAGTCCAGCGTAAGGCCTCACATGCCCGGCTGCTAGCTGCGACTGTAGTGCTGCATGCTGGTTCGAAATTGAATCAAGTTGAATACCTCTGCACTGTGGTGAAATGCAGCATTTCATGGTCTTTAGTATGAATAAAAGCAATAAAGTTAATTTCTATGTGACACAAGAAAGAAGCCGTCATTTATGCTTTTAAAAAATTAGCTTGATTGATTTCATTTGTTTTATTTTGGCGAACAGCCTATTGGCCTCCTTGGTTGTGAAGTCAAAAAGCTAATTTCAGACGCTGGTGCCATCCAAAAAAAGCAGGAGGAGGGAGGAGTGCAATAAATGGTCTGACTGAAATATGGCAACAGGGTTATGTTTCACAGTTGCTGTGGCCACTCATGAAAACAATGGTCTTTGAAGTCTTTAAAATATTTAGCGAACCAATGGTGGCTTTAGGACTCGGCCTCAGAGTGGAGTAGTGTTGCATTGTTTACAGTAAACAAAAACAAAACTCAGCTGCTCCCTGTTTAGTCCAATAGAGGGTCTTTTACTTTTCCCCCGCCCTCTTCTTTGGGGATGTTTGGTACTATTTCAGGTGAGTACTAGGTGAGTGGTCATTATTTATAACCATGTGGCAGTATTCAGATGGTTTGTTTGTGTAGTGACAAACTGAATCAAACCAACTGAAACTGTAACTCTCCTGCGTTTCACCTTGCATTGAATCAGTCTTGCCTTCAGAGACATCAGAACATTTTAAACATTTCTTATGAAGCGTGTATCTTTGGAGCGCCATAGATGAGGATTCATGTCATCATATGTCATGTTCAAAAAAAAAAAGTACTCCGAATACTATAGATTTGCTAGCTTATTTGATGTTATTCTTCGCACGCTGGTTCGGAGTTCAGAGCTGAGCAGAAAGGCCAGTGTGCTTACTGCATTTCTTCCTCTCTGGAGTGTGGTGAGGGAGTAGAAAGTTGAAGGCTTGGAGTGGGGTGTGTGTCAGAGACTGTACACGCTTTGTTGAGGTTGGAAATCTTTCCTTCACTTCCCTGTCGGCCTGTCGTGCCTCTCCTTGTACATTGAACAATGTCCCCTCTGTTCCCGCTACCACTGCGAATGTGATTGTTTTTGATACGGCTAAATTCAGGAATGGTGCCTTTCTGTCTTCTTCTGTTTCAATTCCTCTACACTTGTTGAGGTAATTTCCTTCCCACAACAGAGGGAAGATGGTTAATCACACCTTAATATTGCGACACTCCGCAGTTCCAAGATCACATCTGTGATTCGAATACAACCACTGACCCCCGCCCACCATTTTCAGCTCGCTTCACATTTTGGTAAATAGGAAAGGGACGTTGTTTGACATCCAGCCCACATTAGTTAATCACTGCCCAGCCAGCCTGCAGGGTGGGGGAACTGTGCCGGTTCATGATCTTGTAGACGGTTTGCTTAACCATTTACTATCCCTAGCCACGTAGAAGCCACGGAATGTGCATAGACGCATTACACGGAAGACAGGGTGGCCAGGAATGCAGGTGGACTGACGGTTCAACTCCACTGGCTCAGTTGCTGAGGCGGCAGGGTCGCACATGTGTCTCACTCCCAGCTAGTCATCTACACGGTCTGTTTCTGTCGGTCTAGCATCAGCCATTCGTAGGCTAAACAGTGCGTGTGTTTTCGTGTGTCTACATGTACAGTATTTCCTCATCGTCTTTGGGTTTCCAAATCCTTGTATTTAACTTATCCCTCATATGTTTGTGTGCTCCAAGCAGTAAAAGCAGGATGGAATCACAGTAGCTGCATTTCCATTACAGTTTTTTCGCAAAGGAAAAGCAATATTACTAAAATTTACACAAAGTACAATTGCGATTAGCAGGTGTTTCCGTGAATGGTGCAAAGCGCATAAACCGTAATTCTTGTAAAATCTCGTCCCAACAATGTCCTACGAAAATTACGTTTGCTTTTGTTACGTTTATTTGCTGTCAAGAATTGGTTGTTATATTTTTCTCTTGGGTTACTTACTACTGAAAAAACGTACTGAAAAACCACCTCAGGAGAGCGTAAAAACCCTTTAGCGATATTTTTTTAGAGGTTTTTCGAAGTCTAGGTGTTTCCATTACCAGTTTTTTATTGCAACATTTAGGTTTTGCGCAATTCTATTGGTAATGGAAACGCAGCTAGTGATGCACTTTGTGTCACAGCATGATGAATCAATTTGCTCTTTTGATTAACAGGAAAAGAGATTATCACAAGTTTGTTTGCAATTTAATGTCATGACCTGTGAAAGTCATATGAAAGGTTTTCAGGGTATTTTCCCCTAGTTGTCAACAACGGACTGGGGTTTTCACTTGTGACTAAGGTTGGTTTCACATCAGGGACCCAGGCAGACTTGAGTAAACTTTCACTGCACACTTTGGTTTATTTAGTCAGTGCGAAACCAAAGCACGTCTTCCTCGGGCACTGAACCCAGGTCCACTTGATCACCACTTGTGTGTTGGCAAGTGTGGCCCAGGGGAGATACAAGTGAGTGCAGCTATGCGCACAGCAAGAAGGTGGTCTGCTTCAAAAAGTTATGTCCTCATACCTTCTGTGTCCCTCAAACTGTCAAATTTGTGCAGCACTGAACAGTTTTGTTGTCTGAGCTGCAAGACATGATGGAACTATTAGTTCTGTTGTTGTCAAAACATCCACAGTGTTTCTATCAATTGTTTCTATTTTCTGAATTTCTTTCTTCAGTCTTTTTTACGGTGGATCACTATCCAGCTGCAACCATACCCACACCTACTGCACTGGACTCACTATACAGGCAAATGTGCATAGGCAAGATATAAAATGTGATATATATGCGTCTTTAAGAGGTCCGGTGTATAAAATTTGGCCTGATTTATGATTTTTATATCGGTAAAATCTTAATATACTGCCTATATACTGTATACCTGCAGTATGTAGAAGTATGTACAACAGTTCGCAGAAGTAAAAAGAAGTAAAAGGCGGCTTCTCTGATGGGTTTTGTGGAACACTAACTCATCAGCATCTATTGCCTACAGAAGATTTAGAAGTGAAAGTTGAGGCACAATTTTTAATGCATTTACTGTACAACTCTTGCCATCTTGTGTTGTCTCTTACAGGATTTAAGTGGTAAAGAAAAAAAACATTCGGGCAAGATGTCGCAACAATAGCCCACTCCTGTGTGGTGTAAATAATAGTGTTTTGGTTGGTTACAGGCTTATTGTAGGGATAATGAGCCTTATTAGGGGAAATTTACAGCTGCTGCCAAATCACAGAGCAGGGTTTCTGTTCCAATAATCCCTAAATGCCCATTTGCTTTTCCCTCAATTAATACTCATTTCTGCCTAGCTGTGGTCCGCATACTTTACTTTTATTACTTCTCTGACCTGTGTGAACTTTTTTTTGTGGGTTTCAGCCATGCTTGCGAGGTTGGTGTGAATTAATGTTCTTTCATTATTTTCAAGTCTGTACCTCTGACCAGAACTGAAGCTGACATTGGTCACCTCCTCCGGGAGTCAGTTGGAGCAGTCTTTGTGCATCTTAAGTTCTTGCATTTCAGACGTGTACACATGGCGCTACCTCTTTAGAAGTGAAAGGCAAAACTTCACGGATGATTAGGTGTCGGGTTGAAATTGCTGCTCTTCCATCATCTTGAACTCACTCACTGCATTTGCAATATTCAGCAAATGTATCTAGCTTAATTCAACATGTACCTTAAATGCAAAAACATTTTTTTTTTTACACTGCCTTGCTTTGAGTGTGTTCATTACCTGATTGGTTCCTGTTACGGTGTGTACGTCACTAAAAGCCAGAGCTCAGGATTAGCAAAGTGCCCAGCCGTTTGGCAAGCAGCAAACAATGTGGAGCTTAACTGCAGTGACCATCAAGAACCAAACTACACTACAACATGCAAATGTTGGAGGCCCATATTGTGAAAGATTATTAATTATGTGTGTGGGCCTCAAAGATTAATCAAGCTCCCTCTTTGACAATTCTGTGCATCCCCAACTTCTTTACTGTAAATGAACAATTGAGGCATGTATCTTCATTTCATATCGGACTACTTTCTTTATGCCCACGTGAACGGAAATCAACCAAAGTTTAGATCATATTGTAGACGTTTTGTGCACGTAAACGCAGGTTTGTCTGTGTGTGTGTGTGTATGTGTGTTTGCTCTGCTAAAGCGGTTTAAGTGAATTGACGTGTATGTATCTACTGGGGACAAAAAGAAGGATTGCGTGTGCTGTTGTGTTTCAGATAAGATAGTTGCTGGTTGTCTGTTGTGGTTTTCAGAGCAGCTCAGTTGTGTTGGCTACTGAAGGATAGACTGGCTGATTGCAACAACTCTTTTCTTACTGTAATTGCAGTCAGTGCTCATGAAAGAAAACCACAAGCTGTGTGTGTGTGTGAGTAAGAGAGAGCACGGTATGGTCCTTGGGACCCTGCAATCATTACAGTCCAAGGCGTTTGAATAAGTGCGTATGTGTGTGTACTGCATTTTTGCATGGCATTGTTCGCGAACAAAGGCACAGATAAACACATATATGTGCATTGAGGGATGGACACTCTGTGAGCAAACTTGAACTCAGTAGCAGCCCACTCCTAAAATAACAGAAATTCTTTCTCCACCTATGTCATCATCGCCACTCCTAGAAATACTTAGCACTCGCAACAATACAGTCGCAGTCGCAGCATCAGTTGAACTATGCTGTGGTACTGAGCACTGCTATCGAACTGTTGAGATATAACCTTCATTAACTTTCCACTGTAATGGACTCCATATTTTACTATAATTGATTGGATTTCATTTCAATACTGTTTAACAATCTCACTCCAAAGAACATGTTGTTTACATTGGGCGAACTGCCAGGAACACTGGGTGACTTCCTTTATGGTTAGATTAAGTTTAACAACTTTATGGTCAGATGAAAACTAACTTTGCCGTACGGGAAGTAGTAGCATTGTAGTTTGGCCTTTTTATGGTTCAGGTGGCAGGTGGCAGGTTGAGAAGTGCCACCTCCTTGTACTACAGTGTCACCAGTTACAATAATTATATATTTAACATGCAAAGCCATCTTATTTCAATGGGTTTTTTTTGGGCCATATGGAAAAAGTCTACATCTGTTTGCTGGCTGGGGCTTCTTGCAACAGAGTACTTCCCGGGTCATCTGGAGGTTAATGTAGTCACAACACTTATCATGTTGGATCTGAGGCTTGCTATTTCACAAATCATGTTTCACTGCAGCAAGTGGCCTTCATATGTAAACACTTTCTGGCATGAAGATTTTAAGGAAGTATATTTTTTTGTGAGACAGTTAGTTTGACCCTGTTACAATTGCGATGAAGGATAAGATCTCGAACTTTAGTTCATTATTAGTTACAAAACGTGTCCTTTCTGAACAGCTGCAAAATTTTCCCATTTGGTTTCTAAGTTTCCCAAGATTTTATTCGCAATCGGCCCAAAATAAATCGCTGACAGCTAGGACCTCCACACAACAGGAATAGTTCTAGGATCCGAAGAAAAGGCCTTGAGCATCCACTGGGTTTCACAGGCTCTGGATATCAAGATCTCATCAAACTTGGCCACAGCCAATCGTGTGCCTCTATCTAAGCCTTCTCTCGCACCAACTAACTTCAATGTTCACTATTTGTAAATTTCCTCTTTGGTCTGACGGTTCCAACCTCAGCTAATATCCAGGATGACGGCATCTAATTGTTGCTGCATGTTGTTTTTTTGTTGGTTTCTTTGATGTAGCTCTCGTTTATTTCCACAGAAGTACTATTTTTGCACCCCCGAACTTCATATTTGTACTATTCTACTCAAAGTTTTGTTTGTTTTGTTAAAATGCCATTTTTCAGTTCTTTATTAATTGTATGAAATGCATTTTATTTTGCCTTCTCTCTCGTTTTCCTGTCTGGCCTCTCTTCCCCTTTCATCACATTTCTTATTTTGCTCTTCCCCAGGTCCTGAGTCATCTGTTTCCCAGCAGGTGACGCCCACCCCTTCGGCAAAATCCGGCTCTTAGATGTGACCACGAGGTTGATCAGGAGAAGCCACCATGTCTTAAATGCGGATGGGCCCTCTGGGGCCCTCTCCCCCCACCCTGGACCACCCACCTCTTCCCCCATCCATCACCTCAACCCTGCTCCCAGCCCCGTCCCACTCCCAGACCTCCCTGCGCGTGTGAGGGACAGGCTGCCAAACCCTGGCTCCCCACTGGCGCACCCCTCCCCGCCCCCTGGAGAGATGAGCCTGCAGAAGCACCGGCATTTGGGCGGCAGCAACACCGGCGGGGTCATGGGTTCTGATCGGGACCTTCAGTCCACCGCTTCTTCCATCTCGTTGCCCTCCGTGAAGAAGGCCCCCAAAAAGAGACGCCTCTCCATCGCCTCCCTTTTCCGACGGAGAGGTCGGGAAGCCAAATCAGGGCGAAGATCCAGAGAGCTTCAGCTCCCTGGACTTGGAGGGGTGGATGGCATCGCCAGCATAGAAAGCATCCACTCGGAGATGTGCAACGACAAGAACTCTGCCTTCTTCTCTGCGGCCGGCGGCATAGCTGCATCATCTGACGCTGTCGCCGCCACCGCCGCCTCCTGCTCTGCTGCCTCAGGGCCGTCTTCCTCCATCTCCTCTTCCAAAGCGGGGAGTGGGGCGGGGCCCGACTTACTGGAGTGCCCGCTGTGCCTTCTGCACCACTCCAGGGAGAGCTTCCCTGACATCATGACCTGCCACCACCGCTCCTGCGTCGACTGCCTCCGCCAGTACCTGCGCATCGAGATCTCCGAGTCACGCGTCAACATCAGCTGCCCCGAGTGCTCCGAGCGCTTCAACCCGCACGACATCCGCATCATCCTCAGCGACCGCGCGCTCATGGACAAGTACGAGGAGTTCATGTTGAGGAGGTGGCTCGTGGCCGATCCCGACTGCCGCTGGTGTCCGGCCCCAGACTGCGGGTAAGCACTGGATTTTCTTTACAAAAATCGTAGACATGGAGTTCACACTGTGGGGGCTCCAGTCGCACAAGCACCTAAATCATATATCATCAGCATATACACTACCAGTCAAGTTTGGACACACCCTCTGAATTTTGCAGTTTCTCACTAATGGTATTAAAACTACATATGAACAGACATGGAATTATGTAGGAAACAACAAAAGTGTAAAATAACTCAAACGCACTTTATATTTTAATTCTTCAAAATAACCACTTTTCACAAAAGCATATTTAGTTATATGACGCTTTTCTTTGCTGCATAATTGCATATATTGATCATATTTCTGATGTTTTCAGTATCTATCTGCAGTGTAGAAAGTTGTAAAGAAAAAAAAAAAAAAAAATTGCATGAGAAGGTGTGTCCCAACTTGACGGGTAGTGTGTATTTCTTATTGTCTTCATATTTCTATCTGAAGGTTTCAAAGGTTTACTGCATTCGTAGCCGTCTTTGTTAAGATGGTCTGTCGATGTTTAAGGGAATTACTTGTTAAATTGCTTGCACAGTAAAGCTGCTCATCAAGAAAAACACTCAAACTTCAGTTCAGCAATGAAGTTTCAGACTAAAGTGTCATTTATGAAGCTTGAACCTCATCAATGCTGATAGGCAACAGGCAAGCGCAGCCCCTCTCACCGTGTAGAACTGGTGTGAAGGCTGAACTCTCCTTTGCAAGCCGGTGGCCTCCGAGTGGTGTGTACAACTGCACGACACGCAGTGTATTCCTCCTTCTTTGCTGAAGTGTTAAACTGATTAAAAAAAGAATCTAAACAGTTTAGCAGGAACATCCCTACACACTTGATGTCCATTTAGACTGACCATCCACTCATTTGTAGATCTAAGTTAAGAAACTAACTTTAAATATCAGGTTCTGCTGCTGTGACATTTTCTACCATTTAATTACATCTTGCGCTCCTTTAGCTCACAATTTCCCCTTCTGCCTGTTCTCTAGCCAACGTTACACTTTGCCAGTGCCACTTTCTCCGGCTCCATCTCTTTGACTTTCTGAGTGACACCAGACAGTATTTTAGATATGCTGGGCTGTTGCATCGACTAATCCTCTGTCTGAGTGATGGCTTACCGGCTTGCATCCATGAAGACCCCCACATTGTCACTTCAGCAGGACTTTTAAGAGGTCTAGCAGGTTTAAGTTGTGTGCAGTGTGCATTGTGCTGTTGCCACCTCTCTCCTATGGCAGTCAAAGCTCTGATTGGACTGCTTTAATTCAAACACACCAAATTTTTAATCAAAACACCTTTTTAAGTTTTTAAGTCTTTTTCTCAATTAAAGGGATTTTTAATTTGCTCTGCCAATACAATGGGTGTAAGTCTGTTTAACGTTTCTATTTGAAGTACAGCATCTTCTCCTTCATTTAGTGGCTTTTCCATATTCATTTAGTGCCGCTCTAGCTGCCTCTCTACCTCAAACTCAACCTCCTACCGATGATCATTGTGTCATCCACAAACCTCATGATGGTATGGAGCAGTTGAGCTGAGCCGGGCTCAGAGAACTGGAGCTTTCTGTTGCCATTGTGAGTAACTCTTTAATCCTGGGGCAGATGGAGACGAGGGGTAAAGTCCAGCAGTTCACCAACCAGGATTTACAACTCAGTGTGGCCGTATTAGATACCAAGCTGCAGTCCACGAAGAACACCCTCAGTCTTTCGATTGTCCAGGTGGACCCAGCATGGTGAAGACAAAAGCGGTTGACCCTAAAAGTGAACTAATGTTCTGGTCTGAATCCACCTATTTGAACATTCTGTTTTGGAAGGAATCACCAAACGTTTTCACGCAGCCTCGATGAACCAGCTTGTATTGCGTGGACTTTGTTGACTCTCACAGCCATTTCCCTTTCTTCCAGGAATTGTTTGAGGTCAGGTGGCTATAAAACCCAGGGTCCCATCAGACTCTCTACACGGGTTTTCTCCTAAAGCCAAATAACCTTGAACACTCGGGGAGCTGGAAGTTTTGTTTTGTAGGATGTCCTGTTTTGTGTCTTGGCCCAGAATAGCAGCACAGTGTTTAAACCCAAACAATCAATGCCAATGCTTTTCATGAGTTCAGGTTAAAACGACTTTCGTCATAGTATGACGTTTCACTCACTGACTCATTCCCTTGCTGGTGCTTAAAGTCACCAGTTATTAACCTTAAGCCGTAATCATCTCCATGGATGGTGGCTGTTTCTGGCAGTGAGGCTCCTTCTGATTTGACAAGTGCATAGTTGCTCAAAGTGCCACCAGATGATGCATTTAATATAACTTTCAATGTAGCTTGCGGTTCCACCATTCTTCCCTCTTGTCGCACTAACTGAATTACTCCGATCCCATCGAGCAGTATCATCTTCTGATTGCGATAATCCAAGATACGCAGTCTTGGAGTCTGCAAGCCAACAATCATTTGGCATACGTTTGTTGTGATCACAAGTCTTCACATAGTAGAGATGTGAGGTAAAGGCACTCACAGGCTTTTAGTTTATGTAAGACTGATAATTAGCATCCTGCCAAAGAAGTGTGACTCCACTTCATCAAAGTGGATCAACGTGAAGCTAAGTGCAACATTTGTGCCAAGGATGTAGCCGTAAAGGACGGGAATACAACATAAATTGATTTGGAGGAAATCCTAAATTTGTTTCAGTTTGTTGTTTTTCAAACTGGCTTTGAAACATCTGGTACAAAAAAAAGTATCATTGGGCAACCGGTATCGAAAAGCAAAGTGGCATTGTATCAAAAAAGTAATGATCTTCAGCCCTATCTGCAATGATATCACATTTTCTATATGCAATGCTATATCACTGTACATTTTAATCAGTATTAAGTATTTACTGACGTGCTGCTGTTACTCAATTCTTCAAAAACTTTGTCGTGGTTTTTCTGTTTGTGGTTGAAGAAATAGAAAACTATTTCTTTTTTTTCAAGGCCACGAACCATATCAAGGCCAATAAATTAAAAAAAAAAGTGAAGAAAAAAAAGACAGTACTTCTATCTTTAAGGTCCACCCGGCAGCACCAAAGCCATGAACTTCTCCCTCCTCAGTATCTCCCTAGCTCCGAGGGGTGTCAGCGGTGAACTGAGACTAATTTTGAGCTGCATGGGTCGTGTCTCTGCGACTCCTCATGTCTGTCTGCATTCTAAACAAAGCCCCTGTGAGAGTAAACCGATCCACTGCAGAGGAAATCTCCCAGGCTCTCTGTGCCTCTGCTCTTGAAACCCAATCTCAGGGTCGGTCACAGAGGGGCTGGGAAGCTTCTGCGGCAGTCACATGCAACTACGTCACGTGCGAGAGGGTTTCCCCCTCAGGACAGGACTCTCGTTCTCCAGCTATTCCTCCACAACTCCTCCTTTGTACAAAAGGCTCATCCTCTTTCTAATGTTGCCTCTTTAGATTTGCTGTTTAACGCCTTGGTGTCCGGTCCGTTTGGTGTTCGGCCGTGACTGCCAGAGTGATTTAGATTTGCGCCAATGAACTGTTTTTAGCAGCAGGAGGCTGTTTTAGATGTGTCAAGTATGAGAGCTCCAAGCTGCTGCAGTGCCGCTGTGATAACTTCAAATGCAAATTTGTGTTGCAACTACAAGAACTGGGTTTAAAAAACTTACACCTTTTGACTACATATTTACACTTTTTCTTTGACTGCTACTTAGGTATGGGCGATATGGACTAAATATAACTAAGATATGTTGTTTGTTTTTTTTTGGAACCGCACTCGAAAAGAAAACGCTCTTACACGAAGCCGTATTTAAAAAAAAACAAACGAAACAAAAAAAAAATAAAAATCCTGTTTACACGGATACGCTGGAAACGACTGAAAATGATGTAGTACCTATGCCCGGTCTAGTGTGGCGCCGCAAGTTTATTCCCTGAAGGCAGAAGAAGAACGCCTGAAGTACGCAGTGTTTAAAAAAGCAGTAGGTCGCTAAAAACAAGCGCCACAGAACAGAAAGAAAGAAAGAAAAAGACGGTGTGGATAAACGACAGAGTTCAATGTCTGCTTCGAGTTACTTTAGTAAACAAAGCCTGAAAAGGTCCATGCTAAAATTGACCCGGAGTTGTGCCAGTAAAAGTTCGCTAATATTTTTGCCGACCCAAAAGAAAATAAAGAAAAAGTAAAACAGGATGTTTGCAAATCGTTTCCGCTGTGTTTATTTTCACTTTGCACACAATCCACGATGGATTCTCGAGCACGGTGGGTACCGTGCTTGTTATTGTGCGACATATGAGCTGCCCGGCTACCAGCAGCAAGTGCGTTGTGCACGTAATTACGTCATCAACAAGAGTTTATCGTTATCACCGCGGTATGACATATTCTTACCGCGGTAAAAAAATTTTTTGACGATATCTCGCAAACGCCGATATATCGCACATCCCTACGTGCTACTGTAATAATGTGCAACCTCTGACTGAAGCAAGAAAAAATACATTACGTTTTTGTTTTGTTTTTTAGTACAATTAATTTAATGAAGCTGTTTTAAATGTAGATTAACCAAACTTAGATTCTTTTTGGAAAGACGGCAGCTCTGTTTCTTTTGCTGGAGACATGCTTATGTGTTACGCGTCACTTCAATGTGTACATGCATTACATGCTTATAGGTGCATTTTTTCCCCAGTTTGTTTTATTCTTTCACGAACCAGTCTCAATTTTCTCATTGTAACCTTGGTGCTGGAGACAAAACTCATCCCACAGGGTCGTTCGCCGTGATTTAGCGTCCAATGTGCGTTCGTCTGATGTCCGTTTTCTCCTTCACCAGGTACGCAGTCATCGCCTTCGGCTGCGCCAGCTGTCCTAAGATCACGTGCGGCAGGGAGGGCTGCGACACGGAGTTCTGCTACCACTGTAAGCAGTTGTGGCACCCCAATCAGACGTGCGATGCGGCGCGCCAGCAGAGAGCCCAGAGCCTCCGCCTGAGGACGGTCAGGTCATCGTCCCTCAGCTACAGCCAAGAGAGCGGAGCTGCAGGTGGGCCAAGTGCAATTTCATTGCCCAGTGTTCTGCATCACCATTTAATCACCCAAGGATCATGACTCAAAGATGATTTTGTTTTATTTTGTCTTCAGTAGTGCTGAGCAACTTTGCCCAAAATGTACCTTTTTTTTTTTATGCCATAAAAATGTGCTGCTTCTTTATTTTTTTACAATTAAGATTTTTTTTCATAATTGTAGAAAATTAATTGTGTTAATTAGCTTGTTTTAATTGCGAAAATTAGCTTGTTTTAATCTACACATCAAATGGTTATAGATCTTTCATATCATTTTTTTTTTAGTGATCTACTTCCAACAACAAACACATTTGTTGGGTCTAAAAGCTCCTAGTTTGAGCCGGATGGTCCTTATGAAACACATGATGCTATGCTCACTGCTAGCACCGGCTAGCAGGGAAGATGAATACTAGCTGCGTCTTTGTCTTCCAGCCGACGACATCAAGCCGTGTCCACGCTGCGCCGCGTACATCATTAAAATGAACGACGGCAGCTGCAACCACATGACCTGCGCCGTCTGCGGCTGTGAGTTCTGCTGGCTCTGCATGAAGGAGATCTCAGACCTGCACTACCTGAGGTCAGTTCGAGGCCCACGCCGGAGCGGCGCTCCGAAATTCTGTTGCCTCCCGTCGGAACACATGTCGACACGCGTTCCGCTACATCTGTGTATCTGAGTTTCCTCAGAGTTTGGCTGCATCTACGCAAAAGCCAGCGCCATCTCAAAAACTTCTTGGGGCTTGTGCAACAGCGGAGGTTAGCAGTGCCACATTTACAGTGCAGGGCCCATTGTTGGTTGTTCATTCATCAGTGAGTCATGAAGATGCACAATAGTTTGATGAAAGATGCGGCTGCCAGCCGATGCACTGGACTGAGGCGGTCTGAAAGCTCAGTTTTCACTGTTGGACTGCAGAATCTCTCATTGAAATTTAGACCAACCAATATTTAACCAACATTAAACATTTAACTGTAAGTTTTAATGGCTAAAGTCTAACTGTACAGTTCACACAGGCTCTTTCTCAGGTACCTTAAACAGTTGTCTCAATCAAACTGAGCATGCTGCATGTGCCAGTGGAAAACGCTCGTACAGATCATCAAAGACAAACACTCACAACAATCGGTGTGTTTTTTGACAAGTAAATAACTTAAAATGTGATTTCATAGATGGACTTACTTCATGCTGTACTTTTTGTGTAATGTGGGCCAGATAATACAGAGTTTAAGATAATCTGGAGTTGATTTTTATTTCAATCCACCTGTATTGAAATAAATGAAAGGTTACTTTTTGTCTCTTGTGTGACGATGGCTGACAATTTGTTGTACTTTTCCTGATGAATGACATTTTTTTTTTTCCCCTCAATCTTTTTATCCCACCTCTCTCTTAGTCCGTCAGGCTGTACTTTCTGGGGAAAGAAACCATGGAGCAGAAAAAAGAAGATTCTCTGGCAACTTGGAACACTGGTTGGTGCTCCTGTCGGGATCGCCCTCATTGCTGGCATCGCCATTCCCGCCATGATAATTGGCATCCCTGTGTATGTGGGGAGGAAGGTGAGCCTTTTGGAAATGCACACACTTGCCATAGCTGTAGACTGCAGAGGTTGTCCTGATTACATCAGGGTTCCCTTGTGAGCTTGGAATCTTTAATGTTTTTGAATTTGAATGTTGTTTCCATGGCTAGAAAATTGCGTGGATTTGAGATAAAGTGCTTTTGCAATGTTAGTTATTGCGCTACTTTGAAAAACAGCTTTTACTTCAGCCCTAAAACGAGACTGCTCCTCCTATTATACCGTTCAGCTGTGTTTTTGTACGGTTGTGTATTGACTCAGCTGGGCAAGAATTCTAACACGGTCCTCTCACAGACAGGTGACACATGTTTAAACACAACCTATGTGCTTTTGTTTTTAATTCTTTTCATTCTTCTTTCGTTTGATGCATTTCTTTCTGCTGTGGCAAACACATCTTTGTTACATAATACCATCTCTGATAACGTAATGTCCCCAAAAGGAAAACACAATTTGGAGGAGTTGTTTCAAGCTGTTCATAAGTAATTTATCACAGGCGTCAAGTAAAGAGAAAGCTTTGAAAATGAAACCTGAAGAAGTGCTTGAATTTGTCTCTCAGGTGTACAAACGCATCCGTTCCTGCCATGAAGTCAGAACTATATTGGCATATGTGGGTCATCATGATCTCTTCATAACTGCTGCATTCACAGTGGTTTTCAACAACTGTACTGCTTTCCCACAAAGTACAGCTTTGCGAATGCCCAGCGCTGTGTCACTCCCGATCATCACAGTTATCAGTGGTGGAAGCAAACACGCCCTTTAACAAGCGTCATCGTAAACCCAACCCCAATCAATCAGATAATGACTATACTGTAAAAATAAATAACAAGCGTGTGTACTTTGGTGCATTCTGTCCCTGAAGTCCCTGAAGATCTCAGCCGAGGTCCTGTGTCAAGCACTCGTCCACCGCTTTTGTGTAAGAGTGGTTGTTGTTGAGACTCGCTCGTCGGCCTCGGCTGGAACGGAAAGATTTAGCGAGGGAGCAAAAAGTTCTCCGCCTCTCTAGAAATTCCCCCTTGGGAGGCTGCCAAGAAGAGCTGGGGCCAGTAACCACCCCCCACCCCCACCGCCGCCCGACCAAACCCAGACGGCAGCCAGAAGGCCTGCATGACACGTGAAATATCTGTGCATGATTCATACCTGCGTTCCGCATACAGCGGCCGAATGTAGCTGCTGCAGCCGAGTCTTCCTGCCGGTGACTCAGGCTGAACCACGGAGGCCACAGCCGTGCTGGTTTGTCCCTGGTGAGCGGACTTGGAGAGCAAAAGTGCTTCACAATGCAGGGAGAACGAGGGGAGTGGGTGGGGAGGAGTGGGTTGAAATAGCAAAAAAATATAATATCAAGTATTTGTTCCACCAAACGGCGCAGTGTTGTACAACAACATATTTTTATTAGCTTCAATAGAATAGAATAGATGTGCTTTATTGATCCCAAATGGAGAAACTACGCTGTTGCAGCACTAAAAGCAATACAAAAAACTTTAACCTACACAGTAATTACAAGAAAGATTCAAGTGAATCTACATACAACAAACCAAGCTATCCCAACACCTTTTCAAAAGGGAGCCAAATAAATATGGTTCTGTCCAGCTTTCCTGCGCGATGGAAATAAAAGCTGCGTCGCTTCCTCGCTGTGACTGTGACTCACGTCGCTCCTCTTCCCTCGGCCAGATCCACAATCGCTACGAAGGCAAAGACATCTCCAACCACAAGAGGAACCTGGTGATCGCCGGCGGAGTGACTCTCTCCGTCATCGTGTCTCCGGTGGTGGCTGCAGTTACTGTCGGTCAGTCCGAGACGCACCTCTCCCCTCTCTCTGTGTTGTGTTTTAGGGATTCCTTTGGCTCCATTGCAGAGCTCACCTCGTGCCTGTGTTTGTCCTGATGATGGAAGTTATTGCAAACTGTTATGTAAAGTGAGAAACTTGACGGAAATTGCCTTTTTTTGTGTTCCACAGTGATGATCCGTTCAGTCGTATTTGTATCCTTAGATTAATAGATTGATAGCTGTTATGTACCTGTAGGTGGTGCACTCCTATCCAGCATGTTGTTGATGTCCCCGTGTCTCCCTGTGCTCAGGCATTGGCGTCCCCATCATGCTGGCCTATGTCTACGGCGTGGTGCCCATCTCGCTGTGTCGCAGCGGAGGCTGCGGCGTCTCGGCCGGCAACGGCAAAGGCGTCCGCATCGAGTTTGACGACGAGAACGACATGAATGTTGGCAGTGGTGCAGCCGCCACTGGTGAGTCCCAGCACCCCGCACCCCCTTCTCATCACCTGCACTCAAACAGTATGCACGCCAACTACGATGTTGTTGTTGTTGTTGGTTTTTTTAGTTTTGTTTCTGTTTTATTTTTTTATTTTTTTTCAAATTGGTTTTTGACAATTACTTTGATTACTAAGTATTTGTTTAAAAAAACAAAAAAAACAATTTGCTTTTGATTTCCTTGATGTTGTGGTTCTCTCATTTTCTGACGCTTCTGTGAATTAGGGCTGATTATTTTTTTTACAGATTGTTTTCAATTGATCTAGCAGTTTTTCCCAAATAATAATAAAACAAATTAATTAATCAATTAATCTAGCAGTTTTTCCCCCAAATAATCAAATGATTTTTTTTTCTATTAATCAACTAATCTAGCAAATTTTTTCCCCAATTAATCAATTATTTTTTCCGATTAGTATAACAGTTTTTTTTAATTACCTCAATTGTTCATCAGCCCTTTATTTGATTAATATAGCTATTTATTATTTATAACAGTATTTTTTTTTGTTTCTCAATGGAACAACAAACATTTCTTGACATTTAAATTCTCTCACTCGTCATGTAAATTTGTAAGGGTTGAACAAACACAACACTCCCACGTTGGCAACTTTTTTTTTTTCTTTATCTTTGCCTCGTTCAGAGAGGCGAGTCGTATTGAGACACGCTGTCATCCTTTCAGTCCGACACCTGTCCAATGTGGTGCTTAAGCTCATTCCTTTCTTTCCCCCCACAGACACCACATCTGTGGCAGACACCAGGAACAATCCCAGCATCGGTGAGGGCAGCGTGGGCGGGCTGACGGGCAGCCTGAGCGCCAGCGGCAGCCACATGGACCGCCTGGGGGCCATCAGGGACAACCTGAGCGAGACGGCGTCCACCACGGCGCTGGCCGGGGCCAGCATCACTGGCAGCCTCTCCGGCAGCGCCATGGTCAACTACTTAAACAGGTAAAGGAACAAACAGGATGAAATGTGTCGAGGGGGCATGGGCAAACTACGGCCCGGGGGCCATGTAAGGCCCGTTGAGCTTTTGAATCCGGCCCACCGAACTTGAAGAAATTATATTAATAGTCCGTAAGTCATGGATAGCTGTATTTCATTCATTTTTTTCTGTGTTTTAAGAGTCATTTCAATAAAGAGCTAAATACTGTGGGGCTTCAAAGACATATTTGGCTGAAACTTTGATTTAGTTTGTTTTCAATAGACATTAAATCACAGGTTTTCTATCCCATGACGGAATTTTTCCTTTTTGAGTTGAGTTATCAAAGCACTCCACCCATCTGCTCTTGGAACCCCTCTGTCATATTTTAGAACCCACTGTGGCCCCACCAGTCAAAAAGCTTTCCCACCCCGGGTGCGAGAGCCTCTTGCCTTTATGGTGACCTTTGAACCTTGCTGTTGTTGTGCCGTCAGACTGGAGGTGCAGGCCGACGTGCAGAAGGAGCGCTGCAGTCTGAGCGGGGAGTCCGGAACGGTCAGCCTGGGCACCATCAGCGACAACGCGAGCACCAAAGCAATGGCTGGATCCATTCTTAACGCCTACATGCCTCTGGACAGGTGACGAGTCTTTGCTGTCGCTCATCCTCGTGGGTTTTTGTTTTGTTTTTGTTTTTGTTTTTTTGTTTTATTTAGCTTATTGCTTGTCGCACAAGCAGCTTTGCATTTTTGGAGAGGTACAGCCGTGTACCTTCCAATCAGTAACACATCGTACATTGCAGTGGCTGGTCGCGCACGAGAATTACGGCTTGTGTGCTTCACACCATTCAGTGGGAACGGCTGCAAATCGCAATTGTACTTTGTCGAAATTTTAGAAATGTCGCTTTTATTTTGCGAAAAACTAATGGAAACGCAGCTAAGTTGCGCAACCAACTGGATAACATGACATGAAGAAAACGTGGAGTCGTAACTTTATTGTCAGAATTACGAGAAAAAAAAACTTCCTGAGTCTGTTGAGTCCAGCAGAGACCCTGCTGACCCCGACCGGTCCACCGTCCTCTTCCTCCAATCACTTCCTGTTCTGCTCCTCTCAGAGACGGGAACAGCGTGGAGGTCCAGGTGGACATCGAGTCCAAACCCAGCAAGCTGCGGCACCACAGCGGCGGCGGCAGCAGCGTGGACGAGCAGGCGGGCCGCTGCGGCTGGACCTGCGCCTCCTCGGAGGTCCGGGGCGCCTCTGTCAAGTGGACCAAAGAGGCTTCCTGCTCCTCCTCCACCACCTCCTCCTCCTCCACCGGCTCCACGGGAGGCAAGAAGAGCAAAGGGAAGCTGCGCAAGAAAGGCACCAAGATCAACGAGACGCGGGAGGACATGGACGCCCAGCTGCTGGAGCAGCGCAGCACCAACTCGTCCGAGTTGGACTCGCCGTCGCTGAGCGGCAGCCTGCCGTCGGTGGCCGACTCGCACTGCAGCCACGCGTCCGAGTTCAGCTGCTCGGAGCCCGAGAGCGCCAAGGCGTCCTGCGGCCACGACTACCACGCCCGCCTGGCCGCCGCCGCCGTCAGCCCCCTCCCCGAGGTGGAGCACGACCGGCTGGAGCACTGCCCCGCCTCCGTCACGCCCCGCTCCCCCACCTCCTCCTCCTCCTCCTTGCTGGGCGTCGCCCAGGAGAGGGTCGGCCTGGTGCGTCCTGTCGAGCTGGACTCTCACTGCAACACCAGGGAGCTGCTCAAAGAAACCAACAACAACCACCAACACCAAGCAGCAGCAGCAGCAGCAGCAGCAGCAGCAGCAGCAGCAGCAGCAGCAGAAGAACTCCTGCATACAGACCGACATATAAAATCTCAATACCTTAAGTGCTGCACAGATGCTCTTTTTCATTAACAGCTTGCTTTTTTTTTTCTCTCCAAAAAAAGCAACCGAACTAACCATCGTTTCTGCCAGATTAACCGCCAGTTTCTGTTCCCGCCTCGTCATTTTGGGCAACGCGCCGTTCCCAGCTCGTCTCCCTCAGAACACTAAATGTTTGAGTTGGAAGACGGAAATCTGTCGGTTCACCGACCTTCACAGGGCTGATTGAAAGCGTTCATAGAGATGTTAAGTCACGTTAAAAGCGATTCATTTTTCCGTTGCCTACAAACCGGCAGGCAAATTTTTTTCTTTTGGATCCGTGTTGGTTTCAGTTCAACAAGAATGTTGCAGCTTGTTTTCCCCGAAAGCAAAGTCAAATAGGGACCAGGCTATGTGGTTTATCATTGGCTCCTTTTTTTATTTTATTTCATTTTAATTTTTTTTAATCCAAACGTATCAGTAACCGAAGAACCATTCTGTTTATTATAATTTTTTTATTTTTTATTTTTTTGTTTGTTTTCTTTTTCTCCCCCGGATGTCTGTTTATGAAGAATCCTCGAATGCGTCGGTGGTTCGAGGCCTCGGTCGTCCCTTTCGGTCACTGTTAAATCGCCTCGGCTGAGATTCTTTTTTTTAGGGCTGTTGGCGAGAACTGTAGCACGGCGGTGAGGCTTCGTGCTGCGGTGAGCGCCGGCGTCCGGGGCTGCTCAAGTCTGCTCGGAGATGTTCGCAGTGAAGGTCGCGCAAGGTCGGCCGCTGAGTGGGCTTTAAAGGTCTCTGGAAGGCCGCAGTCGTTTTGTTTGATGCTAAAAGTGATTATATTGACACGTAACCCAGAAGTCGGTGAACTCTATGAAATGCTATTGAGGAAAACGGTGGGTTTGCCCGGTTTAAAAGATGGGTTTTTATTCAGGATGACGGCGTTACCTGACTGAGTTTAATAAGAAAAAAGACAAAAAAGACAAAAAAAGCTTTGATTTCTCTCTGTCAAATCATGGTGCCTTCTAGAAGCTTTTTGTGTTCTGTTTGTCTCTCTCTCTTTATTTCTCTCCCTCTCTCTCTCTCTCTCCCCACAGTGTCTTCTAGATTCCAGACAACACTTTTTTACTCTCGGTTACACAAAGAGGGATGCTCGCCACGCGCGGGGTGGTGGTGGTGGTGGTGGAAAAAAAGACCCCACACTGCGGTCGACGTGGTGAACACAAAAGACTTTTCAATTGCCTACCAAAGACAGCACTCAGGCTCTTGTTAAATCTTGTCCATTCGACCCGTCACCCGTTTAAAGACGCAGTGTGACGACGCATCCCATTCACGCCACGCAAACCTACAGGCTGCTATTCCTTTCCTTTTTTTGGTCTCTCTATCTTTCCTCCTCTCTTTTCTTTAAACACGCTTCACAAAAGCTTTGCAAATAACCGAGGCCTCCGAAGGGCCCGAGGCACCTGCACTGTTACCACGTGTTTCTTATTGTCGACCTGCAATGCACAGAGGGTAAATAGGGAAGTGCAGACCAGCTCTGCTTATCCTCCCTATTTATTCGATTTTTTTTTTCCCCCCACTGTGGTTGCCGTTCGCGTTGCCAATCGGTGCTGCTGGGCAGACTTGAAGTCAAATTCTATTTTTTTTTTTTTCTTTTTTTTTCCCCCGAACACTTTGACTTCAGAGTGTTTTTGACTCGACACCTGTCTGTGCTGCTCGGCGGTTCCACTCCAAGGGAGGCCGCTGAGCCGGGCTAAGGTGAACCTCTACCAGGTAGATTAACAAAAACAACAACAAAGCATCTTGAATGGTATTTTGACGCAGGTCTGTTTACTGAATAATCTCCCGGTTTGGTTGCGGCGGACGACGGCTGCAGCGCCTGCAGTCGCGGCCGCCCGCGAGCAAGCGACTTTGATTTGGTTCTTCCTTCTCCGCGATTCTGTTCTTCACTTTCTCGACGTGGAAAGATCTGTTTCTCAGTCCTTATTTGAACACTAGTGCCAGATATAATTTGTAATTCATGCAGATGGCATAAGGTATTTGTATGTGTTTGGTAATTTGCTTTACTATATGCGTGTAAATGCATATCAGAAAAATTAAAAAAAAGAGGTGAAAACATTGTCTTGTCTTTTATTTCTCCAGTATTTATATATAAATAATGACATTTTACATGATAATGACATTTGATAATTATTTTTTAATATCATTATTTTTCATTGCACAGGGAAGATAACCTTTACATTTTGCATTTTCTTCGCCCGCTGTGAACTTTGTACAGGTGTGTGTGTGTGTGTGTGTGTGTGTGTGTGTGTGTGTGTGTGTGTGTGTGTGTGTGTGTGTGTGTGTGTGTGTGTGTGTGTGTGTGTGTGTGTGTGTGTGTGTGTGTGTGTGTGTGTGTGTGTGTGTGTGTGTGTGTGTGTGTGTGTGTGTGTGTGTGTGTGTGTGTGTGTGTGTGTGTTCCCTCCCAAAGTGCCACCCCTGAAATATATTTGCTAGCTTTTATGTAAAACAGACAAAAACGCTAGAAGAAAGAAAACGTACAGGTGTTGTTTTGCATTCAGGCTGTCATTGAATTTAGTTTGACTGGAACGTAGACTAGGTCAATAAAACGAGTACAGAATCTCTTTAAATTAGCAAATACGTTGATGCTTTACACCAAAGTATCTATGTGAATGAACACTTTTGACAAAAGCTAACCAATGACATAAACTCTTTTTAAGAAACGTCTGCACCCTGACAAAGTTGTGAGTCACGTCACAAGGCACACATCTCAACAGATGCTGCTTCCCTCCAGTGTGGACATCAATGTGTGGATGTGTGTTGGAATTTCTGCATAAATACGCCCATACAAGCGTTGGAACTGCTTTCTTATTGCATGGTTGACGTGCAGCTATAAACAGCTTTTTTTTTTTGGTTGTTTTGTTTTTGTTTTAAATACTCTCTGTAGGTACCAGCACAGCAGAAAATAAAACTGTTACAGCAGTAGATATCATGCAGGATTACTTCCCCACCCAGAGAAATAATACAGTATGTAAAAGAACAGTTCATTTCTTTTTGCATCCCTCAGCAGGGGGCGTCTAAAATGGCTCAGTAGGAAAAATGGATTATTAAACCGACGTCTCTCTCGAAGCCACAATATCAGATGAGGAGGGAGGTTCAGTTTGAAAATGAATAGAATGTCCTGAGCTAACTCGCCTCCTTCAATCAGAAGCTTTACATAACTTGTGTACTATGGGAGTACCACTTGCAAGTACATGAAGGTAAGAGGTCCGCTGTGTCCCGCCGCCTGTCTGCTGTCTAATGCAAACATTTGTTTGGGAGGTTACAAAAGTAAATCTGCATAGCAAAATATTCTGGAGAAAAACAGGTAGAGGTCATGCGTACGCTGACAGTGGTGATGGTTCAGAGCTCTGGCTGGCTGGCTGAATGGCTGTGACTCGACTCCACTGTGCTGACCCGTGGGCTTGATTCTACAGGTCGCGGCCCGCGTGGACTCAGGTCTTGTGCAGTGTGTTTTTATGTTTTATGTCTGTAATCTTCTTTTGTTGTTGTTGTTGTTGTTGTTGTTGTTGTTGTCGTTGCATAGATCCAAAGAGTTGTGGTGGTGTGCAGTAGCTCATGCAGCAAAGCCCCGAGGGGTCAGATGTACTTGTTGGCCAAGTTCTGAATGTCGTCCTTGGTGTACTCGGCGCTCTCCACCGAGGACAAGTGCTCGAACAGCTGGGTCAAGTGGTGGCGCTCGTCCTTCTCCAGAAGCATCAGCACAACCTGGGAGAAAAAACCAAAACATTTGCCTGATTAAAATGCTGCTCATCGTAAATTGTCGACAGATTGACTTGAAAAAGCAGCGTGCACAAGCATAAGAAAAGGCTAAAATTATATTAAATAAAAAAGAAATATAAATAATTCCAATATGAGGCGACACAGTGGGTTCAATTCCAAGAACCATTCTTAACAGCAAACAAACGTTAACAAACAAAAGCAAACGTAATTGTCGTAAAATCTCATTCCGCAAGATATTACAAGAATTACGGCTAATGCGCTTCACACCATTCAATAGAAACACCTGCAAATCGCAATTGCGCTTTGTCGAAATTTTAGAAACATCGCTTTTATTTTGCGAAACTGTCATGGAAACGCAGCTATTGTTTATTTGGCCCACGAGGCAATGCAAAATCATTGCTAGAGCTGGCCCGCCAGTATTACACAGTGATTGTACGAAAAATAGAATCTCATGTGGTGCGTCTCACCGAGAACCTCTCCACAGTGTGCAGGTGCTTGAGGTGCTGGTAGACCAGGCCGGGGTTCTTCTCCACCAGGTGGGAATGGAGCGCCCGCACCATGAAGCCCACCGTCTGTCCGTCCAGCTGGCTGCTCAGCAGGCCGGGCAGCGCGTCGGGCGCCGTGCGGGCCAGCAGCTCGGCGCAGGCCGCCGTGTTGCCGCTGCAGCGCGCTGCGTTCAGGGACTGGCCGAACTCGTAGGCGTTGGTCGGCTGGAGGTTGACGGCGACGTCCTCGCCTCCGCAGCCGCCCTGCGGCGCGGGAGCGACGGGCTTCTCGTCGTCGTCGTCATCGTCCACCTGAAACGTAGCGGGATACAAGTGGACTTTGCTTTATGTGGACGTGCAGAGTGAAAGAAGACAAAGAATAATTTGGTTTTTGATCAAAAATGAACACAACTGTGAATCCGGAAAATATTTCCCTGCTGGTGCCTCAATCAAATGGTTCTGGCAGCAGAGTTGTGAAGTAAACAAGTATAAATACTTAATACAATGTACTTCTGTACTTTACTTGAATATTTTTTCTGACAGCTTTTTACTTTTACTCGCTATGTTTGTACACAAGTATCTGTACTTTTTACTTCTTGTTACTTTTGTGTTTAAAAGATACAAATTCTGTTTGAAGTGGAACTGTTGGAACTCTGCTGTTGTGTGGATAAAAGTGGATCACATTTTGGAGGGAGAGTATTTTTGAGTCCCTTGAATTTGGGGTCACTGGTCAGTTCAGACCAGATTATTCTGTCGCAACTTCTGAATGAATGTATTGTTTTGTTTCGTTTTGTACTTTCTTACTTTTACTTGAGTAAATGAGTTGGATCAGTACTTTTCCTTTTACCAGGGTGTTTATTATTAAACAAATATCTGTACTTTTACTCTCGTTAAGGAAGTAGGAAAATAGCTACTTCATAGTTCATTGTCATCACTATCACTGACACCAGTAAAGTTAACTAATACATTTGCTTTATATATTGTGTTTTACAAAGTACTTGACACCCTGAATGGAAACAGTTGTGGCTGAATTGCAACAACAAATGTCAATGTTGCTCAAAGAACTTTTGACCTTATAGATGTTGGAGCGATACTGAACAGTTGCACAAGTGCATTCGAAGGTGTCCACAAGGTCACGTGAAGTTCAACTGGCAGGTTAATAGTGCACTTCAGTTGCATCCTAAAATTTTGTCCGAAAGCTGAACATCTAACTGACTTGCACAGTTAGATGTTCCACGCTTGGTTTCAAACTTTTATCCGCTGGCTCTCTAATTTACATTGCAGACTTCACACAGGAACCGCAAATTAACCCCTCAGAGACCAAAAAAAGACTTCCCTTTTGTCTTGTCTGTCTACACACAGGCCTTCCTGGGGCCTGATCGTCGTAATTTCCTCTTACACAGAAGCAGGAAAAACGCGTCACGTTTTATAAGACGCTACACTCTACCTCAGTTATGGGGACGCTCTTCCTGGGTTTGGCTGATGAAGAGTTGGCTAAACTCTGCCGGAGCAGCAGCGTGACCTCCTCCAGCTCCTTCTCAGCCTCCTGCACGTTGGGATCCTGCTGCAGAACCTCCTGCAGGTCGGAGCTGCACGCTAGATAGTCCTGGAGAGCGGAAAAAAAGGACCGGATAGTTGTGATCCGAGATCCTGTGAGACTCTTGTGCACGAATGGGGTCAGCAATATTTATCTAATTACTAATTTACAACATATTTCATAAACTTCTAAACATCTGGATAAATACTCTCATCAGTTTATCAGCAGACACTGCATCGCTGGTTCATCCATTCAACATAAGACCAGCGCTTAGCTAAGACAACTGCAGGATTCATGTTTTTAATGTCTCACTCATTGATGCGGCAGTGACACATGATCAAACAAAAGTCCCCAGGTCCCGTGATCCCCCCAACCCCCTTCCTCTCTGGCGCTGGCCACGAGTCAATAAAGTGAACGATATCCCGCACAGCCGCCTGCCCTCACCTTGAGGCCTTTATTGGCCATGGCTCGTCTGTAAAAGGCCTTTTTATTGGTCGGCTCCAGTTTCAGTGCTGCGTCGCAGTCCTGCTTGGCCTCCGCGAACCTGTCCAGCTTCAAGTAGCACAGGGCTCTGCACACACACACACACACACACGGAACCAGCCAGTTGGATTTGTGTCACTGGGAGCAAACGGCTTTCGACCCCCAATCGTGACTCAGCCACTGTGAAATGAGCTCATCAGCGGCAGCTGAAGGTGGTTGAAGTGGAGGAGATGCCACGTAGTGTCAGAGCAGTCATCATGTTCACCGGGGGGCGTAAGTGAGGCTGCTGTGTGTGTGTGTTTGTGTTTGCATGTGTACGTGTGTGTGTGCGCGCGCACCTTCATGTGTGTGTATGTGTGTTTGAGTGTGTGCATGTGTGTTCGTGCGTGCATGTGTGCGTGCATGTGCTCAATGAGAGGCAGCTGTGTGTGTGTGTGTGTGTGTGTGTGTGTGTGTGTGTGTGTGCTCTACTATGGCTGCCTATGAAAGATATTTTCCACTGTCCACGCATGCACGCACACATGCGTGCACAACACCTCGTCATGGGGAGGCTAAACATGGGAGTCATGAGTGGCAGCTGCCCTCTATTGTGCAGCAGGAGGAGGCAGGAGGGAGGAGGCAGGAGGCAGGAGGCAGGAGGGAGGAGGGAGGAGGGAGGAGGAGCGAGCTAGCTAGCGAGTGAGGCTGCAGGGAGTCAGGGAGGGAAGTCCGAGCAGCTGCTCCGCCTCTGGTTAGATGGGAGATCGTGTTGACGGCAGCGACGCTGGTAAACACTCCTGGGTGGACAGCTGTTTCCTGAGCTGCACCCCCCGAGCATTTCGCTCCAACATAACAATACGTGCTAATTCACCGTGGAGAGATGGACGGAGCGATGACTGGGCGGGATTAGTGCACGGCTGACGCAGGACGGCCCGGCAGGATTAGTCAGTCCGCTTTAATTAAGCCGCAGATGCAAAAGCAGGTTTCTGTTTGTTTCACTTTGTCATCTCAGGTGTCCGAGAAGTATTTGTGTATCGCATAGGCGTCAAACTCTGGCCTGTGGGCCAAATTTGGCCCTGCAGTGTAATTATATTTGGCCTGCAGGTATTATACAGCATATGCACCAGCTAATACTACAAATCCCAGAATGCTCTGCAGGATATTTTGGCGCGTCTATCGGGACAGGGCGTTCATTGAAGTTTATTATTATGACTTCATTGCTTTATTCTTGTTACTTTATTTCTAAATGTATTATTAGCCCGTGGAAAAAGGTTACTGTTGAAATTTAAATCAGAAGGCTGCAAATATATGATTTGTATTTACACTTCATTTATTTTAATTTGAAATTTGATTTTGCATGTGTGCAATATGAGGTTATATATTGTAAAGTATTAAGCTTTGATTGTTCCATATTCAGTGTTGTAGCAAAACTTGTTTGGGGTCCATATGAAATGGTTCACTGTTCTATCTGGAGGAAGATTTATCCAATGAATATCAATGTCGGCCAGTGACTTTGTCCAAGTTTGAAATTTTGGCCCACTGTGTATTTGACTTTGAGACCCCTGGTGGCGTCAAACTCAAACACACAGTGGTAAAAGCATTAAACGGGAGACGGCGACCCACCTGTTGGTGTAGATAGCACATTCTTCTGGCTTCAGCTTAAGGCATTCTGTGTACTTCCCCAGCGCCTCCTGGTACTGGCTCCTCTTCACAAAGTCGTTCCCCTCCTGCTTCAAACTGGTGAAACGGACCTCGCTTCTCCTTTCTGGAAAAAAAAAAGATGGAGTGGAGGCGCTTGTTCAATCTCAAATAGTAGAGCAGCAGGGATGACAGACGAAACTGGCGTTCACACCTCCCGCCCCCTGCATCACACTGTGGAGAGCCGAGCAGCTCCTTCAGCGCAGTGCAAGGAGGAAGCTGCAGCAGCTCATTGCTCCCTGCAGCCATCAGGCTGGACAACTGCACTCAGTAAAATCATTTTTCTCAACCAAGGTGCAATATAACACTTATTTATATGTCAATATTATGTAAATTACTTGGGAATAATCCAACTGTCCATAAGATGTAAATATATTTTTTCCTTCTTACCCTATAAATATTTTATTTTATTTCTTTATTTATTTTTAAGTAATATCATTTTCTTTCTCTTTGCACTATATTGTTGCTCTCCCCAATGTGGGATTGATAAAGGAATTTTATTCTATTCTATTCTATTAGTCAGGAAACCCAACAAGCAAATATGCATGTTAGCATTAAGGATCCGTGGATCCTTGGAATTGATGCTGTGGTAGCTCAACGTTGTGAGGCGTGAGAGTTCCAGTCAGCAGTCACTCGCTGTGGCCTGAGGCCTAATCAATCCTGCTGCAACGTGTCTTCTGGGAGGAAGAGTGTGGCAGCAGCAGCAGCGGCGACAGCAGCAGCAGCAGCAGCAGCAGCAGCAGCAGCAGCAGCAGCAGCAGCAGCAGCAGCTCTATTCTTTCATTAGAGTTTCAAATAAAGGGCTTGAGCCAGGGGGGGAAAGGAGAAAGTGCCTGGTCAGGGAACAGTGGTGACACGTCCACTCAGCATATAGAAAGATAAGTGCGCACCGAATGGAAACCAAGGTGAGTGAATATTCTGCTTTGGCCTGGACAGCACTCAGATTCAGTTGTTCCCCAGCAGTGAGCGTGAGCTCAGTTTTTGCACTCGGCATCTTTGCATGGTCGTGCTAACACTGTGGACATGTGATCATCTAAATGACAAAATATAGAGTCACATTGATCTTTGCCAAGGGCGTTGTTATTATTATTTCACATATTTAGAAATACTTGTCTGATGCATGCAGAATGATGATGCATGTCTTCTTACTTGGTTTAGTTCTGCAGCTTGCAGCTGACTGTAAACTACAGTGAGATGCTGTCGCTAGCGTTGAAAGACAACTCTGCCAGTAACACTCTTGCAAAGCGGTTGGAATCCCTTCAGGAGAGGAACCAGAGGTTGCCTTTTTGAAACCAACCTGCATCCCTGGCTGCCTTCTCAGCTCGGGCCTGGAGGACCTCGGCGCTGGGCGGCTCCTCTCTGCGGTGCTGCTGTGCTGACAGAGGCACCAGCGGAATGTCTGGGAGCTTCTCCCGCCACTCTGCGCCGTCCTCCGCGATCAGCATCCGGGTGATTCTGCGGAATGACGACGCTCGTCGCTCAATGTATGGACGCACAAACCAAACTGGTATAAACGGCTCGCTACACACGCACGCACACGCCAAACAAACACACTCCGAACAAGGAACACACCTTTTCTGTCTGTTTTTCAGTTATTCAAGCATCTCGTTATGTAATTCTGAAACTATTCCGGAAAAGATCTGTTGTGCAGTGTGCAGTGAAGGCGTGGCTCACTTGCAGTGCTGAACTCAGTCGCCAGGTGAGTTTCCTTGTTACGTAACATAAAGAGTTCATGCCCTCTGAGAGCCATAATTAGCTGATAGCCAGAGCTGCTTTTAAACACCTTCTAAGTCCACTGGCTACTCATGAGACATTTTTTTTAACTTGTTTATTTGATTTTAATGTTATGGCAGAACGCTCCTTTAGGATTTCAAATCAAAGTTGATAAAAATCTACCTCATGCTACAAAACAGTCGTTACGATATGACCACTGTGCCTGCTGGGGTAAAATAGACGATGTGATTTTGAACTTGCAAATATTCCACATGCTACTGACGTCAACTGCTCGCGTCTTGCTGCCCAGCAGATGAATTCAGGATGCAAATCTACCTGTTGACGCTGTCATGTGCTGCCTGCACACTGATGTCTATCTGCAGGACGGTCTTGTAATCCACGTAGGCCTTCCGGTAGCGTTCGAGGGACTCGTAAGCCATGGCCCGCCGGAGGAGGGGCTTGAGGGAGAATGGCTGCAGCTCCAGGGCTCTGGTTGGTAAAAATAGACGTGATGAGATAGGAGCAAAGGATCAAGTCTGCTACTTTGGCCACAGAAGACGTGCTTGAGGTAACTGTCTGTCTGGATATGGAATATAACCAAAGATTATGTTTAAAAAGATACAGGGTGACCCAAAATATTTGACATCATTTTGCAGGCCAATAAGTTTGGCAATTCTTGTTGACGTAACCTCTGATTTTCACAGAATGTATAGAAACAGATCAGGATTTTATATTAAATGTTTTATCTTTGTTCTGTTTTCAGGTTGAGTCATGCTGTTCACTCCCAAAGAGGAGTCATTTTGTGTCTTGGAATATTGCTCGCACACAGTCGCCCAGTTGTGACACGGCACACCCAGTTGACGTGTGCTGTGTCGCAGGCGGCGCACATATTAAACACTTATGAAATCGGCCCCATAATAAACTTATGATGTTCAACACCTAAACTGTTTGATGTCATTGTGCTAGACTTAGCAGTTTTCAAGATAACTGATTATGTCATTTTTTTTTGGGACAAACTGTATATACTGTGTATCCAACACGGTCCAATATTGTGTGTGTGTGTGTGTGTGTGTGTGTGTGTGTATTTATTGTGACAAGGCCACAGTGTTCCCTTCTTGAACACAGGCCGAGCGTCACAACAAGCACCACTGGTATATTGTGGCATTTTCGAAGAAGAATCTCAATGCACCTCATTGGTTACAGGCCTGGTTAGTGAAGTCACTCACTTTGTGCAGTCCTGTATGCAGTCTTGGCTGTTGCCATCTTTCAGGTAGCAAGCTGCTCGGTTGGAATACAGGACGCATAGATCGTCGGGACTATCAAGCCCTAGACAGAGAGAGGCAATATGAAAAATGAAATCAGCTCAAGCAGCATTATGTCACCATGATGATTGGGGAACGACTGATAAGACAAACTGTGGCTGCAGTTTGTATTCATTAACATCCTGCCTTAGAAAGACCAATACTTTATAAGCATCCAGGATATTACCTTTAAATACTCTTGTTGACACTCTCATGTTTTCATGTACTTTTGGACCATGAATAGGGGGTCATTTTAAACTCTTCACAAGCAGAAACACTAACTTTTTTTGTTTTTGCGATAAAGAACTTTTAATGCTAATTACAAGCTTACGTGTAAGCCTGGAGTCAATGTATGTTACAGACAAGGCAAAATCCGCGACGGTCATCCGTGTATGCCACCTCACTGGATGAAATCAGATTATGATCGGATGACTCAGATACGGCTGGTGCTCAGTGAGGTCAGAGTGGCAGTAAAGCTTATGCGGTAGGAGAGGCATTAAAAGAGACCCGTGCGAGCCATGTCGGCTATGACCTGCCATCGTATGAACTATGCACGTGTCAGCATCACAATACAATGTAATGTAGTGTCATATATTCAGAGACCTGAGCGGGTTGAAAGTGGCAGAGCATCCAGAGCGGTGAAGCGGAGGAGGAGTTTCATCCTTATCTCAAGATAAAAACTACACGACGCATTTTACAATATGTGGGACAAGGGTCAGAGTTCATTCGCTCCTTGAGTCCAGCAGCAGGGGGTCTATTTTTAAAAAGGTGGGTGGGCCCGACACACGGCAGACTCTATTCCTCCATCAATCGTTCGCTTTGACCCTCCCTGTGAGAATTATAGCAGCCGTCCTGCGGATTCAATTTCACACTGAGTGGTTAGCGGTCATGTGACCTGGACAGACCTGAGCTGACTGAGAGGCTTAGCGCTGTTCCGAGGCTGCACGGCAACTCGCGCACCCTAACAGCCACAGTGCGACGCGACGCAGTGCTGCAGGGCAGAAAAGCACTGACACACTGGAACACTGATTCACAGACAAGCATTTCACCGCTGGGCCAGCTCAGTCCTTGTCACCGTTACTGTGTGTGCTGGCCAGGCTGAGATTAAGTCTGACTGAGCTCAAGGCAAGATGTAAATGCATTTATTCTGTGGTTTCCCATTCGGTTTTTGAAGCGAAACAGAGCAGTGGTCGGAAGTGGTGGCGGTGTGACGGCCCTTTAAGTTTCAGGAAACAGTCACATAGACAGTGGTGATTGAGGTATCTATTTAAATACCATCTTTTTAAAGTATCTTTTTTAATTATATTCTAAATGTATCCATCCATTCTCTGTCACCGCTTCTCCTGCACTTGGGAGTCGTGGGAGGTCTGCGGGGATTTTCCTCTGGAGTCAGTCATCAAAACTGTGGAAATGATCAGCTGTTGTGCACATTTGCAAAGAGCTTAGACATTATGGGACTAGACTGGTATTAGAAACCTCACATTGACACACACACACACACACACACACACACACACACACAAACACAGAGAGTCAGCATCACCACCATCCATCCTCACCTGAGTCTGTGTAGCCCTGAATTGCGAGGGAATATTTCTCCAGCGCGTCTGCAAACTGTCCATTTTTAAACAGCAGGTTCCCCTCGTTCTTCAGCCGGGCCAGAGCCGGGGGCAGGGCTCCACACGGGGCATCAAGGTTGACGCTCTCCCCTGCTGCTGCTGCTGCTGAGCCACCACCACTTCCTCCGGCTGTCGTCCCCTTGCCGTTGCTCTGCTCCGCCTGGACCGAAGCCGTCGAGCCCCTCTTGCTCGTCCCATTGGACGCCTTCTCCTTGGAATCTTGCGGGACTTTGTACTTGTCCGAGCTTCCCCCTCCCCCTCCTTTGCCCCGCCAGTGGTGGGAGCTGTTGGCCTCGCCGTGCGGACCCCCGTCACCCCTGCCGTGGGGCTTCTTTTGAGCGTTACCCATGTCTCCCCTTTCGCCAGGAACGGCTGAGCTGTGCTCCCCTCCCACAGGCTGGATAGGTTGAACCGGATGAGCTGGAAAGGAGAGAGAGGGAGGGAGGGAGGGTGAGAGAGAGAGAGACACACCCACAGTAAGGAGTCAGCGGTTACATCACAGTGGGGGGAGGGCGGTTGACACACAGCCACTTCAGAGGCAGTTCCAGGAAGCGGCCTCACGCACGCTCTCCTGTGGATCACGCAGGAGCTAGCTTGCTAGCTGGCTGGCTGGCTGGCTGGCTGGCTGGGGGAGGGGTCCGGCTAGGGCTAGGACACGCGCACACGTAGTAAATCACGTTATCTGACGGCACAGGGGGGTTTCCAACCGGCTCCTCTGACACAGGAAGTGAGAGAGGCTCAACTGCGCCATCATTCTGAAAGATCTCTGGCTGCTGAGAGGGCGATTCCAGTGGCAAGGAAGCAATAGAGTAAACAAGCACACATATAGAAACACAAGGACTACATTTACACATTTTTGGAACATTAATAAAACATTTTTTAATACTTATTCACTAACTGCGTGAGACCACAATAGAATAGCTTGAATGTTAGAATGTTTTGGAATTACAAACAAGATTTATTGTTTATGATCCATTAAAAATCAATGAAATGTTGTGAGAATCAGTACCTTATACAATAAAATAAAAACGAGACAAACCATTACACTCTGGAGGCCAGTCAGTCAAGTGAACCTTTGTATTCTAGTTAGAATACTAGATGGTTTATTTAATTTGCTCGAGTTCTATATGGCTAAACACATATACATTATTCTGAAATCTGGGTCAAAGTTGTCATAGTCTGCAAATCACAGCTGTAAACGTCCATTGCTGACGTCCTCTTAAAAACTCACCGGCCTCCTTCACTGTTGTTCCACTGTCCTCATCTTCCTTCACTTCTTGGATGATTATCTTTTTGCTTTTGCGCTGCTTGTCTGGGCTCAATTCTGCCAATTTGTCCTCGGTTTGAGACAGGAGTGTCTAGACCACACAAGGGTAACATGTTGAAATAGAAAATTCAACACAAAAGTAGTGTGAGGCTTGAGTGCAAATATCACAGCACCATGTACTGTCTCTTGCATTTACTGTTTTAACGTATTTTAAACATGTCATGAGTGAAGGTCCTACATGAAAACTGTATAATGTAATGTCTTACAAGAGAAGTTCTAAATTGCTATAAAATACTCAACTATAACTGCTACCCTATTGTGACAAAAAAAAGATATTAGCTGGAACAGTCACGATGCCAGCCACTTACAACCGCTGTGGTATTTTGTGGCTCTTCCCTCAGTACTATCCTCAGGTCCTCGGCAGCCATTTGAAAATTTTCCATGTGATAGTAAACTGTGGCTCGACGCAGCAGGGCTAGTAAAGAAAAACACAGAGTTCATTTTACACAGTGAAGATGAGCTGCGATTCGGTGAAGTGTTTTCAAGTTGCGACTGAGCGTGAACATCAAATCATGTTGAAATCAAGCAAAGAGGTGCTGACTTCAGCGAACGCTGCATTGTAAATGTATCCTCCCTATCTGAGCTCACGTGCAATGAAAGTCAATAGAAAAAGTAACCACCTTTCATGTTGCCAGCATCCAGCTCCAGTACCTTCTGGCAGTCTTGCATGGCATTGTGCCAGTGCATGAGTTTGATCTCTGCCTGGGCTCTGTTGTTGTATGCAGCCACAGTAGGTATAATGGAAATGCTCCTGTCATTGAGGGCCAAAATGAAAGCAGACTGTTATTGATGCTCACGCTAATGGGTAAAAATGTTATGACGAGGCAAATTGAAAGGGCCTCACACTTAAATAAAAATAAAAGAGAGATAATGGGAAATTCATTAGGGAAGTAAAATGCTCCCTGTAATGAATTTAGCTGACCTGGAGTAATATGTAACCGCCTCCTCGTAATCGTTCGCTCTGAAAGCATCGTTGCCTTTGTCTCGCTCACGATTTGCAAGGAGGAGCTTCTCCTGTTGTGTCAGCACTGGGTATTTTTGCACAGATAGCACATTTCAGAAACAATATCACAGAAATGCAGGCAACACAATCATTTACGAAAAATATAGATATGATTTATGAAACAAAATGCATTACATGAAGCGTCCACATTAGGCTTTACTTTGGTATTTGTAACGACAGGGGGATCATTCTTGTGTCCATCCCCATCTATTCTTTCACATTCCTTTTCCACATCAAACCTAGAAACATGGAAAGAAAAATATATACACGTTATATGATAGATAAAGCGATGCCTCAGAACTATATGGGTTGTATCCATTTAATAAAATCTAAAATTAGACATTTTCTGAGTGAAACATATGGTGTGTCCTGTGTACACTTCCTGCAGCTGTGCCAACAGTCTGTTCTTCATCAAGAATGTGAGAAGCCAACGCGAAGATGAAATGACTTACTTTTCCCATTCCTGATAGTCTCGTGGCAAGGAATGTTTGACAGAACGTCTTTTTCCCCTTTGAGCAGAGGCCTGTGATGACATAATGGACTAATTTCAGTATTTTTCTCAGTCCAATGCACCTTGTTGTGTGTACTGGTAAAGACCAGATTCACCTGAATTGGAACAGAGCAATTGGAGCCTCGCACTGGAGGTATATTCTCATTCACTATATAATCAAACAGTGTCTGCTGCTTCAGTGAAGTCTCAGCCTTTTTGGATACTTCCTGCCATTCCTGTGGATAACAAGTTTTTTTTTTTTTAAACATTTTGAAAGTATTATCAATGAGAAAAAACACATAAAAAGTGATGAGAAGCAATTGGATGATGAGAAAGTGATTATAATATAGTGCATACCATCAACTCATCAGAAATTTGGCTCCACTCGTCTTTAGGCAGGGTGGCTGCTGTGGCCACCGGGGAGTCCTTCCTCAGAGCTCGGTTCTTTGGGTCCAGCTTCTGCAAGTGAGTCTCACAGAACTCAGTCAGATGAGGATAAATTCCCTCCTCACCAGACCTTCAAGGAAGAAGTCAGACGCTATTGTAAATGATGATATGCAGTAGATTAGATTAAACTGATTCATTTTGCAGAATTGCTATTATATGTATATATATATATATATATAAATAAAAATAACATTTTAGAAAAAAAAAAAAGCTCTGTCACTTACTGCAGTGCTCGTAAGATCTTCTCCAGATATTTAACATCTTTGCATTTTTCAATGAAACCATAGTCCAGGTGCTCCACAGGGACTTTTGCACTGTGGCCTGACGGCTGATGAAAAGACAAGAGTGTATCTCCACTCATGCCTAGGAGGGAGGGAGGAGTGAATCATTAATAAAGCCATTCTTTCAAAAGCTTTGATTGAAATATTTGCTGGGCTGTTATCTTTTGCAGCCTCAATAACAACATAATTAAGGCAACAGTAATTGTAATACTTAAGACTAAACTGTCAAACTGAACTGAACACAATGAAAAGTGAATTCAAGAAATCACGAAGAAAATACATATTAACTTAAGTTACTGGCTTGAAATATATCTAATCCTTCAATCTTTGAGGCGATAGATTGATAAGACAAAAAGTTACCTGCTCTTGATGAGTCTCTTTCCTGCCAAGGTGGCTCAACTTGGTCCAGCCTTGCTTATATCAGGATGCAAATCGAGTTTTAGAAACACACTTAATAAAAACAGACACAATCAACAGTCTGACAACAAGGTCAGCTGGCTAACAAGAGCTAAGACAGAGTCACTGCAAATGGACAAAAAGTAACCAGCTATTAAAACTGAACCTTTCAAAAAATAAGTTCCTAATGAAACTAAACAAACGCCTTCGGCTTAAGTCTACGGGACCGAGTGAGACCCTGCAGTGAAGATTTTAGGCAGCCGGGCAGCGTTTAGAGATCCCAAAGGTAAAGCGAATGTAGAAATAAAGGCAAAAAAAAGAAAGAAAAAAAGACATAAAGGGCTATGTTGCTATAGTGACCAAACACGGAAGTAGTGTGTGTCTAGAGCGGAAACACGTGACACAGTGGTTGGTCGGCTCCAAATTTTAAAACGTGTCACGGGTTGCCCATAGAAAACCATGTAGCTACCCGAAACAACATCGAGGGCGACCAGCTGAAGCCCACCACCACCACCACCAAGCCCGAGGAAGCAACACTGTCGACTCATTTTTAATCGCCAGGCATGTCTTTCGTACATATTTTGTTTGTTAAATATTGTTAGCTTAATGGATGAATGAATGACTGCGTCACCGTCATTGACTACTGGTCACAAAAAGAGGTGTAATGTAATTTCGGTAATGTTCACAGATTTGCTTTAAATTGTGAAATAATATACTTTATAACATAGCATAATAGTTGCTATGTAAACGTGACCAGTTCCATTTTGTCATTTTTGTACGAAAGTTGTTTATTGACGCAGGTGTGTTATCCACCCAATTACTTTAACAAGACGCCCGTCTGACCGGAGCGAATAACGAGGCTGTTCAGGAAATTAAACTCGCACATAACGTCATGTATTGTGTCTAAATCGTTTTTGTTTTTTTTTGTTTTTTTTTAAACAATCCTGAATGTTAAAAAAAAATAAATCCATTTGATAATTTGTATTTTCTTTAAGATTCTCCGTTATGTTGGTCGTACGTCATGTCGAAGCTAAAACGTTGCATCGTCTGATCGGTTTGCCACGTCGGTTTTAGTTGGACATGCAATGTTTACATCGCCACCTGTTCACGGACCAGGGACGTGTTGAGTTTTTTTGGCGGCTGTGGCTCCCTTTGCAGCGGTTACTGAGGGCACGTGACTTGGGGTTAAAATGTCTCGTAGCAACGCTAATGGCACAGCTGAGACTCTGGCATCTGACCGAATACACACACACCTCCGCCTCCTTTTTAATTTAATTTAATTTAATTTAATTTTTTTTTTTTTAAGTCCGCCCTGCTGCTTCACATTAGTCGTCAAGAAAGCCTTTAAAAACGCCTCAGAATGAGTCTATCCATTTAGCTCTACTCTAGATCAAGCTGCCATACGGTATCTAAGCTAGCTTTACTAAATCTGTGATGAGTCTTTTGTCTTTCAGGCAATCGTCTTAAAAAAAACAAAAAACTTTATTCAATTAAACCAACCTTTTGTTTTTTTTTTCTGTCTGTAGGTCCCCCTACATCCCTGTTTGGTGAATGTTGCTCTTGGAACACAAAGCCCACAAAATTGAATGAAAATGCAACACACCCCTGAATCAAACGTCTTCCTGGAGAGCAGCAAAGGCCAGCATGGTTATGACTGCTCTGACAGTGGATACTCTGGGTTTTTTCAGAGCCCACAGGACATCAGCCAGCTTGACTCTACAAAGTCTTTATCCTCTGGGGAATACAATGAAATGTCCAAGGAGAACCAAAGGCTTACTCCGACGGCCAAGGAGAAGACCAAAGAACCACTTAGATTCCTGGCCAAGGACTACAGAGCCAACCAGCAGCCATCACTGCTTGGCTGGACTGAAACTCCTAAAAGACAGTCCTCATTACACCATAGGCTTCAAATGTGCAGACCACTTGCGGCAGTCAAAGTTGAGGGCTCAAGGTTACCGTGTACTGCCGCGGCAGTAGGAACTGAAGGCACCAGATCACCATGCACTGTACGGAGCAAGAGTTCTATTGGCGTCTGTGCAGAACACTGGATTAGCACTTCCTTTGACTCTTTAGATGCTCTGACGGGCTCGTTTGTGTCCGACGCTTTAAAACCGGAGCCGGATGTCCCACAGATGGGTCGTAAACGTTGCCTTTTTGCGCAGATGAGAACTTCTACTCGTGAAGATGGCAAACACATCCCATCCATTCCTGGCAGAACCATTTCACTCCTGGGTGCAGATGTCAGCCTCTCTGGCTGTGAGCAGGTTACTGCTGAGTCTCCAGTGTGTATGAATGTTTTGGAATCCTCAACAAAGGAGCTCTCTCAGTCTCCAATCATTAAAAATGATCCATCAGATGTCTTGTCCACACCAGCATCGACACAAACACCAAAATATGTCAGGTATGTGCAGACTTTGATTTCCTTAAATGAGAATTGTGATCACAGACACTGGTGTGAATGCAAATCACTTAGGATTTTGAGAAGGTATAATATTTAGTAAACTGTAGTTGAGTAACATAATGTGTTTTGCTGTGTCATCTAACTCTGGAACAGGTCTGTGTCTGAAGACAGTGGTTTCAGTTCAGTCGCCCTGGATAAATCCCAGGATTCCTCTGTGGACTACGACGGATCCTTCCAGGAGCTGCTGTCGGCTAAATCCAGAGGAAACTGCGAAGCCTCAAACCCCGTCGAAACAAAGCGTCGCTCCCGATTGCAGCGTCAGCACCGGCTTTCTACGCTCAAGGAAGGGGGTTCCCAGTCAGAGGATGAACCGCTTGACAGAAAACCCCTCCACCAGTCCCGCAGCCATTCTAGAGATGACGTGTTTGCTGAGCACGAAACCCCGCACAGCGTACGCTCCGCTAGGTGTGATGGTAGAACGTCCTGTGACAGTTTGGCCTCCATAAAACAAGTCTACACCACTCCGCTGAGAGCTTCGTCAGTGAAGCCAGGGAATGTAACGCCCTTGAACACCGTCTGTGCTAATCCAGACACAACCCCTCTTAGGACGACCCCAGTGAACCTCTCTCTGACTCCAGCTTTGCAGCTCGTTCACGCCATGTGTCAGCACAATGCTCAGATGTTTGTGGGCCAAAGTCCGAGTCTAAGGGAGCACCTGAAATCCACTCCAGCCCTGGCAGAGACCCCAGTGATGCCCAAGACCTTGATGCCACTGGCGGGGCTGATTGGGAGGAAAATGGGTCTGGGAAAGGTGGACATACTGTCAGAGCTCAGGAAGAGGAACCTCAGGCACATCCTGGCTGTTATACTTGGCCTCTTGACACCTGAGAGCATATACAAGTGAGGGATTTGTCTTTTTGAGTCACATTAACCAAAGACTATTTTGGTAATGTAATTATTTTGCATTTAGATTCAATATATATATTTATTTTATATTTATCTTTTTGGGCTTGTTGTATTCACACAACTGATTATGACTTTATTCTAAATTTCAGCTAGTTTACTTTGACAGGCCGACTATACTAGCTAATCTAGTTTATACTTAAGCACACATTGCCCCCATCTCAAATATGTCTACAAAATAAACAAAGCTTTGCTTTGTGTGTTTGGTAGTTGTGGCCAGGTGTGCAAGAGCTGGAGGGAAATCATCAAACGAGACAAAAGTGCCCATTTGAAGAGGAAAAGCTACCTTCATCAAGTGGAGGCTTGTCTAGAGGTAATGTTGACACAATTTGATTTCAAGTGGTTACCCAAAGACTAGTTCGAAATTGAGACAAACTACTTTTGCTCACTGCATAAACATTATTTAAACATTATTTATTTATTTATTTATTTATTTATTTATTTATTTATTTTTGCTGTTGCTTTGATAGAAACTCCCCGGCATGATGTATGTAGCGGCCTTTAAATAACTGGCAGTAAATCACTTCTCAAACTGTAAAATGTTTCCAGGTCATTCAGCTTGGCAACATGATGTTGTGACTAATTGTGACGTTGATGTCTCGCAGTCTGGTGCGTCGTCTGTCTCTGGCTTGGAGAGAACGCGCTCTCTGCTTAAAAGGTCGGCCCTGAAGACTGTCCAGGCCCAGTCTTCCACCCCCAGCTTCTGTACCCCGCTGTCAGCCAGTGGTACCCCGTTACAGCGGAGTGCCCCGAGCTCAGGCAGCAGCAAGCGAGAGAAATTCATTGAAGTGAGTTGAAATGACGCCAACTGTTCATTAATGTCTTTCAACTTGTGCATCATTAACTTAGTCTCAAATGTAAGTCATATCCATATACGTGAAGAAGTAGTTATACTTTTGTATAGAAAAAAAAAACAACATAATTTTGATGAGATAAAACAAACCCTTCTTCTTTCAGATTGCTAAAACTCTCTTCAACGACGAGTGCCTGAAGGCGTGCCCTCGGTGCCAGCACCCTGCAAGGTGCCAGTCAGTGAAGGGCGAGGGTTTGTGCAGCCATCCCGACTGTGGCTTCCAGTTTTGCACATCCTGCTTGTGCGCTTTTCACGGTTCCAGAGAGTGTGGAAGCCAAATGGTCGGTTCTCGCAAGAAGGACACTTTGCTGCCAGGGAGCGCTCAAAGCAAGCGCAACGTTAGGAGGCTGTGAGTCACACACTCGCTGACAGTGAGGCTAAGCAACCGCAGTTGGATCTGCAGGAACCACATGAGGCCAACTTCTTACCTGTCGCTGTGTCTTTGTGCCTGTCTTTCTATTTTATTGACCTCCTTTTTTTTCTACAATGTTTTTGCTTGTTGTGTATATTTATTGAGTGTGATGTCTCAGTGACAGCAATGCTGTTTATATTTCTACTTCCATTAACTGTGCATATTTTTTGGATATTCTTGAATTTTTTCGAATTTTACCAGAATGGTTTTCAAAGCGTTTTTATATTAAATCACAATTTTTATACGCCTCTCTTGTTTCTCTCTGTTTCTACTGGTCTTTAATTTCTTTTGTTTGGTGTTTGACGCCATCTAGTGGTGTAAACCTCACCCAAACGTTGTCGTTTGACTTTACTGTATATTATTTAGACGTATAATTTTAAATGGTGTAGCTAAGGTATGTTCTGTTAGTGACTAAAAACCCGTGTTTTAGGCTCAGTCTGCATCAACAGACAAACTCTTATTTCTCTGGTATTTTCTAGTTAAACTTTTACTGCCGCCTGTGTTTTGAAAATGAGTTCACTTCCATAGCAACCTACGGAGTCTGTAATTACACAGAGAGGTTTTGTGTGTCTGGTGTGCCCGTTTCTTTTGACTCTGGTGAACTAGTTTTATACTTTTGCTACTTCTGCCTACGGGGCAAATATGTGTGGAGTGAATGCAGCAGGTAAGATGCTTTTCACCTCATTCTCCAAGGAAACTGACTTCATCTGAATAGTTTGGTCTACCTTTAACTGTTTATTTTAGAGTTCCCCAGTCTGACAGCCAGCAATTTTGTGAGTAGCTGACTTGCACTTTTTAAACAGGATTTCAAATGAGCTTTTTCTCCTCCTTTTACAAAGCTTTATTTTTTTGTCTGTATACAGGAGGCTTCCCTGGCCTCGGATGAAGTGTTGGTTCACTTTCTCAACAATTTTTTAAGCCTGCCGGTAACTTATTAATGTTTAATATAGAAGTGGAATAAGTTTACCAGACAGCACTTAAACTCGTCTAATGTTTGCTGTTACACGTATGTATCACTGCAGACGTTCCCGGAGTCCTTGGTGTACAACCAGGCGACTGGGCTGTTTGAGGTTGCGACTGGAGCGGCAGAGTTGATCTCCAGAAGAATCAGTTCAGCCTTGCACTTCAGCAAATCACAACTCCTCACTGGTGACCCTGAGGCGCTGGCGAGAACCCCTCCTGTGGCCAATGATTATGCTGTTAGTGTAAGTAGTTAACAATTCCTCTGCGTAAAGTGCTTGTCCGTCACATTTTAGACTGCTGGCCTGAGGAATCTGTTACTGGCTATTGCAGTGCCTCAACAAAGAGCACGGATTTCTCTGGGTTGTGAAGGAGAGGTTGCCCTTCTTTCTTCAGAGTGACCACTACAGTGAATACAGGTACTTTGGACAGAGGAGGATTTTTCATGTAATCTGTCCTGAAAAATTTATTACAGAAAAATGTTCAATGTAAATAAAAAAGTAAAACTATGCATTGCTCATTAAGTGGTTCATTAGGGTATGTATATGTGAAGGTATGCTCATCTAATTATGTAGAAGCACTTTTTGTCATTCCACCAGCTGACAAAGCAGGAATCTTTAGAGAGAAACGTGTTTTTCTTTGCCTTGATGTTGATTATGTATTTTTCCTGGTATTTCTCAGGTTAGCCAAATTGTTTAACCAAGAGCGGAATCTTTGTATTCAACGGAGGAAATGCAGCAGTGTGTGTACAAGTCTTCAGTCAACACCACGACTGCCTTCTTCCTCCCCATCTGTGATAGAAAACGACATGCTGAAAGTCGAAACATGCTCACAGAACCCAGAGGAGACATTTGCAAACCAAGGTAATTGCTGAATTAGCAAGGATTTGCTAATATCTATTGCAGCATCTGTGCTTACAGTATAAGGGTTCAGTTATTGTGTACTGTCTAGGAACTAGATGTATATTCCTTGACGATCCTGAGAACACACGCTCTGCTTCCTGCTTGTTTTCACAGGTCCCTCCTCCTCCTCCTCCTCCTCCTCCTTCTCCTCCCCCTCCTCTCCCAATATTAAATCTGAAAAAGCCCCAGGACTCCTTAGCTCACTAATAGCTCCATCACTTGGCAACCCACAGGATGAACGTCTTCCAGACTCAGGCAGCCAGACCAATAATTCCTCTGAAGCCCAACTGGAGCTTTTAGCTGCCTCAGTGGTTAAACAGGTGCTGAACAATTCACTTACCATAATGGATGGTCAGCGCCAGGCAAATACCTCTGGGTGCTTTAACTTGTCAGGAGACGATGCATGTTCTACCCTAATGGTAACAGAATCCTGGGAACATAACGGTTGCCTACGTTCAGCCAGTGGTGTCCAAGGTGGACTGAAGGTGAGGGATGACATAGTCCGAGAAGACGAGAGGCACACTGGAACGGAGGAGAAAATGGAACTACAGCAGAGAAAGTGTAGAGTGGAGGGAAGAGTCAGCCACCAGGAGAACAACCTTGATTGTTGCCACAGCAGCAGACCAGGCTTAGATCACTTCAAGGAGTTTCTGAGAGGAACTCAAGGCGAGAAGATCTTGAACCTCTGGATGGACATTGAGAGATTAAGGTGTACACAAAACAGACAGCGTAAGCACAGGTAAAAAAAAAAAAGTTTCTATTTAGTTCTGAACTTGTTTTTTTTGCACTGTTGATTAAAATTGATCAGGGGCTATTTATAGGACTTGTGGTAAAATGAGGGTTTGTCCCTGTGTTTCACATTAACACCTTTGGTTATAATAAAGCAGCACAGGTCTTTATAATGTTTTCTAACACTGACCAAGAACTTATGGGTTGGTATTTGTCCAGGTATCTGACCCTGATGAGAAGCTGGTACCTGCTGAGCAGCAGTCACAGCTGCTTGAACGTGGAGCTGCTCACCAGACTTGGGCTGACTACTCCCCCCTGCTGGACAGAAGAGAAGTTGCAGTCGGTTAAGCCTAAACTCACTGAGGCCATATTGCACTACTGGTATGTTTTAGTGCTCACTCCATTAAAATTGTCTTACACCACATGAATGTGTGAAGTTTTTGACAGAAAATTGTTTATTAAACCACACAAAAACTCCACTACACAAAGTGTGTGGTTTAGAATTTAGTACTATGAAAATACAGTCATAACATTATACAATTATTAAACATCGATCACTTCTTATTGTTTTTTTATATTTACAGTTATGGTTCAATTAGCTGTATTTGAATATGTAAAGCTTGTTTTAAATTTGAGACTTGCTGTTTAATTCCGTAATTGCAATGTTTCCACTCTTTCATCTACTTATTTTTTCTATAAAATATATGTAAAGGTTGACCAGTGTATTCTTTGTAATAATGGTCCATGTTTTACAAAATTTCCTCAACATAAACTTAGTTATTATACTTTTGCGTGTCCTGTTCTTCCTGTATTTCCATTCTTTCTGGATTAAAAAGACATTTTTATGTTTATTTTTCCATGTGTTGAACAATACAGTGTGCCATGCCTAACTGTTGAAAAATGTCAAATTCTCTTGCCACTGTTGGAAGGGCTCCTCGTTTCTGGTCATCACGGTGTGTTCATGATGGGGACCTTGATGACCCTGGTCATGCAGGTCTCTGGACAGACTGCTGTGCAAGTCCCACTGTAGACATGCAGCTGAACTATGACTACTTGACCATGATGCCAGATGACCATGAAAACCACCAGCCTCCACCCTCCAGTACTGTTCATCATACACAGGTGGGGACACTATGAAAGGTAGTAGTAGACTGTAGTTTTGTCACAGATTTACATAGCACTCAAAAGTGAGCAATGATGAATGACAACCCTTAACTGTTTCTAATGCAACAAAGTCATCCACATTCATTAAATACAGCTTCTGAGTGTTTGCAATTCCTTTGCTGTGGTCAAGGTTTTACAGGTTTTGTCTTTTGTGTATTTCATTAGATCCATACTGGCAGAGGTCAGCTGAGCAGCAGAGGAATAGAGACCCTGCTGCAGGCTCTGAGTGTTGACCTCAGTGCCGGCTCATACATAACAACCTTCTGTGAACAATCAGGCAACCAGGTATAGAGACTGCAGCTGGGCTGTCTGCATACATTGTGTTTTTACTATTGTTAGTCATGCCATCATAGATGCATCTCTTTCAAAAGTTGAAAAATACCACGGCACTCATCTAATGTGCAAATGAAGCGTCTGTGTTTTATGGGCAAAGCACCCTCTATACCAGCTCCAGTTCCAGGTAGCGATCCTTTTGAACATTTTTTCATAGATGCATCTCTATCAGATTGGAGGTCAAACATGTCTATTCTGTGAGTTACTCTTAGTGTGTGTGTTTGTTTCAGATGTGGGAGAATGCCATCAACTGTTGGACTGACCTGCAGCACTACCGTGAGCTTTTCTACCAGGAGGGACTCGACCCCTACAGAGTGCAGAGAGAAGCACAGGTCAGCACACACTGTGAGCTCCAACCTCTGGGGCTATTTATGTCAGTAACACTGTGGGAAGATGTGAAAAAGACATTTTACTGATAGATGTGTTGATTAATATGTGGAGAATATTTTGACAGACTTTTGGGCCTTTTCAATCTGAGACCCTGAGGATTACAGTTTCAGCTGGCTTGTTTTACAGTTTACTTTAGTCTTTCATCGCGTCACATCATTACAGTGGAATGTTGTTAATTCATGTTTCTAGGCTTGGTAACTTTTTTCTTCTGCCAATGCCCACCGTGTGAAAGTGCCAAAATGAAACTTGTTTGAAATTCATATTAAGGTAAATTGGACCTTTCACAGATGCCAGGACAAGCCGGTGCCTTCAGTGAAACTCGCAGAATCCAAATATTTTACTGCTAAATGGAAACATAACCTCACACTATGTTTTTGTTTCAAATTAATTGGACTCTTTCCTTTTCTTACACACACACACACACACACACACACACACACACACACACACACACACACACACACACACCTGCTGCAGTTCACGGAATCTTTTGGCCTCCTCCTCAGTTTTCCTCCTTGTAATTAATTAATAATGTCATTAGAACAAGTCAGTCAGACGTCAGTCACCCTCCACCGCCGTGTTAGAATACAGCTGGTCAAGAGAGGAAAGTTGAGCCACACGATTCAGAAACTACAGAGAAATCAATTTTCCTTCAGTTAATTTGTCACAGAGGATCAAAGGTGGCAAAATGTTAAAGTGCGGTTACTTGTGAAAAAAAGAAGACTTTGTTAAAAGTAATGAGCCATTAATGAAACGATACATTTGTTGAAAATTTTGCAGAAATATAAAAAGTTGTGGCAGAATGATCTGAGCTGAACTGACCAGAGGTCTTGCATGACCATCTGAATGGTTTTTAACAGCCCTGGGAGCAGCAAAGGCCTGTGGTGATGGTGAAAAGTGACGGTGGTTTTAGTGGAGGAGGTTTCCAAGGTGGTGACATTTTTATGGTCTTCTCCTCCGCTCTCATGCCCTCGTCTCTCTGCGCTCTCATGTCGCTCCTCTCAGCTCCTTTACTCCACCTATCTCCTCACCTCCGCCGAGAGAGCCATTGATGTGGATGAGGAGCTGAGGAGGGAGGTGTGCGGCCAGTTGACCCCTCCGTTTGAGGAGCTCTTTGACGGGGTGGAGGAGCACACGCTCAGCATCCTGCTGGAGCCGTGGACACTGCTGGTCAGCAGGGACAGAGAGACTTTCCAAAAGGTGACCCGAGCACATCCACAGTTTGATCTGATTCACACATTTGGAAGAAGGGTCCCCCTAGTGGACAAATATCCTCATCTGAGGAAGAAGTTGCTGTACTATAGTCTTCAGTTGAAACGCAAGCAGGATGACACTTAACGGTTCAGTGTGTAACATTTCTTTTTGCTTTTATGAATGTATTTATGGGCAGTATGTCAGGCTTTTATCAATATAAAAATCATAAATCAAGCCATATTTCTTAAAGACTGGTTTTTCACCTGCTATGTCTAGTGAACTATGCGAATGTGTGTATTTGACAATAACTCTCATTGTTTTGACACATTTTTTTTTTGGAAGCCAGGCAGCTGCGTGTAATATTGCTTTTAAGTCATTTGTCAGACTGTGTGTAGTGTAAATGTTTACATTGAAAATCCTGAAACTGTCAAATTTCTCACACGGCTGTTTGAAAAAAAAAAAAAGTTTAATCTTGTAGTGAAGTGCTTGGTGGGGAGTGCACATTAGTGCCTAATGTGTGCTGTGCACAGGTGTGTGCGTGGGAAGAGGTGCGCCGTGTTGAGAGTCGGGAGTACAGGGAGCTTCAGAGTTTGTACCAGGAGTCAGAGCGGCGGCTGAAGCAGGTGAGCAAGACTCCACCACTTCTGCAGAGTCAGCTGAAAGCCAGAAACTCATTTTTCACTCAGACTTCCACTCCCCCCTCCCCACTCCTGTGATCGTAGGATGGCCAGTGTCAACACTCGAGTGAAAATGACGTATTTCCAATGTTGCTGATTTTCTCAGCCATTCTGCTGCCACTGAGAAGAAACTGTCTTTTAGAAAGAGTCTTTTAACGGTCACTTGATGATTTCCTATGACACGATGTGATGTGAAAAATAAATAAATGTAAGTCTTTTTTTTTAAACTCTTTTCTCTTCCACGGCCATCTCTTTTCACTGCTGTGGCCGTCATCCCAACTCAAGGTGGAGCAATGGGAGTCTGTGACTTCCAACTCTTCCGGGACGCCCTCCAACTCCCATTCAAAGGCTTCCGCATTACCAGAATCTTGGGCGAATGTGCCTCCAAATTACCATGGTTACCGTTTAGGTTCAATACTTCGGTACCCGGAGGAGATCAGCCACTTTATGTCCTTCCTTCAGGACGAAGGGGCAAGGTAAGAGGCTGAAAGTGACACAACTGTTGAATATCAAGCATCGTCCTTTCTATGCAATGTTCCTAAACTTAAACATAATACAAATTTAAAGATGAAACTGGCGCATTTATATCTTTTGTAATGTATATATACCGAGGTGGACAAAAGTTTTTGGACACCTCATCTATTTGTGATGTACTCTATTGCACTAAATATCAGTGTTAGGTTTATATGTGTTTTTTATTTTAGTGCAGTCACATTTAGCCACACTTAATTTTGTCTTATTAACAATGATTAACAAAATCTATTCCATTTGTTTGTGTATCTTGGATGCAGCCAAACCTTTTGAAACACATAAAAAAAAACTTTTGCAAACATTTAATGACAATAATTGGGATTGAGCAAATATTTGAAGGTGTCCAAAAACCTTTTCTCCCAGCACTGTACAATGATCTCCAGGTTATCTGAGGATAAATTGTGTTTTTTGGAACCTGTGTTTCTGCCCAGCATCCATCTAAGTTGCTGGCTGGATTTGGATAAATACAGGAGGAGCTCCCAGAAGAGCAGCGCTGTCAGACAGGAGAGGTCCCGGCTCATTGCAACCAAATACCTCAACAGGAACTACTTCTTCGGGCCCGACAGCCCTGCCACGACACAGCAGCAGGAAGATGTAGGTCACAAGATTTAACAACACTGCGCTCTGTGTGATCAACCCATTACGCATTTCAGGTGCACTGAGAGCGTGATTGACTGACAGACAGCAGTCTAGAAAAAGCATCAGCGATAGATGTTTGACGGCAAGGTTTTGGTGCAGGATCCGTACAGGTTGGTGCAGAATTCATCAAAGTTGAAAGTACAGGAGAAACATCTTATTTTCTGATGTTTACACTCTGAGGTTTCGCATCCATATGTTGGACTTTTGGAGAGCAGAGTTCCAGTTGGTGGCTGGGATACTGAGCAGGACCACGCTGCCTAGTTTACCCATGGTGTTTTACCCACATTGTCTGGTTCATTACCTACGCTAGCATGTTCTGGAGCATGTTTATTCCATCATTACATTGACATTAACATAAAAATAGATGTTTGATTTTGCCTGTAGGTCTGTTTATCCTTCACAATGCTCTGGGTGTTGTTTGCGGGCTTATTTGCAGTTATCACAACATAGATTTCTTTTTGAAAACTCAAACCTGCCCCCAGCAGAAATGGACATGCAGATATTTTTGACGGTCTGTTTTGTGTACGAACCATTTGCCCCTTTCTAAACTATGTCATCACTGTATAAGGAAGACTCGCATCTGCTCATGGACGAGGCGCTTGTGTTGGTGACCCGGCCAGATGTGTTTTAAACAAGACAACAGAAGAGGCTCTGATTGCTTCCTATTACAAACACGGCCACATTGATCCCAGGATGTTAATGTTGCATTGGCCGTCTCATCAAAATCAAATCAAATTCATTTGATTGTAATTAAATGATTAATCTGACCAATTGGTCTGATAGCGACTTCCAGCTGTAACTTTATTTAATTCGGTAATGACGGGAATGTTTCGTCTCTGTGGAAATGATTCCATCTGATTATTCTAATCGTGGCATATTGAGTGTGACGGCATTTGCAGTGCCAAAATATTCCTGCGCCGCCTCGATCCCCTTTAAATGAGATTATTCGTAATCACAATCACATGGAGGACAGCGCCGTTCTGGGACGTCACCTTTGTCGTTTTTCATTTTCATCTCATAAATTCCATCAAAAATAATAAGAGCGGTGCCTTAGAATGAGGATGCCAAACCTGGTGCTTCTAACTCCGCCTGGCTCCTCCTCCTGCCGTTTGAGCGTTGGTTCTCGTCTGCGTGATCGATGTGGAGAGACCGACAGCTTTACTGCTTTGGCCCCTCCGCTCGCTCGATCACTCAGTCATCCAGTCACAGATCTGCCCCCACTTTCATCTCCTGACTCCTACTCCGGTGCCCTGACTGGTTCTGATTTCTAGAGTGTGTTCGTGAGTGTATGGATGTGTTCACAAATGCCCCGCGTGCGTGCAGAACGAGATGAGAGCGAGTGTAAAGCAGGGAGAAAATAAGGAGGCACAGCCAGATCATTGCACGGAGACAGAAAGCAGACGGGACTTGAAGAGAACAGAGGGATTGTGGGAATGATGAAGAGCGCAGCAGGAGTCAGGAGTCCATGGTTGGAGAGTTGGCCCTCCTCCTTATGTGTTCTTCCCATTGCTCAACACAAACCTACACGCAGTTGCAGTCTTTCGCACTTAAATCAAATGCATACATGCATCTGCCTGTGCAGAGTCACTGATGTTTTGTGTTTGTGTGTGTGTGTGTGTGTGTGTGTGTGTGTGTGTGTGTGTATACAGATATTGCATCTGGCAGGCGGGCTGGAGCGTCTGACGCTGGACAGCCTCTCCAACTCAGTGGTCCAAGAGATCCAGGACATCATCAGAAGCTACATTGAGGAGAAATGGCTCCCCCACTTCCTGTCCACCACCGAGTTCTCCGAGCGACAGCAACAGCAGCTAAAGGTGGATCGCCAGCTACAAGTTGTTTTAAAAAGCACATTGAGACGTGGCTTGATGGTTCGAGAACTTGGCTCGTTTATCTTCCCGCTGACAGATGAGGAGCTGCAGGCTTTAAGCACCAAAAAGGACTTGACTGATTGTGTCCGATAAACAGATCCGAGGTGGTTCATGTCCCACCGTTGTATGGCTCTTAGCGGGAAACCAGCAGAGACTTCAGGGAGTTCTCAGCCAGAGATCGGACTTTAACCTCTGACAAGGCCAGGCTGTTTTGTTTTTTGGGGTTCTAAGAGTGATTGACGACTGTCTTGTTTGCAATGAATGCTAACTTTCAAACTTAGCAAGATGAGCTCATGGGTAGTGCGGTTCTCCTAATTAGCTTTATCAGATAAAAAAAAGGACCCACTGAGAGGTAGACAAAGTTGTATTAATCAAGTTTTATGAAGTCCTATGTGTGGAAAAGTAAAAAGCTAGACAAATTTCAGAATAAATTTAGTTTTGTTTTCTTTTTTTGTCCTACAGATTAAATTTCCAATCAAAGTGGAAAACAGTATCTGAAATATTCTGGCTATTCCTTCCATCACTATATTAAATAGAGTTAAACGAACAATAAAACACTGTAAGAATGTCTTAACCTCCTTCCTGTTATATTGCTCAATAGCATTTTTGACATATACATAATACACATTTTAACTTACTTACCAACATATTTGTTTGTTGTCGCTTTACTTTCCATCAAGGCTCCCATGTTATAATTAACCAACATATTTTTGTTTGTTGTCCAGCTAGAGGGAGGGGTCTAACTGTCAGAAGATTGAGCTTTCATGCCCCAAAACACACTTGCGTGACATACCACAATCAAACTGTGTTTCTGCGGCTGCGAAACAATGACCTGCCTGAGAGAGATCTAAAGCCAGAGACATTAGCGGCTGCCAGGCGTGAAACCGCTAAACGCCGTCACCGTGGAGTGGAGGCTGCGCACTCTCAGGTTCCCTCATCAGGTGGCAACACAGAGACCGCAGATTCCGCGGCTCCGTCTCATTATGTGATCAAGTTTACAATGTTTGGTCACACGGATCCTCTTATTAGGTAATGAGAGGTAGTTTAGCGTTACACGGCGGGGGCGGTGCGTAGGTCGGGGAAGGTGACTGAGGAGTCTGAGGATTTGACGCGGACGGAGAGGAGAGACGCTGAGGTCAGAGGAGCGAAAAACCTGACGGAGCGGAAGGTAAAAAGCAGAGTAGCAGCTTTAACTGACACGAGGCAGAGCGGTCGGAGGGGCAACTGTGAAAGCCATTCCATCCTGTTTCTTTTGATTTGATTTGTGTGTGTGTGTGTGTGTGTGTGTGTGTGTGTGTGTGTGTGTTAGCGTCAGGCAGAAGACGGGGCCTCCCGACACGTCCGCCGTCGACGCGGAGCGAGAGCGGCAGCCGTCTGGAAGGTGAGCAGACGCCCCCCCCCCCGGGTTGCGAGCTGCACATTTTGAAAGCGGGGAGAAAAAAGGCATTTCCTGGCTGCCTGAACGCGCGTGCAATTTAGTTCACGACTTGGCTGCGAGCACTGGCTTTGTCAAACACCGTTCTGGCCCCGCCGCCGCGTTTCCCCTCAAATAGGATCCAGGATGAATAAGATTAAAGCATCAGCATCACTGACTTTCCTTTAATGGTGTTTGCAGTGTTTTCCTGGCACCTGGGCCGCGGCGCTGCAGTACACCGGTGATATAAACCATGGACGTTTCACCTTCAACAGTGTGATGATTACAGGAAGGAGATCATACACGAGTGTGACTCTCCTCTTAATGGTTATCTCATTATTGGCACGGAACAGGCTGTACAAAATATGACCATCATCTCATTTTTCTGGGAGCCTGTCCTGCACTGCAGACAGTGTTTGATTACTCCTTAAAAGTAATCCAACTACTTATTGCCGATTACTCCATTAAAAACTAATCTAATTACTTCTTTAACTACTTTGTTTTTATATGTAATCAATTACTAATTACTTTAGTTTAAAAAAGATATGGTAACAGTTGCTCAGTGCTTTGGAATGAACTGTTCTACGTGGATATTTTCTAAGTTGAGAACGTCGTGTTTCCTGCACATAACAAGGAACCACAATACTCTTTGATTTAGACGAGATGAACTCAAAATAACGTTTGTATTTGCAGCTATCAAACGCAATCGCCGGTTTTTCTTTTGCCGCCGCCATGCTTGTTTTGGATGCGTCGTGGCATATCACTGACGTTGCATGCACGGCTGCATCATCAATCTGCGACGTTTTGTGGATGATAACACATTTTTAGCTTGCAAAATATTTCAAAAAAGTAACAGAATCTTGACAAAGTAATTATGGCGTAATTACCAGTTTTGCCACAGTAATGCCGTTCGTAACATTACTCTGTTACTCAAAAAGTATTTTAATTACGGTAGTGGATTACTTGGTAAATGATTACTCGCCAACACTGACTGCAGATCATTGCTCCTGTGACCTCTGCTGCTGTTCACGTCTACACATAGCATGTTAACTCTACATATCTTATTTATTCCCTCCACTAATGTTCCTACCGTTCAGGGTTTCTCTTCACGGAACTTCAACGCTTCTTGCTCACTGTTCCACTGCAGCACGGCGCCTTGTGGATGACTTCGTCCAAGGAGATCCTGCTCTTTCGACGGACCCTCCTCAACCCCGTCAGCAGTTTGCAGTTCCAGCACTTTGTGGCTCTGAAAGGAGAGTTCCTGGAGAATGATGTGCTCTTTTGGTTGGAGGTGCAGAAGTACAAGGTAAGAGGCCAAAAGTGGTGAGACGTGTGAGTGCGCTGGTGGTTTCACATGTTGTCCCTGCTGTCTCTGACATTAAAGGGTTCTGGGCTGTCTGTTCAGTTAAATATCAATAGAATGCAATCCTGTTATGTATTATGACCATTATTATGCCTTTAGTTGATGATCCACAGTTTTATTCTTAATAGGTAAAAAAAACAAAGTCTAGAAAAAGCCTGAAACGGTCAAAGTCAGTTGACTAAATAACACTGGTCATCTGTCTTACTGTGTCCCTAATCAACCCTGCAATACTGAAGCACCTGCTCTTCAATTATATTTAGCCTTTAAAAGAGACTGGAGTAATGTAAACATCATTCAGAATGCTGCTATTACTGCTGCAAGTCAAAACTTCATTGCAGAGCCTTTAATGGCACAATGATCATCACACTGATTTGGAAGATACAACGATCATACAGTAGCTTCAGCTCAGACTCAGCAGAAGTCAGCCTGTCTGTCAGTGCACAATGCAGGAGTCTGGTGGGTCCCTCTAGTGGTCAGGATGGCTCACGCATGGGCACAGTTTATCATCAAAATCTCAACATGTCCAAAAATAGCCCAACCCCCCCCCAACATACTATAGTGTGTCGTTGTTTTTTGATTTTTTTTTCCAGTCCGAAACTCATCAAGATCTCAACAGTCAGAAACTGTCAGAAAACATACAAATTGCGCTATATGTTTATTTATTTATTTATTTATTTATTTATTTATTTTTTTGGGGGCTAAAAAAACCCAACAAAAAATACTATAAATAGCTTGAAACTCACCAAAATGACCGTCCCATGATATTTTGATGTTTTATGAGGAGACAGAGTAGTAGAATGCTAAATCTCAACACCCCAAAAATGGAAAGAAATCCACATACTGTGTCAATGTATGTCGATTTGGTTGATCTCCACACTGCCAATATAAAAGACTCACCCTGAATTTGAGAAAGGTTCCTTTTGTAAAATATTATACACAATATAGACAGTAATAGTTTTTTTTAATTATTAATTCCTATTACATTTCACATTTTAAAAAAGTGATGTTTTTGTCTTAAATCCCAAATAATCTCCCTCTCTCTCTGCATGCAGGACCTCTGTCACTCCCACAGTGATGACGTCACCATCCAGAAGAAGATTTCCACCATCATCAGCTGCTTCATCAAGTCCTCCCTTCCCCCGGCCCTGCAGATCGACGTCCCGCCTGAACAGGCGCAGCGCATTTTGGAAAAGCGCAAAGAACTGGGCCCGTACATCTTCAGGGAGGCACAGGTTGTGTGTTTGTATTGTGTGTACGCGTGTGCAAGCAAGCACACAACAGGATTCTGGCTGCAACTGTGCTCCCCCCCCCCTTGTGTGTACAGATGTCAGTGTTTAGCGAGCTTTTGAAATTTTGGCCTGAGTTTCAAGAGCTGAGCAGCCGAGTCCAAGAGGAGCAGCTCCTTCCTCTGCTGCAGGAGAAACGAGTCAAACACAGAGCCAGAGTGAGGAGACAGCGGAGGAGAGAGGAAGAAGCGGAGGAGGAGGAGGAGAGCGAGAGGAGGAGAGCTCAGGTGAGGGATGACCACTAACAATAAAGTAATAAAAATGATTTTTATTTAGTTTTTTAACAAGGGGAACCTCCTCTGCGCAGGCAGTGTTGGCCAGGCCAAAGTCCAATGCTGAGGAGGTGGAGGAGGAAGAGGAGGAAGAGGAGGAGAGGAACGAGGGAGGAGAAGAAGCTGACAGACGGGAGAAAAGACAGTTGAAGACAGAGAAGAACAGTGCGTCACCAACTCAGGCACAAACGGTGAGAGCAACGTCACCATCACATGGCTGAGATGTCAATTACAGCTTGACGTCTTCAACAAAAAATAAACTTGTCCAACGCTGGAAGAATGGCCGTCAAACTTGCTGCCGCGACCGAGATGTTTTTTTCCCAATCGTGTCACACTTGACGAGGGTTTCTGGACATGTTTCCTCAGTTGTCGTGGTCCTACTCCAAGTACATGGCAGCTCTGCAGAGGGAAGAGGCTCTGCTGCAGAGACGGAGGCAGTCCCAAGCCTCCCACTCCACGGCTCTCGGTACAGACACACACGTTTGCGTCCCTCAGGGCTCGGCCCAATTCCCCCCGTAGCTTTTAGACTCTGCTGCTACCAGACAGGCTAAATGCAGGGAAGCATAACAGCGAGATGATATTTGGCCGTTCCCACGGTTAAAACCCAACGCTGCGTCTCCATGACTGTGATATTAGCTGGCAGTGGAAGCCAAAGCATTGTCAAATTGACCCCGACCGCATGTCAGAACTGTCTCATTATGTGGAACCCCGGCCAAAATAACCACTTTAGTCCGTCCATTAAGTGTCAATGTTCTGTGCAGGAGTGAGCCAGAGGCCCGAACCGGCCGTGGGTGTGTAAATGAAGCGTGACGCTGCAGTCACTTATAGCTCGGAGCGAAAGTGCGGCAACTGAAATGGAGCATCATTGCAGATTGTGTTTTAACGAGACACTCGAGCAGTGATGAACGGCGAGCTACACCAGACGGAGATCGTCACCTTTTCCTGCGCCACCGGCAAACAAAAATCTATATATAATATCTATATGTATGTATAAGTGTGTATATATATCTGTATAATATACACACTTGAATACATATGTATATACATCTATTAATCTCGATTTAAAAAAAAAAAGGGAAACTGCCCACAAAGCCGTGACCTAATCAAAACAAGTCTGCGATCCAAAAGTGGGTTGCGACCCACCAGTTGAGAAACACTGGTTCACGCTGTGAGAGTGTGTGTGTGTGTGTGTGGAGGATCTTCATCAGCTTCGTCTCTCCAGACTCCTCATCCGACTGCAGCCTGAAGTCGGCGGGCAGTGACGCCAGCAGCCTGCGGCCCCCACGAGGCCACAGCGACAGCAGGCAGTGGGGCCGATGCAACAGTAGGTGGCGCAATGAGTGAGATGTTCAGTGTGGCTGACTTTCCCCCCCTGAAGACTCCTCCTCCCCCTCTCACATCTTACCGCAGGACGGGCGAGAGTCTGCAGCAAGCAGCGTGTGAAGTGACAACGTGACGCGGGGCTTCGACGGGAACGCCGGAGGCCGAGCTGGAGAGCAGCGTGCAGACGTCCACAGTGCAGATAACTGATGCTGCTGCTGCAATTACAGATGATGTAAGGACGGAAAAGTTCACCCGAAAAAAAAAAAAAATCAAACACCAATCATTATCGATTCGGCCCGGCGTTGATGGAAAGTTGGGATGAAGTTCCTTCCAATGGAACTTCTCTGGATCTTCATTTCCCCAAACTGACGTGGACGACGGCGTCATCTTGAACACACAAAAATCGCCTTGAAATGACGCTCAGCTTTTCTCCTCTTAAATCACTGCAACGATTCTGGAAACCATGTGGCGAATAAGTTGTGGACAGATAGAGAATAACACATCGTAAAGTTTAAATATTTTATTAAAACTTTTTTACTAATATCTTTACTTACATTAAAGGCTTTAGAGTTGTGATGGTAAAAAGGCAACAACAAGAACAACAACATGGTTGCATCATTGGGGGGAATTGGCATCGACAACATTTGCAAAGATCAGAGATTTTTTTCCTTCTCTCTCTTCAAAAAAGTATGTTACATCATCTGGAAAAAAACAAACATTTTGGTTGACAGCTGGGATCTCTAGCGTCAGTCAACATGGAGATAATATTGCACTTAACACTGGCTGGAGACGCCGTCACGACGCGGACAGTGTAAACACGTAGCGCCTGTTGCGCAGAGTGAGCCGACGCAGAACCTCCCTCGACCCGACTCGCTGGCTGAACTAGGCTCGGGCTCCCAGTTGAGACCGGGGCTCGCGATTGGCCCAAAGGGGTTGTAGGGTGAGGCAACAATAGTTTTAGTGTAAGCAAAACAAGAGTGACACGTGTTTCTACGGCGTGTCCTCCGTGTAGGTGTAGCTGGACGACGCCTTCGTTCTCATCCTCTAGGACCTGGTGGCCTCAGGTCTTTGTAGTAGAGTTGTGATTGGACGAGTCATATCCTGGCTGATAACACTGAGGGGGAAGCAGTCTATCACCTGGACTGACGCTCCTGTCCATGGTTAGCCAAGACTTCAGCTTGATGACACATTTGTAGGGATGCAGTAAGGCGAGATTTACTGGCTTCAGTGGAAAAGACAAACTCAACTATCGCAACAAACATTTTGCATAAGTAGTCGGCCGTCTTTACAACATGAAACAACAGTTGTTAAAAGCTGATTAAAAGCTGTGCTAGACGACTGCGTGTGTGTGTGTGTGTCAGTGGAAGCCGACCCGCAGAGCTTTGTTCTTCACCATGGTGAACTTGCTGACGAAGACTTTGGCGAAGGCCGGCTCCACCAGGTAGCGGTACGACTTGGTGAGCGAGGGCGGGGGCTCGGCCAGCGTGACGGCCGGCTGCTGCTGCTGCTGCTGCAGCTGCTGCTGCTGCTGCGACAGGGCGGACGACAGGAACTGAGAGGCTCGCGTCACGTAGTCCACCAGCCGGCGGTACTGCTGCTCCGACAGCCGCTCGCGGACGCCGTCGCCCTGAGGGAGGACACACACGTGACTGCAGCAGCAGAGCCGACCAAGTATATGAGCGTGGCAATAGTGCAGGCGTGGGCAAACTGAGGCCCATTAAGCTTTTAAATCCGGCCAGCCGAAATTGAAGAAACGATATTAATAGTCAGGAAGTCATAATTGATTTCAATAAAGAGCCAAATACTGTCGGGATTTTGTCGTGATGCTTTACTTCATTTTCAGTTAACATTAAAGCATGTTTTCTACATATCCCATGATATATTTTTTCTCCTATGAGGTATAGATAGAAACTTTATTAATCCCTCAGGGAAATTTGGTGTTCCAGTAGGAGCAGCACCAGTAAAATCACAGTATAAATACACTAAAAACAAATTCTAAAAACAGTATAAATACATTAAAAATTCAATAAAAGTGACCGACACAGACAACATAAATTGTCTCTGTGTTTGGGTCATCAAAACACTCCACCCATCTGCTCCGGAACCCCTCTGTCACATTTTAGAACCCATCGTGGCCCCACCAGTCCAAAAAGTTTGCCCACCCCTTGTGATAGCACGTTGCCATGACAACCAAACACTCGAGCAACAAGATGGTAATCACCCAGACAGCAGGGACCCAGGGGAAGGGGAGAGGGGGGGCAAAGGTTCAGCAGACATCCGTTAAGAAGGATCTGAGGTGGCCAACACAATCAGCTGAGGTCATGCGCTGCTGTCTGTTCACGGCCGAGTGCTCGCTGCTTCAGCGCTCGTCACTCCTCACATTTCTTGGAGCGAAAACGCCTCAAACGTGCGATGACGTAAAAAACATTAAGTGCATTTTTGTCCTAATGCGAGTGTGCAAGCAAATGAGCTAAAGTCGGCTCTTCTGCGAGAAATTCATTTAATTACAAACTACATTTTCATGTCATTTTATAAACCAGGGTTTCCCAAACTTTTCCAAGCCGTGGTCCCTCAAAACCAACCGACACTGCTAATAATGCTAATGCAAGTGCTAATAATAATAATAATAATAATAATAATTACACTATGTCTGATAATAGTTAAAAAATAATTCAATTTGATTATTTTCTCCAATTTTTGTTGGCCCCCACTTGGAAAACCTTTAAAACCTTTATATCATATACAACACTACTGTGACAGGTGTGTGTGTGTGTGTGTGTGTGCGTCCATCAGCAGTCTCACCTCTGCCTCGGTGCTCACAGTCTGCTGCTGCAGCGTCAGGGTGAGCTGGTTCGGCTCGTCCGGTTCCTGCTGACACTCCACCTGCCAGGAGGACACCAGCGTTCACTCTTTGGCCCAAGCCCTGGAACCATCGCTTAGAAAAGATGCTTCCAGGAGCAATCAAGAACCTCCTCTCCCTGTCTCCCTTGGAGCTGGTCGTTACCTCGGTGATGGGGAAGGCCTGCTGCTGGGTGTCCTCGCTCACACTGACCACGAATAGCACCTCGGAGGTGAGCAGCAGGCAGCCGCCGTGCTCCTGGCCCGACCCGCTCACGATGATCACCTCCAGGGCCATGTGGAGCTCCGGCCGCCCCAGAGACTGGAGCATCTTCCTGCAGTTCCAGAGAGCAGCCACATTAGAAACGGTGCACATTTTAAAATTAGACTCATAGAAATGAGACCACTGTCATTTTGTGCTGCGCCAACCCTTTTCTACAGGCGGCTATTACACTATTACAACAGGTGGCACAAGTGTTCACATCCTGCACTTTAGTAAAAGTATAGATACTTGTGTTAAAACTAACCCTAAGTACTGCTTCAACTCCTGTACTCAAGTAAAAGCAAGAAAACACACGTTCTGAAATGTCCTCAAGAATAAAGTCAAAATTATTTTTTTTTTGGAATTAATGAAACAATACACTAGTTGATAAATTGAGGTACTCTAAAATAATCTTCATCTAAAATATACTGCACTTTTATATTGAACTACACAATAGTATGGTCCAAAAAGCTCCACTTCAAGCAACGACAACTATATATATATATATAAAAAAGTGAATTACTTTTAACAGAATTTATATCTTTTAAACATTTTTAAACACTAAAGTAACGAGCATCTTTTTCCAATGTCAAGAGTGAAAAATCCAATTTGTGTACAAATGCAGGGAGTAAAAGTAAAAAGTTGTCAGTGAATTATTTTGCAGTATTTTGCAAGTTGTTAGTTCCCACCTCTGACTATTACAATGACGCACACACACACACACACTGGAGGTACTCACGTTTCCATAAAACACACGATGCCTAAAAGGTGCCAAACTCTGCTGGACGCGCGCGCGCGCACAAACAAACTGACCCTATGTGCACGTGGTGCGGCAGCAATCAGGCGGCAGCAGGTGTTCGGCCTGCTGAGCAACACGTGTGTGGGAGCGGCTGCAGCAGCAGCTCTGGACGACGCTCTGCTTCTGCTCAGTGGAACTCCCGCTGCAACACCGTGAGCCCCCCCCACACTTCTCTAGGCTACCTGAAGTAGTAAAAAATAAAAAAGGAGGAGGGGTGGGGTGGGGGTGTGGGGGGCCTGATGGAAACCAGCAGCAAGAGTCCTGCAGGGATCCGCTAGCTCAGCCCCGCGGCTTCTGCAGTGGAAACATCATTGCTGGTGTTGTCCATCATGTTTACTACAACAGGGTGTGGACTAAATCCTTCAGAGGGCAACGTCCTCTTGGGAGGGAACATGCGTATGTGTCTACTCATTAGATTCTCAGGTTGATTCAATGCTAGAAAAACTTGTACGTGTTGAACGTTGCAGCGTGAATGCTGTTTCCACCACTGCTGCCCGCAAGACGAAATCTTCATCCGCTCACACTTTGTCTTTTTCACTCACCGAGCTAATCTGTGTCGTCTGCCCGCCCGACACTTTCCGTCTGGGTCCAGCGCTGGGACGGCGGTGCTTCCGCGCCGATGACAAGCGAAGAGAATTATGGTCTCTAAAAGTCGGCCTTTGTCCTCGCGTGACGGGACCGGGTGTTTGACGAGCGATGGGAAAAACTACCTGAATTTGCGATTTCACGTAAAAGCTTCCACGGCTCCCTGATAAACCCTCTGGCCGAGCAGGCGGAGGCCCACCGCTGTAAAATCTTTTTTTTTTTACGAGCGTATGAACGGTTCCACTGACAGAGCGGAATCCTTGAAACACTCCCGACACGACGCGCCGAGCCAAGTGCTCTTTCTTTCTTTTTTTTGGACAAGGCCGGAGCGAAAGGTAACCTTCTGCCGGCATGAGGGAGCAAACATGTGAGTCTCGTAAAAAGCAGAGTTTCCTTTCGAAGGAGAGAGGGATGATGGCACCGAGGAACACCTCTGGACAGACTCACGCTCCAATCACCAGAGCAATTTCTAGCTGGCGGCTTTGGCGGAGTGCTTATAAAAACCTTTTAACATGGCTGGATGAGGAAGGGGGTGGGGGGGTAGGTAGGCTGGCTACCATGTGTGGGATCAAGGTCAAACTTCTTTCCAGGCTCTTCTTTCTTTTCTATTTTTTTTTTCAAAGTGAGAAACGAAGCCACTAAGTTTTTAAACAAGACAGCAAAAATGATGAGAGAGAAGTGGAGGAAATGGAGCGGCGGATCCTGGAGGGAGTCCAAGGAAAGCCAGAGGCGAGAACACATGTCCCACTTCTGAGGGGAAAGGACTGGCAGGGTGGGGGAGGGGCGTACCAGACATATTTCAGGTGGCTGTTGGGGGCCTGAGCGGACTTCTCCTCAGCAGGCAGGCTCAGTTGTTTGGGGAGCTGCCAGAGTCCTGCGCCGTGAAGGATCCCTGTTAGACCAGGAGACACGGAGGCAACCGTCAGTCAGGCAACAGTCGTCTCACAGCTCTCAATACTGCATTCTTTCTTCTTTTTCACAACCAAGCTGTAACTTTTTAAAACAATTATCAATGTTATTTTCTATATTTTTATTTTCTGTGTGCTGAAAACCTCAGTGACCCCAAAGCCGAGGGCCTCAAAAACAATCTCATTTAAAATAATCGTAAACAATCTAAAATGTGATTGTTTGAACAGAGTTTGTATCTTTTAAACACAAAAATAACCAGCATGTTTATCCAATATAAGGAGAAGAAAGTACAGATATTTGTGTACAAATGTAGGGAGTATAAAGCAAACAGTCGTCAGAAAAAGAAAGAAAATGAAGTACGGATATAAAGTACAGAGATAGAAAAAAATTGTTTCTTCCCACCTCTGGCGTACGCGCAACACTTTTAAAATACTGCCACACGCAGGCAGGGCAGCTGTGTGCGTACACTGTGCGTGTGAGTTCATAATTTGTGTGTGTGTGTGTGTGTGTGTCTATGCACACGCGCAGCCGGTTTCTTTCATCTCATTCCGTCTGTCAGCAGCAGCAGCAGCAGCAGCAGCAGCAGCAGCAGCAGCAGCAGCAGCAGCAGCAGCAGCAGCAGCAGGCCAGTGAAGTCATCGACCAGTTAAAGTGGAGCCATAAAGGAGGCAGTGAGCTCCATTAATGATGTCACTGCCGCGGCACTCTGCAGCGCAGCCCAGCTCTGACTGGGTGTTTGCATTGGTGTGTGTGTGTGTGTGTGTGTGTGTGTGTGTGTGTGTGTGTGTGTGTGTGTGTGTGTGTGAGTACACCCATGAGTTTCATATGGCAGGATGGAGACATGACGCAGATCAATGCTTCTGATCTGCTGTGAAGAAGTCTCTCCCTGTGCGGGGAGATGACTGTGTGTGTGTGTGTGTGTGTGTGTGTGTGTGTGTTGGAGCCAGGCTTTCTGACAGAACTGCTAGAACCCTAACCCTAACCCAGAGCTCCCATGCAAGTCTATGGGGTCAAACCTCAACTTTGTCCTAGAGACATGGGACCACTTGCAGGTTCATCAGGATCCGTCAAGACACGCCCCCGTCAAACTTTGCTCTGAAGTCACAACCTGCCTTGCTTGCTCTTCTCAGAGGAGTGCACACGTGCACACGCAAACAAGTTTGCAAGATTAAGTAATGAGTGAATGAGTGTGTGTGTGTGTGTGTGTGTGTGTGTGTGTGTGTGTGTCATTGGGGGTTCTTCAGAAGTCCTCCTGGACACTGTCTGACTTAAAGCTGGGCCTAATAAACACATCCGAGCGGAGCCAAGAGCAGGAAAGTGGAGCAATTGTCCACTGATGGATTTATGATTTCCCTAATACACCGGCTCTAATTCCTCGATGTGTTTATTAGAATATTGTTGCCTCGGGCTCCTTGGAAAGTTATACACAAGATTTATTTGTTGAACTGCGTTAAATCCGAGGCCTCGCTGCCGCGGCCAAATCTCTCTTTTCGCTTCAGTTTCCTGCCATTTGCTATTAACAGATATTTTCAAGTATGTTGCAAATGTTAAAATAAACGTCTCGGGTTCGAATCAATAAGAGCGTTTCCTTGGCATGCCTCGCGACCTAAGTACCCCCCCCCCCCTCGTTTTCCAGCCAAATAAATACAGCATTCGCTTTTGGTTGCACAAGCACTTTTTAAAAGCGTAGCGCCGTCTCCAAAACCACTTAGTCACACCTCGCTTGTTCTAATTGAATTTTAATTGGCCAGTGTTTTCCGTAATTGGGAATAGTCTAAGAAGAATATAATGACCAGCAGAGGACCTGGGCCACCCTGAACTCACCGTATCCAGTCTGCGACACCAGCTCGGCCGCTCCTCCGATGGGCTTGGTGAAGACCCCCACCAGGCCTTTCCCCACGCCGGAGATCACGCCTTTGGCTCTGCTGCCGGCCGAACACTGGAGCTCCCAGTTCCTCTGGAAGTTCTGCATGGGCTGATCCACAATGCCGGCGATGGCCCCTGAAAGAGGAGCGAGGACGGCGCCGATTCAGTGGCAACGAGCGATCAGTTACACGAATGAATGCGTTTAGATGCAGAGTTTGTGGAAAGAACACATTAAACTGACATCTGCTCAGGGATTATTTTACACTTGGCAGTTGGTTCAGAAAAAGGGGATCTCTGAGGAGAAAGACCTCACACAAGTTGGCCAATGATTAATCATCTTTGTGCTGCTAAAAACAGTGATGATGACATTGACATGCAGCTATTTTTTATTATCTTCAGTTTGGAGGAATGTTAGTCCAGGAGTTCCCAAACTTTTCCAGACCACTGCCCCCCAAAAGCATTAGCTTCTGGCTGGAGACCCCTTCACAAACCAACAGATGTATAGAAACATCAAGTGTGAATGTTTTTCTTACTTTTATTTGCTATTCAACAATCTTTAGATTTGTTTAGAATATGAATACTATCAACTAACATGTTGATCATCGTGGCCATTTTGCTGTATGGCTGACTTTAGTTGTGTTTTTCTGCAGCAGTGTCTTCCACAGCTGTGCTGGTGTTTGCTCCTTCAGTCTCTTTGTCACAAACCTGTTGTCCATTCTGCACTAGCTAGGCTAGTTTGAGGAGCACATCCACTTGACAAATGACGCAAACCAGCACATCACAGACCGGACGCCATGAACAATGTTTTTGACTGGCAGGCAATCATATGATATATCATTATAGATCATATTTAATAACAATACTTAAACAATAATTAAATTATATTTGATAATAATAAAAAATATAACTTGATTCTATAATTTGCATTTTTTTTTCTCTCAAATTTTCTACGGCCCCCCCTGGCGGCCCCCACTTTAAACACCACTGTTAGTCCAGCCCCCCACAACCCCTCATCCTCCTCTTCAGCAACCTACCTAGCAGACTGATGCCGAGGCGTGACAGCCCCTGCCTCAGTCCGTCCCCCAGGCTCTCGGGCAGCTGCCGCCTCCACTCCTCCTGCCTGGTGTAGTGCTCTTCGTCCAGGGACAGGCGGTCCATGTTCCTGGCCAGGCTGGTTGCCAGGTTGGTGATGGAGGTCAGCGTACCTGTACGCCGTCGGCGTCACAGAGTCAGTTCTCGAGCGGCCAGATTGGTGATTTGTGGCGTTGGTGCGCAATACAAAAAAATAAATGGATAAAAAGCATGCGTCTCCGTCGGCTTCTTACCTTTGGAGATGTGTTTGACAAACGACGAGGTCCCCCGGGAGACGCCGCTGACGAAGGCCCCCGGGCCCCGGGTCAGGCCCTCATAAGGCAGGCGGAAGAAGTCGGACACGCCGTTGCCGATGCTGCGCACCAGGCTGGCAGGGCTGCCCAGGATCTCCAGGGAGCCCACCACCCAACCTGACACAGTCAGATGATACTTCACTTACTTCGCACTAATTAATCACAATTAATCAGGCGCCGTGAGAGAAATATGTAATGCTTGGAGATCGGTGCCCATTAATCAGCAGTGCCAGGATTATTTATTTTCCATGAGTAGCGGCGAAGAATAAAGGCTTCGCTTTTTTTTTCTTTTTTTTTTAAACCTACTTCAGAGCGGCTTCAATCTCAATTTCCTCGACATTAACCAGCCGCACGCTGCTCTTTCAGCAGGCTGTACAAGATCCACTTGGACTGGACGCAAATACTCAAATGAATAAACTTTAACTGTATTATTGCTGGAGCGAGCCGAGGTGGCGTTCGAGGTGCACAACTCTCCGAGCGTAACACATCATTCGGCAATAATCTCTCGCGCCGCTGAAACAACGCTGGGCAGAAATCAAAAGAAATACGGGAGGAACACCTGCTCCGCGCCGGGATGTTGGACACATGAGACTCAGTTTCCCCATCCTGCACCAGCCAGGAGCAAGTTATTCCGAGCGGGGACTTTTCCAAAGCAAACGCAGAAAGTTGTGTTTTTAAATCATCAATTTGGCTTAAATATTGTTTTTATTGAGGGCCTTTCTGAAACATGCAGGCACGCACACACACACACACACACACACACACACACACACACACACACACACACACACACACACACACACACACACACACACACTCTCTCTCTGGAATGATATCATACATGTGGCAGCGTCAGATTTATGGCCTCCCACTATCTCACCTCTCTCATGCAGTGCCCCTGCAGATGGCACGGCCCATTCATATTTATGCGCTGACAATTGCATCAGAGAAATCAAATGGCCGTCGGCGGGGACGCCAGACCGCTGCTCTGCTCTCGTTCCCCATCAATTTGTGCTGTGAGTGATGGACTCTAATGGCAGGAGACCCGCTCCGCTGGCACCTAGTGGGTCTTTTCTGCCTCACATCGTCTCCCAGTTGTGGTTTTTGGTAAAGAGAAAAACATTCAAAAAAAGAATCCTGACAGGAGCCGATGTTTACTGGGGTGACTCATGCCTTTAAATGCAACGTATGCTGCAGCGCATGCACAGGGAGACTCGGCCCTTTTCGGCGTCCACATGCCCTTAAGTCTTTGCACGTGCGTGCGCGGATGTACGTGCGACGGCGGCGCGGCGCATCCCGCGGCTAATCACTCCCAGAATTGACGCGTTGAAATACGAGCCGAAGCGACGGCTCTAACGAGAGACAGCGGGTAGGAAGCGTCTGTCCGCAGCGGTGATTTCTAATGTGGAAATGACGGCCTTAAGTCGGACCATGTGCCGCGGCTTCGGCGGGACAGCGGAGGACACAGAGCCTCCGCCGGGTGTGAGGAGTAACTCACGGCCACCGCACGACTCATCGGTCCGAGCCGCTGGCTAAACGCTCCGTCCAGACTGCGAGGACCCGTCCACACCTCTCTCTCTCTGTGTGTGTGTGTGTGTGCCCTGCCTCCTGGAACTGCACAGTGTCACTGCAGTTTGTGTGTGTATGATGTGTTTGATGAGGTCCTGTTGGGGCAATTCAATTCAAAGCTCAACGCTGGGATTGGTGAGATTTGAATTGTTGGACTTTTTTACTTTGCGTAAGAGGCAACTTGATTGCTTATGTGAATTGGAAACAAAAATGTATGGAATAGTCTGGTATACGAAGCATGAGCATTAACACAATATGTATATACACACACACATGCACGGATGCTCGCTCTACCATACCTCCTCATTTCTGCATTGAACTCCATTCTAACCAGTTCTATGAAATAACAATCTTGAATGCTCTGCAATCAGTATGAGTGCACGGAAATCAGTCAAGATGTGCTGAACACGTATAGAAACATTTTAGCGTTTAATGGAAACCATTTTCAAAGTCTTATTAAAAGTGATTGAGAGAATTCCAAGTGTGCAAAATTTAGTGTGAAAACACTGACAGTAGGCAGTTTTAAAGAGCTGGTAATATAAACCATGATGCTTGATGTTGTTGATGGTTTAGCACAAACAACAATGTGTGATTATAATATAATTATGATGTAATACAAAAAGTGTATTTTTTTAATTTCATTATTTTTTTTTTTTAGCAATCTTAAAACATTCAACTTCTGTAATGATGGCCGCATATTTTATTCTCTAAAATCACATTCAATAAGACACTGAAGGCAACAACTGTCAAAGCCATCCCATAACTACTAATATTCTTAGAGCATTCCAGTAGATTATTTCACAAAGCTGCTTATAATAGAGTTCAATGCAGAAACTAGTCAGTGGCTCCAAAATGTGGAGCGCCAGTGTGTATATATAAGTACATGTGACTAATGTAAGAGGAGACGCACCGGCTCTGAACAGGGCTCCAGCAGCGTAGTGCATGGCCAGCGCGTGCACCAGCTGGCGGGCGGTGGTGCACAGCGGCCCCCGCTCGAACAGCGAGAAGGACAGAGGCGTGTGGTCCGAGGCGATGTACAGCTTCAGCGAGGCGTGGATGCTGACCAGCAGGTGGATCGGCTGGATGGTGAGTTTCTGCAGCCGCACGGGGCGGACCAGCGCCAGCGTGGACTGAAGCACCTGCACGGGAGGTCCGACGGCGTTAGCGAGAGAGAGAGAGAGAGAGAGAGAGCGAGCGAGCGAGCGAGGCCACGCTTGTGTTGAAGTGTTATTGGGTCGAGCAGCACCTGTTCGGGCAGGACCGGGCCCGACGCGCTCTCCTGGCTCCGCCGGGCCCCCGCCGTGGCCGAGGCCATGGCGCTCTCGGGGATGTAGGTGTGGAAAAGTGTCTTGATGTAGTAGACGAAGGTGTCTTCGATGTAGACTCTTGCAGGCTGCAGGTGGAAGGCAACCTGAAGGGGAACACACACAGTGGAGTGAGTGGAGAGCAGACATGAGGAAAACACAGAGTGAACCTGTGTCTTCAGAAGGGAGAGTTCAACACGGTGATGGAATCAGCAGTTCTTTTTGCTGACTGACTTAAATCAGTACAGTAACACAATACGTTCAAAAGAATTGTTCACTGAATCACACCAAACTCGGTGTGAAGATCTTGATAAATGCGGACAATTGTTACCTGTTTTTATGCTGTTTTCCTACTAATTCCAATTTCAGTTTATCCTTCTACTTTAAGTAGTGGGCATTTTTTTTTTTTTTACAATGGTTGACCGGTCACATTCAGCCAGCACAGTCAGTCCATTGAGTCAATGTCTCAGCCAGCCGTTTCTTCAGCGTTCACCACACTTTGCCATCCACAATCAGTGGAGAAATTTGAAAAAAGTTGTTTAAAAAAGTGCTTTACTTAATTAAGAGAAGAACAAATCTTTTCCGTAAATGATTCAATACGTTCAGCCAAAAGATTCGGCTCTTCAAATGAAATGCTCACGAATGATGCAACACTGGTTCCAGTGAGCCGCTGCTTTCTGACAGGCCTAATTGTTCCCATTGCTTTGTATTCCTTTGCCTTCATTTTATGTACTTCTGAGTGTTTTATGTGTCTATCTATCTATCTATCTATATATCTATCTATCTATCTATATATATATATATCTATCTGCATCAAGAGAGACCAATGAGAAACAGAGCAGGCATTGTGTCAGGCCAAATAGTTGTCTGGAGATATTAGACTGTGGGGTTTTATGCAAATTGTTTTAACTTGATTAAATATTAATCATGTTCTATCTAGATTAAACTAATGTAAATTTAATTTCAGCCTTGGAAAAACAGCTCAGAAAAATAAATGACGCGTTCACTTGGGGACCTTCCTTGAACACCTTCACAGAACCAGTTGGCAGACGGAGCCCCACCTCCTCCACGGTGCATCTGTCGGCAGCCATCGTCATCCTCAGTTGCAGGAAACAGGACCGCTTGAACTCGTCCAGGGCCTCCGGGGAGTGAGCGGGGTTGGCCTCCCAGCTCCACGAGCCGCTGGGCTCGGCTGCTCCGCGCTGATCTTGGCACAGCAGCACGGGGAAGTGGAAGCTGGCTCGGTTGTACAGCTGGTTGTCTATTTGCAGGCCGGAGCAGTAGAGCTCCACCAGGGAGGCGTCGGGCACCGGGACGGGGATGCTTACGTCCTTGGCGCCGGCGTCCTCCGCCAGCTCGGCGGGCAGGGGGCTCGGCGCCGGAGTCAAGCTCAGGAGCAGCTTGGTCAGCGTGAGTCTGAGCAGCTCCACCGGGCCGGACGGGCTGGTGATGTCATCGCTCAGCACCACGCTGGCTTCACTCAGCAGGACCCCGACGGACAACTCGGTGGAGCTGAAAGGAAGCAGGAGGGTTTTTCAGTTCCAGAGGTCGTCTCGACTGGCCTGAAGATACTCAGAAAAATATTTATTTTGTAATTATGGAAATAAAATGACTCTTCACAGTCTGCTGCCAGTGTTGTATATCATGGTAGAGCTTGTGTTGTCAGGTAAAGATTTAGTTGCTTAATAATCTGCGATTTATAATGTAAATAATGTGGCACTTGTGTTGCTGTTAAGAGACAGCGACACTGCAGTTTATTGGGCAAACATGCTTTAGCTCACATAACGTGCTTTTGACTGACTTGTTAAAACTTTGTTGACTAATGTCTTAGAATTGCCTTTTATTATTTTATTACATAGTTATAAGTTCTGATAATATCCATGATCTTAGTTTCCTACTCTGAAGTGTGAATGCAAACTTACATTTTTAGGGTGCAAGAGAGAACGACATTTATCTTTGTCATTAAGTGCCTGGTTTTCAAAGTAGAATGAACAAATAATAATAATAACAAATTAATTACACTATGTGTACTAGAACTGTCAAATGTGTTGATTTTATTGTTTTCAAATGTGATGAGGTCAACAGATAAAAAGCTGAAAAAGCCATTGTAGTGCTAATAGCAACAACAGCACAGGGGCTTTATTGCCCTCCTGTGGTGAAAATGATGCCTGTCAGCTTCACCACTGGAGTCTAGAAGCAGCTGCTGTGTCAAAGCATGTGAGGTTAACAACAATCATAAACTCATTAAAAAATGACATCTAATATTTTTTGAAATAATGACCTATATAAATAAATAAATAAATGAATGAATGAATGAATGAATGAATAAAATCAATGATCTTCTTGTGTGCACGTACCTGCTGTGCTGGCTGATGATGGAGTCCACGCTGCCCTCTGGTGCCAGAGACAGAACCAAGGTGCTGTTCTCACACTCCACATCTATGTAGAGGCAGCCAAAGCCAGGCAGGAACACCACCTAACAAACAGCACATCACACATGCATTTCACCGTCAGGCAGGGGAGGGGGGTGGGGGGTTTCCCAATGACCTCTACCCATATACGGAGTCAGTGTGTGACAGCGTGTGTGCGTGCGTTCGTCTCAGGGAGCACATGTGTCTGTCTTTAACCTCGCCCGCTGCAGGTTTCCAGCAATCGGCCCCTAATGTGACTAAAGGAAGCAGATCCCCGCTGAACGCTTGGCTGCGCAGTCATAACAAGCCCGACCTCTGACCTCTCACCCCTGCCACAGAGGGCAGACTGAGACCCCACAGTAACCAGAGATACACAGGCTGAACCCTCAACCTCAGCCTGCTGCAGGGTAGACACAACAGCAAACATTACGCGCGCTGCTGCTTTTGCCGCCTCTGCAACGCCGACCGCACTGGACAAACCCAGCCAGCCAGTGCAGGCCCAGTGACTCGCTGCTGAAACGCACTTTCAGCTCAACCGTTTAAAATAATTCTCATCGTTAAAGCCCTAAAAAGGTTTTGTAGAGTTTGCGGTTTTTCTGCAGGTGCAAAACGCAGAGAAAAACGAAGAGACTGTGGCAGTGTTAAAACCAATAAACAAAACATTTGCATCATTAAAATCTGAATCTGAAACTCAGCTGTGAGACTGGAGCCGTACCTGAGTGCCGAAGCAGTTGATGTCTACCGGGTCGGTCCAGTCGTGAGAGCTGTTATCAGAGGCAGTTTTCAGAAGCAGGGTGGGCAGCACGTCTCTCTGTCGGCACTCGGGGAAAGTAGAAAAGTGGTGGTAGAGCTCGTGGTGCAGGGAGGAATTGGCAGGCACAGGGCGACAGTGGACCTCCGTCCTCGGGGTTTCTGCAAGAGAAGAGATGCAGTTCGCTGTAGTGACGACGGGGGAGGACACGCCAGAGGAACCATTCTCTGTCCTGTCCGGAAGCCAAACCTTTGACTGTTTCCTTTAGCAGCAGGGGGACGGGACACTTGTTGTGGATCAGCATGCGAGGCGAGCGGTCCTCGTCCAGAATGATGTAGGTCACCCCGAGGTGCTCCTGGTACGTCATTAATATGCACCTGCAAGACGCAATCATGCACGCACAGAATCAATAAACTACTGCAAGAACAGTTCTTCTTCTTACCCCGTGTGACCACCAGGATGTCACACAACACACTGCAGCCACTGCACATGTCTGAGGTGCATCAGTGGGCGAAGGCCTAACTGACTAACTAGAGCCAGATGTGCACTGTCACTGTGTGTGTGTCCTTCCTGAAGTGTGGCTGAGAGACTTAAGAAGAAGAGAAAAAAACCCTACGAAACAGTGCCAAGCGAGACATGTGTTCATTGGACTACACGTACTCTGTGACCCTGCAAGACTTAGAGAAAGACACAAATTAGTCGAGAGGATTCGGGTGAGGATCAAAAAGAAGCGTCAGACACTGGAAACACTGAGTGCCCTCCTTGTTTTTTCTTCTTCTTTTGTGCTAAATCGGCAACATTTAACAAGCTGTGACTCGCAGCGGTGCCTCGACGCTTCATGTCCCGCACCAGCCAGCGGTTTGATACCCCGCCGCTAAATGGGCCGTCGCAGCCAGCGGCCGGCTGACGCTCTGTTGGACCCACCTGCTGCTCGGGCCGCTGCCAGAGTCTGGCTCCCCAGGCACTGACAGACTCTGCCTAGGGAAGTCCGAGGCGACGGGAGCCGGGAGGCTCCAGGCTGCGAGTGCGGCGCCGGGCCTGGGGAGGGCGCTGAGCAGCACGTGTCGGCGCGGCAGAGGCAGCTCCGCCGACCCCTCGACGCTGGGTTGGAGGAGGTCCCAGTATGGCACGGAGCAGGGTTTGGTGGCGGGCGACTGCTGGGAGGCGGCAGCCAGGCTGAACACAGCTGTGTCTGGTATCTCCAAGGCCTGCGAGCAAAAGAAAGGCAGCGGGGAGAGAGGGAAGACAGTTACAGGTGAGGAGGGCAAATTGTTGCTTCCAAGTCGTCCTTGCAGACCGCCAGAGGGGGCGCTGTATGCACCCAACGACCCATTGGTGCATTTGCAGGGACTGTGTAGTGCTTAAAGGTCCAGTGTGTAATATTTGGTTTGATTTATGATTTTTATATTGGTAAAAGCTTCATATACTGCCTATAAATACGTTAATAAAAGTGCATAATCGCAGTACAATAAAAGTAATTTGGTTTTCCTACTCATAGAACGGTTCTCATATATACATAGAAAAGGGTTTTGCTCCCAGTTAGCTGCCATCTTGCACTGCTATATTTCTAACACACGTTTTGTGTTTAGGGTGACTGGAAACTTCCATTAAACCAACAAAGAAGAAGGTGGACAAGGTATCCAGGTTTGGGTGCACAGGCCACTGTAGTTCACTGGCAAGCTCAAGAGGGGAGGAGAGTGAAAGATGGTGCAATCTAAAATGTAACCACTTGATGTCGCTGTTTCTTCTTCAAAATCTCCAAATATTACACACTTAACTTTTAAAGCGGCGCCTTTGGCGACCATTCAAGACCCGCAGAGCTGCAGTTACATTCGTTTCTTAGATTTTATTCATTAGTGAACGCGAGTGGCAGAGTTGGCCGTGTAAATCTGCTGCATTTGGCCACGGAGGCCTGTTTCATCTGCGGCCCCAGACAGGCATTAAAACAATGGCTGCATAAATACAAATGAAAATGAGCAGCGCTATAAATAGCAATAAAGGAGTTTTGAGTGGGGGTAAAAAAAAGACAAGAGATAAATGAAAATAAGACAATGAGCGATGAAGATTAAAATCACAACAATAAGAGACACATCAAACCGCACCGTGGCTGCACTCTGTTCTCTCTCCAGCAGAGCTCGCCGCTAAATTGACAGCAGAGGAGTCCCGCTGCGCTGGCCAAGCAGCGAGTCGTCGAGGAGCGCCGAGATTCAGGCCCTAAGTATGATGAATAGAGCGAGCAGAGAGGCATTCCCAGTCCCGTCTGTGGTCTGCGCTATTGTCGTAGCCGTCGCTCTCGCTGTTAGGCCTGGAGGAGGCCTCTCTCACACTCTTCCCTTTCAAGGCGGCCGCCTCCAGTCGACTATTGGCAAGCGGCGAGCTCTGCCATCCTTCTTTAACGGGGCTCCGAAGGCCCGTTAAATGACATCACTACATTGTTGCTCTCTTTTGGGAACATAGCGGCAGATGAAAGCGAGAGGGGGAAAACCTGCATCCAATTCTTGGTGTTTGTCTAATGTCCCTATGAAGTGCCATTTGCCACATGTTGAGAGCGGGCGGGGGAAGGGAGGAGGGGGCAACATGATCTGATGGAAAACGGCTCACTAAATCTGAGCTGCGTGTGCGTGTGAGTGTGCGTGTGCTATGTGCACGGGGAATATGCTGCATGTGTGAAGCTTTAGTGGTCAAAAAGGGCAGACATGATGTAGTCGCACACAGACAAAGACACACACACACACACACACACAGACACACACACACTGTGGTAGGAGGAATCAGGGCTGTGTGCTCAGGATTTACACTGTTTCGCAATTTCACGGCGAGCCGGTGAAGCAGGTGGGACGATGGCAGGTGTTGGAGTGTTTTTTTAAGGTATTAAATGTTGTTCTTGTGCAGCCTGTAGCTCGTCAAGTGTTCTGGTGGCAGCACCAGCGGTGAAATAGAAGGAGGAAACAGACTGAAGTCTGAAGACATTGTGAATTTGGATATTTTATATTTTCAGTATCACATTTGACGGATAAGCAGAACAATGTCCAGACCTTCAGTTCAACACAGGTGTCTCTGGGTTAAAGGCAACACACGACTACATGACTTGTGAAATAACTCAGTGTTGTTGTTCTCTGCATCATCTAACTTGCAGTTAAAGCCCTTCAGTCAAAACTCATCTCAGGTTTTCTCTCCCCCTCTTTGAGAACCCATCCAGGTTTAATCACTGCATCATCACCTTCAAACTGTTTCAAAACAACAGACAGCAGTGGAGCAGTGAGAGTGCTGACGTTACCTGGTCGTCCCTCCCCAGAGTGTGATTGGCCAGCAGAGGTCTGAGGTGGATCTCGTAGGGCGTGTTGTTGACCAGGATCGTTCTGTCCTCCACCTGCAGGATCTGGATGCCGTGTCTCACCACGGACGACACGCAGAACTGGCACAGCTGCAGCAGAGAGGGCAGACATTGAGTTGCAAGATTGAAATGAATGACAAAAATTTTTTTTTTTCATAAAATTCGATAAAATGGAAATGGTATTAATTAACGTCATATTAAAATGTGATTTTTGAACCATTTAAACCACATCACACTACAATATTGCTCAATACCTTCACTTTCGCTTATGCCATAGTTCTGTTGTCCCTTTAGATGTATATATATTATTATATTCTAGGCCTATTCTAGGCTAGGCCTTCAAACTCTTTGTTACACTCAATGCGGTGTCCATTGATATTTTTATGGCCTGGCAGCCAACACTGTCCTGCTGAGGACAGGTGTCACCTGGGTGAACAGGTGCTACGAGAGTTCGGGTCAGTTTGATCTGCCGTGAGGAATAAAGATGGTACAACTCCAAAACACTTGATGCATTTCTCTCTGAGTAACATACCACAGTCTTTGCACCACTGCCGCTCTCACCTTCTGCCTGCCTGGGAAGGCTCCCAGCGTGATATCGGCCTCCACGCATGCCTCCTCATCCAGGGTGACCACCTCGGAGTCCGACCCATCCTTCCACCGAGGAGAGGTCAGGTCATGGACCAGTTTCAGGGCTGCGGACTTGTGGACGGTGTTGGTGTGAGCCCAGTAGATGCCAATCTGGAAGGCTTCCTGAGGGACAGCAGCGAGAGGGGACGGAGAGTCAGAAAATCAAAGTGTGGGAACTGCTCAGGAAAAGAGGATGAGAGAAAAAGCATCTCCGTCCTCTCCCATTGCAGAAGGTGGGATGAAACGGTCCATTAAACCGTTGAAATGATGAGAATGCATAAATCCGCGATTCAAACTGTGGCTCTGTCACCAATGTGCAATGTTCTCAAAAGTGTCCACTTTCCGTGCAATGCACTTTAAATGGTTCTGGAACGGAGAGGCTAATAACTTTCATTGCAGCTGGCTTTATCCGGAGAACAGTTTTAGTGCCCCACAGATGCTTTGGTGACATACTGATTGTTCATCTGGCAGCGCGGCTCGACAGTATTATGGAACATGCCGATCAAACACCACAAAAACCCAATTAGGCCTGAAAGGGTCCCAGCAAGGAGCACATCTCCTCATGTTTTCGCCGTGATAGAATGCACATTGCCCTGGAAACACTATTTGTTTCCATTCACAGGCAAATTTCTGATTTCTTTTTATTCTGGTGCCTGAGTGTTGAGCTGTATCAGCACTTGCTCTTTGATACTTTTGCCTTCCCGTTGAGCAGCAGGAAAATCTGTTTATTAGTGTGTAATGTTCCACTGGTGGAAAACCATCTGCAGACCTCCTCTGATCTCAGAAGCCAGTGTGTACCGTATACAATGACAGCTCTTGGAGCGGCGAATGAGCTAGTCAGTGATCTCAGGTTCTGTTCCAAGTCGGGACTGAAATGAAGATGGGGCCGATTCCGTAACAAATGCTGTAATACCTGGAGAGGACAGACTTCTCTTTTCTCATCTGAAGCTGAGACTCCGAGTACAGAAAGTGGGAAATGTTTCGAAAAAATCAAATCATCATCAGAGCAGAAATGTGACACCTGCTTCCACGCTGGGACACGCTAGATTATCATTTAGATTCATAAAAGAAATATTTACAACGTGGTAATGAATACAGTAGTGGACTTAAACTGTGAACTAACCAAAAGAAGCCTGAGTAACAACTGTGTGACCTAATGTTTTTCATGTGCATCAACAGCTTTTTGTAGGAGGAAGATTAAAAGTTCAAATATGAAGTCTAACATTTTACAGGTCTATTTTTAGTATAATAAATGCATGCAGTCTAGCAAATCTGAAAGAGGTGGCAGAAGAAAACCACAAAAAGACTTTCACAACTGAACTTAGAAGGTCATAAGAAATATAGTGAGTGCGTGAAATATCTGTCAAAGGTTACTGAGATAATTTTTAACTGAGAGAAAGTTACAATGAAAACATTAGTTTTGATTTCCGCATGGAGAGCACAGGCCCTAAGAAGGTTCGTTGAGCTTGGAAAACCCACCTTGAAGTTCGGCGGAACGATGACTTTTCCCGCTGGGATCTGCAGCACGATGGTCTCTCCTTCAAAAAGCCACAGGTCCCACTGGGAGTGATTGGCCAGCAGGGCCCAGGGCAGCAGCTCCACCAGCAGAGTGTTGAGGCCGGACTTCCAGCAGGAGAGCTTCACCTGCATGGGACTGTCCCACTGGGCCAGCGGCTCCAGCACTGACCTGCGGGGGCAGAAGACAGCTGAACTCACCGAGAGAGTCATGTAAAGACACTTAAAAAAACAACCAACTGGGGAATTGGACCTTTACTTTGACTGTGTGGACTTCTCTCACAGTGCTGCTCTGCGCAGTGAGCTCGCAAATAGGTAGCGAAAGGCTACTTCAGCAAAGAAATGGATGCAAAGGCTATAAACACTGGAGCCACAGACACATGTTGGACACAGCTGGAGCAGAACGCTGCTAAACAACCAGCGCTGTCACAAGCGCTTTGCGCTAATTGCCGTCCGCGGCCGATCATTCAATGCAAAGATGGAACCTCTCCTGTCATTCGCAGGCTTTGTTTGACACGCTGTCAAATGCAAAACAGCCCTAAGCCCTCATCGCACATTTTATTGCGTCTCAGGTAAACACTCCTTATACGGTTCATAACTATAGAGAACATCAACACGCTGACAGGCGGGATAAACAGAGGGAAAGAGGAGTTTGCAAACAGCTTATGTAATCAAAGCTGATGGAGAAGCTGTCCGGCGTGAGACCTGCGCTGGGACAAACACGGGCACATGGAGGCGGTCGGCAAAACAGCCAGACGGAGAGCGAGGAAAAAAAAAAACACAATTTTTCCGCCAATTCACTGACACAGCAGTTATTTCACAGCAATCTCGGTCTACTGAACCCCAAACAGCGCAGAGTGTCAGCCGAGAGCCAAACAAACAGTTCTGTCAGGCTCTGAAGTTCAAAGCCATCAAAGGCGGCGGCCCAGTCGTCCCCCTGCCTCCAGGTTGCTTCCACTCGACGGCTCAAAACTCGTCACAGAAGCCGCGAACTCCGCGGCGAACGGAAAACACCAGCAGTAGGTTCTCTCTGCCGTTTATTGGTGCTTTTTCTTTTTTTTTTTTTTGCATTTGCACGTGTCTTTAAAAAGGAAACTACCCCGAAGAGCTCGGCCAATTCGGCTTTTAAAAATCCCTTTATGAGGCTCCCACCAAAATCAACTGAGAGAAATGTGTTCAGCAGCTTCTGTTGAAACCCACCAAACCTGGATTTAGACATTGTAGAGGGGTGTACTTTGAGGAGCGCTCCGCTCTAAATGCACACGCGCACCCACGCACACACACACACAGGCACGCACGGGCCTGCAGCTAGATTTTAGCTTCACCGCAACCACTACAAGATGTTTGTTTAATGATTGCGGAGGTGCCTCGCTGCCATTAAAAATCCAACAGAGGAAGAAAAATAACATTTACCGCTTTCAACTTCCTTTGCCCTTTAAAGACACAACGTTTACACACTCCCTGCCAAGGAGTTCACTAAATTTGGTTTCCCTGCGAAGCCAGGAGGAGACACTACGCTACATCTACTGCATTGACATTAGGGGAAAACAAACAAACTTTGCATTTGCTGTACACAAAGCGACTGCGGCAAACCCCCAAATTAAATGTTTCATTTCTCTTTAACAGTTTTTTTCCCCCCTAGTTTAACGCTGACAATCAAACAGCAGCTTTCTAGACAACCAGGCATTTTCAGCGATGACAAATCTGCTTTGGTTACCGTCAGCCAAACAATGAAACAGGACGCTGGCCTGATATCAGCTCGGAAAAGAAATAAAGTGCGTGCCAGTGTGAAAGGTGAACAATATGTCGTGCTGGTGTGCGTAGCTACTCCTCCTTTGTTTGACAGAATAACGAGTGTGCGCACACATGTGCGTGGCAACTGTGTGTGTGTGTGTGTGTGTGTGTGTGTGTGTGTGTGAGTGTGTTTGCGTGTAGCGAGCAGAAAACCCCCCCGCCGGCAACCACAAGCAAACATATGGCTCACATGTCCAGCAGCGGAACTCTGGGACGGGAACTGTGTGGTGGGCGTGTGGCCGGGGTTCCTCACCGCTGCCGTCACCACTGCGATGGCTGTGTGACGGGAGGTGACCCCCGGAGTGACCGACACAGACAGACAGACAGACAGACAGACAGACAGACAGACAGACAGACTGACTGACTGACTGACTGACTGACTGACTGACTGACTGACCTGTCTGTCTCTCTGTGATGGTCGGCTGAGCTAAACCCAAAAGCTTGCGTGAACTTCGGCGGCAGCAGCATGAGCGTGCGCAAGCATTAATGTGCACGTAATGTGCACAATGCATGTTGTTTGTGGTTGTGCCAAGTTTTAATCAAAAAGCAAATCTTTGTGACTTTGGTATAAAAAAATAAAATAAATAGGTGCAGCTGAAAATTTGAAGTGTGGCTGTGACAGATCTGGACCTCCAGTCTGTGGAGAAGGCAGTGGGGCCGCAGTGATTAGAATCATCTTTTCACTACATTATGTAGACTGGCAGTCTCCTTCTGCATTGTTGTAAAGGATGGTGTCAAAAATACAAAGGATCCCCTTGTCTTCATGATATTTGTGCGAAAAACTTTAACTTAGTGTTTGAAATGTCATAGCAAAACAAATGCAAACCACCTCTTGCAGTGTCTCCTATGCATTGCACATAAAAGATGATGTCATTAGTGTTTCTTTGTTGTGTATTTTACTTTATCAAGCTGACAAAACCTTTAGGGTTTAACCTTGGTGGTATTGTTGTAAGTCCAGCATGAAAAGGGGTTGCCAATGGGGAGGAGGGTCAGCGAGAGGTTGATGACTGTGCAACTGGCATCCTGCCATGAGCACCTGAATATGTACCTGTGTAGTCAATCCATTTGACCTTGTTCAGGGTGAAAATACTGTATAGATGTTCACAAATTTAATATTTTGTCTGTTTTACAATAAAAAATGTCTCTAAAAAGACAGTTTACCTGGCAGGATCTTTGCTGACGTAAGGCCACACAGGGTCGGTGGAGGTTTTGGGACCGTAGAAGTCGGACAGGATGTCTTCCACGCCGTCCTCATGACCAGCCTTGTTCATGATCTGTTTGATGAGACTGGTGGAGATGGGCACGGCACAGTGGGACGCGTCTTCATCATCCCTGAGAGAGAGAGAGAGAGAGAGAGAGAGAGAGAGAGAGAGAGAGAGAGAGAGAGAGAGAGCGAGAGAGTGAGCATAAACACAAAATGACCCTTTACTTAATAGATCTACATACATCACTTTAATACAGATATTTTTTTGCTTTGTAATTTTAAAACATCTATGTTGTTCAGTCAGAAGCTGCTCCTACTGTCAAGCAGCCATCGACCATTTGAATTTACATATTTTCATTATCTCTCTCTCAACCGCAGATGGCTTCACAGCGATATCCCAAACGGCAATCTGAATGAACTTCTATTACAATAAGGGGCGAGCTGCCTTCTGACAGCTGACTTATTGTCAAATGTCACACTCGGATCGCAGCCCGAAACCTCAAGGAGGACTGGGGCTGCCTTCTGTTTCGAAAAGGCCAAACAGCAGCAAATTTTATTGTTAAACATATTGCATATCGTCCTCCAGAAGAGTGATTAGTTCTGGTGTTGCAATAAGAGCGAGAGAACCCAGTCCAAGCACTGACACAGCACGATCTTGGGCCGCACTTGGCTCGTCTTACCCGGAGCCGCAGTTTATTAATAAAAAGTGGTCGGGGAGGCTAAGCGGGAAGACGAGATGTGTTTCTTGTGCAAGCGGAGCCAGACGGATGAGAGGGACAGAGTGTTGACAGGAAACCTTTCAGCCCGTCCCGTTCCTGAAAAACGGGGGGAAAAGGTTTCTGATTGTAACCCCTCGGCTTTCTAATGTGGTCGCCGATACGAGGGGAGCAGGACGGGGCCATTTTGGTTAGGACTCGTCTGGGCCTCTTGTACTGCGGACCACAACTGTACTCTCCACCTCGCCCATTAAAGCCCACAACTATGTGTAATTACAGGAAGGCAAGATGAGCTGGTGACCAGAGACGCTTCAAGATTGGACGCTTCCACGAGGCTGGGGGTGAGTGTGTGTCTGTCTGTAGGTGCATTTACAATTGCGGCCTGGTATTGTGTGTGTCTTTAAAAGGGGCAGACTTGGGTTTTTCTGGGTGTAATTATGTAAGCCAGCGCAGCGAGGAGGGGGCTCAGGGTCGGACGCAGGCCGCGCACACCAACACGCGCACAAAGCGTTTTTGTTGCAAAAGACAAACTGCGAGTCACTCGGTCACGCAGTTGAAAAGGCCTCCGCTGGAATTACGGCGAGCGAAACATTTCCCCCGGTCGCCGTTCGGCCAACTGCGGTTCCTTTACGCAACCTGCGCGAAAACAAACTTTGTGACGAGACGCCTCAACACGCAGACCGTTGACTGGACAATGAAAAAGGGGAAGGAGAAGCTCCCCTCGGGAGGACTTGATTACACTCACTGTTTGCTTTGTGCGTCCAGATCACGGCCAGTTGCTACCGGAGGGGCGACTTTGTTTCTTTTTTTTTTCTCCCACGGATTCCCGTCAAACAACACAGATTGCAGATGCACAGATAGGAAATACGGTAGAAACAATGCAGCGCGTCCGGCGTACATGTGTAGTTATTTCCCCCTGCAGCCACACATGCTGAAAAATAAACACGCCTGTCAATGCAACACACTGGGGACTGAAACAGCTGCCAATTATGCAGTGACATTGAACACAAAGTCACACAATAATGCTATTAGGCTGCACATTCTCCCAATTTACTTCAGAAGGGGGCCTTTTTTCTTTTATGTGAACCTCATACGGCGCATTTTGATGCAATTAAACATGTTGACAGCTGATTCGCCTTTCGGAGGGGGGGGCGACCGCGGGCGACATGTGAAAGTGTGAACGCGAAGCGACGGAGTGCGACGGCGGTCTCTGTGACGCCCCCCCTCCCCCAGCTCCCACCCCCCCCACCCTCGCCCATGATGAAGTGGCGACTGTCACACTTGCACTGGCTCGGCGAGAAGCGGGCGAGACACAAAGGGGAGACCACACACGGACACGCAGAGACACATGTGCGCACTTAGACAACTCATCCGCCCACACAAACATGTGTGGATACACACATATGAGTCGTCACTCCCCCCACTCCACCCCGTGCACGCGCACACACACACACAACAAGCACGCACGCAGAAAAGTCGGCGGCCTGGAAGAGCCCACGGACTCTAAATGAGGTGTAATTACGCTGCAACCTGACAGACATGCAGGAAGTGGAGCAGAGCCTCCGCTGCTGTCAAGCTGCCTTCCTGCAAAGTGCCCAGACAGCCCTGCTTCACGTCTGCGTGTTGGCTCACAGCAACCGGGAATGTGGCGAGAGTGAACCTTGAGTAAGTGTCTTAACGTCGCTGCTAAAACGAGGCTTTAATTAAAAAAAATAAATAAATAATCCAACATACGCAAGCAGATGTGCCAGAGCGGTGCGAGCGGGTTGCTGATGTCATAATCTAGAAACGCTCCGCTTAAAGAAACAAACTGTCTGCTGGATTTTGTCGGGTGATGGGCACATTCTGAGCAAAGACCAGTGACCGAAACTGAAGAGGTGCTGAAGACAAAGTGGAGAGCTCGTCATGGCACTGAGCTCTGTGGATGTATTATGGGATGGCTCAGAAGCGCAGATCCACTGCGGCCTTCTGTCTAAAACGCATTTCCAAACACGTCTTTCCATGCTGGCAGAGCAGCTTCATGCAAAGCTCCTCACAACCATAGGGTAGTGGAAGAACTGCAGCGTCATCGTTTACCTGGCCTGGAAGAGGAGGTGGTGGGTGATGTCGGCCTCCGTGTTCAAAAGGGGCTCCAGGCGGCCCTGTCCGTGTATGAGCTGACTCTCCCTCAGTCCCAGGCTCCTCTTCTCGATGTGCACGATCACCGGATCAGGCAGATGGCTCTTCATCACAAACAGCGGGCTGAAAACCACCTGGAGAAATTGGCAGAGGCAGAGGTGAGACAGAGCACTGAAAAAATGTGGAAAAATTTGATGACTATGCACCATTGTGCACTGATGTTGTTAGAGTTTTCACTATTTGGCCAAGCTGTAAAGAGCAACCCAGGCAAAAGTGCACTGGGAATGCAGTTGCACTTGCATGAAACACAAATGTATCACTTTTGATAAAAGACCAAGATGGGTACATGGTGGGTTCAAATGGTACTCACCACTCTCTGCTGCATGTGAGTGTCTGCTTCAAGAGTGATCAGGGTGCACCAGACGTAGAGCAGGCAACCACTGGAGCAAGGCACCTGAGTATAAACAGCATTGCATTTCAAATTAAAAGTCACTAAATCTCATAAAATTGCACAGCGATGATTAGAAGGACCTAAAACAAAAATGTCAGTAGCGTTGGAATGAAAGTGGACGGGTGTCCAACAGCATCCTGCTTCTAATCCACTGACAGAGCGTTAAATAATTCCACTAGAGCGAAACTGGGATGACCTCGTTCTCAGGACTTTGCTGCTTGTTTTCTTCCCATAGTTGAAAGTTAAGCGTCCCCGCAGCCCCGCAACCCAATATCATGGCGGTGACAAGTTACAAGAGTTAGTGTCAGACAATGGGCCGTCGAAAGCCGTTAAATCTTGGGAAGATTTACGGGTACAAAGCGATTGATGAGCTTTGTTTATGGGTCACTGGTGTTTCTCCACTTGAAATGCCAAAGCACATAAAAAAGTGGTCTAAAGTTTGATGGTAGGCCAGAACTTTTTTTTTGTGGTGGGTACAACAGATTGGAGCAACAGCACAAACATTTAGCTTGAACTCTGCCATGCTTGCAAAAACAGCCCCTCAGCGAGAGGGAGCGGAGCCAAACTCGTCTGCAGCTGACGTGCTAAAAGCAGTCGTTAATGGCGCGAGGTTGAGATGACCTCTCGCGCATTGTCAAAATTTAGAGGACAAGAACGGAGATGTTGAAAGCATGAGTCAGGGAGGAGGAAGGTGAGATATCAGGAAGAGGAGTGACTGGATGGATCACTGCAGATAGGACGGTGACAGATGAGAAAAGAGACAGACGTGGACGACGGGAGGGGGGAGGAGAGGAGTGGGCTGGAACAGGTGGACGGGCTGAATTCCACAGGATAAAGTAAATAGGGAAGAGGAGTGAACAGATGAAAGATAGACGAGGAAGCCAGTGTGTGGGCAGGAGAGTAAACCAAAGGGAGGACGGAGGAGAGTGAAAAGAGCAGGAACCAGGACAGAAATAGAGAGATCTGAGGAGCCCCGCTACTAGTCCGGGCTTCTCAACCTATCAGGACACCAAAAGCCATATAATGTTTAATGGCTGATCCAAGCAAAGGAGATAGTGTCAGAGAAACACACAGACATAGGAGTCAAGAGGAATATAGAGCAGCAGCAGCAGGAAGGAAGGAAGGAAGGAAGCGAAGGAGTCACCGCCGTCTGGAGCTAGTCCAGCAGTGTGAAAGTGCCTTCAAAGCCTCTCCCCCTGTGCCCACGTATCAGCTGGCGTTTCCTGTCCATGGTTAGCTTTGTTATGAGAAAGTATAAACTGTATTTTGGGCTCTCAACATGGTCGGGTTAGAGGTTTTGGAGGGCCTCCGTACGGCTGAATATCTGCAGGAGGGATCTCGATCTGCTCCCCGACAGCGAGGAGAAGTGTGGAAGCTGCCACTGCGGCCACCCAGGAGGACAAGAGAGGATCTGACCGGCCACACTTGGTGGTCCAGTCACCTACAAACATGTGTGTTTTTCCTTATCAAACATCTCTTGCAAGAAAAAGAAGTTGAAAACAAACCCGAGCCCTACCGTGAGGAGTTGTACAGCGTCAGCACAAAATCTGTCAGTTGTTGCTGTTACCTGCACAACAGAGCTGCTGCTGCCCTTGTTCCTCCGCTCCAGCTGGACGTCCTGGGACCAGTCCTCGTCCCCGCGCGCCCGGACACACAGCTCCGTCATCTCGGCGTCCTCCAGCACGTAGGAGGGCAGCTTGGCTCCGGCCTCCAGGCAGTCGCAATGCTCCCGCACCACCGTCTGGCTGTCGGGTCCCACGTAGTGCTGCACCACCCGCAGCTCGATGTCCTGAGTCAGGTAGCTGCACATGACCTGGCGCCCGCAGATGATCACCTGGGCAGAGGACGGTCGCAGAGGAAGGACGCCAGTGGTTACAAATGAAATAGTGATGAATGTTGTGCAGCGTAGGAGGTGACAGACCTCAGGAACTACTTCATGTCATAATACAAAAGAGGAAAATATTACAGGAAGGAGATTTTTATTCAAGTTTCATTTTGAGTTTTAAGTTCAAATTTCGTGCAAATTTGGGGAAAAAAAGTCGACGTAAAAAAGACAAAAATTCATGAATAAAGTCAACGTTAAAAAAAAGACTTTCGTGAATAATGTTAAAATTCGTGAATAGAATAGAACGTCATTTATAAAAGAGCCACGCAAATAAAGTGGAAGTTTGTTTTAGCTCACATGCTAATTATTCATTTATTGGCCTTTATTTATACAGGTTAAAATCCTCATTGACAGCCAGGGTGTCATAAAACTGAGAACATGACACAATCTAGACTGCAGGCTGTGATGATGTGCATGATTCAATGTGCAGGACTTCAGTGAGTGCCATCCATGTACTGGAAAGTCATAAAAGAAACACAAGTGAAAACAGAAGCTGAGCATGAACGGAGCGCTCTCTGTTTGCACAACACATAGTTTAGTTATGATGGATTTTGAAGATGCAGAAGAAGCGTGTTTGGCTTTAGTGCCAGTGTCTTGCTGAGCTGTTCATCATTTTTCCATTCTGTATTTTCATTGCTTGCTCATTGGAGATAAGATAAAACGCAGCCAGTATTGACTGATGAAATAAATCAGGATCCTAGTTTGAGGCTTGTTGTCTGAATGAACCTGATGCTGGATTTCAAAACACTGTTCTTCAGTGTTGAAGATGTTTACATGCTTATACTTGAAAATAAATGTCTTTGGCATGTTGTTGCACTGGCAATTGTGTCAATTTCTGATGAAAGAGCAAAACCTTTATTTTCTTGAACGTCCAATTACTATTGCAGCTTCTACAAAAGCCACACACTTGCATATATTACGTGTCAGTGTCAGAGAAGTACATCAAAAGTGTGTGTAGCTGTCTTTGTAATGTGGCCTCCATGAGAACAGAGGGGGGCAGGGTGGTGGAGAGCTGATCAGAGTCATCACTGCTACAAATGAAGAAGGAAATAGGGACACAGTAGTTTCAGAGTAGCCACTTCCAAGATAAGATACACACAAGCAGGGGGATCTGTCTCGCCGTGTAGTGGCAGCCACTGTCCTGCTCTGAGGGTTGGTGTTTTGAAGTGGATGTGACTAAAACTCATACACTATCACTGTATCCAGTGGGAAGAAGATGTAAGCAAAGTCTGGCACAGACAGAAGGAGGAATGCGAGACACAATCTGTTTTGTCTGTACGGCAAAGAGGAGACATGTGACTTCGTGACACTGTTTACACAAGAGTGTGTCACCACCGTATTGTCATCACTTTGTTGCATTATAAAGAAGAGCCTTGCTGGTATCTTTGGAAGAATGTAAACACCATCCAACAATCTCAGGGTACAAAAAAACAACCAGAAGAAGCTGTCTTTACGATTTCCTGTGATCTTCTGTGTGAATCGCTGGGGCCCATTAAGTTTCTGGATTGCTTCACACTCATGCGTTTTTGTTTTAGTGCAACAGAACAGATCATAAAAACACAGCAGATTGTTGTTAGCTGTGCAACAGCTAAATGATTATTGCAAAAATCCCTGAAAAATAAAAAGTACCCTTCCGTTGATGAGGGCAGTGTGTAGCGTTAGCGACGTAGCAGTTAGCATGCTAAGCTAAACAGCATGGCGAACAGGACAAATCAATGTGATTAATTCATTTAAATTTAATTTACAAAGAAAACAGATGGTATCAATTAACAAGACAGACATTAAACTAAAAGCTGTAATCTTAATATTTTGGACGTCTTTATTGTTCGTCATCATGACACAACCACCAGTTATAATAATTAACATTAACTTCTGTAACACATTGCAAGAGATAATGAACACCCAGATCCTGAAATGCAACAATGCCATATTGTCATGGAGGTATAAAATGTTATAAATGATGAGCTTATTATCAAACATTGTAATTGTGTGTGAAATCCCAGAGGGCAGCTACAAATGGTTGGCTTTGAGAAGTATCATTAGTTGAAACCTTATTGGGAGCAGGCGGCTGTGTCAGTACGTGAGGAAATAAATCCCCCTGATGGAGTGCAAGAAGCATCAGAATGGAGGAAGAGGCTCAGACAGGAGCGGACACGGGCACACTCTACCTGCTTCTGCACGCCGTTGAGCTGCGCCACCTTGATGATGAGCGAGGCGGTGCGGCCTTTGTACTGGATGGTCCTCAGCAGGGTCCCCACGTTGTCCACGCTGAAGGCCTCCGACCAGCGCCAGTTGCCCCAGCCCTCGATGCAGATGTGCAGCAGCTGCGGGGGGGCGGTGGGGGGTAGGAGAGGGAGGGGGGGGGCGGAACAAGACAAACGGCAAAAAACACAGAAGACACCAGACATCAGAGGTTCGTACTCTCGGCCTCTATTTATCCTCCAGCAAAAGGCAAGTAAACAACAGCATTCTTTGTTTGGAGGATTTTGGTAGTGGGGGGGTGGTGGGTGGTGGGTGGGGGGATCAACAAAGTTCCTGTTTACTGTTGCTAAACAGGCCTGCTGCTGTTGGGAGTCGAGAACTGAGAGTCGCACACAATAAACTGGCTGGTGGAAAACAGCCGACGTGCAACCTCGTTACGGCTCAAAGTGTGTGCGTACACGTGTGTGTGTGTGTGTGTGTGTGTGTGTGGTGGTTGGATGTAGAAAGGTTTTTTTTTTTTTTTCAGCCGCACGTCTAAATAAGGAGCAGAAAAGTTTGCCTCATAACTGCTTCGGCATCATTTTTTTCACCTTGGTGTGGGACACATCCACGTGTGTGGCGGGGGAGGAAACTGACGCGCTGACTCAGAGAGCCGACGAGGAGCGGACAGTGGCCGCTTCTTCTTCGTCCAAACAGGATCGCTCGGCGCGGTCACTAAGCTGAAAATGTGTCTTTGCACGTCTCCTCTTTTTGGGGAAACACAAGGAAGAACTGAATGTAGCACCTTTTGTCTGTTATTTTGTGCACCAGGTTTTTTTTCTGGACTTTTTATGGCTTTTGGACTCTTACATGTGTTTACACGGTATAATCTTATTTTTATGACGTCGTGGATGTACACGCTAGTGTTGTCGTATTTAGTCAGTCAACACTGTAATAACACGATAATAATGGAAGAAAATCCAGCCGCTGTGGTTTTTACGCTCTGTATCTGACACCCACAGTGACACCCTGCCCCCTTCTTCCTAGTGAATTTATTTTTTAATTTTATGAAGCAAAGTTGATCTTTTTGAAAATGGTTCAAAGTAGTTGGTAAAGCAGCAAAATGTTAAAGAAAATTATGAAAAGATACTGGTCATTTCTTCAATTTTGTTGTTATTTTTCTTTGATATCTACAGTCTTGGCCTTGTCTTGGTCTTGAACTCTAAAAGTCTTGGTCTTGTCTCGACCTCGATACTCTCTAGTCTTGATAATGTCTTGGTCTTGGTTGGTGTGGTCTTGACCACAACACTAGTATACACAAAAACATAAAACAACTCTTGTATAATGAACCTGCACTTTTTTCTACATTCCTTTTCAAAGTTTCTTCAAAAAATCAATAAAAATTGAACTCATATAAATAAAATATGTCAGCGGAGAACCTTCTCAGGTCATTCTGTAGTTATTTTACTGTCCCTTCATGAAAAATCCAGCATCAAACCCTCAACCACGTACGTGTCCGTCGCACATCTGCTGCAAGGTGAGGTCACCCGCGGCCGCCGTCGCCTGCCGAGCGAGCAGGACACGACCAGGAACTCGTTTGTCAAACAACGTGTGAGTCGCCGCAAGATTGTAGCAACAGCGCGGGCGCCTAATCATAAATATGTCCGGGAAGATCTGAAGCGGCGGCTCCTCCTCAGGCGAGGAGGTCGACCCTCCACCTGAGTGAACTCGCTGAGACCCGGCGGCGGCGGTGACGCGGCCGCAGAACTCTGAGTCAAAGGCAGAGAGAGGCAAAGTACGCATCTTCGTGAGAGACTGAGCAGACGTGGAGGCGGTTTTGAGGGGGGTAGGTGGGGTGGGGGGTGGGGGGGTGCAGGGCTGCTCTCAAACCCTCCCAAGAGGAGCGGCGACCTGAACGAAACCCTAAAAAAAAGCAGCTTTTGAAGATTTACACTTTGGCTGGTCGCTCCAATGTGTCGAGCGTTTAGATCTGCTCGAAGGAAAACAAATTACCGGCGGGGTCAAAGGGCGCGGAGGGACCCTGGTCGAGACCCTCGGTTGTTTCTCTCCCCGCTGCCGACTTGCCTCGCCGTTTGAAGGCGGATTCCATTACAACAACATTCCTAATCAAAGCCTGGAATTGCCGTCCTTCGGAATCTTTCGGGTAACTCGTCGGCTATTATTATTTTTTTTTTCTTTTCTTCGAGGGAAAAATGACTAAGGATCGTCAGCGCCGCCCCTGGCCGAGACAGAGACGGAGTTGCGTAAAACACCCAGGTGGTGAGAGTTAAAAGTCGAGTCGAAAACCACAGATTGCTTCTATAAATCAGAGTTGCGACGAGTTTTGGATCACCCTCCTCCCACACAGCCACGCTGCTCCTCTTATCTCTGGCCTGCCACTCACAGTGAAGGTGGCACCGCTCTGTTTTAATGGCCATCGCGGCTGAACTCCTGTGTGGTGAACCCGCTGTGTTCCCCCTCAGCGACCATCTGCGAGCAGCAGTTTGTTATTTCAACACATCACTCCCTTTTAACCTCACTCTTCCTCTCTCTCTCTCTCGGAGTTTATCACGCCTGTGGCTCAACTTGACCTTTGAGGGAAAAGTCATAATAATGTCTCTCCTCAAACTTCAAATAGCGTCTCTGCTATTGTTTTAATTCGCCGGCGCTCTGACTCAAGCGGACGGAGGGAAATAAAAACAGCAGTGACACAGATGAACTGGACACGTAGGACAATAAGAATGAAAAATAAGAAGCTGTTTTGCTCCTTTGTGACTTGTTCCAACTGTTGTGACACTGAGAAAATCCAGTCGGCCACATGGAGCGATTGCAAGCGCATGGGCCGAGCGGGGTTTCGCAAATTAACTATGTGACTAAAAAAAAAAAAGAACTGGACAACTATAGACAGAGGAGTTTTAAAGATGATTTAGCTAGAAATGAAGGAAAATGCAGTTGAATAAGACAAGATGGTCACCTCCTTCAGTCACTTTCAAAACAGCTCATAAATCACTGTGTTTGCTTATAGATGTTTTCCATCTTTCCATCCTTTTCAGATTCCTACTTACTCTGCACTCAACCTTGTCGAGACACCGGTTCAAATCAATTACTAATTACAAAGTGACTAAGATTTAAGATCTATCACATTGGAGACAAAAGGTTTTTCCACAAATACATTGCACATTTAGTGATGCAAACTGCTTGGCTACTTCTTTTTAATGTATATTTTCAAATGAAAAAATGCAAAGCCAGGCGGTGACAATAACATTCTGATTTACATGAATAAAAAGGATGGTGCATTTTCAAATGACCTTTTATTCTCAAAATATGGAAATGCCTTTGGGAAGAAGTTAGTTGCAATCAAGGTATGAGCTAAGATGGTTTTCTGTGACGAATTACCTTTATCATTTTACGCGATGACGTGCAAATGGGTTGAATTGCTGCATTCTTTTTTCTCTACGCCGAACCTCCTTGTAGACTTGTGCAGAGCAAACCACAACCACCTCTGCATTCCAACTGCTTCCATGGAAACAGTAATGACCGGATGCTGCAGGGACTGATGGTCAAAAAAAAAAAAAAAAAAAAAAATTCCCAGTTCAAATCAAAACATCTCTTTTCCCATGCAAGTATTCTTAAAAAACATCAGCACAAAACAACTTATAACCTCACAAGGGGTTCCGATATAATATAAAAAATAAATAAATAAAAGAAATAACTCAACCTATTACACGCAGCCCTGGCCAAGTGAAAGATTTGGTTTCCAACACCTATTAAGACTCCATCTGTAACCTTATGCTCATTTCCCAAGTTGGGTATTGACTCTGAAAAATGTGAAATTAAAGTCTCAGTCTCTGCTTTTTTCCCCTTAAATCAGAGGGGAGGGTTTCTGACTTTGGCAGGACGATAATGGACATTTCTCTTTCCAGCAAATTACTGGGCCTCGGCTTTTGGTACCGGTGTTATCTGCACAGGGATTACTAAACTGAGTAATTGGAAGTAATGGCACATTTTTTTTATCTTCCGTGCACTGTACTGTCCTGTTGTGTGTCTGTTATCTGTTTCGGTGATAGTGAGCAGGGCCTGACCGGGGTCATATCGTCCCAACGCCGTCCAACAACAACCCCCGGCACGATCCCTGATGTAAACAAAACACACACGCATCCATCCAAATCCCTTGGATACGTTAGAAGCATTTGTGCTGATAAATCAGCGGCAGACTTCTATAGGGATTCTTTCTTAATTCATCAATATAATCAAATAACAATTACTTAGTCCAGATGTTCAATGGACTGAAAGTAACTGACAGTGTGTCCAAGCCTTATCATTAACAGTGTGTGGTGACGTGTTTATGTGCGTACAAGAACACAACAGAGATACAGATGGTTCACTTGTCTGTAGCTTGAGATGAACAAACTGGCAAATTTTGAGAGTGCAGCTGGCCGGTGTGGTGTAAACTAGGGACGTTAACAATTAATCGACTATCGATTAATTGCGATTAAGAATTTAATCCATTAAATTAAATTAGTCACAATTAATTGAACAATTTTTACTAAGGTAGTTAATATCATTATAACAGTGTAGTGGCAGGAAAATGCAATTCACCTGTAGCTTGAGTGTACTAAATAATATCTAATATAATATACCAAGTTAGTTTTCCTTTTTTTCTTTTTTAAAAAAAAAACAAAACATTTTTAGAACTTTTAAAAAACTTATTTTTTTCAAAAAAACTAGAAATGTGACCCATTAGAAGTCAACTTAAAGTCAGAGGATAAATGTTTAGGGTGTTTTTACTGTTAATGTAAAAATGGGCCACAGGTGACTTCAAATAACCTAGAGCAGGGGTCCCCAGTGTGGTGCCCGCAGGCACCAGGTAGCCCCCAAGGACCTCATGAGTAGCCCGCAGACCCGTTGGAAAAATTGCACAGCTTGTTGAGCTGCGTCTAAAATTCAATTTTATCCAACCTTGTTAAGTCATTTTTGATAATTATTGAGAACTCATGAGCTTGATAAGTGTCTTCACATAGATAGGTATCATTAATAATAATATATAACTCAGAGAGTTTGTTATTTCAGGAGAATCTAGCAAACTGGTAGCCCTTCATACGGCTCAGGACCCATGAAGTAGCTCTCAGTGCCAAAAAGGTTGGTGACCCCTGACCTACAGTGAAGTCCACTCGTCTAAACCCCTAGAAGACAAGGGTGGGACAAGCTGCTTCTGCATTTTTTTTTAACCTTGACAATCTATAATGTAGACCAACCTGCATGTAACAAGAGACACGTGCCCACCAAACCAAACCAAACCAAAATGATGACGTTTAACTGCACACTTATCATGATCAGCACCAGATGACTTCTCTTTGAAACCTCATCACACGCCACTCTGGGCTGCCATGGAAACAAAGCGCAAAACCCAAACAAGAAACTGACACCTTCAGGAAAAGGTGTTAACTTCTGAGAATATCGCCATCGTCAATGGACAAAGCTGGAAGCAGTTTTTTGGTGAGTCAAACCAAACGGCCGCGATCTTGCTTCAGCCCACACTTCTCTGAGGAAATTATTAGCAACACATTCCTGTACAAGACCGTAAACTGCGTATCAGTCATAACCAAAGCAATGAATATCAGCTTCCTCCTCAAAGACAGTCATCGCCTCACACAATAGACAATTCAAGCGTCTGCTTTGATAGCATGTGAGCCAAGACAAAGAGAGAAACAAGTCATACACACACCGAGTGCGACAGTCACAGCAATCACACACACACACACACACACACACACACACACACACACACACACACACACACACACACACACACACACGCGCACACACATGCACACACACACACACGCACACACACACACACCAAACTGTCTGTAACCCTTGTCCTCTGGTAGACGAGACCAAGTCGTTCCCGCCACTGTAACCACCAGCCATCCCATTGTCCTCTGGCAGGAATGCACTGGAGTTCACATGATACAATAAGTCTGTCCACAAAGGAAATGGCTGGTACAACACAACATAGGCTGATATGAGTACATGTGAGCTGGTCATCAGCCTAAAGATGGACGGATGGATGGATGATAGATAGATAGACTTTGTTAGTCACCACTGGGAAATTGCAATGCCATAGCAGCAGATAAAACACTAATGCATCACACAATAAAATTCCTCATGCACATTTTAACTTAGCAAGGAACAGAAGATGGAAAACTCTGTAGCCTCAACATGCTCAATGAGTTGCAGAAGGACGATAATGATTCAAGTCCACTGACAAGATAACATTTTAAACATACACGACTTGGAACGATAAAAAAGGGTTTTTCACTTCTACATATTGAAAGTCATGAACATCCTGACAAGTCTTAGTCTGTACTAACTTGTTTTATGTGCTGGAAACAAAAAAAGGGTCCGCGCACCAGAGAACACGATGGCTGCAAGACAAATAAGAAACAGGTTTATACCAAGACGACACAACAAAATAATGTCCTCTAGAAAAGATAATATGAGACAGAAGGAGACTGACAAAGCTAAACTACAGTGTGTGTGTGTGTGTGTGTGTGTGTGTTGGGAGTGTGGGGGGGCAGACTATAGATTTATTAAAGGGAGAACAGAGAGAAACAACGGCACCCTTGCCAACTCAGTGAGGGCTAACATGTGTAACACGAGGGAGTTCTGGTGGCTTAACATCTGTCTGCAAAGCCTCTCCTCTCCCTCGCTCCCTCCATCCCTCCTTCCTTCCCTCCCTACCACTCAAAAAGAGCCAGGCAGTGCACCATTAAAGAGCAGATTTGCAAGTGTAAGATGTGGTTTGAGGGCTGGAAGAAGGTACAGAGGGGAGGCATTGTTTTGTTCAGTGGCAGACAAAGAAGATGTTCAGAGGTTTCCACTTGATTAATACTGTTCCACGGTTTTCCCACCGGCTTTTCACCGAAGCAGCTTGGAAACCCGGCGTTCCAGGACTTGCAGAAGCAACAAGTGTTTTCCCGGAATTTCAGAGGCTTTTAAAAGAACACTGTCTGGAGGGGATTGTGGCAAGGGAGCGGAGAAGTTTCAAAAGACCGTACTAAAGTCGAAGAACAGCCGTGGAGGCCTGGGCTTGGGAAACGAAACTGAGAAGACAAACAACAAAAACAAAACAAAACAAAAAAAACCCCGACACACTCTAGAGGCATCCACAACACTAATGTAACTCCAAATAACACACCTCAGCTTTGCTTTTAGGCAAACATAAGTGTATTCATCAGAGTTCACGACAGACAAATGTGTTGAGTGGAATGCAAGCAAACAAAAACAGATACTATCCAGACAAACATACCACACAAGTGGTGTGTTCCTGCTCACAGGCTTGAAGAGAAGAGATGTGACTCAATGATCAACATCACAGCCACATCTATAGAGCCTGTGATTAACCAGAAACTGTTGGCTGACTCAGGGGGGGGGCCTCGAATGCATCTGAAGTCTCCGGTGGTTTGAAAACGTAATGCACAGCGCCGTGTAATGCTTCAGTACAGACAGGATTTTTTTTTCCCCTACTACAATGAGACCACAAGCTCTCCTGGGCCAGAACAAATGAAGAAGAGGTTAACCTCACACGGCTACCACTAACCACAGCGGCGCAAGGCTGCGGAATCAAACGGGAGAGCGTGGAAATGCAGAAACGTACATAAACGGCACAACTGGGCTGTTTACTTGGAAAGGTTTCGCTCCTGCTTTCAAACCGAGCGCCTCTAACGGCTCTTTGTGGTGGTCACTCACGGCGGGCAGAAATTCTGATTCCTCATCGTGAAATCCACTCGAGGCGTGTTCCTCCAAAGTGCCAACACAGCTGCTGAACAATTTAGTTCAAGATGCGTTTACTGGTTCGCAGAGAGTCAAATGAACTTTTGCACTTGGATACATGTCCATGGTGTAGGCCAGGGGTGTTCATGGGGGAATGGGTCACAAAACACCAAGTTGCTGTCCTTGGTGCTGAACCCAAGGGTGCACCCATGGGACCACAAAGCTCCCTTAACCATGGGAGCTACTATTAGTCCAAGTGTACCAACATTTTGCTAGTTTTTATGAACCGTTTCCACTCATAACTGCTCTTATTATCAAGGTGAACTTCAAGGCTGAAAATGCAGAAAAAGAAAGATTTTCTACATCCTCCAGACCTTTATGAACCTGAGAGATACTTCATGGGTCCTCAGTCATATGAAGCACAACCAGTTTGCTATACTGTACTGAAATAAACTTTCATAGTTATATATTAATATTAATGATACTCATCGATGTGAAGACACTGATCACGTTAATGAGTTCTCAAAAATGATCAACAACGACTTAACAAGTTTGGATTAAATTGAATTTTAGACACAGCTCAACGAGCTGTGCCATTTTTCAAACAGGTCTACGGTCCTTGGGGGTCGACCTGGTGCCCATGGGCACAGTATTGGTGACCCCTGGTTTAGTCAGATGGCATTTTGGACTAAACATCACTAATAAAGTCAGCATAGCCAGAGCAAAACTATGAATCATTAACCCACAGTGTAGTATGACTTGCACTGTTTTGACAAAGTTGCATACCCAGGTTGTCCAGGGAGGCAATTTAAAACTCATATGAGTTTTATTATGGCATACAAAAACAATCACACTGTACTATTCCAGCACAGTTATAGATGACCTCCTTTAACAAATCAGACACTGAGGACTCCAAAGCCAGTTCACGATGGGCACGGTGGTCCCATGAAAGTTCAACTTGAGAATACGGAAAAATGATTCAAAACATTGTAACACAGAGTTCAGAGAGTTACATCTGTGAATCTCCCGTATTCCTGATTCACATGAACTAAATATAAGACAGCGACCACAGCGAGAGTCCACATTCTGTAAATGATATCATAGTACAACGTGTTTTTGGAACTAGTCAAAACTGGGAACTACATTGAATAAATATGATGTCACAATGTGGCTGAAGGTCACTAAAACATGCCAATATTTTCGTCAAGCAGACCACAAGAAGAAACAGTTCTGCTGCCCAAACAGGGTTCAAACCAATGGATGAAGAGATGCTGTTGTACTTTCATGGCCAAAGATTTGATAGAGAGGATGAAAACATATTTTTTAAACTGCTAACACATTGGCTTGTTTAAAGAGATTTACATAGAAAAACAAATCTGAGATTCTAGCAGCTTAGCTCTCATCAAGATGATAATTAAATTAATCTCCTCGTGTCAGATACAGAGTCCCCCCTGAGACCGGCTACACGGGCAGAGAAATTACTCAAACATATACAGAAATACAGAGTAATGACAGACTGATGGCTCATCTAATATAGAATGTGGAATCAATATACGACCTCACTTTATGTCGATGAGAAAACAAACTGGAAAGAACGGCACAGGTTGAGAGGGATGTGCAGGAACCAAGAGCAGTGAGATAAGGAAAGCGCAGAGACCCGCTGTCATCATTTTGTTTGTAATGAAAATGTTGGCCGCAGCTGCTGTGGATGGAAAGCAGGGAATTTATTGTTTTAAAGTGACTGGATGAGGACCAAAAGTTGGGCTGCAGAAAGAGGAGAATGGCTCCCCAGAATATTCAGGAGTCATTGATTTCAAACATTACTGGCAATACTGTGTTGTTGAAACCATTTCTTTAAAATACTACATTACAGGGCCAACACGAGGTTCAGAACTCCTTGAGACGTGTCCCATTAATCACTAATCAAGCCTTGCTCCCACAATGCACTGCTGGGACAAATTGTTTCAGTGCTCCGGTGACACGTGCAAAAAAAACAAAACCCTAAAAAACACAAGTACGAAAAAATTGCAAGTGCCAATTCCTCAAGTTAAATTTTACAGGCAGCATTTCTCTCCTGCCCGGAGGTGAAAGGCCAGTGAAGAAGAATGGGATACAAGAGTTGGGATTGCGCAGGTCAGAGGGGCCGTCGAAGGATATTCCCAGTGAGCTGGGAGAGATTCGAAACATACTAGCCTTGTTAACAGAAGGATGAACAGTCACACTCCAAAACCTAAGGCAGGAAAACAAGACAGGAGAAATATAAATAAAGAAATTCCTAATTGAAATGTACATTTTTTTTAGTTGGCTGTACGAGCGCATTGGATTCTCTATAGCAAACACTATGACGAGGACTGTTTAAATAGTGTCATTGAACCAGGACATTAAGTGGTGGATTTAGGAGTCAAACCCTTGTGATTTCTTTTGCCAGAAAAGCAAAGTACGTTGTGTATGTGTGTGCAGTGTTATGCAGTAGGTACGCATTAAACAGACTTGGGTATTTAGAAGGTCACAGGTCAACATGAATTAACCTGTAAAGATTATAGTGCATCTATTCAGATTTTAATCGGAAAGCTGAAAATCCATAGCTTTCAGTGCACCAATGCTGCCATCAAAAACGTATGCAATAGAACGAGTTTGATATACTATATGTGTGAAGAGCATGAAGTCTGAAGAAAAAAATATTCAATTAAAGTAAGCGCTATTATGCACGTGACACAAAATCAAAAAAAGAAAGAAAGTATTGTTTTAACAACCCATTGCAGCCGCAACCAGGAATGTGAATCATGCATACTTGTGTAAGGCTGTAAGCCCTTCTGATGATGAATGTGCTTTAGGAAGGTCCTACTACTATGAAGCTGCATTGTTAATGATCTGCTGTCTCCAAGGACTGATTTGGTTACTCATTCACTGACTCACACACAGTTTGCATCCTGTTGCCATAGATATACAGTGAGGAAAATAACCACAGCACATTGCATCTCCAGTCGTATTCACTTGGGCTCCGCTCCTCCCCCGTAATATCCACTCTTGACTCTTTCAGATGCCATGCCTGGACATGACAAGAGGGATGACGGTAGAGAATACGCGGCTGCGCTGCCGAGCCGTAATGATATTTTAGTGACTCAGCGGGATTGAACGTCGGTAATTCATGCTATTAAATGCGAAAGTGAGTTTGTACAGACGCTATCATTAAAGTGTAATTGTGAAACGTTTAAATCTTTTTCTAATGATGCAGCCGTTCACTACAAATACATAACACTTCTGTCCTTCACTGCCTATAACCCAGCTAAGATAATAAACAGCAGGGGTGTGTGTGGCTTTTCTTCCGACATCGAGATGAACCGTAGAGATGGTCAACTCTTCCTCTTCTTCTTCTGCTCATCCAAAGTCATATGAAGCAGCATGGACGGCATCATGAAACAACTTCACTTTAGAAAATTGAATAGACAGACGAAATCTTCAATCAAAAATGATCAATTTGTTTTGAGGAACAAACTGGTTTTGGGCTGGAAATGTTTGAAAGCTAAAGTCTACATCAAGCAATGGGAGATAAACAGCAATAGTGAGCACGGCTGCGCTCACACAGCCAATCTGACCACAAACTAATAGCCCTGGCCTGCTATCGCCTGCACATTAGTCTTGGCAAACACTCCTACGCAGGCATATACACCTCCAGAGAGGCGAGGGTAAGCGCTCTTAGGCGAAGCAGGCTCCTGGAGTGCGAATATTTTCTCGTAGGCACTTAAAAAATCCTTCCCAAATTATTAGGGGCCTTATTACGCCCCCCTCTCTATCCTAACCACACTACCCAGAGGGACTTCCACCCGCAAGGGCTGCATCCTGTACCAAGCAGCCAGATCATTTCACTATCCACACCTCAATATAAGCCAAAGTCTTAAAGAAAAACAGCAGGGCAGTACAACGTGTTTGTTCCTTCAATATACTGCCAATGGACACATCGTGCAGACAACCACTTTTGTGTTTAGACCTCTGACTAAGGATGCAATGCAAGGTATATTTTATTCATGCCGAACATATTAAGTTAAATGTGTGATAATGTATAGGGGCACATGCGAATGCTCAGGTCCTTAATCACCTTGGCTGGTGAACGTTGGAGTGTGAAGGCATGCTGGAGCAGCGAGGAGCCTGAAAGAGTCCAGGCCTATCCCGAACAGCGTGGGCACACGCACGTGGAAGCGGGACGCCTGATGGGAGTTGTGGACGTGACCGCCTCAATCAGCTCTTATAAAACACCTCGGGGTTCTGACGGACTCCGAGGGGGGGAAGACGAGGAGAGGCGAGAGGGAGTGCGACCCGAGCCGAGGTTCACGTTTCGCTGCGAAAACACCCGGCCCGGGTTCTCTTCGGAGAGAGGTGACAGATACTCCGAGGTATGTCAACATAGCGGGACGCGTACGCTGGTCGGGCCCTTGCACGTTAGGCAATCCTCCATCCCGAATGGACACATGAGGGAACACAAGGGAGATTGGAAGGTTTTTCCTCCCCCTTTTAATACACCTCCCTGTTCCAGTGGAAGCTGAAACAACACTGGGCCTTGTTCACATAGGAAGACTTCCTGACTCCCCCGACTCTTCGCATGCGTGTGGATGGACAATGACAGTGTGAACACAATGACTACAGAAAAAGTCTGAAGTGATTATATTTGGTGGCACTTCCGTGACCTAACCAGTCGACCTGGGTTCCTTGGCGCAGTATGCCAAACCCATTGTGAACGATCTGGGGATAAAAGTGGACGCGGACTTATAGTTTGACTGCCAGATTGGAGCTGTGGTAAAAATGAGCTTCTTCCAGTTAAGGCAGCTGGCAAAAATAAAACCCTTTCTGCACAGACAGCACCTTGAAACGGAAATCCACTCCTTTGTAACCACCTGGCTTGATTAGTGTAATGCACTTTACATGGGAGTTAGTGGGTCCTCCGTTGCATGTCTGCAACTAGTACAGAATGCAGCTGCACGTCTTTTAACCTATTTATTACACCGATTTTAGCGTCACTTCACTGGCTACCCGTCCATTTTAGAATTCATTTTAAAATTCTTTTGTATGTTTTTAAAGCCCTAAATTCCATATGTCTGAAGTGTCCTTGGGCAAGACACTGAACCCTAAATTGCTCCCAGTGGGGCTGGCAGCGCCTTGCATGGCAGCAGCCACCCATTGGTGTATGAATGTGTGTGTGCATTGTTGAATGAGAGGCCAACGTAAAGCACTTTGGGGTACCGTGAAGGTGCTGGAAAAGCTCTATATAAGTGCAGTCCATTTACCATTAGGCGGGCCTCTTCACTGTCCAATTATAAATCTCTTCTTAAAACGCACCTCTTTGCTTTGGCTTTTAACACTGATTTTGTGTGCACAGAAATGTTTATCTATTATGTACTATGTTGAGTATGCTGTCTTTTATTATGTCTATTTTAATGTACAGCACTTTGGTAACCTATGTGTTTATTTAAATTGTGCTTTATAAATAAAGCGGATTGGACTGGATTGGATGATGATTAAATGGATGATAATCAAATGCGGAGAATCTGCTCATCTGCTGTTCTCTTCCCCTGCTGCTCGTTCGTCATCAGCGGGAGAAATGGTGGGGTTGGGAGGGACAGCGAGATAACGGCCGACACATGTTTGGCTGGGACGACACCGTTGATGTTCTTTGAGTCATTTGCTGTGAGTTAAGGGAGGGGGCATCGCTCATCCTTTTTTTGCCACTGCTTCTCTTTCCAACACACTTCCACGCAAGAGAACTGCGTAACATAACCGGTTTGCTTACTCCTCGCTAACCTTTCCCATATTTTTCTGCCAGCACAGCTTAGGTACGTTTCTCCCCTACCCCCCTCCAACTTTTCACCATCACCTCACCCCGATTTTTCTCTCTTCATGATGATCTCATGTCCAGTGCGCTCTCAAGGGAGCCAGCGAGAAAGAAAAGGGGGACAGATTACCTTACAACAGCAAATTAGTAGCCCTGGCTTGTGTGAGTGCGAGTGCCTGGCAGACAGGTCAGCTGGGAGATACACATCATACCAGAGGCATGAGGACAGGCTTCTCTTTTCGACAGGCCCCAGGCCTCGGAGACAGGAAAAGACTGGCCATGAACAACAGGGGTGGGTAACGTGTCCTTCACTGTCCGAGTGCGCATGTTTGTGCAAGTGTTGTAGCATAAGTAGAAAAAAAAAAAAAAGAGAGGAAAGTGGGCTAAACGATGATATTCTGCATGTAACAATTAGGTCCAGTGTGTAAAATTTTAACTGAGCCCTCCTGACAGAACACTGAATTTATTATTTAGGTCAATGTCAGTAGGGCTTCAATAAAAAATGTTAACCTCAGATGGCAGCTAAACCAGGAGCAAAACCCATGCTCTATGTATATATGAGAACCGTTATTTGTAAATTACTTTTATTTACTTTTTTAATGTATTTATGGGCAGTGTGTTAAGCTTTTATCAATATCAAACAAACCAAATTTTACACATCGGAGCTATAAGGTAGTTATTCAGAGAGCTAGAGAGTGCAAAGTACATTGTATATATAGGTACTATAGAGGTAGTTTCCTAAAAGGTTTTTGACTAAGTGTGACTATGTTCCATATAAGAGTTGATCAGGCCGTGCAACACAGGAGGCAAACCAGCACTTCAACAGCAATCCAAATTTATCATCCCAAATGAGCCCACAGCACTTGCTGGGGTGTGACAGTTAAGAAGGGGATAAGAGAGCTGCTGGGATCCAAGGCAGAGCGGAACATCCAGGCAGCGGCCAGCGGCGGGACGAGCCAGACAGGGCTAACAAGCGCAGCCAGCGCGGTCGTAAACAACGCGGGACGAGCGAGGGCGGCCGTGCCTGAGAGCGGGACGAGGACGCCACTGGGAAGCCGCTGCGCTGCTGCTGCTGCTGCTGTTGGAGGGTGTTGAGAGAAAGGCGCAAAAAAATAAATGTCAGCGCGAGACCCAAAACGAGTTCGGCGGCCAGAGACTGTCCAGATCCGGTGACATCATTGCCGGATGGGAGCGAAACATCAGGAATAAAAGAGTCAATGGGACGGAGCTGGTGTCAAGTGGGGAATATTGCGTAGCGATGTTTTGAAAACCATGGCGCTGAGTGTGTGGCCGCAAATTCTCTTTTGGTTGGGTTCTTCTGCAGGGCAGGGAAAAAAAAAAGAAATAAAAAAAGGAGGGGCGGGGGGGAGGAGAATAACATCCACAGCATGAGTATTAGCCTAGTAGGAGTGAGCTAATAGCACTGTGTGTCCCAAGATGCAAAGTTTAGTAATGCACTTGGAGGGGAATTAAGGAGAACTTGGGAATGTACAGGGGTATAAAACCGTGGGAGCAGAACAAAACCTCAATACTGCTGCGAAAAGAGCATTAAATTATAGGAAAACTTTCCTTGACTGCTTGTCTGTCTACATTAACCAGTTCACGGACGGAGCACAGACCAAGCTACTGGAATAAAATCACTGGTTTGAGGTTCAGCTTTTCAAGAAGCAGCACACGGATGTGTGTTTTGGCGCGTTGTGAGAGGGTTTCGATCCTGCTACGGCACAAAACATGAATTAAGAGGACGTGACAGCAGAACATGTGACGGGGGAGGTCGAGCGGCGCCGAGTCACAACGGTTCACACTGCGTCGGGACCCAAATTGACGAACGCAGCAGAGGTCAAGAGTTAAGGGGAAGGTCTCGGGGTTGATGAAGAGAGCGGGAACATCGGACAAGAAGACAAATGGTTACCTCTGAGAATGGGAGGTGGGCCCAGGGCCTGCGGAAAGATGATCTGTGGTCATCAGAGTTGTTATAGACACGCCGCGGAAACATGGGACCGAATCAAAACAACACAAGCACTTATAGTCTGTCTGGAAACTGATTTGTTGGAGCTACGAAAACAGCAGTAACCATTAAAGAAATACAGCCCTTTCTCTTATCAGCCGAGCTATTTTTATAACCCCAGAACGCAATTAGGAGTGTGTGCGTGCGTGTGCGCGCGCTCGCTCTCCAACTTGCTGAGGCGGATACATTGGCAGGCCTTTTATCATCCGGCCCAGTACTTTCGCCTGCGTGTTTTTCTGGCAAAGTTGCGTTATTTCTTATTTATCTAGCTTCACAAATCACGATCATCTCGAGAACACATATTTCATATATCACAAACACATAATAGAAAAATACATGACAGAACCAACGTGGAATCGCATTCTTCCGCCGTGAGGCCATCTGGCCCGTTCGGACAATCTCTCTTCCAAAACACCCCTGAAAACACAAGAGGTCATTTTGACTCACTGCTCGAGTGAGACGTGGTATTCCGAGCGCTGATATGCCAGATTGCCACTTTCCAAGTGTGTGTGTGTGTGTGTGTGCATGTGTGTGTGTATGTGTGTGTCCTTGTGCATGTGCAAGTGAGAGTGAGGTAAGAGCAAAGATTAACCGCGGTCGATGATTAATACAACTTGACTTACTGACTTGGTGCAAGTAATTAGGGCTGTGTCTTTTCTCAAGGTTGACCCGACGTTCTCACATGGAACACATGGGGGTCTTGAAACATGTGCGTACCACGCCCGCGCACACACACACACACACACACACACACACACACACACACACACACACACACACAGCACCAGCCCACCCTCCATGCAACCTTAAAACCACATTGGGTGAAATGTAATCAATCTTCTTTAACAATGCTGTCAGGGCAGTGTCTCAAGGCTCTGACAGGAACGCAGAGATAGTGCCTGCTGCACACTAATGATGGTTTGTGTAGCTTATAGCAGATATAGGTGTGTTATACAGGAGTGTTTCTATGTACGGGAATGTAGGTAATGGTCCAGCAAAAACCATAGAGCTCTGGGCCACCAGATATTTCAGAGTCCCTGGGGTATTTAAATGAGTGTGTACGTGTGTGTGTGTGTGTGTGTAGCTGCGTGCTTTACTTGAGGGGACTTGTGGGACCTCCAGCTGTACTGATGGCTGTGGAGGCTGGCGAGCAGCACGTTCTCGTCCGTGTCGACCTGGCCGAAGCGCAGCGTCTCGTGCGTGTCGTTGCAGATCACGTAGTGGCTCAGGACCAGCTCCTCGGCCTCGGTGTTCCCATTCTGCACAACCAAAAACATGTGGGTGATCAGCGAAGGTGGGAGCTTTGGCTAGATGGATGGATAAACAGGGGTTGAGCAAAATAAATACGTAGCAGACGTAGCAAGGAATACTACCAGGCATAGCAAACACTTTCCGGAGCCCAATGTCATAAACAAGATGTCAACAGTGTGAATACTTCAAATACGAAAAAAATGCATATTGTAAAGGCGCAGCTGTCAGCCGGTAGGAGGAGAGATGAGTGATATCATCTGGGAAGGCGACACCACCTCAGCACTGGAGGGAACTTAATCAGAAACTGACAGGTCCAGTCTAAAGCAGTATAGACGAATCTGATGACAGCTTTTTTGTACGTCGCCATCATGTGGCACCGCCATGACTGCTGTGTTAACACTCTTACGCATCAGTGCATCCTGTGTGCGGCGGAGGCTTCTGGATTTTGCACTCCACCGTCTTCCCCAGTTTAATTTTAACGCTACTACCGTGACATTTGAATGCGGCACAAGTACTCCTGCTTTTTACTTTTTAAAAAAAAGAAGGAAAATAGTTAAATAATTAAATAAATGATACATTTGCAGGCAGAGAAGACTCGGGGAGGTGGAGGTGCAAGACACCAGTAATGGCAGCTTGTTCACTTCTGGATGGTTTTTTCCAGGTTCTTCTCCAGGCCGGGTTCAGGGCCCAAAGTTATCCTCTCTCTGGTCTGACCTCACCCCATCAAAACCAAAAACCTTCTTTTGATGTCCAGGCCGTTCATGTTCATGTTGATGGCGGTGAAGGCCCATGTGTTTTCCCTGTGTGTTGAAAAGAGGCCTTCTAATAAGACATTCCTGCCCTGACGCGTCATCAATAAACTGCGGTTTGTTAAGAAAAACATTAATGATGGCGCGCGGCCACCGGCGGCCCCGGGACAACAGGAAAGGCAGAGAAAAGTCGAGTCACAACAGCCACCCGTGTCCACTCTGACATCACCTCGCATGCAGAGAGTTCACTCAGCCCGCTGTTGAAACAACGGCTCAACGATGACAACGAGCCCCGTCTCCGCCTGCGTACACAATTTCAAAACAGAGGTAGGCCGCACGTAGGTGCACCGCGTGTTGATGTTTTCTTTGAGTTCCGGCCAAATTCTCCAAGATCCTAACGGGATATCTGGTGCACACACCCCTCCCTCCCCCGACTCTTGACACACGAGCTCTGATGGCTCCCCAATAGCTATCCCAACTGTCCCGGTAGGAGAAGCCCGGCCGGCTGTGTACACTTAAATGGCAGGGGGTTGGCGGTTAAATAAAGCTGGCGGGAAAAAGCTCCGGGTGCGACTGCCAAGCACGTTCAGGGTCCGGAGGTGACTTTGGAAAAAGGATGGGGAAATGCACACTTTTAAAGAGGACACTCGATGATCAACGGGAGAGAAAGGTGAACGGAGAAAAATATATATGAGACAGCTGCAATGAGGGGATCAATCCAACCCTGGTTTTACTGTGGGAACACTATCTGCGCTCCCTTTCGCAAGCGACGCTGCAATTCACAAATTTCCTGCTGCCGTCTAAAGATACCATTGTTAAGTCCGCTCTCTCGATGGTATCGTCTTTCCGCTCCGACTCATAAGGCAACGCGATACGCACATCAGAGGAGCTTCCTGTTGTAAATGTGATCACTCTCTGTCCATCACGGGGACCCTGGCGAGCAAATATTAAGGCCCAGAAACTGGAAACAGGCAACAAATCCACCTTGTTAAAGAGGACGGAGTGACAGCTTCATCTCGAGACGCGGCCTTATCAAGGGACAAAGTATCCTCACCTCTAATCCACCCAGATCCCGTTACCTTTGTTTTCACAGCTCAGCCTACTCAGCACGTACATAAATGACAAGGTGCATTTAATTTGTCTGGGAAACACGATTACAGAAAAAGAAAAAAAAAGTTAAGTGGCACAGAACTCCGCCAGGAACAGTTAAACCCTTAAAACAGTTAATTGGATCCCTCCCTATTCAGTTGCAAAAGACAGTAGAAAATCTAATCATAAGGAGGGGAAATGGAGGGAAAAAAAAAACAAAGACAAGAAGAGAAAATTCCCTGTTGTCTCAATTGCAACATATAACTGCTTTTAAATGCTGTGAGAAAGCAGCATGTAAACACTTCTGGGCTTTTGTGTGGCTTTCCATCAAAGCCACATCCTCAGGGTTCAAGGCTGGGGAGAGCAACCATTGAAATGGGGCTGGGGACCAAATTCTGAGAATGGAAGCATAGGTCCTGGGATTAGACTGCGCGGGGGCCTTTAGGGGGGGCGTGGAGGGGCCATATGAGACTGACAGAGGGAAAGAAAAAGATAAAAGAAGACTTTTATGAGGGATCCTTCTTTCTTTCAAAAAAAGAGAGAAATTGATGTCTTGGAACCTTTTTGAAAACATATAATTATCAATCTTGCCTCTGATAAGAAGTACCACTAAGATGTACTGATAATCAGCACATATGGAACATTCTGCAGAAATATGGATATAAAAAAATAAACCCTTTTAAGCTCTGTAGCTCTGACTTCTTAGTCTTAATGGCCGTATTCTTTGTTCACTAACAACAAAAAAACACTTTTCTTCACCCATCAGCTTTACATTGAACTAGACTTCCACAGTGAACGACATTCCACTGCTCTGGAGAAGGATGTTTGTAAATCTAACTCATTACTTAACATACATAACTGCAACTTATTGTGGAGAGTTGGCTTCCTCGACCGCCTGCAATTGCAATTCAGGGCAATAATCCTGGCGCTATCTTTTTTCTAATATAGTGTCCTGACATTGGCTCCATCATTGATCCAAATTCCTTGTATCATGTTTGCAACTTTGCTGTCATACATTCAGATGTGTATGAAGTACAGGAGATTTGAGTAAAAGTGCAAGTAGTCTATCAAAAACAGTTGAGACTGAATAGAAGTGAAAGTCTTCTTTCAGCACCACAATTATAAGTTGCTGCTTTACAGAAACAGAAATACTAGAATAACATAATCAAGCTTTTTTTTCTACCTTCAGGTAACAATAAATATTAGTTGTGTTTTTTTAGTGAAATACCTGCTTTGCTGTTACTCCTTTTCCTTGCCCCTTATATTTAGTTTCTTGTATTACTGAATTAAAGGTTGTTGCTGCAAACTGTATAAATAAAGTACACGTAAAACTGTTTTAATGGTTTCAAGACAAGGTCAACACAGAGACAAGCAAATCCTGAATCATAATGGCTGTAACAAATTATGGCTTATAATGTTGCAAAAACACAACTACGCCCTGAGAAGTATATATCTATTTTTATTCTATTTTTAGTCTTTTATTTCCTGCACTTAGGTGCATCTGGAACTTCAGCTGTTCAGGTTGCGGTGGTCCGCTACAATCATGCACGGGTCGGGCATGTTCAATTGTATGCGTGTTGCGGGATCTTGTGAGTGGTCCAAGGCAGAGCCTACAGGCCACATCACAGCAGAGGTTCCTGCCAGCCTTGACACCAGGAAACATGAAAATCACTGCAACAATTACACTCATTATGATACATCCTTCTGTTGCGGAAGGACAGAGACTGTTAGCGTTTCCAACTGCTGGTGATTACGCTTTCAATTAGGATCAAGTGTTTCTATGCATGCGTGCATGTGTGCGGCCATGTGTGTGCATCAATCATCAGAGAAACACGGCAGCTAACACCCAGGCGGCTTTGTTTTTTTCTTTAAAAGCTGCAATGCAGTTGACCACCATCCAGTACCTAAGCACATGTGCGAGGGTTTCTCCAGAGAACAAGGTTCATGTTTTATTTTAACTCCCCGAAAGGGTAAAGAACCTTTATGTAATTAATCTTTTCACAGCATTGCCAGATGTTGAAGGAAAGATTGTTTTAAATAACCAGCATGATTCTTTAAACCTTTGTGTACCTTCCAACTGAGCACGGCCATGCCCGCCAGCGCTACTTTACAATGTTGGTACATTTATTCTTTTCTGAAGCGAGGTAGGTTCTACACAAGTAATCGGCCTACTACTGCAAATGTTTGTCCAATTTAGAGAAGCCAGACTCAGTGTTGTATCTATGAATAATACATGCATCCAGTTTGGATTTCAAGAAACTTGGCAAAAATAGCAATGGTGGTTGGGGAGGGGACTCATATTTATCACCCAAGCCAGCATCAGAAAAGGTCTTGGCTCAGAAAATATTACCAACTATAACCTGGTGTTGTGCAAGCATGTCCGAACACATCAGCAAAGCTGTAATTTTGCCTTTTATTACAACACAGCCGCAGATCTTAAGGGTTATTTATGGCTCCATTTACTGGCTGAAATTGGGAACGTTCTCAAACATGCAACACATGAGGCAACGATGAGGCAAAGGGTTGAATATTACGCATCGCGCAACACGGCCACGGAGAGCTTCTGACGAGTCGGTGAGTGAGGGAGCCGGCGAAAGAGAGAGGCACACGCATTAATAGGCTGTGAGGCCGCAGCAACTGTTTAGTGGACGGGTTCCTCCTTTCTGCGTTTCACAGGTAAAAGATCGCAGCTGTTAGAGGTTAGAAAGTGCGAGTTATTATTCCAGCCGCCTTATTGACATAGTCAGCTTGCATCTGAAACCAGTGCGAGACGGTCTCCAGAGCCCAGTTTATGTGTCAACACAGCCACAGCTGACTTGGACCGAGCCATTTGTGTACGCGTTTTCTATACGGCGTTCCACTGTTTGGGATACATGTCTTGAAAGGAGTTGGGGGACGACGTTATAAATCAATTCTATATTAAGGTTGTGGTTGGCAGGGATATGTGTGTGTGTGTGTGTGAGAGAGAGAGAGACAGTGGACAAAAACGAGGGGTGGACGTCGTGCCAGATGAAGTTTTTGGCAGGTGTTGCCACTAAAGTTTTACCATGTTTTCACGGGCATCACTTCATACATAAAAATATCCTGGCTACCAGAGGCAGCGCTGAGAGCTGAGAGCTGAGAGCTGAGAGATGATGAGGACCATAGCAGCAGCAGAATGCTGAGAACAGACACACTGTTGCCTCTTAGTCGAGAGTTTACAATAAACCGAGAAGCAGTTTCATGCTGAAAATTTTATTAGCGCTGGCGTCCGACTGAAACGGTTCTCATGAAATCCACTATGTTGTGAGTTTGTTTAGCTGATACGCCATTTGGGACAAAAGACCATATTTCAGGCAATTCAATAAAACAGAAAGTACATTACGATTTCCTTTATGGATTTACTGGCCCCCAGCTACAAATATAATGTAATGGCAAGTATAAGAGCCGAAAAAAAGTCAAAGGCAAACTGCTCGTTACCTCGGATTTCTGAGCACATTCCATTGTTTCATGTTCAAGCGAAAAACTCTTGAATCCGAAGCAACCAGCTGACTGATCACATTTGATCACTTTCAATGAATTCTTATGCAGAATTCAACATTTAACCAGGGGAGTCTTCATGTTGGAATTGACGTTTTTTTCAACTGATTTGAACACTTACTAAGCAGGTTTAATTATCAGCATCCTCTATTTTTTGGTTGACAGGGCTGCCTGAATAGTTAGTAGTGAGGACAGAGAGGAGTTTCTTATTTACCAATCAATCAATGAATCAATCATGAAATCATCAAAAAATAAAATAAACCTGTAGCAAAACAAAACAAGTTTTAAAACATTTATCTACAACCTTCTTTAAATTCCTCTGGTTTAAAGTGTGTGGTACCTGTTGCCAGCTGCGGAGGGCAGTGTCCATGGTGTGGATGGCGTACTGACTGATATTGAGTAGAACTGGATCCACAAATACATTCAGATCCAACCTTGTGGTCTGGGGGCAGCAGATGGCAGCAGCCTGGCCCTTAAAACACACAAGAGAATAAAATCAGTTACTGAATGAAATAAAGCAAACGCTTCCTGGTCCACGTTAGGACCCCTGACATGTCGAATGAAGATCTACCTGTAGAAGAGTGGGCTGGAGGAGCTGCAGCAGTGTTAGGTTTCTGTACTCGAGCAGCCTGCAGTCCAGCTGTGTGGAGAAGTTAAACTCCTGACAGTGACGAGGCCCGTTGGTCCACTGTCGAAGGTAAACCCGCGGCTCCTGGGCACCGACGACCATAAACTCCTGCTCCTGCGGCAACTTCCTGTCTGGCAGGAACGGGCGAAGTTGCGGGGACGGAGCTGGAGGAGGGAGACACACTGGATGTCACTTTGGCATATTACCTTGTACTATACAGTTAAAAAAACATTTTAGAATTTCAACTGTATCACAAAGTAGGATGACCAACAGAAATGATACAAAATTCCAGGAAAAGGAAGCTGCGGTCACAATATCCGTGAGCACTGTCAATTACGAGACCATTCACACTGAACAAAAAAAATCTCATAGGGTCAAATGGACTAGTGTTCGATGATGCCCTGTACCTGTGCCCAGTCGTTCCAGGTGATGGCAGAGGTGAATCTCCAGCTGTGACAGTTGAAGGGACATTCCGACGGAGGGCACGAACCAGGGTGCGAAGCAGGAGTCCACGCGGGTGCAGGCTGCCAGCGCCATCGGCGACACCAAGTGGTCGCAGGGCAGCTGGGAGCCACAATCGCTGTCCAAGCTGCGGAAGCAGAGCCAGTTGATTTCATATCTGCACGGATTTGAAGGGGACTGAGGCCGACGATGCAAACTCAAAAAGGGTCAAAGTGGCAATAGGCGTTTTCTCACCACTAGAGAGTGCAGCTGAGCACTGCATGTAAACTAAAACAAAGCAGCTTGTAGTTCAGGCTCCTTTTATTTTGCTAGCAGTGCAGGCAGGCAGTTGCTTCTCGCTATTCATAACAGTGGAAGCAGAGGTTCAACATGTGAGCGCGGCTGGTCGGGCTTTGTAAATAAAAGGAGAGAAAACACTCAATGTCAAGAGACAGAGGGAACAGCACCACCACAGATGAAACAACACCACTAGAGCCTCACAGACATTTACTATATACTGTATCTGACAATGATGAAACTCACGTATTGCCCCTTTAGGAAAAAAATAAATACTGCACAAGGTAGAGAAATGACTCGTCTATCTCGAGAAAATAAAGAAAAATAAGTACTTTTGAACTATAATATAAAGTATTGAAGAACTCAAAGGGAATAATAGATCATTAACAAATCATTTGTTTCTGATGAAACTTGTTTTGCAATGTCAGCAGCAGGGGCACAGCTGTCGCCCATATTCCACAAAAATAGGACACATTCATTAAATCAGTACATTGTTTCAACTGTCAGTCAGCTCCAAATGATTTGACATTCCAGTATAAAAAAAACAAAAACAAAAAGAGGACAAACTCCACTGAGACTGAACACTGTTGTTCACGCAAAGAGGAACGAGAGGAGACGACAGCGCACGGAGCCTCAGTGCCGTCCCAAGCCGTGAGCATAGGTACATTATTACTCCTGCTGCTTCCAGCAGAACCTCTCCATGGACATTAATTGCATGTCATGGCTGATGATGCTAAATGGAAGGTAATTGATATGAATGACCGTTTGCTCCGTAATTTGCTGCTACCATGATCCACCATAAAACCTCCAGCAGGAACCGTTCAGGACCTGAAAACGCTGGTGCAGCAGTGGGCTCCTTAAAAAGATAAGCATCATATGTTGACAATTTTCATTACTTCCAGTTGGCAGCGCGGCCAAGTTATTTTTCTGGTGGAAACCAAAGAAAGGCAGATGAAACGGGTGAGTCGGGGAAGGGGAAATCAATTTTGATCAAAAAAGACAAATAATTCAAACATAAAGGAAATGTAGTGTGTGCTGTATGATTGTAATGTAACACAGATGTATATTTTGCTTTACACTCTATATGGAGGTTTTTCTTCCCCCGCTCTCTTCCTCCGCGAACGTTTTCTCAAACCTCCCCTTTTCACTCCTCTGGAACTCTCTAAGCCACACAGAATGTGGGCTTGGCAATTCTCTCGCACTAAATTTTGCTGAATCCCAAGGGGGAGCAAAAAAATTTAAGAGAAATGTTGAGGGGGGGGGGGACCCCGAAAAATAAATGAAATAACGGATTGAGAGGATCAAGTGGGAAAAGAATGCAGGGAGAAATGAGAATGTGAAGGTATATCAGTTGAGAGATAAAGAGATGATGAGGTCTGAGGTGTCACAGTGCTCGGCGGACCGGGCCTGACACCTCCTGTCCATCCTCGTTCGGCCCGGGCCGGGCCAGGACCAAGAACTAATGAGCCAACCCAAAGGGGACTTTTGCTCCTCTCGCTTCCCTTCGATTAGATACACTCAAGGTAAGCAGGAAGGAATCCGGATGGGCCCTGACAGGCACTTGGTGTGCTGGGAAATCTCATTAGGCCGATCTGAACGCCTTCCAAGTCCACTCCCTGCTCCTGCTCACCAGATGTGGGGCGAGGGACGCCGGCTGCCGGCTCTTTTGTGTTTCACCGTGGGCCCGGCTGCGGTCTGCCCCCCTCTCCCCTCATGCTGGACGCCGCACGCATTCTCCATTCATTCCACCCGCATATTTACGTGTAGGCATGCGCACGCTGGCTGGTCTTTTTTTTTTGTGCCAACAAGCCAGCAGTGGGCGCGGCGAGGATTCTCCTCACCTCTGCTCGTCTCCTCCGTCCCCGTTGCTGTTGAGCACGATCCTCCACAGGTTGGAGGCCACCAGCTCCTTCTGCTGGTCGGTCAGACTGAGGCTGGGCAGATGCAGCTGGCAGGCTCTGCTCTCCGAGAGGCTGAACTCCCGGTATGGGACGAAGGCCTGCTGGAGCTCGTCCCAGTACTCCAGGCTGCACGGTACCTGGGTGGAAGGGCAAGAAGTTCGCAATGTAACAAATATAACATCACTTTGTTTCGCATGTATCGCCGCATTTTGCATCCCGGGGGCAGCAGCGACCAGCGACCAGCAACCTGCTTTATGAACGATATAAGGATCCACTCGACAACACTTGTAAAAGTTGGGCGAGCGGAGGAGGAAAAATAAAAGTTAGGCAGATGTTTATTGCGGCATAATGAAGTAAACTGAAGTGGGTCTTCCCCACTGTACCTCATCGCTGTACAATGCCCAATTGAACATATGTGAGTAAGTACCCTCTACTCCCTAATAAACAGTCGGATCGCTTCTGGGTGAGGTATGAAGTGAAAACCAAAAGACTGCGATGGCTGAATTCACTCATTTGGATGATATCACGGCCCAGATGTTGGGCAACGGAGACTTTTTTTCCTCGCTTTTTTAACGCAACCAGCTGCTCACAACGGCGAATAAAAACCATTGCACGTATTTGTTTGGTCTCCTCGAGAACTTAATAGCGAGGGAATGCTTTCCTTACCGTGATCATTGCATAGCCCTGCCTCGGGCCTAATGATCCCGCAGTGAACGTGTTGGGTTATGCTAATCATCGAGCGCCGCAATCATTAATACTTTGACGGCTTCAAGGAGGGAAAAAGTCCAATCAAGCGTGACTCTCTGGCTGGCAGAAGAAAAAAATTGAATATTCTGTCCCGTATAAGAAAAACCTCAAGAAAACCATGACGCAAGACCTCCAACGAAGAAAGACAACATGCCGTTTCTATAACAGAACCACACAACCACAGCATAAGTGAACACCAGCTAGCAGGCAGCCATTAGCACAGTAGTCCCGCCACAGTTTCCCTGACTGAATGGCAACCAGGTTACGTGAGCTTGCGCATAGTGTGTGATGCCTGCTTTGGCCTCCAGTGGCTCCTCTGACACGGGGCCACGTTCTGTCGGCCACCTGCACAATTACCTTCTGGTGAATTGGCATTGGCAGGGAGCTTTAAGCGGCACAACCTGAACAGCGAGAGTGTACAAGAAAGGAAGTGAATTTCTCACTCTTGAAAACCCACCTATTTCAATGAATTAAAACACCTTCTTGGACAACTACACAACCAGTGGAGTGGTTGACAACTTGCTTTGAGTGTAAAAAAGAGAAGGTTTTGGGGGTTGACAAAATGCGTGTGCGCACGCGCCCAATAATTCAGACGCGAGGCTGTTTAGTGTGGCTGCACTCTTAAAGGAGGAATGCAATGAGGTAACCAGGGCTTACATCATGCATGAAATGCCACACAGGTCTTCCTGGAATCAACCTCTCATAATTGTACCTGACAGAGTGGTGCACCCGCAACCCCGACGCCGAGCCACTGGGGCGGAAATTCGCCGAACGTCCGCAGAGAATTGCCAGAGCTGTGCTGGTTGAAACACAGAGAGGGCTTTTCTTTTTCCACCTGCGACATTCAATACACATGACGGCATGCAAAAATTAATGCGCGAGGCACACATGTGGTACAGTGGAATACATTTGCATGGTCGAATTGGTTTCATGTTTCCCAAGTTGCACCGCTGGCACCGGAGGAGCGCAGATACATTTGATAACCAAATCAGTTGTTTTTTTTGAAAAAAGAAAGAAAGTGGAATAAAAAAGAAAACTTTTAGCTGCAATGAATTTGTGAAGCCTGGCGCCGGGAACAGGAGGCACCTGTGTATATGTCAAATGGATTGTGTATATGGTTTGCGGAGTATAGATAATTATACGTATGAAAGACAATATGCATGTATACGTTTTGTGTACTGTATACACAGGTGTGCACACGTATGTCAAAGCATTACACGGTCTGGACAGTGTAGGTTTCTGCAGCCTGATTATGTGTGTACCTTATCTGATAAACAACATAGAAGCCCGAATATCCGACATTCCCGTGGCCAGATTAGTCCAGTCTGCATTTTAAAGACCCAAACCATAAAGTTTGGTGTGGCAGCTCAAGCGCAGGACAAAATACCAGCGGAGGAAAAATCATAATGCCAAAGTAAATATTATCTTAGTCGCTGGTTGACGTTGGTGGATTATCAAATATAAAAACTTCATTTTATAGCCTGCTCAATTTTGAACTTTTAAACAAAAATATGTGACTTTAGGAAGGTTGGTATTGTCTTTTTTTCCAATTTTGATTAAACTTTGGCCATGAACATTTGGCCAAACATGTATTTTGTGTTCATTTGTGTCAGACAGATCAGTCACAGTCTTTAAAAATTGTTAAATACAACAAATCAAATGGAAAAATCAATGACATTTAAAAATAAATACATTTTCCTGACCAACACCAATGTACTGATTTTTATGGGTAAATTCCAATAAAAAATTAAAAACTGTTTGCTGCTATGCACAGTCTGTCTTCCACGATTATCATTGTGACATAGTCATATTTTTTGTTATTTTACTGATTCCTTTATGTCCAAAACGCCCAAAGCTAGCAGCACCTTATCGGGCAGCGGACAAATTGAAGTGACATCAGCTTAAGCAAACGCTTACTTAGGAGGCGTAATGAAAACTGCTCCGAAAATAAAACGTCTCCTGCTGCGCTGTCTCCAATAGGTTAATACACCTCAACGTTAATCAATGTGGAAAACAAGGAATAATTCCATGCTGAGATCCTCATGCTTATTAGCATTACCTCTTCCTCTCTAAAGCCAACGACAAAAAAAAAAAAGAAATGGGAGTTTTAGTGGGTGATGTGTAAAATGTCCAGATCAAATTAACCTCATGGACAGTCTTTTATTTTTGTAGTGCATTAACTGTGACTAATGCAGTTCTGCTTGAGCTCTGGCCCGCTAAAATAATAATTATCTTGGCAAAAACACGCTCCCTCTCTTTCGACTTCAATGTGTCACCCTGAAGTGAAATATCCCAAACGACTCCCCTAAAAATTCTTACTAACCATAAAAACAAGTTGACAGAGGAATGAGGTGCGCCAAGTAACTGCGGGCCGCACCATGTGAAACGGGAGGGCGTCAGACTCGCTGGTTTATCTCTGCTTATAGGGGCATTTAGCAGCCGGTTGCCAGTTGGGCCATTGATGGCAGGACATCGACTTAAGAATATTATTTTCCCCGTTACGAAGACCATCCGCGTGGAGAACATAAAGAATGCTTAAAAAATAGAAAACTAATTTTCTCATTTCAGCATCAAGCAAGCAATGGTTTCCATTTGATTCGATGGAGAGAAGACGGCCTCAGTAATAGTTTTTCTAATGTGTGAGCAGGGTGTCACTGGTGATGTATTTGTTGGATGTTACTATCTATTAGGAGCCGATCCCCTTCCTTCTGGTGCTGCCTTGATCCGGGGTCAGGCTGAATCACGGCTCCTGTGTTTCCTCCCTTGTTTCTCAGGATTCGGAGCCCCGCGGTGTAAAAGGGGGGGCTAAGGAAAAACAGCCGAATGGACACCTGCCTATGATTCAAGGAAATCCACCGCAGGACGACTGGAAGGTGAGAATGAGTCACTTTCCTCTGGCCGTCCGTCCCTTCATCATTCCACCTCGCTACAGGTGGGTGCCCGGTCGGGAGCGCCCCCACTTTTTTTTTTTCCAGCTGCCCTCCAATCATTCCGACATGGCTTCACATCTACCGTGCGTAAAAAACAGCTCGGAGAGCAATTTGACTTTGAGTAATGGAGGGAGGTTTGAATTCCCCCTCTGAGATACTGGAACCAGTTGGGAAACCACAACTATTTAAATGCAGGAAATCTTGATTTTATAAAATGTTAATATGATCTGCTCTGGGGACTGGCGGGCTGAAAAAGAGCCCCGCTCCTACTCGACCCCACCTCCGTCTCCTTAGTGGAGTGGAGAAAGGCAGAAAAAAAGGGGTGGAGGGGGTGGAAGTCGTGGCCAAAAGGGAGGAGGAGGAAAATAAAGAGGAGAAATAAGAGGAGTAGAAGGACAAACTATTATTTAATTCGCCATCGCACATCAGTTTCAGCCTCCACCTGGCGGGAGACAGCTCGGAACCGGCAAAAACACCACGGCGTAAGTGATGGGGAGAGACTACAAGACAGCTTAATAGGACTTTCTCCTTCTTATTTCTTTTTGTTTCCCTTTGCCTCTCACATTCCATTTCTCAAAATCTCTCGACCTCCTTCTCCATGTGGCTGCGCCGTAATTTAAGAGGCCTGAGAAATGACGCCTGCCTTCTCTCTCTGTCCCGATCCCTCTGTGCGCCTTCTCTCCGCAGAGTTTACCAGTGAGGTAAATGACATACCTTTGGAGAAGATTTTTTTTACCCTCCGCTTCATTTTTTTTTTTTTTACTGTTTGCATATTGGTGGAAATGCTTCCACTCTCCTTCTGGAAGTTTTCTAGTCTCCATATTAAGACGTATTAATTGCAACGCAGTTTTAAGGGAAAGCAAAACATTGAAATCATTGTCGAAACGTGGGTTCACAGTGATTGACTGATGACCAGGACGGGGACCTGGAGAAACCAAAGCAAAGCCACACACACACACACACACACACACACACACACACACACACACACACACACACACACACACACACACACACACACACACACACACACAGTGTAACGTGATGTGAGTGTTTGGACAAAAATATGAGGTAATAAGCAGGACTGTGTAACATATCAGTAAATGGATCCAATGTCTTATAATTACGGCAATCATTGCTTACACAAAGCCCGCGATACGTGATACTGTTTTCAGCAGTGTTGACAAAATGCATCAGACTGACTTTCAACAATGGATTTAAAACAGTTTAACATATACACTTTGAAGGTAATGTTTTCCGTTAATGTTACCAACGGAACCCTGGTAATGTGCCTATGACACGGCCATCCAAGTCGTGCCGTTCCAGGCCTATTTGCTGCAAGGTCTGGCTCGGGCCTTCACGCCGGTACAGAGACACAAGCAGCGGAACCAGACGGCTCCGTGTCGACTGCTAACGTGCGGATGGCCGCCACCGTTATCAGCAGGTGCCACGGAAGTCGAAGTTAAACGTCGCTGTTACGACCCGGACCCAGACCCAGACGTAAAGTGATTTTGCACATATGTGGGGACGACGTTCTTGGCTGTCGATAGCAAAGGAGCAAAATGAAATCTAAATCTTTTGTAGTTTCTCTCTGCAGATTTCACTGTGTATCACCCGAGCACAAAGTGGTTGCAGTAATTGTCGGGCGCTCTGGACATCCTCCTTTCATCGCGCCCCCTGAGGAAGTCTCATCACCTGATTCCTTTTAACAGACATGTCAGGGGAGACAATACCGTGCCAGATGACGAGCTGTGGAAGAAGAAGAAGAAGAAGGAGATGTGGAAACCACATGTGCATCAACCACTGGATTCATGCTTGATGTTAGACACACACACACACACACTCGCAAAAATGCATCCATATTTATGCGCTGGCTTTGATAGATACACAGATGCAGGAATAAATTGAAGAACAATCCACTGCAATTTAACATTGATGATGTAACTGTGTTTGACATGCTGTGAACACTCGCCATGGACATCGGTCACCTTTTTTTTTTTTGGTAGTTTACACATTTTTAATGCCAAAAAAAGTTTACAATGTTGTTGTCCCTATCAGACCAATATTGGCAGATAGTTGTGCTGATTTTCAAGCCGTATCCTAATGCATAATCATCCTACCCGACACTCCCTTCCAAGTCTTTCCCCTATTGCACGTCTGTCTTCATGTCAACATCCCATGACCCACTGCTGCTGCCAACTACTGCTTCTTTTTCCTGACACCGCGGCTCGCTGTAGTCACTCCAATAACGCAAAATGCGGCCAGTTGGCTTACGTCTATAATTCTTTGAGAATTCTTATTATAAACTTAGCAGCTGTGGTTCCTCGTGGGAGAAGCAGATAGCCGCAGCCCTTTCAAATCCCTCGTCTCCCGTGAACTTCCAAAAGCCAGAAGAAAACATCTGTACATGACTGTGGGAGTCCAGGAAAGAATTTCATAGATAAAAGGGGGATAGGAAGAGATAGAAATCCAAACAGAAAAAAAAGGAGAGGCAATGTAAGGCTCATGATGTTTGATTTACATTTCCATGCATTTCCAGCAAAGAAATGAGGTAGTGATAAAATAAAACACCGCACTGACATTTATTTCACAATTATGTAATGACATAATTCTGAATAGACACTGTTCTGCAATATGCCTGCGCCAAGGTAAAGAAAAATAAAACAACTGGCTCCGTGAATGACCGGAGGGAATGGAAATTCACACACTTAATATGTTTTATATTAGTATGTCATTAGTAGATTAGTATGTTTTATGAATTGTGGGTTCCATTCGGTAGAATTACATTCAGAGAATAATAAGAGATTTAACAAAACAAAGAGTAGCGTATTTAGCTAAACCGGCAGGATACCAGGCAGCTTAGCATATTGTATTAATAGACATCTTAGCCCCCAATTACCAAGAATACAGCCAGTATCTGTCATCGCGACAGTTTAAGGTGACTTTTACAGCATGGGAACGCAGCCTGAGAGAAGGATATGCTGGAGAGGAAGGTTGGGGGTAAGGAGGCGGAGGGTGTGAGTGATGTGAGGAGGCGTGGGATGCTCCGTCCCCCGCCGAGCGCCTGCACGCTCGGTAGCTGCTACAAGCTGCCAAATTACAAAGTGCATGAAGACAGCACCTGGTTATTCGCAACCAGAGTGGAGAAGATGCCTTTCACAGATGTGAAGATCATGTATTACACGTTTGGAAAGACAGCAGGGGTCTCCGTCATTCAAAAAAACACAAAGGACGTGTGTTCTCATGACTCATGCCGTTGGAACTGAAATGGCACGCGGGCCAATTCTCAGACCCTCGCTTTATTTCCCCGTGTTCGCAGGTGAAGTTAAACAGGGAACCGTGAAAGTGTCTGGACTGGTCTCAGCTCACGCCTCGTTCGCCCTCTGGGCGCTGGCAGACGTCCAGCAAACCGCAACACAACACAGTGGGATGAAACGCGTTGTGCCGAGGTCTGCTGGACCTCTTGGTATCCTGTGCTAATGTGTTGGTCACCTCATGTTTTTCACATTTAGAGTGGGAACTACTAGAGTAACAACAGGGGTAGAGCAGTCTGTTTGTAATGTGTTTACTGCTGAAGAGGATTAGGGCAACAAGAAGAGAAAGAAATCATCACAGGAAGGTAAGTCTCCATTTCAAGATTAAAGTCAAAATTTTGTGACTAGTTAAAGTTTCAAGATTAAAGTCGAAATTTCAAGATTACAAAGTTTTGATTTTGTGAATAGTCGAAATTTTGACTTTGATCTTGAAATTTTGACTTTGAAGTTAACTGGTCACGTGACCCTGTACGTCAAGTCTGTGACGTGTAAATGCCAACGCAAAATTCCATGACCCTTTCGCGATCTGAAAAACCACCTCATGTGAGTGTCAAAACCTTTTAGTCATATTTGAGAGGTTTTTTGAAGTTCAGGTGTTTCCATTACCTGTTTTTTATTGCGATATTTAGGTTTTGCGCAATGCTAGGGGTAGTGGAAACGCAGCTATTGACATCCACCTAGAAATTTAAAATTTATTCACAACATTTCTAATTTTATCTCAAAATTTCGACTTTAGTCTCAAAATAGAAACAAAAAAAATCGTGGCCCTAATCCTCTTCCATAGTTTACCACTACGGAGGTGGTAGGCACATTTAAAAAAGATTTCAACTCAAGACTTGGGTGTGACGCCATACCTGCAGCACGTCGCCCAGGTCCGCAGTGCTGATCTCGGGGTCCTCCGTGGTGTTGAAGGGGACGGGGGTTATCCGGACGAATGTAAGGACGCGCGGTTCAGGGTACCTCCACAGCATCAGGCCCGGGCTGTCGTCCGTCTCGCTGTAGAACACCACCTCGTAGGGCCCTGGCAGTTTCTGGGAAGCTGCAAGGGAAGATTTAACGGCAAAATCTAAATACCTCTGCTTGAATTTGTCAGTGATTAAAATGTGATGTCGAGCTTTACAGGAAGACATAAAGCAGGGAGGATTTTTTTTTTCAAAAAAAAAAAAAAAAAGAGATGCTTGGAGAGCAGTTAAAAGGAAGCACAGAAAGGACGAGAACTTGCCAGAAGAGATAAAAGATGATGTGGCAGTGGAGCACAGGCTCAAGAGGAAGGCCTGCGTGGAATTTATGTTTCAAGATACAGCGGGTTGTAGTTTATTGCGAAATACTGTTTTGGTGTCATCAAACCGACAACTGTTCAGAACAAAGGCTTAACTGGTCAGCTTCAACATTTTCAGATGGTTGAGGCATGAAGACGAACCGAGACAATGGATAAAAAATATGAAATATGATTGTTTTTTTCTTTCCGGAAGATAAAATTCGCTTTGTGGCAAAAAAAAAAAAAAAAAAAAGTTGACCCGCTCACTTATTTTGAGCTGCAATGCCATTACAGTTGTTTCCACCATCCGAACTCTCCAAAACAGTATCTCCTCAATAAGCGCGGCAGATATTTCCATGCTCGCGCAACGTTTATATGTGTAGAAGCCGTATATAAACAAAGCGTCCGAGTAAACATTTTTGCTATTGAGTAAACAAGCTCTGATTGAACCGTGCCAAGCACCTGCAAAAACTGAGTGGTGTTTGACTTGAGTCGTGGCTGCTGTTTGGGATTCAAGTCCTTTGGAAAAATGTTTATTTGAAAAAAACAGTCAAGCAGAGAACTGGTGCTTTGTTTGGGCCCCGCGAGGTTCAAACGCTGAGAATCAAACAGTGGGAAAACACATTTCAAGAGGCTGTGAAATCTAATTTTTTCCCCCCTTTTATGTGAAGCAGTAAGCTGTCCACATGTAGGTGGACAATGTGTTTTTTTCCTCCCTCTTTTTTTCCATAAGTGTGGATGAAAGGAAAAAAATAATCGTCCTCTATGATTCGAGTTGGCTGGAGCCAGCGACGGACGACGACAGTTCCCTTTTTCTGGCTCCCATCTTTTCACCTCCCTCTCTGCCCATCTATCCCATCCCTGTGTCAGGTCCAGGGGCCACTGGCTGCTCGCGGTACTCCAGGGCCATGTTCCTCCGGCTGCTGACAACATGTTGCTGACAGATTGTGCTCTCTGTTCTAGTTCACTACTGTACATTCTCCTGCCTCGGCCAGCATATTAAACGCATCAAAGACCGGTGGAACAGTGCAACAAACAAAGGCTCAACCACAGCTGACAGAGTGGACGGCTGGTCTCAGGCCAGGGGGGGAAGTTTGATCCTTTGTGTATAATGTTGCCGCGTATGTGAACGCCTATGTGTATGAGCGCGCACATAAAGGACGGTTTTGCACGCGGAGCTCAAAAGACGGGGGAATAAACAGCATGTTACTCAGAGTGGAACCAGGCAGACATTTCAGATGAAACTTCTTTCCATGGTGGTGCTTTGATGTGTTTGATTTAAGGAGATGTGGATCCTAAGTGACGTCTTACTTTAGCGCAGAGGTTCTATTTTAGGCCTTTCACACTCAGCTGTATGAGTTTATGAATGATTGATTGCCCTTTTTCATTCTATGGATCAGGGGAGAAAGACTTTGCCAGGATATATGCCAGTAAGTTTATGGTCATCAGTTTTTTTTTTCGAGTATGTTGTCGAGAAGTCTCTCCAAAATTCCCATAATTTGGCCTGTCAATGGGAAACCCAGCTGAACATATTTTGAGGTTCTGCTCAAAGAGAGAGAAAAAAGCGATGATCTCACTTGACATAAATTGAGAAACAAGTGAAGTTCTCAGATCTAAAGATACATTATACAGTAATATGAAACACTCCTGTATTAAAATGTTTATATTCTCTACTGGCTCAGGACATTATTTCTTATGTTCCACTACGGTTAAAAACCAGAAAATGATGAAAAAGTTGACAAAGGACTTTCAATGAGAACAGAGTAGATTTACAGCAATTTCAAACATCACCACTCCTGTGAACATGTATTACTCTGCAATTAGCAGAAAAATCTCCTGCACTCTTTAATGCGGCACAACTACATGCTGTTACAATTGGAATGTGATGCTGACTGATGGGAAGGTTCACCTGTGTCCTGCAGGTACTGAAAGTGTCCCGTTCGCAGGTCGTCAGAGCTGTGCTCTGTTTTCGGGGATGGCGAGGGCGACGAGGATGGAGGCGGTTGGGTGTCGCAGGCTTTTCCTTTGGAACAGCTTCCAGCCGAGTCCCTTTGCGGGGTGTTTAGGTACGTCTGCAGGTGCTCCTCCACCAGGTTCAAGCAGGTCAGATGTTCCTGGCCCCAGAAGACCTGAAGAGGAGCACAACAGGTGGAGATTCAGTGTCAGGATTTAGAGTGAAACATTACTTCACGGAGGAATAGATGGCACGAAAGACAGCCCAGCTGATGTGAAAACACCTATGTTAACAATTATTCACTGTTCTTTTATTTCCAACACAGGAAAAGAAGCAATCAGGGTTACCGGCGTCATTGCCACTTCATCCTTTCTAACATTACACAACACAATTTACATCCGCCTTACTTAGCCATGGCATTCCCCTTCCCATGCTTCATCAAAGAAGAACTGGCTGGGGTTTGGACTCAGGACCCGGAATCTCTGAGTCAAAAGCACTTCACACATGGAGCTGCCTGCCGGCTTACCCACCACTCTCTGGTTTGCAAAGGGTGGGATATGACTAAACTCTAAAAACAGGAAAATTCGGGGGATTTTTTTCCCAGCTTTTTTGGAAAGAGGCACGAGAAAGGGAATAGGAAGGAATTCTGGTGGTTTTAGTAGAGCACTTGATTAAAACACCGCAAATGCCAATATTTACTAAGGGAAATGTACGGTTACGTATTAAGTGTTGAGCTGCGAGTCATGTTTCTATTAATGGGCACGAAATAAAAAGCACTGGGGGGAACCTTTGAAAAATGGGGAAGCATCAGGGGTTCCCCACGAAGGAGTAATGTGGAACAAAACATTAGTAATAACGCAGTTACTTCATCAAATTTATAGGGGACTTTCAAATTCCATGTTATGTAACTTATCACAGGAAAAAAAGGCCCAGAGACGACCTCAACATCCTATAAATAGCCGGACGATACCCGGAGGCTTGAACAATTACATGACTGAACTCTGAGGGAAACTGTTGACTCATCATTCAACAATTTGTTTTAATATCTAAGACAGTGACTGACAGTCACTGTGACCTAAGGTCCAGGTCAAGAGTGTTTTCACAGCAATGATGCTGTTGCTCTGGTCTCATTCAGTGGGTGAGTTGGTGGAATTGGTCATATATCAGAAGGTTTTTGTGGGCAAAAAAAAAAAGTACAAATTGTTCCCTTCCAAGATGTGTATTGTGATTCAAAACAGGCAACCAGAATTTGCATCTCCTTATAATTTTGACAGTTATTTGGGTCACACCAAGCAAGACTAATTAAACAGATGAAACCTTGAGAACAATGTTTTGCTTCACGTCGTGTGGAGAAGACGAACGAAAGTGGCAGGAGCACATATGGAGCGCACTAGCAATAACGCTAATGCAATCATAATAATAACAGCCAGCGCTGCAGGCTGTAGGGGGTCGGTAACTCCAACAATGTCTAACGCTCGCTGCACTTGGCTCAAGGTCGGATTGTATTCGCTACCACAAGCTCACCACACCAGCGTTGGCCTGCTAGCGGAGTGAGAGCATCCGAGTGCGATGATTTCTGTCGTCACACCAACACAAATGAGCCCAAATAACAAGTAAAAGTGCACAAGGGGCTGTTTTAACTGGAGCAAACAGCACTGTTGTGAAAGTGCCCTCATTGTTCTTTTTGCATGGCAATCAAGGTCAATCAAATGCGGAGGTGTTGATCAGAGCGTGAACTCTGGAAAGGGCCGCGGCGCTCGGTGATAAATCTTGGAATCGGGAATACTGAATTAATGCCACTGGTATGCAAACCTGGAGCAGGCCTCCCTTCAGGTCCAGAAGCAGCTTAGGGGAGCCGGGCTTGGGTCCAGGGCTGCCGCTGTGCCGACACCACTGAGCCTCCAGGGACGTGCTGCAGGAGAACGGCCCCAACAGAAGGCGGCTTCGCTCCTTCAGCCCCGTCCTCACCAGCAAGTCTTGCAGCTCCAGTCGAACGGAAGCAGCCTGAATGGGATCTGGGGAAGACAAAGGCAATGTATGTGAGATTAAACAGACAGCACAGTCACAGATTATTTATTTAAAAGACACAAGTGGCCGTGTCTTGTTCCTAAAGTAGCGGATTTCCAATTAAACACTGATCATTTTTTGGTCTCAAACCTACAATACGACAAAACTAACCCATTTAAAAACAGCAATGCCAATTCCATTGAAGTGCAGAGATCAGCTGTTCTTATGCTGGCTTGGTGAACACATTTTCACCGAACTGAGAAGTTCATGCACGGAAATCCTGATCTGATCTTCTAAAGCCTGGAGAGGTGAGGCTTTGCTAAACATCATCAAAAACGAGCACCGCTGGGCGGAAAGATTCTTTTAACATGGCCTCGAAATACTCACTTGAGTCTTCCTGGCAGCAGGTTTTAGCAATGAACACCAAAAAGTGTGTGTTTGGAATATCGACCCAATTTGAATTGAAAGAACCAGAGAAAATCTAAAAGCTTGGAGGACAACATTGATATGCAACCTGTCCTGTTGCAAACTGTGTCCACAAACAGATTCTCTCTGTTCAAAATCTGGCATGATGACTAAATGGACTGGTAAATGGACTGCGCTTACAGTATATAGCGCTTTCCGGGATTCCCAAAGCGCTTTACAATGGCCTCTCATTCACCCACTCACTCATACACCAATGGGTGGCTGCTGCCATGCAAGGCGCTGCCAGCCCTATTGGGAGCAATTTAGGGTTAAGTGTCTTGCCCAAGGACATAACGACCGACTGGGATAGAGCGGGATTTGAACCGCCAACCTTTCGGCCAATGGACAACCCGCTCTACTTTCTGAGCCACCGTCGTCCCCTAACTAAATAGTCCAGAAGAAATAACTTTCTTTTGAAAGAAAGGTCTTTATACTGAAACAGAGGAGATGCAAGGGGAGTGCGGTGATGAATGGGAAAACAAGTAGATATGGACATGAAGGGAGAGAAGAGCGTGCGAGAGCGAACCGGAGGGTTGCGAGAGAGGCGGTGAGTTATGATATGATATAAATGTGAGACACACGCACACGCACACACACACACACACACACACACACACACACACACACACACACACACACACACACATTCTCTCTTTCTCTTGCACACACACAGACACGCTACCATGCATTTCCAAGTCTGGAGGATGGCCTGAGGAACAGCATGTTCAGCAATGGAGGGCAGAGGTGGGGACCTGTATTAAAGAGTACTTAAGCCACTATTTCACTCATTAATTTTGGGCACAGCATAATGGGATGACTCACGTGTCTGAAGAAAGACGTTGTTGACTCATGTTGGCAGTTTACCTGCAGATGCATTCTGCTGTTGCGGCACCGAGAGAGCTGTTAGAGATTACCGAACGAACTGCGGGACATCGGGTTTATTTTCATGGCTATGATTTATGAGACAGTGCGAGGAAACTCCCAAACTGGCTTGTTAAGGGAAGAATCTTTTAAACACGAAGGGAGCAGTCGCACATGTGAACACACACCTAAGTTGAAGAAAAATGGGGAAATAAAAAGCAAAAAGCCAAATACCTGCTAACGTGCTCATGTTAAAGTTCAACGCGTCATTTACGGCCAAAGTGACTCCAGTAGCAGCCAGAACTCTTTAGTAATCACCCCGAATGGGAGGGGTTCTTCAATAAGAGGGGAATCCCTCTTTCTCCTTCGCTGGAACTCCATTCTCCCAGTCAGACGCACACGCACTTAATATCTGCTTTTGCCCCGCGTGGCCACATTGCAGCTATTTGAGCTTCCCTCCAGAGATGTGTCAGTCAGTCAGGCCAAAGACATTACAGCGTGAGCTCTGACGTTCCGAGAGAAGCACGAAGGACTCGAGGGGGGAACCTCAGGGAAGAACGTGGCGGAGCATCAGAGGCTGCGTGTCTGTCTGTGTAATGTTTTAACATGCTTATCAGCACATAGCAATACAAAACGAGCCGTCTTTGTGTCGTGCATTTAGTTTTTTTGTCCTGTCACGAATGACACAAAGACGCAATGAAACGCAAGCAGCGTAACTCTCACAGTCTGACGGACACTTTGATTCAAAGCAGTAAAACTGCAGTTGACTGCAAGTTATAAATGTACATCGTGTTTGTTCTTGATCAGTTTTACAAGAGCGAATGGGATTTCTTTCACGCATTCTGTACCACCAGTTGGTTTCGCAGTACAGAGGCAGAGAAGGCGAGCTTGAAATGTGTTTCAGACTTTTGCTGTGACACTCGCTTCATCTACAAAGCTCCAATTTTATGGTGTGTTGTGTTTGGGCGGAGGATGAGATGGAATATTTTTTTACAAGAGAAAAATATAACAATCATTCTTGACAGCAAACAAACGTAAACAAACAAAAGCAAACCTAATTCTCATGCGTGTCATTCAATGGAAACACCTGCAAATCGCAATTGTGCTTTGTCGAAATTTTAGAAATATCGCTTTTTATATATATATATATATAGAAGCTATGTCATCAGTATTGGACACATGGTGTGCTTGAATGAAACAGATATAAGGATAATGACAGTGGTATAGCATTAAAAATGAACATAACTAAATTCCTTTAGATAAATCTTTTATGCTGCCTTAACATGTCCTTAGGAATGATAGGCTGAGACATTTCCAGCCGTTAACCTTTGAACAAATTCATTTCTTTAAGGTTAAAAAAAGACCTGGTGGCATTTTTTACTTTATGTAATGATGGCAACAAAGAAATAGGATTGGATATCTTTTAATTGATGGAAGAACATTCGACTTAAACGACTCTTGCAGGGCTGCCGTCGTCTTGCCTGAAATTCCTGCAGCCATATGGGCCAACAGATATCTCCCAGGAAAGTTTCTTCCCCCCCAAAGTCTTTTGATATATATCTATTAATAATGCATTGAAAGCTATTTATGAGTTGGTTTAACTTTCATTTCCAAACATAAATCTTTTATTCAAATTTATGCCTCGCTTAGCTCCACGGCTCCTCGACTGGTTGCAGGAGAAATAATACGATAAACAGAACGAGTGGCCGCCTTGCAGCACAGTAAACAATCCGACATGGTAGTAACTCACGGGGTGAGCGGGAAAGAAAAATAAAATGAGGGGGGAAGAGAGGAGGGAGTAGCTTTCAATTTGTTCTGCGAAAAGTGGTTTTCTTTTACAAGTTAGCTGTGGTAAATCAGCATGGAGAAACGGGGGTCTGACAGAAAGAAAAGCTCTTCCCATGTGTATATTGTTATATGCATGGGAAGAAACTAGCAGCGCAGCCTGTCAATACAGATGTGTGTCTGTGTTTTGGGAAAACCAAGGCGCACTACGGGGGCAGTGCGATCGGGGAGGGTCTTGTTTTTGCGAACCTCGTGACACATGTTCTCTCTCTCCGCCTTGCCCACCGCCCTCCAATTTCTTTTTTTTTTTTTTTTTGTTCACTGAACTACAAATGCCCTCCTACCTTGGGGAGTGGTGACGCAGGGAGGAATGCGGGGCTACCACTTGCTTTTCATTAACACAGGATCTGGTAACACACCTCACTGTCAACCTAATCCCCTCTCTCTCCATCTTGTCCCCTGGCAGGGGGGGTGTTGGGATGTGGGGGGGCAGGGTGGGGTGGCGTAGACCAGGTACAGAGGCCCAGATGTTCGGCGAAGGGGGATGACAGGGTCTTCACCCCGCTGCTGCAGCTCTGGATGAGGGGCTGATGAAGACAGGGTGGGTGTGTGTGTGTGTGTGTGTGTGTGTGTGTGTGTGTGTGTGAGGGGAGGGGTTTGCAGTGGCATTCGGTGGGAAGACCCCCGTCAGCGCGCTTACACACGTCTCCCTGCACTGTTACATGCTACACTCCCAGTCAAAAGTTAGGTCACACCTTCTCATTTAATGGGTTTTCTTCCATTTTCATGACTATTTACATTGTGGATTCTCACTGAAGCCATCACAACTATGAATGAGGACATATGGAATAATGTAGTAAACGAATAAGTGTTAAATAACATGTTTTCATATTATAGATTCTTCTTCTTCTTCAAACCATTCCATATCCCTTCCTATAAACCTAATTAGACTTATTAGACATGTTCTCTTTTCAATATATCTTGCTCATATTTTTCATGTCTTCAGTATGCATCTACAATGTAAAAAGTGTACCCAAACCCAACGTGTCTCCAAACTTTTGACTGGGGTTGTACGTCGCCTCTGCTTCACTTTCAGTATTTAACTCACTCGTTTCCTCATTCAATCCTCTCCCGAACTTGGCAAAAATCCCTCGCACATGGTCCGCGATGTTGTATTTCCAAACGCATCTTTTATCCCCCTGTCTTCATTTCCTCTGCTCACCATTCCAGAGTCTCCATCAGCCTAGTGCTTCCTCTCTTTCGCGGCCATTCTTCCTTTGGCATCATCCCGTAATTTCTGCTCAGGATGTGGATCATCAATCCTCGCCTGCCGCCGAGCGCCGACACCGGCAGCAACAGTAGTGGTACACGGCGTAGCAGTAGTAACACTACATTCTCCTGTCTTACATCTCTCATGCACGGGCCTCTCCCAGGGGGGTCATTCCAGCTGACTTATTGCGGCAGCTCAGACGCTCGGCCGAACAGAATGGGAATCGCAACCTTTATCTTCCTACCCCAAAAGAAAAAAAAAAAATTCCAAAGTATCCGTTTTCTGAGGCGCAGACTCGACTGGAGAGGCCTGAGTGGTGAGTGATGGAGGCAGTGAGGCTAAAAGTCAGCAGATACATCTATTGTCACCGGCAATCAGTCAGCGTAATTGGAGACAGTTTGTCTCGTCTTGATGGAAAAAAAATCTGGAAGCACTACGAGAGGACGCTCCCGTGGGAGGGCAGCGGAGGAGTGCGCTGTGACAGAGGATCCCAGAGTTTTTGGAGGGATAAGAAAAGGAACAACGGGGTGAGACAAACATGTTATTTAGATATGAGCTCTATTGTCACGTGCTTTCCGTGCAAGGAACCTTACATGAAGCTCTGCGGGGTGAGGCAGAAGTCATGTGTTGATAGGTCTTTGTAAGACCTGTAAATAGAATATGAAATTTGTTCATACAGGGTGTCCCAAAAAATGTGTCATTTTAAAAGCAATTATCTTGCTTTTCTAGCTCAATGAAATTGAACAGTTTAGGTGTTGAACGTAGCAGGTTTATTATTGGACCAATTTCATAAGCGCTCAATATGTGCACTGCCAACAGTCAACCCGAAAACAAAACAAAAATAAAAGATTAAATATAAAATCTTGATCTGCTTCGATACATTCTGTGAAAATTTGAGGTTATTTCAACAAGAAATGGCCTGCGAAATTATGGAAAAAAGTTTGGGACACCCTGTATAAAAATAAAAGTCACAGAGATCAATCTGATATATATGAGGGACACAGTCAAACTTCCTGCACAAAGCAGCAGTAGTTCTGAGTTGGTAGCGCTGTTCGAGACAGAGAAACCATGCTAAATATATTAAAAGGAGAAGAAAATGATGGTTACACATCCAATGGGATGTGGATAAACAAATGCGGTCCTGATATTGATCCCGACAATTATATTTGGAGTCCAGAATCGTTCTGGGTTTGTGTGTCAAGGTCCTGGCTAGTGCGAGGGGAAAACTATCCATGAGAAAATACTTCACCGCACACTAATTCAGATTTCCTGTGTACACTGCAAAACAAATCAACCACTACTGTTAGCGCTACTCAAGAGAACAATCCCTTCAAATACAAAAGCTGAAACTTTTGGGTCACGTTTGCAGCCCTCAAATCCAACTTTATTTTTCAGTTGAATTGGGCATGCAAAGGCATATCCAATGATCACAGTCCATCCATTGGTAGAATTCATCAACTGTGCATCTGTGCAGTTTAGCAGATTTACGCAAACGAAGAGCAAAATATTAAAGATTTAAATGAACATTTTTGACAAGAAAGTAACTTCAGACAGGATGTGTCAAACAGATGCAGGCCATGCACGAGCTGTCCAGTTCCACCTCTGTCCTGGTCCATTTCCAGTAAAGTCAGCAGATGAAGTGTTGCTGAATAACACTCATGTGCAAACAATTTCACATGAATCGGATGCTTTATCTACCGTATGGAGCTTGTCAAAAGTGAGCGCAACCTTAAAAAAGCCGTGCAAAAGCCCATGATCATCCAAATCAACACACTGACTCACAACCAACGGCACGAAATTACTGGAAGCTCTTTAATTTACATTAGCATTAGCAGTTCTGATTGTCATAATGGAAACACGGCGATGTCTCATGGATAACAGTCAGCTTTCATGAAGTGGGCCGAACATGAAAACAAACATCTCACTGTTTCTCCGTCTCTCGCAAACACACGCGCACACACATATGCACACGCACACGTACACTTACATGGAAACACAATCCCTCGAAGGGCACAACACATGTTCCCATGCAATCAGACACACACACACACACACACACATTCTCACAACAAGTGCAGATCCAACTCTAACACAAACATCTCACTTTACAGTTTACTGACAAACCCTGTTTTTGGCAGATGACGGCTTTGCTAGCATGTGCAAAAAGAAAGAAAGAGGAAAAAAAAACAGCAACATTCCAAACAATATTGAAAACAGTACTAGTCTTTGGTTCCCAACATAAGTAAATGATAGAGAATCACATCTTCCAAAAAGACCGGCATCAAATATTTTTGACAAAGTGAGGGTGGGAAGTGGAAAGTCTGACCGAGTGCTATGAGTGGAGATACTGATCATAGCAGAATTACAAATGTACTTGTTTTTCTTTATCCTGCCTGATGCTTAATTCAGCCTGAGAGAACATGTAATCACATGCCAGCTAGCATTTCAATAGTTAAAAAAAGACAAACTTCAGTGTGCTGTGCAGGTGGGACTTTGTCCAAGCTTGGGAGTCACACAGAATACACACACACATTTGTATTGGAGCTGATTATTGTGATATTTTAAGGATTGTCCAAAAAGCTACTCTAAACTTTACATTTTTGTTTAATTTTATGCACTATATTAACTCCTGATAATCATAACTGATAAAATGTATAAAAAAAGAGGTATATAATGAATGTTGAAGTTCGCAATATTTTAAAACCTTCCCACTGATAAAAATGCTCCTACATTTTCATTCAGTCATTGATAAATTACATAAAATAACACATTTATCAAAATAATTTATGTAAATATATATTTAATTCCTCAGGAATGTGTGTTATGTACGCTAGATTTAAATATATAAAGTCAATATTTTTATTAAGTACACCGCACTGCTTTTTAGAGCTTTGCCTGTTTGACTTGAACTTGATTGCAGACAAAAGGCACACAACGGAAAATTTACCCAGCTTATAGACAGTGCTGTGCTTTCCAACGCTGCTCCACCTGTTTCAGGAATTGCCTTCAAACAAGTGGCAATATTTTGAAATACATGGGGAAGATGAATTGCAACGCTGACCTCATGCATTTCACGCTGACATGGGGAAGAAAGCACAATTCCCCGTTACATCAAACACAGGTCTTCAATAAGTCCATAGAGGTCTTAGCAAGGGGTCGGCGAGGACAAAAGAGAAAAGGCTGAGATAAAGTCCAAAGCCACAGAGAGCAGAACAACAGTGGGTGAGCCAAGACATCTTTTAAAGCAATGCCTTTAAACTGCTTCAAACCAAACTGGACAGATGCCTCAAGGGACAGTGTGATGATCTAATTTAGCGTACACCTAAATAATTTGCAGATTTAAATTCCGTGTTGCATTTTCAAAAATGACACCACACGTGGGAGAGCGAAAGTCTGATTTATACTGTTTCAAAGCCCCATGGCAAATGGTCTACAGTGACCACTTTGAAGAGAGCGATCACCGTTAACTGGCCTTCTTGTTCACTTTGAACTTCTGGCTTCTTCAAACGCAAACACAGACCAGAACAGGGAGAGGCGAACAATGGAACTTGAAAAACATCAGTGTTTAGTTGTACGAGAATAAGCTTTGACTCCTGAAGTTTCTGAGAACACAGCGGTGGATACGAGCTCGTAGGATATGGCTGCAGCCTGCTGGCTTACACCAGAGGATTAAATGTGGAGGGTGACTGCCAGTCTCTGATCAGTATCTATGGATGTATCATGTGCACGGAGCAAGGAAAGGCTGCAGCCTACAAATCAAATCCTCAGATGTTCCTGCAGACATCTAAAAAGATCTGAAATGCTTCTGTACGTCCAACCCATCTTTGGCGCAGACCAGTGTGAAAGCATAAATACTCACTGCAGCTTAAGCTACATGTGTAGGCTATGTTGTGTACAACTGTCACACAACCACAAATCAGTTTTAAGGTTCTGAAGAAGTGCCACGGCCAAAATGATTCATTCTGCAAACAGCGAGGGGGGGACACTAAAACTATGAACGTCCAAACTGGCTGAAGATGAATCTTCAGCCAGTTATTAAGTGAGTGAATCAGAACATTCTTAGAAAATCTGTACTCTTGCACGCATTAGGTCTCTGATAAATTTTTGTAAAAAAAAAATAAAATAAAAAAAATAAAATAATATATCATCAATCATTTGTGACTGACCTTCTTTTCTGGGGCCTGACTTCACATTAAGGCTTCCCGTCATGGCTGACACCAGGAATGTCACGCTGGGCTTGACGGGATGGGCCTCCGTCTCCATGACAACAACCATCTGGGCCGTCTGGAGGGAGACCTTATGGAAGGGCAGCGGCACGGCCTTGAAGCCAGCAGCTTTACCCGCCGCCGATGCCTGCTGGTGGTGGTGGTGGTGGTGGTGGTGGTGGTGTGGGTCTAAGCGAGGGGTGCCGACCCTGGAGAAAGCCTTGGACGGGGAGTGCTGGGGCGTGGAGGACGAGGAGGACGTGGAGGATGTGGACTTTGGCTGACTGGCGGTGTCCCATGAGTGGTTTGGTAAGACCTTCTCCAGGTAGGCCTTGGCCTGCTCCAGCTTGGCCAGCGTGGGGTTGATTTTCAGAGGGCGACACAGCTCCACGTTGAGCTCAGCTGCAAAGAACACAAAAGCGGTTTGGAGTCAAATTTTGAAAGTCTAAAGTGCTTCAATGTAACGAGAAGTAGTCTCAATGCTGGGATGTTCACAGTGCAGGAGACGGTGAAGAAAACATTAGCGGTCTTCTGCTTCTAACCACCGGAATGGCACCAGTTCTTTTGGACCATCCATCACTGAAACTTTTTTTTTTTTTCAGTAAAAGTCGAAAAATTTTTCCAGAAAATGATGAGAAAAATGAATTAAACTACAGTGAACCAGAGATGCTGGCTGCCAGCTACCCTCAATCCGCACTCCCTCAACTCACTTTCGTTCAGCATCTCTCATGAACTGGTGCACTGCAGCCGTCAAACACTTGAGTGGAATGTGTAAAGACACACAAACCTTACTTAATGCAGTTTTACGACACTTCCATGATCCCATTTTTCCACTTGGTCATGATGATGAGAGAGCGAAGCAGCTGAGACAAGTGCAGCTGTTTTTCATGCTCTCGTCGAGGCCCCGGTGTTGGACGGGGTGAGGTGGGTTGGGGAGGGATTAAGAGTTTTTAGTACTCCCGTCTGTTTCCTTCGCAGGTAGGAGCACGAGATGACACGAGTGGGAGTGCTGCCAAGACGGTTGGGCGGGAAGGCAGGAGTGCCGCGCACACACAAATGCACCCGGATCGTCAGGATTCCATCTCATTTCACCGAGTGGAAGTACGGCACGCAGTCGACTGAGAGTTCAGCTGAGGGGGTGGAGGCGGGCAGGTCGGGGGGGGTTGAAGGGAATGCAGGTGGAATTTACTTCGCAAACGTAGCCTATCATTTCCACTTGACTTATCACCAGGAAACCTTCCAGCGCTTGAAGAAACGCTCCACATGCAGCTGTTTATCCAGCCAGGGCTGAGCGCTCCTCTTCCCATTTCGATTCACCCGTTCATACACTTTCAATTTTCATGTTGCTTCACCTCTTCCTTCCTTCCTTCCATCCAGGTTTAACTCACTTCAACTGCATCCGTTATTAGAACAAGATGATCCAAAAGACAAAACTGGTCTGATGGGCTCATCCTGCCGATTCTGGCTTTTTAGTATAATAATCATTTTGCAAACACTAAGACTATTGAACCTCGATGCAATTTTGTACTGAGGCTATTTTTTCCAACTCATGCATAACGTTGAGCATACACATTTGTTTTAAAAAAAGGTAGCTATCAACTTTACTTAACTCCATTTTCATCTTGACAATTAAACAAGAAATGAGATGCTGTAATTGCCATCCAACGACAAGCATACATACATATTTCCTATATTTCCTTCAACTTTGGCATAACATAACACATCATTCCCTTAAAAAAATACTTTGTAAGCAGAAAACAATGTTAACCGTCTACATTTAATGCAGCTGGGAAACAAGAAAAAGGCCTGCATAAAAAAAAAGTTCTCTCTTTTTTTTTAAAATACACAAATCAACCGATCCCATGGTTGGAAAGATGTAACATATTGGCGTTTAACTGACTGACAAATTTATCGCCTCTAGATTTATGAGCTCTCTGATAAGTTAAGAGAAATTCTGGCAAATGCAAACAGGATAGTGTGTGTCTGGATTATAAACTGAGAGAATCCTGAAAAAATGCTCCATGGAGAATCCTGGAATGGAAGGGGAACTCACCATCTGCAAAGTTTTCCCACCAGTTTTATCTGGTAACCGATGGAGATTTTTTTTTTATTTATTTTTTTTTTTACTGCAGTGGCCCAATGTCAGAAGATGAATTTTGTGAGTACTGCAATAAAGTTGCGCTGGAGTGTTCTACAGTATGACCTGCAGTGGAGTTTATCCATGTTATTTCCCCCATGCTTCTTTTCGGTCACTCTAGAGTGGGTATAGTTTATTTCTTTTTCTTTTACAAGACAGCCTTAACAGAGATGGTCTGTGTTGTTTCACGGTTGAGCAAAAAAAGGGATGGGAAAACATAACCTTGGAGTTAAAAAGCAAAATTGGAATAGATAAAGCCATGATAGACTTTTAGTTTAAAAGGCTTGAGTGCAAAAGGTAGATTTATGGATAAATATGTGAGGCAGCACAACAGAAACACTTGATTAAATGAAATGAAATGAAATGAAATGAAATGAAATGAAATGAAATCAATCAATCAATCAATAAAAAATGTCTCGTCTGCGACAGCCAGAGCCATAATACTTTGGAAATGTGTTCACTTTGCCTACAGGTTGGGTTTTGAACCGATTTACATAGTGGTTTGCCTGAGTAGAACGATCCAAGCACTATCAGGTGATAACCCATTGAGCAGTTGCGAAGGGAATTCACTGTCATTAAGTGGACCAATCACCCACACCATCTCTATGGAAGGATTAACCCCAAAACTGATAACAGTCTCTCAATGACTCCACTGCAGGCCACCTTTTCCACTTAGTTTGTTGACTCCGGACTTCTTCTTATGAGACCACATCAGGTAGCGTGCTTGGTTCCTCTGAATGTCTATCAAGTTGTGTACAGAGGTAGTTTTTCCTAAGTGTCGCTGGCTCCGCTGGCTGTAATGAAGCGCCCAAGAAGAAACGCTCTGGGCTACTGCCCAATTCCGAATGATGAAATTAGCATGGCAGTGGCAAGGTAAAAGTCACTGACACTAGCTGCGCTTCCATTACCTAGAATTGTCATCATCATCATCATCATCATCATCCTCTATACCCGCTTATTCCTATTCAGGGTCACGGGGGTCTGCTGGAGCCTATCCCAGCTGTCTTAGGGCGAAGGCAGGGTACACCCTGGACAAGTCGCCAGTTCATCGCAGTACCTAGAATTGTGAAAAACCTAAATATCATAATAAAAAACTGGTAATGGACACGCCTCAACTTTGAAAAACCCACATCATTTTTAGTTTTTTAATAAAGTGATGAAACTGTAATTGTCGAAAAGACCGCGCCATCGCCTTCGTCTTTGCACAGGGCGAAAGGAAGAGAAGGCTTCTTAGCAGTGGCTACCCCACACATGTGACTGTTTTTATTGGGAACACCTTGGTTTCAGCTGTGTGACTTAACGGCTATTTTAAGCAGGAGGCTGTCAGTGGAGGGCTTGTGGCGCTCTGGGTTGAAAGGTGGTGTTGATGCTCGCATGCCGTTTAAGAACCGGACTTAATGTGAACAGGCTGGAGGGAATCATTGACCAGCCCTTCTTAGGTGTCAGCATCTATTAGCACAGGAGAGAGTGGAAGATCAGGGTCTGACACACACGCACACACACACGCATTCAAAGTGGTAGTGGTGGAGGCAAATATACTTATTACCCCCAGTCAGTGAGCTTTTTTGGCTGGGTCATGCATGACGCTGTCCCCAATTTGAACCTTATGTTGGGTGTGTGCGAGTGTGTGCGCGACCCCGAAGAACATTGTTTTCATTCCGACTCTACCTTTGATTTTCTCCTGCTGACTTTTATGCCTAACTCTTGACAGCAGAAAGCTGTATCAGATGCACGTCGCCAGGTGTCCAATTACGACAAGGTAAAGGTCTGCATGCTCTGCATGATCTCTTTGTTTGTCTGTGTTTGTCATGGTTTTGTTTGGTTTTTCTTTGCTCTTTTTTTGTCTGAGAGGTATCTGCATAATTTCCCCTGTTCCTCTTTTAAAGAGCAAACAATCCAACAATGAGCGTTGTAGTAGGAAAGGCCAGTGACATTTGCCTCACACACCATCTGATTTGAATTAGAGCAGTTCTGGACAGTTGGGAAGGGCACAGGTTTGTATACAGTAACTGACAGCATTTCTAAGAAGCCATATCTTGACGGGAAGCAGGGACCATCGGGCCGCACTGGTTCCAATTTGTTCAAGCTAATCTATCACCTGTTACATTTCGGGCCTCCAAGTGGTAGCAGTTACATCTCTGCACTGGCTCACTGACCCTGTCAAAGATGAAGAGGGCGCCTGGAAAAATGCAGTTTTGTGTCGCTGTTTTCGCATTGTGCATTGGGCTGACCTGCCGTGTATGCCGACGATAATGACGTATAAGTTAAAATGTTTGTTGCCTTCAACCTTGACACGTTTCAGTTAGGAAAGACAGCTCGTGTGCGAGTCTGTGCTGTGATAAACAGCTGCTGACTGACTGTCACTGCCAGCCCCATCCGGCATTCAGTAGAAATACGCAAATGTTTTCCAATTGGCATCCTTGGGAGTACAGTTTTGATTGGTTTCACAGAACGAGAGCTTCAGAAATTGCGAACACATTGCAGTAAACACGGAGAAGATGTCCTTGCTGCGGTCTGCGCTCTGGTTAGGCCTTGTTGAAATAAATTTGTTGTGAAATATTGTTGAATAAAAAGTGGCGCTGCCAGACATGATACACATTTATTGGAGAACAAACACACTTAGCTGCAGAGAGTTCGGGAGGCGTACATGCAAATAAACCATCTGTGAAAACAGCAGGGGGCGGGGGTTTACAAAGAAAATGGTGGACTGCCTCTTTCTTCCTAATTTTGTTTTCACTGATTTCTCATGATTTCCACTTGGCAGACATATTTTGTTTCACCTAAAAGAAGATCCTTGAGAAGAACTCCATGCTCATCAAAATGGCTTTTAAATGTCAGTGCAGTCAGATACCTCTTCCGAACACTTCGTAACGTGTCACAGATCCCTGTGTAACACAAAGGACGCTTGTTTGCGTCTCTGTCTAAACAACAGGAATCGCACACAACCAGCATCAGTGCTCGTTGGGAACTCTTCCTGTTGCTCCCCCAAAACCCCGTGGAGGAAACTCTCATCTCACCAAACAACACACAGCTGAATATCTGTGTGAATATGCCTCTGTGTGTGTGTGTATGTGTGTGTGTGTGTGTTTGACTGTGTGGGTGAAGGGGTGAAGGGGAACCGGTAGCATGTGTGGTCAATTCTAGATATTTCCAGCAGAGCGTGACCCAGGACAACCTCACACTGAGCCTGGATCCTGTCTGAGTCATGTTGGACAATGTTGTTTATATGTGTGTGTGTGTGCGTGTGCGTACGTGCGCAGAATGAACATGATTGAATTTATCCTACTGAGGGAAGGACAGTTGCGCTCGTTTGCAGTTGAAGGGAAACACCTGACTCTAATTGCACTCTTGTTGACGTGCGCGCTGTGACTAAACGCTAGGAGCAGAAACAAGCGCGGCATTATACGGTGGCCTTCAGGGGACACAACAGGCGGTTGCTGTACGCGGTGACACTGTCACATCCTGTTGGAAACTTAAAAGCGGAAGGTCACGCGACCTGCTGTGTCATCATGAATGGAGGGCGGCTGGGCCGTGCTGCGCTGTGCTGCGCTACGTCCCCCATGTGATGCGCTGGCGCTGGACGGCAGGAGGTAATGCGAGTGGGCGTGTAGGCGCTGCTCACTTGTCCGAGGCCCGTCGCGAGACACGCAAACAGTCCGCGTCCAGAACTCTTTTCACAGTGCGCGATTGTGAGCGTACGCGTCGCATCTGGCCTGCCGGGGTGCAGGAAGTTTGAACTCTGAAGGATGTGCTGCGCCTACACACGACAGGAAACTCTCACTGGGATGGAGGGGAGCAGAGTAACACACACCATTACGCTCCGTAGCCCACTCGAGCTTTTATTCACTGCTGCGAGCTGCGCCCGCAGGTCAACAACCTTTGCTTAAAGCTCATATGGATATGATATCAGTCGGGGAAAAAAAGAGAAACAACTGCACCCTGTGAAACTGTAACCCGCGGGGGCCTGGATGTTACACACAGGCACTAAGTCATCATGCAACTGTAGCAGATTAATCACGACGATCATCCTCTGTGTCACGGCGTTGTGTTTTTGTTCAATGAGGCTGTGCTGACTTTTCTCCTACTGAATTGGGAACAGGTCAACTATGCATGTGCATGCGTGTATGTGTGTGTGTGTACAGAGGTGGAAAGTAAAAATATAGTACAAAAACTTTGTTATGGACTTAACTAGATCTTAAGGTATCAATACTTTACTTGAGTATTTATTTTTCTAACGAATTTTTGCTTTTACTCCCTACATTTTGTACACAAATATCTGAACTTTCTACTCCTTACTTTGGAAAAACATGTTTGTTACTTTTGTGTTTAATAGTGTTTAAAAGATACGAGTAATTAACTTATTTAAAGCTTTATTGTCTAAAAAAACAGATAAAGTTTCTATCTGTCTGTCTGTCTGTCTGTCTATCTATTATACTTGAAGTGGATCTATTTGAACTATACTGTTTTGTAATGTAATATAAAACTGGATCACATTTTAGAGGAGGGTTATTTTAGAGTACCTTGGCTTTGGGGTCACTGTTCAGTATGTTTTTAGGAGAGAGAAAAATAAAAATGTAGAAAATAATAATGGTTATTATTATTGAAAGTGTAAACATCCAAGAACAGAAAACAGATCCAGTTCACTCGCTATAACTGTCACTGACAGTTTGGTAAAAATATTGAAAGTACCAAAGCTTTTTCCTTTTTGCAAAATGATCAACAAATGCTTTTTTTCATTAATTGTAAAAAAAAAAAAAAAAAAAAGGAGTTGAATCAGTACTTTTATTTAAGTACAGAAGGTGAATACTTTTCCAACCTTTGTGTGTGTGTGTGTGTGTGTGTGTGTGTGCATGTGTGCTGCACCCACCTGGCCCGTTGAGGAAATCTTTGATCCGGAGGCAAAGCAGAGGGGGAGGGATGCCCGTTTTACTGTCCACTTCCCCTGCTACTGTCTGCAGCCAAAACACATTATAGTCCAGAGACTCTGGCAGCGTCTTCCCAGGGTCTGGATGAAATATAAACAAATTAAGACAGGGGAACAAAGAAAAGAGCAGCGCAGGGAGGAAAACGCTGCCAACATTTATAGCGTCGAGATAGTTCATATTTACTTTGCTGCTTTATGAGTGTAATGAATTTAAGCAAAGAATTTTGAAGGGCTTACTTTTAATGTAATAATAACGTCCATCTGGGATCTACTACTCCCCCCTGGAAAAACAGGCCAAACCGAAATATATATTTACGGCCGACCTCGTGTTTGTGTCTTACCTAGACACTTGTAGTCGGAGGCCACTCCTCTCAGCGCCATGTCGAACACGGACAGCTCCATCCTCTGCTTGCGGTGGTGGCAGCTGAGGAGGGCGGAGGGCTGCATGAGCTGCAGGTAGAGAAGAGGCTCCAGCACCTGGTCGCCGGCGCCGCGCCTCCCCGGCTGCCGCACCACCGTCACGCCCAGCGCCTGGCGGGCCGACGAGCGGCTGGGGGCGCTCAGGCTCTCCAGGGAGAGCAGGCTCCCCCTCAGCAGCGGCGACGCCGGCAGGGAGGTGTTGCTGTTGAGGATGTCGTCGGCGGTCAGGCCCACCAGGGAACCCTGGGCGGCGGCGGCGGCAGGGTCCGGCGTCGGGGAGGCCGAAGCCGGGGGAGACTCAGACGGGATGTCGGGTCGATTCAAGGCGCTCTTCCCCACCTGGAAGGGAAGCAGAGGGAATATTGGGTGAGTGAAAAAGTAAAAGTGCATAAAAACGCACTCTACACACTCCACCGACAAAGTGCTTATTGAGCCACTGGTTCAACAGGGTGATGCCATGCAAAAAGTATGATCTTTAATAGGGGTGTCAGCATTAACGCGTTAATCACGATGCAAATAAATCCAAAGTATAACGTGCTAGTTTTTTAATCGCATGCCTTTTGTCCCTTCCATTCACCCGTAGTCTTCCTGTGGCCCCTAAGGTGTAGCGCTACATTTCAACACTGCATCCTATAACACAAAGAACCACTTTGTGTGTTATTAAGTTATTATTACATTAAAGTTAGGCTATAATAAACCTGTAATTACCAATTAATTACAATCAATAAATATATCTATATTATTGATCAAAAAATTGTTTTTTTAAACGAAAATTAAAATATGTTCAGAATAAATTTTGATTGTGTAATGACTGAACGTAGTCCAACTTTATTTATTAGCCTTAATTCTTGAGTTTCATCTCTTTCTTTACCTTCTCGCCACCAGCGTCCTTCTTGTCAGACGCGGTGGCAGCATCCAGCGACGAGGGCGGAGCTTTGGGCGGACTGGAGCAGGCGTAGGTCATGACGGAGAGCCGACTGGCGGTGAGGAAGATGTCAAAGGGGATGAAGCTCAGGTTTTTGGTGATGGTGGACGTGTGAGAGGGTCTGGCGATGCAGTGGTGGCTGGTGCCGCTCTGCTGCTCGATCTGGACGATGCGAATGCGGGCGCTGTCGCTGCCAAAGCCGCTGTCCTGGCCCGTCCCGCTGTGGCGCGACGAGGAGTCGGCACCTGCGGAGGCGTCCCAGCTGCCGCTCCGCTGCTCGTGCTGACGGACCTGCGCAGAGTCACGGTGAAAGACAAGGCGACGTTCACAGGCTGATGGGATTTTTTTGTTTTTGTTTTTTGAGTGTCTTCAATTGGAAACACCCGAGCCTTGTGTTTAAAGTCCTCTGTGTCTTTTATGGGACGGGGCCGTATGTTGTGGCCGTAAAACTGAGTAAAGCAGTTAGGTCTTTAATGCTTGACTGTTAAAAACACGTGGCGAAAGATATTAAGCTAATATGGCGAAAGAGAAAATGGGACGATAAACATCAGAGAACGTAGGTTGGGAAGTCTTGAGTTACAATGAAAATGACGACTTGGGTTTTTCAAAACTAAACAGAGTTCCGACGGAGGTATTAGAAAAACATAGAAGTACTACACTAATACAAAAAAAGAACTGAATTACACTTTTCGACTCAGCACAAGTGCATGGGGATATTTTGCGTGCCCACTTTTCTTCTCTTTATACAGAGATGCTGAAGCCATGCAAGAAAAAAAACCCCAAGGTGACGTAAACAAAGAGTGAAGGCAAACAAGATGCAGGCAAACATGCTGCCGCGTTCAGGTTCAGCTGCTGAGTCACATCGATTAAACAGCTACGGCCACAGCTACGGGCCTCGCCGGTGCTTCATGGCTCGGCTCTATTAATCATAATTATTTCCAAAAACATGACCATCACCGCTCCCCTGCAGTTAAAGGCCTCTCCTCATGTTCCTCATTTGAGTTAATGGGCGCAATGTCAGTTTCAATTAGCTACCGCTGTCTTTTGAAACACGATAATGATGAATTGAAAAGCAGGGGAGACGTTCGGAGCGAGCCTCCGTTGCCGAGGTACGTCCCATCCTACCCCAGCCTTGCCTGTTCCTGCAACCTGCACATGGTTGCTATTACAGCATTTACTCTCGGCTGCACCCCCCCTCCCCCCAGCTCCCCACCACCCACTCCCCATACATTGCTCCCTCCCAACCCACTCCATGAGAATAAACGTATATTATTGCTGCGGCGGAGATAGTGTTTCAAGGCCTCCAGGCAAATGCTAAACCCGCTGGCACCACATGAGACAGAATACTTGACTTATTAGATATTTCCTATTGTAAACAGTGTCATCAAAGGCAAAGAACAAGAGGCATATAAAACGCCGTGGCATCCTACCCGCGCGCTCTGTTCGCCCGGGCTTGTGTGTGGAGCTTCCACTGGATAGGCCCCGCCAGATTGCTCTGCACTCCTTGACTTAATCAGGACAGGATGTGTGCACTTCTTTTTTTTTTTTTTTTTTTTTTGAGGATGTAAGATTTTCCGAGCGATGGGGAGGGAACGGGAGGCAGCGACCAGACCGGACCGGACCGGTCGCCGTTTGTGCTGCGTTAAGCTGGTGAAACGTCCACCGAGGCAAGAAGGCATTGGGGACGCACTGGGCGGAGGGCGGAGGAAGCACCCCCACGTCGGAAGGCACAAGTCGGCTCCGGCGGCAGCTGGGAAAGAGTCGGAGTCGGGAGACACTGCCAGATGCCCTTTACGCTCCTCTCTGTCTCTCCTCCCAAGCTCAGGCTGCACACATGCATTAACAATTAGAGCAAATACCCCGTCTTCTCTCTGAGCACCGGCACTGAGAGAGTGCCCCCCTAAGCAACTTTCTTTTCTAAATTTAGATGTGCTTACAATAAGAGTCGTGGGTAATGAGAACCACAGTTGGGGGGGCGGTGGGGAGAGCTGGTCGGAGAAACGCAATGAGAAAACATGACCACATCAAAAAGTCGTTCATATACTTTGAATCAACGCATGGAATCAGTCGACTCACAATCACCGGCATTAACGTAAGAATGCTGTTTGCTTCCCCCGAGGTTTAACTTTGGTTACAGTCAGCTACTTTTTTTTTTTTGACGTTTCTGGACTAAAACACAGTTTGGTCTGTTTATTTTGTGAAAAAATAAGAAAGTACAGGTAAACAACTGAAACATCCCTCCCTGATGTTTAGAATGTCTTCATCGGCACTGGCTGATAAACACAAATTCTTTATCGCACTAAAGTGGCAGTTATACACAGCTGCTGTACAAAGTTGACATCCCCAAAAGCATTTGTTTCTTTCATTTTTTTTAAATAGCACCACTGACATATTTGAGCCACAAACAGTAACTACCAAGAAAGGAAAACAATATAACAATGTAATTTAGGAAATACCAACTGTACCAGTCACGGCGCATCTTAACAACACTTCATCCTATTTCTGCCCCAGAACAACAATAATGTGCTACTCAATGCTGAAAAATCCATATTCACAGGGTTCAGGCCACAATACACATTGCCTGAATTCTAAACTTTCCCAGCTCAGTTCGCAGGTTGGTTGTTCTGTGCTGTGCTGTGGTGGGGACTCATCCAGACAAACATAGCCAGGCATAATTTTTTGGCTATATTCTGTCATTTAATCTTAACAAAATAGAAATAGAAAGCTTGTTTATTGCTCAGTGGAGTCATACAAGAAGTAGCTACAAAACAGGCTGTGCTTTTGTGCCCAAGCGACATCATTAGCTGCACGTTGTGAGGCTTTTTTGTCGTCGGATGAGGTCAACTTGCTGCTATGCAATTCAGTTGAAAAATTGTCCCGTGTTTATCAAAGTTTTCACATGCAACTTGCATAGAATTCCCAGTGAGAAAACCTGGAAGCCATATTAGTAAATCTTCCTGATGGTGCTATTCAGTTGAGCTACTTGACTGCAGGATGCCTGCATGGAAATTAACTTCTGTATCTTTACTACATCGGGGTTTACAGTCTGAGCCCCCGCTGCGCTACTCCACGTTATTGTCTCGCAGACTCATAAAGCTGATAACAGGCCTCTGGGCTTTTCAGCTAATGCAGGGGAAAAAAACCCGCAACGCGCAAATGCACCGTCTTCATCAAAAATAATCACAATGATACTTAAGAGAATGCCATAAAGGCTGCAATTCATTCTCCCGTTTTCTCGTGCAAAACAGAGGGGGGAAGACGTACATCATGTGAAATCACTGTTCTTTGTACGCCGTGGCAGTGGTAACAAAGAGGGAGGGGGAAAAAAAAGGAAAACAGGCATCAAAGGCAGTCATTTGAAACAGTCAACTGTGTTCCAATAACAAAGGCAACCTGCTATGCACTTCGACTGAACCACAACAAAGGAGCGATGGCGGGTCACGACCCCGGAGCTTCCAAATGGATGCCGAGTGCCTCGGAGTGACTGTCGACTGCACTTTAAACGCGGCGCAGTCGGAGGACCGGGCCGCTGAGTGGGGTCACTTTAACGAGCCTCCTCTACTGAATAATCCAGCCGGGTGGGTTCCGTCCTCCCAGGCGTCTTCCTCAGAGCCCGGTCGGAGACGAGAACTTTTCCCCCTCTCCTCCTTTGCATAATCCAGGCCCCTGTGTAACCCTGCTCGGTCTCTCGCTGCGTGCACGACTATTTTGCTTAACACTTTAAACACTCTCCCGCTCCCCTGATACAACATGACATACCGGGGGAGAAAGCAAACATCCGTGTGACAGTCTCAATTTATGTGTGTTGACATTCCTAAAGCGCTGGGTCAGCCCGGACATCTTTTCGAACGGAGACACAAACCGAGGGGCGGAGGACAAGAGAGGACAGACAAGACTTAAAAGTGAAATGGCGCTTTTGAAGGGGGAACCGGCGGAGGAACACCTAACGGAAAAACAAAGTAACAATGTACATGCAAGGGAACATGAAGAGCTAATTCTCTTTCATTTCGAGCTGCTTTATGGCCTGGAAAAACCCTGGCTCCAAAACAAAGATGCAAAATGATAAAGGCTGGAGGATAAAAAAAAAAAGAAGAAGAAGAAGAAAAAAAAAATTGTGAAAGAGTGAGTTAATGTGGTCCATCTGGGGAACTACAGTATGCAGTTCAAAAAAGGGGGAAAAATAAAGCTCTGGGAGATGTGGCAGCCAAGACCTCTGTTTAATAACTGAATGAACTTCAAAAACCAGCTCCCTCTCGACAACTGCACATCATTATGAATCTTTTGCCACACAGAATACAGCGATTGCCGTTGCTCCGTAAAAAAGCATCGCTGGATCAGAAGCGTCGACTTCCACACGTTGGGTCGAAAGAATGAGGCCTCCTTAGCGCATTTCCAGGCATTCGGAGGAGCGGGCCAAACCCACCATGCCCTGCTCGTAAGCTTAGGCAATCAAAAATGATTTAGAACTTCTGACAGACACCACCCTAAAAACTCAACATGAAACGTATTGCTTTAGACATCCTTAACAGATCCACCAACTTTGACCAAGAGGGGGAAAAAAAAAGAACAGATTCAAATCCACCTATCAAATCCAACGCCTGGGTTAGGGGTGAGTGGGAGGACATGCGGGAATTAGCCCACATTGCTACAACAGCGCCGCTGTTGGTTTAAAAGCGAGCGAGGGAAGCGCTCAAAGTAGCCGGGAGACATTTTTCTAGATTAACACCGTGAACGTGTTAGCAAAAACAAACAGGAGTGCGGGGGTGAGGAGGGGTGTCCTGACCCTCGTGATGGAAGAGTTGAGGAAAGATACACAGACTTTGACGACTCATTCCAAATCATCTCAGCACCAGAGTTGGTTACTGGCTGAACCTCCATCAGCTTTGGCAAACAAGTTATCGACCACAACAAAGCGGGCGCAGCAACGACAGGGATCTTTCACGATCGTGTTTGCACGAGGTCGACGAATCCACCGCAACACCGACGTCTTCTCGTTGCCCAAGTGTACATTCCTGGAAGGCTGCAGCGGACTCGCAATGTTTTTTATCTGGGAACGGATTAAATGGGGGGGGAATGAAAGCCAGATGTTGAAAAAGGTGTGATTAGAAGACACAAAAGCAAAAGTAAATCAGAGGCAGAAGCCCCCTGGGGTGTGTCTCAATTACGCCGAGAAGAGGCCTCCTTAGCAGCAGCGTACTAATCACGCTCCCTTCTTTTTGGTCCCATCTTCTTTCTCGTCATGGGAACAGACGAGAGAACAACTGTGTCTCATTAGCCATCACTGCGGCCGGGTAGCTTTTGTGTGGGTGTAATATTTTAATCAAATTTACGGACATCAGTATTAACATGTGCACAAAGTCTGGGGTGAGGTGGCCTTAATGGTGACAGTCCCATCTGATGATGTCACTGCCTTGCGCCAGTGTCCGTCGTGTGTGTGTGCGTGTGTTGAGAATATATAATTCTGACATTAAAACCTTGACAAAACACTCAAGGTCAAGGCGACTCCGCTTACTTCATCACTGCGCCCCACGTGTACCGAGTAAACACAGGCGCGACTACAGATATTACAAGAGCTATTGGGTTTCAAAGAAGCCCTCAACTTTTGAACTCGCCATCATTAGCATAGCTTTAAGGTTGAAAATCAGACGAGTGATGATACTTCATCGTCTCTGGCGTTTCACAACAGCAAATGTCTGAGATAAAATAATTCGAAAAGCAGCGGGATGCCCAACATGAGGTAATTAACTGTTCTTCTGAACTCCCTGTAGTGCAGGAAGGGAGAGTGAGAAAGATGTGTTGTGTTTTGTCTGTGTGACAGAGAGTTGACCCAAGCAGCGATATGGACGTCTGGACCAGGACATGGTGCAAGCTGAAAGACACGCAAAGAAGATTCCATAGAATATAAAGAGGAGCCTAAACATGAACAATCCTGGCTTGGTATCTGTTTACAAAGCTGAAATTAGAAGAAGAGGATTGAAGTAATCACCCTTTAATTTATCTCTGGATGTGTTCCCAGGTGTGTGTGTGTGTGTGTGTGTGTGTGTGTGTGAGAGAGAGAGAGAGAGAGAGAGAGAGAGAGAGAGAGAGAGAGAGACAACGGTTTCTGAAATGCGGTATGTTAAGTCCTCAAAGGAGAATGATGCAAGACCCCCAGTCCCATTATCTGGGGTCTGTGGGGAGGGCTTCGATTAGGGGCACATGGAGGACACGTCTCGAGGACAAAGCAACACAAGTAAGGAACAAATTCAATCTAGGGATGAATAAGTATTAAACTAATAAAAGTCATCTTGTGGACTTCAAAATACCTTGGCTGGATTGGAGCGCCGCAGAGTCAGAGTACAACACCAGCAACTCCAGATTTAGACAATGTCTTCATGCAAGATTCAGAAGCACAACTTAACAACAGAGGAATAAAGAAAAAAGGACCTAAAACTGCAAATCTGGCTACTCGTCTCTCTTTTATTCTCTTCTGCGGAGAATACCGGCATTCCAAGAGCCCTGCAAACTGACATGAACATGGTGTCCAGAAGTGATGTTGAAATTTGGCGAGTACCATCTGATGATTCATCTTTGTCATGCACATGTAAACCACTGGAGCTGCTCCAAGCTGACAAACTGAAACAGGTGATGTGTAAAATCAAGCCCTCCTCCTGATTATCGAAAACATCTGAGCTTTGCTGAGGTTTTGTCCTGGTTTTCACGCAGCTGCATGGCACCTATCGTTACATATTTGCGCATGACTTGCCATCATTTTGGGCGGACGTGCCTGTTTTCAGAAAATGCATTCAGAAGATCCACATTCGGAGTTCGTTATTGAAATGGATGCTTGTGTGGCAGAACTGCTACAGTTAGAAACCTCAACGTTAAAGTTTGAGATTTAAGAACGTGGGAGAGTATAAATAGGCACAAGTATTCCAACATCATGCGTCACAATACAGTGTTGATTTGAATTTGTTTGGACTTTCCAATTCTTCATTGCTATTGGATAGCATGAGGAGTACGTTCTTGGAAAATCTAAAAACTGAACTGAACTGAAACTGAACACGTTCAAAGTATTTGGAGGGTAAACATTTATTTAAATGAGCAGTCTTCAAGTGCAAGGAAAAACTGCAATAGTCCTTCAGTCAGAACAGACCCAGTTTATGTCTGTAATGAAAATGCAAACGTTCAGAAAGTCGGCATTGTACATGCACTCCCGTGAAGCCACATGTCCACTATGTGGCACTCGCACATTAGCGCCACTGTGAAAGTTACAGTGACAGAAAAAAACCAAATGCTCTCTTTCACCTGTTATTCCACTTGGAATCTTGCTTATACAGGTGTAGGGGAAAATAAATTGGTTTCCTCCTCTGCCGCCTCAGACTAAAAGTCTGGACTGTTTTAGTGGACGTAGTCTAGTGGCGCACTGAGGCCTACACTAGGTGGCCTGGTGTGCCCCCGTTTTACTAGTCCCCTGGGTGTATGACCCCGTTTCCCTTGCAGGCAGAGAAGGAGGTGGGGGGGTTAGAGGGGTGTGTGTTCTCCTGACTCCTCCTCACCTGAGCCGACACCCGATCCGCCGGTTCACGGCGGGGGCCCACTGCCTTCGCTCAAAGGCGCCGTTTGTTTCCCGGGCTCTATTAGAATTCCAACCTTTGCGATTTTATCTGGAGTTTTCACGCCAATTTCACCAAAACCGATTTAGTTGAGAGCAAATTCAGCTGCTACTGATCTCAAATAGATTGAGTTTCCGAGGGGGCCAATTTGGAGAATATGCCACGGTTTGCGCTCTGGGAAGGAGGATTGGTCGGAGCGCAGGAGTCGAAGCGGGATGGTGGGTTGTTATGACTGGCTGTCAGTTAGCAGTTGATTTGGATAAAAAGGGTGAAAAAAGATACTATTTCATAACAAAACAAGGGCAGCGAGATGAACGCCGGCTCTGAAAATGGGCACGGCTAAGATAAGCTGAGACAACAATGCTTACTTAACACATGTAAGGGAGCCAAATGGAAACGGAGACGAGCGCACGCTGGGCCTTATTTATTTTTACTCTTAGCAGCAACAGGGCAAAAGAAAATATTTCGACGCGGGATGGGAAGAGGTCGGGGGGGAAAGGGATCCGGCCCTTGGAGATGACTAATAGCACCGGCCGACTGGTAAAGAGCTGAGCTGTTCACAGCGCAGCATTCACATTTACGAGACAAAGCCCAGAATCAAAAACAAACATCCCCGTCCGTCTCTCTGTGTCACGTCTCTTCTCGTTAAACGTCCCATTCTGCTGCGGCTGTCTCCCACTTCCTGTCATTCAGCGGTCGTGTCACGCCGGCCCTGCTGTTCCGCCGTCTGCCGACATCCCCTTTTTCCACCACGCTTTCCTCTCATCTTGCGTCGCCCTGTTTCTGTTGGCCCGGCGGAGCACATAAAAATGCCTCCGACGCCTCACTGTCCTGGAGGGGTCAGAGTTCAGCTCAGCAGCTATGAGACGATATGAAACACTCATCACGGCGGAGGAGTGGTCTTAGGAATGGTTTATATGTAACATAAAGAGGGAAGGATCTCGGCTCAGGTCATCCACTGGGCCAAACCTGTCATGAAGCCTCAACTCGCTTTCCTACATCCACTTGACACCTGACTACAAGTTGTATAGGTAAAAAGGTGAATTATTAAACAAAGGGATAGTGTACATAAGGCCAGTGACCAGCAGGGGAATATCTAGAAATACTCAGGTGCCAAAAAGTCTCTGTTCTAGGAATCACTCCAGGAATGATTTAGCATATAAATCAGTGTGAAAGGTGAAATGCAAGACCATTGTTTAAGATGATAAAAAACTACATAATAAGCATTTTAAAAATTGCAGAAACTCTGCAACAGACCAACAGCATTCACATTGTAGAGTTATCAGGCTGTAAGTATATTACAATCCACTCTAACTATTCATAAAAGTTCCAAAAGAAGAGAAAATTACACTATTAGTGTCAGACAAGGAGTAAAGCAAGAGCTTTAAATCCAAGTTCAATACAAGCTAAGTTCAAATAACCTCATTAAAATACATAATTGAAATTTAATCAAGTAAATTAAAGTTGGATGACTAATTGTCTAATTGACTGAGTCAGTAAGTTGAGACCAATAATAAATCATTGATATTCTTTCTATTTTTTTTGCCAAACGAGGAGGAATCCTCCTGTGCGGCTGTTTCCAGTTAAACCCAGGAGGCGCTGCCACTTTTCTTTTTCTGATCAGAAGCGATGCCAGTCTTCCAGGGGGAAGTTAAATGTTGAAAGGAGGTGAAGGGATGAACTGCAGTGAGAAGAGAGAACGGTTATAATGGGAGGAAAATACAAGAGGCCCTGGGGGATGGTGATGATTAAACAAAAAGGAAATTGGTAATTAAAACAAAATAGGTGCAACCGCTCGGCAAATTCCAACTTGCGCAACATTTAAGGGCGCAGATGAAAAGAAAGACAAAGGGAAGAGGAAGGATAAAGATAAGGCAGGTAATAGTTAGTCCAGAGGTCCCCCCCCCAACACCCCCCTCTTCCCATATGTGCTCGCTGAAGACTGTAATTCAGAGGTTCCTGTGGGGTCGAGTGATTTGCCCCTGAACGTGGGTACTGCCTCGTACGTTGGTGAGTGCGCTGGCATCAGTGAGTGCACATGTTGGAGGAAGTCTAAAGCCCCGTTTCCCATGCGTGTAATCATCCCAGGATGAGGTGAAGGATGAAGCCAAACGGGACTTCCCGTACCAGAGGGTATTTTCCTCTCATACTGTGGTACGAGCACATGGCTGACCTGGGTCGCCTCAGTGTGTGTGTGTTTCGTGTATGTGTTAGTGTCGGAGGCAAAATGCAATTTGAGTGTTATCATAAGAAAGAAGCAAATTTTAAATCATTTATTCATTCTCTCTCTGCAGTTTAGCTAAATATCGTCAGAGACTTTCACGCTATAATGGCGGCGCGACAAATATTTTCAAAAAGAAGATAGCAATGAGGTGAAAATAACCAGAGGCTTATGCGTATGTTTGTGTTGTGGTGGAGAGAGAAACTATTGCAATCTTTCTTTTTTTACTCTCCTGAGACATGTTTTTATGTTTCCTTTGGTTTTAATTTCTGTACAGCATTTTGGTCAACTTTGTTTTAAAATGTGTTTTATAAATAAAATGTAATTAAATTGAAAAACAGGCAACAAAACGCTAAAAAACAAACAAACAAAGAAAACCCCACGCACCGTTCAGCTGTTCAGTCATAAAGCAGGATTACAATACTGGCTCTTAAATAAAGGGCGGCAGCAAGCAGTAACCGGGGCGGAAAATGTGGGAGCCATGTGTATGTATACATGTGTGACTGCGCGTGAGTGTGCGCGCGCACCGTCGTGTATTGGGTGACGGCGCTGATGACAGAGTGGAGATAAAGGTCTCGAGCTGTTTAATCGTCTATTCATAGCTCAGCTGGCTGTTGCACCTCCCGCCGCTGAAAGTTGTCGGATCCCGGCGCCGCCTCACCGTAGCGTCGTAAACATCGGCCAAAAAACACGAAAATGGGCCGATTGAAGTTGTTGCTGCAGAAAAAGCCAAAGAGAGATGGGGGGGTTTTTGGGAAATTATGATGTAGTCAAAACTGGTGAGGAGTCTGCAGATAACTGCCTCCGCATTGGTACAGACTGAGAAAAAGGAGTAATGAAGGACAGCAACCAGTACGAAGACGCTGAGGAGTCATAATAAAGTTTGCATGTGTGGACAGATTCTCTCACTGCACATCTCTGCGAACAGAGAAGCTGAAATCGCACACTGGGTTTTTTTTTTTTTCTTCTTTTTGCAGAAATGGCCCATGCGGCCTGCACTCGCCTCACCGCTAGCGAGGAACCCTTAAGCCTTTGCAAAACAAATTCATTAACTCGGACGATAAAACGCAGCTGCGACGGGGCGGTGGGAGCTGTTTGAAATCGGTGGCCTGGCATCGAGGGGGAATCTGTTCGAGGCGACGCAGCGAGCGAATGCTCAAAGTGTCTCGAGGAGGGATCCAAAAAAGAAAATGTATGGACATAAGTGAAGGAGGAGAGAGGTTTGAGTTTGAACCTATGCTGGGGACAGAGAGCAGAGATGCTTTATGGAAGAGAGAGAGAGAGAGAGAGAGAGAGAGAGAGAGAGAGAGAGAGAGAGAGAGAGAGAGACAGCCTACACCAGATGTTCAAGATTAGGACCTCAATTTTAATTGGATCCTTTAAACAGGTTGTTTAAAGGAAGCACAAACTAAACTGTCAGTTGTTATGAACATAATTTTAGGGAAGAGATAAATTCAGATTCTGATCTAGTGGAAACTGACAATGAAAGCGGAGCTTCAATTTATAACCATGAGTCATGAGCTGTTAGCAGGGGGTGGAGAGGCATCTGTTTTACCCTGTAAAAGAAACAAGGCCGGTTCTCACCAATCGATACCTCGACCTGTTCCACACTCGTGATGCCCAACAGTGCCTCAGTGCGTGCAGCTGTGAGTGGTTGACGGCCGGCGGGGTGTCGGACGCCTTGGCTGGGGGGTTAGAGACGCTGCTGGCAGGGAACACCGAGGGGGAAGCGGAACATCTCTGAGGGCGCCAAGGAAGGAAATCACACATTGCAGTGATTGAAGGGGCCACTAGAGGGCTCTCCAGCTTGCAGAATGAGCTGCCGCGCAGCCGAGAGCATTTAAACCGGACAATGTGAAAACCACACTGACCTCCGTTCAGCAGTCTGGGCCAAGCAGGCGGACTGATGCAGTTGGCGAAAGACTTACAGCCCGAAGATAGATGGAGGAAAAGGTTTTTGAGCGGGGAGTCAAAAAAAAAAAAAAAAAAAAAAAAAATCAAAGCCACTTTTGTAGAGGAACCTTCATGTTTTGCAGCTGCAGATGGGGAAGACCTGTTCGGACTGAGCTCAGTGCTCCTGATGCTGTGTTATGGCACAGCTTGAAAACAGCATGAGCAAAGGACATGGTGCAATGCACCTGATGCTCATGTGGCACACACAAAGAAAAACCATTAGCAAAAAACTGCGATCGAGAGCCGAATATTAATTAGGAACAGCAGTATTTTCCCAGCGGTGTACTGCTACATTACATCACCTCGAACTATGGGGCCGTTTCATTTCGCCTTAATCCAGTTAAGCGAGGCAGCAACAACACATGGTAGATAGTTAATTTCTGAGCAGGAACTTAACTCATCGCATGTGTACGGAGACAAGAGAACACGATGACTACCGAGGGCCTTTGAACGCAGCAGAGGCAGAGCCGGAGAGACGGCCGTGGCGCTCAATCAAAAGCTGTCAAGATGATCTTTTACACTCCGACTCGAACGTGAACATTTTGAAATTGCGGGACAGAAATATTTGTTTGGCCAATAAATGACTTTCACCTCCTGTTTGAACCTGGATGAACCCAGTGCCACCATTAGCTGCCCTCCTACACAAAACCAAGCCGTGAATCATTACAAATCAGGGGTGAGGGCTCTGAGATCAAAACCAGATGCATGGAGCCGACTCCCCGCCACTTATTGTAAAGGCTCGTAAATAAATAAATAAAAAGACGGCAGCCTGCGCACACACACACACACACACACACACAGTGCTTGGCCTTGACCTTATCTGCTCTGCTCATCTCGCATAACAGACAGGCAGAACAACCTCCACCAAGTCCATTTCAGAGATGCATCCCATGCCGTTAATTTGCTTGCAAAACACATCATATGTTAAACAAAAAAAAAAAAAAAAAAAAAAAAAAGCCAGGCTTCATCTGTTTACATTTGTCCGCTAAGCCGTCAAGTCCGACTGCAATGGGAACGGAGCAGACAGAGAGTGATCACTGTCTCGCCTTTTAAAAGTTTTTCAGGGAAAACCAAGCGCGTCACTTAACAGAAGCTTTTAGGCTTGGAGTCCTCTGATGTGGACCGCCTGTGCTTCAGTACACAAGTCGTCGTAGAAAGGACCCAGAGGGGAATAACAAGAGTCGAGCTTAACAACTTCATTTGGTCCCATTTCCCCTCCGCCTCTCACTCCCTTTTTTTTCCTCCCCCCGTGGCTCCCATCCTCATCACAGTTGGTAAATATTTTTATATTGTGTTCCATTAGAGAGCTTTATTAAGCAGTCAGACTGGGCAAATGGCGCCTGGGAGCTCCCTGTCCTGTAAACAATAGAATGGGCCCTAAAAGCTGCAACTGTGCACGGCACAGTAAACTAAGGTCACATTCGAGGGCCGTGCGCTCTTGGCGGGTAAATATTTGAAAAACAGTTGGGAGACAAAGGGGTGCTGCTTGATGAGCGCGATGGGGCTAATGTATCACACAGCTCTATTAACATACAAAAGGCGAGCACGCAAATAGTCGACATCGAGAAGTTTGGGAAAGAGCAGTTTGAGAGATAAGGGGGCATTTGGTCTGTATACAGGAGTGGAAAAAAGTTTTTGGACACCCTTAAAATCCCAATTATTGTCAATAAATATTTGCCAGAGAGCTGTCTTTGTGTTTTAAAAGGTTTGGCTGCATCAGGGACACAAACAAACGGAAATTATTTTGTTGTTTACTGTTAAAAAGACAAAGTAAGAAAATGAAATTTCTTGTAGTTCTTGCACTCTGGATGCGTTTCAATGGACGTCATCTTGCCGAAACATCCAGTTCTGAGATGGACGGACCAGTGCTTGAGCAGCATGTGGGTAAACGTTGCACTAAGATGAACTGCACTTGGAGACTGTAGGTTGATTCTTAGCGCAGCACGGTACATCACAAAAGCATGTGTCCAAAAACTTTTTTTTTTTTTTTTGGATTTATTTCAACCTGTATTTTTCCTTTGGGTTGTGTTATGTACCTCAGTCCTTTTCTCCGGAACGTCCGAACCCAACATGTTGTCTTTGAGGAGCTGCTGAAGTAGCTGCACCTGGGCGACGCTGAGGTAGAAATCCAGACTGGTGGTCACGTTCACCTCCAGGGAGTGGCCACACACCACCACCTCCTGCACAGAGGAACAGGGGAAGTTGGTGAAGATAGCAGTGGGGGAGACATGTCGGGATTGTTTGTTGACGCCGAGCCTTTGCACACAGTCGACTAACTGTGAAAGTGTGTTTTCGTGCTGCTGGGCTCGGCTGGACCTAATTCCCTCCTCCCTCGGCCCTCTCTGGGGTCCCACCCACAGCCAGGAGTTCAAACCTCAGCCTGGAGGCTACATCTAACAGGATATCACTCACTAGCACTCTGGGGTTGAACCGCACACACACATGGCCAGACCGACGGTAACTACACACAATGGTCCTCGGGCCAACATCAATCTATTCGGAGCCACAGTTTACAGTCATAATAATACAATTTCAGACGAACCAAGCGTAGTTACTATTGGGATAGAAAAATAAGTGTCTTCTGTACAAACAAAGCTGGAAGACGAGCTGCAGGAATGGCTACCAAACACATGGATGCAATCCATTTTAAACAGATTTTACTTTATAGACACTAAATACATAAATAACATTCATAATTGTAGTTTCTTCAGGATCTTTGTCAGCAAAGAGGGAATGATTTCAACATGGACAAAAGTCCTAGAGACTGACAATGCAACTCCACTATACAGTTCAATGCAAATTAAGACGAAGATTGGATTAGAAAATAAAACGTAATTCCAAACAACTCCAGCTCATTCACAGTGTGAGAGTCATTTAAGCTCTCTTGAGGTTTTTTTTTTTTTTTTTTTTAGAATCAGAGCTTATGCACAGAGTTTCCATGATCTAACTACACGTTCCATTGCCCCGTTAATTTGAAGCTAAATAAAAACATTTCAAGAATAAAACATTCATTCCAATACGACAAATTATCAAAATTTTGCTTTTCCAATCATCCCACATTTCTCTGGTGACTCATTACTGTCGGCTGGAAGGAAGTGGGCAAAGTCTTGTGTTTGTGCTGACCTAGTGAAACTGGGCAATTTGCCGTGGTTGTGGCTTTGACAGCAGCCTCTGCGTAAAAAGTCTCATCTTCTGCGGCAACCTCAAAGCGGAGGGAGCAGTGAGCTGCCACTGCAGCAGGAATGCAGGGGGTGTCTCTGCGAAACGCAGTGTTCTTCTTGCGGCCGCTCACGCCAGACCTTCGCCCTCTTCTTAACAGTTTTACACTGTAATGCTGCAGATGGCTCTCAAACACAGCGGATTGGCTGATATTGACGGTAGCCTGGATATTGGCAGTGGCAGCTACCTCAAGGACTAACGTTCAGGAGGAACTCTGTATAAAGTGCTATTTGTGTTGATACTGGCCCCGGGTCTCCATATCTGCAGGAGTTATACAAATTACATGGTGTGAGTGTGTGAGCGCGAGTGTGTGTGTGTCACAGAAAACTATGGATTAGCTGTGAGCCATTGTCAAGGGGCACATTAGTGTGGACGGACGAGGCATCAAAGAGGCAGGAAGTCTCCGTGCGCCGTGCCAGAAAACATCAGCTGTATAAGCAGAAAGGTTTGAACTCTGAGGGTCAAAAGCCTCCATTATATTGTGGGACTGACTGGCCAAAGGGATTCTTAATGAGTGAGTAACAGTATGTTAAGAATCAAAATATTAATACTCGTGACATCACGGGCGCTCAGCGTCTCTTTCCATATGGCTCAGTGGACTGAGGCAGTGAAGCAGTGTCAGGGCGAACAGAAATTAAAACAGCATGAAATACAGAAAGGGAAAAAAAAATAAAATACAATTTCTCCTGCATGAAAAGTTGAAGTGAGCAGATGTTCCTGTGACAAAGCACTGAGTTCTGGCAGCAACACTCTAACACTAACCTCAGGCTGTCCACAGTCAGGGGACACATTCTTGCTGAAGATGATGGCCGGGGCAGCAGTCACACGAACTGAGAAGTCAGTCAGAATTGGCGTGAGGATGGCCCGTCGCTCCTGATGCCTCCTAATGCTGAAGAAGACAGTAGAAGACGCATGACAGTTCATTCTGTTGGATAATGGCAGAGCATACACAGCAACGTATACTGCACGGTGTGACGTCCAACAGCATAAATAGCTTTGTTAGCTTTGGCTCTGAACCGACGCCATAGTGGCTGTGAATAAGGCACCAATAACAAAAGCACTTATTTGTATTGGAGATTCCTTTATCTATCTATCTGGAGAAACCTGAGAAACTACAGAATGTTTTTTTACGAGAAAAAAAAAAATTCAACCAATAAAACATTTAATTATCCAGTACCTTCATTTAGAAATATACAGCCAATTTGGATAGTATAAGTACAAGTAAGCAGTGGATAAAAAAGGTTATCTGCTTACCAATGACAACAGAAAAAAACTTTAAAAAGTCACAAATGATCTTGTAGGACAAAAAGCTGAACCGTGACTAAACGACACAGATAATTAAATTGCAGGCGAGATCCGCCAGACCAGTCACTCCTAGTCTAAGATATTTAAGCTGGAAGCTGGAACACAGTTACAGAGACAGAGTGAGACGTTTTTCGACAAGACTCCATTGGGAACAGGCCTTTACTGTATACAGAGGATCAAATAGAGACCTTCTCACATCAGCTCTCTTCGCCTCACTAATGTCCATTCCCGCAATCAAGTCATATTTGTGGGAACATTTGTTAGCGGTAAGACAAATATACCAGTGGGCTTCATAAGGTGGTGTTAATTGCCACATCTGCTTCCATTAAAACATATAAGAGGCGCAGCTTCCAATATTTACAGTTGGCCAGGATTACACAAACGCCCCGTTTCTTGGTGGCCCGCAGAACCGCGTTGAAACCGAGAGCAATATCAGATTCTCTTCCGATACGCAAAAGTACATTACTGCTGCCCTGAAGGGATTAAACTCCCAACATATTTCTCGGGAGTTCAGGGTTTGAGGAGGCATAAATTGGAGGTGAAATGATCTGTGGGGCCAATTGGCGTTGGCTAATCTCTCTTCAGACGAGGGCTTGAAACAAGCAGTGTCCCGTTGCAGGGGACAGGTGCTATCATTCACCAGCAGGGCTCTGAGGCACGGGGGCTCACTTTACTGCCAACACACAGGCTCATTCTGAACCACGGAGCCTGAGAAATGCGCGCGCGCACTTTTGCGTGTGACGGAAAGAATGATTTTGTTTTCACACAAAGCCACACGGTACGAGCAGCAGGCGCACGGACGTGCACGGCCCACTCCGGGCAGCTGACAGGAGGAGAGCAGGCAGGCAGCGGCGGCGGGGGGGAGAGTTCACGGGCTCTTTCCTAGCGGGCGACTGCACGCTGCCTTGTGGACAGATTCTGTCAGTGGATCCCACAGGGCTGGAATTTCCTCGTAAAGGAAAAGAAAAGAGAAAGAAAAAACCTCAGGAAGCTGACCGAGGCCAACGCTGATCCGCAACTACTGGAATTGAACCCCAAAATGGTGACAGTGAACACACCACGAGGGCCAAAGACAGAGGGGAGAGTGTGGGGTACTGATGTAGAAAACGGAGGGAACGGTGTGAGCGCTGTGCTTTTATTTTTTTTCCCAAATCACGTGACAACCGACATTGGCTTGACTTGCCTATCTCGCTGTGCAACCCAGCAGCTTCTCAACTCAAATTACAGAAAATGTTGAGCATTTGTTCTGCAGGACACCATTCAATTCAATAATTTCAATAATTTATTTGCTCAACATCATAGAACGTGGACTAGAATTTTTATTTTTGCGGAATACATTTGGGTCACGACTTCATGATAAGGTGTTGGTCCTGAGTCTCCACCAGTTGAGAACCACTGTTCTAAATCACATTTCAGTCATGACTTGTCTGTGGTGGTGAAGGAAGCACACAGCTGTAGGATGTTGCTCAACAATCCACAGCGATGGTCCTGCCACACCAGGATGAGGTGATAAACGGAGACCCTCACAGCCTCTACTAATGGTAAAAGTATAAATGAGGGCCACATTTCAACCTAAACTGTGACCCTTTGTCAGAAAGCAGCCTTTGCTACGGTGCGGCCCTCGATGCCAACTGGTTAAGTATGAAAGTGACTGCTAAGCTACACATTAGGTCATCCCACCGTCGTGCTCTAAACTGAAATCCAGACACGCAGCAATAATACGGCTGGAGAAAGTTGAGCCCGCTCAAATGGCGTTCAGCATCTTCCGCGGCCCAAAGTGTGAGCCCAGAATCTCAGCTCGTTGCCCCGTTAAACAGCCTGGCCTCACCATTTGACTCAACAGCCCCAGTGTTCATTGACCAAGAGATGCATTGAGATTTAACATGAAAAATGTCAGCGGTATGAGTCTCAGTAGGCATTTGGTCATCATCAGTAGCTCATCAGACTCGGGAATAGAGTGTGCGGCAATTTGCTACGTCAAAGTTTGCTCAATCAAAAAAGCTGTTTTGCAGAAGCCTGGTGGTCACGTTAGTTTGGTGATATTTTCAGAAGAATGGGAAGACTACTGGCGATGCCGAGAGGTTGTTGTTAACAATACCTGCTGCTGACCAGGTCAGCAACTGACTCTCAGTCAAAGTCAATGACGATGGTATGGACGGAAAAGCTCAGTCCTCCTTCAAGAATCACGTGAGATTTAAACAGCTCCTTTTAAGGCGACGCAGACGGAATACTGTACTTAAAAAGTAATGAGTGTCATATGTTTTCATCTTAACTGGCAGCCTTCACAACACTGTATAGAAGAGAGGGAAAAAAACAACCAAAAAGTAGTTTATGCAGTCTTTTTTAAGTGTGCTTCACCAGCCACACTATTCTGATGACCTGAGAGAGCTCAATCTCAATCAGGCTCCTGTTGACACTGCCTTGCATTATTCCACGACAGCTTATTCATACTTGACAGGGAACAAATCTCCACTCCTTGCCCGTGAATATGTGATTTTTGGGTCGGCTCCCTTTCAAAAAAACCAGCGAAAAAAATGGATGCAGGGCCAAATGGGCTGTTACACTTGTGCTGGTTTTAGCTTCACAGTCAATAAAAAAATGAAAAGGGTTTATAATTATGACTGCACATGGAGCGGCTCCATGATAGGGAGCTAACTCAATAACTTTATGGTCCTCCCACATCAAGACAGATGAGATGAATCTTTTGGTACTTTCTCAGTATTCACAAAAGCACAGCACCTGAACCCAGGAGACGGTTTCAACTGGCTGGGATGCAAAGTGTCTCTACTGTAGTCAGTTGTACAGGAATCAGCCACACGCTGCAAGATGCTTCTTTTTATGTGTGTGTTTCTGGCATTTCAGGTAAAAATACACAATGCCCTGTTTCTTCAGGCCACAAACGCATTGAGCACCCTTTCCAAAATATAGTTGTATGTGCAGTTTGTGATATGTGATATCACCGAACATGGAATATTCTAAGGCTGAAAATAAATTCTATACAAAATGGTACAAACATGCAACTGCAAGAGGAGGACAATCAAAAGATCTGCAACGATTAATACCTAAATTTCCATCAAGTCAATTCAATGTGTGGAAGTGATGAAAAACAACAGAGAAAGAACCAGTGTTTAAACTGGTGCACTAGTAACATATGAGAAAAAATATCACAAACCCTGAAATAAGAGAAACAGCCAACTAATCTGTTTACTGTCATGGAGATGTAATAAGTACTGTATATTTTTACTACCATTTATCCGCAATATGCAGCTTAATCTAAATCTATAGGTATCTGTGTGTGTGTGTCCTTGAGGACAAGGTCACACTTTTCACATCAGTTCATGTGGAAACTTACGTGCTGGCCATGTTCCACTCGAGCGCTGGGTTCTGGGAGCTCCTCTCGCTCTCGGCTGACACTCCTCCTTTGACTCCCTCCTTCTCTGGCTTGAGCTGCTCCCACTGAGTCGTGCCAATGTTGATGGACTGGAGGTCGAGCTGGTACTGACGGTCCTCCACCTCCGAGCCGGGGTCGCGCAGGATGCCCAGGTTCGAAGCACGTCTAGGGGGAGATCCAGGAGACTTGGTTGGTTGGTTGAACTATTTTCCAAATCATTCATATTTTTTTAAAAATTTTAAAGAGCATATTAGTCAATAGTATCTGCTTATAATCCATACATCTGGAATCATCTTCAGCTAACCCTCAAGGTAAATTCACTCATCCCATTCACTCACTTTAAATCATTAATCACTACTTTCCTGTCTTTCAATCGTACGTGTTTTCTCTGAACATCTCTGTTACTGTATTTTTACTGTATTTCATTGTGTTGATCTATATTTTAATTTTTGTCTTGCTCTCTGTACTCTCGTCTGCACTGTGAATGTGTGTGCGTGCACGTTTCAACTGACTTAGACAAATGCAAAAAAAAAAAAAATATATATTTTATTGCAAGAGTCATAAGAATTGATACGGTATAAGTCAGTGCAATGCTTATTCATACAAGACGCCAGGGGTTGACTAGGATGTTTTGCTATACTTAACCAGTAAAGAACTTCTGGCAGTAGCTCCGACCACTGCTCACTTCTTTGCTTCCCTTGGCCTGCTCAGCGGTCTCAAGGCACAAGTGTGTTATGGAATGATTAATGTTGGGCTTAAATACTCTGGTGCCCCTAAAATAAATAACCCCAGGCCTCAGGTGAAATCATTTGCCTCTTATAAATGTTCTGATTTATGCCAGCTTATCATTGGCAGTAAACATTGCTTAAGCCCTCTGGCTGAACGGCACAATCATCTGAGGACCGGGGTTCTTACTGCCTCCCTCCTATTTTTATCCTTAGAAACACAAGAGCTTCTGCAGTATATGCAAACAGTAACATTGGTAGAGGAGATGTGGAGATATGTCAGGGGGGCCGGCCAGCGCTGCCTCGGTAGTTGAACGGCTGCGGCGAAGTGAGCAAACATTGTCCCATCAGCGCCAAGAACAGATGATGTCATCGCAAATGCCTTTTTGAGACAAGAGCCCAACAAATGTTGCAGCAAAAAGGAACAATCAGAATTCGACATGTGCACATGACATCAGTGCCGTTGCTTTGTCGCGCTGCGTTTATTTATGCCGGTGAATTCAAATGAGAGCTTAAACGATATAAATAAAGGTTTAAAATGACTACAGCTGCAGTGGCAGCGCGAGTAGCCTTATGCGTTTCGGTAATGTCAGCGGCAATTTTCAGATAGTGTTTCCTCCCTTAACCGCAGTGGAAAGGCCTCGACCAGAGAATGATGTTAGGACAATAAGCACCAAATACAAAAACAACAGCAATGGGAGATCAGAGGTGTATAACTGGATTACACTGGATTTGTTGACGTACAAACAAGTGAAACTGATCCTCAATCAACATTTGGAACCACATTTATCAACATTATAATGTAAATCAAACCAATTGCTCTGTCAGATATGGGTGGGATGTGTCAGTCTATATTCATTAGTGATCTCGCAAGGACCCCGACCCCCATGCACATGTGGAGCGGGCCGACACACACACACACACACACACACACACACACACACACACACACACACACACACAACTAACTCCAAAATACATTTTGCACATGAAACAAACCACAGTTACATCATGACTTCTAAAATTATCTCTCAACTTCAGCTCATTTAGGGGACCCTCTTACTCACAATCAACATTACATAGGAGTAGCCAGCCACGTCTCGGCATTGCTCAGCTGCAGGGTCATCTTCAATAACATAAATAAAAATGATAAACATTTGTCTTGGTCAGCCAGCCATTGGAAACCGGTGTGATTTAATATCAAAAGACATATTTTAGCCGATCGCAGGAAACAAGAGAGCTTCATTTCTGACAAATGAGTAGGGGAGGAATTTTGGAAGTTCCCCTTGGGGTGCAATAATAATTGAAGCCAGATTTTCCTGTTATACATGTGGGGGGAAAACACTGGCGGTTTGACATATTTGATTGGTCCCGTGAAGACCACACTGCTTGGCCAAGAGGAATAAGAGAATGCCTTGGGAAAGTGCAGCCCTCCCTCTGCCCACCATACCCGAGGAGAACCAACTAAAAACATACAGACTGAGGCAGGTGGAACACACCCTTGTGTTGGGTCTCGCATGCCATTATCAGACATCTGCCCGCCACGGAGAAAGTACCACAGCGCGAAATGAAAATAACAAGTCATAAATGACACGCTTTCGCAGATGAGAAAGGCAGTGAAGAAAGGAAGGAAGAGAAGGGGGGGGAGAGAGAGTGAGAGAGAGAGAGTTGGAGAGGAATTTTTCTCAAACACAAGCACTTAGATTTGCCCTTGTTCCCGGGCCAACTTTATTTTAATTGCAGGAAAAGACCACAGAAACATTATTTTTTACGACAAAATTCTGCTATTTATAAAAGCAGATCAAACACGCTGGAGCAAGAACCCTCCGTTTCATGGCGTTCATGGCTATTATTTTAAAAAACATTTCTCCCTTCTCTGACACGGTTTAAACCCAATTTAAGTCCTAAAAGCCACTAGGCAGATTTTTGCATCAGAGCTAAAAATGAGGGCTCCCGGCCAACATTATAATGGCTTGCAGTCAAAACTTTAACCCAAATCGAGCCCTCTGGTGGAAAACAGCGGGCAAAATAACCCAGACATGGCAGCGTCGTGTATCGCAAGTGCAGGACTTGGAAGGAGAGACAGGAGAGAATCTCGTGGTGCTTCATCACTGATAAAAAAACGACATCCAAATTCTCCATGGCAGAAGTATGCAGGCGCGCTTTCAGATGGACAATTAATTTGAAGTTATGTTGGTCTGTTTAGCAGGGCATCAATCACGGGATGTCCCGCTGTAAGGGGCCGACCACGGAGCGCCTCGCACGCAGCGAATGCGGCGAGCGTGTAATAAAGTGGTAATCGGATTCAAGCGAGAAAACCTGAAACCTTGGGACATAAACTTGACAACAAAGTTAACATGCCAACCTGCACACACACACGCACAGCAGTCAAAGCCCACGTCTGCCGTGATAAACTGCAAATGAGCTGATGCAGAATCGGGTTGCAGCGGCATGCCAGGCAGGCACTGGGGCTGCAGCCACCATCCAGGATTAAAGGCTGTTGAGCCTCTGACTTGGTTGCAATGGGGTGGGGGGCGGCCGTATTGAGGAAGAAAAAAAAATAGGTTGGTATCAACAGAAGCTCCATATGTGAAAGGCTTCGATGAGAAGGAGAGCGAGGGGTCTGATTACCTAGCCAGGCTGTGAACTGTGGTTCAAGGTTGTAAAACAAACCGCAGTGGGGTCTGGATGGCGGGAGCGCGGGGTCAATGGGCTGAGTTACCGCGCCTTTAGCCCAGGGGGTCCTGTGTGGCAGGGTGTATCCCCGGCCCTTTGCTCTGCCCCCCAGAATCCCCTTCGCTACACCTAGACTGGGGGTTGGGGGGGGGGGCAGGAAGCAGCGGGTCAAAGCGCCCTCAGCTTCTGGATCTCGTCACACTAAAAGCCGCAACCTAAACCCGCAACCCCAGACCTGTTTTGCACTCCATTTCCCTGACAATCACATACGATACACGTCGGCTCACACGTTCAGCAGCGGGGGTGAGGGGTGGTATATGTAAATGCAGACGTGTTGAGGAGAGATGAGGGTGAGGGGAGGCGAGCTGGCCCGGCTCTATGGGTAGCGCGCATGCACTGAGTCGAAGTTTCACTGACGTCTTCTGCTTCATTCAGACGAGTCAGGTTGATTTAGGACAGTGCACAGATGTGCAACATTTCACAAAGACTCTGTGGCCTTTGTTTTGAACGGGTGATAAGTGCTACTGTATAAAGCATGGATGGAACACCAGCGCTGCATGTCGTTTAATTGAGCAGTGAGGAGTTTCCATGCCTATTGAAATGCAGAGGTGCGACGCAATGAAGTACAAATACTTCGATATTGAATTTAACTAGATTTTTCATGTTTGTACTTTATTTATTAAAAGTGTAAACTTCCAATAATGGCAGACTGGTTATAACTATTACTAAGCAGTTTGGTTTGTGCCTATACTTGTATAGAATATAGCACCGAAAGTAGCAAAGCTGTTAATATTGATCCTGATACTCCTGCAAGACCTCTGGTCAGTTCAGTGCAGATTAATCGATCACAACTTTTTTTTAATTTTTGCAAAATTATCAACAATTGTACTGTTTCATCTGTTTCATTAATGACAAAAACATTTTTACTGAAGTACATTTCAGAACCTGTACTTTCTCACTTTTACTTAAGTAAAGGAGTTGAGTCAGTGCTTTTACTTGTACCAGAATTTTTTTTTTTTTTTTACACAACTATCTGTCCTTTTACTTCCGCACAGGATATGAATCCTTTTGCCACCTCGACTGAAATGTGAAAACAGCATCAAAGGGCGAGCGCATCCCTCGCCCTGTGAGACCAACAAAAATAGCGTCAGTCAATACGCATAAATTCGGCAGATTAAGTTTTCAGCTGAGGTTTCCGTCGCTCTTTGCTGTGGCCGTGAGCACTATCGAGCGAGCACCATCAGAACGCGGAGGCTCTTCCGTGGCATTCCTGTCTTTGAGGAGCCACAGCTGCGCACAGTGGCTTCGCAATCTGCCCTACTCCCAGTGGCTGAGTGCGGAGTCCCACCGGGCCTGTTTGTCCGCCGAGGGGGAATTCATACGCATTATGATTCATTCAACTTGCAATTACTTAGTAAGTTAAGCGCCCCTGCCTACAGTGGTCGGCTCTGATCTGCCAGAAATTCTGCAAGTTCCAAACTGTGGATTTATGACCCTAGTCAAATCCAATTGCTGTTAATTTGCATCTACCAATTATGGTAATTTTGGCTCTGAATTAGGATTCTGCCCTCGGAGCGTGAGGTGGGTGGAAAATGATGTCGTGGAACATGGCAAGTCAGCAGAATCAAAGACCCAGTCACTTACGGGGTTTTTACACTGCTGCGACTAAAATAATGTTGGATCACTGGAGCCGTGTCAACTGGAGTCCAACGGTCACAAAAACAACAGAAAATATCCAAGACAACAAAGCTGCAGTGGTGTTTCAAATTTGCCATAATTGACAGTACCAGAGTTCTGAGTTTTGGCCAAGCACAACCATTTCAACCTGTAGTTGTTTTTTTTTCCTTTACAGACACAAAACACATTCAACATAACTTGTCACTTTGCTGTGCTCTTTCTGTGCATATTGTGCACTACAAAATCTCAAGACTAGAACTCAGTAATGCATTCTTATTTCATCCTAAACGGCATTACTCATCTCCACTGCTGCTCCCAACAGAAGCCTGGTAACCATTAGTCTGATTCCACTTTAAAGACACCCATACTTGACCAATTATATAATATTTACAAAAGATCCAAGGAGGAAACTATTACTTTTGTATACAATACCAATAGGACTTCACCTCATACCATCCCCATGACAATACTGGAAGAAAACAAGGAGATGAAAGAAGAAGGATGGTAAGTCCCAGCGCAATGATACACACCACAGGTTGATTCTTATGCATGCGCTCCATATCAGACAGTTGGTAGCAGATAGTATTAGAAGTGCTTCTCTGCATACATCTATTGCACGGTTAGCACATTTGCGTGTGAAAATGCCCGTCTGAGAGATTTCAATAGTGAAATAAGGACTTTACACAATCTTTTGAATTCACAAAACAATAACTGATCTGTTAGCGGCACACCGCATTTGCACAGCGAATACCCTCTTGTTGAATAGCCCAGGACACACATGCAAATGTACTGCTGTTCATCAAACGGACACAGAAGCGGCAGCAGCGGATCTGTGCGCTAAAAAAGAACGCGGAATGAGTAAAAAAGTGGCAGCTGAAAATGACTGGTTTGTGTGGCTGTGTGTCTATCCTAAATCTTCCACTAAAATACACTTACTTGAAGCTGCTGCTGAGAATAATTGTGTGCATGTGTCAGGGCAGGACAAAACTATAATTTTTTTTTCCACCAAAATGAAGTGGGCCGGTGCATGTGAAATCACTTCCTATGTTCACAGAAACAGATTGGACTTGCTTCCTTTTCAGTTCCGAAAAAGGACGTAATGCTGCTTTTATAAAACATGTCAGGCAGAGTTTGAGCAGCAGGTCCTCGGTGCAGAGGTGTGAAGTGAATGCCTTCCTGACTAGCTCAGACTTCAGATTGAAACCAGATTTGTGTCCTCACTGGGCAAATGTCACAGTGATGTAATCCTGCCACCATTCCAGTTTAAGAGGCTTTATCTATAATTGTTTGTTAAACACATACATAGAGTGAATTACTTCAAACTAACTGCAGTAGGAAACTTGGCAAAATAAGGAACGATCCGGATTACCCTCATACACAGTCATTTCCATCAAGCCAAAGCAGCACAGGTACATAACTCAATGCTTTTTAAACACTAATTAAAGGAAAATGATATATTTTTTTTTCTGGTTGGAGTTTCCAGATCCGGAGTCCAACCCTGGTCTCTGGCAAAGCGCAGAGGGTTTTTGCCAAGAGGACCGGCAGTTTAAAGGTGAGCCGAGTTGGGCAGAGGTGTCTGAATCCAAATCCAGCTGACACCTCTGTAAATAGACAATTACTGATGTTACAGTGAGAGTAACCTTTTTGTAGACATTAGGAACAATACCATGAGACCAAACATGGACAAACACACTCAAAAATAAGATGAAGTTTACAAAGGCCAAAAGTCTCAAACACATTGTTGGCATTTGTAAACATATGCAATACATAATCAACGTATGCTACTTTCTCAAACCAATCTGGTGTGCAACATTCACAGAATGTTCAACTCCTCTTCTGGTTAGTTCTGCGTTTTATAGAGCTATAAAATTAGGCCAACTTTATGGAACAAACAGCGTGAGGCGCAACTGCTTCTCCGCTTGTTATTGATGCAGTGGCTCAGTACAGCTAGGATGGTTCATATTACTATACATACAGGGAGCGCTGGGCTTTTTCCTGGAGATACTAGTTTTTATCTGTGACACTGAGGGCCTTTGGCAGAGAACTTTGAAGTTGATTACACTTTGTTTACAGCAATTATTGAATTCTGAAAAATGTTTAAAGCAACGAGATTACAGACCAAGGCCTTATCCTTCTTTGAGTAAAAAATGGAAATTTTTCCAAACAACGTCAGGGGAATTATGGCCATCTTTGATTAGTTTAACATACAGTACAGGTTCAGCAGACAGGCTGAACAAACATGTAATAGGATAGCTTGAACAGTAGGTCGGTCTCGCTCACTGTCATTGGCTTTGACCTTGAGCAATGTTTTTGTTCCAATTGAAATTTACTTTGGAGTAAACAAGAGGCAGAATGAAAGAAGATAACTTGAAAAAATGTGGTGCCGCTGGAAACTTGGACATGATAGAAATTTTTGGGAAAATTAAAAGTTTTGAGGGGAGACAGGTTGGATGTTTTGAGCATGAAATCAATGAGGTTGGTTTGGTAAGCGCAGAAAAACAACAATGGATGTCCAATTTTGTCAGGAGGTAGAAACAGCATAAAATAATTGCAATGAGCTTCCTAGTTCTTCCTAGTTCCGACTTCGGCAAATTCCTTCTCAGCTGCAAATGAGGGGAGAGCTGATGTTTAGAATTCTGCAGCGGATCCTGCACTCACACAAACCGCTGAGTGTATTTATACAAAGTGACATCTCTGTTATGGGAAATTTCCCCCTTTTCACCTCAAACTGAGAAAACCATAAAGAGGAAGCAAAACCCCCAGCCTACCTAATTCCCAAAGTGATGCTGTCAGTTTGAAGGGAGAAAGCGAGGAATGTATAGAGAATATGTATGGAGGAAAAACATTGGGGGTGAACTGACTCCTTCCATTTATGTTGGGTGGCAACATAAATTTATATTTAACTGAAAAATAATCATTGATTTAACTTCAAATTGGATTTCAAACCATTTCAAGCAAAAACTGAATAAGACAAGAAAATTCTCTCTCTCTCTTTTTAAAAAAAAAACAATTAAACAAGAAATGAACATCGTCTGGAAATGAAAAAGCTGTGGATAACCATCAAACAAACTGAGTTTTATGATGCTGTTGAATTTCTTTCAAGATTCTGGCTCAGCAAAGAAACCCTCATGGGGCTAAACAGGAAGAATGGACCAATTGTCACACTGAGAAATAAATACAGCTGTATCACCAGGAAGGCTTTAACTCTTGGTGGCTTTTGAGATTTTTTTTTTCTTTTTTTTGCAGCCAGATGTTTCCAGAGAGATGGATGGAAACGATTTGTATTTTTTTTTCAACATCCCTGTTGGTCCAATTGGGAGCAGAGGATTTTTTTTTGTTTTCTTTTTTTTTTTTACCCACAATAAACCTAACTCGGTTTTTATCTAACGTGAAACATCCAGGCTATTGTCCATGGAGCAACAGCAGGCAAAACTTTTCCCACTTCCAGTGACAACGTCCCTTTGGTGGACAATTTTCTTTTAATCACTTTTTTTATTCAATCATGTAAGCCTCCCAATAATGTTGGTTTACATGTTTCATTTGGATGATGATGTGATTTAAAAATGTGATTTACTAAAAGGAGGCCAGTTATCTGCTGGAGCGAGGAACAGACCAGTTTCAAATCTGGATGAAATCTTTTCAAACTAAATAGAAGTATGGAACATCAAGCCACTGCCATCTGTTACAGGTGTGGCATTAAAGAGGAAAGCCTATATTCCATTTGCAGCATGCAACATGACAGTAAAAGGTGAAGGTACAACACATTCAAACTCATAAGAAAGAGGTGACATGTCGAACAAGTCTGATACTGAGGTGGATGAACTCTAGCCGGTGCATAGGACTGAAGAGCAGAGAGGAAACATGGGAGGAGGAAATCACAAAAAACCAAGAGGAAACTAATAGACTCATAAAACATGGAAAAATTCAGAAACAATAGGAGATACACTTCTCTCTCCTAATGTTCTACTCAATAAATCATCCTGGTAAGCAGCAAGTTTTCCTCTCTTTACCTACCGTCTTCTTCTTCTCATTGTCTACTTCTTGCCTGTCAATGATGTGGTACGCTGATTTCAAACAGCACAGAGGAAGCGGTCCCTCAAGACCAGACTCCTGAAAAACCACAACTCTAAACAGGCAGCGTGTAAATATATGGCATTTAAACAACACAAAGGGCAAAAATTCTGACCACCTTGCTGCCATACAAGCAGCTACAGGCCCCGAAGCCTTTAGTGGGGAGTCAAGAGAGAGCAAGTGATGAAACGAGACTGAGAACAATCACAGAAGTCTCAGCATGGTAGGTAAAAACCAACAAAATATACATGGAACAATCCCAGCAGCTTTCGCAGAGCGCTGAAGGTCATCTGCGTTATTTATATTAGCGAAAAGTTTGGACTGAGAGATGAAAGGAAGTTGCCGCTAACACACATGGAAAGAAGTCTGTAAATCCTTGCGGAGGTCTGACAAGCAGCATGAACAGAAGTTGTGAAGCAAGCCGCTACAGGCAAACAAAGAAGAAATGCAGGCGTGAGCGCTTTTGGAGGGGAGAATGACTGGAAGTAACTAGGGAATGACTGGTGCTTCTGTTCGGGAAAAAAAACGCCTGTACAGTCCAGGTGTAAAGAATTAGAGGAGATGGCACATCAAACAGCACCACGCTTGGCCTCTTTCCTGTAGCCCTGGTGGCAGGAAATGCTCGACAGCATCCTGTGAGCTGGCCAGAGAGAAACTGACAGGAGGGAGCGACCAGAGGAGCGAGCAGAGTGGGAGGTGAAGGAGAGAAGAGGGAACGAGCAGAAAATGTTCGACAACATCCTGCACAGGGGAGTCAGACTCGGGGACAGATGGCGGGAGGGTAGGGGCTTGGGGAAGCAGAGGAAAGTAAATAGGCGAGAGAAAGTGGGGGGAAGAAACTCCAAAGCGAAACTGCTGGAGCAAGGTGAGCAGAAAGACTCTGCGATGAATGAGTGCAGTGAAGACAGGCGGCGGCATAAAGTAGGTAAGAAGAGGATAAAATGAGTCCGTTAGGGATGGATGGGTGAGTAGGAAGAAACTGTAAGAAGATGAAGACTGAGGAAAATGTATGAAGTGCTGGGGGACAAAAATCTACACCGACAGGCTAACAGTGTACAAATGTGATATGAGCGCTGTTGGTATTTTTATAATAATTCAAAAGGAAGAATTTTCATATGCCACGAAAAAAACAGCCTGAAATTCCACACAGGTGCTTCATAATGTGCTAATTTGGCTCCACATGGCCTCGGCAGTGCAGTTTAACCTGCAAGGGAATGACCAAGCTTCATCTGAGCATCCTGCAACAGAAAAATAACATGTCAACTGTGCAGTTGCACCTGACACATGCTATACCTGTGTTTCCATTACCCATAATATAGCTAAAAGGTTTTTACGCTCTCTTGAGGTGGTTTTTCAGACGTATTGTGAGGTGGAAAATGATGTCGTGGAACATGGAAACACTTTTCGCTTCACGTGTCGCTGGACGTGACGTACAGGGTCACGTGACCAGTTCACTTCAAGTGTAAACGGTGCATTATGTTTGGACGGATTCTCGTAAATTCTCGCAAATCTCGCGGGACGAGATTTTACGAGAATTACGGCTTGGGCACTTCACACCATCCACATCATTAATTTTTTTTTGTGAAAAACTGTAATGGAAACGCAGCTACTTTGTGTGTCAGGTGTGATGTTATCACTTATGTTTATATTTTTTTGCACTGTGGGCCAGAGAGAATCGTCTTTTCAATTACGCTGTATGTCTGGTACATATGGCTGAAATTTACAATAAAAGTTACTTGACTTGACTTGATGTTGTGAGAGTATGAAGTTTGAAGTTTTTGTGTTTTCCTGGCACAACAGCCATTTCAATCATGTGCCACCGAACTTGTCGGCCGAAATGTCTCCCCAGTGTTTAAACCCAACAGCCTTCCATCCATTTCCCAACACTGCTTCTCCTCCACTCAGGGTTACATGGGGTGGAGAGAGGAATGGGGGGTAGGTGGGTGTTTGGGTGACGGAGTCTATCCCAACTGTCGTCGGGCGAAGGCGGGGTCAAGTTGTCACACAGAAAGACAAACAACCGTTTTTGCATTCGTATTCGCACCTACGGCCATTTGGCACTTCCCAGTTTTGCCTCATGCAAATGTTTTTGGGGCCGTGGGAGGCAGAGCACCAGGAGGGAGACGGTGTAAAACCGGCGCACCACCGTGTCGCCCCACTGAGCTTCTACCCGGTCAGAAAACATTTACGGTTTGAAAACACGCAAAAAGGGCAAATTTAATGCACAGCCTTGAACAAAGCACTTCTAATGCCCTCTCAGCGATGGAAAATATCCAATACCTAAGTCACTAACTACTCGTCATGAGTACTTGCGGTAGCTTTTGCTAGGCAGCACGTTCCTTCTCAACATACTGTATATATGCCTATTTAATCATTTCTACATAAACTACATGTGCGCAACAATGCGTGCGCTGAATAAGACAAAGGGGTAGTGTGTGGATGGGAGGGCTGTTGTGTGTGTGTTGTGGGGCAAGTTTATGGTAAGAAGAAAAGAGACCACCACAGTGGAGATGTCTGCATGAGGGCTTCACATTTCCCTCTGTGGTTCTCTCAAACATGAAGCTGGAGGAGCACGAGCGGTAGTAAAATACACGCGTACATGCGTTCCCACGCATGTATGCATGCACGCTGGTCATCATTACACACAATGATCATTTGCTGTGTGGAAAGTCACTATAGCGAAGATACCTACTATCTGTTTTTAGATGGTCCAAAAAAAAACAAACGACAAAACGGAAAACAAACCCACCCACGTTACATCCAAACATCATGATACAAAAGTGTGAAACAGAAAGAAGAACAATGGTGACACTGCTGTGCAACATTACAAATGAACCACTTTGTCTTGTTGGGCAGTTCAGCGATTGAGATATATGCAGTCAAAGCCCACGTCAACCCTCATCAAGTACAGAAAAGCCCTTCAAATACATGTATGTATTTATCAAAAACATGGCTCATAGTGACAGATTAAAATGAGTAATTAAAAAGTGAGCAATCAAGCGCACACACTAGGGGTTCATGCTGCTCTCACCACCGCTGGATGAAAACCAAGATGAGGCGGAGGACAGATCTGGGGCCACTTTAGTGCCACCCTCTGACTTTTTTTGTTGTCTCCCCCCCCCGACATTTGGTTAGGCCTCCAAGTGTTTTAATGTGCCTCTTATTGCACAAGCATTAGAGAAATATGTAATTGGTTTTACATTGGCTTCCCAGAGCCACAGAAGAGCTTGTGGCTTCACACATAGACATTCGAAGGCATCTGCACATTCCTCTTATTCTTTTTGTTTTTTTGAGGTTGACTATTTTTTTTTAATTCTCTCTTTTATTTCTCTTCTCCACGGTCAAAATGACTTTGCTCTCATCCAATGCACTATTGTGCAGACTGAAAGTAACCGCAAGACTATATTGACCACATGTGCACATAGAGGTTATGAGTTAGAAGTGCTCGTATGTCTTTACATCTCACATGAACAGAACCATGACCTTTTTCTGTTTCCCTGCTCAAATCTTACAGTGTAGTAGTGTACTAACAACACCTCATATTGCTGATATCACAAACTGCTGATATCTTTGTTAGCACTACAGTGGTGGAAAAAAGCTTTTGGACACCTCATGTACTTGTGGTGCATTGTATTGCACTAGGAATCAGTCTTATGTCTCCAAGTGCAGTTTATTTTAGTGCAGTCACCAACAGTTAGCCACATGCTGCATGTGCACAGTTCTGTCCAGCTCAGAACTGGATATTTCAGCAGAATGACGTCCCACAAGAACTAGGGGAATATAGTTTTCCTATTTTGGCTTATTAACAATAAACAACAAAATAATTTGAATTTGTTTGTGTGCCTAAAACAAATTGGCTGATATCTAATGACAATAATTGGAATTGAGTAAAATTTTCAGGGTGTCCAAAAACTTTTTTCCACTACTGAAAATTTCACATAAACACAAAGGAGTGCTGCTTCAAGACCTCAGACCGAGTGATGCATAGCGACGCCTGGCTCGTGACCAACGTTTTCCATGTTGAATTAAAAGAACAGAAAGTAGAGAAATGCTGGCCATCAATTCAATATTCTACAACTCCCAGTTGGTCCACCTGGCGTCGGCTGCAGTTGAAGGGGCCAGTCAAGTCAGTCTTGCTATGGGTACAATTTCAGCCTCAGACCAACTCCTACAGGATGCCAGAACATCAACATGTCACGGGCTGCGAGAAAAGGAACTAAAACACAATACTGCACAAGGCTGGGGTTGGACTGCACACACTGACACACACAGTTCAACACACACACACGTATGTACACACACAACTTTGACAGGGTAACACCGGTAGAATGTGTGTATCGCAAGCAGAAGTCAAACATGGAGCTTCCTAGGTTGGTGCTATGGGTGTATTCTTAGAAACCATATATCCTGCTTCAGGATGAGCCCATTTGCAGTCACACACACAAACACACACAGTCACGCACGAATACAAACACAAAAAAACTGAGGCTGACGGCCTGCAGCCAGGCGGTCAACCACTGGATCAGGCCCTTTTCTGAGAGCTGGACAGCTGAGGGGTGATCCCTCATGCCTGTGTCAGCTTGCATCCCGACCTGACTGACAGCAGCGTGCCAAAACACAAAAGCAGTTTCCGGGAAACTGTGAATTAAGGTCCATCACCTTGACTGCCACCAAACGAGTGCAGCTGGACTGCACGCTGCGTCCAATCAGGACAGATGTTAAAGTGGAAAAGGGCAGCTGTCGGGAATGGGCACGGTGGAAGTTTTTAAATTAAGACCCGACGAACCCAACTGAGGGTTAATTAGGCTCCTTTATTTTGTCAGCTTGCACGTCTGACTCCACTCAGTTGACGTACTTAGACACTATAGTGTCATCAAATGTAAATGTATTTATTTTCCGATAAAAACTAAAATGAAGAGAAAAAAATGTTTCTGAAGCACACTAATTAATGTTGGAAAATGGATCACAATTATTCTAACATGATGTACATGTTCTGCCTCATGGTTTCAGCGTCTCAAACTCCACATGTTTTGGCATAACATAATGCAATATGTCTTAAAAGTTCCCTTATTAGGTCAGTACCACGTACCATTTAATAATAAAAATAACAGCACACTGTGTTGAGCTTGTATGGTACAAAAAAAACAACCTATTTTTTATTTTATTTTACAGGAATCGGACCATTCCTAGTGTATTAATTATTTCAATGATATGGAATTAAAAAGTTCTAAAGACATTTATTTCAAATGTGACTCTTGACAGTGCAGACAGTCAGTTATTGTCTCGTTCAATGCCATAAAAAGAAGAAGAAGAAAATCACGTCTGCAGCGAATGCCAATAATGCTCCTCCTTCCCCTTTTCTGCTTTCTATGCACAAAACAGAATTAAATGAAAGCAAAATGGTCATAAAATGTATAGCAGGGCCCATGTTGGGTTTTGTTTCACTCCTAATCCCCCTAAACCTCTAACTGCAGGCCGAGAAATACAAGTGTTGTGGTGCAATCTTCTCACAGAGTGAGGCCCTGAGAATAACATCACAGAGGCCACAGATATTTATGGAATGAACCACAGGCTGTACACAGAAGTCAGCAGACACCACAACACAGCACACAATAGGCTGTATACAGATCCCTTCTCATATACAGCAAAAGACACTCGCAGCTAAACACAAAATGCCGATCTGCGGTCTAAAAAAATTTTAAGCTGGATAAGTGGCATTAAAGGAAGGGAAAATTATATGGACAAGATTTAATATGATGCATCGGCAAACAGACACCGCTATAAATCTTTTTTTTTTTCGTGGCGTTCATGCAAATTCTGCTCTTGTAAATCTGTTTGAGGGCCCGGAGCCAGGCAGGAAGAGGGATTGGTAGACAGCAGGGAGTGCGGCCTTATGAAGATTGATGGCCTCATACCAATGGTTGACTTGATTAAACTCAGTGGTCAGTAACTTCAGCTCGGAGTATCGAGATCAGCATTTATCTACTTCACTTGCTCTGCTCTTGGAGAGTCTGGATCTCCTCCCTTCCCAAACAGCTGTGGAGGCAAAGAGCACTCTCACCTCTCTCAGGAACTCATCTCCGTCACTAGATACACGCTGGACATAAAGGCAACCTGTTTATCGCACTCGATCTCACACAAGAGAATGACAAAGACCAAATAATCTTATGGAAAATGGGGCAATATTCCACCTTATTCAGTGGCAGACTCTAAACGCCCTGCTCACATTATCACACAGTGTGTTTCCCTACCAAATATCCGACCTCAGATAGCTCCGCAGAGTCTATCTTGATAGAGCCAGGACATAAATTCAGGGGCAAATTTTTTAATAAAAGGGGACGGATGATTTACACTGGGCTGCTGCTGTCCCCATTTCTAAAACAATTTGATGTTGAATTAATCCTGAGTGTCGGAGCGATGTGAAATATGTTCACTCCGTATACCAGCACCAGGTGTTTCATTTGCTGGGCTGACAAAAGACAATGTTTATTCTGGCTGACCCACCAATCCCAGCACATTTGTATCTTTTCACTCTCCTGAAGAGGAGAAGGACTGGGCTGAACATCCAGTGAGGGAGTGGAGGAGAAGATTTAAAGGAACAGTGGGAAACAAATGGAGCTGAATGATTTATGGTGAACCTCGATAGGTCTGAATCTGGTTTGGATGTTTCGTTCTTAAGGGCTTTAAAAAGAGAGCGCAGGAAAACATGCAGCTAGCCCTCAGGAGCTAATCTTGTTAATGAAGCTATTGGCAGGATTAGCCACTTAACCTTTGTTTGAGTGCAGGGTGTTTTTTGAAGCCTCGTTGCGTAGATAGGGTCAAACAACTCGCATTGAGCTCTGCCAGTTCTCCATGTTTAACCTAAGAGCTTATAATTATGTCTAAGTTAAATTACGATGATTTAACTGTTATCTGTGAAGCACTTAAACTACTCTGACTCATCGAGCAGCATCAGAACAGACTGCGGTAATAATTGCTCATGCCGCAGTCATAACAGGCAGCGATGACATCAATACATATCAATCAACAAAAAGTTTGGGACATAAATTGTGACACAATTAAAGGCACATGGCTAGGTGGTTTCACTTTGTTGGCGGCTATATATTTTAAAGAAAAGAAAGAAAATCAAGAATAGGAAAAGTGCAGAGTGGAAAATGAAATTTTCTGTCTAAGTTTTAAAGCTGACAAGGAAAACACCAAGCTGGATGACAAGAGGCTTTTTTTAAATGGCTCATGTCAGGCTGGGAATTTCCCCACAGACAGCATTTTCCCTGTCACTCTGCGCACTCAGAGTGCTGCGGATTAAGAAATGCATGAGCTGGACACAACTGCAGAGGATTGCAGCTGACTTTCCTGTAAAATTGATATTAAAATGTTCTGGTCAATAAGAGTAGATCATTTACCATCTTTTATTGGGATTCTATATTAATAAATCTTGTTTTGTTCACTTTGGCAATGAGATTATCTTCACAGCACCGCCTAAACTGGTGCATATAAGTGCAGGTCCTGGGTGTCACTGTGTGTGGCCCCGGCAGCTTCTCCCCTCCACTGTGGCGGCAAAGCAAAGCCGGCGCACATTTCGCTGGTGTAAACAAACGGAGAAATGGGGCACTTGGCAGCCGACTAAAGTGAGTGATGAGGCAAGTGTGCATTGAAGCATCTAATGAATCATTTGCTGGGAACTTTGGGTTTTATGAGCAAAAGAAAGATGAGGGGGAAGACAAGAAGAAAGAGAAGCAAGCTGGGAGCCAGGGGAAAGAAAGGGGGCATAACATTGATGGAAAAAGACAGGAAAAGCGCAAAAGAGCAACATCTGTCAAACACTTGGGAGGATCATTCGGCACTTTACCCCCAGCGAGAGGACACGAGATTCGAAAAAAATGCACGGCAGCAACGCCGGCAGCGGTGGTGTGTGAACCTTAGTGACTAGCGGTTAATTTACTGAGGTGGCTGTTGATGCTGTGACAAGGCTGCAGACCTTTAAAACAGAAGTGTTCAACTCACAGCCCTCTTAATAGCTCTCTGCAGACCATCTCCACCACCAGCTACAGCCTTACTTGCTAAAACACTGAAATATATGGACACTACTGTTATTACTACTGAACGGAAAAAAAAGAAGAACGAGAAGATGTGACGGCAAGCCTCCCTCTGGGCCGCAGCACCCCAAGCACGCTTCTGTAGACTGCATTGTATTAATCCATCTGCAAGATCTCAAGATTAAACTGCTATTGCAATGAAGTTGTACATGTGAAAAGCTTAATTATATGTTATGAAAACCATTTTTGAAAAAAAGAAAAAAGTAATCCGACTCCCCTCTTCTTATTGACAGGTGGTCGTTTGAAATGAATACTTGCACCACCCTGGAAAAAATCTAAAACTGAAAATAAAATAGTCAAAAAAAAAAGTATGACTTAGTCAGTTCCCACAAATATTTTCATGTTAAACAGAGCAAAACTGCTCTGACATGGCGGACAGACATGGACAACGTCACTTCTATTCGGTTCAACAGCTTGCCAAGAATAAGAACAACATGATAGTCGCAACTAAAAAGACCCCTTTAGGAGAATCCCACCGCTGCCAGGAAGGACGCATACCTTTATTACCCCTTTATTACACCTTTATTACCTTCTCCAAGATCCTCGCCATTTTGGGAACAAAACATGATAAAAATACACAAACACAAAAAAAGAGTACAAGAAAACCCAAATCAACAGACCACCTCAGAGACCTAGTAGCAGAGTGTCCGCCCTCAGACTGGGAGGTTAATGTTTCGATCCCTGGCTGGGTCTTACCAAGAGTACAACTGGGACCCATTGCCTCCCTGCTTGGCACTCAGCATCAAGGGTTGGACTTGAGGGGGCGGGTACGGGAGGTTTAGATCACTAAACGATTCCACTGCTGCTGTCTGCCGCTCCCTCCGGGTACGGGTCAAATGCAGACGACAAATTTTGCATGCTGAGTTGTGAGACAATTAGCAAGACTTTAAACCTTAACTTCAAGCCCAAGAACAGCATAGACAAAACTGTTTTGATTGATGCTGGATCTCAGTGTGGGAATAAGGGAAAATGTGTTGGATATTACGAAACACATGTGGGCATGCGTGCATTAGAGAAACACACATACACACACACACACACACAAATAAAGGACACATGGATGCGTGCTGTTGCTAGGAGGCACACGAAAAGTTGCCATACCAGGTTGTTGAAGGTTTCCAATAGATTTTTTCCCCTCTTTTTCAAAATGGTTCTTGGAAAAGAAAACTGGCAAATTAAAAAGGTCACATTGGAGATGTAGACTTATATAGACAGTATATAATGCAGTTTTAGTAAAAAGGTAAAGTTTCCTTGAAAAGGTGGATTGCACTGTGTTGAGCTCAATTGCTACGGTCCAGTGTGATGTAAACACAGGCTCGAACTCTAATTGGCTTGTCAAGCCACAAGGCCATCGTGTGGTTGAGGGCAGAGAGGAAGTTAAAAATAGAGGTCAAGGTGTTGAAAAGTGGGGGAAAAATGTTTAATTTGATAGCCCCAAGTTTACGACTCAGACGACTTAAAAATAATATAGGACCGTTAGACAGTTTTAAAATTAGGTCCCACACACAAGATCTACATCTAGTTTTCACACGGTTCAGAAAAGAGTGACTTTTCTGAACTGTAACAGTTCTTAACAGAAAATATTTTTATGAAGTGTTTGCAGGGAAAAAGAGAAGTCAGCGCACAAGAAAGTTGGGACTGAAACGCTGCTGGACAATTCCCGGGCTGGTGCTGGTGCATTTGGAAAAATGCCCCATGATTTCAAACCTGGAAAATGATTTCAGCTGTGTAAATTGACGGAGACCTTGTAGCTGAAGACGGGAAGAGACAAGCGGGGGGAAGCCTGCAGCTCCGTCATAATTCCAGCTCACCGGAGACTCTCCTCGTCAGGAAGACACCGTTTACCATCACATGATGAAATGAAACGCGGCTAATTGCTACCAAACGAAACTGGGTGGATAGCGACTGTTTGTTTTCCCTCCCTTAAAGCGATCCGTCCACTCTGAGCGGCGAATACACACCGTACCCCCAAAAATGTGGACGCTAAAAAAAAAAGGAAAGAATGGGGAGGTTTTCAAGTGCACCAGGGAAGAGCGTGGAGCTAAACAGTGTCAAGGTAGAACCTCAGCCAGGATGTTTACACGTGCACACAATTTTAGCCTTCGCTCCTTGCTTCTCTCCCGGGGTGGCATAGCAGTAAATCACGGCCACAGACGCTATGAGGTAATCATTTCATGTACAGTAGACGATAACAACATGGCCACTTAGATCAGCCCCTCGGTTATGAGAACGGATGTAATTAGCGGCGGGCTTTAAACAGAGTCGCGGGCGCGCGGCTACCGGCGCTCGCAAGATATATTCCTGCACATAAACCCACGAGTCGGCGAGAAAAAAAAACCCTTTTGAACGCGCGATTACAGACTACGGCGACGACTTTCTCCATCCCCGACTTGGGCGAGCCCCGCGCCGAGCATGTGACATGCCTGGTAATGGCATGTCGTCGCAGGGCCCCGCGACCTCAGGGTGATCAATCACGCCGAGCGTCAGAGGCGCGATGGTCTGAAATTGGAGGGCAGAGGAAGGTGGCGAGGATAATGCCCGGTTGGGGACGGAGGAATGAACGGGGAGAGCGGTTTGTCGTAATTCCCGGCGTTTTTGACTCCGCAGGCTGGTGGGGGAAGTGGTGACTCTTGGCTTCTGTGCGCCGAGGTTAAAGGGGCGACTGCGAATGTGGGTGTGTTTGTACACAGCGCCGCGGCCGTGCCGCTCCCGTTTCGCATGCATGCATGTGTGTGTGTGTGTGTGTGTGTGTGTGTGTGTATTTTTTGCAAACAGATGTCCTGTATGTGTCGGTGGCGCTCACGTGCAACGCAACCGCGTCAAATGCATGTGCGTACGAAGGACAACATGGTAATGTGTGTGTGTGTGTGTGTGTGTGTGTGTGTGTGGTCAGGTGAGGGGGGAGCATGCGAGCCAATCTGTGTGTGTGTGTGTGTGTGTGTGTGTGTGTGTGTGTGTGTGTGAGAGAACAGATGTGTGCGACGTACACGGCCTCCGGGTTGGGGAGGTGGGGGGGGTGGAGGGGACGTCGCCAGCCACTGTGGAATGCAAGCGCGCCACTGACACAACTGGATTTTGGAGTAAAAGTTTGGAAAAAACACAAAGCAAAACAGCCAAAAAAAAAAAAATCCCAATTATTACCACAATACGCTCATTTGTCATTGCCAACAAAATATGAGTGGGCAGAGTTTCCACGAAAAACACCGTCATTACATCTCATTAAGCTGCTGCGAACCTGCAGCAAAAAACTAACACGCTTCTCTTGCACGCACGGGAACACGGCGGAACGACAATAGGAAGAAAAAAAAAAACAAAACAGCCCTGCCGTGTCCCTGCAGAACAGTAGCCATGGTTACTGATCAACACCATCGCTGCGCCAATACATGAAAGCAGTTAAATGAGGCTATGAAGTCGAATGGTGCGGGTGCTCTGGAAGAAATTTGGTCAATGTTCAACAGAGTGCGGTATTCCCCTTCCATCTCGCCATGATGGTAACAGTCAGACGTGCCCAAAGGCCTGGACCCCCTCTGCCTTCCTGTTGCTTGCAATCTCCCTGCGTGTGACACTTCTACCAACTGAAGGCAGCGGTGAAACTTTAAGTGGCCTCTCTCCTCTTTATGCTGTCTACCTTCCTTTGCTCCCCCACCTCCCCCACATCCTTCCCCCCCTCACTACCCTCCCTCCCTCCCCCTCTCTGCACTTCAACGTCTTGTGTCAGCTCACATCTCACTTGCAGCTGCACAAAGCATTTGGCACCACTTTTATCTCCCTCATTACATGTGTTTGCCAGCTCCATATCTGGACATTCACACAACTGCTCTCTCCCCGTAACACACGCACACCATGGGGCTGCGGTTTTGAGGCAGCTATGACACAATCCAGATTCTCTTAGCAGCCTATAGCGGGAAAATGTGTTTTGCGCAGAGTCATTTCCCTCAGAAGTCCAGATTTTTCCTGCCTAGTAGCTTTGATCCACATGGCACAGGAGAGAGGGTGAGGGGGGGGGCTTGTGTCAACAGTCTTGTGTTTCAGCTGGAGGGCCCTGCAGACCCCCATTGTGTCACTCATTGCTCTTTGTCAACGCTTGACCAGCAAAACCACCATGTGGCGCTGTCAGCTGCCACGGCCCCAAAAACAATTCTCAGCAGAACAGCGAACCTTACACGACGCAGATGTGCACGGTACACAGTCTAGTGAACAAAAGGTTTTATCAAGTTTGGGAGCAAAGGTCGTGAATATTTGGAAGGGACTGATGAAGGTGATGTGATAAAATTGCGGAAGGGGTTTTGCTGGTTTGGTAAATGTGAGTAAACGCAACAAAATATTGAAACAAATGGTTTGGAAGACAATATTCTACCTTGGGTCCTTGGAAAAAGTGTAAAAAAGGAGACTAATGTTCATATTTCAAAGTGTGTTTCCTGATATTCCATCATAGAGAATATAAGAAGAGAGTAAAACTTGATTATATATATGATGATAGCATTGCTTTAAGTCTACATTATATACAAAGTATTAGACATTTTCACACATTAACAGAACAAAGCAGGCACTTACTGGTAGATGTCTTTTCGCAGCACAGTGCGGGGCAAGGGGTTGTCCGCCTGAGGAGCCATGCTGAGTGACCCCAGCTTTAAAACCAGGGTGTCCTCTGCTTTCACCTGAGGATCTACTGAGACACAAGACACAAAAATCACAAACACAACTGGATTACAACATGAACTGAGATGAAAAGATGAGAAATGCACAGGAATAAATGTTTAAATATGTATATACCGGTATGTATATAGATCCATTTGTACATATACATACACAGAAATGTTAGAGAACTGCCTTTACAAAGGAAGCCTCCATGTGACTTTGCAGGATTTTTTTTCTCTGTTCTATAAGAGTGTGCAAATCTGTTGTTGGCTTCTGCTGAACCTCAGCTATGTCTCTGAATCCATGCCTGCATATAATAAAGTGGTATTTTAACTATGTCTGGTTGGTCATGACAGGGACTTTCTTGCAGGCACCGCAAAGTTGAAAAAAAAAACAAAAAACGAGGACACCACTTTGACCTCTAACTGTTGCACTATTGCTGTTTCTACCGCAGCATGACATTGTTCTCAAACCTGATGCCACATGCTTGTCTTTCATCCCCGGGCAGAAGATTCTGATCACGCTGGTGTTGATATAGATGAGTGGCAAACAGCGCGAGGTTAGCGTGTGGCTTCTCATGGGCTGACCGGCTGACTTGCCGCGCTCTTTGTAGCGCCTTGGCACAGAAGCCTGAAAATGTGTCAAGTCAAAAAAAAGGCAATTTGAAAAAAAAAGTCAGGTTGAATTCAACATTTCAGCTTTTTTGCAAGGGTTTGTTAACTTAAAATGGTCACAGAAAGTGTGAGAATTAATAATTTGTGCCACAAGGCACGATGGCCTTGTGGCCTCCTGATTGCTACTACCAATCTAAATTTCCTCAACATGCAGGACGCCTATAATAACCTTACAATATTTCATGGATGCAAGCCATGACAGTCTACATAGCCACACACGCATGCACTTACGCACACACACTTGGCCAAAAAAATGAATTACATTACCAGTCAAAAGTTTGGACAAACAATATGAATTCAATGTCTTTTCTTTCATTCTCATGACTATTGACATTGCAGTTTCTCACTGAAGGCATCAAACCTGCGTATGGACACACATGAAATTACGTAAGAAACAATAAAAGTGTTATTTAACGTGTTTTTCTTTGCTGAATAATTATTATTATTATATATCTTGCTCATATATTTGATGTCTTCAGTATATATCTGCAGTGTAGAAAGTAGCAAAGATAAAAAAAAAAAAAAAGAAATGGCACGAGAAGGTGTGTCCAAACTTTTGACAGGTAATGTATATTTTTCAAAAAACTAAATATTTTCTCTGATATTTTTTTCCGCTTTTTGAGGATTTCAGGTGGTCTCATGGGTTAATCGTTGGGGGTCTGACAGCCCGCTGACCAAGACCCCCCGGAACCTCCTGTGTTCGCACACTGGATCGGAATTCTGTATTTTTTTCTACCTGGAAGACGCCTGCTACGGTGGCCAGTAAGGGACAAGACACCACCACATCAAAGGGCTGTGCAGTGAGCAGGATCTCTCTCAGGTACTGAGGAGAGCTGTCCGCCAGGGGATCGGCGGTGAGCCGCTGACTGGCAGCGGCCGTGCCGCTGCGGGACGGCCGCTCCGGCCGAGTGGTGAGTTTGTGACGGACGTTTTTGGTGATGGCCTGAGTGTAGGTGATGGACAGGAAGCCATGCTGCTGGTGAGCTCCCTCCAGGACCTTTGCTGCCGTCTGAGCGGTGGGGCGAGTGGGACCAAGAACACACATGTCAGTCATCGTTATGTGAAACACATGAAACAAGAAGAATTACTTGTTTTGAGTATTTCTGTTGTACTGTGTGATGTTTGTCTCATCAAGGGATTGGCTACAATCATTTAACACTTTAAAATGAAGAATATACAGAGACAGAAACATTGTTTCCTACTAAGTTTTAGATTAAATTCTTAAATCATTTAAGTGTCTCCATTCATTTTTGAATTACAATGAAATTCAGAAACACAATTCGGTGTTTAATGCATGAAGGAGACATAATAGTGTAAGAAAATAATACAATTGTCACATGATTTATAATAATGACTGCTTTAAAGCATCTCAGATAAGCATACACTGCAAAAGATCCAGTATCAGTGGACTGAACAAATTCTCTACAGAGAATGTGTTCCATAATTACCCATAGAGGTAATTTCTTTAGGAGTGTGAATGATTCAACATGTAAGTTTCTAGTGTTATTGTTTTAGATTTAGACACATTTTCTGACACATCGAACATCAAGCTCTATAGTGCCACTGTTAATGGACCTCAAGCAGAGTCAAGCGAAGAGGAGAGTAGCTGGATTCTTACAGGGGGGAAAAAGCCAGAGAAGTGGCTGAAAGTGTCCTGCTTGCTGACGGGGCGAACCAGCACAGTGCGTCTGTTAAGTTTGTCAGTGCAAGAGAGGATCACTCCTCCACAGGTGCCTGAGCTCCGAACACCTTTCTCAGTACTGGAGGCGAGGAGAGGGTAGGAGGAGGACAGATGGGAGGAGCCAAAGAGGGGAATGGAGGAGGAGGAGGGGGTTGAAAAGGAGTAGGAGTTGCCCCAGGTGGTTGGACAGGGTCCAGTATTCACACACAGGGGCCAAAGAGGGAGGTGGTGTAGATGCAAAGACAGAAAAGAAAGAGAAAAGACAATTTCACGAGAAAAGACAATTTTAGATCAATTAGAGAAAAGTGATCAAAACCACACAAAGCTCAATCAGCAGGAACCAGATGAAATATTATGATATGGTCTTATACTATAACATTGTGACAGCACAAAAGAAAAGTTCTGGATATATTATAATTGCGGACATATGAAAACTGCTTTGAACATTTAAACCCACAAACTATGCTGGCATGAGTTTAATTTGGCAAAGGTCAAAGTATAAGACCATAACCAATATGAGGGTTTACCAACAAGAGAGGGGAGGCCTGCATCCCAGCCTCTCCGCACAAAAGAGTTGAAGCAGGTTTTATTGGTTGGATGAATTACCAGTCAGAACCGCTGGAGAGACAGGAGCAGTGGTAGAAATCCTACCCCAGAGTCTTTCTGCTTTCTATTTCATAGCGTTTCTAAGTCGTGCTAAACTTCCTTTTTCTTCCTGTCTGTCCAGCAGGAGTGCAGACGAGCGGCCTAGATTAGGAGCAGCAGAGTGGCTGAGGCGAAACATGAAGAGACCTTGAAGCTGTGACAGTTGGATTTTCTTTTGGGGGGGTGGGGGGAAGGGAGAGGGGGTTGTGGGAGGAGGCCTCACCATGGCAGTCTCCTTGCACTGCAGAACGAGTCCTTCATAGTGAGCAGAGTGCCAGCTTTGATCTGGCCTGGAGAGACACACAAGGCCAGTCTTTGCACTTGGAACACAACTGCAGTTTGATAAGAACGCCACATGGACTGATGCCGACAGTCGACTTTGTTCAATTTTCACGCGGCCTGGTGGCGAGCGCCAAACTGAAGTGCAGGAAAATAGTGCGGTGACAGTCAAATACAATGCGGTATTTTACTTTATTATTGATGCCATCCATTAAGAAGACGGCACCTGTAAGGTTGGCGTCACAGCAAGGGTCAAGACAGCCGACGGCTCAGACATGCAGTGGATGAAACACAGCTTTCGCACGCACGGCGTTATTATCAAACTTACTTTAGGGTGATAGAATCGTGCAGAGCGCACATATGGGACGATGCTTCACACCATTGGAAAACACCATCTGCATCATTTCTTTTATGGCCCTCTCTCTGTCTTTCCAACACTCCCCAGTCGAATTCTGAAAGTTCTCTAAGAGGGGCCTCCTACTAAGAGTGTACGTGTGAGTGCTTCATGCATTATTATCTGCTATATCAGTCATTCCCTCTGAGTGCCCATGTGACTGGGTTTTCGTAATCGCTCCACTCCGCGGCGAGAGTGACAAATGCATGCACACATGTGGACCCTCCCACCCCCCTCTCCCCCCACAGCTCTTCACTTCTCCCATCATCTCATTCTTTTTCTCCCCTCGTGCGTTTATCCAGCCATTCTTCTCTTCGCATCATTTGCAGAACAGCTGGAAGACATCACGTCCAATTTTCGTGAGCTGCTCCTTCAAGCGCACCGGGTTAAACTGTCACCAGTGGCTGTTTTCTCTGGGCTTCGGAACACCTCAAGGACCATTTGTTGCTAAAGGAGACCTGGCTGAAACAGGCCCGGGACGAAACCTTCCAGGTTCTGACCCTCCACAGGAGACAGCGCCCCCACAAAGACCAAGACTCTGTCACCCCATTACAGACTTGCCTGTATTTTGACCTACTATGATGAGTTGGCCCCAAACCTCTGGACTTCAGCATCCACCTTTTTCATTTAATGTATCCTTCCCTTCTTCTAGCTGTCTGGATAATCATTTAATACAATGTGGGATTGGATTATATATCTAACATAAGTAAAGACGCAGTGTAATGTTTTAATTGTAGAACAGTTGTATGATAAGATAAGATGAAATATTCTCTTTTGCAAGCTTGTTTTAATCTGACCACATGCACAAAAGTAACAAGGAGTAGGAGACAAAATACCAAAACCTTCCTTTCGGAATGATTGATATAGATTCCACAACTCTTGGTCTTTGTAGGGTATGGAAAATACTACGTATAGTGCACCATAAGCAGAGATCTTCCACTGTGTCCTAACCAGTCTACATGTCTACAACCTGACTTGGACAAGAGGGTGCTTTTGCCTGCCAGAATCGTGGTTGGTTAAAAAATATGTTGCAACCACCACGTTGTTAAATGCACATTAAACTGGAAAAAGCTTGAAATTAGAAAATTGACCCATTATCTACTTTGGGAGGTATGAAGGTCTATGAAAAAGACTATGGTTGGCTCCCAACCAAGATGGAATTGGACACACACCTGCGGAGAGCACAGAGAATGAAAATATAATAATCAATGGCATTATTAAACTGAAATCTGTCTAAAAACTGACATTTACCTGGCTCTGGCGGGTGCTCCAGCAATCATATCACGCACACAACCCAAAAACATATTAATCATTTGGAAAAAAAAGAGAGGAAAAAAAAAAGGGTGCATCAGGCATCGTCCTGTGATGTAACCAACTAGTCTAGCAGCCAGTGACAAAATATGATTGGGCCACTTCTAATGAGACAACCACAAAAATCCAATTGACTTCAATGCCTTCTTCAAAGAGCACTCCTTTTCAAAATACGTCCAATACACTCTACACACAGATACATTTTATGTTTTTGGACAGTCCACCTGGTGTCAAGTGAGTGTCTGGCACACAGACCTGAAAAACACAAACTCTGTTCTCGGTACTCTGCTCATGTGAGAGTGTTTACAAGATGACAATTTTATTCAACTCCCCCTGGAGGAATTACCTCCTGGCAAGCGGCCTCTTTCCAACAGAGCTGGACCTCAGGCACCGGAACACGCACTCTTTCTTTAATAGGGAAAATGTGTACAGAACACATTCAACAAAATTAAAGATTATTCCAAGTTCCAGTTTCATCTACGTGCAGCAAATTTTACCGCTTTTTTTTTTTGCAGAGCCCAGAACTAAATTACCCCATTTGTGTGGAGCATCGCCCAGTGGTTTCCCTTCCCTAACAACGTGTTAATGTTTCTGTGAATCAATTCAGACACCACAGACTCCGAGTAAGCGACTGACTGAACTCCTCTGCTTTGTGAGTCACAGTCCAGCCAGCTCCACACGCATCCAAACATCTGAGTCTTCCTTTCGCTCATCTGTCTGTGCATGGTCACTAACGCAACAGCTGCCTTAGGAGACGATGACGCCGGGGTGCTAATCCGAAAAGTTACCCATGGAAGTTGACGTGGGAACATAGTGTAACTTCTTGCAAGTGGTAGGAGGGTGTAGGAGGGTGTCTGGACTTTGAGGATGGGGGAGAACGTGTGTGTGTGTATGTGAGTGTGTAAAAAGCAGACCTGCTGGTCCTCGTTATAGGCCACATTATTTGGATTATGATGCTCTTCCTTTTGGTCATCATTGCTTTTGTGTTTCAAGAATTTATTATTATTACTATTATTATTATTATTATTAATAATAATAATAATAATAATAATAATAATAATAATAATAATAATAATAATAATAATAATGATAATAATAATGATAACCATCATCATCATCATCATCATCATAAAATAGTGGTAATTGTGTTTGTATGTATGTAGTTTACTGTACCTGCATCTGTAGTGGTCGATGTTAAAGCTGCCGACTTTGCATTTGACCTTTGTATAAATGTCCTGCACATCCACTGAGGCACTCAGGTCTTCCAGTTCACTGATGACACAAATTTCTGACGGAGACAAAAGTGCCAGTGATTAATTTGTGGACTTTTCCGGAAGGGGGAAAATGAAAAGACCAACACCCATTTTTAAAAGTTGAAAAACATTTCAATTCTTCAAAGTTAGATGAAAAGAAAAACACTTTTCAAATTCTCTAGGTTTGTACAGAGCTGCTTGACAAAGGGCAACACAACTAAATTCAGATGTGCATTTAGGACGCTTAATTTGTGTGTTTTCTCTGTACACAAGGCGCTGCACTCGAGCAGATCCTTTCCACTTCCTGTCACTGGTCCAACTACTGCGGTCACTTGTTGTGGCCACACTTGTGGTGTCTTCTCAGGCTCATTATGGCCTGAGCCTGACTGTCCCTCTCCCTCTCACAGACAAACACTGACGCGGAGTGCAACCCTGATGTCACAGGGTAATTTGTAGAAAATAGAGCAACGTATAAAACAAGTAAAAATAGCCATTATCCGATCGTAATGAGTTTGCATATTTACATATTACATGATTATGCAATTCTTTGGTGCGTGCACACATTTTACATACTCTTGCCTCAAAGCACCTTTGGCATAAAACAAGCCCACAGACGACACGACACAGTGAGTAATGTTCATAAAGGCAGTGATTTACTCCGTCCCGAACCGAGACTGCAAGCTTAACTGCTGTTTCTCTCACTGTTTCCACCGAGAAAAGTCCCACACCAACTGGCTACTTTGGGAAATGGACTTGCATGCATGTGAAACTATACTTGTTGTTGTTGTACTGTTGCCTTGTGGTGACTCTGAAAAAACGTGGAGGTTTCTAACGGCTTATTAAAATTGAAAAGGCAAGACCGGTCTTGCTCTATTGTGGATACTGTGTGGAAAGAACTCTCCTGCGTTGTTAGATCTGAGGAAAGTCAGAGTGTTGATGCTGATGAATGAGCTTTCTGAAAGCACCTAGAAGAGTCCAGGAAGATCTTACCCGCTGTATCCTGAACAAGACTGAGTTGCTCCTTTCGAGGAGACTCAGAAGGCTCACACATGATTTTCTACCTCTGAACCTCCAACACATTGTCGCATAACATTATACCCAAGAAGCCGCATGCCTGGAATGGCTTTTTCCTTCGTTCCTCTGAAGGGAAGAGTCGTATTTCCTTTGCAGTTGAAAAACACATGACATCACTGTAGACCGACTACAGCCGTATCTGTGGCTCACTTATCTCGGAGAATGTGTTTTGGCGATATTAGGCATCCAATAGATTGCACACACACAAGCCTTGTTTTCGCTAACATGCTCAATGTGATGCATACAGAAAATCCGGCGGTAAGTTTATCTCGCCGCTCAGATGGTACGTATTAAGGCCAAATCCGAAGTAATTCCAATTTAGGATGTCTCTAAGTCAAACCATCTCTGTGATGTCCTTCAAAACATTCCCTCTCTCTCCGCTATAAAAGAACCTTTAAGCTTGGCGATCTGGCTGGCAGATGCTAAATATTACAGCTACCAATTAAAGGTAAATCTAGCCTTTCATCGCCGCAGTAAATCTAAACGGCCCAAGAGGTGGTTCGCTGGGGATTCATCACCGATTTATTTATTTGCCTTTTCCCGTCATCATCTTCACCTCATTCTCTCCAGCTGCCTTCTTCCCCAAGTGCACAATGTTTGAATGAGAAAAGAGTGAGGAATTTATCCCTGAGAAGCTGATGCTGCAAAACGGACAAAGAACTTTCTTTACGTTGCTTGAAATGTAAAGGGTTTTGAACGACTTTTTTTGACACCGTAAATTTATCAAAATGTAGAAACAAATATAAATAAATACATTTGATTTTACACAAAGATTGCACAGTAGTACACTATACAAAACTAGGGATTCTGTACCTGTTTTTTTGGCAGTTGTGTCAGGAGAAAACAGCTTGACTGTGACCTTGGGCAACATCCACTGCATCCACAGGCTGACCTTCCCGCTGGATCCACCAATGCTGCTTATCTTCTGTTCCAGAGTCACTGTATCAGCAAACGGACCGTCATCTCCAGCAGGTACGGAGTCACCCTGGGAGGCCAAAGCAGGGCACATTCATCACTTGGGATTGGCGAGATAGCAATTAAAACAACAGCAAAGAACAAATGTGGATTTTACTTGTGAACGCAAGTCCATCCAAAAGACCACGAAACAGAACATGTGTCTCAAACCTGTGATCTCTGACTCGAAGTTAAGATTTGTGCTGTCAATCGATACCACCAATCATCTGTTTGGCAAATGTGCACGTATGAGGCAGCCATAACAAAGCAACTTTAAAATCTTTTGGTGGGAGGTGACATCAGGGGCTGGTGAGCAGGAGTGCACACACGGCCGTGTGAAGTGTTGTGTGAAGTTGTCACCGGTGTTAACCCCTGAATAAGCCGCCAGCATCCACCAGGCCTGCTTTCACTCAAGTGTGTCGGGACACACACGTCTCGCAGCCTGGAAGTTGGAGAGCAGAGGCTGAGGTGGAGGCTCTCTTTTCATTACTGGGGTTTGGCAAAGCACAAAGGGATGACAGCACTGGGGACAAATTTCTCTTTAGTTTCTCCCTCATCCTACGACAATCTGGTTTCTCAAGACGTCTTTGCTCGTCCGGATTTCGGGGAAAGCAAAGACGACTGCAAACAAACAAATGGCAATTTGCTGCTCGACCGTTTGTAGGGTTTTAATTTTTCCACAGCTTCTCCCGTTGCGGCGTGGTAATGATGGATTGTGTCAAGGTTATTGAGCATGGTTGTGGTTGGTGAGGAGGTTATCAACTATCTCAATTAAAACTGCCACAGCTGCTGGATTGATTACAGGGCTTAAAGAGGATCCAGATGAGAAAACTATGTCCCCGCTCCACAGCTGGGTGGGGGGGCTACCAACCCCCATGTAATTTGTAAATTTAATGTAATTGTGTACTTCATTGTGGCTTGCAGCATAACTGCAACCACCAATGACAATTTAACACGGTTTCGCCAGAACTGAAAAACCCTGAACCAAAAAAAAAATGCTTTTTCACTTGTTTTCAAGCTAAAAGGCACAATTTGTGCCAGTGCTAATTGAAGACCAATGTGTGCCGAGATGAGTGGCGAAGGAGAGACATGGGAGATGTTATGCTCTAAAACTTTATGAATAAGTCCAAGTGAGACTTGCAGTTAGTAAGATCCTGAATGAGCACCGCTATTGCAAAAACTAAAAAGTTGCAGTCGCGCAAGAAGCAGCAGACTACTGACACACAACTTTGTGTTACAAGCGTTTATGATTAAATACGTCTGGGCTTACGTGCTTGTGTTGATATTTTTGGTAATTTTCTTTAACTGGCATGAAGAACACCATTACACGTTTGCAATGGCAAGCAAACAATGCTCTCAAATTACAAAGTTAGCACTATACACTTGCAATCAGGTGTCTTTCAGTGTCACTCTGTTTCTACGTTCGAGACACAAAATGTTCTTTGAACAGTCAAGAAGACTGAGTGTGTGTGTGTGTGTGTGTGTGTGTGTGTGTGTGTGTGTGTGTGTGTGTGTGTGTGCGCGCGTGTGTCCGTAACTGGCAGTGCGTAATATGAGCCCAATTGTAATGGCGTTCCATCACTCTGAATGAGAGATATCCCAGTGTCAACTGCCATTTGGGAATTTATTATTGTTGAGCAAGAGTCAAAACATAACTCTGCGTGCGTGTGTGTGTGTGCACAAGCGCGCCTGTGTGTGTGTGCGTGTGCGCGCACTCGCATGCAAAAAACGCATGTGGTTGGGACGACTTAGTTTACAGTGCTGCCGGTCAGTGGGATTAAGCTCTGTAATGTAGTGTGTGGAAACAGGAGCCAGCCGTTGGCACTGCGAGAAGCCCAGGCAACGACGTGCTTGCAGTGGGGTCTTGCTGCAGTGTCAGACAGACTGACGGATAGACGGACAGAGTGCACATTCCTTCAAGCCAGAATTGCTTCAAGGAAAGTCAGCTGCCATTAACATGAAAGTAATTCTTACATATTGAATCCCAGTAGTAGTTTGTTTGGACTTACTCTTTCATATTGCCTTGGAATGAGAACAAAAATAGTTGCAAAAAGACCAAGTTGTTAATTCTTTATCAGTTTTGGTGCTGTCAGTCAGGTCGGAGTGGGTTCTGCCATCGTCCTGAGCTTCCAGACTGGGCCGCCACCCCTCACCCCCCCACCCTCTGGACGCGCACACGCTAATTTACAAACACGCTTTGTGAAAGGCAGCTATTTTTCCCACACCTCCGCAAGCCAAGCTCGAAAGTATACAGTCAAATTCCTGGGCCCCTGGGCTATAAACCGGCCGAGAATCTGGGTTTATTTTCTTTGCAAAGTTTGTCTTTGCTCATCAGAGAGACCAAAACACTGGAAGACAACAGTGGGCTGGGGAGTGTCAGCGAAGCATTGAGAGCAAGGGATATTATAAAAGAAGGCGGAGACGGGGCGCGAAGGACAGGTGGAGGGACAGGACGGGCACAAAGAGTTTGGAGTTTGGACTTGAAGGTAAAGAAAGCAAAACAAGAACCCGGAGCCAGTTTTCCAACAACTTTTGCGAGAACCAATCAAACGCCGTGCCATTTACGACCACTGATTATTAGAGGAGGTTCGTTTTGACGGTGGCTGGGAGGGAAATGGCTGTTTGCGCACTGCCTCTGCTGGCAAGGAGGCGTTACAGGGAGATGGGAAGAAGAATAGAGAATGAATGTCATAAAGTATCGTGTCATTTGAATGGCTGAGGGGGGCTGGGGGTGTGTGATGTGGTGGCTCTTTGACTAGCTTAAATACCGGAGTGGGGGGCGGGGGTGGGGGTGCGGCGCGGTGGCTTTGGGGGGGGGACTGCTGCCACTGCTGCTGAGACTTATCAAAACAGCTCCCACATTCTTGCTCAATCACCCGACCTCCCAGCGGACTAAACACTTCTACCAGTGTTTGTACTTAGGTAAACAGTGACAAGTGGGCTGTCAGGGGCCTCCGTGGCCTTGCTATAGACGGGCCGCGCTGCTAGGGGCCTCCGCCGGCCGGCCGGCCCACTGAAGTGTTGCCACTTCGGCGCTTCCATAAGTGACGCAAAAGAACACACACGTGTTGACGGCATGGAAACGAATGCAGACGCATATGCGCGGCGACATATGAAACACTTTTTTTCCCCTCCTTCTCTCGCTCTCGCTCACACACATGCAGACGCAGACACACTTTATTGCCTCTCGGGGTGGTATGATGACTGCGCTGTGATCCCAGGGGCCCCCGCGTTACTGACAGGACCCTGGTGGTCAGAGCTGAAACCCGAGCAGGCTTTCTCTCACACACACACACACACACAAATAAAATAATCATTTTCATGCATTTTCAGTTGGGTTCCGAGCGAGGCAATGTTGCTGCTACTGTACTGAGGAGGAAATACGGCTGTCACATCATCTAAAGCTAGAATAAACATCAGCTAGGGACAAAGGGGAAAACAGCCCATAGCGCTCATGGCTTTTGCCCTGTGAGAGATCTCCACTCTGGCTTTTCCACCCGCTTTGTCCACGCGAGCGTGCGTTGCTACGCTTCACACTTCATTTCCTGGGTTTGGTGTTTAATCGGAGGCGAAAAATGTAAATACGGGTTATTGTTTTCTCCAAATTCAGATTTCAGATTTATACTTAATCAAGCCGCAGCCTCTACTGATTAAACACCGCTCACAGCCGATCAGGAGCACACACTCTGTCCAAAAAAACCATAATAAAAGAAAGCAAAGCACTTTTGTTTTTTCCAGTTCTGAATATCTGTATAAACAAAGCAGTTTTCTAGACAAATAGCACGTGTTTGCGTTAACTCAACATAGTGTAACGAAAAACATACAATGATTGCACTTTAAATCATAAATCAACCTAGAATTGTATATACACAATGCCTTACAAAGCACATGCAAGAGACTGAGTCATGAACTACGCCCTAAACGGCCAGTAAGAAGATCAAACTTACACTTGTGACCAAAAGAACTTGGAAAAAAACTTAGCGATACACCTTGTTTGACAACTTCAACTTGAAGTGAACTTGAAGTTCACGTCACTGGGTTGCGAGCTGAATTTTATTGCAAGGCTTGTTCCAGCATTATATGTTAAAAATCAATATGGCATCTTCAATGGTAGAAAACTGGCATGTCTGTCTAAATTACAAATCCCTTACGCTAGTGTATTTGTATCTCATGCTGCATACCACCAAGTAGTGTTTCGATGTCATTTAATAAAGTTAGAACTATAGAATATACAAAAAAAAAAAAAAACAACTATCGGAAATAGTAAAATATGTCATAAATGTAAGCTGTGGAGAGTTGAAATTAAGAATGTAATTTATGGGTGCCACAGGCAAATAAATACATACACACATATACACATGTGTGTATTTATAGTTGTGCTGGGTGGCGAAAAGGTCTGAGACCTAGTGATTTACTAATTGAGGAATGCCATCCCCACTGCGAGTTCTCTTTGAAACAGTGAAGTGTCCTTCCTGAGGGTTTGGAATGGCTTCTGTGGCTGCCAGAGAACTTCATCTTCTCTTTTTTAGCGCTTTTATGTGCCTGCTGTGTTTGTGGCGAACGCTATATTTACTGCTACCAGGACGATTCCATCTGACACAACAAGGGTGCAAATAACTTGCAGCTACGGCAACAATTCATGAGCCTTTTTTGTAGAGTTTCCGTTATCTACTTTGTAAATAAGTAATAAGAAATGCATGCCAAAAGTAGCAGCAAAGAATAAGCAATGGTTGCTAAAAGCCCAGTGGTGCAGTGTCTGAGACTGGGAGCTTGTGGGTTTGACACCTGGTCAGGTCATATAAAAGATTACAAAAATGGCAACCACTGCCTTCCAGCTCGGCAGATGGTATCAAGGCTTTGTAGTTGTATTAGTGTTGATCATTAAATGACTCCCAAAAATAGTGAATCAGGCTCTCTGTTGTTCAAGCCACAAACAAGGGAGTCAGCAGCATATTAAGAGCCCATGTGGGTGGCAGTGTAAGAGTATCCAGGAAAGTGCTCCTTAGTCAGAAAGTGCAATACACTTTCAGCAAAAATTATCATTTTATGTTCACTATAAACAGACCATTTAATAGAGGCTTTTTATCTTTGTACTGTTTGACTCCTATTTTATTTAAACCACAAATAAGAGAATCATAGTGGGGTAGGGGACGGTCAAGTCCAAGAATGTTATTTGGACATTTTAAAAGGAAATGCCACCTGAGTCAACACCAATTCATTGTATTGTTGGAAAAAAGGAGAGATAAACGTTTTTAATCGACCTGCTGATGTGGCTACAGCTGGAAAAAAAGGCTTTGTACGGGTGATACTTCAGCTACATGTGAACTCAAAAGCCTTTCTACCACACTGTCGTTCAAAAAACATCTCCCCCAGTGTGTTCCTGTACATCTGCTGCGGCACTGTCAAAACAAACCTCTGTGGGAGAGCCAAAATCTGCAGAGGGACTGCAGGTGCTGGTGTCCGGCAGCGCAGTGCCGGCGCTGCTGCGCACCGGTGAGGACGGAGCCGCTCCGGCGGAAGGTTCCGGGACGCTGGAGGTCTGCCGCAGGATGCCGTGCCTCTGGAGCCGCGCCCATGTCGAGCTCCAACTGAGAAGGAGCTCGTACAAAAGTTGGACCTGGGGAGCGACAGAAGCGGGGAAGAGGTGAAAAAACTGGGACCTTCAAATTCTGCGGTGGAAGGAGATCATCGAAGGAATGACGTGCTTTCCATTTTTTTGGGGCCGTATGTTTTCAAGAAGGATTGTGATAGAAGCCGACACTGCAACTCGAGGTTTCTCATGCCAATCAGCCTGTTGCGACGGTCCATGGGAACAGATTTAAATGTATGACAAGCCCTCTCCCACGGAACGTACAGCAAATGCGACTGTAATTGTGGCGCCACAGCTGAACACACATTCAATACATTACACTGGGTCTACTGTATCAATTGAGTGCCTTAAAAGATAAACGTGACACACCACAAGTCTTCTTAATATTAAAACCAAATTCAGATGCATTTTGCCAAGGACTGACTCAAACAGCTGCACTGGGGATTTCTCATGTAGTTCTGAGGCCATTACCGTGATTTGACTTGGCAGCTTTATAGTTATGTGACACTAAATCTAGTTAAAGCACAGAGAGGACCAAAAAAAAAGAGAGAGTGTGGAAAGATCGGGAAGAAATGGATCACTCGCCGTTCCCATTTCTTTAGCTGCAAACCAGCATTATTTCAGGCTTCAAACTTGTCAATCACAAAAACCCTGTTTCGCAAAAGTGATGTCAAACTTCCATGTGCCCGTGTGACGGAAATTTGATCTAAAAAAAAAAAAAATCAGCGTGCTTATACACGTGTGTTACTGTACAAATCCGTAACAACAAACCTCACAACGAAACACCCACAGGGGAAAGTTGAGTTGTGTCATCAATTTCCCCTGAAAAACTCACCACCAGCGTTAGGAAAAAATGAAGGCTCAGCGTCAAGTGTTCTCAGCTATTTATCATGTGCTCACATAAGAAAAAAAAAAGGGGGGCCTGAGCTTTTGAACAACAACAAGCCAAAAACAAGAGTGGAAAACATGAGGGGAAGGCAGGGGAATGTGATGTGATGCTCTCAGTAATTCATGCATTCACTCCGTGTTCTTGAGAAAAAGGGGGAGAGGGAAAAAAAGGGAGAAAAGCGGCGCTCTTTCACAGTGAGCTAATTTTTTTGGATTTCAAAACGCTTCACTTCTGCGGCCAACTAATCCCCTCCGCCCCTCGATGCTGAGGGTCCCTCATAAGGAAAGGTGCACAGACACATCAGCGCGCGTGCACACAATAGCGCTCGCTAATCCAAACATATTTTTACTTGCTAATGCTCTCTCCCCTCTCGCTCGCAACCACACATGCGCCTGTTCGCGCACACATTACAGCGAGGGGGTTACATAAATAAGCGCAAATCAAATGAAAAGCAGCACAATACACTAACAGCCGGCCCATTTCAAACATCTCCAGGAAAAGGTACAAAGCGTGAGCCGGCAGCTGTCCATGGGTAAAGGCCAACATATGTCTGCCATACCCAACCAGCGCGGCCCCGCATGGCTCCACAATTACCCCCCCCCCTCTCAAAGTCCGGACATCCAACCAACCACAAACAAGGTGTGAGAATTGCACGTCAGGAAAATGCAGTAAAGGATACAAAGCCAAGGAAGAGAGACAGTGACAGAGTGACAACAGGAATGTGGGTTTTTGTTGCATGTGTCTGACCTTCCTATTGGCCGCTAGGGGCATTTCAGTGTGATGGTGTTATTTGAGCGATGTTGGGTGAATTTTGAGTGCAATGCGAATTTAAAGGGCTATAAAATGAAAACGGTTAAACTTTTCAAAACAATTTGGCAAATTTTTCCTTATAAAGGTCTTGTCTGTCACATACTGAAGTTTCAAACTTACAGCATTTACAATTCCAGACTTTTGCGATTTTAGATTTTTTCAAACAAGTGGAAATAGCTCACTTCTGGTTTTCAAGGGGTCAAAGGTCAGAGTGTATGAAATGTAGATCTCTATACGAGGAACACGTGGGTCTTTGTCCAATGTCTCTACAACCTCCCTAGTGGCCGTTAGAGACATTGTATTTTGATGGTTTTTCTAAGGGATGTTGAGCGATTCTAGGCGGATTGTGAGTGCACAGCGACTTTAAAGGGCCATAAAATGAAAACGGTTAAAGTTAACCAAAAGATGAATAATTTTTTCTCATCAAGGTCTTGGCTGTGTCATATAAAATTTTCAAGCCCATAGGCACGTACGGTTCTTCATTTTTGCGCTTTCGGATTTTTTTCAAACAAGTGAAAAAATCTTACTTCCGGTTTGTCGGGGTAAAAGGTCACAGCCGAGGAGTTGCTTTCCACATTCCTTTTCCTCTGTTGTTCTTTATGCTAAACCAGTTTGAGGACTCGAATCCAAGTGAGACGAAACACATGCTGATATGATTTCTGCTCAATGTGGAAACTCTGCATTTTCAAGAACATAGACAACACCTTACTGAGTCACTGGTTCTGTCTGGGCCACTACACTACTCACAGCTAGTAGTCTAGTCGACTCAGGTTTAGGTTGAGGTTGGGGTCATCACCATGTTTGTTTCTCACTGCACTTTTTTTTTAAACAAACTGAACCTTTTGAAAACATGTTGGCCTGTTCGCCTGAGGTGGCGCTGCATCAAGAAATATTGAGGGAGAAGATGAGACAGACTATTACAGCTGGTTTTTCCCACAGTTTGTACATTTTAAAACTTATAAAATGCATTTGAGTAAATTATGGCATGCAGACATTTGAATGCTAATGATTTGATTAAAGCTACATTGGATTGGATTGGACTGTTCCGAAACAAAAAGACTCTCTCAACTCTCGAACTGCGACTTGAAACCGAAACTTGTGTGTGTGCCTGAGATATCACAGCTCGACGTGGGTGTTCTACATTCAATTGAACAAACATGTGTTGGAAACATGCACCAAAGAGGATTGAGCTCATTTGGAGCATTTATCTGTAGCCATACATTGTGTGTTAATGTTTGTGGGTGAGCATGTGAGTGTCTCTGTGTGCGTACAATACTGCCTTGGCCTCTTAAATGTTCTCTTTAACTTTGTTTCGTCCGCATGCTTCCCCGGCCTTCAGTCTTATGTGCAGATTGATTTTACATTTGTTTCAAAATCTACATAGATGTGTATTCACGGGGTAAACCCGTCCATAAAGACTAATTTACAAACAACTTTATTTCAAAGAATACGTAATACTTGACAAACTGGGGAGGCTAAAAATATATATTAAAAAGGGATCAAAAAAGATTAACTGCAAGACATGACTGTTGAATCACTGTTTCCAAAAATTCCATCACATTGCCATGAAACAATTTCTTGCATGTTATGGAAAATCTGATCTAACGTCACAAAAATGCAGCATGAATGCCCAGTGAAGTTAAGAGGCGAAACTTGATTTCATTTGTTGACTCTAAATTTAATTAATATGTCGAGTTCACGGAGACGGCGACTGAAAAGCTGAAGAACTGCCGTCTTTCAGACTTTTATATTGTGTCCTTGTTGTAACGGTCACAGTTTTTTGTTTTCATTTAGCGTGAGTTGTAACTAACTGTGCAGCGTTTATATGACTTTCTGACGACCTTAAACGCAATGACTCGAAAACCAGTTGTATTGAGTGGATGGTGTGAGGTCTCTTTGGCAGTGGAAGTGTGTTAATTAAGATGGTACTATTGCTGCACCAACTCAAAGTAAGAACAAAGAGGACAGACAGATGGGGATGGGGAGGGTTGCGATTAAAACGAGGGGGAAAAGAAGTTTTCATTGGAAACCAAAAACTAATAATGACTCATCACATAATTGTGTTCAGCTATCTGGGCTGTGCCAGATATAAGCTGTCCAATTGAAAGGGAGTCCAGAGAAAAGGATTTCACAAATGAATCATTTTTTGGGAAAGTTGTCACTACTGACAACAGGCTAACAGATTAAGACCCACTAATTGATTTTTTGGTGCCAAATTGAGCTTGTGTTACTTCTGCTCATCGCTGTCGTGTGAGGCGTAAAACGGTGTGACCACTCTAAAGGTCGCCGCAATTAGATCTTTCCAAAGCAGCCAAATTCAATACAGCTGATTTAATTGTCAAAAACAAAACATGTGCAATGGTACATGTAGAGGTAATTAAGGCACCGTAACTGCACAATGAAAAAAAAACAAAAAAAAAAAACGATGCGCAGACCCAGCCGGGAGACAAACATTTTCCCTTTCCAATACGTCCATATTAATCAAGGTCTAACCAAAACACAATAACACACTGTAAAACAACGACAACGAGCCGCGCAAATCCACACTCTCTGCCACTTAACTCCCTCAGCGTTTCCCCAGAACAAACAAGGCAACACTCTGGTGTTTACACTTCCATTTTCATGAAAATTATACACGGTAAGAAGATGAGGCAGTTTGTTTACAGTAGTCAATCTAATATAGAGAAGCATGCAGGGATGTAATCTTCATGCCAGGGTGCGTGTGTTCATGTTTCAAGAAAGTTTACAACAGCGTGATTTGTATAAATACACATGTAAATCTGGCGACTACTTCTGCGAGATGCGAGTCCGTCTCACTGACCTGAGGGTTGGAGCACTTGATGTGGATGGGCTGCAGATCAACGTGGAGGCACACTACAAAGGAGTGCCTCCCCTCGGAGTCGGCCTCCAGCTTATGGGATGTGACTGCCAGCGTTGAGGTGCAGCCCATGGGCTCCACCAGGCTCAGGCTCCTCTGTTGGCCCAGCAGGGTGTACACGCTGAACTGGCTCAGGCTCACCGTCCAGGGAAAGGCATCACCTGGTGGTAGCAGGCACAGTGGTTGGAAAAAACTGAAGTTTCGCATTCATATGGGAATGAAATACAGCTGTTTGGAGAACAAAGGTTAAAAAGAGGAAGGCAGACAGTGGCTAAAGTAAGAGGAAAAATAACAAGAGCGTGAAAAAAATAAGAAAAAGAATGGAAAAGGACAAAGTGCAATGAATTAAATCACCAAGAGGTTTGTCAGCAAGCAAACTCTGACATGGACATAAATCTTTGGGAAAACAGTAAATGTGCACCGATGCGTCAGTGTTATCTCACAAAACTGTCCAGCATAACTGTTGTTTTCCACCAAAAATGCATTTTTAATTTTTGGAATTCTTGAATAAATGAGCTAGCCAAAAATGATAGGGAACCTGTTGGCTGGAGAAGGTCTGGAGCGAGCCGAAAGAGTTGAACCCTTTGATTCCAAAGAGTGAAAATGACAGATGAAGGGCTATCTAAAGCAGAGGAATGGCTCACTAAAGCAAGGACTGTGAATTTTAGCGGCAACATCGACAAACATGTCGGCGTCACCATTTTGCTGATTCTTTTTCCTCTTCTGATTTTCCTCTTAAACAGCTTACTGTATGGTGAGGTCATTAATGTCGGAAATTTAAAAAAAGAGCGAAGCTACCTCCACTTTTTATTCCTTGCCATGACGTGAAAACCCAAATCACCCTCCCGAGCGTTACTCATGTCAACCCAGCCAGGTGTGCGCACCACATGTGAGAGAAGGCCCCCGCCCCCCCGTCTCAAAGTCGCTCTCCTTAAGTTTGTTTGTCTTTGCTCATGGTAAATGAGTGCTGGCAGGTCAAAGGTTTGCTGACTGTTGAAAAGGCCATAATGATGATGAATTGACATTATGTAACCTATTACTATCATTAAAGCATTATTTTCAATTATTAATGTAAGGAAAATCATTTGAAGCAAATATTAAGTTGATTTTCGCCCACACCCTCTGCAATTTATGGTTGGTTATTTCAAAGACTTTCATTTATCACCTTTGAACCAATCAGCATCATTATTCTCCAAACAGCACCAGATTCCTTTGGCATTATATCTGTCTTGCCCTGTGTCCTCTGAAGAGCAGGTCATCTGATCTTCTCAGCAGATCTCAGTTTTTTTTTTTTGCATTTAACAGTTCAAAGAAAAGTCAAATTGTCGCATTATGGCAGCATGAGAAGTCACCTTCCTCCAGGATGGGCCTGGAGACAACAAAGGGGAGCTCCTGCAGCGGCTCCATGTACTTATGGCCGGCGCTGAGGACGCTGATCTGCGGCAGGCACACCACCAGCGTGGTGGGCATGGAGGCCTGGTTGTGGTACCAGCTGCGGACGGTGCCCGGGATGTCGCCGCAGATGATGGTGCTCGGCGACGGGAGGCTGTCGTTGGGCAGGAAGACGCAGCACGACTGCAGCTCCAGCTAGTGAGGGGCAAACACACCACATAGCATCATGAATTGCATGTGTTGTTTTTTTTTTTTAAAAAGTGACCAGTGGTGACTTTGGTGCTCCTACAAAGTCTATATTAGAAAGAAAAAAAGTAGAAAACTTTGTCACCTGCGATATTTTACTTGAAGCGATGATTTAAAAAAAGTTCTTAAGTCCAGAAGATATGTTCCCCAACCAGAAGAAGTTGAAAGCGACACATCTGAGTTCACGGCTCAGCAGAGATTGCCTTAAAAATATTTTTACGAGCAAAATACAAGACACTGCAGACCCATTTAAACCATTGTGAAACTTAATAACCAGGAAAGGCGACACCTTTTACAGTTCCGTCTATTTAAAACGGCTTCAAAACCTATCCCAGCTGCATTATGTCACACGTTTTTCTATTAACCAACAAAGCAGAATTTGCGAGCCATTAGGTCAGTATCCAGTAGCCAGTGAGTGTGCGAGCAGTGTCATTTTCCATTACACAGCGGCTGCAGTGATTTAAAAAGAGTGGTTAACAGAGAAAAAAAGGAGGTATCCAGGGTCCAGGGGGCAGACAGCAGGTGCTGCCAAGATAATCCGTCTGTGTATTCGATATCTAGTGTACAACGCATGCACAGTCACACGTTCCCTGTTCAAATTTGCATATTTGCGCAGCACTTCTGCTAATATCGCAAGCTCAAAAAGTTGGAATGCTTCTGACAGGTCCTGCGAGTGAAGGCCAGTTCCTCCAGCTGCGATGAGAGTCGAGAGAGCCCGAAAAAGCGCGGCGGGAACTGAGAAAACGAGATGGCGAGAAGAAGAGGAAGGGAAGAAAGAGAAGGAGCGAGATATACAGTTACACATCCATCGCACGCCGCTTCCTCTTCTGATTACTCTTCAAAGGGGGGAGCTGGAAATTCAAACACTTTTGCACACTGACACATAAGTTCTTTTGGCCCCCTTCAAGAGCTTACGCGCAGAAAGAAAATCCATTGACACTGCCTGGTCTGCTGCAGATCTTAACAGGGTTAAGCTGTAAAGCAGGCAGACACACGGAAACCACTCGGTTTAACACCGTGACTCTGGTTTGCACCCTGAGCTCGCTGCCTCGGGCTAATGATCTCCTGCTGGACATTTGGGCTGAGACACATACGTTACTTTAAATTATATTACTCCCTCTCTCACTTAGCAGACGCTGCACAGCCACCATTGCTGTGGTCTTATAAAGAACATTGTGAACATTGGCACTGTTAGAAACTCTAAGAAAGTCTGTGCGCTGGCAGTCACCGGCCAATTTATGTTAGGGCATCACATTAAAATGACATTAAAGGTAATAATCCATTAAAAAACAAGGGGAGAATGTCTAATGTGGAAACTTTAGTTTTAATGTTTGTTTAAATAGTATCAAAGATTTTGATAAACTACTTAAAGTTTTCAAAGACACTAAAACAAATAAAAATAATATGAGTAATTATTTCTACATTAAACTCTCAAATATTTGAATAATGGAAAAATCATTTTCATACTAATTAAATGCAGATCAAAGAACAGCTGTAGTCTAAACAGCATTCGCAGATGTATATATTTGCATGCGGGCATGTAGGATAAAGATACTAGGAAGGTTAAACAACAACAAATAAAATGTAATTTTATATCTCAGTATTTACTGTATCAAATGGGCAATTTAGGATTACAACTCTGCTTCGTTGCAGCCCAGCGGTATATGACTGACTATTCTTAATTGAATTATTTGGTTTCTCATGCAGTGTCTGATGGTTGACTTCATCTGTCACACATATTTCAAACTCACAGACATAATCATAGGAAACTATTAAACAGAAAAACAACCGCTCGCTGACGGAAGCGCATTTGTGGAATGGTACAGGAAAATGTGCTGCGCCCGGCACAGATGCAAAGTCTCAAGGAGAATGTCATACAAATCTTGGTCAGTAATTGGGATATTTGTGTAGATAACTGTCGACCTGATTGAACTTTACTTGACAATACAGGTGAGCCGAGTGCCACGCGGGTGAGGAGAAAGAGGTCAAATGCCATGGAGGAAAAACTGATATATGGGAACTGAACTGTAATTCAGGGAGGGAGGGCAGTTAGAAGTCGACTCCTGCACAGCAGTTCTTGGCAAACCAAAGATCTCACGGTAAAACATAATGCAAAACCCATTAATGGCGTTTTTTGGGTAGACATCATAATGCTGCAATGCCGCCATGGCAACAGAAAAGCACCAAGAATGATGTCAAGCAGCTCGAGACTCGGTGACTCTCAGTGACTCCACGACAAACTAACAATAATCAAATAACATGTTGCGTATGACAACATAGGAAAAATCCCAACAATTATATGGCACTCTGGGCAAAGCTGCTGCCTTCCAAACATTTATGAAAAATGCTACAAAATGTCTTAGTGCAGCTGTATGCAATGAAATGGAAACTATTCCACCATTACAACATCTAAGTGAAATAAAACAAATATTGAATCATTAATCTTTTCTAAAAACATTTTTACTTCCTTGCAACATGCCCTTCATTAAGTCCACAAAATGGAAACGAGCAATTGTGTGAAGAGCGTGCAGACAAGAAATCATACACAATGAAACCAAACGTGGGATTTGACACAATGAAGACCAGGGCTCAACTCTTAATAAATAACCATCTGACTTTCTAAACAATTTGAAAGAAACAAAAATGGTAGCACTGGAAGACAAGTGGAAACAAACATGAGCCAGTGCAATCTAAGTCAAATATTTCTACATCTTCTGGATTGAATTGTGCTATGGTGCGTGGGGCCAGAAAGTCGACAAACAAAACAGTTCCAAACCCCCCATACCTACTCCAGGAGGCAAAAAAAACCTACTGGCTGCAGTTGCATCCAAGACAAATAAGGTAAACAAGTAACTTCAAAATGCAGTAAGTAGAGAGCACTATAATAAGCAGAGTGGACTCAGAACGAGCCCGGCCCTGCCAGTCGTCTACATTTGTTTTTCTAATAACAGAAAATGTTTAGGAATGTTTAATCTGCATCTGGATCTCATGCAAAACACACATCGCCATAGAAAAATCACCCGGAAAATTCTTCCAGATTTTTTAAAAGTGAATGTAGTGTGTCATGAGAATGCATTTTTGGATCCTATGAGTCTTTTTTCTTGAGGGGAGGATGCTGTGTATCTTGCTAATAGACAGAGACAGAGAAAAAAAAAGCACAAAAAAGCATAATGAGGAATCACACACCTCACAGTGAGTGTGCAGGATTAAATCTACTGCACTCGCCATGAAAACAGGAATATCGCATTACAAAAAACAAAAAACAAACAATGCACGAAACTGAGAAATCAGGAGAACTGCCAGAGGAAACCATGTCAGACCTCAGCGCTCGTTTGCGATCAAAATTCTGATCGGACAAAAACCGAGGCGACGGTAAAATGCCCGTGGCTGGTTTTTCGGAGTTGTGTCGTCCTTCTCGGAGCACCGAGTCGAAGCCTTGCGAGAGGCCACTGGCTGTCCTCCACCCTGAAACAGCAGGTCACCCTGGTTAACCTCACAGACCTCTCCAAGGCTCCCCCTCCGTGGTCTCATGTTTGCGCCGTGAGTCACACACACACACACACACACAGGGAGACAGACCTACAGTATCCAAACAGAGATGACAGGGGTAACAGAGAGCAAGAGAGGGAGCGCTGGCACGGCCCAGCAGCGCTGACAGATCCGCAGAGAGAAACAGTCCGAGGTCACAGCGTCCCATCTGCATCACGCCGTCCACTCCCAGCCAAAGCCGGTGACAGCTTTGCTCCTTGACCGACTCACCAACCCTCCATCATCCTATCCGGCCGACCCCAGCCGCGACCCCTGCTGTCCGGCTCTCTCACCGTGATTAAGCGCTTGCTGGAGAGTGAAAGCTGCAACGGCCGGAGCGCGACCAGGACGTGGAAGGCTGAACAAGGGAGGAAAGAAAAGGTGCCTCGAAGCTGAAAGGCTTTCGGTGCGAGCGCTAGGACTCGCAGAACAGTTGCAAACACGGGAAAAAAAAAACAAATCTGAAAAACAAAACAGTAGGAACAGGTCACGTAAGAAAACCAGTGAGCTCCGTGTCACGGCTCCAAGAGTAAAAGTTCACTTGAGGCTGCGCAGGGTCATGTTTGGTATTCCACAAAATTGTGTTTTACAGCTGTGTAACTGGCCAATAAACACAGCGTGGGAAGCAGTTAGCCTGTGTGACAATGACCTCCTCCCTAATTTGGCCGCGCCACGTTGGGCATGTGTGCGCGCGGGCGAGAATGAGAGAGAGCATGCTTACTATCCAGTGACAGGGCAGGAAATTTACAGGTAGTCCGGGTCAAACCTCAAACGCGGCGTTCTGAGGCCACTTTCTCGGCGAGTGAATGCCCTCGCAAACACAGGCACAAGACCGAGGAAAACCAAATTAAATTCCAGGCCGCAACAGGAGAGCAAAAATGTATTTTGAGTCGGAACGGACCCAGGGAGAGCTTTTCCAAGTGCGGCGCAATGGGGAAAAAGAATTTAAAAATAGAAACGGGCACAAATAATATCTGAAAGCCAGAAGTATAATTGCAGTGTGGAATATCCGTTACACAACTTTGCCCTCTGTGGGGTTCGGAGTAATGTGGAAGAAAACGGCAAGAGAAAAAAAAAAGGGGGCCTTCAGTGATAGATGGGTTCTGGAAATGACTCAGGTACGGCAAACTGTAAATACAGCAGAGAGCCGTGCAGGGGGGCATCTGCGGCTGTACCGCATTAATTATGACGGAGATTTAGCTTCAAGCTGCAGCCTACCGTCGGAGGCTCGGGAACAGCAGGTGTGTTCATTTGGGAAAAGAGGGGCCACAGTGCGTAATTCCTCACTCTTTATGTCCAATGACATCATGTCCTGTCAAAGTGAAACTAAATCATTAAACATAACAAATGGAGCTAGAAGTCCATAGCATAGGAACGCGTTTCAGTTACACACACATCCAATAATGACGGATGAGTTCATGAAAAAAAAAGACAAAACAAAACAAAAAACACCAACCGCCAGTACGACTCTGTGTGTGAATTTGTGTTTTACACACACACACACACACGCGCACACACGCACGCACACTTCAAAAAGGGCAGAAACACTTTTCAATTTTGACCAGGAAATCCCTGTGAAAAAAGGATTGAAGTGAATGAACTCCTTATGAGGCTGCACGTGTCGGGCCTTAACTGTGAAAATAAGCTCAAATGACACACTTGCACATTGAGCACAAAGTGTGCACATACTGCGACCGTGCATCATGTGCGAGCGTGCGCATTTCGCTCGCAACGCGCGCGCAAAACAAGCGATCGCGTTACATGAAAAAAAGGAAAACAAGGAGAGAAAAAAAGGAACGGTGTCTCTCGGCCAAAACACCTGAAGTAACGATCCTCTGGTCTCCACCACCATCTCCTTCAATATCCTGGTTAGGACTTGGCACTGCATTCGCTAGTGTCTACGAGGGATGACACCTGCAACAGCCATCAACTCAGCAATGTGCAACTGCTGAAGTCATCCAGTATAAAATGTAATCTGTTTACAGCTGCCTTAGTCAAGCAGAACACTGTTGTGCTTATTTTACTGAATACCTGTTGATTTCTATGGATAGAATGTTTTGAAGTGAGTGCATTAAGAAATACTAACTACTCACTACTCCAACAGCAGAACAAATGCAGCTGGAAATAATTGATCTGCCTAAGAGGTCGTTGGATGGAGAGTTTTTCAATGTATGGACTAATCGAAGGTGTCTATCTGGTAGAAGCAAAGAGTCCCAAGAAGTCGGGCTGCCAGACAGTTTTTTTGAGTGACAGCCCAGTTATTTAGTAGGTGACCGTTGCTTATCCTGAGCCTTAGCCCTTGATCCTTTCCGCTTAGGAATCCAAATGGACAAGGATCTTTTTACACTTTGAACTACAATCACTGCAGCTGTAACTCAATCTGGGTACCGGATCAGGGAGCCAGCACATGTCAGGAGTAAATAAATACTACCAGAAAAAAGACCGATGAACCCCCGAAAAACACTTCAAATATTTAAAATTTGAAACGCGTCCATTTGGAGCGGACTGTACTTGGTAAGACGCCCGAAGACACATTTTTTGCGCTTTGTCTATTTTCTCCTTCTCATCCAAGCCTGGCGTCACATCAGAATGCTAAATATGAGATTGTTCCATTATTTGTGGCACGCTCAGCTGCATCTTATTGCTGATCACTTCCTGACAACACCAAACTGTGCTTGCTCGTGATGCAGCCACGTGTGTTGACTCCGCTTCAAATCTGCCCACCTTGAAAACATGAAAAAAGCTGCTTGTGCTTTTCCACCAGCAATTCCTTGTTGCACCTCCAACAGCACAACATATGAACATTTACTGGCACTTGACAAGCAACAGGTTTACTTTATAGAAACAGTCAGTCCAGAATAAAATACCAGCTGAGCAAACAAACAGAACTAGAACAATGCTAGCCTGTTGTGAAATGGACTGGTGCAGTTTTGTGCCACGTATTCCACATGAAACTCACTGTACTCTATGATAAACACTACTTCACATCATTTCAGCCTTTCACGTACTTTTTATTTCACAGTTAAGAGAGTTAACTTCTCTGCCATACAGTAAGCATATTAAAAAGCCGGATTAAAAAGCTTAACAAGTCGCATTTGGCCCCCGGGCCGTAGTTTGCCCACCCCTGGTCTAACAGGAAGATGCAAAAAATGGCACAGTATCCTCCGTTTGCACAATCAACTCAAACTGAAAACCACGTTGTCTGTGTTGGACACGTTGAAAATCAAATTGCAAGTTGAATGCAAATGCAATGTGGTCCTGCCCTGCGTTTTCCCTTCATAAATCAGTTACTTTCAGCGGGGCCAGCTGTCTCGCTACAAAGACCTGATGAGACCGAACATGAACTCGGAGTCAAAGTCAACTATGCTGGACCCATGCAGGGAGCTATGTATCAGACCTTTGTCCTGTGGCGCTGTGGTCAGATCCACTCTGAGGTTTATTGTTTCCATATCTCTGCAGGGAAGAGAAACTTGGAGGTTCAGGCCGCGCAGCGCGGGTCTCACTGCAGCGTGAACCCTGTCGGCCAAGATCACCTCTCTGTGGAGCAAGCCCACAACACACTCGCACATTAACTTTTCGCATTCGAGCACGTATGTGCTGACACAATTTTCCCCACATTTTCTCTTCTGCGCACCGCCCCCCCATCCCTCCACACACAATAAGTGAGCCACTGGAAATCACCCAGAGATAGAGGGGAGGAAATTAGAAACACCCTCTCAGCATCCCGGGTGAAAACATTTGCAACTCCGGAGCGCAAAACCTCAGCGGAGAGATCGGCAGCAAACGGAAAACACATCCCTTTGTTTTCAAAAATCTGATACCGCTCCAAATGTAATCTTCCTGTTCCTGCACCAGACGGGACACTGTGTTTCCTAAGTGGCTGGTCAGATGAACACGAGTTCCCCCCTCAGAATCCCATCCCACCTGACCCTCCCGCAAACCTTCTGTTTCCTTTTTTCACATCCTCCCTGCATGAGGCGCCGTCCACAAAAAAAGAGAAAGGTTTATTAAGCGGGCATGATTATCACGCGGACACGCACTATGCCCCCCCCCCATGTCACGAAAAAAGCAACTGAACCCCAGGACGAGAATGAGGGAGGCATCTGAGCGTGATGCCTCCTGACAACAGATAGCCGAGGTCTCACCCACGTCACCGCAAGCAATAAGCCAGTGGCCTGGCATGGCTGTGCAGCCAGGCAGCCAGCCATTCCTGTGGCCCTGCATTCCTCCCTTCTAACACTGCTTACAGAAGCTGACAAGTGCTGGAGGTCTCCCTGGCTGAGGTGGAAATCTGCAAAAATAAACGCTTTAGGTGACTTGAAGGCTTTGTTTGTTTCTGCTGGCCCGGCTGTTTGTGTTAGCGCGGTGGGTTAATTGCGACTTTGATCGCCGCGTTTATTGATCCAACAGTGGCCCTAGGAGTGCGGCTGGCTGGGCCTGGCCCACCGTGACTGCTTCCACCCCTGAGCTTCAACTGATGACACCGCAAACACTGCCCATACGGCGTGCCACAACAGATGGAAGGGAGGGCGAGGGGATGAGAGGGAGGAAGGGAGTGAGGGAGGGGTGGCCGTGCTGAGTGAGGGTGCATCGGCGGAGGCGTGGCCATGGCTGAAAATAAGTGGACATGACTGTCCAGCTCAGGAGTGGGCCATATACGGCCCACTAAACGTTTTAATCCGGCTCGCCGAACATGAAATTATATTAATAGTAAGTAATACAACAGTTGTATTTCATCAATTTTTCAGTGTTTTAAGAGTCATTTCAATAAAGAGCTAAATAATGTGGGGCTTTAAAGACACATATTTTGTTGCTTTTGTTCATTTCAAACAGACATTGAAGCACATGTTTTCTACATAACCCATGATATATCTTTTCCTCCTATGAGGTGGCTCACCCAAACACCCCATCCATCTGTTCCTGCTCCGGCCCCTCTGTTAAATTTTAGAATCCACTGTGGCACACCAGTCAAAAAGTTTGCCCACCCCGGTCTAGCTGGTAGCTAAGCACCAAGGCAAGCCGTCAGAATGTGTTAGCTTAGATTCAATTGAAAGGAATGTTGGTTAATTGGAAATAGGGCAATTCGGACAAAGTAAAAGGTTAAGCACAAGGTTGTGGTCGAGATTAATGGGACAAATGTGGTCGAGACAACGTAAAAAAAAAAAAAATGAAAAAAATAAAATAAAAATCTAGCAAGCAGAGTGTCCTGATCGTTGGTCAGCTTGCAGAGGTTTACTCATAGCTGTGTGGCCAAAGAGTTTTTCTTTGAAAGTGTGGGAGTTGCTGTGATTATTTTGAGTACAAAATAGCTGGTCGAATAAGCCAGTGATGGACGTCGTGATTTTTGGCTTGTCAAATCTCGGACATTTTCATCATTTCTGTGCTGCTCACGCACTTCCACGGAATCCGCCACACCAAGCGGTGAACCGAGAATGACCTTCTCCGACCTGCGTTTGGCACGGCCTCCTCCTCCGTCCCAAGACAAAGGGTGGATAAAGGCGCCTACAGCCAGTTTCATATCCAAACAAGCTTTCCAAAACACTTCCAGAGGATCGGGGTGTAAAATGCCATTATTTCTCCCTAATAATTTTTAAAACATCCCTATCTTGGAATTGCAGCTGCAGTGAGTTTTGATCCTAATGAAAATCAGTTCCAGGTCTCTGGGCCTCTCGAGTTCAAGAGGTTACAGACACAAGAGAATCCTGGTAAGCACTTTTCCAGTGCGGCCCAGTGAGAGGGTCAAATATGTGTGCGCGTCTATAGTGGCTGTGAGGTCATCAGTGTATTGACACAGCAGCAGATGATGGAATGGGACTTTGGCCACACAAGCGCACGATCGCACCCATCATGAAAAAACACACACACACACACACACACACACACAACACATGCGCACTCCCTGGTAAACAGCTAATGACACATCTACTGTTACACTGTAAGGTCTGGATTTAGATCTGCCGATACCAGAGAGGATGAGTGTGTAATCAGGAGAGAATGTTCACCCGTCATTCCCTCAGCATCTCCTCTATACCCTCCTCTCTTCTCTTCAGCATTTACGCCACTGTTGGTACTGTACAGCAGGGGTCACCAACCTTTTTGGCACTGAGAGCTACTTCATGGGTCCTGAGCCGTATGAAGGGCTAGTTATATATTTTTATTAATGATACTCTTCTATGTGAAGACACTTATCAAGCTCATGAGTTCTCAATAATTATAAAAATGACTAAACAAGGTTGGATAAAATAGAATTTTAGACACAGCTCAACAGGCTGTGCAATTTCTCGAACGGGTCTGCAGGCTACTCATGAGGTCCTTGGGGGCTACCTGGTGCCCGCGGGCACCACGTTGGTGACCCCTGCTGTACAGCAATCAACACTCTGCATTTTACATGGCAAGCAGGGTCTATAAGCTTTATTGCGGGCATTTAAACGTAAATAGTACAACGTGCTAAGCACATTGAATATGTGAGAATATATTTGCTTTATAGAGTTGAGTCAGACAGTAAAACATACGGCGCTTTCTCAAACCAAGCATTGTGCGGTTTGACCTCTGTTTGTAGTGCCAAACAAGCAAGTCAGAGCTTAAAAAAACAGCACCATTGCATTGCAATTGAAAAATCACTGTGAAGTCGAGGAAACTGGTTTAAAACTGTAATTATGGGTTGTCTGAAGAGCTGTTTTAAAACACTTTTGTAGTTGTGAATTGAATATTTCTCAGAGTGTAACACTTGCAAATTTAGCCAACCTAAAGCCTCGAGCACCTGTTGTTGTCCACACTGAAAACACCAGAACCTGGAGAATCGACCAAAGAACGTTTCACTTCTCCGACGCCGGGTGCTCTGCGTTGTGTCTGACATTTGTGAAGCCTACCGTGCGTAAGCAAATGGGTACGAGAGACCCGGCGCCGTGTTTGAAGTGGCACAAAGTAAGAGTTGCGGCGCAAATGATTTGGAGAGTGAAGGATCTGACAGTGTGGGACGATGAGGTGTTGAGTGTAGGAATGGTAGGACGGAGGAAGGGGGTGCAAAGGATGAAGTAATGTGCCTGCAGAATGCAAGTCGGGGGTCAGATCCTGTTCATGGAAACCATCTGGAGAGCTTGATCTGAGCCACACCAAACACACACACGATCCTCCGTTCTGTCTCTCACTCACACTCCCCCTCCCCCTTCCTTCCAAACCTGCCTCCAGCTTCCCCCTTCTCCCTCTCTATCTTGTTTCAGACGATATTCTTTGTCACTTTACCTTCGCTGTCCCACTGCTTTCCTCTTCCCTTCCTTTAAAAAAAAAAGAAAGAAAGAGAAAAAAAATCCTACTCATTAATGCATGGCAGCTGCAGGGAGCAGTGCTTACTTCATTTTTCCATGGCAACGGTCTCTCTGTTTCAGAGGATCGCATTTCAGTTTTGGTAGCAACATGCTCGTTTGCCAGGGCTGAACACATTCACGTGTTAAATAGAAGGAATTATTGCAACATTCCTGAAATAGAATCACCGTCCAGATCGCTTGCAATTATTTTCAGCGCCCATAAAAAACACGGATGTCCTCGGAGAGACAGCAACAGAGGAGCAGAGATGACAGGATAAGTGTGCACGCGGGGGTCGGTGGATACACGGGAAAAATGAGAGTACGAAGAGCAAGGCAGACTCGGAGAGATGCAACGACGAAGGACCTGAGCTACAGCAAGAGAAGGAAGTTGAGGGCGAGGGGGCCAAGTGCGAGTGCAGCTGGCCATTTTAAGATGTGCCAGGGTGCCCTGGCCAGCGTGACAATCGCCGCTCTGCCCTTCAGGCCTAATGTGAACTGAAGACTAAAATAACACAGCCAACGCGTGCGTGACATAAATAATGTGGGCCGTGCATAATGTCAAGGAGACTCCACCTATGCTGGCCAGACACTCTTCGTAACGTTTGTGTCTCTGACATCATGGCATCTGCGGCGGTGCGGTGACACAAACTGGCTGCGTCGGTCACTGTGACAGTTTTTCACTGCATCATATTAGTTATTAGAGAGAATCATTCCTGAGGAGAGTCCAAAGGGAGTGCGCAGTCAAAATGCACTAGACCTTTTGTGTTTGGTCTCAGCTATGATAAATGTAAGACATGGGTAAACTAGTCCAAATGTTCCATTGCCACTTGGCTGTGTTTTATTTGCCAGATTACTTGCTTTTTCATTTTTGTACTGATTATTGAGGAAACTGCAAGGAATTATCTACTGTTATGAAAAGAATTACGATCAGAATGTGGGAAAATGTATTTATAAGGCTCCAGTCCTTTAGAGAGTCAGATGACGTCACAGCAGATGAGATTCTGACATTCGCACCTCATCAACATATTAGGGCGTCAGATACACTGCTTGAACAAAAGACTGATCAGCTCACAGATTCCAAGTATAGGTCTCAAGATGTTTTGATGCAGCAGGCTGCTTGTCTTTTAGAAGAAAAGGCACCATGAACATGAGTTGAAATCAATCTGCATTTTCCCACAGTGCTGCTCTGAAAACGGTCTAATGAGTTGTTCCATATAGAATACAGCAGACCTCGAAGTTGAAGATGAATGCTGGCTCAGAATCCCTTCCAGGATTCGGCTGAAACAGCCAGCCCACAGATACACTTTGACAATCAGAGGTTCAGACGATAATCTGCGCCCTGACCACACATATGACAACACCCAACCAGGAATCAACGTTAACTGCATCTTCCATTTAAAAAAAAAAAAAAAAATGACGAGACTGATCCAAACAATGATTTCAAAGAAGACAAGCTGTAAATAGAAACAGTACATGTCCCGTTTTTTCCAGCTGCTCCTCTAGTTTTAGACTCGAGTGGGATGTGTGTCTAAGACGTTACATAAGCCGTTTTCAGGCACCGTTCAGTCACACGATAATGAAATGCACAGTGCAGTGGAACAGAATTGCTCACTCAGACTTTTTGAGGTTAGGATGATTCTTAATGTGAGATAGTGGGATGATGCAGCAATGTGAAGTGCTTTTGACTATTATCAATTCGAGAACCACATGTTGGAGTTTAAGTAAAACAAACCAAAAAAAGTAAATAAAGAACATTTTTGAGTTGCTAACAACAAACAATAATGACTCAAAAGTATGTATGACTATATCCAAGACTACGCCTGTAAATCTCAATGAAATAACAAAGACGTCTCCTTAATCTCATGGCAGCTGCACAGTCATGGAACTTCTTTTCTATTCTAATCTCATTCCCCACCTCCACTCTGCTCCTCTCTCCTCTTTCTCCTGGGTAAGAGATGAAGAAAGCGTGGCATTCTAAATTGGGTACATGTGCGGCAGAAGTGTGAGCCATTAGGTATTATGTTTACACCCCACTAAAATAAATGGAGTGGTTTGAGTTTGGGTATATCCAAGACCTTGGGTACCAGCTGTTGGGTTGCTCGGTTTGGTCCGCTTCCACTCCCATGTCAACAGGACGGACCGTTTCCTAATTACTGCGGCAGTGTGTGGTGTGGTGTGGTCCTAGTCACACTGCCGAAGGGGACAGAGCAAAGTGGAGGCAATGACGGGCTCGGCAAACTATTAGAGGGTTGAGTTAACTTTTGTAGCAGCAGTGTAAACAGCTCAATGGGCTGACATGAGACCCAGGCACTGGGGCATTATTTCAATGCACGGTGCGTCATGCTCTTTTTCATGTTGGACTGACACCAGTTTGTGTGGTCCTCGCAATAACAATTACAAGTCCTTAAAATTGTGCATAGTTTTATGAGCACATGAAATTTAATCCATATATACATATACACACATATATATATATATATATATATATATATATATATATATATATATATATATATATATATATATATATATATATATATATATATATATATATATACACATATATTTAGATATATATATACATATATGTACATATATATATAAATTCCAATGAAAGATTATTTCCCCAGAACTAGGCATACTTTGGAAAAATAGGGAGAAAAAAAACGTGTGGCATGCAACAGGTGATGATCGGAGAAAACCACGTTCACATATCAAAATTACATGTATTCTATCTCGGTTTTAATGGGCAATATAATATCACATTGATTTAGATGTTGTAGATTTGCACTGTGAGTACGCCACAACCAAACAAGTATCTGCCGAGATTGGCCGAATGATGTAGGGAGTGCCAGAATTACCATGATGTAACATGTTTAGTGAAAAAAACGCACATTTCCAAATTAACTTTGCACGGTACTGAAAACAACATGATGAAACAGAAACAATAATGCAGAGTATTTAGCATCATTAATGCGTGCGCACACACACAAACACACATGTTAAAAGCACTTATCAATCTACTTAGGATATCACTGGTTGTGATACAAGCTATACAAGTCCAGAGACCACCATGACAATAGGAAGATTTTAAGAAGGTAGAAGGAAATGAGACGTTATTTATATGCAACTTTTGGCAAAATGTGATAAACAGGCTGTTATGAAGAAAGATTAATCATTTGATCAATTAATCTGCAATAATAGGTAAAGTTTGTTATTTGAAAAAAAAAATAAAGCAGTATTGTACAGTCAAAACCCGAAAAAGTGAAATTTTTGAATATAAACAGCAATTTAGGTGATTGCTATCCAACAGGACAGACTAGTTTTGTGGAGTGTAATCATGTAGTCGAGAGTGTAGAGTGGCACCTGTAGGGTGAGCCGTTTCACAGCATCCCAGGCATGTGCGATGAGCGCCTTCATTCTCTCTTCAGAGGTGGTACTGGACTCCTCTGCTGCCATGTCAGGAATGACTTTCATTGGAATGGACAGGGGCCGCGATTCTAGGAGAGGAGAGATGGAGTGATTAGTCGAGAAGACCATATTGAGTAAAATATACCGCTCACGTCTGAATTGTGTGTTCAAGTGTATAGTACAGCACTACAGTATGTGTCTGTAGTGTTATTCGACAACACCGTTTTATTAAAGGGAAGATTAATAGTGGTTTGGTAATGAATGGAATAAAGTCGTATGTCTCCTACAATGACATGCACACACACAAACATGCGGACGTGCTCGCACACATGCAAAAAAAGGTAAAGATTATCGTGTGGTCCAAACAAATGTCTGTTTTACCCATCATCACTATGGACAGTCAAGCATAGAAAAAAATGTTCCGTTAAACTTTGAACTTAAATCACAATGTACTGCATTATACATCCTAGTTAAATTTTGTATGTTCAGAGAGGATAGACAAATGAATGCTCAATTAAATTTAATGAAGGTCAAGAATGGGGCAGTAAACTAAAGAAATAAAATAAAAAATAGACAGCTTACACTCTCAGACAGGTCAGAGTAAGGTCTGGCAGCGGATGTTAAAACCATCATGTTGTCAGAGATGAGGCAAGCGGGTCTCTCTGAAGACATATTAGGACACACTCCATGATTTACTGTACTGTGCTGTACTGCCTTTTTAGCAGCTCTATTAGACTGATGATGTCACAGCACCACATGCCTCCTCAGACACCACACTCCTAAATATCACTCAAGCAGCCAGGAGGAGTTGCCTTGGCAACGTCAGTGTTGTTGCAAAGGTAATGGACAAGGAAGACCATTGGTTGGTTGCCCTGGTCTGTGGCTACTTTGGCCACCCGCCATAAACGTTTTGGAAGCGGCTGGCGAGCCGAGTGACTCGGGTCACAGGTGCATGTGTAACGTTTGCGTGTGTAAGTAAGAAGAAAGCACTGACAGCCAAGATCGCTGCGTCAGGAGTCTCTTATGGAATTTTCTCACACTGAGCGTCCAGGTGCCTCTGGTCGCTTAGGGACTGTGAAATACATTTTCACGATACACTGCTGCTGCATCACAGCACATCTATTGGACAAAACTGCCCATTTTGTTTACTTAGAGGCCAGATTTTTCAATGTTTCTCTGATTAATTATTCAGAAATGTATTTAGGAAATTCTATGTGCAATTATATTTTCCAATATGCGCAAAAATGGTTTACGGAGAGACACTATCAGTCAAAGGTTTGGACTTTCATGATGACTATTTACAATGTAGATTGCCATTGAAGGCATCAAGACTATGAATGAACACGTTTCATACTTTTTAAAATATTCACCCTTCAAAATAAAACATATTGAGTCATTTAAAAATGTTTTCTTTGCTACACACATCTTGCTAATATATTTGATGTCTTCACTATTTCTACAATGTAGAAAGTAGTGAAGAAAAAGAAAAAAAAAAACATTCCAAACTTTTGACCAGTAGTGTGTGTGCAGCTGTATCTGTATATGTCATTGTCTGGACCTACACACACAAAGGTGGGTGTGTACTGCAAGTGTGACTGTTTGGTAAAATTACCTCTCCCGTAGAGCCCCCCACTGTATACACTCCTGCCAAACCAGAGATTACAACATTGAACGGTCCTGACCCAAACCTTTTACCATACACGCATTGCCTTGACAACATCCAACAGAAAAAAACAAAACAAAAACCAACACATTAAATAAGTTCCCTACTACGTTCACACCCTCTCTAATCAGCATCAATAAATTGCTAAAATAAACAGAGACCACCCTTACAGACTTCAGAACGTTAATCCTGGTAACAGACATACAGGACTGTGCACCAAAATAATACATGACACACTCTTGGAGTGTTGCTATGTGGGTGGAGTGGCTGCTACATGACTTGTAACTGGATACTTTGCGAAAAAACATGCATACAGTGGTTTACAAATAACACTCACAGAAACCTGAAAATTTGCATTTACTCTATGTGGGATGTGTTAATGTGTCATCGCAGAGGCAATCAGATTTAGCTTAGGATTCAGCGCTATCTCAATGTCAGTCTAATATTGGATACAGCAGCCTTGTCTAGTGAGTTAGCTACAATTACTACTAGACAATGAAGATGCAGCTGCACATTTTTATCCGAAAAGTAAAAGTAATTTCCCCCCATTTCTGTGGGGTTTATGACTCAGCATCACCTGAGAACTTTTTTTTGCCACTGGAATCAGGCCATACTATAAAAGTCCTTCCAACGAGAGGGTCTGTTAGGCCAATCAAAAAAAGAGTGCTGAAGTGTAGCATGGTAACAAAGAGAGGGCCTCCGTGCAGCTCTCTGCTGTGTTTTAAATACCATTCCAGGAGTCTGTTTGTTAATCCTAGGCTCATTATTTGGAATGGACCTGCCATATCTCGTTATAGTGACTTGGCGCCCAGCATTTCTGCAGGGAAGGGGATTGAGAGAGAGGGAGAGAGAGAAAAAAAAAGAGAGAGACACGCAGGGACAGAGAATGAGAAAGACAGAAAGAACACAAGAGGGCCGGAGTTCAAATGAAAGAGAAATATGACAGGAGCACCCAGAGCTCTTAAACCTGCCCAGGGCTAACAAGTCCTGAGAGTCCTTTTAAACAGGGGTTATGACCCGGCCCACACCTCCCGTCTTGTGCCATCACACCAATGTCCTCACAGTCACCCTCCGTGAGGCCACACGGCCAATATCTTACTCGTCGAACTCTGGTCATGTGCCATTTCCCTCTTTATTTCTCAAACCACTCCCTCTGTCCTCCCCCGCTTTTAGTGCTCAGCTGCTGTGTGGTGCTGCCAGTTCAGCCCCTTATAAACATTCTCATGTTCTGATGATGATTATTCATCCTTTTCACAGCTTCATCGCGCCTTCCAGCAAGCGAGAGGCTCGAGGTCTTTGAAGTGCACGGCCGGGGCATGTGTCGGGTGATCAGAGACGGTGCCGAGACCAGAGGCCTCATTACGGCACGTTGACTTTACGGCAAGGGATAAATCAACACTGTCCCATTTTTCATAAGTACGACACCATACTTCTGGGGCACGGCAACAACGGCGTGAGCCACGTGAGCGAGTGGGTGTAAATTGCATGTCATACAAACGTGCGATTCTGGCTGAAAAGTGAAAACGTGGTCGCAAATTCAGTTCTACACACCTACAACCAATTATATTGCATCATCAGCATGACATCAGCAATTTCCAAAGGAAACGCAACAACAACAATGACACACGAAATGTCAGGGGAAACCACCAATACAAAGTGTGACTACTTTTCAGTACTGACTGTCTTTATATGTACACGTCTGTAACCAATTACTCGTTAATAATAGTGAGAAGATGTGTCATGTGTTAGCAAATTGGGCTTTTACAGGAACATGGACATGTATTTGTTCTGTATTCAAAATTGATGTTTACTAAGATTTCAATAAAACTTTAATTTGCTGTGGTGCTGAAAGCCACGTGAGAACATTAGTGGACCTGACCGACTGAAATTAGCTTGGTTGAGGTCTAGAGGAAAAGACTCAAATGAGACTACTGAGACTCCAGTTATATTCACAACACTTGCTACTTCTCCCTTGAAACTGTGTCTTGCAAAGCTACCAGAAATGGCACAAGAGATTATGAAGGGACGTCTTGAAGCAGGCAGCTACAGAAACATAAAAGACCCTGAGATGCATTTCCCATGGCGACTGTCATCACTTTTATCATCAGCATTCTGATTACAACACTGCAATTCAATCTACAAAACATTTAACTGAGATACCTATCTGAAAAAAAATATATATTGTTGGTTAGACCTTGACAAGCCGCACAAGGAATGAAGACAAATAAAAGGACACGTCGTCTCAGTGTGACATGGTCGGGGAAACGTCCGTGTTCCTCAATAATTTCAGCTAAACCCCCTCCAGCTTACACAATAATCTGTACCATGTCTAAAGCAACCACAACTCAGCCACAGCTTCCCTTCTCAGCTTCACTTACTTGAACCTCAAAACCCACAACCGAAACCCACAAGGTCTAATACCTTCTGAACCTCGGAGCCAGACATGAGCTTAAATCTATGCCCTGCCGACTACTCTGTCTGTCCTAGCAGCCACTGGAGTTCAGACACCAAAGACGTTTTAATCAGACTGCAGCCATCCCTCTTTAGGAGGCCTCCTATCTCATTATTCCTCCCGTTTCATGTTTTCTTTCTCCACCCCGACCATCATTACCTTGATAAATTATTGACTTTACCAGAAAAATTAAACTATATAAATAACTCCACAATGAAAATATTATCCTCCTCTGAAACAAGCACAGCAGCCAATAAAAACCTCCCTGCCTTCCATCAAGCTACTTGGGTTTGGATTAAAGCTATACATGACTGTGTAGTTAGACTGTGCAGAAATCCACCCAGCACTTTTCCCGGTTTTCTATATATGGATAAATATGTGTCTTTCCAGAAATCATCTCAGGGATTTTTGGAATCTCGAGATTTGCCTCTCAACCATTAAACCTGGTCACACTCTGGTTGAAATTGTACAGTGCAGCAGAGAGGTCTTTCCACCAACGGATATTGTACAATACCGTTGATTTTGAACAATACAAATGTTAGCATTCTCTCCATCTCTTTCTGGTCTTCTCAGTAAACAGGATACTTGTAACTAATCCTATTATCCAGACCACTTGCAGACAGAAACTAAAGCAATAGCTCTTATTCCAAACTTTTGCCAGGTCATGAGATAGGTTTCAGTGCAAATGACGCGTGTTTTAACAGTGCCAATAGCCAATTTTAGGACTGAGAAGAAAAGCCAGTGTGATCATTATTACTCTGGTAGTTGTTAGCAAGAACAATGAGGAGTGGGTCTTGGGAAACACACTGCCGCTGCCAACATGAACATTCATTAGGGACAAATAAAGAAAATACTTAGAGGGTAGTTTTATGTGAACCAATTTATGTTGTAATTGTGTGGGCAGACAGAACGCAACCTCAAACTAAAGAGAAACAACTTGTTTTCTTTCAAGTCATTGTTCCACAACTTTTCTTGTAAAATATCATCACAAAAACATTGTTAACACATCAATAATATCACTAGAAACATAAAAAAAAAAAAAACCTTTAGAGTCCATTCATTGTAATATTTAGCAAGCACCACCTATATTAGGTTTAAAAAACAGGCCACGTGGTCATTTCTTTGTAATTTCGCATCTTCAAGTGAACAAAGAGGGATAAAATGATAAAAATACTTCTTGTTCAAAAGATTAACTGACAAAAAAAAAAAATGTAGTGTTGTGCTTATTAAAATACAGCTTGAAAGTCTCAGTTCAGTCTCAGTAATCTCAGCTTCAGTTCAGGTCAGATGTCATATTCAGTATCTTCAGTATCTCTCCTCGAAGCAAACAAATAAACAAAACCAATTCTTATGTTTTTCTCTTAGTCTTTGTTTAAGATTTTCCTTAACAGCAACAATCACATATATTTAAATAAGGCTGAAAACACTTCAGGCAACCACAGGAATGTGTGGAACTTTGTTGCTTTTCTTTTCTTTTCATCCTGTCCTGGTACATAGATCGTTTTTATTGACACTCGTGGTCCAGTTGTTGAAAAATCGAACATCCAAGTACAATAAATCAAACGGCGTGATTTGGAAGTTAACTAAAACGCACAGTTTTGAGAGTGAAATCCAGTCCGCTCAAGCTGTTCTCCGTGTTGTTGAACTGAAGGCAAAACTGAAACGTAACTGATTATTCTGCGACTGATTTTAATTGGGTTCTTATGCCCAGTTCACACTGGTGAGCGCTTCAATTCGGCGCCCATGTTAACCAATGCGGCTCGTGCCATTAATTTCAATGGAAGCGGAAGCGCCACGAAGCGGAAGCGCCACGAAGCGGAGCGCCGACGAAATTTTGCAAGATGCAAAACTAGATTAGGGTGAATTCTGGGTGGGCCTGTGTAGTGACCTACAAAGGTGGGAAGGGGAGAGACATTCACCTGGTTGGTGGGGAACTTAAATGGGCGTGATGGGGCGGATATTTACGTGTTTGATGTTCCGGGTTCCAGGTAGCGCGGTGTTTTTGAATGTGTTGGAAGTGTGGAGAATAAACGCTTTCAACCTTCTGCCTTCGCTTCTGGGTCTCACTCTCTGCACCACCACAATATATATATTCTATTAATTAAATTTTTTTCTTATTCCCACAGATTCCTTGGTACAGCTGAAACTTTTTCCAGCCTTGGTTTCCAATATAGATTAGGCAGGAGCACCGTGTCCACCACCGTACATATGACGTGCCAGGCAATCGAGAGGCGGATGATGAACAACCAGTTTCCCAGGCCCACGGAGCAGATGTGGAGAGATATTGCCTCTGCTTTCTGGTCCAGGTGGAATTTTCCCAATTGCCTTGGGGCTATTGACGGCAAACAGATTGTCATCACAGCACCAAAGAAATCAGGAAGTCAATACTTGAATTATAAAAAGACATTTTCAATCATTCTGGTGGCACTGGTAGACGCAAACTACAGATTTATCAACGTCCAGGTGGGGGACTATGGACGTTCAAGTGATGGAGGTGTCTACAGTGGATCTGACATTGGAATTGGAATGGAAAGCCAAACGCTGCATTTTTCTGCTGACTGTCCTCTGCCAGGAGCAGACCAACAAGGGCCAGTGCCATACACAATGGGTGGAGATGCTGCCTTCCCTCTGAAAAGGTACTTAATGAGGCCATTCCCTGGACGCCGCCTTGGACGGTGGAAATAGATATTTAACTACAGACTGTCCAGGGCCAGAATAGTGGTGGAATGTGCCTTTGGCATTATGGCAGCAAGGTGGAGGGTTCTTTACACACGCATCTGTATGGAACCACAGAATGTGAATACCATTATGATGGCTGTGTGCATTCTGCACAACTACCTCCTCAACGCAGTGGACAATCAGAGGTGGTTGGGGGAGGCAGAAGAGCAAGGAGAACACCTCCAAGATGCCAGCAACATGGGTGGCAACAAAGGAAGTAGAGATGCGTATGACAAAGATAGAAATTCTGCACATTTTTCCTCTCTCCTGAGGGCAGTGTGTCCTGGCAGGACAGGATGCTGTGATTTAAATTTTGCTTTGTGTCATATGCTTTCAATAAATGTGAATGGAAATCAATTCACTTGTCATTATTTCAAGTACTTTTTCATCATCCTCTTATTCAGATATGAATTTAAATGTGTGAAACTTTATTAAACAATTCATACATTGCTTATGTTCTTATTTATGTTTTCAACATACTTTAGAGATCGAGGTAACTCTGAGGCTTATTATGAGCCAAAAGTGTTACTAGATAAGAAATTAACATCATAGGAGGAATCAATTGCAAAAACATTTGTTGTTTACAGAAGTATAACAACATTATAAAACATTTCTAATAACAAAAAAAAAAGTCCATCACGCCTGTTCCAAATGAGTTGGGTGTCACTATTCAGGTGGATATGAGGGCTAAATAAAAGTAAAAACTACTTTCTAGCCAGTAGAGCTGTATTTGCAAAGTTAACATGATACTTGAATCTATCCTATCTAAAAAATACTTTAAGAAAATGTATTTTCATAATATGTAGGTTATATTAATTTATTAAGTTTTGTCTCTTATATGATATTGCTGTAAACTAAAAATATTTAGTGAGTACTATGCGTGGAAAAGTACAAACTTCTTGGAAATGATCCTGGAGGAGAGAGAGAAAATGCCTGATGAGGAAAGCTGTCCCTGGAACAGGTGGGGAATGGGGGAGAAAATGGTTGAGGGACCCTGGTGGCTCCTGTGTTGTAGCTGGATTACATTATTCAACACACAGTGTTGAATATCTAGGCTATTAATTAAACTGCATAGGAAACATATTTCACAATTAACAAACACTTGAATTTGCACAGAATTTGTGGGACACCTTTTGATTCAAACAGTAGTCTATACTTCCTTGATGATCCAATTGCTGCTGCAACAATCTCCCAGTATTTGTCTTTTTTGGTGTTGTCCTTGTAGAAAATGTTCTGGGGGTCATACAATTCCCTGTATTTCTTCACTTACAAAATCAGCTTCACATTGTCCATCTTGACTTTAAAAAAAAACTCTCTCCGTCTCTTCTCTTTCGGTGTTTACCCATTTGTTTGTCACACCCAAAACCCAACACCCCACCTAAATATTACTAGCAGATTCATTTCTATGCTCAAGTGCCACTGTGACTGCTTCTGAGTGTGAGCTTTAGCAGGCAGCCACTTTCCTCTCTTCCTGGACTGCATACCGCCACTGAATCTTTCAGCGGTATGTTTAGAGTCAGTGTCTTTATAACTCACTGGAATGACTTCAGTTCAGTACAGCCAGTTCTGTCTTTTTCAATCAGAGGAATCTTGCAACACTTATGCTGTATATTAAACATGCGCAATCCCTGCATCCAAAAAGCAAAGGGAGATGAAGTGAAATGCTTCTTGCCCAATAGGGTCCAGTGGAAATGAATTCATTGATTTTTTTAATTTTCTTTTTTTAATTGCTAGGCAGCAACAAATTCCAAGCTGGATCACTTGGATCAGTGCCTTTCGTGGAAACGATCTGCAGTGAAATGGTCCTGTGTGTCTCTGCACATTTGCCTACACATTAACAGGCACCTTACGAAAAGCCTGCAGGAAAGTCCCTCCTTGATTACTATGAAACTGTAGCTAGGGTTGAATGTGGTAACAAAACAACATAATACTCTCCTAAGTTAAAAAAAGAGTGCCAGGCATGCTTTCAAATGGCCAATTGGAAGCAGATACGTTAAGCTAAAACAATTGTTCTGGAGAGTTTCTGAGCTGCAAAAAAAAACAACAGAAAAACAGAAAACGATTTTCTTTGGGCAGGCTGCAATACACTAAAATTCCCAGAGGTCATTTCTAAGGAGAATCTTGCAGCTTTAATGGGGCAATATTCTATTAAGTCAGCACAACAAAATCTATTGCCAGTTTATATCAGGTGAAAAAATAATCATGGCCAGTATATCACTGAATTTAAATTTACAAAAGTATTCGAAACAAAACTATTTTGTGTGCAAGTCTGTGCGAACCACAGATTTTGTGATGAATCTAATGAAATTAAAGTTTTACTGCTAGATGGTGTTTTTTCATGCACATCACAATAAAGCAGCAGCTTGCACTTCCCCTGTGGCCTTCTGGTGTTGTGACCCTGAAATTCCACTGAGGGAACACGGATGTAAGGGATAAAACACGGCCATCACTTGTTCATGGACAATATCAGGCAATTAAGTAAAAAGATAAAAACTGAGGAATGTCTATGCAGGGCCTGCAGCACGGAGGAGTGTTCATGAACACCGGAGTTCATTTATTAGTGGTAGGAGAGATGGACTTCTGCAACAGAATTAAGTGCGGATATCTCCGGGGACCAAATCACCTCTGTAAAACTAAGTAAGTAACAAAATAAGTTTAGTCTACATCTGCACACGTTTGATTCCGGTCAAAATCACAATGTCGAAAAAGAAAAGAAAGAAAGAAAGAGGTTACAAGGGGGAACAACAGGAGGAGAAGCAGCTTCTAAATGTTTTCTTTCAGAGAGGTGAGTGAGCAGCAGCGGTGCAACTGAACTAACACAGCTTCGCTAATGGCAGCAGTTGTCTCACATTGAAAACAGTCAACCTGGAATCTGTTGACTCATTTCCATCACATAAATGGATGACTTGCTTGCCGTGTTGCACTGTCTCTCAGGTGCCAAGACACGGGGGTTGACGTGGACTGCGGTGAGCTGCGGTCAGGTCCAGTAACAAGGCAGCTTGACCACAGAGGACTCATTAAAAATTTAAAGGAAATGCTGTGTTTTTGCTGCAGTATCGGATTCAATTTAAACAAAAGCCTAACTTTTTTTGTATGACTAATGGGCAATTACATTTTCAAATGGACAAACGTCATATCCACCCTTTTCTCATCACTTTCAACTGGACCACGTGAAAAAAAAACAATAAAAAAAAACATCACATCACACTAGTAATGATATTCATTGCAACAGCACTAACTCTGGTATATTTTTCCATTCAAGAGCAAACATCCATTTTATTCTTTGGGATGAAAAGAACAAACTCTAATTTTTAGTTTGCTCTATACATGGTCATGAAATACACAAATAATGAGTCTAACTTCAATCATTATATGTTAGAGAGAGAACATGGGGTAGGTGGGTGTTTATAGGGGAAAACCCACAGTGTGCACTACAGTGGCCTGCAATGATTCTTGCTTCAGGGAAATTCTTGCTGTATATTTCTTAATATGGCTTCAGCATGTATGAACTGTTTCGGGTGGATTTCTTTGACAGGACCTGACATGGATCAATTCAAATAGTTTTTTAACAAAATCACGCTCTTAACCGCAAATTATTCTGCCAAAACTGAGAGTTATTATCAGGGCAGCTCCGTCTTCAAGTCAAGCATCAATAACTTTTTACTCCTGAGAAATATGTTGTTTTTTTTTAGTAATTATTTTCTGCAATTCATCACAGAAACAATGAATTGTTAAGATACATTTTTGTTTGTTTCACAATCCAGAATGAAGGATTTTTGGACCGTTTGCGGTTTTCACTCAAGATCAATGCCAGATAAATAAATAGCTTTTGCATGTTGTGAATAAAAGAACACCAAAGGAAAAAAACAAAGTAAAACCGAGTACCTGCAGTGGTTACGGGTGTTCTGCGGTGCTGAGCTGTAGTCTATCAACATCCTCTGACAGCAGGGAGGGTCATTGTCTCAGCATGATTAAAACCACAAGGTCTAAATCCCTTTGCCGAAGTTGTTTTTTTTTCTTTTCGTGTTGTGATTGCTTGTGGAAACAATTTGTAAAATTTCACTGCGTCTACTCTCGTAACATACAGCTATTTCCACACTGCTCGTTATTTACAGCCACTTTTACAACTCAGATATTGGAAGAGATAGCCCCAGGAGTTGAACAGCAATAAAGTTTAGTACAAACAACACGCTTACCAACGACTCGTTTTCACTTCACAAGCAATATTCCTCGAAAGCAGAAACCTGCACTGATAACGCGTTTACTTACCTGCTAACCATTCTGACCAATGTAAGATGCCTTTTATAATATTAATAATCATAGCAAACAAACCAGAATACCAAAGGTGTCTACCAGATGTGCACCACTTGACATTTCAATATTCCGTGTGTGAATATAAAGGTATATGTCTCATAGGTTTACAGTAGAATTTCTTTTTTCTTTTTTTTTAAACTGCTTTGTTCACAGTCATTGACAAACACCTGTGTTAGGAAAGTTGAATAAGAAAGAATAAAAGAAACAGCAAAGAGAGCAGTAAACGAAGATGGCAGCTGGATTAAAAGAAGGCCCTAAAATTAATAAAACGTGCTTCTGCTCTGGTTTAGCCTTGAGCGTAGAATTGCAGCCAAGGTGACTATTTACTGATGACCTCTCATGAAAGAATATACTGTTTACACTTGAGTGAGCAAGGATGCTGCAATATGGAAAAGCCATTAGTGCTCAATGGATCAAACAAGGAACAGTGGGAGAACCATGAGAAAAAGGCAGAGTGACCTTTCGGCCGTGGGCTTTCAAAGCACATAAATGGCCCTGATAGTCTTTTTTTAGATTCAAAATGTCAAAGGAGACTTTTCCGATCAAAATTCTTGCCATAGAGAAACATGACACACATGCAGAGCTATTTAAGCTGCAGGATGAGGTTATCCCAAACAGGGCTTCATCACTCATGTTTAGAGCGTAGTACCAGACGCTTAAAGAGAGCAAAAAGACCAAGGCTTGCTTATTTCTCATGACTTCTTACTGTGATGCACTGGCACTGAACTTATTCTTAGCCATTAAAGCACCAATGGCACTCATAGCCTAAACCCTTCAGGACTCAAACAGTATTGTATTAACAAATAAATAAATAAAACTTTTAGAATAAAGCGCTATTATTAATCGAGCAAAACACTCCCATAATTGAAATGCTATGTAGCACAACATGGGATAGATTCTGTGGTCTACAGAAAATCCATAAATATTGGGACATCGACACACAATTCACATCTAAATGGCTCTAGACGCTGCCACAAAGGATTTGAAATGAAGCAAATAAGCTGGGACACACCAACAACTTAACTAACTAATCATAAATTAAATTTTCACTTTTCAATACTTTGTTGCAAATCCTTTGCAGTAAATTACAACCTGAAGTCTGGAACATGTTGACATCACCAGACAATGGGGTTTCATCCTGGGTGGTGCTCCCAGGCATCATCTCCGACTGACTTCAGTTCTGGGTTGTTCTTGAGGCATTTCTCTTCACTTTTGTCCTCAGCAAGTGAAATGCTTGTTCAATCCAATTCATGTCAGGTGATTGACTTGGCCATTGACTGACATTCCACTTCTTTGCCTAAAAAAACCCTCTTTGATTGCTTTTGCAGCATACTGCAGATCATTGTCAAATTGCACTGTGAAGTGCCGTCCAATAAGTTCTGAAGCATTTGGCTGAACGTTGCCTGACACACTTCAAAATTCATCCTGCTGTTTTTGTCAACAGTCACATCATCAACGAATAAAAGGGAACCAATTCCATTGGCAGCCGTAAATACCCATGTCATGTCACTACCACCACCATGCTTCACTGATTAGGTGGTATGTTTTGGATCATGAGCGGTTCCTTTGCTTCTCCATACTCGTCTCATCCCATCACTCTGGTCCAAGTTGGTCTTGGTCTCATCTGTCCAAAGGCTGTTGTTCCAGAACTGTAAAGGCTTTTTTCAGATGATGTTTGGAAAAACACTAATCTGGTCTTCCTGTTTTTGAGGCTCACCAATGGATTACATCTTGTGGTGAAGCCTCTGTATTCACTCTGGTGAAATGTTCTCTTGATCGTTGACTTTGACACACATACACCTACCTCCTAGAGAGCGTTCTTGATCTGGCCAACTGTTGCGAATGGGGTTTTTCTTCACTGGGGAAAGAATTGTTCAGTCATCCACAACAGATGTTTTTCGTGGTCTTCCGGATCTTTTGGTGTTGTTGAGCTCACCGGTGCGTTCGTCCTTTTTAAGAATGTTCCAAACTGTTGATTTGGCCATACTTAACGTTTTTGCCATCTCTCTGATGGGTTTGTCTTGATCTTCTATTCTAACGATGACTTGCTTCAATGATAGTGCACTGCTCTTTAGATCTCTTCTTGAGTTGACAGAAAAAGATTTCAAATGCAAATAGCACATTTGAAATTAGTTATAGACCTTTTATCTGCTCCTAGTAAATGGGATAATGAGGGAATAACACACTTGGCCATGGGACAGCTGAACAGCCAACTTATTTATTTATGGACCTGACAGTTAATATGGTCTTTAGTATTATAGGTCTATTAGGCACATAAATCCATCACATTTAATCGTTAATGAAATCATTTCAGCTATTAGTCAGAATCTGAATTGTGATATAGACAGGCCCAGTTCAGATGAAAATAAGGTACTAAATTGAAATGTGTATGTTCACACGTGCATGAACGCAAAGAGATTTGTTGCAAGACCCTTTAGATATTGACAAGCAAAATTCCTGAGACCTATTTTGCAGATTACTAAAATCACAATCTCTTATAAAGTCAGCAGGGGATCATATTTTGTTTGAGCAGGATTCTGAAAAACTACTCCACAATTGAATTTATCTTCGGACTTGACTATTATAAGCCTCCCTCAAAAACAAATAAAGGAATAAAAACAAATAGCAGCAGCTGATTCAGAATGTTACTGTTGGAGACCTCAAAAGGGCCAAAGAGTGGATTACATCACTTTACTTCTGAGGTCTTTACACTGTCTTTCTGTCTCTCAAAATATTAACTTCACTGTTGGCTTATAAAGCATTAAATGGTTTGGTGCAAAAAATACATTTCTGATCTGCTGTTGCATTATGAACCATCCAGACCTGTCAGGCCATTGGGAACAGGTCTACTTTCTGCCCCCAGAGTAAAAATGAAACATGGAGAATCAGCTTTCAGATTTTTATGCCTCACAAATCTGGAACAAACTCCAAGAAAACAGCAGATTTTCTCCAAGTGTGGGTTCTTTTACGTCAAGCCTGAAGGTGTTGCCGCCGTGTTATTTAAATAAATTCCATCCATCCATCAAATGACATTGACAAATATCTTAAATTGCACTCCAACTTAAATCCTCCTATTATATCTAATCTTTTTTTTTTTGGCTTATTTGCACTACCTCCCAAAAAATTCTGTTTTAAATTTTGAATTAAATTTGCATTGCGTTGCTTTTAATTTTCTTTCTTTTAAAATCTCTGTTTTAACGTCTTAAGTAAACGTTGACGTTTTGTCTCCATACTCTGAAGTGCCTTGTGTTTGAACTGTGCTACACAAACAAAAATGCCTCGCCTTGCCAATAACGTGTCACATGATTGAGAACTTCAACTGTCTGTCCTTACATCTGTCTGCACTTTCTGTTTCTTTTGTACTTCTGCTTCCAAAAAGTTTAAGAATTTCCATCATGGAGACAGATTCAGCTGAGTAAATTATGGAAAACATTTCAGTGGGGACGGCAGCATCCTAAAACAGTCTCAGGGTGTCTGTGTCTGGCAACTCCTGCATGTTTTTGTGTGTGTGTGTGTGTGTGTGTGTGTGGGTGAGCACACGTTGGATTTAACGGATTTGTATTTGTGTGTTTGTGAGTGAGTCGACTACTCCTCCAACCCCACCGCGCCCTCTCTTCCCTCCCCTGAAGAGAGGGGAGTCTGAAAGTGGAAAAGTTGCATAAAGGAAGACCTCGCACAGCCAAGCCACTCATCTATTCTGGGCATCCACGGCCCTTAATAATAATAGCAGAGAGGAAAACAGAGGAGGACATGCCTGAATATGGGGTGTCCTCTGAGAAGCGGGTTCACACAGGTGTCAGCTCGTGTTGTGTCTTATGTAACAACATAGTAACGTGCGTCCATTCCACAGAAACAAGATTAAACACTGAATTTTGTTGTTCTGCCACCAAACAAATACTTTTGATGGGGGAACTACATGTCACTCTTTACGCTGTGTATGATATAATGTGACCAGTAAAACCCTTTCTTGTTGCGAGGCGAACCTACCTGTGACGGTCTTGGTTTTGACAGGGCTGCTGGCGTAGTCTGAGGCCTGATTGGAAGGCTGTTTGGCCAGAGGCGTGCTCCCTATTGACATCTCGTCCTCTTTTCTCTTGGCCAAAGGAAGCGAACCTGGAGTCTGCGAAAACACCACAGCATGAGAAGCCGCTCAGAGGAATGAATAAAGAATAAAGAATCAAGGTACGCCACTTAGTGGACGCGGCTCATTCTGGCAGGTGGACAGAGCATGAGGTCACTCCTTTTACCCAGCGCACTACGAATTAGCTCCTGAGGGTCCCACCCCCCTTTTTTTTGCTCCCGCTGTCTTCATTACCGACTTCACATCCCTCTTGCCTTCCCGCTCTGATTCCCCCCATGTTTCCTGCTCACACCGGTAGTGTCAGTTTACTCGTAATTCAACCTCCACCTCCTTCCTGACCCTGCTCTCGCTTTCCTCTTCCCTCGCTGAGTTCTTCTGCCTATTCCATACTAATCTCACCTTCCCCAAGTGTTTTCACTGATCCCCCCATATGTTCCTTTTTACCTCTTTCTATACCTGCCCTCTCTGTCTTCCCCTCCTCACTGCTTATGTGTCGTCTCTCTCACACTTTCTCCACCTGACCTTCCGTCTTTGCTACACTTCCTGCTGTTCTGATTGTACCAGTCAGTGTCCTCTCCACTGTCCTTGTCAGCATGTTTGTGTGGCCTTCAGCAGAAAACCTTGGTAACCCCGGGTAGCAACTGAAAAGCGACCCTGACGGGGGCCTTCTATCCTTCACACTGGCTCCAGTTCAACTCATAACATCTGTTTACCTCTATGCAGTAAAAAAAAAAGAAAAAAACCTCCAGAGTGAGGGTTGGTACAATTAACTCCGTTTTCCTTTATACACGCACGCACGCACGCAGTCCCTCTGAACTGCAGTAGGCAAGGAACAGAACAACTTGTTAAAAAGTATTCCAATATGATACTTTCATGTACTCTATATATTTATGTGCCTTTATAGGGGGAACCTGGGCTATATCTCAGGGCAATCATACTGAGCACATGCACGTGGGTATGTAGTGTGGGCACAGTGCACTCAGTGTCCATAACCATCACCATGACCCCTGTCAAATAAATAAAGAGTGACTGGATGGAAGACAGGGAGCAGACCATATGCAAAAAGGTAAAAAGTTTTTGGTATTTTTTTTTCCTTTCGGAAGGGTGGAGGGGGGGAAGGGTGAGGGGCGGGGCATTTACTTCAGGTTTCTGTTGAAAAAAATAAGCCAGTCAAACATGATTCTGGAATTTCTTTAAATCAAAAAGCCAGTGCGGCATATGGAAATGCTGAGAATGATCAGATACCTGTTGCTGTTGCCTGCTGCTCCCCCGGTGAGGCTGGTACAAGAGCCACATGCAGAAGACTGGATCCACATTGACGGCTATGCCCTGCACACTGACGAGGAGGACTCCTCCTGGATGTCGTGAAAACACAAATACAAGGCATGTGTCAGGCCCGGGGTCTTTTAAATGTGACTTCAAGACTTATGAGTTACCAAATGACCACGGTGAAACCTGAAAAGACCGAACGCGCAGTCATTTTGCATCCATCCCACGACGGCGTGGCCCGATAACCTGCTCGTTACGGCACAGCGAGCAGCACAGTTTGTTTCAATTCTACTGTTCGGCGTGGTGTGACGCCAAGCCAAGAATAACATTTTCTTTTGATAAATTTCTATGAAACTTGAGAGCTTCTCTGGGTTTGGGTTTACTCTTAAATAATAATCTTTACCAACAATAAGCGGGCCCTGAGGTAATGCATTAGGATCCTATCAATAATGATTTCCATGCCCAAAGGATTAGTGCAAGGTCTCTGGCGTGCCATGGAATGTCCAAGCATGACGATAGGAGGATGTTTAAGCTCTTGAAGGACTTTCAGCAGTTTAATAGAGCTTTGGACAAGACCCTGGTCTCTGTTTCAAGCCCTAAGGCAATTGTGTGCGTGCGTGTATGTATGTGCAGGCGCGTGCAAGTGTGAAAGTGTAAATGTGCATGCATTTCACCTCAGTTAGAGCCTGATTTCCTTGTTGCCCCGCGTAACATTTTAGTATCTCTGAAGTGCAATCGCAGTGCAATCACAAACCCTCCCTTGACACACACTCGCACATTTGTGTAACCCATTTAAACTTGGCAGAGACACGCCGGCCTCTTCCATTATTCCCTGCGAACACTGCGAAATAAAATGACTCTCATTTGCTCCACTCGAACAGCGCTCAGTGATTTGCGGCCTGTGTGCGTCTCCTCGCGCACGTTTCACGTTTTTTCATTCCAGACGTAAGAGACTGGAGAAGCTGCGAGACTTCTCCGAGGTGGAATACATTTGCACACTTGAACACGCAACGCAGGACGAGGCTGACGCACGCGGCTGCCGATATGACCCGTACGTGTCGGTCGCTGTGGAAAGTGCGTGTGGTCCATCTGTGTTTGTGCGCGTGACGTTGTGTAGCGCGCACATGACACAGGGCTCGTCTCTGCGTGAGCCCCATGCACCAGATGAATCCTAAGTTGTGGTTTACTGCTCAGGCAGTAGTCAGCGATGGAGTCTGATGGAGTCAGGCTGCGTACGGCCCCGTGCTGCGTTGATCTTCTCCTCACCTAACGTCGCTCTCCCAGCCCCCTCCCCTCCTCTCTCTCTCTCCTCTTCAAAACAGTGGCTGCCATTTATTGGTTTTCACAGGAAAACTCCTTTTTTTTTTTTTTTTTAGCAGAAAATCTCTACTTCCGTCCCGCCAATCCTCCGGCTCCCTCGGCCCTGCCCCTTCAACCTTTTTACCCCCTTTTCACCCGTTCTGAAACCATACCTCCGCCCTTCCTCTTAAACGTATAGTCACCTCCCTCCCCTCCCCCGCCTCTCCCCCCTTCCCCCTTCCCCCTGATGAGGATTCATAACCTCAGCCCTGTGGCTTGAACTCCGATACCACAGTGTGGCTGCTTAATAGGCTTTGGCTGTGGCTGTACTTCTGGGACTCGGCTTCAAGTGGTTTCATCATGGCCCAGAGCAGCATGAGCAGTATTGGACCCAGAAGGCTGGGAATGGGCTGAGTAGTGAAGATGTATTCAATAAATTCCGCCTAAATTGTGGTCTACGGGAGGCACTAAGCACGACAAAGCGCATTCAGCAGAAATGACTCACAGCGCAATAAATCACTGAACTTAGTCTATGGATTGTTTATTCAGTCGTTATTACGGAGATAAATGGGCAAATAAAAGATGTAGGATGGTTACTTTGTGATAAGTGTCTCAACCGGAACGGCTCGGCTGTGATCTTTACGCAACACTGCAACGTGTTGAAGCCAAAAGAGAAGTGATTGTAAAACTCACTGTGGCACTGTCACACAGAAAGATCATTATTTAAGGGAGGGAGGGGTTGAGTTTTTAACTAAATAAAACTGATACACAATTAAGTTTTCATCATAAAGAAAGTAAGTAAGGTTGTGAATGATGATCGCTGGTTTAGTGTTTAGTCAAAATTACACTGCAGTAGAAACTATGGAAGCTTCTGGCAGAGTATCAGGAGTATTGGAAATGGCCTGCCAGAATCTGTCATCCTATTGATGTAAGGTCCGCCTAGCTTTTGCCAAAGGCTGCCATGAGTGTTTTGACCACCACTCAAGCTCTCTCTGCGATAAACACCCCTCCAACCTGATATTTACAAAAGAAAGAAAAAAAAGCCTTCGTTTTAGCTTTTTAGACTTTGAAGAGCAAGACTTTACCATCTGCACGGCACTTTGCGGTTGCATCACCGTGTTGACACACCTGCCAAAAGAGTGACACCACCTCCGAGGCATGAAGCACAGCGACATGCTCTGCTCTGCTTTAGAGGCAACCTTGGCGGCGGGCTAACTGTTTTTCTCATCTCTAGCAGGGTGCCATGTAGGTAATTGCAGAAAGAGACGAAAAATACAACCCGCTTGTTTTTCTTACTTCCTAAATGATTCCTTAAGAAAACACCACAAAACTGTTCCGGGCCTAGAATTTGAAACACCACACAAATTTAAAATGAATGTGCAGAAATCTGTGACAATACATTTTTCCACAACTCCCCTGTGAGTCTATTAATGTCAAAAGTGTTTTTTTTTCAGTGGCTTATGACCAGGTGGGGGGGCGAGGGGGTGTCACTGTGTTGGGATGCCGGTGTTGTTTAATATTGTTGGACAATGGAGTCGTCGCAGGCCGAGGCCATGAGCTGGACAGACGGGGGAAAAAAGCAGCCTCGCTTTAGCTGCTAGACTGGGACCCTGGACGAAAGAGCATTACGGCCACAAAAGGGGAAAATAATATTATCTAATATAATATTAGAGATTTTTATATAAGTTTTCATTTCGAGTTTTAAGGAGAAATTTTGTGAATAAAGTCAAAATTTTGTGAAAAAAGTTGACATAAAAAAGACAAAACTTCTTGAATAAAGTTGACGTAAAAAAGACACAATTTCATGAATAAAGTCGACGCAAATAAAGTGGAAATTTTGTGAATGAAGTGGAAATTTTGAGATTAATGGTAAATAAATATATGACATTCGCGCATATATTGTCACTTGACAACATGTCCTCTGTGGAACAACTTGAGAAATAGTACTTCAAAATTGGGTTTAGTAACAAGGAAATCCTTGCTCCTCTAACATAGTGTGGTAATAAGTTTTAGGACATTGAAAACACTGTGTTGAACTTTACGCCTGTTCAGAAGAAAAAAAACAGACAAACTTGGAGGAGATGGCCCACAAGGTTCACTCACAGTAATTAGGAACCTAGCGAAAACGGAAGTACTCCACTAGACTTGCAAGCAGAGCTTTTCGACTTTATTTTCGACATTTTGACTTACCTCGCGTTGACATTAATTGCAAACGTTTTATTTTATTCACGAAATTTCGTCTTTCGAATTGGAAACTTAAAAAAAAATTCCATTTGAATTTTTTTCTCTTCTTGTTGCCCTAATCCTCTTCCGTAGACCTTGTGTTAGGATAAATGCTCCAAGAAGCCAACTGCTACACTTCTCTTGTTTTCACACCCTAGTTTTAATCGGGGTTACGTGGATTCATACATCAACAGTTTTCATTCTGAAATCTGGTTTTGTTTAGTCGGCAACAACATCAACTTTGATAAACAGGAGCCGTTCAGTCAAGTTTAAAAACACAAGTCACACAATACACCAAGGCACTGATTAGGGTTACTGGGGGCACAACCTCCCAACTACTGTGACCCCACCATTAGTGTTACAGACGTGCAAAGTGGGGAAGGAGCACCAGCCATCCAACCCCAAAGGTAGGAAGGGTGGCCAGGGGGGTTGGGTGGTGTCGCTCAGGCAAGCTAATACTCCCAACAGAATTGTTTTATTGTTGGAAGCGAGGCAGTGCTGTGACCCCGCGTCCAGCCCATCCAAGAAAAAAATAAATAAATATAGCCCGACGCGCATCAGCCAGATGACTTCTGACAGGTTTGGTTAATTTTGAAGCCAAGTAGCAAAACACAACATTACGCCAGCGTGCGAGCTCCGCGCTGTCTTTAATTGCTTTTCCGATGAGCTCATGACTTGAAGGTGTCCTGGAGCGAGCCACGCAGCCCGACAGGTGTTTCAATAATGTGTGTGCGTGCGTGTGTGCGTGCGTGTGTGTGTGTGTGTCTGTGTGTCTGTGTGTCTGTGTGCATGTGCGAGGAAGCTGTTGACACCACTGAAAAAGGATTCAGCTGCGTGTGGGTGGGTGCGAGAAACATTCTGTGCAGTTAATGCTGCGTGTGCCCTCAGCGTGGTCATGCGACTCCGTGCGCCAAGGAAGTGGTTCAGTTCAGAATCATTAGTTAGTGCAGTGAGCGGACACTGACTCATGTCCTAGCGCAGCTTTCCGTTCACACAAACACATATTAAGAAATGAAAGAAAAAAAAAAAGAATTCTTTGACACACATTCAGTCCACTGTTTTCTTGGCACGCGGGGACACAGGCAACCAGGAGCAGCACTCGGGGCCTCAGGAAGGACGCAGGCACGTTTGACTGAAAACAAATCCAGGTCTACAGAAAGCTGCTCTTACTGTGGACCCACAGAAAGCTTCACTATTACTATATTAAAAAAACAAAACAAAAGCAAAAACAAACTGGGAGTTTGACTTGATGAACATTCTGTCTAGTACAAACAAGGTGAAACAAAAAGATTTTTCACCCCCTTTATGAAACGCTAAAATGTTGCGGTTATTGCTGCCACAAATTGCAGCCATCACCCTATTTACAACATATCAGTGTGTGGCATTAGCTTCTACATTTGGCTCAACCTTAATCTACAGTGTTTGCTTCGTTATCAGTGAGAGTGAAACTTTTTTGACAAATGTTTAGAATGAACAAAGAGAAATTAGATCCGCCTGCGTTACAGGGTGACAGATTGAGGTCATGTGGTAAAATCTGAAGTCATCCATTGAAATCTTTAACCTGAATATGATACAAATGATATGAAAACAAAATTATAAAGAAGAAAAACAATAAACCTTAATTTTTGCAAAATTGCCTTGGGAACATTATTAGGGTCAATGCTCGGGAATTACTTTTTAATGAACAGGGTCACTGATGTAGTAAGAACTTTAGAGCTCCATACAATGCTCAATCTTAGCATATATGCACCTTCTAACTGATTCATTTGCCATATAAATTCTCATCAAGCCTTACGGTGTTGAAAAGACAACCCCACATTGGAACAGTTGGTTCCTGCGTACCAGCTAAACACGAAGCGGTCCCCATGAAGAACTATTCCAGCTGTTATTGCTCTTCCGATCTTCTCTCTGCCTCAACATTTTCTCTGATATGCCCACAGTGTCCCGCACTTTCAAAATCGCACTATAGGAAAATGCTTTAGGTTACAACCAAATGTGACCTGGCCCTTGTCAGCAAGATAGCTGGCCTTCTTAATGAGAGACAAAACAGACTCTGCCCCTGATTGCATTAATGTATCATTGCAGTATCCATCATGGTCATTGAGTGCTCTGTGTGAACTCTAAATGAGACCCAGTGTAATGTAAGAGTAACAGGAGAGACACTTCTGAGCTCATTAAAATAAACAGACTTCTGCTTCTGCTGCTGCTTTCCCACAGTCAGCTTGAGTTTTGCATGGTTACCTTGAAAACTCCTTATCGCTGCTATCATTAAGCTGGCTCATGGGCTTTCTCTTACAGTTCAAGCTGAGTTCTCTCACTTTGTCACGAGGAGAGGGGGAGTCCAGTAATTCAATGTCTGTCATTAGCTCCGACTCCTTCCAAGTACTTTTACACGACTTACGTTAGAACAAATAAAGAGCCAAGTGCAATGGCTTAACATTTCCTATATACTGCAAGGAACATACAGGAAAGACACAAAAAAATAGCAAGGTCAAAATTAATACAAATAAAATACATTCTGGCAACATTTTCCCACAACATAATATGAACAGGATGTGAGCTGACTTTTTTTAAAATATAATATTCTGCTCGTGACATTTGTGATACTTTCCTACATATGTTTGGCTTGAACTACAGATGTAAACTGTTATGGGATACAATGAGGGCACAGAGAAATGAAAACTGTTGTGTCTGTGGCGGCAGCATCAGAGTAAAACTTCATGATGAGGCACCTGAAAACATGCATGTTCACGGGCTGAACCTCAGAAAGATCGGTCAGTATTATACTGTATGTGATAGGCTCACTCTTTCAATATGAAATGCATACAGTGAGAGTTTAACAATAACTTGTTTTCAATGTAAATGGTTTAACATTAAGATGTGTTTTAGAACATCAAAATCTTTCCTCAAGAGGAAAATTGGTCTATCTAATAGACAAATATTCCATACTGTTGACTATATAAAGGTATATAGCACCATTGGTGGTGTCATGTCTTTATTGTTGACTTTGTTTATTTAAAGAGTTTGAAAATGTGTTTTAGGGAATATTTGGTGATTTTGTTTGGTGTCTGCCTGCTCAGACTGCAGCTGTATTTGTTGAGGGTCTCTAAAAACTACCCCAAAATAATGCCCAAGATTTTAAATGTTTATTAACAGCAATCCATTATGACCCATACCGCTGTCAAATAAATTAGTACTGATTATTATAAAATGTTGTTTACCCACATTTTACGAGCAGATTGGAAATTACATAGCTTAAATCTTTTAACAGTCAGTTATAGCTATTAGCTTTGGTGTGGTACCCAAGTCAAAGCGTATGTATTTATATTATGCATAGCCAAGATATTCATGGTGCTGTCAGTGTTTTTCCCTTCACGCATTTTTGTTTTATTATATCTTTTTTCATACTCGCATATCTTCATGTTGTGCTTTATCTTCTGTCCCATATTTTGGGATGATAACCCCAAAACATCCTGTTTACTAGAGTTATCGGGATCCGCAGTCTTGATCAACAAACTGACCAAGGTAGGGATCCAGATGTCTTTGGGAAATATATGAATAAATTCCAGATGTTAGGCGTCCAGCTACATCTCCTCCAGTCAACTTCCTCGCGGCTTTTCGAACCATAGCTCTCTGGTGAACGAGGGGGACAAGTGGAGCTGTAATCATGTTTTTAATTATCTTCGAGTCTTGCCACCTAGACAAAATTTGCACTGCCTCTGTCTTTCAGCCTGGCCTTTCGTCAGTGTGACTGGGCGATGAGCTCAGTGACAGAACTCTGGCGGAGATTTGCTATCACTAGGAAAGCCTCAGGAATGCTTCGGTAAAGAATTAAGTGTTTATACAGTAACAGACAATGAATATTCTTCCCATGTATGTGCCTGGTATACACACAATGTTTCACATCATTTATCAGTGCCGCAAAGGAATCAAGGCACATTCATTTTAAAGATCTTAATTCTAATTTCTAATTTTGCTAGACTGTAGGTGATGAGCAGTTACGGATGACACTTTATTAAACAGAGCTCCTCGGAGATTAATTATAGAGCACGGCAGACATTCCTTTCTTCTCCTGAATGTTCAACTCATTACTGTTGGTGTTAGCTACCAGGTTCCTATATTTATTCCAAAGAAAACATTGCAGCTGCTTCCAGAGTTGGGAGGGAAAAACATACATAGTTATTATACACTGGAGGATTTCTTACTGGGAAAACCTAAGACTCAGTCGGTCAGGAACTGTTCTCATAAAATACTTTTAAGATCCATGAAGGAAATTTGTATTTTCTTAGAACAAATGTGAGTTCATCAAAATAAATTAAATTTTCACTGAGGGAACATACGGTAGCCACGCTTTATTATGCTTGCGGAAATGGTCTTTGCAAGAATAATTCAATATGTGTGTCTGCCCATGCATGAGTGTGTGCACGTTGTGTGTGTATCAGTGCATGTGTGCCAATGTTCACAACTGTGTGAGGCAGATAAGGGTTTGAGTTCATTCAGTATTGCCAAAGGTATAATTGGTAACTTAGAAGGTATTCCTTTCACTACCATGCTACTTTATTCTTTAGTGACCCAAATGGTAAAGTTCTGGTTTCTTCTCATTCAGTGAGAAAAAAAAAAAACAACTCTTCCTCTTTCTACATTGTGAAAATGTCATCCAATCTAAATGGGATGTAAACAATGACATGCTGTATGTCATCAGAGGGGAAACTGGTTTGCCTAATTGCTACTTTTTTCTCTACTGTATCCATACCTTTATTTTTGCTTGCTACCTTGCAAAGCATGCAGAGTACATTGACTCGCTGGCTCCAGTTGGCTTTGTTTTGTCAAAGAGGGTCAGTTGCAGCATGGCGCTAATGTGATAGAACGATTGTAACTTGGATTTGGAAGTGAGGGCATAAAGACCAAACTAAAACTGACAAACACATTTTCAAAGTTGGGATTCGGTGATGAGAATGTTAGAGCAAGCTAATGGCTAAATTGATATAAATTGGCATAGATGTATATTCACTTATTGTTGTATCAATGGGCACACGGTTGTTAGAACTTGTTCGAACTTCCATTGGCCACAGTGACAAACAAATTTTGTCACAGACACACACGTTATGTGCCAAAGCTTCAAAGAGGGAATGTCTGTGAATCTCAGGCCTGTAATCAACCACTGTTGACAGGAGTATGGTGTCAGGCCCTGACAGCAGAATAAAGGCAGAGTGCGCTCCTTGTTTTGGGAGGAAGTTACTCATGTCCTCACATACGCTGATGACAAGGAAGAGGTGTTTGTACCAATCTGACATGTATTTAATGCAGTCAGAGATCACACATACAGACAGCCGCGCACTTGTGCACACACAAAGGCACATGAAGAGGCCTCGCCCACCTGCAATGCAGGACTTCCAAACTACTATCAGCTGCTTTATATTAACAAACCGTGGCACAAAAGCGGTGATGAGTCAGCTATTCCAAACACACTTGAAATGCTCCCCAGAGTGGCTTATTACAGGCCATCAGGACAGATAGGCAAGAGAGGGGAGTGGAAAGGGAGGGGCGTAAGAGGGAAACTAGAGGGAGACAGAGGGAAGGTAAGAGATACACAGTTGATAACATCATATATGAAGACATATGAGGACGAGGGGAGAGGAGAGCGGAGGGAGGAGAAGATGACTGCTCTTTCAAATTATAAAAGCAGCAGCAGCAGCTGCTAGAGAGGCGCCACACATTTGTCAGGATCTAATCTAAGAGTAGCATCAGGACACAGACTACATCTGAAGAGACAGAGTCTCCCCTTTGTTTTAATGAGCCCTTTCAATCACCTCTGTCTTTGTCTTTAATTTGCAAAAGGTGAGTAATAAAGCCAGTGGACGATCAAACTCGAAAGGGAAGGTAGTACATTTTAAATGTTCTCATACGCGCTGCTGTCACTCAGCATTAACAAGTTCAGTTGCAGACAATTGTTAATCACACACACACACACACACACACACACACACACACACACACACACACACACACACACACACACACACACACACACACACACACACACACACACACACACACACACACACACACACACCATCTTCAGTTGTGTGCAGATGGTCAGAGCTGCAGAGGCCAACTAGCCAGACATCTATGCTGCTTTTCTTCTTCTTCTTCTTTTGGCAAACATTAAAAGGGGGGAGAAGATGTATTTGGCCACAGTGGTGGGACAAATCCCAAGGTGATCTAAAATAAGCCAAACATAAATGTCGCCATTGATTAAGATGTTTGTGTCTAGACTGAGGAAAATTTACAAAGGTACAATTCCAGAGATGAAGGGCAAAATAGAGAACATTATTCAAGGTGACGTTCGAGAAATGCTGAGGGACAGTTTTACAATCTCAATCATTTTCAGTAATTTGCAAATCATTCAAATTATATTTATCCACATACAGTACGTCTGTGGCAATCATCTATTTCTGCCCCAAACACTGCAAATGGTCTTCTCTAAATGAAAAGAGGGAGGCCTGGTACAGTTCATACAACTTTTTGCTGACAGCATCTCTGCCTCTTTCGGTGATTGCAAGACTAAATTTGGTATCACGGAGGCAGCGCAGACATAAATCATAAGGAAAAATCTCAATTTCACCAAATTATTTCAATAAAGCCCATTCACCATGCTGACATTTCAGCCTGGCGGTCTTCATCAGTGCATGGAGGAAACTGGAGGTTCAGTCATTTATACACAGGAAATGGCAAGTGGTTGGCCCACAAGACTAAATTTAACACTCCACAGTCTTGTTTATCTATTATTTTTTTTCAGAACTGCAACTTTACGGGCTATTATATCCTTAATTTTCCTCGCACACCACCAAAACATTGATAAAAAAATAACTTTAATTTTTCAATGTAATCCATAGTATCTGGAGAAAGTATCATAACATGCCAATTATTTTAACATTTAGTAAACTACTTATTAGATAAAGTAGCAAATACACACATGTGAATGGAATATATTATGAAAATATCAACAATAGTAAATAATTATTGGATTTAAACATTATAATTTCATCCTCATTATCGCCTCCCTTCCCAGTTGATATTTACAACTCTGGTGTTCCCTACTTTCATACATTTCACAAACACAAAACTTACTCCTAAGGACACCATGACTCGGGATGAAATGAAGGAAAACATATTTAAAGCCTTTGAACAGACTTAATTTTAAAATGTACATTTACATTTCTCAACTCTTCATTCACGCAAGCTCACAAGTTTTACTTAAGGTGCATCAGGGAGATTTGGTGACACCATCCAATTATTTTACGAGTATGAGGAGCGTTTTGAAAACATGGCGGCTGGGCTTTTAATTAAGAAGCCAAGGAAGCTGCTTGTAGCTAATCTCTGGTGGCTTTTATTCGGAAACCTTTCCTTTCATCTGCAAGCCTTGTATATGCTATGAGGAAAAGAGAGTGGTGCTCGGACTGACTGTGTTTACTGCCTGTTTATCTAAGTGGGCATGTGGGGGGGCTGGAGTGTGACAGTAGGTCAAACCACACACAGCGAGAGGGCTCCACGAACTCAAGAGGACCACGAAATGTGATGAGATTTTACAACCACGGCCTCATCTACGACTACTGCTGCAGCCGCTGCCACACACACGTACACAAACCTCGATAAATTTGAAGTAGCAGGCAGACATAAAGTACGTACCCCCGACTGAGAGTGATGAGAGTTTATTACTACTGTTAAGACCAGGTGCCCTGAGCATGAAGACAAGCTGAGGTTGCTTCTGGACCTCAAAGAAAGGTGAGTGAAAAAAAATAATAATAATAAGGTCAATGTAGTATAAACGAGTTTGTTAGACTGAATCTTTTGCACTTGGTTTAAAGGCTGCGGTTAAAACAGATGAATAATATTTTAAGATTTAGAATCACCTGGCAGTCTTATTTCCAAAAACCCAATCACTGTTTTACTAAGTACTGCAGAAAAAACAAAATGTGATTAAATGCTGTTTAAACCTTTACTCACAGTGTAGCTATGAAAATATCAGAGAAAGTTACTTTCTGGCACATGGCTATACTGTTAGAGTGCTACCTGTGTGATCTATCTTTGGCACTGGTGCCGACACAGAGGGCTGCTTTGTGCCCACTTAGGGGAAAAAGAAAGTGGGGGATACAGGGAAAAGCCACTAGCGACGGGCAAATCAAAGGGAAGCAGTCCGGTTTGTTTTCTCACAGTGCAAGGAGAGAGCGAAAAAAGTCTAAATAAAATAAACGTTTAATTTGACTGAAATTGGAGGCAACAAGCAGCGCTGTAAGAGAGGGCTGTGAAGTGTGATTTCTTGCGGTTTGGGTTAATCCTGATTGAGGAGCCCCTGAGTTGAAATGTCAGCAATATGAGACTAAAACAAAAATAATTACATCTAGGGATAATGAATACAACTGCCTGGGGCACAAGCATACAAAGAGACTTGAGAGAAAAAGAAAGAAAGAAAGAAGAAAGGCATAAAGAATGACTGAAATGTAGAGTAGACCCATTTTTGGTTTTATTTAGTTTGTCGCACATGACATCTCTTTAACAAAATAATCAATTCATTACTTGCCATCCTAATAAAATAACTGTCCATATGATCATTTGTTATATTTTGGACACTATCATCCCTCAAAATACCCTGTAACTTAGAATTTTATTAAACAAAAAAATAAACATTAAGTATGGCATCATCACACCACTATTTAAACTACTGCTTTACCTCACTGGCTTACAGCGTCTCTCGTCAACATGCTTTCATCTGTGCTCTTATGTTGAAAGAGACTATCTCAGCTTTGAGGGCAGTGCGTGTTACAATAACACTCGCCTCTGATGCCAAGAGGCACCTGCATACCACACAGCTTTACCCAAAGCATGAGTCTGCCCTGATAACACAGAATTGAGATAAGAGTCTTAATTAAATATTATGATATCTCTTTGTTTTGTTTTTTTCAAACGCGTTGTTGCTGCTGTTTGTGCAAATTCAAAGTATTTGAAGAAAAGACAAAGAAAGACAGTGAACATTACTGAAACAGCTCAGTAAAAGTGCATAGAATGTCACATGTAGATAGAGCAGCTATGTGAACAACTTTAAAAAATTAGAGGCTACTAAATGATGTTCAAGTATCAGTAATGAAAAACTGTTGGCTGGTGTTCCCTCTGTGTTTTGTACGACCTGTGCACAGCTGCTTGGAATGTGTCCAGGCGGGGAGCCCCACAGAGACACCAAGCCACATCAAAAGAGCACCAGGAAAAAGAATATGATAATCAGTCTTCATGGAGAGACAACGGGACCTCCCTCCATCCGAGCATTACTTCATAAAAACAATCTCCACTGTTAACTCTGTTCTTTTTTTAATTGAAGTGTAGTTAATCTTAATTTATACACTACAGATGCTCAAGTACGTTCACTCACAGATACAATCTTAACGATGACATTCAAAGACTTGGCAACCCACTAGACCTCCACATCACCACAAACTCAGAGTCACTATGCACTGTTCACGACTCACTCGGTGGCCAAATAACCAACATTTTTTTCCGTCTGTGACGCAGACCTGTAATGCCACCACTTGCCTGAATGAAAAACAGGGAATTCACAGTAACTGACTGCATTAATACTGTTACACTTTTGCTGAAGTGAATTTGGTTACGGAGTTTGATGGGGGTGTACTTTTATTATTCCGAGGTCTGAATTTAGAGGAACCAGCAGTGTCTAACAGCACCAGTAAGAGCACAGTAATAAAGACAAACTACAGTCAAGGGATCTCAAGCCAAGGAAGGTTATTAATGTTCTGCATTATTTCTTTTATTTTAGAGAATTGTGTTCTGCTTGTTTATGGAACAAGACAGGGATGCAAAACAACTTAATGGAAGTGGCTAAATAGTTTTAAAGGGCTGCCGTGAGCTTTGATTATATTTTAAGTTGCATATACTCAGACACTTGGACAGTACTTTGTCCAGTTTATGGTCACGCTGGTCTTCTGGTGAGTGTACACTACGAGGTCTAACAAAGCATGAGCAGCACTTAAATGTACACCCACAGAGAAAGGTTTCTGTAAGGAAGAGAAACTTTGAAGCTACATCAACTATATCAAAAACAAACCTCAATTTGCACATACACAAAGTTGACATGCAGAAGGAAAGTTTCTGAAATGTTTTGGATTTATTTCACAAATCCATCTGGAAAATATCACTTTGAAGATGTACGGAAAGGGAACACACTTTAAAACAGCCCAGAGTATGAATGGGCTAAAATCACATCCTCAGTGAATGAATCAGATTTTATTCATTTATGTATTTTTGTGCTGAATGTGTCAAATCTAAACCTTTTTTTTTTTTAAGGGCATGAAAAGCAGCATTCGAGGCATGTTACTGCTAAAGGGCAAAATGGGCCACTGTGGCTAACTCAACCTATGCTAAAAGCAAAAGCCAAATGCAAGTAAAGTAATGGCAAAGAGTGAGAGTAAAGTAATGGACATCTTCTGCACGAGCTGGTAGTAGTTACTTCCTGTTTTTGTCACAACTAGAAAGTCAATGATTTATTCTGACTAAAAATCAAGGTGGAATTGAGATAATTAAAATAGGAAGGATTTCAGACTTGGAGGATTTCAAATCAATGAGGTCAAGCTGCATTACGACGTTAAAGTTCCACTGTATGTACAGCAAACGAAGTGCAGAATCAGGACACAGAGACAAACAAAACATCTTGTTGTGAAAGGAGCAGTACCAGTCCGGCTGGTACCACCAAGCAGGTCACATTCAAAGTCACTTTTATCAATTTTCTTCAACCATTTTGCTATTCAGTCTGCACTTTCAACCACATCTGTATACCAGTTGCTGCCATGTGATTGACTGAATTGATATTTCGATTGATGGGCAGATAAACAGGGGTAGCACACGAGATAGTGTCTCCATTTGATTATCACAACAGCCAGTAAGGTACAATGCTAATAAAAACACAACTTTTATTTTACTTTTTTGGCAATATTAGTAATCCCAGACACTGAGGTCATCCTACGGTCCCAACCTCTTTTTCTTTCTCTCCCACTCTCAAGGTCCTCCTAGTTTTCTTGTCATCCCAGCCCACCATAAAGTTGAGGGAATGTGGACATAACCAGTGAAGCTGCTGGCTCACCCCACGGCGACCTACTTCAAATGCTTTATTACGTCTGATTGTATCTCATTCACTTAACCACAAACTTGCTCCCAGTAAAGTCCACGATACCTCTGAAAAATCTGCTGTGGTCAAAAGTACATCCACAGTACACAGAAAAACTACATAAGGTCGGTAACGCTCCACTGTACCTGCTAAGTAAGTACAATCCTGTCCAAGGGTTTTGTTTTAAATACAAGTCTCATCAAATTGGGGCTTCAAAAACAAAAATGTGATGGGGTTGTTCAGGTTTGGTCAAAATGACTCACCCTTTAAAAGAAAGGTCATTAAAGAAGGTATTACAAAACAAGTTGCCCTGGCATCATGGTCAGGCATTACAAATCTAAGACGTTCATGGAGGCAAACTTATTGATTTAAACAACCAAACAAAAATGTCCAATATAAAAATATCTATCTGCATTTAATTACTTGAATTACAATTGAAGATTAATTACATTATATTTACACACACCATTTATTGACAGGTTAATTATGAATGCCTTATTTCAAGGGATGTAACTGCAGCAAGGTGTAAAGATAAAATGGATGGGACTGAATGTCTGTATGTAAATAAGAATAAAAAATACCTGACACTGTAAAAGCTATCCACTTAAATTAGTGAGATACTAAAAGAGTCTGGAATTCACAGGGCTTGGACTTTCACATTACTTTGGGTTCAAGTTGTAACAAAATCTACTTGTTTTGGACAATATACCACAATCTCAAAGTCTAATAATTTTGCACTGCAATATTTATGATTGACAGAAAAGGCTTGGCTCTGTAAAGTAAACAATTCTGAAGACAGGCTGAGATGAAAATCACCCTCGGAGAATCGCAAGACCACATCTCAGGAAAGATCCATGAATTCATGTCACTTTACAATGCAAAGGGGACATTGTTTATCGAGGCGGTATCTTTTCATCTCTTCTGCAACACCTCTTTCATTTAACAGGATCAAAAAAAAAATGAGTCATGATTCAGGCAGGCCAACATCGAGTGATATCTAGGAGACTTATTAGGGGAGTGACATTTAAAAAGAGTTCAGAAAGTCACACCTGAATTTAGAGGGAATGGGTGGCCACATTGTGTTCCTCCCCTTTTTTACAGGAATCTCCCTTTCCTCCGAGTATTCTTGTTCTTTTATTACAGATCAAATTTGTAGGATCCTAAAAAATTTGCATTACACCATTGCAGAAGAACAAAACAGCAAGTCAAAACACGCCACAGCAAATTGCTAAACGCGACATTAGCTTCTACCAGAGAGGATACCACTGGGCAACACCAGTGATTGCTGACTGGATGAAGGTACTGGGCATCTTTTGAACCAGAAAAATGCTACCTTGACACAATTTCAAAACATGAGCAACACTAATTGCACATTTATTGTTGGTTGGCTATCGGAAAGTAACTGTTGTAGGCACAGAGGGAACTTAGTCAGCATGAAAGGTTTAGGCATTGTAACCTTATTAACCATTTTTTTAACCTTTCAGTATTTCAACTCATTTATTTAGACATTCCAGAAACTCAGACACATGTGTGACACCCTCTTTCCCCACCCGCACCAGGCTGGGGTTTATTTAATTAGAAAATCACCCTCCCCATGTTGAACATACCTCCAATATTGTCATCACCAAATATTTATTTGTAAAGGAAAGGCCCTCTGAATGGTCGCATTCCTTTGACTTACTGGGTATGTGCGCACAAACAAACTCACACGCCCAAAGCTTCATGTGTTGATGAGAGACTTTTGTATGTGTGCATGCACGTGTATAATATATATTATATATGTATGTATGTATGTATAAGATGGGTAGAGTCTGTGTGTGTGTGTGATCTGAAACCTTATCTTAACATTACAAATCATCTTAAAGTAAAAAAAAAAAAAAGTACCACCCTTGTGTTTATTCTATGTATTAAAATTATTTCAGGAAGACTTGACAACTCTTTTCCACATTTGCAAAGTCATCCATATTTTGTGGCAATATGTCACTCTATAACTTATCCATACTAGGCCTTAAACTGTTAAACTGTTTGACAGAACAGAAAAGTGGAAGTACTGGAAATAGTAAAAAAAAAAAAAAAAAAAATCCAGGATTTGTTTTCTTTACTTGATTAAGAGAAGTGTATAAAGACACACTCATCAGTGGGGGAGGGGTTTTTTTTTTAACAAAATGGAATGCAGACCACAAGGGGGCAGTGATGTAGCAAGGACTTTGTAAAGGTCTTTGTTGCATCATTAGAGGCAAGAGGCAAGAGGCAAGGATGGCCTGAGGAATGCTATGTATATGAAGGCACAAAAAAAGATCAGGAAAAAGTTCCAAGAGTTCCAAGATTTAGATTCAAATGAGAAATGAAGGGGGAGCAGATGGAGAAAGAGACAAGAGGAACATGCATTGAAAAGAATTTTGTATGGTTATGACATAAATATAACTGTGGAGAAAACAGGAAATAACAGTAAAGATTAGAGCCACTAAGTGTCAAACAAAACCGAGCCGCTTGAATACAATAAGCCCCTTTGGAAGACCACCCAGCCTGCTCTCACCTTTAAACTACAAACTTTAGATTAATTTGTAAACTTAACCACAGTTCCAAACAGGCCACCAAATAACAGCTCTTTGACCTTTCCACTTCTGAATGCCGTCCAACATTCTAACAAACCAAACCAAACAATAAAATCCTTATTTAGATGGCGTACTAAAAATATTAAATCCAGTGCGCCAGCGCATCCCTTTGATTAACCGTCCACTGAAACCCAGATGTGTGTACATACACAAACAAGACCTACTGGCCTCCCAAAGAGCTGTCCCAATAAAACCACGGCTCCCAGAGGGAGGAGCCCTGGTGTCTCTGTAGTGACCCATTCCTTTAACAGGCCTGGAGATGTGACTACTACATGAGGCTGCTTGGTCCTGAATATACACACGGCACAAGAGTTTGCGTGACCTCTTGGGTACTTTGACTGCTCAGCGACCGCACCAACCATATAAGTTCTGCATCAGACCATGTGCTTAGTTTGTAGGCCTCTTAAAACCATTTAAGGGTGAGAATCCAAACGTGTCTAACTTTCTAGTTCATACGCCTATTTATGACACAATATATACTAACAAAGTTGTGACTTTGTTGTTTATATTTTTAATTAGATATAGGACAGAGGCAACAAAAGCATTCGAGTAAAAGCATTTCACTGGGAAATAGCCTGACCATTAGCAGGTTAACACATAAGCCAGTGGATGTGGTTATGGAAGCAGGGCGTTTTGTAAATGGAATTACATCTGCTTGCTTGCACGGCTGAAGCCTCAACTGCCTGGCCACTAAATAAATGTCAAACACTGCAGTACCGTAAGTGGATATTTCTGGAAGACAATCATGGAAATGCTGTGAAAGGAAGACTTAAAATCTTACTTCACATTCCACAACAAAGATATGGCTGCGACAGTTTGTTTACTGGCCGTAGGATTTTCTTTCAAACATTCTGTCATGGTTCATACGGTCTCTGTCACAAAGCACTTCTCGATTTCCACTGTCTATGTGTGTGACATTTCTGCAAACCAGATGTTTGATTGTTGGTCTGTTTGTCTGTCTTGATACCCCGGACTGAACTTGCTTTTATATGTTTCCCTACCTCAGAGTGTTTTTCTCCAGCTCTGCATCCCTGTGTTCAAGCTGCAAAGGTAAACCAAACACAAAGCCAAAGGGGACAGTATCCGGTTTAATACATGTGGCCAAAACAGAGACACACACTCATATAAAATGAAGTTTTGTTTTAGCACTTGTTAGCAATCAAGAAAAGCTGCTTATTACACCAACTTTACAAAATATAGGTACAGAGCAACTGATTTTTCTGACAGTTATGTATGCATGTGAGAGACCAAGATCGATATTAATGATCATTTGAATTTGGTTCTTTTACAATAAATTGATCATTGTAGTCTCTGCAAATACTTGTAGTTGTTTAATTATGTTCTTCATGTATGCAGACAAGATAGAAGATACCGTCCCCTCACTGTGATCAGGATTTGTAAGATTTTTATATACTTAGTTCAAAAGCTACTAGCAATTACTCACATATATGTAAGTAAGGACAACAAATGGCAATTAATTACCACTCTATTTAACATCCAAATTATGTCAAGCATGGCAGTTTTGGTGCAATATACCAGCCTCCCTCTCCTTCTTTCCTGAGTCTTGATTGGTATGGAAGTTTTCACGCAGAAGGCCAGGATTTGCAGAAGGAACGCTTTGTTTGGACTAATTTCCTAAACATAAAAAATACATATTATTTGGTGGGATTAATGTCAGTAGTGATGCGTTTCAATATGAATCGGAAATTATACCAAGATGAGCTGACTTTAGAGACTATTTAGAAATGCGTATTTTTGAGAACACATTTTTGAAAACACATAAGACAAACTGTTATGGCAAGATGTTTGCTGACAACCAGTCAATGATGACACCGTTTCACCATTTCCGTCTGTCTGTATGTCTGTCTGACAAGCGTCTCCAGCACCCTGCTGCTCTTTGCTGTTCTTCCCCTCCCATGGCACTGATGACCCCAAGTTTACACATGGGACAAAGGCAGGGGGCTCCAGAACGCCCCTTGCAATGTCCTTCTACATCTCTGAATCTATGGTAGCTCTCTTTCGGGTTGATCCGCACCCACATATTCAAACTACCACCTACCGTGTGGGCACAAGCAGAGTGGCTCTGTTGAGTGTCAAGATAAGGCGTGTTGGTTTCAACAAGATCTCCTCAAGTGTGATTCCTACATAGAAATTAGAGATATCCTTTACCTCAGCATGTTTTCACCATTCAAACTTGGATAAGCCAAAAGGCAAAACTGACTTAATTAATTAGTAATAAACCTTGAACAAGGTATCTGTCTGGCTCTGGGTGCTGTGGCTGAAAGTTCTCTGTGGCATGAAAGGAAGCTCCTGGGAGGGTTCCTGATAGCACTGAGGTCTGCGCGCTGATAATAGAGGTGTGAACAGCAGTGTAAGCCTGTCACTGCAGGGGGCAGAAGTGACTGACCCTCAGAGGTTAGAGGGTTATATGCTTGAGGAACTGGCCTCCGAAGAACCAGCCAATGTTAGACTGGCTGCAAACTAAACCTGGTTGCGATAACACAATACAGGACTGTACAGTATTTGCAGTCTAATTTCACTTAAGGAGTTTACAGAGATTGATGTTATTGTTAGATCGCTGCAGGACGTGATTAAAGTTGAGCGAGTTTAATTCTTATTTCACCACAGCTAGTTGCTTCACTTGTGGATGCCAGCTGTGGAGCAAAGAGTCATAAAAACCTGGGTCTTCAAGAATGCAGCACTTTTGGTATTTTTTTGTCCTTGCAGTTGACGGACATTGTGCATTGAGTGCTTTTTTTGTATGTTTGTTTCTGAGTATAACTGAGTGGTAACGTTGCTACAGCAGGGACGTATAAAGTAAGGCGATAAAGTCAGCATACTAAAGTGAATCTTGAGTTACAATTTAAGTTTACTGTCTTATTTCATTTTATTAAATGCAATGGTTTTTTTTTAATATCCTGGAAGCATTCGTACAAGAAAAACATCTCAGGCCTGGTGCCCACCTTGAACCGCTCTACATCGCCATGTCATAAATCTAACATGTAACTCGATGATACGGTCCCTTTGCTTACCACGCCAGCCCCACAGCTTCTTATCACACCGTCGCACTTTCAGTCCCCTCCTACTTCAAACACCCCCACAGGTTGTGGAAAAGCACGACAGCATGACCTTTGACACCTTAAGAAAAAGGCATTAAAGAGCCTCTTGAGCAAAACTGACGGACTGGGCAGATTGGAATGACAGGGCGACTCAATGACTGGCCCAGAGGCTAAAAGGGATCCAAAAGCAGTGGCGCTGAAATGCCGCCGCCAACACACTGAAGGCGGCCGAGGTGGTGGGAGAGTGTTGGCCATCACAGAGCTTATGGATTAGCCTGCCTTATTAGTTCACTATAGGAGCCTTCCACTCTTCTGAAACTGTGACATGCCTCTTTACTCTGCTTTGCGACTTTACACCCAGTTTCAAACGAGCAAAGTGTCTGTCAAACGCAGTTAAAGGTGAAAGGGTGAAAGTAATTAAATCATCCTGTAATGCTGGAGAACTTAACAAGTGCTGCCAAGCTTGGCAACTAAGAGGCTCACACACCCGGACGCCCACCAGCCTCAGAAAACACACACAGGCGCACATGTGAAAAAGTGCAATGGCATCATAAGAGATTGTTCTGCTTCCAAGGTCGCCACAACAAAACTCAGCATGAGCAGATGTCTGCGCACATAAAAGTTTTTTTTTTTTTTTTTTTTAACGTAAGGATTTGCAACAAACAAGAGAGTGACAGCAGGGTGAAATACAATCAAAGCGCGCCAAAGGGGCAACAATGCACTCACACAACACTACACTTAGCATAGTTAAAATAAGATCTGCATCATGTCTTTGTATGTAAGATAAAGACTTAACATCAGTAAGTTTTAGTAAGACCCAGAGCTGAACAATTAATTGCTTTTGCATTAACCGTGGGAGATGAAATGTTTTTTTGTTTTTTTTAACAAACTAGGCTTTTTAAACTTTGAGGTGCGTAGTTTGCAGTGTTCAAATTAGTGTTGTGTTGCATTTATGTCATTCTTGACTTCAGTTGCTGCATATCCACTGGCTGCTGAACCTCAGATCGCGATTTGCTGGGAACCTTCCTGTCAACATCTGCAACACAGCAGTAATGCTATTCAGTACAAGAGCATTCTAATTCCTGTGTGTTTTTTTTTTCATCTTGCGATTGTGAAATCTGGAATTGAACTGTGACTTTTAGTTGGCCCAACAAATATTTCTTTCCACAAATACAACTGCAGTTATGTTTATTTTGACATTATCCAGTCCATTCCATCATATGGTATAGATTTTTTTTTTTTCAACAATAGTAAAAAAAAAAAAAGAAAAGTCCTAAAAATATTTCATTAAAATTCAAATTGAATGACTAAGCCGTAGAGTCATATCCAATTCTCTGAACAAGGTGCAGCCCCCGCTGCATTCTGGCCTCCTACCTGCACATCACCACACATGTAGATGAGTCATCTATCTCCCAGTGTGCAGAGGCATGCTGGATTTAGTGTCTGCACCTGGCCAGAGATCATCCGCCCAGCCAGAAACCAGGCCTCACACTGACAATTTAAAACAGTGCAGGCTCATTCAGCAGTCAATCAGGAGTCTTCACATCCTCCCCTTAGGAGAGCTGTCACAGACCCCTCTTAGTTACTACGCACAGATCCAACACCGTTGCACTTTGCTCCTTGTTGCATATAACGACTCCTGTGTCAACACATTACAACGCGCAGGGATTTTAAATGAATCCAAAGCAATACGTTCACATCAACAAAAACTGAAATGGATGATTATATCTATGAGATTGCTGGCAAAAACAACTTCTGTCTTCCTTCTAAATTACTTTCCGTCAATGACATTTAATGAAGTGAAATAAATAAAAGCACCCTCTAACCCCCTTTGGTTTGATGCTATAATAAAACTAAAGTACTTCCATATTGTGTGGGGCTGACGGAGGCTTCTGAGACTTTAACCAGCAGCTATGTGCTTGTTGGTGAAGTGAAAGCCTCTGTGGTTAATTGTGTACATCAAATTGTACATTTAGCATGCTTTAATCAGCATGCATTCCTTGGCCATGAAGACAGTTTGGTTTCAAGGGATTTAAGTGCTCAGCCTGAACTGTTGTTTTGCTGCCAAAGAGTGCGGAAACAAAAGAGGGCAATTTTTCAGGAATACACAAAAGCAGATAAAAAAAAGACGAAGAAGTTTTTAGTCAACTCCTCTGCATTCATCTGACCTGCAATCAGGTGACTTGGACACCTGTTGGTGACTGGAAAGTGTTTTCCTTGATTCAGGGTATTTACGTTTGCTTTCCAATGTCTAAATTGAAAGTATGTCGTATCAGAGATGTTTTGATTCTAGGACAGTCCCTGCTGAATTCTCACTTTACATAAAAAAAAAAAAATACATACATTCACACAGACAAATAAGTAAACATGCAGGAAACACTGCAAGTAATAATGTATTACTTACTTATTAATCAATAGATGCTAATTTATAGGCATACTCACAGTCGACTCAGTCAGCTGAGGTGCCAAAATAGGGGCTCAAAGCTCGAGGGCCCCGCAGCAAGTCCTCACCTTTGCTTTGACATTTACAAAAACAGGCACAAAGATTGTGTAGATGTGTCAAACCTCTAGTCAAGTCCAGACATTTTGCGGAGACTGATCGCTGATTGAGGTAATGCACATTGTGGCTGGAGACACACATTAGCCGCAGCTTTCAAAACACAGGGTCATATTTCGTGGTAAAATGTTTTCCTTATTAATTCTGGTAATGAGTGTGTTGCCAGGTTGGTCCGTCTCCATTCCCCTCCCGTGCTTTCACTCCGATCTCACAGAGATCAAGATGTCAGAAAGGGTGTTTATGAGTCATGATATAATGACATAATGACAACCTTTGGGTTTGGAGTAATTTTGCTATTTCTCTTCCTTTGAGAGTAAAAGAATTCCCAGCGAAGGAAATGGTGTCAGTGACTAGCCAAAACTGATGCCAGTATAGATAATGCCAACATTGCCGATTCATTTGAGGCGCGCATGTTAACACGTCAATGTGGACACAAGCTTATGGAAAGGAAATCAAATTAAAAGGCAGCAAATTAGAAAAAAATAAAAATTTGTTGGGAAACTGACTATCAATATTCAAGGTATAAAGGCAAATGATTGATGTCGGGGCTGTTTTTTATTATAATAAAAAACAGAAACAAATAAAATGTGAAACCCAGAGACAAGTCATAAAAGTGAGGGTGATATTGATGACTTTGATGCCTCCAAAGGCACTGAAGCTCAAGTTACTAAAAATGGCCATGTAGTGTTGGAGGTGTTCTCACCCGAGACAACATAATTCTTTCCTCCTCATAGCCTCTGTCACCAGAGACTGCACCGAATGGATCTCCCAATCTGCCCACCAAATCTGTTCCGTTGACTGCATACATTAACATTCCACCACAAACTGGTAGGAGAGTGAATGAAGGTTAAGTGGGGTGAGGGGGTACTGGGGTAAGAGAGAGCCAGGATAAATTTAAGAAATTGAGATTAGAAAAGAAGTGCAAATGGGCAGATGTTTTGAGTGTTGGGGAAGGCGGGGGGGTCAGGGGGAAGAAGCAGGAGTTAAAAAGGGAGGGTGAAAGGATGTGATGACTCACCCAAAAAACAGAGAGAGTAATGGAAGAGGGGGACAAGGGTTACAGAGTGGGACAAGCCGGCAAAGTGATCTGGAACTGGTCAGTGGAGAGACGCACTAAATCACCAACAAATAGCACCTCTTGCTTGGGTCCCTAGTGATGGTGCCTATGTTTATGTGCGTGAATCATTGTGTATTTATAAATGGAGGAAATAAAACCTGCGTGCGCCTCAGGCCGCATGAATAGAAGTTTTGTAATTAATGAAAATATGGAATTTGAAAATTGAAGTGGGAAAAAGTGAACAAACATAAAAAAAAAATAAAAACCAATAGCAGGAAGAGTCTTGAACTAATTCAGGCTCATCAGGGGCTGACTGTGGGTCAGCAGTGGAGAGCATAAAGATTTGGTTGACATAAACCAGGCTGCTGAACAAGAACTCCCTCTCGCCATTATTGATCAGGACTGAGAAAAACCATCCCAAGTTGCACTGTGACACCAAGGTCAGCATAGTGTGGAGGCTCCCAACATGCCGATAAATCATTGTTTCCTGAATGATTTTAAATCCGCTTTAATTTATTTCACACGTCAGGTTGAATGTTAGACACTTTGAGTAGTAGTTTTTGTTTCACTCATCTAATATTCTATACGCCAGTAAGTATTTCATTTATCAATCAGTTTTGAAAAAAAAAACAAGTCAAGACAGGTTTAGACCTGATTAAAATTCTAGAGTGAACTCAAAAGACCCGCAGCTTTATGGTGAATCGAATCAAAGGGAGTATAGAATTGTATGTTTTATGCTTTGATTTAACCAAGACATTCAGACTGCATATGTGAAGAAAATAGAATGTATACTGAATAACTATGCTTTTGGGGCTTCTGAAAAAGTTCATGTTCATGTTCATGGAAAACTGAAGGACATACATGGGAGTTTACCATGACATGTTAAATTCTGTTGAAATTTCTCTATCACCAAATCAAACTCTGCTTATAACCATTAATAATATCCTGATCTAATCCTACATACAGCCATTTAATCTACAAAAATACAGGAGCTAAAACTAATCTGCACAAGGCAATGTCTCACTTCTACTGGACGGGTACATTCTTGACAGTCCATTTGACTTGTTCAAAACATCAACAGCAGCTGGACTGTCAATGACATCACAACATCCTTGCAGTATTATTGTACGAAGTAAAAACAAAGTCAAAAAAAAGTTCTTACTAACGGTTATTTTGCCATTTGCTGAACCAAGATACTTTACCTCCTCTCACCTGTAAAGTACTGTATTACAGAACCAAAAATGTGGAATCATATTTATAGGATAGATATTTGATTATTAACTGCAAAATGATATTATTCTATAATTTGGTTACAATTGAGATTGATTGAGATTGTCTGTGTGAGCAAGAAGGCCACCGACCTAATCTGTTCAAGAAGAAAAAAAATGATGCTAAACTGTGCTAACTGCTGGCATCAAATGTGTTTCTGAACACAAGCCAACCCTGAAAAAGATCCAAAGACCTTGTAATTGGTACTATTGAGACTCCTTTGTGCGGGTTATTGAAAGTGTGTGAGAATTAGGCAGTTATATGGTAGATTTTACCATTAGTGTGGGTTGTGTCACATTCCATTCTTTAATGAGCCTGACTGAATCCCCTCCTCCCCTTGGATCTGGTTCCTACCGGCTGATTCTGGTAATTATTATTCTGGTAACTTTGCATTTTTTTTTATTCAAAAACAATTGTGATAAATCTTTCTCACTGATACGATTTAAGAACTAAACCTAAAGCCTAATAACCATCAGTAGCCGAAGCAATTAAACTAATAACGTGTTGGTATGAGATTTGGAAAATGAAAAAAAATAAAACAATGTGAACTTTTCAATAGTTTTGTAATACATGAACTTATACTTTTGAGGAAGTTGTGCCTACTATCTAGATAGAAATGCATTTGTTTAACAGGGCAGCCTGGGAAAACACACGTGAAATACAGAAGAGGAGACAGGGAGAGTGGAGTTTAGGGAGGGTGGGAGAAGAAGCGAGGGAAGGGCATGGTACGCTGGAGGGGGTGCGCCACGGCAGCTCAGCTGTGAAGAAGCTAATGGGCTCTCATCCCCTTCCCACGCCCACCGCGTGTTTTCTGATGGCCACTCAAGCGGCGAGACACATATTGGTGTGGCTACTGGCACAGAACTCCAGAAGGCCTTGATGCAGCTTTACTGGGATGATTCTGCAGCTGTTTGAACTCTGGTTATACTGTATGTGACTAAAGAACTGGCAGAACATGAATCAGTAACTATCTCTTAATAATATGTGGAGGTGGTGAGTAAACTCGCTCACAGTTGTCACAACCATAATAACAGAAACGCAACACTGCACAAGGATTGACTGATCAAAATGCTGCATGGCTAAAATAATTATGTTAATTTTTGTCCCTGTCAATAAAGTTGGAATGGGAAGAAGAATGGAAGAGAATTATATACATACATATGTATATAGATAGATAGATAGATAGATAGATAGATAGATAGATAGATAGATAGATAGATATACAGATATACACATATATTTATACATATATTTATATATTTATACTACATATACACATATGTGTACACATATATATAGGGTGACTCTATATATATCTAAATACACATATGCAGATGTTTCAAAAGTAAAAGTGTACTGAATTCTTCTTCATACAATACAAAGTTGGATAACTAATAATCACTAATATATAAAAAAAAAAGATCCTAACAAACTATTACATATCAAAGAATTTACAATACATGTCAAATCAAACCAAAGTCTGTCTAATCTTATTGAAATGCATATTACTTCGGACAGTGCCCTGGCCCTTTGGAGTCCGTCTGGCCATTATCCCATCTAATTTGTGAGAATAAAACTCCAAGCCCCTGATTAGGTGATCCAGGGAAGCCAATTGTTTTGACTGTGCTGTGTGATGTTTGATCTGACTATGTGGAATGTTGCGACCTTTGATCCACTGACAACATTCAATTAGATAAGGTTAACTAATTTGACCTCCACCACCCCTGGTACTCGGCCGAGCACTGGATAAAGTGTAAACAGCTTGAAAGGCGCACGGTTAATCAGGAATACTGATGTCCACTTTAGCGTATCCCTGCACCAGCAACACCACACAAGGCCTTCTCTGCTTAGATGCTATGAAAAAAAAAAAAGAAAAAAGGGGGAGGAGGGCTGGGGGGATGGCGTTTCCACTAATATGAACTGAAGACATCAGAGGAAGAATGTACAGAGGCCTATGCTTCATGGACACATGGGAACTGTGACCTCATGGAAGCGTGGAGGCCAGCCTCAACGGCAACTTTAGCACAAGTCACACTCCAGTCCCACCCCGGCTGAGGCCTTTGGCGCTTATCCCCTTGTATCCATCAGCTACCCCATGGCCCTGAGCCTCACACTCCAGCCCGGCTTTAAGCACTGTGAGAGTGGCCTAAGTAGCCCAGCACTTTACAGATGAACAGCTCCAGTAATAGGGCATGATTGACCTCAATAACCAGCCGTGAGCGAGCGGGTTCCCTCGGGTCTAATCTCCACATTACCTGCTCTGTTTAACACACATTGACTGACAAGTCGGGATGACAATGGCTTGAAGATTTGGTACATTGGGGAAGGTCCTGGGTGTATGTTTTTACTTTTCTATTCCTTGAATATATTCATTTTCACATTGGAAACTGCAAAGGAACCAAAAGTTGCACTTTACCATTGATTGATTCTGTCCAGGCCTGTGGCTACAGAAGCCACTCTTATCACAATGATATTAGATGAACAAACTGCCTCAGAAGACAGTAGAGTTAATGTAGTGTTGGAGGCATTCTTTTAAAAAGAAGGCTTATCATCAAGGGAAAGTTCAAGGCAGCAGCTTAAAACCATCAAGTTGCTGTCAGAGAAGGCGAGACTGCTGACCTCACACTTAATGGAGTGAGTGGGCACATGCAAAGGAGGAAAAAGAGTATGATAGATGAACATATAAGTACTTTGGGCTTTTGAAAGATTGTAATGGAGGAGGCCGTCAAGGGAGATCCCAACATTCAAACTCTATCTACGGTGTCAGTACAACCTATTCAAAGGCTGTGGTGTCGGAGCTGAAACCATTTGATCATGTGGGCCAAGTGCGTCTGTGGTCAGATCAAAGTGAGGTGGCGCGTCATTCCCACCTGCTCTCATTAGTCATTTAGGTATAGCGGGTGCTGAATACAGTAAAACCCACCTGTTTCTGACTGCGGCACAAAGCTCTTTTATCAAGGCACACGGACAAACACAAAGTGTCTTCCTTTAAACTATTATTTCTCCGGCTCTCACATGTCTGAAATGCTTTCCGCCGTCTGCCTAATACAAGAAAAAGTGATTGCGAGAAAAGCTGCCTTGATAGCTATTAGAGAGCCAAATGTGTTTCGTGTTACAGTGCCCAGGAAAATCACCAAAGATTAATTCCATGTAACGTTCATAATCCCCCCCCAAAAAAAAAAAATGTTTAAATTAAGATTAAAGATCACTTTGTTCCTCCATTCCCACAGCCCACAGGGTATGGTAAAGAGATCAAAACTTGAGGGCTTCATACGGAACATCTTTAACATTTGCTCCCCTCTCTGTGCGCTTGATTAAATGTAACATTTTGAGATCCCGGAGTTCTGAGAAAAGCATAAATCATTGTCTCGCAGCTGCTGGCGTGCCTGGGGAAAACACATGCTTTCCCTCACTCTCTCTCACTCTTTTTGTCTTCCGTCTGATCATAAAGCCCACCCGACTTGTTGGTCCCGCCTCCTCCGCTGCGGGTGAGGATGGGAGGGCGGCGAGGAGTGGGGAGGGGTCACCTGCAGTCTGTCTCTTGCCATAAGTTTCGGTATAAACTCCAGCGTCTCACACGCCCTCTCACCCTCGACTCCCTTGGCCTCCTCCAAAGCTCCATTCCCCTCCCCCTCCCCCACCACCACCCCTTTAGCCTTTCCCACCCATCAGCAGCGACAGGCCCAGGACCAAGCGGCTGCTCATCAACCAGTCGGCCTGCCACTGTCCAGGGATCAAACGAATGATGCTGTCTGTTGAGTAGCACTGACACATTTCACAAAGTGCAACACTGAGGATCATTGCAAATAACTTGGCTGTGCCATTTTTTGTTGTTGTTTGTTTTTCCTACCAATGGCGGTGGCAGGCTGTAACTTCAAAGAAAAGTGTTGAGAAGTTTTTTTTTAGACTGCCACATTATAGTAAGATAAGTTGCAGCTATTGGTTTTTAACAGTTTCCAATTGGAGGAAAACTTCATATCAATTTATGAATTTAAGTGATTGTAAATGAGTAACAAAGAGCGAACAATTTTTAAAACATCAAATGCAATAATAATAATAATAAAAAAAAATAAAATATAATAATAATAATAATAATAATAATAATAGTACATAATTTAATTCATTTTCCACTTGTAGGTTGTATGTTAGGACCTAATCATTGAGAGATTCCAGCACCTGCTAGGTCTGCATCCCAAACCATCGTCTTGGGGGAAAAAAAAACTTATTGAGTTGATTTATGCTTTCTTTTCAGCAAAAAAACTGACCATTCAAGTAAAACTAAAAGCAAACGATGTCTCGTGTAATTCAGTGGGTTTAAAATTCAGGCATTCTGGTAATTCCATCAGAAGATATATTGGCTTTTCTGAGCTTTGAAAAGGGAAAATTGTAAGCCACGGAGAAAATTCCTTCTGGGGTGAATTAGCAGATCCATAGGGAAAGTGCTGGTAATTTCCAGAGACTGTCACATCCTCTAAGAAATGAGATGGCACAGACATCACACATGCTGGACCAATGGGGACGCACTGAAAGCAAGCGGCTCTCCTCAATTTTAAATGAAATGCAGTCACTGCACACACACCGCAATGTGAAAGTAAGGTAAAGTGCCATGGCATGTGGTCATCCACATTTTAAACACTTCGTTGACTACAAGCTACTAGCTCCTTTTCGTTAAGTAAACATTATGCAAGAGACAGCTCCGACTGTGCCACTGTGGATGTGGCCTACTGGACAACAGCTATTTAAGGATTATGATGAGTGCGAGTAATTTAGTCACTCACATTTTGACTTGCTTCTGAATGTATAATAATAAAATTTAAAGAATTTGCTCCAAAAATACACCAGTTTCAAGACCACAAACTATTGAGTCTCTTAAGTTTGTCCTTTTGAGAACAAAGGGTGAATCACACTTCACACTTTTCATTGATGATGCACGGCATCCGTCATTCTATTACTGCTGCTCCACGAAACTCCCTGTCGCCCCAATGGTGGCTGCAGTTATGCATAACATTTTCATAAAACTAACATCCACTGAAATAACTTTTTTCACATTTCCCTTCGTTCTTGCTATTTTTGGTCGACATTGCAATTTGATGACGTGCTCTCCGTCATATGGTCAACAAGAATACAAGGGAAAGTAGAGGCAGAAGAGTTGCCGCACTCTTGGAAACCAGGCATAAACAAAAGCATGCATCACAAGTGTGACAAATGCCTCGAAAATCCCAAAAAGATTATTTAGAGGTACAATTTACCATTCGTGTCTCAACATGTAACATGATATACTTGTTTAATCAGAATTCATATTTCTTTAAAGCGATTGGATGTCGAGTTGTTTTCATCAAAATCGTCCAAATCCACAAATTGTGTATTTCATGTGACTACATGCATTTATTACATTATATAAGAAAGGCAAGAAGGGGGAAAAATACAAGAAAGAAAAATGAGTGTTGAGGTAGTTCTGTGGAGTGTAGGCCTGTAATACTAACATCTGCTGGATATGTTTTCAGTTCTTTTGAGAGTCAGAACATCAACCGCTTTCTCTCTTTCAGTTTAAAGCAGAAAAGATACTGTCTTTATGCGTCACTGCCATGTTGGAGTAATGACTTGCTCGCTAAATCAAAGAGATGGCCTGGGATCTTGAGTTCAACAGAGTCAAAACAGAGTTGTCTATGAACTAAAATCCTTCATAATGTGCGCGTTCTGTTCATAGAGGTCTTGGGCATTGTTTCACAAGCAATAGGACAATGATTGAGTGGAGGACAGTTGAATTTCTGTTTGGGGACAACCTCCCAAATCCACTTCCTCTGCACAATACTCATCCTCTACACAAGCTGCAGATAAAGTTGCATCAACTTCTCAAGAGGCCAGCACAAACCACCAGAGGCCAACTAAAATGCAATTTCAGTGCTGACATGTTTAAGGCCCAGGGGTCTGAAGTATATTTCAGGGTCTAGTTTGATGCTTGCACATGCCAAACCCAAACAATGAATCCCTACAGCCCTAGTATTAAAATTGATGTACAACTGTAGTCCTGAAGATGACTTAGAAAAATACTGGAGGTATATTCTTTCAAACTGTCAGCCTCGACTTCTCTTGTATCTGCTGCTGGTCAGTGTAGAGCTATGGGATAATAGCTTGTACTTTAAGAGAGTCATCTGTTAGGGGCTTCAGAAGACTTGGGATTAATAGAAAGCCTCGAAAAGGAAGAACAGTCAAGTACAGACAAATAATTGAAAAGGTCTTCTCTAAATATGAAGGTGGAAAGGAGACATTAGTGATGACAAACTAACATCACCAGTCTCATCTCTGCGGAATATATAGCAAGACTGTTTATTTTAGCATGAAAGAAGACTGGATTACATTCTTCGCTGATGAGCACATACCTGGCTACTGCTGGAGATACATGAGAAGAAGAGAGTTGCAGTCACTGGATGTCAAACTTACTAAATCAGCACCACACAGCGCTTTGAGCTTTGGAATCTGAATTGCATTTTTAGTCTTTTGGACAGGCTACTGAATAATCCCACATGCTCCCTCTGAGCACACATGCTTACAACCGCACACCCATGCACTGACACCAGAAATATAATCCGTGGGCTAAGGACAAAATCAAAACCACAGCCGAAAATCATGCACACAGCCTTCAAAAAAAAAAAAAAAAAAAAATCCAGAGAGGTTAGCTGTTGTTAGGCTGCTTTGAGCTGTACTGACAGAGACAAAATGCTGTTTAGAGAATTCATGCTGCCTGTTAGGGGACGAATAGTTGCCAACTCTGCCCCAACGGATACTTCAGTGGAAAACACTTAACGGCTTTACTAAACAAATAACTAAAATCGGGCATTGCGTGACACTGTGAAATAAAGGAAAAAATGATGACCCAAACAAACCGAACTGGGGCTTGATTAGATCACCAATAACTGAAATGGACTACTGTGGGCTGGAGCAAGTCCAAACATCACAACAACAGGAAAATGAGCTCAACAACAGATTTATCATCTCAGCTGCTGATTTGTGAGGGGGAAAAAAGAGAGTCGAGAGCGGTACATTGAGGCAGAGTAGAGAGCAAGGGGGAGGAGAGAGAGAAGAGGACACAAGCTGAGCTTTTACCTGAGTTTCTACAGTCATCTTCTTGCTGAGGGACCTGAACGGAGAAGGCGAGCAGGTCAGGAGCCAGCAAAGACTCCGGCTTGCGAATCTCATTAAGCCAGCGGCTCAGATGAAGCTCTTTGGTGTCAGATGGGCCCTGGATCAGTGGCACAAGCTTCTCCTTGGCCCCCTCTCCAACACCTATGGGACAAGAGTCAAATTTTACAAAGGACAAAAGATGATGCCCTGAGTTACACTTTTATCGTTTCCTACATAATTCCATGTGTGTTCATACGTAGTTTTGAGCCCTTCAGTGAGAAACTGCAATGTCAATAGTCATGAGGATGAAAGAAAAGACATTGAATTCATCGGGTGTGTCCAAACCTTTGACTGGTCGTGTGTATACACATGTATATGTAGTATACCTGGGTGCGTGTATGCAAACATTATACCTTCTAGTGTTTGAACACCACCAAATATATAAAACATTGTTTGAAATGGCAGTTTATACTTTGGCTGTGCAGCAGGTCATTATTTATGTTGCTAAACCCTTCTATTTAATTCCGAGGTCACTAATAACTTCAAAGGTATCTTATGTATGGTAGGTAGTACATTTTTATCTGTTGAATTCAGACTAACTTGTTGCTCGAACGGGAATTTATGTTTAAAAAAATAAACAAAAAAAAAATTGTTAAAATGCAGGTGAATTCTTCAGACATAACTTTAAATAGTGCTCATATGATGCGCTGCATTGAATGACTGCAAATAATTTCAAAAATGCATGTGCTTGGGCAAAATTCCTTTTTACAATTATTACAAAGAGTTAGAAGATTATTAATATTTACAGTGCGCGCACACACGCACTTTCCTTACTATTTTGTGAATACTTCCTCTAGACTGGATGGCATCACCACCACCTTTGCTCTTGTGGAATCTATTAGTCCATATAAACTCTAGTGCTATCCTTATCAAACCACCAATGACTTGCTCAGAGCACAGCGACAGCTCCATGGGGAAAGGAAGGTGACATGAAAAACCACAAAGTGAAACAGGTGGAAAGAAAACAAGATAAGGACGAAGTGGGGCAGTGAGATGGAGAGAGACACAGTGCGTAAATGTATGGATTTAAAAAAAGAAGAGTCGAGTCAGTCTCACATTCCCTCTCCTACACAGGCAGTAAAGTTTTAACAGGGCACAGCTGCACACACCTGGGGTCCTGGCGCACACTTTTACAGCTCCCACGGTTCCTGAGGCGCATTTCACCGTCATACGGCTGCAGAACTTCAGCTCTAGGTTCTGGACTGACCCCTCGAGAGTCGGTGACGGGCCCAGAGATTTCACACCTAATAAAAGTAAAACAAAGTGAAAATGAAGTGCAGTCCAGCAGGTTTATACATGGCTGCTGTTGGTTTGGTGAACACACTTGATTGGCTTTAATTTTTCTTGACCCCTGATGACTCCTTAAAGTTGTGAGAAAACAAGTGTGATTGTGTCACATGTATTGATCCACCGGCAAGGGCATACATAATCTTCTTTGAAGCAAACAATAAACATGTTTCTCAATACCAAGATAAAAAAGAAGGAGATTTTATAGATTGTGCATTGAAATAGTTTAAAATGCTCAAAAAAGTGAACAAATAAACAAAATGCAAATGCACCAATGCCAAACACAGACAAAAGCTGATTTCTAGAGAATACATCTGGAAAACACGAAGACAATGTCGGTAAAGCCGAATTGTATATGCTATATTGTCAACTGCTTGATCTGACTTAAATGCCCATGTGATGGGAAACATCAAGTTGCCCCAATATGATGGACGTATCATTCCAAAAATAATACCCTCTAAATCACAACAGTCTCCAGCTTAGTGTCTAGCACTGCTCACCTAAAAGGACCATTACATCACATCTCCACTCTACGACTATCGCTCTTGATGCCAACCTAGTCTGAAAGTACCATCACTCTGCCATCTTTCAAAATGAAACAGTTCACCACATGGGAGGGGGTGCAGGAGACAGGATTAAATACGCAGAATAGTGATATATAGGTGTACACTAATACTTTGGTGAGAGACTACATAAAACAGCAAAACAAAAGGCAGAAGGAGGAGGGAGAGATAACCTCTGAATTTCAGCAAAGGATTTTTCTGTTAGAGGCTGACCTAAGAACTTTAATGGCAACATATGGGACATGGAGTGTGTAAAAGTAAATAAATATGAAAAAATGTTACATCAAGTGGGATTAATTATCAAAATAGAAGATCAGATTTTATATTTTGTGGAGTGAGCAAAAAATAAGACAAGTTTGCATGTTTTGCTTGATGATTTGAAATGAATGAAATGAATGTTTTAATAAAAACTGGATTTCAGAAAACACACACGCACAGAATCCCGGGAAATACCGGTAATTGCTAAAAACCGTAACTGTTGACTTCCGTCTGCTTGCTCTCAGAGGCAAATCACCCACCACTTCATCAGCCCAGCTGTAAGATGGGAGCCTTAACGGTATGCCCTGCGCTGCTACTTAATGAAGCTGCAGACAAATTGAGCAGTGCTTCACTTTTCAGTGCTTTTGATCACTTGTTTTTATAGCAGTATCTCAAAAGACCAAGGGAATCATCAAGTTCCTTGTCTCTCCAATTTTATATTGTTAAGTACATGTACATACCTCCACTTGTACTAATTTAACCATGTTTGGACGAGTCACTGTAGTTAGACAGAGAGGTGTGCGTACACACAATACACATTTAACCACACAACCCTTCTACATTTGTACGCATACACAAAAGGCTCAAGTTCTCATGCACACAAAAATACAGAGACAAGACATTAGGGATACTTAATGTGATCCAGTCCTGGAGGGAAAACGTAGGGCAGAATAAGCACTACATAAAGCATGAAGCTACATAAAGGCTTCCCATCCTTGGAGCAATATAACTTCCATACATTGGCCATAAAACAGTTGTACTCGACATCTGGCCGTGTTATATAGTGTCGCTCGGTAAACTGAAAAACCTACGATCCATTGATCCTAAAAGAACAGATCATTATTGAGAATGGATATCCAGAGCTAGTGGCCATTTGGCTTTCTCTGTGCCAGAGTAAAATCTAAGTGCAACCTGATGAGTGAGCCTTCGCATAAAATAACTGGTTTCTGAGTGCTTCATTCTTACTGGAAAGAATGAAGATGTTAACTGGGCCAGCCAGTTTGGACCAAGACTCAGGGACACCCCAACTGCCATTCACTCTTTGATAAATGGGACAGAGTGTATGACTAAAACATATCTCCCTTTGCCCATGAAGACTGTCCTTAAGGCTGTGAAACACCTGCTGGAGTGGTGTGTGTTTGTGTGTGTGTGTGTTTGTGTTGGGGGGTCCTCTGGACAATGTTTTGTCCAGCTGTCAGACTATAAAAGTGCAGGGTACACAGGAAGAGGAGAGAGTGGTCAGTAGTTTGTCGGTTTATGCATGTAGGATGCATTAGCGTGTGTATTACGGCCAGACATGTGTGTTTCTGTGTTCCTCTGTGTGACCGAGTGAGTGAACGTGTGTGGTGCTGTTATTCTTCAAGAGAGGGCAGGTGCAAGAAGAACATAAACACACAGCTAGGGGCCAGAGGCTACAGCACTCCATCAAACACTGCGAGGGCAACTATGGGCAGCTGTATTTGCCATTCTGAGGGGAGTGTGGAAAATATGAGGGGGGCAAGACGAATGGTCAATAAAGGGGGAAAAATGAATGGATATACCCATGGAGAGGCAGTTCTGGACTTGGATACTGTATTTTTGCTTTCTGCATACCATAATAGCTGCCCCGCATATGTTGATGTGAATGTGTGTGAGTGTGTGTGTAGGACATCTGTAGACTTGAAAGTCCTGTTTTCACCATTCTGAGGGATGATGCTATGGAAGATTTGACTGCCTACAACAGTAGATCAGGTAAACAATAAAGTGAATAAGGGAGTGCAGTGTTTGACCCGCATCAAAAAAAGAGCTTAAACTTTTTTTTTTCATTCTAATATAACAGAAATATGTCAAAAGAAATGGGGGTGGCGGTGGTTAGCACTGTGGCCTCACAGCAAGAGGGTCATGGCCTTCCTGAGTGAAGTTTACAAGTTCTCCTTGTGTCTGCGTGGGTTCTCTGCAGGTACTCTGGCTCCTCCCACTGTCTACACACGTACACATTAGATTAAGTGCGGGCTATAAATTGTCCTTGGGTGTAAATGGTTAAGCACGGGTGAGCAGTAATAGAAAATGAGAAAAGAAAGTGTTTTTAGGAATATTTTGGACAGCGAGAAAAACGGCCTAAACAATTTTTGAGCTGATTGATAAACCAAAATAGCTTTTATTGGCTAATACTGAAGTCATTGGAACATTTGATGTGATGGTGCCATATTTTGTCATAACTGTTTATGGGTGTTCTGATCTACATCTTCAATTATCACAAGATATGATTCATGGTTGAAAAAAGGAGAAAAAGCACAACGCCATTGTGTGAAAAAAAACAACAATGTAAAAATAAATTATGAACCAGATGTAAATGCACTGATAAGACAATAAAAGTGGCATTGGCAACTTTAATCTGAATGTTTAACAATCAATCAAATGATTAATCAAAGACAGACAGAGGGTATGAGTACCCAGAGTACTAAAACTCATAGTTTGGCAGGAGGTCTGTTGCAGCAAGGGGGTTCACAGGGGAAAAAAGAGGTAGGCAGGTTAGGGAGACCAAAAGCAGCCAGCTGAGCCATTATGTGCTGATGCAGAAACAATAACTGTCTCCCTTAAGTCAGAAGGGGCTGAAGTAGAAGCAGTAAGTAGGAACAGGAGGTCTGCTCTGCTGGCGCGTTGCCCAGTACTGACACACAACACAGATGGAGTAAGAGCGGGACAGAACAGACAAGTTGAATCAGTGAAAGTTAGTCACGCAGTGAGAAAGCATGTCTGTTATTTATAAATTAAGCAAACAGGCGCTGGACAGTTCATATCTGATGGCAAGGACGTCTAAATAACCATGAAACTCACAAACACAAGACAGGGTTTGTGTTGCTGATAAACAACCCCAGGACCCCAATGACACAAAACGCTGAAATGCCGTGCGAAGCATTAATTGAACATTAATTACCATGCACAGAGTCAAACCATTGGTTACGTTTGCATGTGTTTTCATGGCATGTTAGTCTGGCACTGATACTGCGAGATAATCAACTAAGGAACAGTAGCACTGAAAATATGCAAAGGGACCAATAACAAAGGGTCAAACAGGGTTTGTTTGACGCACATAAAAATGCTTTTCCAAATGTTAGCTCTGGTGCCCAGCTGCTTTAAACATGCTGCGTTGAGGTTTAGACTGGTGGGGTACATAAGTGGCATTCACTGCCTAAGGGTCAGGGTTTAAAGACACTGATGGGGACTAAGTGCTGGTGGTAGCGGAGACTGGATGTCTAATTTCCATGATTACCATTCCCTCCAGGTGCTGCCTGCCTTAGCATTTGCACAGCAAAGCAGTGACACATGTTCTCCGCACACTGAAACTTTGGTTCCTCGGCCACCGAATTATCACAATTAAGGAGTAATCAGGCGGAAGTCATTTGGCCATCACGGAGGGGCCTCGCCGGTAGGATGTTGGAGGGCACGGCAGAGAGGCGAGTGGAAGAATTAAAAAACAAGGCCCAAAGTTCGGGGGGAAACAAACGCTGGAAAATGTGGCAACAAATGATACGCACACAATGGCTGAGGTGGAGGCGGTGTCGGCAAAGCTACTTAAGAAGAGATGATTATCCCGTGGTGAGACAAGTAATCATAACACGGCTCTGGATAAGAAGGGCTGCCACTCAATCTTCTATATCTCCAGCCTGCTGCTTTGCCGACAAATTTGGTTAGCATTAAACAGGGGCATTCGCGGGCTTTGAAGTAGCAGCCAGGGAAGAATTCCAGTGTGGTTCCACAATGAGGGAGATGTTCAAAACTCCAGACCACAGCTAATGACGCTTAACTGGGCCCTTCATCACGAGAATGTGACTCGCTTTTCTCTCCTTCTCTCAGGCGTTCTCCCCGTGCTATAAAAAGAACGAGCAAAAATGCAAGGAGAGCACTTGTTTATCAATTCAGCAAGATTAGTATTTATGTCTCCCCTCTGCAATAACCGACTGTGTCTGCGTGTGTGGTGGTAGCCAAGAGGGGACTGGGGTTTCGGTGCTGCCGAGGCACATCAAGGGGGGTTTCAGTGAAAATTTATGGCCGTGTGACGTGCAACTATGTGCTCAGTCGGCACTAGTCACCACCCTTAGATGGGATAGTTGGTGCAACAGCAGACTTTGTAGACACTACCAGATCATATAAATATAAACAGATTTCTTTGGGGGGGGCTTTCACTGATGTCTATGTTTTTTAATGGTTCTAGGATGTGGATGTGGATGTTTTAAGGCCAACATCTCTCAGTTTATTGAACGTCAGTGTTTAGTGATGCCGCTTTGTGTGACCGAAAGATGCTAAACAGTACGCAACATTGTGAAATTATATGATTATACTCCCATTGCAACACTTAGTATCTCAAAATGCAATGCGATGCAAGAGTAGTTCTATTTCTAACATTATTCTATGAACACAGACATTTACATCAACAGTCTGGCATGATCATTTATATGACTCAGGTTTATTACGGAGTTGGTAAGTTTGTTTTTATTGGCAGGCCAGCAGAAACCGATGACTTGCGCTCGCCCAGCACCAGCGAACTCTGCTAAACTAGAGGACTGGATGATAGTTGTTGAAACGGTCTCCACTGATAAATAGTTTTGTCCACTTGGAAATTACGTACTATGTCCAAAATTCGGAACCACTCTCAACCACAAAATTCTATAACTGTATAACAGCCTTCTTGAATAGTCATCATTGGTCCTGTGAAAAATCACAATGCATTACAAGAACCATAAAGCTTTCCCTCCAAACCATTACCACCACTGCATATTAAAAACTCCAGCAGTACACTGAGTCAGTGTTAAAAAAAAAAAAAAATGATGAAATTGCAAACTGTAACACTGCATTCTAAATGAAATACACCTATCAACACAAATTGTGTGGTGCACCAGTTTCATCAGGGTAGCGTCCTGCAAAAAATCCACCAGTGATGTTTTGCACCAGCTAGACATGCAATCTACATGGTTTCTGGTGAGCTAGCTTCTAGTTGGCTGGTTTCTTGCTTGGGGTTTAATGTCAATGAGCATGCCAACAATACCAATACAGTCAAGAAATATGTAGAACCAATATGTATTGAAGGTCCCATAATGCACTGCATTTTTTGCATATTTTGCACTGTGAACTCACAGCACACAAATCTACTCAAAATAGTATACTGTAAGTAGTAGTAGTAGTAGTAGTAGTAGTAGAGGTCACATGTATTTGGAAAAGTCTTGGAAAGGTTAAGATGCTACTTTAACAATTTATCAGTATCAGCCTCAAAGCTGTTCTCCCTTTTGTCATGTCGTACAGACACTATCAGCAGACAGCATGAGAGAAGGTCTGTGAATAATTTCCAATAAAAAACAATTGTTTAAGAATAACAAATCAGTGCCAGAGCATGCGTGTAAAAAAAAAAAAAAAAAAAATCTTGGTGTGCATATGCTGCTTGCTCAAAGTCCCAAAACAACTTGAGACAGTTTTAGAAGCAGCAGGAGACCTTGTGCAGTTTCTGCTCCAGTCATCTCATTAAAAATAGTATAAAAACACATGTAATCCAATGTCTTCTTGAGAGACTACAAAAAACAAATCAGCCTTCTGTTTTGTATTGACTTCACTGGCTTCTCTCATTAGCTGTAAAGTATAGTAAGCGACAGACAAAGAACAGAGAGAAGCAGGAGGACAAAAGACAAGAGGAACGCCTGAGTCTGGATTGACTTAAAACATCATCACAATCTGGCAAACGTGGAGCAAGGGCTGTCTGTAAGTCATTGAAGCTTTCACTGACAGGAGCCGTCTCAAGTTCCATTCGAGATTTATTTATCAGGTTCCTGATGCTGACAAAACGTGTTTTTAATGTCAGAAATAAGGTTGCATGTGGATAAAACAGCCCTCTTTTCTTTGGTTCCCTCCCGCTTTCTTCCTGTCCTGATGTCAATCTGTGAAGTGGACGAGGAGACAGGCTGAGATTTCTCCCAAACCAATAAGTTACCTCTTCAAAGAAGTATGGGTACTTGATTGAGAGGCCAGGCCACACTGAAACAGATCTCTCAGGGTTTTCATTAAGCTTGCCATCTCTTTACTGACATGTGTGACAACCACAGACCATGAAAAAAGGCTTTAAACCCTTCCCTCCTTTATTTTCATGGAAGAACAATGGAATAGGGCTTTTATCAAAAAAATATACTCCTCCGAGCAAACTGTATGATAGGACGAAGCTGTATACCTTTGGCTTGTCATGATCAATAGCCAGGGGATAAAAAAAAAATAAAAATCAGCCTACAGAGATGAGGGACGACAGAGTGAAAAATGATCCACCCTGTTGAGCCTCCCAGCCGCGGATTTACTCCTAACAACAGCATTACGGCTAAATTTGAGAAACTCCACGGAGGGTAAAAGAAAGGGGGGAAGGATAGAGAGATAAGTTATGGGACCGGACAACATTAAATGCACAACAGGCCAGGGATTAGTTAACGGAGGTGACAGAGTGAAATAAAAATGGACACTTTTTCCCCTCCAATAACACAGAGCTATTACCGACACTTATTATGCCACAGCGTCACAGGGGGATTTGTGTCAGACCCATGCTCCTGCAGGCAGTCAGATCACAAGGCTGTGAACCGCTGGTCGTGACAGGAACAGCCTTTTTCATGCAGTGCAAAAATGCGTAAAAACTGTTGTTGACACGGCCCCGTAAGAGATTGCATTTAATTCCAAGCAAAGGAAACTATCATTTTGAAGTAGAATACATCTATTTCTACTTGACTTAACCCCCGGGCAGTCTGCTAAATTTTCTTTGCGCTCTTTCTCTATTTTTCCATTACTGCCTGTGCATGGGGAACTTGGACGAACAAGAGACTTGATTTTCATGATGATACCGTTGAGTTAACACAAAGATCCCAGAATATTATTATTATTATTACACCTTGTCTTTGCCAAGCAGCTAGAACATCAGCCCATAGTGGTGAAGAATCTTCTTTTATTTTGACTTGCCTTAAATAAAACCGTATGCATTGAATTTAGAAGTACACATAGGACCTGCTGACAGCATGCACATTTGTATGTGGTCATTTACTCACACCTCCTGTATAAACGTGTCCTGTTTTCTTGTTGATTTAGCTTTTTTTAGTATGCCCGGGCTCAATTTAGTGCAAGGTCTCGGTTTAGTAATGACACCATTTACGTTCACTAGTAAAGTGTCCACCTAATATATTTTTTAGTTTCTTTATTCCCATCTTTCTGCTACGCATTCACTCAATTGTACTCCCACTTTCATTTTTCACCTCACTCATTATATTGTTCACCCTTTTTCTTCCTCTTCATCTGTTCTTTCCCACCTAAAGCTGCCAGTCGAAAGTATGTGACGGCTCGTATATTACCCGGCAATCAACCAGAGCTGGTCTGGTAATCACCAATAACCAACTTGAACCACGCAAATTCTTGCCGCTCCCGACCATCCAATGAGCCAGACGCCCATAGAGCTGTGTGGCCAGAGAACCAGCTGCAGTAGCTTCAAAGCTAAATCTATCAGCAGCGGAAACGCTGATTTTATGCCAATTTGAAATACCACAATCTTCTGACTGTTAAAATGAAGTTGTGTTTTCCCCTGACACAACTGCAAAAGAAAAAAAACATTTACACACACACACACACACACAAACACACACACACAAACACACACACGCACACACACGAGCTGGCTTGAGTGAGAGTTTCAGAGGCTATTAGAATTTAAAACCATTGGCAGAAAATGTTATTCCTGTTTTATTTGCCGGCTTCGTTGGAGAAAATGCGATATTTACAATGCACAGTTTAGGGGGGAACACATGTCAACAGCTGAGCTCACTCACAAAATTGGAGGAAAAAAAAACAAAAAAAACAGCAGTCACTTATTCCTGTTTGTATTTATATTTTGACATGCCAAAAACAACAGCATCCACTTTAAGGGTTTAAACGGCTGGTTCTAAAAATGATTTTAGGATAAGTCTGGGATAATAAAATGACTACATGATTCATTTTTCTTCCAGACTAGACTCAAAATAAAACCTTGTTGAACTATAACTATACATGCTGTCATAGTATGTGAATTTCTTCACTGCAGGATAAATAGTCTTAGCAATTAGGGAGCCTCAGTCTTTATTTTCACATGCTCTTATACAACAATTACTTTGCATTTATAAATGCACATAGACATTTACTTCAATTGTCAATGCAAGACATTTAAAGTGACAGAACAATGGTCAAGCATGAGACTCGTTGTTCACTCACACAAACCAGGAGGCAGTGTGAACTTTGATCAAACTCTCCGTTCTCGTCAACGTTGCTCTGACACACTTGCATACCAGGCAAAACCCATGTAGTGTGCGGGATCAGTTTTTAATACAACGCTTGCTGTTAACATGGTGGCTCCTGCTATCAAACCTCAGAGAATCTTGGAAGAATAAACAAAGAAAAAATGTATAACATACAAAAAAAAGAAGAAAATAAAGTAGAAAACTATCAGTTTAATAAAGCTTAAAATGTCCAACTAGAGAGCTAATACCAAAAAATGCAAAAGTAATACTTGTGTTTGCATTGCTGGATTGTAAAAGGAGAATAATGGAATAAAATGTTATTCTGGAAAACTGCGTTGTGCGCCCATTCCACCACAGCAGACCTGAAAATCAACACTATGCAGCAGACACTTGTGTGACAAACCGAGCAGTAATGTTGCATTCCCGAGCAAAATACAATTTTACGGTTTGTTTTTCAGATTTCACTCAATTCTCGCTGGGCTAAGACCAGACCAAACACAGTCTTCTGCAGACAGGCTGTTTGTTGAGTTACTGCTGTAGCTGCCAGTGACGACTGTTGCTCCATACGGAGTCAACCCAGAGTTTCGAACATTTCACGGTCAGTCAGTAGCATGAGAACAAAATGAAAACCTTGTCGAGTTGTCCACTTGCGAAGCAGTGGGATTTCATTTGGTCGGAGAATTTAGTCTCAAACCCAAACAGCTCCCCTGTGAAGGACACTGACCATCTGTGTTATCAGCTAGACTGCGATATGAAACACCTTCCACTATTAAATAACTCTGCAACATCAAACGGACAGGAGGGAGGAGAAATTCCTGAAGACACGAGAGGAAAAGAAACACATGTTTAAAGAGGTTTTGTGTTGCGTGTGTGTGCAGGCGTGTCGGTTTGTGTGAGAATAATGTATGATATGTAAAAGCGCAAAGGTTACGCTTTGAAGCAAACGTCATGTGGACTTAGCACATATTAAACAGGCCTTTTCTTTTACTGTACACCTGCAACCATCCACAACAAAAAAGGGGTTTTAAGATTGTGAATAAATTACTTCAAGTATGTATTCAAGTCTTCAAGTGTGTGCAAACATATTTGCCATGAAACGCAAAGTCTCTGTGTTTGCCAATGAATAACTGGTAAATAAATGGACAGTACTTGCATAGAATGCCGCCACTCAAAGCGCTTTGCCCCATGTGGCGCACACATATTCACAGCGTGATGTTCCACAGCTGCCGTGCAAAGCGTCACCTACTGATCACAAGCAACTTGGTGTTCAGCTCTTGCTTTAGGACACTTCGACTTTCAGAGTCGGGGGATTGATCCTGCGGCCCTGCTGATAACTGAAAGACTCTGTGCTACCCAACTGAGCAGCGAATGAGCAGCACAGGCATTCAGAGTTAAAGTCAAACTCTTAAAGTGATTAACAGTGATTTATCAGATAAGATGACAGAGGCCACCCTGATTTGAAATCACAAACATTATATATGATGTTTTGTTTGTTTTGTCACACAAAACTTTTGTAAATGAGGAGAAAATCTGAAACCACAACAAAAAAAGAGACCCTGGAAGAGCTAAGATCTTATTAGACTGTACAAAAAGTTTTGAGAGCGAAGACTCTATGAGTTGGTGGACAGAATCGCTGAGCTCTCTGCCGATCAGACAATAAGAACAAACCAGCAAACTCTGAATCTATTTGCTCTTGTATGCTCTCTCTCATATTTTGTTAATTAGTTTAGATATTAAAGGTCTCAAGGTGTACCAGGCTTTAGACGGCACGCGGGGATTGCGTGCTGTATCCTCTCAGAGAAACTGAGAGGATACGAAGGCAGGCAGGCAGACCAGCGCAGCGCAGCCGGCATGGTCCCGTCATGACGTTACAGTGTGGACAACCACAGCACCCACAGAAACCAAAACGATTTAGTAAGGTTGCACTGGCTGTGCACTAAAGCGAACATCGTCTACAAGAGTTTACTCTGCTACTTTTGCTCCACTTCTCCTCTTACATTACTTCATTTTCCACTTCTTCTTTACAGAAGCTGTCACTCTGAAGATTGAAAGGGCTTGCGACAGTTAACATCTTCCTTGGGCACCCAGAGTGTCACCACAATTTGAAAAGCAGATAGAGTGACAGACTTCTTCGGTTATATCATAGGAATTATTGGAAGGGTTTGGGGTTTTTTTAACCCACAAAACATAATACTTACACAACACATCACCTATTCCCCTTCATTTTTTTCCTTGTCTAAACCCAAACTTTCCCCAACTGTTCTTTTTCTAACCTGCCAGCACGTGGACCAGATGTGCAAATGTTTCTACATTCAAGGCCAGTTCCAAAAAAAAGGCAGACAGTGGAGAGAGGAATATTTGACTTTACTCCACAGGAGACCAGTTGGCTGCTTCACAACAGTGAAAAAAGGTAGCTAGGCTGGCTTGGCTGTGGGGGAATGTTGACAGCATACCAAACAACATGATCCTAATGACTTGGAAAATCCCTGGCCCTCTAGAGGACTGTGTGGATGCTACCGTCAGGAGAAACGCTACTGTTTTATTGAATTTAGGCCCTTCTCCCTTTGTTTAACAGGGGATGAAATCGTATTTGAACATATAGGCATTGAGGGAAACGTCAATAAAAAAAAACAGTTCAGAAGAATTCATTTACCCGCTGCTGCCAGGTAGTCCACCACATTCATGGCAAGACTACCAGTTCTTTCATGTTTTATGTGATAGCATGAAAACTTGAAGAAGCAAGGTTTGGTGCTTTCACGTCCAGGATAGAGATGAAAATTAAATAGCTGAACCGTCAGCAGGGAAATAAGGACAGAAATATATCCTCCTTATAATGTCATCAGTGTGCCACCAATGAAATAAGCAGATAAACCACATTATGTGCAAGTGATGGAACCCAATGGCAACTGGAACACAATGTCAGTTCAAACTCATTTACATGAAATCCTGTTAAATAAGTTGGGTTTATATCGGGCACAACATTACCCCCATAACATCTCTAATGTCTTGAACTATTCATACAATGAGCCTCTACGGGAGCTATGACAGTTGGTATTTTTCAAAGTAAATCAGATAAAATTGCAGAATTATTGTTCCAACCCAAAAGTAACCAAGCATGACATGACGGTACCATGAGCTGCTTACCTGGAGCTTTGAACACTTCGTTGAGCAAGCTCTCGCTGAGCGTCGAAGAGGTGCCACTCGCCACGCTGTGGGACCAGCTCTGAAAAATCCCTTGGAGCAGAAGAGTCTGAGCTCGTGTGGCCTGGACAGTGAAATGAGGGAGCTCGAAAATGCACTCAGTGGTCAGGACTGAAGACCTTTTGCTCCTACAGAAGGAGGAACATGGGACAAAAGAAAGAATTCAGAAAAAAGAAATCAGGTAAGAATATTTATTAAATATGCATATTGGGGCTGAAGGGAAGAAGAAGAGCACTTCAGGCATATGTCATGCAGTTTCGGTCTGAGTAGTAATGTTCACAGCTGAGTTAGATGATATGTTGAGAAATGTTGATGTCAACCAGCCAGTCATTGTAAATTTAATTGTCACTATTACAGTTGTTCAGGGGTTTTCAGACACAGGGCTGGTTTGCATCTGTCTATATATTTATGGCCAGAGGGCATGAACAATGGAGGGTAATAAAATAACACTCAATTAACTAATTCATTCATTTACAAAACGTGTGAACATTACTGCTCTCGCTGTAATAGCTAAACATGCGGTGGCAATGCACTTTGTTTTACTCTACATTAGGTTACATATCTTGTTGTTCAATATCAAAGGGCACGACAGGTTCCAACACCACTAATGTTGCCAACACTTTCATATCGAGGACTAAATGCACACATACTATTGACAGTGGTCATTTAGAGCATGAGACAAAAAACAAGGAATTCATCAATATGACAACACTATAAAAAACAACTCTCAGAGCAGCAGCAGTTAAACAGATTGCACTACAGTAAATTACAATTCGTTGTTCTTCTCTCAACACTGTGAGAAGTCCAGGCCAGAAAACTGGAAAAACACAGTATGTGCGTATGCACGTGCGTGCATATTTAGGGGGAGGAGAATAGCAACACATTCAGATTGAATCCTTCTGGCTGCCATGTACCAAAGCCTCCAAGGAACATGCTGTTGTTTATAACCTGACAGATGCACACATGTGCGAGTCTTGGTTGCAATTTCTCGCTTTCAGTACGTGGGTTTTGCTCATCCCCCTGCGTGCGCCCTCGCTTATAGGTTGAATTTGTGCACATAAGAATGAAATTGTGCGTGAAAGAGCAAAGAAAGTGTGCGTGGCAGTCAATACAAAACATGTAAGTGCAATACTTGGCATCAATATGACTAAGGACGGTAATTGTTTCACTTTTTTTGAAGCAAAACATTGCCCCAAAAAGTAAATATGAATATCCAGAAATACCATTTTTCCTAATTAAGAAACATTCTTTAGTGCTTGAACCAAATATAATTTTATTTCCATAGTTAATGATTCACTAATCCTTGTTCAAAAGCACACATTTCTTGCTTTACTTTTCTATGTCCTCATGAAGCTTTTTCACTATTAAAACACAAAAAGTCGCACATGTTAAAATTTTCGAAACAAACTAATTTGTTCAAGAGAGGTCATGGATAACTGAAAAAGAAGAAGCGGGAAAAAGTTATTAAAAAAAAAGAACTACTGGAAACGCAAGGTCGGTGAGTTTACACTGACTGTACCCTTAGAACCTTGAAGATCTCTGGCAACACATGGACCATTTGGCACCACCAGCAATGTCATAATCTTACAATGAACAAAATCACATGAAATGTCAACAATAACAATTTAATTTTAGTGTTCGGATGCTTTCATGACATTGTGTTCGTGCGCATATACCCAGCACTGGAGTTGCCATTGAACGAAGCCAAGTGAAGGGACCCTGCAGCAACAATGTCCCCACATGCAGAGCAAATGTGTGCGCAAAGCCACTTCAAGGGAAGGACTGGCAGAGGATGAAAGTTTGTTGGCTTATTTGAGTGTTTATGGGATTTCAGGGAAACTGTCATGTGCATGTGGTCTCTAAAACTTTAATTATGCACCTGTTTTTATTATATTATACTGAATTCTTCACAACAGCAAATAAATTAGAAGCAGAAATTCTCATTAAAGTGCTCCAAGAATGCTGCATCTAACAGCCAGACACTCATTGGCTTTCATTAGGTAGCTGGCACAGCGAGTGTTTCTTGCTGCAACAGGGTAAACAGCTTTTTGGCAGGCGGCTTGGTCAATTATGCCACAAGGCTTCAGGAAAACAGTAGTGCTCAAGAGAAAAAAAAAGTGTCTATATAAATCCATGCAGAATCAGCAACTGTGAAAAAATGACACTGAAACAATCAATCTACAGAGTGATAAGAGCATTTAAAGCAAAAGAATTAAAAAAAGTTAAAATCATGAATAACATGGTATTGTGTGTTTAGCATTTTTTTCCTGATTGAAAGAAAACTGCTAAAAGCATCTGGTTGTATTCTGGTGTTCGAGCGAAAGCAAAAGAATGCAAACACGGAAATTTCGTAAGTTCTGCGAAATGTTCATTTTTTTGTAATTACTCATACCCTGTACGGATGCAAGGAACAGTTCCCCCACTCTCTCTACAATGCCGTGGCACAGTCAGCTGCAGGAGATCAGTAGAAGTTGAGAGGCGAGGTGATCCGTTAAAGAAGCGCCCTCCACAGTGACGCGATCTGACGAGGGTGGATTTTGTGTTAAGTGGTTGCCAAATGGGGAATTCCAAATGAACTAAAACACGATATTCCAACAAGACATTAGAAGTCGGAGCAGAGCAAATACTCGAAAAGTTTGCTCAGATTAGATTCAAAGCAGTTAAAAAGACAAAAAGTCAACAGGACATTCAATCACTTTTTGACTGGCCTTTACAATGTGCTACTTTCCCTTGACTTAGAGTTATCTGAGTCCACGGTAATGCCAATATAATCCATTACAAGCTGACATATTTGTCTGATAGATAAAACGGATAGCCACCGTCTTAAGACGAGTGATATGTTATCTGAAGTTTTAACAAATCCCTCACTGTCACACCTCGCCTTAATTAGCCAACACAAACATTCCCCTACTTAAACACTTGCAAAATCCTCCACCGCTGTTGTTTTCCAAACGCAACGCTTTGAAGGGAATCAAACTGAAAATGGAGGGACTGGAAGGCCGACCGCCTGAACCTTTTTCATTTCGCTGCAGACCCGAACTGAGGTATTGCAGAATTCCCCATTTCGGCAAGCCAAGGTCAATGACCCCTCTTGAAAATAACTCGAGTGAGTTATGGCTAGCTCTTAAGTCCCCTCTTTTATCTACAAAAGACTCGCTACAGTGTCATGCAAAGCCTCCAAATGAACATTATAAATCTTGCAAGCACTTCACACTGAACAATGACACCCAGAGAGAGAGACAGAAACAGTTTACCACCTGGATACTCGCTGGCTGGCTGATAGGACTGACATCTCAAATAAACATGCAATACATATGTAAATTTGAAAAAAAAAAAATCTAAGTAAAAGCTTCCCTTCTATTGGAGGACACATATTCACGGTGGCGTTCACCCTCCCCCCTTTTTGTGGCCACTGCTTAAAGTTTTGCGGTTCACTCCGGGTCAGAGGTGTTCCATGTGTGCATTTCTCAATCATCGGCCCTCAACAGCCTGAGCTTCTCTTAGAAAGAAACACTCAACTCTCACCATCTCATATACACAAATGTAGCCCCTCTCCTTCCTCCCATCTGGAGCACCTCTGACCCAACACACACACACACACACACACGCACACACACACACACAAACACACCCTTCTCAAGAGAGGTCTTCATTACACAGGGATTACTAAAAGAAATGTTTTAATCAAGTTGTGCAGACAGCTGCAGACCGCAAGGCGAGAAACTGGCAATGACGTGGTTCATCAGGCGTTAAAGGAAAACTTGTCAAGAAGCCCGGGTATGTGTGTGTGCCTATAGCCCTCTGCCTGTGTCCACCATGTGGCTCCAAATGACCAAACAAAGATAGAAGACTTTCGGTCGCAGAGAATACAGACATGACATCAGACTCGTGCAGTTTTTCGCTCGTTCCACAGTCACAGAGGGCCAGAAGTCAACAGCAGCCTTGGATCCCATCAGTTGTCTTAGGTCATTTTCTCTCAAGAGCCATTGCACATGGTTAGAATAAGAATATGGATTCCAGTATGGTTTTGGGGGGTGCCAAATTGCCTGGATTAATGAACTGGAGGGGAGAAGAAGGCGGTGGAATGCGCACCACAGTAGATGATAATCCACCCAAAGCTGATAATCCATCTACCCTTCCCTATTTCCCACTGTTTTCCCTCCCTCAAGCATCACTTCTTCAGATGACTAACTCGGGCCCTTAAAGGAGTGCCCCAAGTTAACCAAAAGCGTCTAACAGCTGCTCCTGAATCCACTTTCCTCTCACCACGCTTCATCATCTGGTCCAAAGTTCAACTTTTTAAAAGTAGAGAGCAGCGCTGGCTGCAATAAAGCTGGTAACACAGGCCTAAGGGCTAAGCTAAAACCCATGTTGATTCAGGCTACCAAATTACACTGGTAATTACGCAGGCACAAGTAAACAAATCAGAGAGAGTACAGACTGTGGCTCCTACAGCATTTTGAATTTGCATGCTGCAAACATGGCATGTAACGTCCTTCAAAACCAACACGTCAATCAGCAAGGGCCTGTGTCTCACATTTGCTGATGCCATTTCCTCAATGTGAGGCTGCTCAATGCTTCCATTGATCTCTGTGAGCCATAAAACCAAATAAAACTGTCTGACACCAGATGTAGGGGAGAAAAAAAAAATCATCTGCCCGGTTGGCCAAAATACTTTATAGACTGTGCCACATGAAATATGTTTTACCTTACATCCTTTGCACTCCTGGGCTTCGGGAATGAAAAGTGGAACAATATTACATCATATGTCAGTCCAGACTTTTAATAGACATCTGTTAATACAAGAAGCCAACTTGTTGCAGTTTGTACCTCTGTTACTCCAGCATCATCAGGTGAAACCCTTTTCTCTCTCAGAACATCCCAGCGTTTCTTCAAGCCAAGGAGAAACTCGGACATATGCACTGCTTTGTTGGGACGCACTGAAATTACAGCAGTCAGTACGTTTTACCCAAGCAACGATAGGCAAGTGATTATATCACTCACAAATGTCGTCATTTTTTTAAATATATGAGGACAACAAACAAAACAACAACAAAAGCATATTTTCTTACTTACTGTTTACGAACTACTGATAAAATTGCCTCAGAGTTCTCTGCTCAGACAGCCTTTGTCCAGCTCGCTTGGCTGTAGTTAAAGACGTGCAGAAGAAGGAGCCAACTGTGGCCAAGTATGAGCACGAGAAATGAGGTATCGCAATCAAACCAGAAGCCTTGCGCCTTAGATGCCTTAAGCACCTTTCATAAATCACAACTTGAGCTGCTCTAGAGCGTGCGCTACTCGCGGAGATATGGTAATTGACTTTCACTTTAAAAAAAAAAAGAAAAAATCATACAGGTAGTGCTAAAAATAATCACTGGCCGCTTAATTGCAAAAATATGTAGGAGTCAAAGACCAGACATTCCTGTCTGAGCAGAAACTCAAGTCCGGTTAGCTTTTTGAGTCTTAACATGCACCTGCAGCGCCACATGCTTTAAGAAATTATCCCCTCAGAAATAGCTGAGCGAAGAATAGGGGCTGCTAAAAACGCCACATAAAAGCTGGCATGGGGCTGAATTACGACCTGCAACGTGACGAGCCACACTAGGCGGCTGCGATTTTGTTGGTTTGCTTGGTGGGCCCTGGCTTTGGACTTCTGCCATGTGCTGCTGCCGTCAGGTGGCCCTATATTAAGAATATTATATGGCGTGAGTGGCGAGTATGTGTGTGTGTGTGTGCATAAGTGTTCATGTGTCTGACTGAGAGGCTGAGGTTAGATTTTGGGTAAATCGATGCAGGTGGCACCTCTGACATCCCGCCCTTACTGGAGCCCCTGTCCTCTCCTTTCCTATTTTTCCCCCCACAGGCACTGACTTTCTTTTGGAATAACATATTTAACTGACAGACTAATCGGGGACAGCAAGTGGTAACATACATCAACTTAGATACAAGTACACTCTGATGCATTTCAGCTGCCCAATAATTTGTTGAGTGAAAGTTATTTCTAAGGATTTGAACTTTTACTTGGTGAAAAACAGCAAGGTTTGGTTATGGTAGTGCACAATGATGGAGAATTCTACCCAGGTAAATCAATTACTGTAAATAAAAGTTCTTGGAAGGGTTGGGGGGAAAAGGGGCTCATGATCATCGCTAAAGTGTAAATAAGTGATCAAATTTACTATATTTACCCCATTACTAAACAAAGCAAACCTAAATCAGCAGTCAATGGCATCTGCTGACTCAGAAGAAGAAGAAGAAGAAGAGGAAGAAGAAGAAGAGGAGGAGGAAGAAGAGGAAGAAGAAGAAGGAGAAGAAGAATTTTTTTTAACTAAACAGTGGCTGGAACCTATTATTGGTAGTTATTAGGACTACTACCTTTGGAACCAATAGTGAAACTCTTATTGCACCACTTAGAGGAGCTGCAGAACTCAGTAGTGTGTGAAGTTGGAACTTTAGTTCGCCCTCTTGTATTACAAGAGGTCTTAACCCACAATAAAACTAAAACAAAGGTTTCATGATTGTGAGTGAATAGAAAAATAATGGCAAAAGTAAAATATAAATGCAATCTAGCATAAAGACATCCATCTTGACCAAAATGCCTAAAAATATGCCAGTGGGTCAGCATTTTTCTAGTTCGTCGACCACTGAAAGCAATTCACATGAAAGACATCGAGACATACATACGATATAAAGCCTGTCCTTGTAGCTTGTCACGCACTTTGATGCAAACTGCACACACCCTGGTAGAAAGGCTCCCCTCCTCACTGTAAAACACTCATCTGTTTTGGTGGTCGCAGATAACATCAAGCAAACCGTTTGGACCAAACAGCAATTTGAGACATTGAAATTTCTGCCCAATCCACTTCAGATGGGAAGCTCAATGCCTACCATGGTTACCATGTCTAACAGAGAATCAGTTTGATTACGGAGAGGAAGCCTGAGAAAACATCTACCAAGGAAAGCAGCCGTAAACCGCGTGATTTTTCATCTTAGATTCCAGTGTCGCAGTTTTGCATTACTATAAAAAGAAAATAAAAAAACTTTAACATAAACAACCCATTTGTTGTCAGCTTTTTAGTGAGGTATCGATGTCCAAGCAAAATCACGAAGACATGGACTTTAGTCCATTTTGAGTTCAATTTTGATCAGAGTGTTTGAGTCATGCTCATGTCTTCACATGCCACAAAAGGGGGATGGATATCTCTGTTGAATTAAACTTTTATTCCTTTCCTATGCTTTGTTTTCATCAAACCTTATTGAAAAAACCAAACAGCTTTCTTCATATATTTGCTGGTCCTTTGTTTCCATAGTCTCATGCCTTCCGCTTTGTTTTAAATTTCCTTAAAACTTCAAACACTTGTTCAGGTCTGCCTAGTGTCCTAAAACAGAACAACTTGGAGTGGGCAGAGGAACATTGCCAAAACATCAATATAGTCTAGCATAAATGCTACCACATGGTGGAATGGATCTTTTGCTTTACCCCAGCCCATTGAGCAACCATCACCTTAAAAATAATATACCTCCAGACGGCATATGCATGTTTTAGCCATTTAACTTTTAGCCAATTAACATTTTACAGGGATTAAACTCAAATACATTCAACACATACTCACACCCTCTAATCCACTATCAAACAAACTCTTGACCATTCCACAAAGAGCAAACTAGAAGGTTATGATTACTGTTTTTGACACTGTCTTAAATCTGACACAAATAATCAGTAGCATTCAAGGTTTAAAGGTATATAGACAAAGGAATGCATCATGTCTTATTATTATCAATGAGAAAAGGACCGAAGAAAAGAGGCCGTAGAACCATCTTGAATATATTTGTGTTTTTACATATTCAGAGGTAAAACCACAAATACCTCTTCAACACGGGTCTTACAGGCAACTGACATAGAGACAAGCAAGAGAAAGTACAAAAGCTGACGTCACAAAATGTGTCCAGTCACGTTAATTGAATGGCACTCCGCCACCGCAAGGCCGCGCAATTTTGAAGTATGGTCTGAACACCACTAATACTGTGGTCAATCAAAGGCTGGCTTACAAAGAAAACCAGAGAGCTTTCTTAAGCTGTCAAGGAAACTCTGTGAGAAGTTGTCAGAGTTAAAATTAAGGACGGATCCAGGAAAAAAGGAAAGCCAGAGGAGGGCATTGGTTTTGAAGGGTCTCTTGGGATGAAAAACATCAAGTGATTGTCAGAAAGAAAAATCACATCCGTTTGACATCTGAATCCAGTATTTGAAGCAGACGAGGCAAAGAGGGGGTGCAGGAGTGGGGAGCCGGGTGGAGATCAAACACGCTGCTAGCAGTCTCTTATTGGGAGCAGAGAGCATAGGGAATCAGGTTCTGTCTACAGTCACAATCACCCACTACAATGAATGAAGGCTTTGTGGTTTCCTATGGGGCCAGGAAACCACCGTACAGTAGATACAATGTTTGGCTGAAGCGGGAGTCAGGAAAAGTCAAAACCATCTGCAGCTCTTTGACATGTTTAAATCAAAACTAATGGGAGGAAATCGATTCCCAGGCCAGCGCTTTCACAGGTTTCCTGCTTTAACAGGCACTTTGACTGCAAGGTGTGAGAAAGAAGGCGAGGCGTGCGCGTGTGTGCACGGGAGTGACCACAAATCGAGGATTTCCCAGTGTGTATGCGTGTGCACGGGAGTGACCACAAATCGAGGATTTCCCAGTTTACTAAAGTTACACACATGAAATGAAGTACATTAAGACATCTGCATTTTTGAGTACGAAAAATTTGTCATTTTGTGAAACACTTTTTTTTTCATACATAGAAAACTTCAACAATTTTAGGAAGTTTTATGTAAATGCTTTCATGTTAAATACCCATTGGAGGCCAGCAATGCCAGCATGAGATATTGCAATTCTGCAACAAAGATAAAAGACCAAAATTTCCCTAAATGTATTTTTTCCTTAATGTTTGCGTGCTTATTACCTGTTCTTGTGCAGTGATACGAAAGAAAACCTGTTTTGAGATTTCATTTCAACCTCATTGTGTTTTAACTCATTCATTTCAGGTTTAAAGCAATGGCTCAAACAAAAGTTAAAATTCTAACATCGAAAAATGGGTCTGACGCAATACCATCCTTATGCCTGCAAATACGTCACACTACTGTAAAATTTTCATTATTGATATGATTCTCTTGAAGTAATTCGTGTATAAAATAAATAAGAACGAGCTATTGCATCTTAGAATTCCTCGTTTTTTTCCATCAAAAAGTGACCCAGTGCCAAAAACCCCTAATTTAATTTCATAGAAGTAAAAGAAGCCAGTTCACCCATAGTCAGAGGAAATTATTATGTTGCTGGGAGGAAAAAAAATAAGGTTCTGATACGCATTTTAGTGATAGTCTTTCTCAATTATTTCAAGAATGTTGTTTTAAGATTTGTTTTGAATCGCTGAACACATTCTTGATTTTACCAATTGCTGCAAAAAGAAATATTGGACTTAATTCAATTTCAAGCTACATTCTTTATCAACTCACCAGTAAACAGGTAATTGGATCAGCTTCCCATAGAGTGCAGTGCTGAAGGAGGGGATAATAGGAATGAGAGGCAGAAATTCCCCTGTTGTGTCCTGCCAGGTCAAACCGGCTTGGAAGCCAAAAACCTGGAAAATCACAGAATGAAAAAGTTGGAGGAAAAAAGATTGAAAGTTGGATATATTAGACAAATACACAAACATGAAAATTTGACAATCTGTGGATGTTTCTTTTTTCTTCCTTACATTCAACCATGAATCCAGGCTTTGACAGACTGAGACACTATCTGAAATATCTATATGCTAAAAGATATTTGACAGCATCATGTATACACAAAATATAAAGCATATTGAGATCTTCTTATTTTCAATACTGTAAAGAACAGCTTGCATCACAATTTAATTAAGATTCATGTTGGTTCTAACCAGATATAGTCAAGTTTGCACAGAGAAATATTTAGAAATATTTAGGCACTAGATTAGGCAACTCATAACCTATGCTCATGTGCCTAGTGCAATTCCGGGGTAATGTGTTCTAAATGCAGATACAAAGTGGCTGGCTGCAGCATAAGCAAAGTGCTAATTAGGGTCTGTCTACAGTTAGTGTCAAAGACCCAAATGGAGTTGCAACAGTAATATTCATTACAATATTACTATTCTTCAATCAATTCTATGCCACTTGTCCAGAGTTGGGAGGGGCATTCTTCTTCTTCTACCCTGCCACCTCATTTGGCTTCTTTCAACACATAAAGGCAAGTTGTGTGTAAATGGTTGTTGTTTTCTCATCCATCAGAAATGTGTCTAATGCTCCTCGGTCGCCATGGTGTTTGTTTACTTGGAGCTTACGCTGCACAGCAACTGCTACTGAACTGCTGTTACATCATCTCTTTCTTCTTCCAGGTGAAAGAAAAGTAAGACATGTGCAGAATGTTAAGCGTATAGAGGCTGCAAGCTCCATTTTCAATACAAGTCCAGTCAGATTAAACTGTTTACATGCAATGAAAAGACTATAACCAATAATTTCCATTTCTCAAATAGCCGCGTTGTTCAAATGGAATGCGAACAGTAGGTCATACAGGATATTGTTGTTGCTTTAAAAGTAGATTTTTCAGATATGTTTCAGAACTGAAACTGAGTCACACGTTCATTGTACGAATTCAGGCATGCATGTTGCAACCCACATGAAACTTTGCAAGTGTGACGACAGTCCATGATTGACTACGCCCAGTGAAAAAATAACACTAACCACATTTAAAAAAACAAAAAACAAAAACAGCTCATAAACGTCTTGCTGTAGACAGTGTGGTTGTTCCAAAATTTCAGCCATACTTCTCTCCTGGATTCAGCTTGAAACAAATCTGGTCAGTGTGGTGCTCTGCAAAGTTAAATTATTTAATATTGATTTAGAGAAAAAAAACAATAAAATAGTATTATTTATATTGCCATATACTGATTAGCTGCTTTTTCCACTGAAAGAGTACATTTCAGAACGCTTTCTCCCCTTAAAGCAACAAGTTATAAAACTAGACAAAGTCATTCATGGTGACCCTTCAGTAGGTCTTAATTGCCACCACCTTTGTGTGCAAACAGGACAAATTTCACTTCTGGTCTACAACCATGACAAAGTAAGACAATGGTCTGAGCTTTGTCAGACTGAGTCAATAAAGCGCAGATTAAGATAAGCCGTACTATATACACCTCTTAGATGACTTCCTGAAGTTGGTAAGTTGTGGCCATAGTGACCTCCACCTTGTCATGATCCCACTGCTAAAATCCAGAGGCGGAATAAGGGCCTTAAATACTGACTGGTCAGAACGCCAGTGGCCACTGACTTACCGACTGTTAACCTCGCAGTGACCCTGTGATAAGGAAAACCAGCATGATGCCCAGGAAGCATCCTGCCTTATAAAAACACATTCACACCAAAACAGACAAGACTGGTGTCCCACTACTAACTTTATCTTGGTAAATTAGTTAAATTACAAAACTTACTGAACCTTCTTAAGTGAGTCATTAGTACAAGCAATCCCACTACTTTTAAATTAAAAGAATGGGACATTTGAAAATCCAAGGAGACCAAAAGATATCTGTTGGCTTCTCGAAATATATGAAGTATTAAAAACATTTTTAAATAATCAAATAAATGTTAAGTAAATGTATATATAGAATAGCAATATATACAGATACAGCCAATTGAATACATTTATTTAAGCTACTTCAAATTACTTAGTATGATTAGTATAAGTATAACAATTAAATTTTACTTGTTTAATTAAGGAAGCAAATTATTTGCTCCAACTTTTCTCACACTCTCAGTATAGGGCCATTAGGGATGCACCACAGAGGTCTGGAACGTCCCATCAACTTTTCTTGGCAAAAGCCTCAAAGGGGAACAGAACTGGCCTGTTGCTCATCAAAAAGCTTAGTGCTGATATTTTTACGACCAAGTGAAAAGGGGTCATAAAGGTCATTAAAGGAGTCATTAGTGTTGTTAGGAGTCAAACGTAGACTGTTGTTTTCAGTCTATGGACTGTTTTTTTGTTTTTAATGGGTAAGCTCCAAATGAGAAATGTAAGTCCAACTAAACAAGAGGCCTGTGCATTCTCTTTCTTTCTCTTGTCTCTTTGAGACATATATATTGGGGATGCGAAAGAACCTTGACATGTACTTTTTTTGTGTATTTTGCCAAAGGCGAAGACGTAAATCCATGCTTTAATGCATTCAGTCGGAGGGGATTGAAAAACGGGATTAATAAATCAAGCATTGCAACTAAACTCACCTTGAGGTAGAGGTGTGCATAGCAGTGATGTAACAGATTATCGGAGGGCTGGCTGAGGCTGCTGACAGTGCCGATCAGCTCAGGAGCATACATGGGTACTGAGTGTTCAACGTTCACCCTTTCCACTTGAAACTGCACGGCGGGTAAAGGGCGCACTGGCTGGAACGCAGGCGCACTGAATGGTGCAGAGGCAGCCTTGGAGGTTGAAGATGAAAAAGACAGCATTAAAAAGGGATACATGTTGATATGAGGCGAGACAAATGCTTTAGCCTCACTCAGACTGCAACACTACCTTGCGTCCCAAGATGACGGGCAACAGTGTGTGCAGAAGGTTGAACTCTGCCATGGAGACGGTGACTGAGACTTGCAGTAGTGTGAGACATGTGAGCCTGGTCGGAATGAACTCCTCCAATCGTGTTATCTCCTCCGGTGAAGTCGGCCCGCGGTTCTCATCAATCATTTCTACCCACATAGGTGCCGCAAAACAACAACGTCAGTTCTCAAAATAAAGTATTTAAATATTGTATGCAATGGTTTACAAATGCTTTAGTTTGCCGAGTTGCATAAACAATAAAATGCTGGAAGATCTAAATATTTCCTGTTGATTTTTTTTCATGTCTCATAAATTCACTTGTAAAATCTATAATCAGAAGCATTCTGACAGATAGAAAGTCTTCAAATAATTTTTGCGAGGTCAGCACACAAATGAAATAATTTCACCGAGGCAAATCCGTAGCATCGATTAGTGAGGCAGACCAAAACCAGAGCCCTTTGTTAATGAATGACCCTGGCTCTGGTCCCAGGACATGGGTTTGATTCCATTACAGTTCTCTTAGGCTGAATTCCCAACTTCAAAATGGTCCCAAACATGTTTTGCTTTTTTTTGCCCTACCACCTTAGCTTGTATCAAGTTAATGTGGCATTGCCAATCTAAGCATGTGTCAGTCCTTAAGAAAGAATTCAAACAGCTAGATGCGTAAGTGAATGAAGTACTTCTGTTCAGAACACGCAGACTAGGCAACACAAAGGAGAATGCATATCAACATACGCTTTGATAAAGAGGTCTACATTTTTCAATGGACACCATAATAAGGATAGTGCATTCATTTCTGTGCACAGATGATTGGTAATCTGACTGTACGAAAGTTTGAAACCAGAATGAACTCACTCGGACAGTAAGAGCACTATTAGATAATGGTAGCACAGTGACAGCTTAGAAAGACATGACAGTGGTTCAGCGACTTAAAGACAGTACAGAGTACTGGCAGGCATCCAGGACTCATAAGCCCACGCTTACATCTAAAATGTATTTTATATTGCACTTTACCTCTGCCGATCCTCGGCTACATTGCTTTAAATGTTTCCAGAGTCGGCTTTGAAGTGATTTCTGCGCATGCCATATTTGATAAATTACTGTTTTCTTTATTTATAGACTTTGAAGATTAGCGAGGCTGGCTTTACTCATTATGCTGCCTCCATGCGCATAGTACGGTTGCTGCGGCAAATAACTTAGATTTATGCAGAAAAAGACTATTGCTCGACGTGACAGATGGCGGACAGAGAGAGACAAAGGGGGACATTTCAACCCTTGATGTTCCTGTGGCCCTGAAAGGCTGACTTGGCCTAGTGTGGCCACCACACAAGAGCACCGAGGGGAAAGAAGAGACAGGAAGGAGCAAATTAGTTGTCAGTGAGTGTAATGGGAGTATTTAAAGCTCCCATAAAGTCTCTTCCAAACTTGCCATTAAGCGAGGATGTATGTGCTTTAGAACACTCTGTCCCCGTCCTTTCACAACATCCCTGCATAGTTACGCATGATGGATAACAAAGGTGTTAGGCTTATGCTTCATCACGTGGTCTAAAAGATCAAGAGTCAAACAATAACTTATGAATGGAAATATCAATAACCATTCTCACACCGCAGTCGCCTGCGGGTTTCACTGTTTCTTCTGTACTTTTGCTCGCAGCGGTTGACTGCTGCTTTTCCTACGTGTTGTTTTCAAATCCTCCCACAGTGGCAGGTCGCTTACACAGCGCCCCATCAAGACTTCACACCTCTGGTCTGGGGGGGGGGTGTGAGAAATGTCAGCTGATGTGCCACCGATACTACCTCCATCGCCAGCTAACTGCCGAATCAACTCGTATTCCCCCGCCCACTAGCCTCGGCCGCTTTTACTCAGAACAGCGAGGCGGCTAAGCGTGGATGGAAGCCACCTCGACCATCTGTGTGATAAGGGCTAATGTGATGAAGTGCAAGCTGTGTTGTCGCTTGGCAGAGGACAGGAAAGCAACAAGTTGACTTGAAAGAGTTGACTTCAAAGAGCAAGAGAAGCTGTTGGGAAAATGCCTGACCTTGGCGTTGTTTGCAGTAGGGCTCATATTCATGATCCATGGCACAGATAATCATCTTGAGGATGCGGTGGACTGCGCTGCTGTGGAGCCTGATATTCAAGGGTCCGACCACCAGCCTTTTAATGGATGTCTCTTGAACACTGGGCAATGCCTCCTCATTGCTCAAAGAAATGTCCTGAGAGCCTACGCACAAAACAATTTCGAAACATGCTTAAAATATACATGGAACTTTAAGTTCAAGAATACAAAAACACACCACCGGAAAATACGGAATGATCAATATTACAAATTATTACATTTCTCAAACAGCTTCAGCTCTAGATTTCAAATGAGAAGATCTGGCTACCCAGAAATAAAAACACAGGACATTAAAAAATAAGAAAAATACTGGAAGGGTGGCAGTGAACTGAGAGGCTGCCAAGGATGAAAAGGTGTGTTTCACCAATGGGCCAAACAACCCAGATTTTACAGAAAAGGCACTATGAAAATAGTTGTTTGTGAAAGAGCATCAATAATGGGAGGGGGAGGGGGGTTATAGAAAAAGTGAGCAATGCTACTTTTTTCTACCTTTAGTGATGTTTGGCAGTTAGGGATTGGGTCTAATACCGGACAGATGGCTGCCGTTAGAATAACCAGTGAAATAATGAGGAGGGTGAAATGAACCCTGATTTCAACAAGTTATGTCCATGTGTCCAAGATATTTTAATCTCTAGCATGTCTCTAATATGAAGTCAATGGTAAGCATGACCTTGGCTGGTTATTATTACAGTTGACTTGGAGTTTAGCTCAGTCCCATGGCAACTGAAGCTAATTTGTTTGGTTGACACTGGATCTGATCCGTGTCCGAAAAACGAAGAGAAACACTGACAGAATAGACGCATTCCAATTGGCAAGGTAACTGCGGCAATCCCGCAGGAAAAGGGAATGACACTTATCCTGCTGTCAGAAATTACTTTGACAGCTCAGGATGACAGTATCAATATTTCTTTTAATTTAGATTTTTATCTGCAGCTGACAGCAGGAGGAAGCAAAAGCCCCGACAGAAGGAGGCGGACAGAAGTGAAATGAAAGACAAAAGAGTGAGGACAGGTTGGACACTTGGAGCTTTTCCTCTCGCACCTTAGATTACGTTGAATAAAGTCATGCACATTTCAATTGTAAATGATATGTCTTTAGGTTTTGTTTTGTTTCTTTTGAAAAAGGTGGTGTAATTAAATGTTTAAAATTTTGCATTTACTCTATAGGCATCTCGCTTTGCATTTTATCCAATACATAAAAATGCAAAACAGTCATAGCACAAGGACATTTGGGAATCAAATATCGCATTGCAAAATGAGAGAGAGAATGCCACATCTGAATGGCTGAATGGGATCTTCAGATCTTTCAGGCTTAAGCCTATTCGCTTTCTTAAGCGTTTACAGGTAGGGAGACAGAGGGAAACATTGTTTCAACAAGCAATGAGGAGAAAGAAACTTAAATACGTGTCAGCACAGACTAAACAATCCTGACAATTGCCCCCCAGGTAAGTTTGGGGTGAGAGTGAGGACAGGAAGGGTCAAAGACCAGGTGGCTGCGACTCAAACAAGACAAGCTATTTCTCAAAGACTCGGGGGGGTTGTTTGACAGAGAACAGTTAAAGGGCAAGCAACAGGAAGTCAAGGAAAGTGCAAAATATGTATATGAAGAGCATCACAGATATTAAGAAAAAAATGTAGCTGACAAATGATACCAAAAAATAGGATCATTAGATGATACCTTTGCCATTGCTGTTCTCCATTGTGTAGAGATAATCCATGTAGAAAGCACCAAAGCGCTGCATGCCCGCTATCTCTGTGTAGGTCTCCTGTCAACACAGTAAGGTAAACATAGGAGTAAGGGAGCAAACAGGCTAATAGAGTGGCTGATAGAGTGCCAATGACTGGGGTCATGGTGGAGATGGCGAGAGGGGGTCAAATCACTGGCAAATCTAACGGTTTGTTAGGATCACAGTGCCAAAAAAAACAAGTGGCACTGCTTGCAAAGCCATGTGAGCGAATGATGGAAATAAAAAAAAGATTAAATAAAAGCTTTGGAGGTCAAACTGAAAATGTTCTTAATACTCAATACTCTTAATTATACTGCACACCAAATTATTAATTGTCACTGGGTGATACGCTATGACAATATCAGCATCAGCTGAGGCCCGTGCCCATCATAATGTCTGCAGTTGTTTCTTCGATATGCTGCTTAATTCTGCACTGAACAGCAATATTACTTTTATTTCTTCAGTTTTCATCCAGTTATTGATTTTGTAAATTCATTTTTGCAAAATGCCCTTAGTCACCTCCTCACGAAAACAAACAATGTAAATTGTATACTTCAGATATTTGAAAATGCAAAAGGTGAAATATGTAATTCTTAGCGTTTGTGTCTTCTAAATATTCATATAGGACATACTTGTTTCGTCTATATATGTCCCAAGTAAACAAGTGCATGGCTGCCTGCCACTGTACATACCTTCTTATCAACAAGCTAGAACACAAAAAAAATCAGACCAGATATTCAAGCTGTGAAATTTTTGTAATTTTTTTAAAGTTTTTTTTTTTTTAAACTAACTACTTTAACATTAGATGTACTCTTGATAGCATACACCCAGCTAACCCACGGAACAGACGTTTTAATTCAATTAAAAGTGATGTGCCACCGCCTTTGTTTGATCTGTGTGGGTGTCACAGGATTGTTAGCCCGTGACCTAAATTCATTAATTCAGTCTGTCCGTGGGTCAACAGCTAGTGACCCTGTCCTGGACAATAATTGAAAGTCATACTTTGACTGCACATGAAACCACTGGTAAACACACACACACACTCACAAGCAAGCGCACACATGCACACACACACACACACAAACACACTATACCTGTCCACTAGGTCTCTAAACAAAGATTTCTATAGAGCCTTATCAGGGAGGCAGGTTAATCAGTAATAATTATAAGGGCAACACTAATGACACAAGTATGTTTTTGGATCAAAGCCACTGGCTAGTTTCAAAATAACTAATGCTTGAACACTAAAACCTTTAGCTATGAGGCTTTTAAGTATGGATAGATGGATGGATTTCCAAACAATAGCTTGGGGGGTCATGAACATTTCTAAGAAGAGTCAACATGAGAGCTGTGATAGCTGATAAAGGGTGCTAGGAGTCAGATTTAATGGCTCTAAAACAAAAAAGAAATGGATAACAGGAGCTGGGCGACTGACCGTAAGAATCTGGATGGCAGTACCTTAAATTCAAATAAAACAATATACAAATAGATAATTGACAACAATATGACGATACCATCAATTGATAAATAAGTACAATGTGTGAGGGGATCTTTCACACATTGTACGAGAATTATTGTCTTAATGGGATAATTGTGTGTTTGCATCCTAACCCAAAACAGCTAGGCTTTACTTATCAAATTTAAAAAAGATGAGTAGTAAGGGATTGACTGAGAAGTTGCGTGCAAGGAATGCCTGATTCCCATAGTTTTGCTGTTAGTTCAGTAAAGATAGATAATGGGTGCCCGTCCAACCAGTTGTGCTATGCATTGAGTTGGTTGCTGGGTGGACTTGAAATGAACTACCCTCATTTGTGTTGCATCAGTTGTGCGGTGTCTTCTAAAGGTTAGTCTGTGACATACAACATACCTTGTGCGTCGCAGCATCCAGGATGAACTCAGCCCTAACTCCATTGTTCTCTGGACTGCGGTAGTCAAACAGAGAATTTGTAAGGTAGGTCATTCCTTTACTGCTTAGACTGTCCCCACAGCTGAAGAACACAGCATCCTGTAAAGAAAGGGTAGAGCACAAACAGCGTTATGGTAGCCTGACAGTAGCAGAACCATTCTCCAGCAGGAGCAGGTCAAAGGCCCAAAACCAACCAGATGGCCTTTGAAAGCTCTGTGATGCATTAGAGGATACTAAAAAAATATAATTACTCTTCTAAAGTTTTCGATTATTCTTTCAAACTCTTTTTTTAATCTTGATGATAAGATGTTGTTACCTCTTTGCACTGATGCACATTTTCTTCAAAATCTCGCACTCCCATGATGCCTTTCATGCAGAGTGCCATGCAGCCCACAAAGCCCACTTGGCAATCGAAAAAGGGCTCCCCCATCATAAGCACCTGGACATAAGAGGAGTTACATTACATTCTATATACATACACACAGACAGACTTTAATCAGCTATAAAATACAACCACCATCAGCAACCGCAGTTGCAATTCTAAGATGAGATAAGATGATACTGGCGTGAACAAAATTAAATCAATGCACTTCAAGTATTTTAGTGATTACTCATATGACCTGTTTTTGCCATATTGTCCTCCTGCCTTTATATGCCACTTAATATAACTCACTGCAATAACACAGAGTGATTCCACATCTGTGATTGCTTGACTGAAGCCAGTCCAAGTAAAGATTTCTGGGTGCAAACTGGTAGTCTCAGAAAAAAAAAATTGTCTTCGCAGTGTTCAAAAGAATTGCACAGGGTTTTCCACACCTTGTATTAGTTCCACAAGGTTAGTGAACGCATGGTGATTTAGCCTTACCTCAATAGTGATGCCCTCTTGCTCAATACATAAGACTTCTCTGGACTTGACCTTCTGAGGACTGTAGTAGCTGCTCTCTGACTGAGTCTCTGTCAACTGATAGAGGGGAGAGAAACCATGTCATTTGATCAATCATAATTAAAAAAAAAAAAAATACAATAAAACAAATACTAAAAAATGCCAAACTCCAAAGGGTGTTAAAAAGCCATTAGGAAAATTGTTTTTGTCGGTCTAAATAGGAACCAGTTGGAGCTATAAATGTGAAACCACAAAACACAACACTTCCAGCTTGAAGAAGATGACTTTTGCATGGATGCTATAAATGAAAAGTGAGTAACTTTATTGATCCCCTCGGGGAAATTGGCTCTCTGCATTTGACCCTTCCTACACATTAGGAGCAGTGAGCCGCCACAGTGCAGAACCCCAGGAGCAGGAAGGGCTTTAGCGGCCTTTGCTTAAGGGCCCTCAGTGGTGGTGATAAGGGTGGAGACAAGCAGTGGCCACTTCCCCAAGCCAAATCTCCTGTTGCTCTGCGGATGCGATCACCAGATCGCTTCTCCAACCTCTGGGCCACCACGGCATGCACAAAACATGTTCAAGTCCTGACTGACTCTTGGAAACATGACTTTCCAAGAGTCAGCTCTTGGAAAGTCATGTTTGAAATGAGAACGGTGAACTAAAACATGAGAATCAAGGTAAGGTCTCAAAAGAATGAAGGTTTATATGGAATTAGTAACTGTACTGGGCTGTATCAGATATCAGGGTTGTTTTCTTTTTACTTTACACATGTGTACACAGCCATTTCAGAATAGTTAATAACTGTTTATGTTTATGGAAAGTGATTTGGAAAGTGTGATTCGTCTGTAGTTGGTCAAAAAAAAAAAAAAAAAAAAGAAAGTGAGGGTGTCGATCAGGGCAATGCAATCTCTAACCCACTCAACTTTAGCACAGGAAGCAGGTGCAAGCGAGAAGCAGCTGTGCCTTATTATGCTTACTGATGGAGCGGGCTCTCTCACACCAGCTCCTTTTCCTTATGTCAACTAATGGTTTAATCACGTGCAGGGACCGCCTCTCCCCAACCCTTGTCTCACTGAGAGGGCTTGTTAAATATGAATGAAGAACTGCTTTGTCTGCCGACATCAGTGAACATCGTCCTTTTACAGAGGACAAATTTAATCACAGAATACTGAATGCTAAATAAGGGCACATATAATGTAAATAAGAGAGACCATGTGCCGCCAGGCTAAGGTGAACTCTGGACTTTTGGCACTGTAATCAAAGAATAGGCACAAGGCCAGTCATATGTACAAGTATTTCTGCTTCTCCTATATTATATTCACCTCAAATCTTAGGATTTCAAAGGCTTCTTGGAAAAATTAGAACCCTACCGTTAACATGCGGGGATCCTATGTCCTTTCATTTTTACAACATATAAGGGCTGAGTTGAAAGATCGGCATGAAAAGACTTTTTAAAACTGTGACGTTTACAATTTGCCAATGAGAGAATGAAAGAAAAAGACAAAGGAATGTCTCCAAGGAAAATGTTTTTCGTTAGCGTGCCAGTGTTATATAAGTTTAGCATGCTACGCTGAAGAAAAAAAAATAGCTAAATGGTCAGTACCTAGGTATGCACTTGGGGAGCAGTCATTAAAAAAACATTCTGCCAAATTTGCTGATCAAACAGATCTGAGAAGCAGTACGTGTCACACTTGGGCTTATCCAGTGGCTGTTCAAAGACTCCCATTCATTCTAAATACTTCCTTCAAGGAAAAAGAACATTTTAAAAAAGCAAAGTCTATTCAGCTGTCTGCAATTACTCCAGAGGAGAGGCAATTAATTGATTAAAAGAACGCAAACAATACATGAACAATTTAAACATTATAAGAAACGCGCCACAGTCTGTTTGGCCTCAGACATACCTTCACTTGACTGATCACACACCCTGTCAAATATACACTGACACTCGTACACACACAGAGGCAGTAATGTGATCTTAAGTGCCTCAACCTGAGGGGAAATGCAGACCATTTCCAACAATTCTGAGCAACCAGCTAGGATTAAAGTTTGGGATCCATTTCTGAATAGTCATCATACCATGTGTGATGTTTTAAACATTAACGTGACCCCAGCACCAGTTAGTGGTTAAAGTACCTCCACTGTACCACACATGGAGACAAAAAGATTTTTTTACGTCCTGGGGATCCGGCTGTTCTTACTTGGAAATTCAAGATGCAGGGGTGGTAAGAGCGGTGGGGTTGTTTCACAATAAAAGTAAGAGGAAAAGCTTTGCACAGCTAAATATAACCAGAAACCTCCTGAATAAATGACCTGTTGAAAACATCTAGCTTTAGTTTTGCAATACAGGAAATATCTCTTATTAATTCAAAGCCTGCTAGTGCCGCTAAATTTCTTTTTCTGAAACATCTTATACCTTGAAAGTAACTGAAGCCTTGGTGCAGTAAAAGCCGATAGACACAATGGGGTCTTTTGCTGTGTGTTGCAGGTGACTGCTGGGGATGCTCCCTGCATCGTGCTGCTGGTAGACACCTTCTTCACCCTCGTCCTCAGCACCGACAATAGCCGGGACGAACGACCAGGCCCACGAGACCCAACCCTGGTCGTCATCCTCAGACATCATGTACTGGTCCGGGCTCGGGTACTGGCTGGAGCCTGGGCTTTCCATGTCCACATCCATCCCTGAAGAGAGAAAAACCTTGCTTAACTTATGCAGGTGTGAGAAGAGGTGGAAAACCTTAGATGGTTGAATACTTATCGAGAAAGAGTCAAATTAGCACCAGGGGCAATAGTTCTACAGAGTGTCTCTCATACTTATTAGAAAGCAGTTTCCAACCAACAAAATGAATGTTATAACATAATAATATATTAATAACAATCAAAAACACATCAATTAATCCAGTACTACAAACTAGACCAAACTAGAAGAGTGAATAAGGACACAGCAGCTTCCAGAGAGAGACAGCGAGAGAGAGCGAGAGAGACTCCAGAGTATCCATAAGACCACAGTGTCTGAGTTGAACTCAGCAAAACAGGTCACTTCCACAACTGCACGCAGTGTGGTTCTCGGTGACACAGATATCCTGATCTAACAGACAGCAACGAGCCATGCTTGTGGTTGGAGGCGGAGGCTATTAAAACATAACTGAGGGCCTGTACAAATTTGCCAAAGGAAGCTGGCTGATTGGTCGCAACTTGTTCACCTGGACAAACCCAACAGTGTTGGCGATACGTCCTGGCTGGGAACCAGGCGGAGAGCGAAATAGAGCTGGGGAGCGAGGAAGCAGATTGATTTACATTGAACTGTCTTCATGTACCCGTGGCTGTGGGAATGGGAATGAAAGGAGCCGACAGGCTTGGCGACAACAACAACACAAAAATTACAAGCTGTCATGTAGGCACTTGGTTTCTTAACAGCAAAATAGCCCAAGTGTCGAGGATGAACATGATCATGGTTTCCCGAAACTCGAAGAAATACCCTGATGGCTGACAAAACCCCCGGAACCCATCACATAGTGTGTGTTTCCACACACACACACACACACACACACACACACACACACACACACACACACACACACACACACACACACACACACACACACACACACACACACACACACACACAGGAAGCTGATGTCAATACATAAGAATTTGTAATCCCATTCCTTGCAGCTTCACGTCCCCTGTAAGAAAACAATACTGTCCATGAGGTCACAGCTCAGGAATCCCACAGGCTAAGGCGGCGAAAATGATGACACATTTTAATTAAATCTTTCACTTTGTGAATTGGCAGTTGGAAATCCCATGTTATGGCTTCCTATCCCTCCTGCCTTCCTCAACTCTCTGTCTATCTGTCAATTCATCGTTTTTTTGTTTAGTTTTGTTTTCACTCCTTGTAGGCCTTTGAGGTGTCAGTTCGTCAAGTTAAGCTCTTCTGCTTCACGTCATACCGTGACAGGGCCCTCATGACTTCTGAGGCAATAACAGTAAGAGCACAATTAGCAAACAGGAAAAACAAAAGTGTTCAGGAAGTACACCCACACCTGTTTCACTCAGCATTTAGGTAAACCCTGTATTTTTTTTTTTTTTACTAAAAAAAAAAAAAAAAATTAAATTCAGTAACATTGCACACAAAAATGTGACAGTCTATTTTGGGTATCTTGACAGTTTTCTGGAGTCCAAAGTCTCTAGGCAACAGTGTAACTGTAACCTAACCAGTGCGCAGTGAGCGCAAATCTTAGTGTCAGTGAGGCCGAGGGAGGGAGAGACTGAGTGAGAGAAGGCACTGCCCTGGCAGACCAGTAGATGTCCCTCTATGTTTACACAGGGAGACAGCGAGGCTTACCTGACCACTGAAAAAAAAAAATCCTGTCTGAAGCAGGCACATGCTCACAGCAAAAAACTGCTTGATGTTTTTCCCAGTGGCAGACATTCTTTAGAATACATATTATTTATCAAATCAAATTCTTTCAGTTGGTGATTTTGATGACAGTTGATTTTTCTTTTCACAGTATTTTACTGGCATAAACATCCAAAAGTGTCCCAATCAAATTAAGACAGCGACAGGAAGTTTTTTTATGAAATGTACTTAATACCAATAGTGATAAATCATAACATGACTTTATGAGGGGCAAAAAATTGGAAGACACATGAGACGCACTCCTGTAGTATTCAGTTGATAATTCATCAAATTCTTGTTGAAACCAAATCACCCAACTCCAAATTTTTAGTTGGCAAGATTTCCCGAAAAGTTAAAAAAAAAAAAAAATGTAGGAACTAAAGAAAGTAGGAACTCTATCTGTCCAAATCTACATTTGTGAAACTCCTCAAACACTATTTTTGTGACAACAATGGTTTCTCACAAACCTATAAACTATATAAATATATAGGTTTGTATATGCGGCTTCCATATTCAAATTAAAAATAACTGAGAAGGAGCCCTATATACAATATTTGTTGCAATTCAGCTTTTTTTTCCTTCATTCCATTATTTCTAAAACTAGAACACAAATAGGCTGAAAATCACAAGTTCGGAACACGCCAGAATTCACACAGCCACCAGTTCCAGCATGCAAACACGTCCCCCGCCCACCACTACAAGCAAGTTTCTTCACTCTGTCGATTACTTCCAGCACACCACGATCTCGGGGCGCTCAGGTTCCAACTGCTGGTCCCCTCTTGTATATTTTTGTGATGGGATACTAATTCATTCTCGGAGGCTCTGCATAGCAGCAGCATGACACCGACTTTTTACATCTGGCATTGGACACCGAAGTGGAAGCTGCGCCAACTTGCAGTTCCAGTTCCAGGCCAAGAGGCAGGGAGCAAGTTTAGCGGGACTGAGGGAATGTTCTGTACTGTGTTGGGCTGCTGGCTTCCCCTCTGCCTACTTTGTCCCTTCGTCAAAATTTTCCTCCGGTTGCCACAGACACTGATTGAGTCCAGTGGGAAGTGCAACTGGATCACGCTCTATTTGAATGTAATTAGGATAAGCATTCGTGGAAAAATGACCAAGGTGTTCAAATGACTTTTTTTTTCTGTCTGGGGCGAGCTGTGTGAAATGTGAGTTTGTCGGCCTGCTTTTGCATGTGGCACACTTTCGACAGGGACAGACTACATTTTGCAGGGTTTTGCTGAGCTTCTGGGTGAGTGCAATCCTACCGTGATCTAATCAAAAAGACACTGCCCGTGTTTGATTCATTCCTGTTTCTTTTCTTCTTCCCATTCTTTTTCTGCCTTTGTCGACAAGTTGGGGTTTCAGGCTTGATGACAACAGTCTGTGCCGAGTTAAACACTCAAACTTTTGTTTGTGGAAAAAGCAGGAGGAGCACAACAAGCTTTAAGTGGTGTTAAATGCTGTTAGTAACAGCAGCATACGGACAAAAATAGCCCGTGTGTAGACCAATGCAATGTGCAGGGTTCCTTGAGATGAAAATGCTTTGTTTTTGGAGGGTGGTGGTGGGGTGTATCAAAGCATTTGTATGGTCTGATGGCTCATTTACCACTTCAGGGGGCTGTACCGCATACTGTCTGAGAACCATATGGACACAATGCTACATTCCTTTGAAAGATTAGCTTTTGCTGAAATACATGTGTATGTCAATATAAATATTTATGCACCTATAAATATATCTCTACTACAAAAAGTCACATTAACTGAGAGACATGAAATGGTCCCTTATCTTCCCAGCTCACCAGATAAAAGTGCCCCCGGCTCCCTGACAGGACTGGGCCGCTCTTCTCCATCACCCTCTTTTTGTCCTCCAATCTCCCCATAGTAGAGGGCAATGATCAGCTCCAAGATACGGATAAACATTGGTAGCTGCTGATCAGTGATAGACAACTTCAGGCTTTCCACCATTGTCTGGATCTGTGAAAATGTTGAAAATAAGATTATTAATGGTTCCAGTCAATCTTTCAGCAATTTACTGACAGAGAGCAAATAATCCATGAAGTTGTAGATTTCATTCCATGAAGGAAGATCATTTTATAGCGTTTGGGACTTTCAATCTACACACAAGACTTTGTTGTTTTGCTGCCAACAAGTGATACTATGGAAAGTACCACTTGTTGGTACAAAAAGTACTGATACATTAACACCAAATTCTAACAGTATCATGCTTTTGGAGCTGCTTACTTTAATAACAGATGGAATCTTAGAGTTAATGTTGTCATAGGTGAAATGAAGGCGTGTTCTGTAGGAGCACTTGTAAAGCAGTGGGTCCTGGTAAAACTCAATCTTCCCGCTGGCATTGCGCTTGTCCAGGCACACTGTGCAGTCGGCAAAGTTTATAACTTTTCTTAGGACCAATTCTGGGGCTTCATAGAAAGAAAGAAAGAAATTTCATTGGAGTAACTGCAATATAAATGTATACAATCATAAAATTCAAATGCAATAAACAACGGACTGCTGTTAGAAGAAATCAAGAATGTGTATAACTTGCAACGCTAAGGGGGTCTTGACAGTAAAATCTTGTTTTTATTTTAAAAGTTTTCATTGATCATACATTTTTGATATTGCTGTATTTACTCACAATTATGTATTAATGACAATATAAACAAATTATAGGGCTTCATTCATGAAAAGGTAATGAAACCAGAGACTGTCCATCAATGACAGACATGTGAGTATCAGACTTTGGTTTACCAGACAAAAACTCGCAGGTATATATTGGCTGGTTTAATTTCAGTCAATATTATTCCTAAATCTGTTATTAAATTTTGTCCTCTAACTAAGAATGCAGGCCAAATACATTCCACCATATCCAACAGGCCGACGAGACAATTAAAAAATCTGACAGCTGACTTTTAGTATGTACTCGAACGAGAGCGTTAAAGTTGAAATGTGTGTTTGACCTGAGTTTGAACTAACTAAATTAAACACTTATTGTAATTTATAGTGTCTTGTCTGCGTGGATTTACTAGTTAATCCCACTTGCAAGGAATGTAAGCAACTACTGCTCACCGGTGATGTCCATGAAGGCCCTCTCCCATAGGTCGTCCACGGTGTAGCACTCCGCAGAGGTAATGTTGACTGACAGCACGATGTCATCCTCCACATACTTCAGGATCAGGTTGTTGACCACAATGTTTACGTTGTTCACAACACGCCTTATCAGGCTTTGCACGTAACCTACAGAACCAGAAGGACGCACACGAGAAACAGGACATTTGGTAAGATGCCACTCGTGATCTCTAATAACAAAACAATAAACATAATAAACTTTTGTTTCTATACAGTCAAATAAACAAAAAAGTGTAGCGTACATTGACAGATGTGTTAAGACAGAGATAGAATTGCGGTGCCACGTGCCCTTGAAACAAACTCTTCAAATGGAAAGAAACGTACAAGCAGGGTGAGAATCAAGAGGGGTGGTGTGCTAACGGACAATAAGAGGGCGAGAGGTCTAATGGACTGAGTTTCAACAGAGCTGGGGGAGGCATCCTGCCGTCTTCCTGGTAACTCCTGATAGCCATAGTGACACAGGAACAGAAGCTTTGCAGGAAAACATACATGGTAAGGTCATTACTCACCCAAGTATGAAAGAACCAAAAAATACTACAGACAGGGGAGCTTTGACCATAAAATATGGAAATATATGGCAATAAATTCTCCAAACTGGAGGACCAATGGTATTATTCATTTCTCCCATGAACCTTAAAATACAGTCATTACATGCTAAAACATATAAATGTTTAATGCTTTTCCCTTATTTTCCAAAGAAAATGTTTGTCTTCCTGTATCAACAAGTCTGCCCGGGGCACAGCAGGAGAAATAACTGGGGCGAATGAAATGGTGCTGTTGTTGAAAATGTTTAGGTGAAATAGTTAACCGCTCTGCCGTTTGCACACAAAATACGAACTTAATCCAATTGACGCGGTTCTTTAAGACGCTGCTGCTACATGACCAAACAGAGTGGGAAGAAATGTACGAGAAAAGTGCGTTTGCGACATTTGAGTGCTGCAAGCACTCGTGCAGTACATGCAAGCGTGTCCCCATCAGAGTGAGGACCTGACAGCTCTTTCATAAAGCGCAAATGTGGTGTGCGTGCATGCACGCGGTTGTGAGGGTCAGTCGGAAAGTGCTGCCGCACCTGCAGCCTGGGCAGTAAAACCAACTCTTTACCTCCTGCTATTTTCCTCTCTGGATCTAATTCACCCGTGTCAGTGCGTCTCTCTTTCACCCTCACAACTCAGTGGCACTTGTTACAACTTCTTCTGCTTCGCCCCCCCCCCAAAGTCTGGGACCTCCAGTTCATCTCTCTGCAAGCCATCATGCAGCTCTGAACTTCTGTAAACAATTGACACAGCCAGCACCTGTGCTGTGGCCCACAGGGAAGGCGCCTACTTAAAACTGTTCAACCATAAAATGACTGGGGGGTGGGGGGTAAGCGGCTTCTTGACGTGATCTCGGAAAAGGCAAAGCCTTCACTATGCAATATAGGAAAGAAATACCACACCTGCCGTTCCCACACTTTCACAATTTTTCTTATTTGTGGAAAATATTAGCAGCTAATAGTCTTGCCCATTATTAGTCCATTAGAGTTATGAGTACATTGGAGAATACACTTTAATATATTTAGCATATAAAATTCTAAAAAGTACAATTATTTCAGATGTTCGGTTAGCACTGCAGTTAAGAAAGACATGTAGAAGCTACGGTGAGAAACCTTTTAGAAGTTTTGTTAACTGGCATTTTATGACACACGCACGCACGCACACACACACACACACAGACACACACACATAGTTTTAGAATCAAGAAAGAAAGAAAAAAGACAATGGTAATTCGCCTATTAAAATTCCTGAAGCAAACTTCTCATGTCTATATTTTGAAAACATATAATGTATTCAAACATTTTTTTTTTTTTAAAAAGCCCATTCAATGATACTATTTTTTTCCTGCATAAATTCTGCATTAAATGTGCTATATTGTGCCTTGATACTGTTTTCTTTATGTTTCTAACGTGAAAAGTGTGAGAAAAAAGGCTAAAAACTTCAAACCCAAACATGTATTGTAGGTTACAGTAAAGTGCATCAGTGAAGCTGACACGGAATCCTTGGCCCCTCGGGAGGCTTGTGGTCGAGTGGCCTTGTTGATAAGAACTAGTGGAGCGTGTGATGTATTACCGACACATCTCCCTGGCTGATTTACACTTCCTTGGAATAATATTAATGTGGCACTAAGACACACTGACTGCCTACTCACTGTAGGCATCTCGCTGCTGATAATTCCATGGACTAGTAACAAAATATATTGCCTCAACCAAAGAGGTTGTGTGAATATCTCCAGATCTCTGTGTTACTGTATGCTGTTGTATTTTGCGGGTCCTGAGGCTATTACTCACCTGATGGCAGGTCAGGGTCACTGGGGGCTGCCTGCTGGAGGCGGCGGGGCTTGGCTGCAGCCTTGGAGCTATCAGACACACTTCGACTCGTGGAACTAGAGCCACTCTCATGGTCATCCTGATGAAAATAAAGACATTTCTCAATTAAAAAAAATATTGAGTATACCTATTTCTTTGCAAGATAAACAATCCTTTAATGTCAACATTGTTTGGTGCATTGATAGATGCAAAATTTCAACTACCAAGAAGTGTTTTTTCCTACTGAAGAAACTAAATTAACTAATTTGTATAAAAGAAAACATTTTTGTTTAAAGAAAAACAAATGATTGAACAATAACAGACTAAAACTATGCCGAAGACAATCTCTTTATTTGAATAAAATAGAAAGGATAATGTGATTTGTGTTGCTCAAAAGGAAGAAGTCCTTAAAATATAATATTGTGTAGTTTTTTCCACAGTAAAAATAAACTATTAATACTTATTTGATGAATCTATATTTATGTCTTCTTAAAATTCCACATCCTAAAGTCAATATGGAAGAGACAACTCTTATTAATTACCCATTGCAGTAGTTTCTACTGCCTTTAACTAGCAAATGTTATAAATGCTCATGATGGAAAAATATTAAATCTGTCTACTTGCTGTAGGGCAAATTACTGGTGTATATGAAAAACTAAATAAACCACATCACACCCTGCGCAGTGAAATAAGGAGGGATTAGTAAAGCGTAAGCTTCCCACTAACCCTCCTCCCATCCCCATTTAACAGCTATCTCCAAGGACTCTACAAATAATCGCCGATCCTTGGATGAGAGGGCTGAAGGACTCTCCTCCACAACAGCACGTCATCTGCAACCAGAGATTCCCTGTGCCTCCCCTGTTAAGCCCAGGAATGCAAGAACAAGATCAGTGTGTGCGTTTCTGTGTACATGCAGGAAAGATGAAAAATTGTCCGTCTCATTTGAGATGAGGCCGAGTCTAAACAATATGATTTAAGATCCGGGATGAGGAAGTGATTTAATGGTTTAGCGCTTTACCTCTTCTGTGGTCATTTTTTCAAAGGGTGCATAATAAAAACAGGAGTTGATGGGGACAAAGAGTTGAGGATTCGTAAAACTGTGGTTGCGTTGACATTAAAATCCAAAGATAAAAAATTTTCCAAGCACTGAAATTGGGGGAAAGCATGCCAAGGTGAGCCAAAAGTCTCCCCTCATCCTGTGTCAACTCTAACAGTCCCGGTTTACATTTAGAATTATATACATGCACATATTAATGTATACACAAAAAGGCAAATGACAACAGAGAGCTACAATTTTTTCAGAATAATCGCAAGTGCTGCATACATTTCACGTACATACAACTACACAAATTAGACAAATCATAACTTTATAATACACATAGTCTCTGTGGAATCTCCATATTTAAGATGCAGAAATAGTGCATAGCTGGCAAAAACACCAATCCTGTAGCAAGTACTGGAAGGAAGTTAAAATGCCAGATGAGAGAAGCTCTGGCAGAAATATTTACACCCAACTTCAGTCGTGGGTCATTGTGCTGGCCTGCATTACGCACGCAGTTTTCCTCCATTAGTGAGAGGGAGGAACAGGCAAACAAAAATGAAGGAATAATAAATACTTTATCGGCCCTCCAAAGAACAAAGACATGCAAACAATGTGCATCTGACTAAAAATGGCTTAACTTTAAAAAAAAAAAAAAAAATTCAGATAAGTTAAAATGAGAAAGACTCACACAGTGATGCTTTTCAGTTCACAACTTGGGACATTTACACTAAAAGTCATCTACCACCCACATGGAATCTAATACCTCTACCTAAAGGGAAGCCTTGGCCAGTGTGCAAAGAGTACACTTAGCTCCACAACTCAAAACTGCCATGGAAACCCACCACTGCCAAATTTGGTAGTAGAACAATTACGCTCTCCATGTCACTGCAGGCACTGAACAATTCTCAGGAGGGGAAAAAAAAAAAAAAAAGGCCTTTTCGGAGGAAAAGCTGTCTGATAAATGAAGCCTGCCTCAGCTGCTGCTGGGTAAACTGATATCTCTAATGCCACAGCGGAGGGACTAGAAACGGGGGGTTGGTTCCCCTACAGGCATGTTAACTCAACAACATAAAATGTTTAAATTTTTAAAAAAAATGCGAGGCAAATTGACGAGAGACAAAAAATCCCAATGTGATATGAATTAAAGTGAGAATTAAGAGTCGCTCAAAGGGAAGCAAGTGTATGGAAGACTTGAAGACGACGGGACTCGCATGGGGAGGCAACAAAAAGGCAGCGGCCTGTGAGTGACAGGCAGTGTGGACCCCCTACTCAGAGGGTAAGTGGGCACCCTTGAGGGGTTAGGGCAAAGGAAGGCCAGACCTGACCTCTGTCCTCCTGCAGACGTCTGGCTCAGTCAGGGACCAGGAACCAGAGTTGAGTCTGCCTGTGGGTTCACGTGTGAACTGCACAAGGCCCCAGTTGGTATTGATTTTATTGTTCAGTGTTGCTGAAACGGACCTATAAAACTCAAACATTTTCAAGAATTGCCCAACATCACATCGATTGACAATTGATGGAGGGTGCCGCGAGGGATCACAGCAGGGTAAATGTGCTCTGTTATTGTTGTTTTGTTTTTTTTTCCTCTGCGAGTGGCTGACAACATCATGCTGACATCAAAGCTGCAGAGTCGGGGAGTGGAGGCCGAACTCCTATTGAGTAACAAAACAAATGAGAGAAACCCCACTAGCCCTTATCAATGGCAGCTCCCCTCGCCCCACTTCACAAACATCCACGTGCTCGGCGACGAGTACAGGCAGTGTCCCAGGGTCCAGAGAGCGCCCTCCTACGGGAAGATCCAGCAATCATCTCGTCTTTAAAACGCAATTCTTTCTGTGGAACTACCTCCCCAAGCGTGGTAGTATGATGTCATTATATTTACTAAGGTAAGATAAATCAGTCTCATTAACTGCCAATACTGTGGCAGCCAACCATAGTCTAATAAGTTTAACTAGTCAAATTTATCACAAAGCATTTTCCCTGCATTTCCCTGAATTATTGTTGCATACACATTAAACAAAAATCAAACTTTTGAATTATGAAGCCTGAATAAAATGAATTCAATTAAATGGTTTGCCAGCCCTTTCTTTAACACTTCCGAAACCCAGTGATGACGACAACATTAGAAAGCAAATTGAACATGAGCACATCTCAGTTGGCTCAGATTACTCTTTTTAACATTTCTCGGCTTCCCACGTATCAATCAGCTCAACTGAAGTTAGCTGCTAATGAGTTTTTAATGAGACTGAAACAAATGCAAAAAGCAAATTGCACTGTGATTAAAGACAGAGGGTTCATTTTCTCCTCAAATGAAGCTATGCTAAAAGATTCTTAACACTACGCCCTGTACTCGGCTTGTTGTGTACATGTACCAACACAGCAAGCCACAAATACTCAAATACTTTTGTTCATTCCCACACACACACATCCAGAAGAGCCATACTACAGCTGGATTCCATGGTAGGTTGGAGGGATTAGAGACTAAAATGAACCCAGATGCATATCACGTTGTGTGACATTGTGAATAATTATCTCAATGAAAACAGGTCATTACAATTCTCTCACTCATGCTCTCACTTCCATATGACAGACTTTTACATGAAGACAGTCTGCTTGTATTAGCAAGCCTTATTTTCAGGTTGAAAAAAAAGATTGAAAAACTATGTTTCCAACTACTTATTACAGAAACAATAGTGCAACCCAAAAGTACATTTGTAGAATTAGCGAACACGAAGAGTATCGGAGTTGTTTCAAACATCTGGAAGAGCAAAGCGTAACACTAAAGGTATTATAGTTTAATTCAGAAGGCCAAAAATGTGGCATGTTTCTTAGAAAATAGACTGTGCCCAAAGAATTAAAAAAAAGCACTGCTGACGCAATTATTTAAGTTTTTGTCAAGAGTGCCGGAACTGTACCCAAGTAAAACGGCTGTGCTTAATATCTGGCTCCAACAAGCCTGCGGTATTAATGACGACAAGCCGAGGTCCGAGTAATGGATCTGATCTATGAGGAGCTGCAAGAGAATTTCAAACTTTATTCTAATTTATTACACTCCTTAACAAGTCAGTAAATTTACATGAGAAGATGCAATTATTTTTTTTTAACTTGCAGAGATGCTTATCAAATGGTTGCTGCTCGATCTACTCCAATATTAAGGAGAGGTTAGCAGTAAGAATACTGCGGTTTAATATTACACCCGGTATTAAGTATTTTCACTGCGACAGCAGTTATTGTAGACCACTGCAGTCAGCGTCAAGACGCAGCTGCTAACCACGTCTTTCAGCAATCTACGCTATAACGTGAACGTCACAGCAAACCACACAACTAACTTGAAGTTATACAATGTGTGCAGTAATGAGAACCCTGCACTGTACAACCGCTACACAACCCTGGTGATTTTCCCAATCTTGCCGATTTGCTATAAACGCAGTCTAACCAGAAGTAAAAAAAAAAAACTGAAAGTTGAAATTGCCATTTGTGTGCTACTGAAGCAGCCACACCTTTTGAAAAGCAAAAAAATTTGAAAGAAGAAATGTCTGGCTAATATTGATTGACAAAGACCATTGATTTTGAGGTATTGAGTAACTTTTTTCCACTTTTTCCCTGCAAAAGATGGATGTGAGTTTGAAAGAGTTATCGAAAGAATACTGGGTGCGTGGAATACCAAGACAAAACAGGAGTCACCTAAGTGTGTGTGTGTGTGTGTGTGTGTGTGCGGCTTTGAGGGTTAGGGGGTGTTAAAAGAGAAGGACACTGAGAGAACGGGAAAGAAGAATGAGAAATTGTTCCTGATTTAGATCTAAGGCTCTGGTCCTTCAGATGTCTCCATCAGCAAACCACAAGTCCAGGCTGAGCATGTGAGGCATGCTGCTTACACTGGCACAGCCACCCCCCAATGCTAATGACTGCAATGTGTTAGGCTACAAAAAAAAAAAAAAAGTTCCACAAATGGGGAGAGGGAGATGGGGGGGGAGAGAGAGAGAGAGAGAGAGAGAGAGAGAGAGAGAGAGAGAGAGAGACACACACACACACACACAGGCATTAACAAGGAGACAAAAATAACCATGTAAACTATGACACACATCCATGGGAGCATTCTAAACAGTTAACCAAATCCATTATTTGATTCAATTAAATTGGGTTTCAATGTTGTTGATGTTGTTTTTTTTAAATTGTGAAAATAAGAACAAGAACTTCTGATGGATGGATGGATGGATTGATGACTCGTCTCTTGCTCCTTAAAATCATCTTGGAATCGCAGCGATCTTCTACAAACTAAATACTGATGAGCAGAAATGGGCAGGGCCGAGGCTGCCAACATACTGCACACACGTGAGGAATCTCTAACTGTCATCAAATACTGGCTTTACTCATTTTGCTAATAGGGAAAGTTTGCAACCCATAGAAAAAGCAACAAAGGCTAAATAAACAAAAAGTGAAAAAACAATTGTTGAAGTGAAGATTTAAAAACTATTGTACAACTTAAAATTTAAGTTAGATTAATGCTGCCTGCTTCTGCGTATTTGTTAAATGAAAAAAATGTAGATTTTTTTTTTAATTATAACTCGATTGGTAAGGTCTTTAGTTTCAAGCTTGTTTGTGTTTTTACATACTTCTCTTTGAACAAGCTGAAAATGTGAGGGATATCACCTACAGTTTCCTCAGTCTCTCTCCTCGGTTGTGAAGAGAAGGCCCCACTGCACTGATAATCAGATGGAATTACGGTGCAGTCTCTGCAAGCTATTTGCTCCCTGTGAGCTGGAGAATCAAAGGCAAGATTTCCAGATCGTATAGAGACTGAGATTATCCAGTTTGTGCTATCCGATTGCAAACTTCCGCAGGCTGTTTTCTTCCGTTTGTTCGACTTTTTCCAACCGTTTTGGTAAAAGATAAGCTGCAGTGGCACAAGTAAAGCGAGTTTTCATTTATCAAATGCACACATAAGGCGACACAATAACAGTTTATGTAATATCGCCCTCTTTAACAACAACTTCAAGACATATTTATGCTCTGTCGTGAAAAATATTTTGTCTTAAGTCGAACCAAAAGGCAAAGCTCATCTACAACAGGCAACCAACAAAAGTTGCAAACATTTCACAATTTCCATGATTCCAATTATGTGGTATAGGGGCCTAAACTTGGATGGATACCAAAACCACATATGAAAACAGTAGACACAAGATGATAACTGTAATGCCTGCTGAAAGTATGTAATGCGTCTTAACTACAGTACGTTAAAATGTATCACGTGTTTGTAAAAAAGTGCACACATTTATCACATCAAAACTTCTTAAAACTTCTTAAAAGGGTTTTAAAAACTACAGTGCTCCATGTCCACAGTAGAATTAAGGAATTCACATCCTTTATTTCAGAAATGGTAAAATTCTAAGTGGACTGCGCTGCACATAGCGCTTTACAGCACCTTCACAGATGCACTGAAGTGCGGTGGTGTGCAGCCTTATAAATAATTTAAAAGGAAACCACAAGATGAAAATGCTTAATACATACACACATACATAAGCGTACATCCAATCAATGGGTCTCAGAAGCACCTCTGCAAAAAAATCCTGAGGCAATGCATCAATCAGAACCTCTACATAAGTGGCAAATCCATTGAATATCCATAAATGCTCCTGAAAAAATACTGTATTGCTTTGTAATTAAAAAATAACGTCAATGCATTATGATCACCTGCCACTGCAGTCTAGGCAGGTCCTCACCCTCTTTGCTAACAAACAACTTGTTTTCAGCATTCTGGTCTTCCAAATGTCAAAGAGAGGCGTGAGAATATATTAATGGCATCTAATGTATTTCTAATTATGGCATCTAATCTTGTCATTACTTGTTAGTGGAAAACCGCCTTAGTTTGAGTCTACCAAAGAGTTTATTTCTATAGTTAAAGAAAAATCTAACGCAAAATGCCCCACATCACATAAAAGGACTCATCCTTCAATTCCAGTTGAAAAAGAATGAGGACAAACCACACAAAAAAACACAAAACAACAACAAAACATAGAAACAACAAATTACAGAACATTAAACACAAGTTATTTGTTTGAAAGTTCTCTCTTTTTGTAAAATTACTACTAAAACAGATGACCATACTTTTTGGATTTCAATACTTTCGCCACTTCAAGACCTCATTACAACTTATTTTAGGCAATTAAACTGTCAGCAGGAGCTGTAATCTCCAAGTCCTGCTAAACACCCACATTTGCTGGAAACTATGATTATGAGTTGTTCTTGGTGCTTTGCAGACAGGTCCTCCTGAGCAATTTGAATATAATAGGCAGTTCCTCTCAAGAGGAAACGCAAACATTACATTGGTCCAAATAATTACGGCGCAATTACACAACACTTAATGAACTTCAAAAGTTCGTACGGATGTTTTTACTAGGCAAAGCTAAGGCTTTAACAGTAATTATGAAAACAAACTTTATTAATGATATCATTTATCATGTCCACACTTTAGCCATCTAACCCTGTTCTATTTTTCTACTGGACAAAAACTGAATTAAATGTAAGATTTTCCATAAACAGACCAATTTTCTCCCTCTTTCTGAATCAAATGGGCAATCACATCAATAATGAAATGAGGAGATGTGTCATTACCTAAATTCTGTTTGTATGGAGACTTAACTCCCTGTATCCCAGGAAGAATACGTGTACGACAGGATCAGGGACTTGCATGTATAACAAGTATATCTACAATCCAGGGGTAAAGAGACTTTTGTGGGCTGATCAAAGTGGACAACTGCCTCTGCAGAGATATTACAGCTTTTAAATGTTCCATCATTGTTAAGAGTAAGATTAAAAAGTAAGTACATATATTAGACATATCGAGAGTGCATTGGAATGCACAAGCATTTCTTTGGTTACTGACACAGAAGCCAACCCCTTCCTTCCCCTTTACTCACAAAAGTCTAGCAGCTCATTTTGATTCCACATGCCTGGCTGTACTGCACTGAGTCTGGATCTATGCCAAATTATGTCTCAAGGGTGCACATACCCCTGAATAATTTGTCCAAATGCCATTTGCAATTTCTCCAAAAACTTTTTTTCTTGACTGGAAGTCTCTGAGAACACATCTGTAACAAATAGCTGTTTTTGGACTACATGCATTACACCAACACAGGTCCTAGTAAATGCCCTAAAGTTGTGTATGAGCCATAAAAAACTACTTTAAACTGAAACCTGACCCCAGAAGCAGTAGCCACCTGTATGCTACTTATATTTACCATTAGCTCAAGGCAGCTCAAGCTCATATGTTAGAGTTTCTTGCTTTTTTGGCTGGTCTGTGTAATTAGCTGTAATTGACTTCCCTTGAAATGTGTTTCTTCTGCGACATCTGGCCTAAAAACTTCCACCTTCCTATAAAAAGGCCAGAGCCAAACACTTTCAATTTTGCAAACTGCAAAGGTGGCAATGGTAGAACTTGGTACTACTGGATAGACAAATTTAAGAAGAATCCCTTCACACCATACGTAAATAATTAAAACATGAACTTGAATACTTGAAATTAAAGATTGGGTTCTCAATTTTAATTCAACAACTAAGTTTATTTATAAGAAGATTATTTAGGGACTTTGCATTAAATGGTGATTCAGCATTCAGAAAGGGTCAAGCAAACCTATTAAAGAAATACATTGTGAATAATAACTTATATCCCAATCCTCCTAACCTAATCAGTCTTTAGCAGAACTAATACTCTTGCCAGATCTGCAAGATATTTCATGTGTATGTTACTCTGTCGGGAGGTTTGAGGTAACCTAATAACCGGGATTCTTTAATGGCAACTCCAGGAATTAAAAAATTGTGATACAATAATATGAAAACAGTGGAGATCATAATACGCTATCATTTGTCCGCCTAATGTCTCTAAAACTAATCTTAGAAAGGTGCAAAAATTAATGTAAAGCCAAAGACCGATGTAATGAATCGCTTAGAGCCAGAAGAAAAAGTTTTCACTGACAAACAGGAAAACTTTAATACCGACTAATGGTCTTTAATGCCAACAGAGACCCAAGGAGATCAACCAATAATTCCCTGGTGGGTCACTGCTGCAGCTCACCACTCCCTCAGGGGACGGGTTAAATGCGGGGGACAAATTTTGAACCCATCAGGATGTGACAATCAGTGGGACTTAACCTTTAATCTTTGAAACCAACTTACAAGAAATTAGGTCTTGCTGCATCCCCCACTTAAGTACAGTACTACTCTGTCATTACAGCACTGTGGTTAAGTTTTACATTATTTATGGTGCAATGTAACTTGTCTAGCTGATCATGGATACTACATCTGGAGACATGGTACCCTTTCAGGAATGTGAAAATTACTGTAAATATAATCTTGGCATATATGTATGGAAAATATCAAAAGATGTGGCAGAAGGGTTATCTATCAATGTATCTATTATATGCTACCTTCCTTCTGTGAAACTTTCATTTGCCATTTTTTTCTCCCCCTCCTAACACCACGTCAGTAAACAAATAGTGGTGAACAAATACCACGGCGAGTCACCGCTCACCCTAACCACTTGAAGAACAGCATTGATAGGAATTTACAAGAATTTACAGAAAAAGAGGTCTTCCCGCTCGCTATATTATGCTCTTCATCACTTGATATGATCCTAGCTGTTACGATAAGTTTTATTATACAGGAGAAAGACCAACCTGGGCACCGTCTTTTAACTTGAGGATGCATTCCATGGTGTTGATGGTGATGACGACGGGCTCCGAGCCAAGCTTGGTCCAGGGAACATGAATGCGCAGTTCATGGATGTGACCGCTCATAAACGTAAAGGGAAGTTTTAACTCCTGAAAATATGTAAAAATATAGGAAGGGGTTACCAAAGACTGACAAATGTTTAAAAAGTCTTCACTATAGTGTTTTGTATGTGGTTGAGTCAAGGCTTTTAAGAATACTAATGATCATCAAAATCCTGTTTGTGGATGAGACAACACACACCATTGCTACTGTGTGTAGTCTGGTCATGTTCTTATCAAAAGCAAATACCTGATTTGTATCTTACATACAAGGCCAATGAAACCAAACTTTAGACATGTGGCTGAGGTGAATAAAATGTCCAGATAAACACAGTTCGTACATTACAAGTACAACAGACAACACCATGTCAAGACAAGTCTAGACATCAAAATATCTCAACAACTCTAACTTCTTAAAAATGGCATTTTATAGACAAAATGTAAATAAACTCTTCTTGTTTAAAACTAAGAAATGTTCAATATATAATCAATAAAGACTTATTACACAGACCAAGAAACATGACTTTTTTTTAATGTATCTTATATAAAATTAAACCTTTTGGATATTGATTTTGCACAGTCCTGAGAAGAGCTCTTACTGCAATTACAGGAATGTCTGCTAACAGCTAACATGGCAGCTGTCCAGAAGTCAGTAGCCTACGCTTCCTGTGAAGTTGACACACTTTATATTTCAAGCAAGTTCAAATTGAATACAGGCTTGTAAATTCACAGAGTGTTCAAAACTTTTCAAGGGAAAAGTACGGTAAGAAATCACACACAAGCAGCAGAGCTGGACCACAGCCTTGAGAGAACTCTCAAGCAACATCAGAGAGAAATGTTCACAAGCTGATTGAGACCCCAGTCAGTCCATTGAGAGCCTCCATTTACAAGTGTGTGCAGTAAAAAGTCTATGTATTTTATTATGTTATATTGGCTCAGGAGGAAAACTGACTGGTGCTCATCTGTCACAGTCAAAACATTTGAATGAATTACCCCTGATGGTTCGCATGTGCATGCTGCTAGTTTCAAAGGAAATGCTTCTGAGCTATAATGCCCACAAACAAAACCTTTACTTTACAATTAAGAAAGGTTAAAGAAAGGTTGCGTAAGTGTTGATAACAGTACCTGTTCGAGCACATCAAGCCTGAGGTCCAGCTTGCTAAGCACAACATCTCCACCCCAGAGTGACAACTGCAGGTCAGATGGCTTCAAATTTTTGATGTACTTGTTTACATAGCTCATCAGAAGTGGTGTGACATAGGACTCCAACATCTTGGCTCCGATCTAAAATAAAATAGTAATAATACAGTAATAATTCAGATAAGCGTTGTTAAAAAAAAAAAAAAAAAAAAAAAAACACTCAAAAGATTTGCATTAAATTTTGACATTAATACAGTTCATAAATAATACTGGTTATAGCTTAGTCAGCTCAGAGTGTTTGTTGACGTTTAGTATTTAGTAGATGTGATGTGTTTTGTCTGTGTTTGTTTTAACACAACAGCAGTTCAATTGCTGTTTTTGAATGTCTTTCTAAATTATTTATTCTACACCTTAACTTCAGAGTTCTACTGCTTCGAATGACTCAACCAGATCTAGGAATTTAGTTCCAAACCTACTAGTTTAAAATAGCTGTATTTCAACGTTTCTCCGCATAGTTCCACTCGTCGTCGTCGTTACGGGCATCTGTCTGAGCATCACCTGAGTGACAGGTGAACGTTTGGTTTTCATTAACTTAATACGTTTCAGGTGCTGCACTTTAAAGTCACTCAATAATAATTTGCATGACCAACTGACTTAGCCTGGTTGATAATGTGTCGCTACTTTCTCATGTGTATATGACCACATGAAACACCGCAAGTGGTTCAAGAAAGAACTTCTCTGTGTAAAGGAAGAACTAGAGAGGTTGTAATAGGTGCAGCGTTGTTATGCGCACTTAGAAATAGAGGAGTAGTTAGCCGCAGAGGCTAACAGTCTTCGCCTTTCCCTCCTGCCGCACACAACACAGCAGCAGAACCTAGAAGCTAAGCTAGCAGCTGTGAGCAAGTGGTCCAACCTTTCTAAGCCAAACCTAAAGTCAGATTTTTTTATAAAACTGAAACTGAGTGGGAAAAAACTCACTTACGTGTCTCCTGCTTACACTGTGCTTTCTTTTCTTGTACTAACGTAGACTACAACATTTTAATAGCGTTAACACAACATTACCCATAGCTCTCAGTTCAGCCTAAACGTCATCAGTAAACACCAACGCGGCTTCCGTATTCAGCGTGTTACATTTAAAACTGCAGGAATTAATAGTTTCAATGTTCGGCACGCGTTTGCATCCTGTGTTGGGGGCGCCTGTTTTGCGGTCCATTGCCTGTTACTGCTTTTAACTTTAAAAAAAAAAAAAAAATAGTGGAAGGCTATGTCCAGACTATGGATTATATTAATGTTGTCAGAAACACAGTCCGGTACTTCTACCGTTCTTATATGATCTCCCATGGGTTCTCTGTATTGGTCCTCTGCTGGTGTTGTACGGTTGTTAGCGAATGGCCCTACATTAAGGCATTTAAAAAAATATATATATACTATTTCATCTGTGCACATATGTTTCACCGCGCCTCTCTAAGAGTAGTACAATTTCCGAGGTACTTATGAAGGTATCACCTCATGCACTTGTCGACACGCCCCTTATCTATATATGGTTGGTGATTCTCACCTTGTACGAGAGAATAGGAAATGAGCTGCAGGCCAATTCCTACAGGGTGCCAACGCCGTGTAAAAACAAATATATATGAATGAAATGTTTATGATACACAGGTAAGATTTCACTTTAATAAGACGCATTTTTCACGTTATCATGAAGCACCAAATTAGAGAGTGCATCAATACCATTTCAAAAACGTATGATGCAATATGTGAGCTAGACATTATGTTTTCTGTTTGTTTTGTTTTTGTAGAACTTATTGGAGACTTGTCACAATGGACAAGGGGTTGTTGAAAGGAACGACTGCGACGGAAACACTGAATGAGTAGTTCTGTTATTGAAGATTAACGCTTTAGTGAAAGACTATAGCAGTGTCCTTCAGGTAATTTGATGGCACATAATAGCGAGACTGAACTGACCAGTCCCTCTCTGCGCGGTGTCGTAAATGCTCCCTTTGTATCAACTGTTAAAATTTGAGGATTTAAGCCTATTTTGAATTCGATTCCCTAAACGCTGTCGCTTACAAGAGTGTCGCCGTAAACATCCAAGACACCTGTCAACAGACAGGTGCTTTTCAAATGATTGCACACTTGGAGGTTAAGGCCCAGTGCTGTCACCCCACGCATCCGTTCGGGGAGTTTGCAGATAACGACATTGAGTTGCTGACAATAGAAAGTACACTTAGTGCACTTAATGTACACTTAGTGTAAGATTGTCTAAAGAAGCACCTATAGCATACCTCTTAGTCAGGCCACCATATGACCGCATGCCAGCTATACCTAGGTCATTTCAGGTCGTGATGACCTATATTAAAGGGAGAAAATTGATTGATATGCTTTGTTCTGTTCTTGCACACTTCTGGAACTCGGTCATTCATCTATAGCTGATTTGGAGAGCGTTCATCATGTCCATTTCGACTGACCGCTCTGGGAAATTAGCTTTTTGTGTCATTTAAAGCTGTGAAAGCATTTTAAAAAAATAACACAATTAGTGTATATTCAGTAATTCCTTTAACGCTCAATCTTCACCGAAAAATGTGTGTTCAGCCCTAAAACTACAGTTGCTGTTGTATATATATGTCGGAGTAAAAAGAAAAAAAGAAAAAAGGTGGCACCGGCGGCTGATTGGCGTACACCTGTTCCAAGCAAAAACTGGCCCTGTATTAAAGGACATTTTCCCCTTTAAATTATGGATCGGGTCAACACGCTTGCTTTTTGTCTGATAAAGCGCACAACGGAATTATCGTACAACGAGGTACCGCATGCTTCACCGTCCCTTTTTTAGATCAATGTCGAATAAGTTAATCGCATTGGAATAAGCTACAACTTATAAATGAATGAATGAATAAAGTAAATAAATAAATAAGGTCGATGAGTTAGAAATAAAAAGAAAAAATATTTCCCCCCTCAAGTGTAAAGTTGACTGTGGCATTTTTATTAATTAAACCGCTCTTATATTAAGCGGCTATTTACATGTTTTCATATTAAAAGGTTATACAGTTGTTGTTTTTTATTTAATTAACAATGAAAGCAACTGTTTCAAAAATCATTACACCCTTCTGCGTACACCGAGTCGTTCCTTCTTGTTGCATTTGCCCTTTATAAATAGGAGCTTGCGGTGCGTTGTAAACTGACTTGGTTAATGGCCTCTCAGCAGCAGTGAACGCGGTTTTAAATCTCCCCCTTGTTATTCTAACCACTAGCTCCGGACCTTGTTTTCTAGCCCATTAACAACGAACATAATTGAAAGCGCCTTCAGGTTAAAAAAACCTTTTCTGTTTTTTTTCTAAAGAAGTCTTTATACGAGCTGTTGTCGCGGCGAAATCAGAGGAGCAACACGCAGAGGCCCGAAGGCCAAGAGCAAAGCGTTCTGATAAAGGAAAGTCCGAGGGAGCGTCTCTGTCATTCAAAGAATAATAAAAAGATAAAGAGCCCATATTGAAGGGCTGTTCTCTTCTTCTCACACAAAGTGCCGCTCATGGATCCGGTTGCAAAACGACACATTCGGCAGACAATGAAAGGCGAGCTGGACGGAATCCAGATCGTGGAATTGGTATATTTACTAAAAGTAAACCGCGGTAAATTAAGCGTATACGACCAAAGCTCTCAGACTTCACCCGCAAAGCCTCCTCTGTTTACTGATCAATTCAAACCTCCAGGACGATTTCAAATCATAGTAAATGTAATTATATCATATCCGCATCTAAGATTGTCATCGTGTTAATTTAATGGACGTTTTTTTAATTATAAAAAATAAGTGGCCTTCACAGCTGTCTCTCCACTGATGATGGCTTAAGTCTGAGCTTGTGTAAATAAATACATGTGCTGAGATGGGAAAACGTGGTAGTTAATAACAGCAGGCAACCTATGAGAGATGTTTCATTTGTGTTTTGTTTTTTTATTGACTTAAAAAAATAATTATGGTCGAGGCCTAATAATTAAGCTGATTGAACAACAAACACTAAAATGTTTAATTAGCTTCATAGCTTTCTGATCAGTCGACTTGTCCTGAGAAATACCGACTGCCCTATATTGCTGGCTGCGTGATGACGTCCTCTCAAAAGGCACACCGACCTCCCTGTGCTGTTGACTGGCTGCAATAATGTGTAGTATTCAATTCACCTGCAACCGCAGCCGACGCTTCAACGTCGTTTTGAAACTTTCACGTGATGTCACGTAATAAAAGACAGAGCAAATCCAACCATTTAATGGAAATATTTATTTCTAAAATACAATATAACATACTTTAAACTTATGACCGTTTTAACACTTTATCAATTCACGGTCAGAAAATAAAAAAAAAAAAACAGTATGTACATGGTCTTTGTATTTACAGGTGGTGTGTGTGGGGGGTGGGGGGGCAGCGTGTTACTCCGTGCGCTGTTCCCACTACAGGTGCAACCAAATCCCGCTGTCTAAAATGCGCCGCTTTGAAAACGCGTCCCGCTTTTGGAGATTGTCTTAAAGAGCAACAGTCCAAAAGGGGGCCATTGACTTGTCTTCCTTTGCGTTTTTTGTCCATTGTTTTTATTTTTGAAAGTCTGTGCAGGCTAGTAGTCCTGATGCGGGCTGTGCGTCAAACTGTGCCGTCGCAGGTCACAGTTGCGCCGAAACACCTTTCCGCAGCGGCCACAGCTGTAGGGCTTGATGTCTGTATGGGTGAGAAGGTGAGTTTTCAGGTTACTTCTTTGATTAAAGGTTCTTCCGCATGTGGGGCATTTGTGGGGAGATTCCTGTTTAGATTTAAAGCAAGCAAAGGATTATTCGCTTTAATTTTATATATGAAAAAGCTGTAAATTGTATTTCTGAATCACCTCAGCTAGACGACTATATTATGTCAGTCATAACTCATTTAAACATTTTTTAAATCATTTCTAGTTATATCTTAGCCACAAGTTCTAGTAGTTGGCCAAACGGGGTTGTTTTGAGGTTAATTATATCCCCATGCATGCAGTACATATATTGAAATGCTGTTTTATTATTACACAGTGTCACATATTTCTGAATAAAATTAAATAAAAAAAATCCATGGTATTTGTAATCGTCAGCTTACCTGCATGTGTAAGGTTTTATGGACGGCTAAAGTTCGAGACTGACAGAATCCTTTCCCACATTCTTGACATTTGAAAGGTTTTTCCTTGGAGTGGATGTATCTGTAAAACACAAGTAACACTTCATCAGACGTCTGATCATGCCTGCATGTGCCTGGAGCTATTGCAAACAACAAGAGTCACAGGGCGAAAAACCTCCACTGCGTTCAAATGTGAGCGTCCAACTTTCACATGTTGCATATAAAGTGCATTAGCGCCCTCATGGACAAAACCAGGAACAGGGCTGTCTGCGTGATGTATGTTGTTATGTTTTCCCCCCACCTCTCCTTAAAATTATGTTTAGACTGCAATTAGCGGTTCTTTGGGGAGGGGGAGGGGTGTATGAATTGTGATTCAATAGGTGCGATCACATAACAACAGTGGAGATTTATGAGCCCATTCAGACTCGGCGCAGCATCCGGTCATTTCTGAATCCGACCTCACCTGTGGTCTCTGAGATGGTCCTGCCTTCTGAACGCCTTGTGGCAAATGTCACAGGTGTACGGCCGCTCGTCCGTGTGGGTCCTCTCGTGGATGAGCAGGTTGTAGGACTTTGTGAAATGCCTGCCGCAGAACTTGCAAATAAATTCCTTTTTAGTCTTGGACGGGAGCCTGCCCCGAGTGGGCTTCCGGTCCGGGGACAGCTTGCTCAGCTCCGATATGGTCGCCAACTTGGCCAGATCCGCGGCTTTCGGCGGGTCCTCCTGCGTGGCGGCGAGGGCCAGGTTGGCGAAGTCAAACCGCGGCCTGTCCTTGCGCAGGGCGGGCATGCCGCCGTGCGCCACGCCGCCGGCCTGCTTTGGGTGAAAGAGCTGGGCCGCGGCCGTGAAGGGCAACCCCGGGAAGGAAATCCTGGGGTCCATCAGCCCCTGGGCGGTCGCCATCTCCGTGATGGTCGACCTCAGGCCCTGGATGTGCGGGTAACCCAGAGTCCAGTGGTTCATGTGCATGGTCTGTACGGCGCTCAGGCCGTACAGCCCCTGCAGCTGGTCGCCGGGGAACGTGTTGACCGCCTGCAGGAAGGAGTAGTTGGTGAGCTGGAGGGCCGGGTGCAGCGGGATCGGCGCGTGCAGGGCTTTGCTTCCCATCTCGGCTCGGAAGTTGTGCAGGAGTCGCGGTGAAACCCTGCAGGGGGTGGGAACAGTGGAGAGACAACGTGTGAGCGACGAGGTCGACACATGACGCGCAATAGAGTGGATAACAAGGAGACATTTGCAATGTTTTTAATCGATATGACGAAGCAACCGCTGTTTATTGAAATGTAATTTATTCTTTTTAGAGGGACTGGTTGAATCTCACATTTTATCAGAATTTTTTTGACGGTGGCAGAAAATATTTTCTGCCTGCAAAAACCGTTAAAATGCAGGAAATATTACAGTTGTGACCATTTCGACGTTTCGCCATTAAGCATATTGTTTTAATTTTTTTATAATGCATTTTAACTAACACTAGGCCTACATAAGTGAAATCATCTGACCTACATTAATTATAAAGCAGTATAATTTTATATTGATGACGTTGATTAAACCCAGACAAAGATACAGGAGAAATAAATAAAAACGCTTATTTATTTTTAATCACAAGCCAAAACTAAAACGGAGGTGTCCATCAAAAGCATTTTTTAAATTAAATCCCTTATCGAAAATGTAATTAAATTATTTTGGGTTTTTAAAAAAAAAAAAAAAAAAAAAAAGACTCGTGACAGTGATTGACTCGAGCCGTATATGAAATGTCGAGACCACTTTGACTGAAAGCACTGCGTGTCAAGCGCGGTAATTAGAACGCGGAGGGTGTTGTGTTTGCCGGTGGTCCCTCCGTCCAAAACTGCAGGGGGAGTCTGCAGCCTCCACAAATTGCGTTGGCGTTGCTTTAGCAGAAACGGATCGTGTTATTAAAGCACAAAAAAATTAAAACAAAAAAACAAAAACAAAACAAACACTTGCTGACGACCGTTCGTCTAAAACGTTTGTGTGTTTTTCATTTTTACAATTTCTAGTTCTCCCTTCTGCACATTTTGACTAAAAGACGAGTTTCCCTTCTGCAAATAATAATAATAATAAAAAAACTTGACCGCAATTAAAAAAAAAAAAAAAAAAAAAAAAACACACTTGACTTTGGCTTCATTCACACAGAAAAACATGCGTGCGTAATTTAAACGAGTTTCCTTGTCTTCGCGTATACGCGTGAGTTTGTCCAGGATGGAAACTGTTGGTTTAGAATGACAAGTCGTGTTTCGGCCGTGGCGGAGCTGTGAGTTGAACGCGCCGGGTGGTGAGAGTGAGGCTGGCAGCGGGCCAGCGGCAACACGGCGAGCTGACCTTCACTTTTGGAAGAGCAAAAAGAGAAACGGTAGAGAAAAATGCCACAGTTCGTGTGTATGTTTTTTTGTGAATAAAAATAAGGCAATCTTTTTTTACACAATATTCCACCGCATAAATTAGACGACCTGGCTCTTGCTAAACATGAAGGCGTATTCTCGACTCTCCCTTTCAGACGCAGACGGGAGGAGGTGGTGGGTAGAGGGGGGCTGTGCTGCGTTTAAATGTAATTGTGCACAGGTGCAACGCGAGTCGCCCCGCGAGCACTTGTTTCTTGACTTGACGCGAGCTGAGCTGAACTGCTCTGTGCTCAACCTGTTCTCCCACTAACCTTTGGACTTCATTTACACCGGGCTCATCGCTCCGCCGTTCTCCCCACCCCATCTCGCATTTGTTTCCAGTGTTGGGATGAGTCATTTGTTTATATTAAACTCGTGACAAGTCCAAGGCTGCTCATTTTCACCCGTGTTCTGCGTCGGTGGGCGCAAACTACAGAAGGCAAAGTCACGGGCAAAAAAAACTGTGACCGTGACCTGACAATCATCGCGGAACAACGATCGCCTCTCTGGAGAATCACATGGCACAGCTGGGTTGACTTTAGATTTAACCTTTTCCGGATATCGCGATCCCAGTCTCTCTCTCTCTCTCTCTTTCTGGGTTTAACGTCTGTGCAAACTGGACATTTAAACTACATTATCATGAATGCAATTGTTGTAATTGTGTCGGTTGTGTCGGTGCCTGGCGTGCAACCTGTCCATCAGAATCTTACCCGGGTGACTCTCGGCCAAAGGTCCTGCGGTATGTCAGTAATCCAACAGTGTGCGTCTGGAGACGACGAGCCCCAGAAAAAGCGCGACCCCCAAAAACTTGTTGCTTTCTTTTCTCCCTCCAAACTCCCAAGTCCGTGAAAGTTTTTTTTTTTTCACGTAGCCATGCAGACAGCTCTGGTTGTCTCGGACCTCTGCGAGCTGCTGAAGAAGTTGTGCAAAAGAGGTGAGGGAAGTTTTTTTGTAGGGGGGAGGAGGTGGAGGAGGAGGAGGAAGGAGGAGGAGGAAAGAGGGAGAGCGGCGTCGTGCGGGGGTCCCGTTCGTGGCTTGCCCTGCGAGTGCGCGTCAATGCGCGCAGGTCCTTCTTTTTCAGGGCTCCGGGGCTCCGCGAGAGCTCAGCCCGCCCCCACCGACACGCCTCCACCACCCACCCCTCCTCCTCTATCATTAACTCCAATGTTCCTCCTCTGTTTATTTGTGTTTGGATAGCAACTAGGGCTTTCGGAGCGTCAGGGAAGCGTGTTCCCTCCTCAACCTGCTCTGTTCCCTCTGACACCTCGCGCCAACCACGCGGCCGAGGCTGATATCAACCTTTTTGGAAAACGCGACTGGAAGCGCAAGGAGGAAACCCTGATCGTTTTCTTCCCCCCGGCAGCTACACGCTTTTGAAAACGTGCTGTCGGACAAAACAGCGAACTTTTTTCTCCCCCCTTCCTCCTCCTCCTCCTCCTCCTCAGCAGCAGCAGCAGCAGCAGCAGCACAGAACTCATTTGCCATAACGGAGGGCTCGTTGCAAGAGTCAATACGTCAATTTTTTAATTGTTTCTCTGTGGTAAGAGTGAAAAAGTTACGAGTTTTCTGTCCAGGGGGGAAATTAGCACTTCTGGCCACCACTTGTGGCCAGAAGGAGTTTTCCTCACACTTTGATCATCATGAAATGTAAGAAAACACTTTGGTCACGGGAAATAATTCTATATAAAACGGGAGGGCCAGCCTGCAGCAGTGTTTCGCCCCTGTTTGCAAACAAGTAACTTGATTAAATATGATAAATGCGTAAAAAAAAAAACTTCAGATTTTTTTTTAATTGTCAACCCGTGTTGAAGCATATTGATTAAAATATGAAATCGTGTAGATCAGTTTGATGGTGGTATCCGTTTAAATACAAAGTTATTACAAGTTTTGACTAACACACACACACGCACACACGCACGCACGCACGCACGAAAAATATCTCATTTTTGTAGTGAAGCTCCAAAAAGTCCATTGACATTGCAGATGGACAGCATGTGAAGCCGCCGTTCGTCGAAACACATCGCCTTTTTAAAAAACAAACAAAAAAAAAAACAACAACAACAAAAAAAATACATTTAAAAAAAATGTTATCTCGTGATTTCATACGCGCAGCAGGACGACAGCAGTAAAAGTTCACCTCTTAACACGGATCCGAAGCGGAGCGCCACAGCAGGACAGACACAAGGGCACAGCAGCGGCTGCTCTGACTACGCTGGTTGGGACTCCCGTGTGCGGAATACAGGTCTGTAGCGCCTTCTAGCGGGGGTTTGGTAAAATGACAAGGTCGTACTTTTCTCAACTCCAGCTGTTCGCGCTCGCTGTTGCTATCTCGGAAAAAAAAGGAGAAATAAAGGAAGAAATAAATAATTAAAAAAATAAAATTTCTGTACCGCACCAAATACTGGCAAAATACGATTAAAAAAAATATAAAAACTTTTACAATAACCCAAAAAACATATATTTGATTTTTTAAAACTGATTATAAGACGAAAAAAATGTTTTTCGAACTATAACAGCATAGAAACCAGTGTCCAGGACGACGCAGATTTTACACAATTCACACGTCCGCAAGACGTTCAGTCCGTTATGCGCACGAGCCTCTGTGAGCTGCACAACACTTTTTGCACACAACATGCTTGTGGTTTCTGTTGGGTTTCATTTCACCCGGGACTCCATCTGCACTGTGAAAACACTCAACAATTGCCGTCACACTGTAAGCCTTTTCCCCCACCCCTCATTTATTTTTTAGACATTAACGATGACATTTTCTTAACGCGTGCTTTCATTTTTGCCAAAAATCGTTAGAACGTAAACTGCTGTTATTTGTTCTTGCTTGAAACTGTCATTTAAAACGAACTGTGGTGTATAAATAGGGTCATGCATTGTTTACTCGTAATCGCGTCGAGTTTTCATTTGCTGCTAATTTATGCAGCCGAAATCAAGTAAGTGCAATGCATGTAAAATACATTTGCAGGAATAAAAAAGTGTTTAACGTGATAGCTGTAAAAAAAATAATTGTTTTAAATTAAGCGTGCAGGCCTGTGACACTGAGCTCATTTCGAATAGTTTTTTTTATGAATAAAAATGTACATTTTTATGAAAAAATTGGATTTCGTGAAGTCATTGGCATTGTTATTAGAGCAGAGAACAGAGAGAGAGAGAGAGAGAGAGAGAGAGAGAGTGAGAGAGTGTGTGTGTGTGTGTGTGTGTGAGAGAGAGAGAGAGAGAGAGCACTAGCTGATGCTGTTGTTTCCTGCCGTCTTTCCGCGATCGTCTCAAGGCATATGTAAATTTTTATAGCGTCCCGACAGCATTTTTTTTTTTTTTTATCTCTCCTTGTACGTGTTCTCCAAGTTTACAGTTTTTCCATTGTGCCGCAGCCTCGATCTGCCCGCTAGGATTACCGTTTTCTTTATAGTTGGGGTGAAGTCAGAGGCAGAAAGTTAGTGCCGTTGCCCTTTGGCCCTGCGCTGAGTCCCCTGCAGCCGCCATCATTCTCTATGATAATCCGACTCCCACAGAGTATCAGAGTTGCAGCTCACAGCAGCTGCCAAGCCCGTAATGGCCGACCGACGCTCCCCTTCCAATAACACTGAGTGACAGGGAGAGAGGCCTTCCAGCATTATTAAAAGAGAATTGTGAGAGGTCTGACCTAAAAACTCAAAATCTAGACTCATTATCTATTAGATAATAACAAAAGGACAATGAAGGGTAGGTGTGATAGATTTGAATTAATTATGTGTTTAAAAGATGAATTTATGGATTTTCTGACACAACTTATATACTGGATATCCTCTTCAAGGTAAGATATAAACTAATACGTTCAACCTCTTTTACACACCTAAAGTTTGCAACTTGATTCCTAATTTCTTCAGTTTGGAAACGTAGTAATAACCCAGAGAAAAGCAAATACGACGTGTTTAATTTTGAATTTGCCATGAATTAACATGTTCAAGTGCATTTTTTTTTGCAAAAAATAAATGTGGAAAAAAACAGATCTTTCAGAAATATGAAAAACATATTTGAATGTGACGTATTTCATTATTTGAAATTTTTTAAGTTGACAAATTTGTAATAATTATATTCTTACAATACAATATTTTCTCTTGAGTTTTGGAGGAAAGTCAAAAGAAAAAAAAACATCAAGTGCTGTAAATTTAGGGCAAAGTAAAAATAATTGATGAAGCTAATTTCACCACTGGCAACGATGTACTCTTGTTATGATGCCACCAACTAATTCAGATATTCACACTCAGCTCTGATACTATAACATGATGTTCAGCTTCAACAGAAATGTGCGATCCCTTACCTCCACAGTGCTCCCTGACAGAAAATGTTTCGCTCTCGGCCTCCTCTGGGGTCTCACGGGTCTGTTTGTATCTCTGTACTGCTGTGCGTCTGTTGCCAGACAGGATGTCAGGTCCATATGAACAGGGGGAGGTAAACCTGTCATTCTTACCTACCTGCTGTGGTTTCAAAGCCCCCACATCCCCACCTACACTCTCACTCATCCTGTCCCTGAGGCAGCAGCTGAAGTGGTTGCGGCAGTTCTCAGGATGGGTGTTTTTCACTCAAAGACCCCGGTAGTCATATTTTCCTCCACATCACACTCTATTTACAACAAAGTGTGCACTTCTAGGAAAGGGGGCTACGTGCGCCTCATTTGTCTCATACAGGTGTGGCTCGATTTTGTTTCTTTGACATCCATTTCTTGTAAAACTGGAAATATTTCCATCTCATATATATTAACTAAGAGAAAAAAATGTTCATTATGAAACTTTTTTGTTTGAATGTCATTGTGTACAAAGTTTCTTGGTCTAACTGCATATCCTATATATTGGAAGGGGTCCTGACAGGATAAAACAAGTCTGTTTCACAATTATTTGTTAAAGCGTGACACGTGTCAGACCAGCTAAGTTAGTAAAGCAAGTAAAATAAGTCCACACTTGCCAATTTCTCTGTTTGTGACATGACTTTGTCCTCTGGGTTATATCAGACATGCCTATGGCAAAAAAACGCAATCATATATTGTTTTCGTTGCTAAAAGAATTAAAAGAAATGTTGCAAACAACTGTCAGTTCCATATGTCTAAACCATTAAAAGTTAAAGTTCTGAAATTAAAGGGGGGAGGAGGCAGGCGGGGGACAGTATGTAACACATATTCCTCCACTTTAAATTTGACACATGGTCGAGAGAATTAATAAACAATCTCAAACTAGTTTAAGACCCAGATGGTGGTGACGTTGAGCAGAGCCTCGCTCTCCTGCCTGGTCAGTGCCGTGCATGATATTGTTCAGCTGTGACAGCCACGTGCGCTGTCCTTCTGCTGCATTGTCCAAGATTGCCCCCTGTTGGTTTAACCTCAAATGACTTTTGAGGGAACATTTTACGGCAATAAATCACCAGAGCTGGTGAGAGTGTTATTGTCACAGAGAATGTGATCTTAATTACTCATTGGAACACTTAGAACAAAACATCGAATGGTCCTAACCTGAACTTTCTCTTCTTTTCTCGACAAAGCTCTTTTCTTTTACCCTGTTCCTTTTAAAATCTACATTTCAAGTAGAGCTTTTAGACATTAGGTGAAAAAAAAAATAAGATAAAGTCTCATCATTTCTTGTCATCCCTTGGTGCTGGAGAGAATAGGGGACTGGCAGTGTGTCATGCATTCCTCTGGTCTCGATTTTGGTCGTGATCTTTTCTCCATCTGCTGTCCATTGCCACTCTCTTCATTGGGCTCCTGCCATCTGTTTAACAGCGCTCTGCACCTTTGCGTGACCAAACGCCTTTGCTCCCTGCAACGTCATCCACTTTGCCAGAGGAGCATAAAGATGAAAACCGCCATGATATTGTGCTCTTTCAACCAATAAAACCCACCAGTTAATGCCGCTCAAGCCGTGCACCAAATCCCATTTGTCAGCAAATAGCTTCCTGCTTCGTCCTTGTATGTGCTTGCCAAGCGCTTCTGTAGTGCTCCCTGCCATTAACATGACATCTCTGGTTACTTGTTGTCAGGTCTGATAGAGAACAGGGTCCAGAAGAAGCAGCAGCAAAGGAACAGGGATCTGTATATGATCAGATCACAGACATCTGAACTCTGTGGGATCATCAGCTATCATTTCTGTACGCTGACAATTAACTGATTTCACGATTTCATCCATACATGAAGGCTACTTTTGCTCTTTAGTATGAAAAATCTTCAGAGGTGGCATTGGCAGTACTCACGTTCTGCAATTAAGTAAAACTACACACACTTGAGTCCAAAGTTTTACCTAATATATAAAAAAAATATTCTGGTAAAAGTAAAAACTCTGATTCACCTTATTTCTTCAAGTAAAAGCAAGAAAGTACACGTTGTGAAATGTATTTTAATAAAAAGTAAAAATGTTTTTACATGAATCGACATACTCATTTTTCAAAAATGAAAAAGTTGTGACAGAGTAATCTAAACTGAACTGACCAGAGTTCTTGCACGAGAATCTGGATAATTTTTAACAGCTTTGGTAATCTCAGCACTACAGTTTTTTTTTTCAACTGCAGCACAACCAAACGGTAATCAGTAATAGTTATGACCAGTGACCCATTATTTCATATTTACACTTTCAATAACAATAACCAACTTTCTGCATACATCTACTAAACAGTGTCCCCAAAGCTGAGGCCCTCCAAAATAATCACCCCTTAAAATATGTATCTTGTGTGTTGTCCAGTACCAAACTATTTGTGGTTCGTTACTTATCACCTCTGAAAATCAGTTAACAGCTGGGGAATTCATGAAAAGAAACCGGAGGTGTAATAAAATTTATTGCTGTGCTCATTGAGTTGAAAAAACAAAAAAGAAAACACAAAACACAGCTTCAAAAAAATGAGAGCGAGAAATCATCAAACAGATGTGTTGAGAAAGAAATTGACCTGATGGATAGTAGAATTTTTTTTTATCAGAAATGCACAGGCTGAAATCAAACCATGTCACTTTTCAGGCACCAGTATGTGTGCAGCGGCGTCGGAGGACTGTTGTGTCAAAAGCCAGCAGGAAATTTGGGTTCGCTACACAGTTTTTCTGCAGAGTCCAACCTCTAGTTTGGTCTTAGCTCAGATAAGACTCAGATCAAAGTGAGCATGTTCACTCTGCTGTCTGGTTACAACGACTTTGCATTGTTGCATGCACTCATCACGAAAAAGGGAATTTTCCCCAAGAACTGTGACGCTCTGTGAAGTTGTTCATGGCACAGCTGCGACAGGCGTGACCTTTTTTTTTTTTGTTGCCAGGCAGAGATTCTTTGGTCTCAGCTCGTTGGTGTGTTTTTAAAGGGTGTCCTGTGCCTCTGAAACATTGCATCATGGCTGTTCTGTTCTGCCTCCTCTCACTGACCGATGACACCTCAGCCCTTCAGTGAACAATTTAGATTAAAAAGCTGTTTTTACAGAAGTTTTTAGTGTCTGTAGCTCAAACACTTGAATTTACAGATTTTTAATATTGCCTGCTTTATTAAATGTAGAATTAAAAACACGGATCAATAACATCTGATTTTGATCTGAATCCAGTCATAGCTGGAACTGCACTGTTTCAATGTTTGCGCACCCAAAGTGTGGGAGTCTTGCGTGCCGCCGCAGCGCCTGCACTCCCTGCCGCTGATCAGCTTCTGCTGGTGAGGTGATGGACAGTAAAACTCTCCCAGCACCTGTTTCCTGTCCATGCTTATGTGCCGTTAATAGGCTGATGAGAGACGTTAACAAAGTTACTGCAGCACGCTGGAAGGATAAATCAACAGTGCAGTCGAGTGTCCCGCTCAGCCTGTCAAAAGTGACATTTTTAAAAGGTCCCAATTAGTGCTGCATCCGTCTCATAGCAGGGGCGAGATGGAAAGATGGAAACGGAGCGAGGATGGAGTGATGAAAACAAGGGACGTGGAGAGTGAGCAGAGCTCGGGTGGAGAGGGCGAGCGAGGCTTTGAGGGCTGGCGGAGGTGAAGAAATGGAGGAATGGCTGAATGGAAGGACGGATTGTCGTTTGAAGATGTGGTGGAAAAATGGAGGGGAAAAAAACGGGACGAGTGGAAAGGGCTGGTGTGAAAAACGGGGGGGAACGTATGACTGCCTCCGTGAAGCTGTTTATCCCGATCGCTGGTTCAGGATTTAGTGAAATCGGGCTTCATCGAAAACATTTCAGCAGCGGTTCCCTGTGCTTTGTGAGAGATGAATAATGCAATGGGCCCAGTCACTTTCCCACATCAACAGCAACAACAATAACATTCATCCTGTGTGATTTCATATAATTTCTCTATTCCCCTGCCTGTCTCTCCCTTTGTGATGTGCCAGACTTATGTGCATTACAAAGAGAGTCAGGAAATGGCCTCCCACTTTCGAAAAAAAAATAAAAAAAATGAGAGCACATCTTGACACTGTTACAAGAAGGACCTTTGGCTGCAAAAGGCCTCTGGGACAGCTACTCTGCAGGAAGGCTCTTTTCTCAGATTCTCATACAACCGGAGGACAATCTAATTAAATTCAGCCAAAAAGCGTAATATTTCTTCACGGTGTTATCATTGCTCTGCCCGTGAGTCACTGACGTTCTATTAACATTAAAGACCGCGGGGCGAATGTTTTTCTTAATGCTAAAAATATCCACGCTGGCTCGGCTCCAAGCTTGTTGCTCCCTCCTCTCTCATTTCCCCTCGTCCCCTTTGAACTAAAATAACGTAATTTTTTTGAATGATTGCTGTGTTATTGATGGATTTGTGCTCCATTGTGGTTTAAATCAAAAGCCCCAGTGCGTGTATGGTTGCACTTAATGCGTAGGCACGCGCGTGCGTGCAGACAAACACACAAAAGAACGCTTTCAGGCATTTTTACACACACACACCCACACGCACAGGGGCTTACTCACACACGCACTTAGTAAATGTTAATGTACACAGGTGCAGTCTTAGGGGAGGTTGCTTTCTTTCTCTCATCAGTCACTCGTAATCACTTCCCTTCCAGCCCAGTAAATCACCATCTTTTACTGATGCATTTATAGAATGCATGTTCACAAGTTGTAGCCAGGAAAAAGTTTGACCACCACCAGGAACACATTATGGGCTTCTGCATCCACACAAGTCACACAGTCAATACAGTCATACAGTCGAGCCACAGACAGGAAATATTCTTTTATAAATGTCTACTTCGTTTCTGAAATGTATTTGTGCTTTTAATAGGGTTTTAAGCTGTTTACGACGTACGGGTGAGAGTGGAGTTCTTGGGGAGAGGTGGGGGCTCCTGGGCAGCTGTGGATATTGGCAGGTTGCGCCGCTTCACCAAACTGGTCCCGGGGAGGTCCCAATGACCTGTTTTATACCAACACTGGTGCTTTGTCGTAAAAAATGGAGGGGGAAGTCGAGTCACAACTCGAGTATTTGTTTGAAGCGGCTGGTCCCACTGTGGCGAGACCATGTGAGTGTTTTTGTGCTGCTGTGTCTGATCGGGAGGGAAAATGCGCAGAAAAAAAGACTATTTGTCTTTACATTGAGCTCAGATTGGTGCCCAGGTTCTGGTAAAATACTCCTTGTGCTTACAGAGGAAAGAAAACCACGTAACCCTTTCTGTCTTTTGGATGGAAACAGCCTCCTGTCACCACTGTTTGAATACTGTAATTGGACGTTGAGGGGCTCGCAGAGAGAGGTGTGATGTAGTGTTACCACTGCTCACAAATCATACATTTCTCACCTCTGTGTCGGTTCAAATCCTGGCCCTGGCATTCCCCGGCTGCACCGCTCCTATCACTACTGCGATTTAAATTCACACGGCACTGTCCTGAATTAGACAGGTGAAGAAAAGTGCCGGCACGGTATGGTGTTCCAGTAGATTTAGTATTTCCTAAAAGCCTTGAGTTTTACCTACCACTGCAAGAAAAAAAAAGTGTCTCTGCATGTGCCGTGTACGTCAGATTGATGGATGGTGTAAGTGTGTTCCAGGATTATGTTTTATGAAAGTTAAAGGGCCCTGGGGTTGGTCTGGGAAGCACATAATCTCAGTCATAGAGCAGGGCTGGATGAACCGAGCCTTTATTATTAAACACCTACGGTATGAGAGGGCCTTGAGCTGGTGTTGAGGCTTGTGCGCTTCCAACACAATCCTCTTGCTACACGTCTGCACCGTTTGGGCACAAAATGAAAATGCCTATCAAGAACGCAATTTACTGCGACGCTCAAAAGACGAGCGGCATTGCTACGCACGGATGAAATTCAAAGCGAAGCCTCTGACACCTTTTAAATGTGCTGTCATATCATTCCCCTGTGCTATTCTTCCTATTAAGTGGGTTTTTATCTTTATAGAGAGGAGTGTTGAATAAAAGGTAATTCCTCTGGCAATATGTTTCACATTTGATGGTACAAGTGAGACTTGACTATAAATGATGTGGTATCGATTTCGCATGTGGCCCATGACTACCATTGCTCATGCTTGGAGAGTAAGGAAACACAGTCCTTAGGATGTGCATGTAGGACTTAGTCGAGGCTCTAGGGGGCCAGGGGCCAAGGCCCGAGGCCTGGTTCCACAGGCCTGGGAGTTTTAAAAAAATATATAAAAGTTCTGTATCCATAACTATCCTGACTTGATTTATAAACCCTTAGTTGTGTTCATGGTGGATGTATTAGTGGTTTTAACATGAAAGCTGATTGCTGCTCCTTTGCAAGCAGTGCACTTGGCAATTATAAACGAGGTCATGAGTGCAACAATTTTTTTATGGAACTTGGCACGGTGGATTTGGTTGTACATGGTGACCTACACAGGTCACTCTGAAACACATTGAAGGAAGGGAAGAAAGGAAGACCTGTAATGCAGCTGAACATTTTGATTTTGTCCATTTTTATCTTCACTCTAACAACAGACAGATTAAATTAAAGTTCATGGAAAAAACAATTCTAACCTTTGATCATGTGTCTATTTTTCTGGTCATTCATTTTAAGTCCATTGCTTTTTGTAAATAGTGTTTCAACACTGACCACTGTTTAATTACAATTAGTTTTTTCAGTTTTTTTTCAGGGGTGGGATGGGGTGATGTCGCTAGTTTCATGAGAAACAATAAAAAGGAAACCAAACCTTGAAACAATTATAGACTATCAGCAACAAATTACAAACAGAAAGTGTCAGTGAGTATCAGAATACAATATGATTCATTTCACATTCTCGTAAAATACAATGACATGAAAGACAAACACCACAGGTTCCATTTGCGTCATCACACATTGACGTCAACAAAAAGGTAGATAGAGATATGACCTTTTGTTTGATTTGAAAAAGAAACTGTCAATTAAAGAAGTAAGGAAAAAAAAGCGAGCACAGTAAGCACAAGCATAAACACAAAACGAATAAAATAGAATGGTTTCTGTCTTTGGAAAGTATGAGGACACTTCTCTGAAAAAAACATTTGGCCTCAACACATCAAAGCTGCGTGTCTGCAGAAACGTAACGTGAGAGATTTTCGAAAGTGTTAGATAGATGGCCTGCGGTAATATGAAGAGGTGATAACAACCTGTTAGGTATTCCCAGCCGGAGCCTCGCTGTTCCTGCGGTGATGACAACAGATGCACACGGACACAGACAACTTCATTGCATTTGTGAGCTCAACTTCAGCTGTTATGTATTTTTTTGGTTGTAGTAAGCAGGCAGGGCGGCAGTCAACAGTCAGCAGATGCTGCCATAGTGACCACAGGGAGGAAGCAGAGACAAATGCTCCTCATTACAGCGTCGACTGCCTCTTAGCGTCCCACTAACCTGCAGGCACCAGCAGCTTCCCTCTACTGTTGGAGATCAGCTGTTCCTCAGTGGTTTTACAGTCGAGCTTAATTTACTTTTGCTTTGCTGTGGCCGATGCAGGATACAATTAAGCGGCTCAAGCTGTGCCTACGGGAGACTTGCTATGACTGGTAAAGAAGTGTTACTCCAGCAGCTGTTGACTCAAGCTGACTCATCTCCAGCCATGATTCTCTACTCTTTTTTTCCCCCTGTACTCATGCAAGGATGCTTTGACTGACAGAGCTCGAACACTCCCAAGTGAGATTCTGCTTGCAGAGCGACTAGCCAGACCACATCCAAGGTGGTCGAATTTCAGTGAAACTGTCTGGACATTGTCCAGTTTCATTGTTCATCTGCAGAACACATACACAAAAAAAAAATACCAAGGGGAAAAATATGAACAGATTTAATTAACTGCAACCACATGAGATGCAAACTGACGTTTTCAGGCCAAATGTGGCTACCAGATATTCACTTTCTGATCAAATATCAAAAATTACACGAAAACGACTGCAGACCTGAGCTCCACAGACTTGGATTGCTTATTTGTACGCTTAATCAATCACTGAACTTATGATGAAAAGATTTGATAATTTGGGATATTTTAATCCTTTCTCGCTTATATTGCTTTAATAATACATATTATATGTTTTCTTTGGCTTCAAAAAACAACTATTCTGTCTCTCAAAAAGTTTATGGGGCTATGCTTGGGCTTTATTTTTCCAGCTGGGGCCTGCGTCCATTTTAATGAATTGGATGCAAGTATTGGATTGAATAATTTGATATTATAATTCATTATCACAATGTTCCTTTCACTCACCTTGTAAGTGCAAGAACGTCACTCAACATGCTCTGTGCTGCCATAGCAAAATGCCGAGAGACGATGTCTGCAGTGCACCTCCTGGAATAACAGCACAGTGCAGCATGGTCACTGAGATGATTTCACTGGGCCATGAAACCAATGTGAGTGACGTTTCTGACCCCAAACGTGAGTCACACGGCAGTGCGAGGGTCACCAGGGGTTGCGCCGGGCCCCTATACATGGACAGGAAGGGAACCGTAAACCTTGAAAACCAGGAGCCCAAGTTCTTTGTGTTTACCTCGTTGCTTTTACAAGTGATGTCATCACATTGTAAAAAGATACAGTTCTCGGCGGCCCAGTCCTTTCGGAGCTATTCTGGAGAATAAACACAGGCAAAGTGCATTAGGAACGACTGAAGTGAGGAAGTGTATGGCTGGGCCGCAGAGGGAAGTGGGCTCCTGTGGCGTGTGGTGTGTCCAAGCATTGGCAGTGGGCTGTTGGGATCAGTAACAGTGAAACACGCAAGCGCTCAGCTAATGCCAGTCAAATGCTTCTCCCCGGTCAAAAGAAAAGATTATGCTGTGTATATATGTTAGTATGTGACCAATAATAGACCGAGTTTCCTCAGATGTATTTGAATTATTTACATTTTCAACTCTTTACTTCACAGTCTTTCTTATGTTCTTTCTTATGCTCTTTACAATTCCGCTTCACTGCAGGCCTTTCTGGTATTACAACAGAAATTCTCTGCATAAGTCAAAGCAGTGAGGTGTGGCATAAGTGTAGCCGTATGCGTAAAGGCAATGAAACAGCTTGTGTTTTATGTGCACTCTCCCGGCTCAGACAGCTGGGTGGTTGCTTGGGGCCGTGTCAAGCTACAGCACCGGGGGTCCCAGTCTGCACTATAATGGTGTAAGGGAAGCTGAGCAATTCCAGCCCAGCTGCAGAGGCAGGAATCAGACAAAATCTGGCTGTTCGGATACTGTTTGAAAAAAAAAAGCAAAAAAAAAAAAGCCTCCCAACGCTTTTCGGGACCTTTATGTAGAGTTGCATTCTTTTGCTTGGAATCACAGCTGCAGAAACTCCAATGCTCCATTTCTCCGTTGCTGTGAAACCCCAATTTTTCCCCCCGTTGGATCTGACAGATAATGCCACATACACAATCACCACAGCAGTGGAATAATGTAGCAAGCCTTCATGCCTCTCTGGTAATTTTTCTGATGAGACCTCCGCTGTCTTGCTGCGCTGCGTCCTTTGGTTCCTGCGTACTTGTATGGTTCCTTGGCTCGCTCTTTTATTAGCCTTTCTGAGCCTCAAAGAACTTGGCTCGACCTGGTTCTCCCAGGCACTTTCCCCCTAATTAAGTGCACATTTTGCCAGAGCACTTGGCCAAGCACTGGTTTCTTGGCCATTCCTTAATGGGAATTTCCCAGTCTTCCATGCATCTCAGCCTGCTTTGCTTTTTGCCACTGCCACTCCACTGTGTCTGACTCATGTCCAACCAGGGGATGTAAAACCTTCTTACACTTGTGTGCCACTGTTGTACTGGTTGGCTGACAGTCTGGGCATCTGGCTGTCTAACTTGTTAAAGGGCTAGCTTATTGCAGCATTGGGTGGCTCTAAATGGGATTAAAAAGGTTAAAAGGCTGAGAGAAATACTATGTTCAAGTGTGCATGGGAGTGGGTTAAACATAAAGTGTGCTTTACAAAGTATGGAAGTGACTTGACCTTTTTTATATTTTGCAAATTTTTGTTGTTACATTATTCCAGATGTGCCACATAATGTCGAAGCCCAGAGGTATCTGGAACTTTGCGGAAGGAAACGGCATTGCTTTTGGTTGCTGTAACTTCCTCAAGGGTGTTTGAGTGAGGGAAAAAGTTGGCAAATGTCACCAGACGTGGTGTGAGTAGAAATTGAACACATTACTTTGACCGCGGACATTCCTGCTAGGCTCATGTCAGAGAGCGTTTTCGAAATAGTAGTTAACAAGGAGGTGGATGACGTCCATGGTCCTGCTCCTGTTGGAGCTTCATCCTGTACAGGTCTGCCGTCTTGTCTCAGTATAAACTTGTGACTACTACAGACATGCCACCATTAAACTTTCTGTAGTGAACCGCTCAAACTGAAAATAAAACAAGGCAATCATGAGGAAATGGAAAAAAAACATGATTTCGTTCTTTTGTAGTTTTTTTTTTTACATCTGTGATGTTGTTCAACTATTCGTGGTAGCACCTGTTGTTCCATTAGAAAATTACGCTCAAGTTGGGTTTTTTATTGGAGTTGTTATAAATTGTAGGGTGAAGTCTCTTAGCTGCCTATATTTTGGAGTGTATCAAAAACTGGCAAATAATCCTGGTGTGCTTTTACTACACAACGGAATGAGGATGAGATAGTCTTCATACTGAAATCAACCTTGAAAGGGCTGCACTATCTGCGTTTTATGAGGAAAATCCACCGGGACATGAAAGCTGGGAATATAGTCAGCGACAAGAAAGGTCATGCGAAACTGGCTGGTTCTGGCCTGGAAGGACATAAGACGGTGAGCTTTAGGTCCACTGTGCCTTCCACTCTCTAAAAGGCAACATAATAAATCCAATTCTGCCTTATTGTATGTTGTAACATGACCATTGTTACAACATACAACAAAGCTATTGCCTTTAAGTTCCATTCTTGATACAAAAATTAACTCTGTATGTGTGTAGGATTTGGAATCCTCCCCCCCTTTGTGTTACTTCCTAAAATGTGGTTGGGCAATCAGCTCCTGTAAAATTTAACTGCCCCCAATGAGCTTTAATCTTGTTTGAATCGAGGCCTACCTTAAAAAAGCACAACAGAGCTGCCAGAAAGACACTACGGTGAGGACGGAAGACAAGGGGCTTGACTCTTTAAGCAGTTCACTTAATTCCCATTATGAGCAGTCTTCAGCTTTCCAACAGAAATTTGTGGTTTGGGCGCCTACTACTTGCTGAGCACATTTTACTTTTCCCACACTGGTGTATCTTTGCTGCAGTCATCTTGTTCCTCTTGTCTCTCTCAAACGATTGGCTGGAGTTCCTCGGAGGGAGGTCAAAGTGCAACTGTCAGCTCCCTGTGGGTGGTAAGTTAGAAGAGAACTCTGTGTGGGCGATGAGCTGTGGCAAGGCAAGAAGATATACGGCTCCTTGGACTGACAAGTTTAATGAAGAAGAACCAAAATCAGTATCATATGTAAATGATGAGAACAAAGCAGACACTTGGCGAAAGAGAAAGTGAGTGCAGTAGTCCACGCAGAGAGAACATGGAGTTGCCCAACATAATCCTTGAATACATGTACTGTCCTTGTGCAGGACATTAAAACCCTCTGTGGTTGATCTTGACCTCTGATTCGTCTGCGAAAGAGCCCACATGAGATGAGAAAGTTCCCCCAAAGGGACCTGTTTCACAGAGACAAAAATAACAGCAGAAAACTGGATACAGTACAAAACAATTGATATTCTCCATTAGTTTTCACGCTGACTTACAAGATGATTCACAAGAAATCCTTTCCAAGCAGTGCTGATGACCAATGCTCAAGGGTCTGAAACCCAGGTGAGAGGCCAAACAGCTGTAGACAGGCGCGCTCTACTGGCTGGGTGGTCTGTGGTCTGTCGAGTATAAGTGACCCATTAGTTACCTGGCTGCATTGTTTTACTTTTTGGACCCTTAGCCATTTATGCTAAGCACTTGATGATTTAAAGAGATCCATAAAACCTATGGGGGCATGATCCCCCCAAAACCTGCTCTGCCATTCACCGAGGTGCAAAGAGAAAGACAAGCTATAGGTAAGATTTCAATTTAACATGGCTGGAATTCACATGCATAGAGAATAATAAAGCTTTTTCAGCCTGTAACATATGTAACACAGAAACGGCTTGAAAAGAAATGGTCCAATGGGGTGACATGGTCGGGATTTTAAGCCAAGAAATCTGTTAAGAACATTATGCGTTTTCCCATCATCGTTATGGGGGAAAAGAAGGACTGAATAATGGCAAGTAATGGTGATGCTTTTCACAGGGGTCATTCTTCTTAGTGCCCAGGCTCCATTGGCCCACTCAGAGACTTTTTGTCGCGCTCACAGTTCTGTTTCCTGTCCTTATGCATTGAGCCAAAAATGTCCAGTGGTTGACATCAGACGTCATGAGACGCCTGAGCCACAACATTTGCATGTTCCCAAGAAATAAAGTGAAGAAATACATGTCAGCCTAACATTGACATGCACCTAATAGTTGTCCCGTTGATGTTTTTGTACAGAAAACCTCATTTGTTTTTAATGAGACGTTTTAGTACCTCTCTCAAAGGTTTACCCAGTGGGCTAACTGTGGGCACTATGTCCTCTCTTGTTGAACCCAAAGCATGTCTTCATAAAACCCGCGGTTGGGTTCAAAAAAAAAAAAGGAAAAGAAGAAGATAATAAAATAATACATGTTTGCCAGAACCTGGTCTTCCACAGAATAGGACTTCTGGATTTAATAGCTGTGTAAATTTAGAAATGTTAAATGGTCAGTGAGGATATGACCTAAAGCTTTTATAAGACTGGTTACTCTGAAAGAATGTGACAATGAGAGTGAGCAATCATATCGCCAACCGTGCCAGCCGGCCTGGTAAAAACCGTCTCACGAGATACCATGAATGATTTGAGGGGGATAAACAAATGACGCCGATGGAGTTTACATGTGGCCCCTTCTTCATGTGGTCAGAGCGGTTCTGCTCAGCGCTTACTGTTCCCTTATATCATACGCAATCACTGACACACTCTCAGCGTGAGCATGTTTTTATTAGATCACATAAAGTAAACAGTCCTGTTGAGTGTTTTTGATAAATGCAATTTGCCGCTCTGCTCCTCTCCGGGCTGCATCTTGTGTTCGGCCTGTTGTAAGTTAATTTGCCAGATCGACTGAAAAAACAGGGAAATCTAATGGAAAACACTGCCCTGGCACACACACAGCATACCAGCGGTCGTCTGAAGAATGGGAGCCCTTTAATGTGGTGATTGCACGCTCTGAGTTTGAAATTTAGTTTCCGTAAAAAGAACATGCTCTTCCGTCGTGTTCTTAACTTATTTTATCCCCGTTTCCGACAGTTGTTTTCTTTTTTGTTTTTTGTTTTTGTGCTAAGATGACAAGCTTTTTCAAAAAATCCCCCTGTATGTGAAGTGAACTCTCCCTCAACTTACCTTTCTTTTTTTTCCCATTTTGCCACATTTTGATTGTTTCTTTTAAAACCTTGGAGAAGAGTGAGAGCGGTAACTCTAGCGGCCGCAGCTGGTTTCATTGAAGAGTCAGACCTATTTTTTTTTTTTTTTTTTTGCGAATCCATCTGTTCACGTGTGTATATCCTGCGAACGTGTGCGTATTTGCCTTCATTGGGGAAGTGCTCCTACAGCACCAGACTGTCCATAAATCCAGCAAACTTCCATGAATAAAGGCGGGGGAGCTTTGGGATTCTGGGCAAAAGTAAGCAGTCGTGGAAAAATCAAAGGTGTACGGCACCTGAGGGAGGTGCACTCCCAGTCGCAGTTTTCATTTATGGTTAGCTACGGCTGGTTAGGAACTGGCTTTGACACGGCTGCAGGAGCGCAGTGCTTCCTCTGCGTCGTTCCCGCTGCGATGTGAGCGGTCCCGCTCCTCAAATGAGACGTTAGGTTCACTTTCAAAAAAACTTGTCTTTTGTGCTCTGGAATGCCTCTCACCTTTGATGGAAGTCTCAATCGTTTCGCTCCACGGCACGCCAGAGGGCTGTGGTGGCTGCAGTTTTGGCGGCTGTGGCCCGCAGGCCTTCGCTTTCTGGCGGAGCCCTGCTCCTTCTGTGCGTCTCGCAGCTGACGCAGATTGGGAAAAAAAGGGCAACAAAAAATAACAACACACGCACGTACGCACAGACACACAGCAAGCGTACTGCCAAGAAGTTTCTCACCTTTTAAAAAAAAGTGTTTCGCAAACACTCGAGCAGAAGAGCAATTCATCAATCTCGACAACGGCATCTTTACTGGAGGCGGGAATGTGCCAGGAGTAATTGACCGTTGTTGACTTTTCCACACGCAATCATCAAACGCTACATCATCCTAATACGAAAATCACAGATTGTCTGCGGTGTTGTGAGGGACCTGCTGGATCTCCAAGCTTGTCCTTTGTAATTTGAAGTGACGGCGTTGTAACGCTCTCCTTACCTTGCAGCGAGGCAAACGCGATGACGTGCACGGGGCCGTGCATGGCTGGAACACCCACGGCGAAATGCTAAATTTCATCACGCTCAACCGCGCCGCCTCAATCGACGTGGACGCAGAAAGTGGGGCTTCCTTGTTTTCACTGGAGCAGGTCGAGGTCTGAATGTGGGTTATTGTTATCTGGGAGGACGTGCTGAAATATTGGGCGTATCGATTGCTTTTCGCCGCAGGCCCTCTTGGCCGCGCCGCAAAAGCCTCTCGCTGCGCGTTGCCAGCAGGCCCATTTCTGCTACACTTATTTTTAATACGAGCATAACACGACTCTGCTCTCTCAAGGCTTCGAAAGGGGAGGAAATAGCGGATTGAATGTAAACAAGACTTGCTTCCACTCTCGTGTGGTGCGGCCAGCTGCTGCTTCCACGCTTGGCCCGTAAATCAGCGGCGCGGCCCCGCTCTGTGCCGGGCCGCGTGGCGGGGAGGGGGAGAGACATCAGCCCCGATCCCGTCTCCGTCTCTGTCTCTGTCTGCCGGGACGTCGGGATGAGCTGCAAGCTCCTCGGTGACAAATGACTGACAGACCCAGTAGTCGCCATCTCCTTAGCGTCCGGCTCGAGGGATTTCACGGTACAAATTCTTGGATTTTTCGCAGCATTCAAATTAATTTCAAACCTGATTGTTTCTGTCATTTCTGGAATCCGCTGCAGTCGTCTGGGCTTCCGTATCATCCCTGACATCCTGCCCTCGGCTCTCCAACCTCCTGCTCCTGGAGTTTACAGACGCGGGACCCCAGGTTCCCCTCCGCTGCCTCAGCCATTGAAAACTAAATATAGCAGATCTGTTGCTCTTTCGGAATATATTCCACCTGCCAAAATACACAGGCCCTGCTTTCTTAACCTTGCGCAGTGATCTGTGTATTTGGAGTGGAAATGCAGTGAGAGAGAGAGGAGAGGCCACGGCGCTCAACATGCCTGGCTTAGACGCAAAGTAATGACACTGTCTGCTTATGTTTTTGGAAGCAGTGAAAGCCCTGCGGGGAGCTCCCTATAACCGCTGCAGTGTAATTACTCACATCAGAGAGATATTGATATTGATTGCTGCTTGGTTGCGCACCCTCCGTCCTATGCCGGACTTGCATAACAGGCCTTGTGCAGGCTCTCTGCTGCTGCTCGCAGGCCCGCGCTCACGATGGCAGCTTCTGGTTTCGCTCTGTTGCAGGGGAATTGCTGCAACAATATTTTCTTTTAGGAAGCTGACATCAAAACATAAATACGGCATAGCTCAGTGGGCTTATGCGCATTCACCGCCATTTTTCTTCCCCCGGCAGCACCCGTGCATAAAACCCATTTGTTGTTGTACAAAGAATGAGGTCATGTTCAAATTTGGAGAGCTAATGGTTAGATTAAAAGATTTGCAATGTATACACCGAAGCGGGAAATAGTTAAATGTTGTTATTTCTAGTCATGTCTGGTGGTGTCAAAGAAATTCTATTTGCATAGACCAACATAAAATGTTTTGAATAATCCATCCATAATTTTTTTAAATAATCTATTTATTTATTTCCATGCACATGGCTAGTCTGTGCACTCTAAAATAATCAATACAACCATATGAAAAATGAGAAATTTTAATTTTACTTGACTCCTTGTTGTGAAAGGCGATTTTGTGGATTTACTTGAAACTGTATACATTCTAAATTATATGTGACCTGTGTAAAACAGTGGAAAGGTGTTTTCCTTTTTTTTTTTTTTTTTTTTTTTTTTACGAGTAACTAGACCTGGTTTTCTACTCAGTGACAACAATCATATTTCCAAAATCTGTATAATATCACACAATCAAAACATCCTTTACATTATTTTTGTCATCTTATTTTTTTCAATTTGACATTAATTTTAGACATAAAGCCAGTTGCCTAGGTGAACTTTGTTGATTCTTTTGTTATTGAGGATGTTTCAAGTTACGTAAATTGTTGATATTTTTCATTACATTACAGATGAAACATCTGCACAATACTCTTCTTCAGTATTTTAAACACAGTTGGCTTAGCTTATGTCAACTCTTAAGGGACAAAGCAAATCATCCTGGTAGCGTTTATCTTATTAAGTTGATGTAAGAAAGCCAGGCATATTGTTACAATCACTTTTTGTTTTATGCTGTATTCATTTTTTAAGAGGATGGCATGTTCTGCTTTGATACCCAATATTCTTGTCCAAATTCAAATGCATAAAAATCGAAACGACAGCTAAACACTTTCATCATGCTGGTGTGAGACAAAATGTCTTGAAGGAGGCGAACATTAATCAGCCACATTTTAGCGCTGCGAGAGCTGCTTTTGCTCTCTTACAAGATACTGCGGCAGCATTATGTAATAAAGTACATGACTCTAGGCAAAAATCAAAGAGCATCCCTCTCTTGGAGCGCAATCAAATGAAAACGTCGCGCAGAATCTGCCTGATACTTCTAAGAAATGACTCTATTGTTTCTTTCCAGATGTAACAACTTGTTCTTAGAGCTGTAATCAGCCCTCAGCAGGCTTGTGTGCTCCGTGTCCTCCGCAGCTATAGCGGAGAGGTTCAGAAATGTTGGGGTCTACTTCACGAGCACATAATCTTCCACTGACACACACAAACAATGCCGCTAATAATGATTCTGTTAGTGTATTAGTGGAATTGTGGTGCACTAATGGCATTAATGGTTGGTGAAGTACCAAATGTCCCAATTCTGTCCCAATTTTATTTTTGTTTTAATAAGTCCCAAAATGAACTTCATACCAAAAGCCAGGACACTCTGACGCCTTTAAACTTGACTGAGGCGGCTAAAAGCTGAGGATCATGGCAAGGCATTTATTGTTGGTTTTTAGGCATTTGCAAACTATTATTGAACTGCAAAGCACGGCTGCTTTGTATATGAAGGGGCTTCAAAACTGTTATGTTACCCGGTGATGTTGGCCAGTTTCATTGTGTAATGGTGATTTTTTTTTTGCACACACATCCTCAATTAACCCAAACTATACTTGATGTTGTGCAGCGAACAAAACTTTGTCTACATCTGCATTAAAGTCATGGCGACAACATGGAGACAATGTGTACCGAGTCAGTCTCACAACCTGCTGCTCCACCAAGCATTTCTTTAAAGCAGCTCTAGGTAACTTTCGGTGGAAATGGCAAAGTGACGACGTAAACACGCTGCAGCGCTAGTTTATTAATGTGGGAAAATACAAATAGTCGCCTAGCTGGAGCGCTCGTATGTGTTCAGGAAAAACACCAATATGAAATGCAAAACAGACATTGACAATAACGTCGTAGCAAACGTTTCATCGAGGTTAATTATTGGGTTCCATTCCGTCATTTTATAATCTTATGTATTTGTAATAGTCGTATGTAAAACGCCTCTAAATAAACATGTGACGTTGCTGTATGGTGGTTTGTCCTGCGTGTCGGGTCGCGCTTGAAAGTTACGCAGTGCAGTTACAGCACAACCCCCCTCTCGCTGCCGAGGTGGCACCACTGATCCTATTAATCGTTTATCTACCGCTTACTGAGTTTGGAATCATAATTTTATGGTCGAAAAGTTACCTAGAGCTGCTTTAAAGGATTTCAGATTCCAGGTTTATTGACCAGCTTTGACTTGAATATCAAACTCATGTCACGTCAGACAATGCAGTGAGCTCCTCTTCATATTCTCCAAGGGATGAATTACATCAAAAAAAAAAAAAAAGAGCAGGAGGCATTTTCTCAAAACCAGCTTCACACGCTGGCGTACATTCATGTGCCAGCGGCGGCTGTGAGTGTGCTGGTTTTCATTGTGACCAGCTGACTTCAATGGTAAGCCACCTCCGCCCGCCCCACCCCACCCTCCGAACTCCCCCTTCCCTAATCAGACAGTCAGCTGATAAAGCCCACGGTTCGGAATGGAGCGCGGCATGACATCCTCCATGGCACACGTTCGGCCGTTCGTGCTCTCTCCGTGCATAAACACAAAGTGCCGTGTGAAAAAAACAAATTCTTTGCCCAGGGCAGAAAAGGCTGTCTGTCAAAATCCTCCCGGGATGAGGTGCGCATATAACAGACTCATATGAAATGTTATTATTTGTAACCTGACGCCAAGATGAACATCAACACAATCAAAGGGAATATGCAGCATTATTTATATATGCGCGCGAGAGAGAGCCTGATTACAGGGAGACTTCCTGTAATAAACTCGCTCATATTGGAAATGGATACACATGGCAGTGGTAGTGCCCAGCGCTGTCCCACCCCTCCTCCCGTCTCCCTGGAGTCTCCCCCCTCCAGTCACCTTCTCTCATTCCCATGCTCCGAATGTGGGTGTCCCACCGGGAATTCAAGTAGCAGTATCGGGTCGGCCACTCAATACCCTCCTTTTAAAGGGATTCATTGCAGACTAATTGGGATAACATGGCTTGAAATGTTGACCTTGGTATTTCTAAACAAGGTTTCAATTAACTTGTAATAAGGCCAGGCGGCCGGGCCTGAGACAGATCCTCCACATGCAGAAGGAAATGCAAAACATGCGGCAGTTGATGGCCGGCTTTTCTTAACTTTGATTAATCACTGGAAGCGTAAGCCGGTGGGACTGGTAAAATAATTAAGAGGCGAAACACCCTTCTTTTGCCGGCAGTAGCATTAGGAGGAAGATTGAGTTACTGGAGGCTGTGTCAAAAATGTCTCCAGTTTCCCCTTTAAATATTTTCAGTTCTTTCATCAAGCAGTTCGAATTAATGTAATGAAAAACCTGCATACCTCTCGCAGATGGGGATTTGTCCGAGCGCCAACCTCACTTCTCTGTTTCGCTTATTTGCATAATGAAATCATGCACATTTGAAGCAGGAACAAAAATTTTTGCAGTTTAATGTCTTAACTATGATTCTCTTTATTCAAACCACAATTTCGTTCCTTTGATTTTTTTTTTTTTTTTTTTGAGATTGTAGTTTCCCCAGCTTTGTGTAACACAATCAGAGAAAATACAGCTGTGCCCTTTGTTGTTTAAGGTGTAACAGTCAGTCCGAATACACACAACTGCAGATATATCTGATCTGGCTTTAATAACGATCTGTGACAATCTGCCATTGATTTTTAAACAAAAGCCCCCTTAAACCACATGCTAGACTGGCTCGGAATTACAGAGCTGATACTTTGAGGAAGTTTATTATTTCCCATTATATTGTGTAAGGCCTCTCAGATCTCGGTGCCAGTAGTCTTGATCCAGCGGGCCTAAAACCGGGCTGTTAGAATTTTAGATTTGGTACAGGAACTGATGTGAGCCACCTCATGTGAGACAGAGGGGACTTCTGGCTAAAACGGAGCCTTCGCTCGCTGCTGACTCAGCGCCTCTACTGTGCACATCAGGTCATTTGGCGTCGCAGGGCGCCAACCGACCTGCGTTGAATTATCGTTAATTCGAAAAGCAATAGTGGAGTACATATCTGTGGGCTGCTCCGCTGACAGGAAGACACGAGGATGACGGGATAAAAACGATGGACCGGGCAGATTAAGCTTAAACTCAATAAAAAGCCCAATGAATATTCCCTCCCTTTCATGTTGCCGCCGCGTCGTCAGGATGACAGTTTTGTGTGTTTCTTCTTCATCTCTCTTCCTCCTCCTCAACTTCCTCCCTAATTCTTCCTTGCCGTCTTTTTCCCAAATGATCACGAGTCCAAAGAATGTCTCTCTGCAAGTGTTTAACGCTGGCTCTTTGAAGCGCGGTCCAAGCGGCCGCTTTGTCTCCGCTTTGTTGTTCTAAATGCTCGCTGTATTAAATCACCTCCCGGTCCCTCGCCCGTGTGCTTCATCTTCTCCAGAACTCTATCTACATTCTTGAGGAGGAGGAAGTCCTGTTCTGCACTGCTGAGGCTGTCAAGGGACTTGGCATGTTTACACAGGTTTTTAATGCCGCTCCAATAGCACCGTGACACTTTAAATACTGATTTTTTGTTGCTTTTGGAGCAGTTTCCCCCAGCGTAGATGATCAGGCTTGGAGACGGGAGCTGCCTGAGAGAGAGCGGGTTGCTTTGTTGTCACTTTCAATAAGCAGTAATATACATTCTGCTTCTTCTGTTGCAGCGTAATCCACAGTCAGTTTCATGCGCATTTGGACAGTTATTTGTTCTTTGCAATGCCGCCTCTGCACACTTGTCCACTACAAATAGCTTAATGCACTCATATGACGTTTATGTGTCTAACCAATTGACTGCGATGTGTGGCCCTGCGACAAACTTCCAACTTGTCCAGGATGTAAGCCTGCCTGTACGGTGAAACAAACAGTACCATTGTGGGAAGACTGCAGTCTGTTACCTTAAACTCCAAATGTTTTTGTTTCATTCATTTTCATATTTTTAAATGTATTCCAATAACAAAGGGTTTCTTTTTCAAAAGTTTAAAAAACTAATTGGACCTTTGACTGTTATGGCCAGGTCATTCTGTTGTGGCTACATTGCATTGATGCATGAACTTGAATCTGTCTTGTGAAAGTCTATAAAAGTTGTCATATCATATAAAAACCTTAAAAGACAAACTTAAAGTGAGGGTTAAATCAATAATTTGGTCTATTTGAATAAAAAAAAGGAAAAAAACAAAACAAACTAATTCTCTGGCAAAATCAACAACAGAGAAAGACCCATAAGAGAAGTAAGTGGATGATTACAGGAAATTCTATCATGCAAATAAGACTGTTCAGCTTTGATTCACGTCTTCAGAAACATAAAATGAAGATTGCCAAAGAGATAGAAAGAGAAAAGAAAATATCTAGAGTTCGGAAGCACGTCATTTTTCAAACATGGCCGAGGCAATGTGATTGCATGGTCATGTTTACTTGCTGTTGGATTGCGAGTGCCTGTGATGCGTTTTCACGTAACCACAAATGGAAGGAGGACTTAAATTCAGGCAAATGTTGCAAGACTGAGTAAATGCTGCTTACAGTATGAGATGCTTACCAACAGAGCAGATTTCAATTAATGAAGGTTAAAAAAATAAAGAAGGCAACTGTAAATGGATTTTAAGGAATGAAACTCAGGATCTGGTGAAATGCAGGTATTCGAGAGTGACTCATTGAGTTGTGTGTAGCTGTGAATTATTTCAATCAAAATAGATACAAAAATAATTCTTTAAAAGTGGTCTATCCAATTACTAAGTTTCAAAATGTGACTGTATTGAGATTAGATCAGTCTTGCATCAGTCTGCCATCAGGTAAACGGCCGTCAAAGGCGAAAAAGCTGAAACTAATTTGGTGAAGGAAAGACTATAAGAAGCAACAGTAGTCCTAGTCCTAGCAGCTCCTTGTGCTCCCTGGTCACGTGCTCCTCCTCGGTCGGACGCGACACGTTCATAACTCCATTTAACAGTCCTATAACTTCATATTCACTGCATGCAAAGTGGCTCGTGTTTGCTTTTTATCGCCAAACATTTGTGTTTGATTCATTTTACAGACAGCCTTATAAAAGACTGAACTGATGGAAGGCCTGCAGAGGACAGGCACTCAAATGGGGCCAAGGTAACACACCTCTCATTTATAGCGAGAGCATAAACAGTAGTTTATGGTTCGGCGTTTTACTGTCATATTGCGTAAGGAGGCGCACGGACCCCTTTAGAGGAGAGAGATTAGGCTTTTGGCTGAGGTGGATGCTGTTATGAAATGTTCACACTCCTACACATGAATGAATTAGATAGAGGAGGAAAGGTGGTTGGAGGCACAGATAGGAGAGGATTAGCCCACTCCTATCGCTCCCATTCCCTGTTGTTTTATGAGATAGAAGAGGAAGAATGACTGCTATGCATGGCGAGGATTGCCTGCGTTGGATGAGGAATTGGTTTCTCGCTGCATGATGGATGGGAGACGAGGAAGCCATCAGAGTTCACTGGGTATTTGGGATTTGCTCGGAACTCTCTCCTCAGAACAGCGCCGGTGTTCTGGCGAAAGATGAGCCCCTCTTATCAGCTCTCTCAGCGCGCAGCCTTCACCTCTGCCTTATACAGACCGGTATCTGCATTTTGTCAAATAGCTACCCTAATTTTATGGCTTAACCACCCTTTGTGTGCGTCTCCTCACCTCTGATAGCGTTCAATGGTACATTCACCCACAGATAACAGTTTACAGTAGTTAATTGGTGATTAAACGAGTAGATGTCCTTGTAAAAAGTCGCTACTTGTGTTGTCTTTTTTTTTAAAAGGAAAACTTCAGAAAGATTGAAAGTTTTTAATTGGATTTTTAAGAAAACATTTGTGTTTTCTTTAAAAGGCCTGGAGAGGAATTTTACAAAAACTTGTAAAGCGGACAGTTAAACGGAACCGGATGCAGGATTTTACAATGCAGTGCAGGCATCAAACGTGCGGGTGCGTTGCCGTAGAAAAAAAAGATGAATGAACTGTTTGTTTGCGTGTTGGCGAACGGAGCGCTGCAGCCTTGGAGTCAGCAAGGGGATTTATTTACTCAAATCCTTATTGAAGACTAAAATAAGCTAAACAGCGGCGCACTTCCTTTCCATTCACTCATTGAAAAATATTCCAAAAACGAAATCTTTCCCGCTGACCTGAACTTTGATTTCCAAAACTTGATTTCCTGTGGCGACTGTGACAATGATCCTCATCTCCTTGACCAGTGCGGGTCACTCTCTCTTCCGTCGTCATTTAAAGAGGCAGTCAGGCTTCTGAGCAGAGTCTGCCAATGTGAGCTTTGCAGCCACGGCCAGCCTCGGCCAGGGTTCTAAACCCATGTAATTACATTTTAAGCAGGACTGGCTGGTTGAAATACCATGAGTAATTAGTTTTGTTTTTCCACTCTTATAATCTTCTCCTTTTGTGCAAGGGGTTGGGGCAAGAGCCAGCGGGAGGAACACATACACAAAAACTCCGGTAGGTAATGTGGAATGAATTAAGAGAAATCTGACGTAGTGGGAAGTAAGAATAGAATGACCCTCCCCGCCCCTCCTGCAGCCACCCACCCACGCACAGACTCATTCAGACCACCTGAAATGTGTTTTGGGGGTTGTTTCCTTTGATTAGGAGTGCTATGGGAGTGCTGTACAAATATAGAAAGCTGTCCAGACGGGTTTTTATAGTGTTTATTTGTGGTACCACCTGTGTTTCCATACCGGGGAATGAGCTCGTGATGAGGAACACGGCGCGCAGAAGGAAGCACAGTGTGTTCATTGCCGCTTGGAGTTGGAGTGGCCAGCAGAGATCCAAAAAACAAGCCAATAAAGAGCTTCTTAAGCTGTTCCTCATTCGAGGGGACCAGCAAATCCTCCGCTTGGCCTGACTTTTAATTTGCCACAATCTCCAAGGGACAGTTGTCATTTTTTTTTTTTTAAATAGGTCTCATACAGACAACCCACCAGCGCTGCCCGCCCTCGTCCTCCTCCACCTCCTCCTCCTTCTCGTCCACCTCCTCCTTCCCCTCGCTTCTCCTCGCCTCTTCCTCTATCCCCATCTCTCCCTCTGCTCCCTCTTCTGTCAAATATTTATAGCTGATGGCAGATAAGATTATTTCAGCTTCGAGCCTCTCAGTGCCAGCTGCTGCAGACCTTTGCTCACAATAAAGTCTAAGATGCGTTCCAGGCGGGGGGAAGATTGTTTTATTTGGAGCTCATCCTAGGCCTCTCATTGATAGGAGGGTGAGGTGCAGAAAAAGCAGGGAACCATTCATTCGTTTATTGGCCCTGCCTGCACATCAGGTTTTATCTTGAAATGTTAGGAATTTTTTTCATTTCTTCCTTCAATTTTTTTCTCTCTCTGCATTAAGGGTGGCGATAAACGGGGTTTTCTTTTTCAAATGTTAATGGTTACTTCTGCACACCATTGACCTCAGTGTCCCCCTTTCAGTTCCTTGGCTGTAAGAGATTTTATATACATATGTATATATATATATATATGTATATATATATATATATATATATACATATATATATATATATATATCAAATTTGGTGATTAATGTAATCTTACATCAATGTTTTAAAGAGCATTTAAATAAAATCATGTCCTAATCTATTTATACGTGTACTTCCACAGTGGCATTATTTTCTGTTTGCGCATGTATAAAATTTTTATTACACTGTTTCCTCGAACTTGCAAAATATATTATTCCTGACGTGGAGCTGGAAACATTTGACGTGCTTTTATTGTGTTTTCTACACAAGTGTTTGTCAGAGTGAATCTGTGTCAGTGGCTCCCAACCGGTGAAATGCCAGACGCAGCTGAACACACTGCAACCTGTCATAGCTGGACGGGGAACGGCTTCCTAGCCAGTCAAATCACTCCTGGAAAATTAATCTTGCTTTAATAAAACAGAACACCATCTGGGCTCGGCTGTCAAAATTGTTGCAATATGTGAAAAAAAAAAGTCCCAATTCTTTTTTTATTATTAACCTCATGCAACCCTGGAATCTGCGGCTGCACAGTTTAGATCACAGCCTGGAGCAGATGGACGGAGCTTGGGGGGGAAGGAAAGAAATGCAGCATTTCGTCGGGGACAACTTTCAGTTACGCAAAAATGTAATAAAACTTTGATCATGAAAGAAAAAAAAACCCCTGTGTCAGTCTCAGGGCAGACAGCACAGTCAGCATGGTAGTCTTTCATCATATCGTACCATTTTATCAAGCAGCGTCTTTTTTTTCCTTTGGGCCGTCCTCAACCAGATTACATTCAGATGACAGCTCATTTTATCTGAAGGTTCAGAAGCGATCTGAGGTAATACATGGGTGTCGGTGTTGTCAGTCTTATCAGCCGAGCACGACGTTCAAAGAGATGGCACACGCAGGGTTTCAGTTTGACATTTTTAAATACCGGCGACTATAAAGTTCTTGATTTTTGATTGAGGGGCATTGAACCATGTTGCTGGTGCTTCCAGCTGTATTTTAATCTTGACAATTATGTTGAGAATCAACAGCAGCAAGTAAAAACACTATGGCAGCAGGGTGTTGTCCCTGCTACTGTCTATTGATTTTTTGAAGTGACTTTGGACCTCTTTTTCACTCTGGCTTCCTGATTAGAGGCGCTCTGGCACTGCGCATATCTTTATAATAAGTCTTTATCTATTTCAGTCAGTCTACTGCTGAATCACTGATAATTCTCCGCCCTTTAATTGTGTTTTGTAATTTTTTTTATTATCGACGCCTACACACTCATACGCACACACAAACACACCACCAACACCATCATCTTCATCATCATCATGGACAATGTTTTGTTTTTTTTTTTTCTTGAACTCATTGTTGCACTGTGGATTCGCATGTTATTACATAATATGTCAGGTTCTTAATGCAATGCAATTAATATAGAGACTGTTTCCATCAAAAACAATACAATTCAATGCAATTACTCTGAAACTTTATGGTGTTTTGTGTGCATTTTGAATCTGAGTTAGGCTCAAATTAAGAGTAAACAATCAGAATTGCACAAATGGAAAGAGGATGAACTGATATACAGAGAATTCCTTAGTTGACACATTACCATTGGATTAGTTTCACCATATTTTTTATTTTTAATCTGATATTATTGTTGAAAATACATTATATATATATTATATATATATATATAACATATATAACAATATATAACATTATATGCTTTGGCAAATTTTTTAACTTACATTTTAAGAGAAGAAGGGTAGAGTTAAAACAGAAATTTTAATCGTGAGAGCACAATTTAAAAATGTTGCTTTAGTTTTTCATGGTGGAAATAAATAAATGGTAATGACTAACCACACTTAATAAAATTCATGTAGTGACAGCAACTTTTCGAGGGGTTGAAATCACATATTTCCGGTATTTTACTCACTATTTGACTTTATATTTACGAACATGGGTGTATATTTTCATGTCGGCGTATTTTACACTTTATGCCGGTAAGTGCCCCACAGTTTCCCCTCCAGACTGGAGCCAGTCGTTTGCTTCTGGCGCCTGCAGTCTGTTGACTCTCCCTATAGTTCTCCCCTCGCACCACAACCGTGTAAATGTGTGTGTGCGACGGAAAGAGAGAGAGAGAGAGAGAGAGACTGAGAGAGACTGAGAGAGAGAGAGAGAGAGAGAGAGCGTTGATGGGCCAGCATGAGTTTGTGTGTGCACATCTGCCTGTCTACGTGCAACATGTCCATGTGTGTCGGTGTTGCGATTTTGAATTAATCCCCAGTGCGTGTGTGTGTGTGTGTGTGTGTGTGTCGTCAAAGACCATTGGACGGTGACCTCATTAGCTTATGATATGATGGCCGTCATAACGACCTTTCAAAGAGCACCGATTGGGAGCATAAAAATGAGCTGATTGTCAGCGGAGTAGGACAGCGTATCCTCTGTGCAAGCAGATGCCCATGATAAGATAATGATAAGGTTGCTATCTGGCTTCCACATCGATAAGTTGACCACAACATATCGTAGTCACCATCTAGTGCACGTCCCCTGTGGCCCGTGGCCTGACGCTGATGACGGGGCAGCTCTAACAGGTCCATTAGAGCAATGAGGCCTGCAGGAACAGTGGGCGGTGCGCAAAGAGGGTCAAGAATATAAAGTGCACCTGTGTAACTACTCTGGGATGTCGCTAAAGCTATATAATATTGATTATGATGCGATAAGCGCAGGCCTGCATTTTTTATCAACGAGCGCTCTAATCCTTTGCATGTCAATGATTGTTGTGTAAACATTTTTTTTTTTTGGATTCTCCTAGCACATCTGCAACGCTCAACGTGTGTTATACAAAAAAAAACATTTCTTTTTCAAATTAAAACTTTGACGTTGAAATAATTTTTGGCGGAATTTTGTTGCCCCCTCGGATCTGTGTGAATGCAGACTCTTCTCGCGATGCTTCTCCGCTCTATCTCCACCATCACCGACACTCTAAGTGGCTGCCCAGTACAAAGGTGAATTGTTTATTGGTGTCATTCTCCATCCTCTCAAAGTCACAGACAACTCCATAATAAACGCATTACATATGATCCTTTTTTAAAAATCAATCTGAGGATCCTGATAGCTGGCTACCAACCTTGTTTGGTGCTCTCTCCCTATCTGTTGAGATAAGCATAAGAGGGCTATTGGGCTCAAAGGGTAGGTAGGATCACGGCTTGATGACTGCCACTCAATAAAAATCTGGCCACTCGTTTTTCTTCTAATTTTCCATTTTTTGGCGAACTTCCGTTTTGTTTCGAGGTGGAAAATGTTTGAAATATTTAATTAAATCAGCAGAATAATTCAAGGGCACCTTTTCGCATGACCCTGTCTTTGTTTTCAGTAGATATCCCATATTGTTGGTGGCACAGCATTTAATTTTCATTGCACACAATGTAAATGTAAAAATAGTCCTATGATGAAAAAAATGTTTGCAAATGAATGTACAATTTGTTCATTTATTTGTTCATTCACAACATTTTCCTTGTTTGGAATAAAATGCTTAAACAAATAGATAAATAAATCAAAACAATAAATGAATGAATGAATATTTGCATGCATGTTGTCATCTTCCTATGTTTACAGTCTATTAAATCAGCATTTACATATGCTTGCAGCTATATTAAAATAAAACAAAATAAAATAAAATAACAGATAATGCATTGTTTGAAAATTAGAATTAATGGGCATAATGGCACAAAAGACATTTCATGAAAAATAGAAAATCTAATCTCTACCAAGGTGACACCTGTTGATCTGTTCAGATAAAATACTGATCATCTCTAACCTTGAATATTTGCTTTAGCACTCAAATTTAAATTCTGGGAATATTGCTCATCCATTTCCCTCAGCTCCAGTAGAAACCTTTAGGATTTGGATTTGGGTTTCAATGAACAATAACAAAAAACAAAACAAGACAACAACAACAATAACAACAACAAAGCTGCTACTAAATATCTCCAGGGAATGAAAAACACATCATGATTATCGGAGTGGCTTTTTCACATTAACAAACAGGAGGACAGCAGGGGTTTCCTGGTGCAGAAAACCTTCCTTTGCTTTACTGCCGCCTTGCTTTGGCACAAGTTTCGCTAAACAAGGCAACGCATTGCATCTTGACATGTGGGGGGTGACACACATGTACTGTCATGTAATTTTGCACTGTAATATACTGTCACGCCTTCACATCAATAACAGCCCAAATGTTTGCAATCTGGTTGAAAATTTCTTTCATGTCGCATGTTGTATTTTTGTGCAGCGGAAAAAAAACACAAAGCTAGCGGTGAAATATATAACTAAAAAAACGCTGGTTGAGTGCACTTTGCATTTGTTATGGAGGCAAATGTTCTGTGCTGCTCAGTTGTCACAGACTGTCAGTTCGCCGTGAGTCCTCGCTGAGCCTCTGTTTGTGTTCTGGCTAGACATCATCTATAATGAGCGCTGATTAGTTAACTTGTTTAAATGCTCCTGCTATTTCCGTCTGTGCGTATCCAGCGTCCAAGCCCAGCCAGCCCAGCCAGCACAGCCAGCACAGCCAGCCGCGCACCCGCACCCGCACCCACCCTCCCACATGGGTGACATTCTTCGGAGGTGTCTGAGCCAGAGTTGGATGCGGCTGCGCGGCCGGAAGGCAGCGAGTCACCGAGTTCGAGTTGGCCCTCGTCTCAGCACCGATGTTATATTGCAAAATGTATGTTCAGTGTTACCGTCACAATTCCTTGTGAAAGAAAAAAAAACGTGTTTGTTTTACTGCCCGTACTACAAATTACTGCCTGTTTTTTACTATCAGTTCTTCTTCTTCTTGTCCTCCCACGATTCCTTCCATTCTAATATTCAACAGATGTGATGAGGTGGTGTCGGTTTTTTTTTTTTTTTGTTTTTTTTAACAGTCACTGTGCTGCCGAGGCCTCCTAAAGCCACCTACACCAACTCGACGTCGGCCTGTTATTCTTTCCACTGGTGAGGTGAATAAACGTTGCGCTGGCAGACGGGAGGGCCCGACTGGGTCTCTTCAGCTGCGATCTGAGATTTGAGTGCTGTTTATTTGTAAGTGCTCACAGCGTCTTTCCTTTGCACACGGGTGAAAAAAAAAAAAAAAAATAAGTTAGAGACAGAGTGGGTGGAGAATGATCTTAAGCTCTTGGGACCCAAAATCTATTTTTGCAACGAGTGAACTGCAGCTCACCCAGGACCTTTAGACGCAGGTCATGTGCTGTGCTGTGCTGTGTTGGGCCGTCTGTCTGGACAAGAAGTCAAGGTTACGGAACCAGACTTTTCGTAGCGGGACGTGTAAGTGCGTCCGGTGTCGACCGACGCAAGCGCCGCGCCTGATGAATTAAAGTAAGTAGCCAGAATGAGGTCAAGGTTTTCGGCATGACAAGTAGCGGTGGAAGCTTATCTCCTTGCTTTCTCCTCCCCGGCCTGGCCGCAGTGTTTTCCTTGCCTTTTAAGCGGGCTAGGTTTCTCGTTAAAGTGCTTTTTGCCCGCGAGTGCGCTCGCTGACACGCACGGCGCTCCGCTCTGACCGCCGCAGCCGCGGTGTTTATGTGCGAACTTTTTTTATCTGATGGATGGAGGTGCGCGCTGGCTAATGCGCCGAGGTGGCGGGGAGTTGGGGAGGGTGGGGGCGGGAGAGGAGGGAGGGGGGGGAGGAGGGAAGGAGGGAGGGAGGCTTTAAGCAGTCCAAAAGATAAAGACACAGAAGTGATGGGGTTTTTTTTCTCTAATGCCCTTTTGAGGGAGGAAATTTAATGGAAGTGGCTACATTGGTAGCAGATGGAGCCGTTTCCTGAACCTTAGTCACAGTAGATATATTAGACCATCCCATCAACACACACACACACAGGCGCTCACACACTTAAACAGAATAATAAAATATGCATTTGCCCCACCCTTTTGAATTTACAGTGCAGCAGAGACAGAAGCAGAGACCAGACTCCGAGTTTTATTTGCCCTTTTTTGTTCTGACACACCATTTGTTTTTGTGTTGTTTTCTTGTGTCTCCTGACCTCTTTCTCTGTTTGTGTCATCCTCTGCTCCAGAGTCTCTGCAAACCCAGGGCGCACTCTGACCCGTTCAGTGACCTGCCGACGAAGGGTTGCGCTGAAGATGTGCGTCTCTGCACGTGACGCTGACGGGCCGCCGCCTCTGCACACATCGAGGGGAGAGTCGTAATCCGTCTTGGGAGAGCGCGTGGGAGGATGTGTATCGGGTGGGTGGGTGGGTGGGTGAGCCGGGGGGCCCCAACCCACTCTGTGCGCGTGGGTGGTTCGGCTCAGAGTCGAGCGGTTGACTGAGACGACAGTAATAAATTTGTTCGCTTTCGGGGGGGGGGGCGCGGTGGGGCCTTGTCGGTGACATCATCGATCACGTTCGCCGGCGACGATGCGTTCGGGGGCCGACGGGCCTCCGGTGCGATTTCTCTCGCAGCAACCCGTCACATCCTGCGCGAGGGCGGCTAACTGAGCGGCGAACATCTGTCAGCTCGTGATGTATTTGGCCACATGAAAACAAACCGATACCACACCGAGGTATCCATTACCTCCCCCCGGCCCGTCTTCCTTGAATGGGCTCTGAGGTTCCACGTGGACGGCTGATTACAGCGCGGCGTGTCCTGCCCAACGCCGGCAGCTGAAAATAAATTCAGTGCTGTCGTTGGAACAGGAGAAATATTTTTAAGCCAAATCCCATGCAAATTTTGCTGTGCTGGAAGCAACGGCCGTGTAGCATTTAAATCACGTTGATGATAAGAAAGGTATAATTTACCCGGACCACATCGCTTGGACTGCACTGTGGGAACAACAATAAAATCAGAGTATTTGCTGATGGGAATTTAGGTGGGGAAAAAAATTGTATTTTTGGTGGTTATGAATTCAAGTAACAAAAGGTTCATTTTGTGTGAGACCCTGATCTGGAATGTGAATTCTACTGTTCAGCCCCAGCAAAGAAGTTTAGTTCCGTGTTGGATCACAATGATTAGGCCAAAGTTCTGAACATTATGATCTCAGTCAGTGATTAGTGGGCTTTGAAATTCGAGCCAAACAGTTGTGATTCTGCAACGTGCAGACTGAGGTTGAGAATAGCAGAACTGCAAATTCTCACTTTCAACATGTCCACTGAAAAACGAATGCAACCCTCTTCGGGAAGTGGGTTTGTCATTGATATTTGCGTTTGTGTCCAAAGCGAGTCCGACTGCTGATTCTTCAGTGGTTGCAGTGGCACGAGACTTTTGGCACGAGCGCAACATTCGCTTATAAGACTGTAAGTTACTTTGCACCTGTAGTGCATGGAAAACATCCATCTTTGGTCAAAACAGGGCAGTTAAATCAGGGCTGTTGTGATATATAGCCAACAAAGGGCCATTTCTTATCACATTTCAGAGGTGGGCCTCTGTTTTATTGGCTGCTGCTCTCAGGTATTTGACCTACCGCCATCACCGCTGCTTTTCCACTTGTTATCTCCCTATTTCTCCTCTGGCCTCTGCTGGTCTCTATCTTCCCTTACCAACTCTTCACTCATTTCCATTTCCCCTTTTTACCTACCCCCCCCCAAGCCCTCTTTAAATCCTCCTCCACTATTTGGGAATGCCAAACGTGTAGCCCTGTTGATGACCTCTGCCAAGGGTCATAAATTTGGCGATGAGAGATAGCAAGAGCACTGCAGATAGAGAAATGCAAGGGTTGGTAGCTTAGTGATCCATCAAGTCGTTACTCTTGTAAACACTCCTAACTGCCAACACCTATAAAAACAGTGTTTTTCTTTATTGGCAAACCAGGAAAAGTGATAAAAGTGAATGACTGTAGGAACATGACACAGTTTTGTTCCTGTTCCTTGTCTGTCTATTTCTACTGTATTCTCAAACTCATATCAACAGGCTTGCTTGGGTGAAAAACCCCATTGTGTGTTTAAAGCTCTCGCAATAAGTGGAAAGTTGTAGAGGTCAATAAAAGGCAGCCGCACGTATTATTCACCTGAAACTGGCAATCTGCTGAGAAACTCTGTATTAAAAAATAAAAATAAAAGTTTTTATATATAAACCTAAAAGGTGGATCTATCCTTACAATGGGAGTGAATGAAAACACGTGATAGTTGCACACGTTTGAAAGCAAATAAAGGCACCCTCACGCCTAACGACACTGTTGTTGCCCTTCAAACTCACTCAGACAGAGCGATCCCTGCACTTACCACATTAACCCACCAGGCTAGCGCCGCATGATGAATAACTTGTCATGCGTTTCTTGTGCTGCGCGCAAGCGAAGCGCGCGGGCCGCGATATCTTTAGAAGGTGTGAGAGTCTGAAAATGCAGACAGGCCCGTATACGTAGCACAGTGGCTGCCCCCACCACCACCGCCACCCCCCTCCCCTCCCCACACACACACCCGCCCACTCCCCCCCACCCGCTCTCACCGCAGCCTCGCCAGCCCCTATACATCACAGCCCAGTGAGTTCCCTGTTTGCTCCCAGATAATACTATCTGAGCTGATAACTCCCCCTGACCCCCTTTCTCACTCGTGTCTCACTGGCAACCCAGCCGCCCCCCCCACCCTCCACCACCACCCCACATGCTGGGCCACTGGTTTTTCCAGCCTCAGCTGGGGTTTAGTGAGTGAAGGAAATAGAGATGTCTAACACCCCCTGATTTGATCCCCGTGTCTGTCTGAGCTGCGCCGCCTGCCGCTCTCTCCCACCGCAGCGCTGGTTTCATCTTTATCAGCCACCGTCGGGCCGGCGTGATTCCACAGGACACCCTCTGTTTTCCCCTCCCGCCTCTCCCCTCCCCCCTGCCTCCTCCCGCGCCCGGCCTTGTTTTGATAGGTGCTGATGTCATTCCACACATTTTTTTGCAAATTAGGGGGGCTAAAATTAAGGGGCCGCATGGCCTCGCTTTGCCTCGTCATCCCGTGCCAGCCCGACAGGAGCTTAATCCCCAATATCAAAGTTTGGCTGTTGGCTCGGGCATTATGGGATACGGCGGCCCCCGTCCGAACCCGTCCGCCTCGCCAGCTGTTATTTGAAGTGACAGAAAGTCGAGTCTGGGAGCCAGCGGCAGCGGGGGGCGCGGGGTAGTTACAAATCACAAAATGATAGAAAAGAGTTCCGGGAGGGCAAGTTGAGGCCAAGGCAGTCACAGGGACGTCCATTCTGGCTGCCTGCTTCTTTTTTTTCTTTCTTTTTTTTTCCCGGGGGGAGTAGGGTATAATGATGGGAAATGATAAGATTACCAGCGGCTAGCGGTAGCTGCAGCGGTGGGGGTGCGAGAGAACAGGGTTTTGGTAGAAGTGGGTATGTGGAAGCTGGACGCTCGTCGTGGGGAAAAGCCCTCGGTTGCCTGGTACCCTGTGGGAAACATTTGTAAATATAGTCATCCTACATTTAAGATCGCACTGTTGTCAGCAGCCTATTTATGTGAATGGCATCCACTGTGGAAAACACAACGTGCTGCGCAGGGATGGGATGGCGAGAGGAGGCGTCTCCTGCCAAGAAGCGTTACTGGGAATTTCATCTTGGAGACGCTCGGATTCGGGGTGCGTTTGATAACGTTTTAATTCATGCATAAAGTGCGGGCCGACCTCTAATAAGCAGTGCGATAAATAATAAACCGCACACACACAAGCACACATGGAGACGCACTTCTGCTGAGAGACAAGTGACTTTCGGGGCACCGTGAAAAGCCTGTAATTGCGGTCGTCTTCGATATTGACTTTGTCATTTTTACAGCTCCTCTGGACGGTTCTCATGAGCGCCGTGCCAAAGGGAGCCTCACTGGAGGCAACGCGCTTAATGGTTTCAGACATTCGCTCTCCGTGCCCTGCTGCAATGTCAATGCCAGAACTGTCTGCGCATATTGTCCGGCCGGTCGCTTGTGTTTGTTGGAGATGGATGTCTCGGTTATTATCAGGGTAATCCTGAAATTGGAGACAGCATTAGAGTCGAGCGTGTCATTCAAGGGCGGGATCCCGCCAGTGTGTATTGACTACCGTCACTTCCAATTAGACAAAACATTTCCGCAAAGCCCCGCAGATTGCGGGGGACTAACACGCTCCTTTTTGGAGGTTCACCGCAGACGAGGAGGCCTTCGCCGACCCACTAAGAGCCGGAGATTCCGCCGCCGATACAATTCTGTCCTCCCTGACCTCGACGTCTCCCTGTTCTTCTGCTTTTCCCTCCTTCCTCATTTTCACCTTTGGCCCCGGCCGTTGTTTTCCCATGAATCCTTGTGTAATAGGTGTGGATATTAGCCTGACCAGCCCAGTGTCAGGTGACAGCGCGCTCGGCTCTGGCCAGTACGAGACTGCAGGGCTGTCACTGCGGCCCCTCCAGACCACGCTGATGGAGTCATTTGTTTTTGCACATTAATTCAATTCTGTCCCCAGACCAGGGCCGGACACCTGCTTTCCATTGCGGCGGAGTGGGGGTTGCGGCGGGCCAGAGTGTTAGCTGGGCCACCTGCCGATGTTATTACAGTAGAGCAGCACCCAGACGAACACACAAGCCCACAGTCACTCTGACAGCCTCAGACAGTTATTCATGTCCGCGTTGCTGTTTGGGATTAATCAAACCGGGTAAATCAGGCTCAAACTAGCACAGCTCCGCCATCGTTTTCAGATAGTCATTAAGCTCTGCGGGTGACATTCTAAAACAAGCCGCCCTCGCCACGTGCGTATTTGCATAACCTTTTCGTTCTTCACAGCGGCTCGGCGGAGTGCGGCGTTCTCTGCTGCCGAGGTGCTGGCGAGGCCGCCTCACTCTGCGCTCTCGCCTTTCGAGAAACTCCGTCGGTGATTTCCGCTGGTGTAGGTGAGGAGAGCTCGGGCTCTAACACCATAACAGGCAGTCTATTGTTAGACCTGCACACCCATGTAGAGCGTAATGTGCTGCGTGTGGGCAGGTCCAAGCCTACTATACACTGCCCCCATGTGCTCAATACATCCTTGTGCCAGTAGCCAGGAGAACATGGAGGAAATCACCTCCGTGGTGTCCATTCCTGTGCGCACGCACACGCATGCCTGCACCGCGCACGCACGCACGCACACACACACACACACCCGCACACACATGAAACATCATTTAAATGCTAAATGGACATTGGTTAATCATGCCATGAAAGTAATGCAACTTATTATATTGAATTTCAGTTTTTTTAAGGACATTTTATATACAAATATGTGCCATCTATAAAGTTTGAAGTTTTCCAACAATTAAGAATTTAACATGTCCTTTATCATGTTTAAGATGTACAGACATACATACATATATACGTGTACATGAGTATATTGTTTATTCACTATTATTTAATCAATAATAAATAGTTTTGTCGTTCTACATCATTCACTTTTCCCCTGCAGTCACAGTTCAGGTTTCCAGTTCCATTTATTTTGCATGTACTTGCTAATACGTGCTAACTAGTTACTCCATAACACACGACACAGCACACACACACACACACACACACACACACACACACACACACACACAGGAATTACAAATTAGCATCTCCTCAGATATGAATCTGCTCATCACCACTAACCTGCAGCTAGAAATCCAATAGCCAGTCATGCGATCTAAATCTGGTAGTGCTTAACAGCCCGGTCCCTGGCTGCCTAGTATGTGTATGTTCATGTGCATACCTCTGGCACATTTAGAGCTGTGGATTTATCTGCGCTAGTTATTACTGTATATTAAGGTGCCGTGCATGAATTGACTTCATGCAAGGCAGAGCGAGAGGCGTTAAATGTAGAGCGGTATGTTTTTCATCAGGTCCTCCAGAAGTGTAAAAAAAGACACTTGATGGATCAAGTTTAAGGTTAAACATCTACAGGCAAGATGTCCAGTGTGAATAAAGTATTTCCAGGTTCCTGTGTTTGCATGGGGGAAAGCGCACATTGTTTTATACCTGGTGTATATCCTGACAAACAACAGATACTAAGCTAATCAGACAAGTAAAGTGCGGCAAGCTGAGAGCTATATAAAACTTTTTCCATCCTGAAAAAGTTCAATCTGGAAGGCGCGCTGTCCAAACTTTAAACAAGACGGCCTAAACGTATAATCAGTGGCATCAGCGAATTGTATAGATTCACAACCAAGGACATTTTAACTGCCGTGTATTCGCTTTGACCTCCCTGCTGTCTTCCTTCCTTCTCAACATACGGAAAGGTCACTTTCTGCTTTCTCCTCAATCCGCCCACTTACTACTGGAATGGACACAGTCAATGCCTTCCTGCCAGTGGCCCTGCCTGCCTCTCAGCTCAGAAGGGGCCCCTGTCTTAATCCCCTGCTTGTTTAAAAAAAAAAAAAAAAATCTGCCCTGCCAGTAAGTTTGCAAACCAAGGCTTCTCCTGGAAATGACCAATTAGGGAGTAATATGGACCTGGTTTCTTCCGTGCCAGTTTGAATCGGTGCACTGGCGCTATGATGTGATACAATCTCAGAGATGGAAGTCGTTTGGAATAGCATGAAATAGTTCCCCTGGCCTCCTCACCTTCCTCTCTCCCCCGCCTCCGTTCTCCAGGAGTAAATTGGAATACATAATTGCAGCGGTACCATGTGAGGCTAATTGATTACTGCTCCCTCTTGGCCATTGGCAGCGGATCATGTGTCTTAACAAATCTTTAGCGACCACACATCCAGTCGGGCTTCCCTGATCTGTCTAGAGTGTAATTTAAGTACCTCTGTTTCCTTTCCAGGAACATATGTCCTTCGGTTTAGCCGTAGCTCTGCCTGTGTTGCTCTGTTCCCCTACAAATACATGGAAACATGCTCAGACTTTAAATTAAGTGTGTCGGGGAATAAAGAGCTCGCAAACCCAAGGTTTCGATCGATTGAGCTATTTAGGAAATGCCTCAGCCTTGTGGTCGAATTGCATCAGAGGTGAACGTGTGCGCTGCGTCTGCCACTGCGCAACTAATAGCGGCTGACACTTGGGCGTGTGCATGGGAACGAGGCCGAAGTGGCGGGAGACGTGTTGTTTCATCCCCTGCTACTTGTCCTAATGAGCGTGTCAGGCTTTTGTTTAAACAGCCGTACAGTCAGGACCCAAGTCAAAGCCCCCCCGAAGTGCCCGCGACTCAGACCCCCGGCACTGGGGGGAATCCGGCCGATGGCAAAGGCAATGAGGCGGATCTCCACCCCTTTATGTCTCCTGCACTTACACACACAGTCATGACACGCAAAGTCGTGCGTTCACATCACACACACACATGCGCACGTTCGTCTTTGCTCACTCTACTAGTAAAGTAGCCTCAGCTGTTCAATAGGCGCACATCTAAGGTGCAGGGCTTCATCTGTCTTATAGTCGTGGTATAACACTGCATTATGGTTTGCGTCATCAGGGCAGAGGTTAGGACTTCATCAGTCTGCTGGAACCAGTCGATCGTAGATCAGATCTTTTAAGCTACGTCCTCTTGGTCTGTCTTTGCCAAGCCTGTTCTCCTCAGCTTGAAACAAACTTCCTTAACACTTAACTGTTAAGTGCATTGTAAAATTCAGTCCAGTCTTTTCTATCTGAACTCATCTTTACACTTGGTTGAGTTTAGTCATGGGACAAGTGGACTTGGTTGTAGTCTCTCAGTGAAAAAGCGTCTTCAGTTCTAAAGTTGCCTCATCTGACAGCTCACTGGCCTTAAATCATGTACACAAGTATATTTTTTGTGAAATCCGCCATTTGACTGAGCCAGTTGGTTTAAAACAGAACAAAACAGCAAAAAGTGCGAGCCACCCCACGTTCACTTCACACCCCGATAGAGTTTCCATTTGAAGTCGGATCCAAACTGCCTAATGTCCTTTAAATGTTTTTTTCCTAAACACTGCAGCAACCGGCACCGCCTCGCAGAAACTTCAAACAGCTGTCGGCAGAATCGCGTTGTCACACATAGTCAGCAGAGCAAAAAAAAAAAAAAAAAAAAAATCCCCACTGACTTCTGTGGGCACTGTGATGAGGGGCTGCAGCCGAGGAACTGAGGGGGCAGCGCTGATGAAGCAAAGTCTGCCGTCATCCGCGTGTTAGTTTTGGGAATGATGCTCATGTCTGGCCGCGACTGTCTGGAGCGGTGCTGCGCTCTCAGTCTCAGCTTGCCCTGTGAATGAATGGTGGAAAGAGAGATGTAATTGGGAGACATGTCCACAGAGGAGCAGGACGGGGAGATGCAAGGCCTGTTGTTGCCAAAGGGACTGAAGGAGCTCATATTAGCTCACGCCTGACACAAGTGAAGTCGCTTGGACTGTTGGCACAGCGGTTGAAGGATACGACTGACTTACCTAATCCTTCGTATTGTGAGTTAAAAAAAAACAAAAAAAAACCTAACCCACATACATTAAAAGACACTTAGAGAGCCAGGCGCTGCAGACTCTGGTCCAGCCTGCTGAGACAGCCGAGCGACAGTTACTCCTCAGAGGAGCTGCAGTTGGCGACGGCGGTTTGAGATGACGACTTCGAAGGGGAAACGGACGTGGAGGGACTTTACGAGTCAGCATAGATACGCAGGAAGAGAGGGACATGTTATGGACTTGTTTTGGAACATCCCCGAATAGGAGCGGCGGGGGTCTGCACAGGCAGACGGAGCTCACAGTCATGGAAAAAAAAAAGTGGCTGCGGCCTCCCTATTGTGAGAAGTTGCTCTACTTCTGTGGAAGTCATCATCTTGTTCTGGGTGGATGTGTGTTAGTTTATAGCAGTCCCGCTTGTCCACGGTACCAGGCTGTACATTTGCACTTTAAGCTCGGTTGCATGGTTTTCTTAGTTGTAATTTAATTTTTAACCACTAGATGTAAGTATAGCACCAGCTGTTTCTCCCGCCCCTGCCTCCGCGTCAGGAGCCGGAGCAGTAGAGCGGGTCGCAGGCCTTGAAGTGAGAGTTTTCCTCCAAACACGCTACATTTGTGAAATGATTGTTGCCGTTAGCGCCACTGAATTGCTGGAGAGCAATTTGAGATAAGAAAAACATCATGATGACATGGAGAATTTTGGGGTTTTCTATAATAAAACAAAGCAAGGATAGGGGGTTTATTGCAATTAACCAAAAAAAGGAAAGGTTGGATGAGGGGGGAAAAACGGTGTTCATGAAAGGCAAAACCCCCCACAAAACCACAAGAAAGATCAAGTGCTGGAAACATTTCAGCTCACTGTGCTACTTCTCCGCTTCTTGGCTCAAATCCGCTGGCACCGCGCGCGTTTCTTGCAGCTACGAGTCTCTATTAGACGTCGAGATTGAAACGAAGCGTGTTTGTTTGCACCAGGTGCAAGTGACCTATTTCGGCAATCAGAGTGTCCCTGTACGTATTGAACTGTGAAAACATGATTACTTCACCCACCAATTCTCATTTAAGAAAACAAGTTACCTCATTTCTCAAAAATGCCACCCACATGTGCGCTTGTCAAGAACGCTGGCCCACGTAATGAAACAGCGCAGCTCCGCGCACAATGACTTAATTGTCCTCTCTGATTAGGGAAGGAACTAATGCCGGATGATGAAAGACAGAATGACAAACAATAGAAGATGTTCCTCTACGCGAGGGAGCCTCGTGCAGAAGCCCCTGGTTGGTGTGCAAGATTTCGGCAGGAAGGACTGGATGTCTTATTTATCCAGTCGCTCTCCAGCCCATGACCACAAAGTGCCCTCTAGATGGAAGCTTTATCAGTCGGAGAGAATGGACAGTGATAAACTACTCTCGGTCGACAGTGTGATTGGGGTTTCTTTTGAATAATCCTGCCCCTGCTCCCTTTTTCCAATCTTTACAAGGACACAATACTGTGTTTCCCACTATCCAAAGACTACATTCCCCCTTTTTGTTATTTTCAGAGGCACAGTTGATGCGTCGTGTCTCCAGGTGTTTACCTGACAATTGCGATTCCCCTGCTTTGATTAGGGTCACTGGAGACTGATAGGACAATCAAGGGGGCATGCATGCAAGCTACTATTCCTCTTGCATCTCTGTGAGAACATTATTACAGTTCAATATTGGAGTGAAACAAAACAAAACAAAAAAACTTTCTTGACTTTGTATAAGGGAGCCTGGAAACACACAGAGGTTTGCAAGCTAGTGCGTGTGCAGGACTATGAGGCCGAATGAGACACAAATATTAGTCATCACACGCGCTCCCCACCTAATAATGCTGGCATGCGTCACGCTGTGCTGCTGAAATTGTGCCACACTGCGTGCAATGAAACTAGACAGAGAGGCTACAGTCACGGTAAGTCTCGGGTAATTGCAATATCATGTGAACTGCCATTAAATTGTTATTATTCAGGCACTTGTAAAACAGAGGGCTTCTTCTTGCTAAATGTCATGCATGTGTTGATTTATTTTGCACAGACTTAAACAGTAACATCCACTCTGTATTTCATTTCATATTCAGTTTTTGACAAACAATGGATGAAATCATCAACAAAAATGATTGCATTTGTTTCAAGTCAGTCTGTTATAAGGGAAGCAATTTGAATATATTCTTTGTCCAGGCAAACAACTACATAATCTGTTAGGACAACTGGCTGCTCAGAGGACAGATGAATTTGTGCAATAAATTTCCTGCCAATCATGGCCACTGTGACCAAAACTTGCCATGTGAGAGTTTTGCCAGTATGAATAATCTTCTTCATTCTAATTCTAATTTGAAATGTCAATCACTATTCTAGTGATTGAAACAGTCAACTGTCCACTGATAACCTCAGTCATTTGGATGCATTGTCTTGGCACCATCTTTAAAATCTTACTGACTCTCAAACTTGCCTGACCTGAAAACTGAACTCTGCTTCTCATTTAGATACATGCACTGTCATTACTATTGCTGAATAATTAATGGTAAGGAATATGAATGAATGAAATGAAAGATAGCTGTGTTTTCTTTTTTTCTTTCAAGTCTGGTGTAATGTGCAACAGCCACAGTTTGCTCCTTGACATTTATAATGGCAACTTTTTGCACAACTTAATGTGGACTGCAACTATTTATTTTTTTGGGGGTTGTACTATTAAATAGAACTTCCACCCAACCATGAAAATGCGGTGCAATTACAGCTATGCCACTGGCACTGCTGTCAAATAATGTCCTCCACACAGCCGCGATGACATCACACCCTGTAGATATGAAACCATATTGTTCAGGGGAAAATACCGCCGACTCGCTGTCAATTCACTGGGCCTATAAATAGTCTTTGGAAGAAAAAATAAATCAATGACTGATTCATGAGTTGCATGATATGAGACCATCATACCTGCTGTGATCCTCGGTGGCTTGTCAGGTACAGTACATCTGCCGCGCACATGTCAGGCTGCATTAGCCCAGTGCTGCTCGGGCTCCACCCCTGCGAGCGCAGGATGTCTCTGGGATCGGGGGCCCATTACTTCCAGGTGAGGGAGTCTCATAAGCATCCCAGGACCTGTTAAAGCCACTCGGCTCTGCACTGCGGCAACAATTCTGAGCGGATTAGCAGCTGGACTGTTTAAGGTTATAGCTTTTTCGTACACAGACGACCGGCAGAATAAATATTCCCTTTTTTTTTATTGAGGGGCGTTTGGGTTGTTGCACAGCTGTTTAATATGTATTGTTCTTCCTTGTTTTCTTTTGGGCTTCCTGGTTTATGATGTCGTGCGTCTTGATTGTGTGGTTTTACAGTTGATTAGAGAGAAGGTGGAGGGGGGAAGGAGGAGGAGGTGGAGGAGGTTGAAAAAGATTGCAGCCAACTGAGAGAGCGGAAATGATGATTCCTTTTAGACATCAAAGAAAAGGAGGAGAACCTGCCATGTTGCTGAAGATCCCACCCAAAGAAAACCCAGTCGTCCTTTTCTGTATTTTACAGCTTATTAAATACTTGAGTGAAAATGCACCTCGCTAGTGCATACGTGCAACAGTGTCGACTGTTTATGCAGTGTCTCTTTGTTCATGACTAATTAGAGTGTAATTGTAAATGCAGTGGCGTGTTCTGTCATGCGCCATCTGCTCTGTTGTGCCTCTCTCCTCGTCGGCTCTGAGACACCTTTTGCGAATTTTGTGCCAGATGTATGAGGAAATGACGGCTATGATCCTCCCGGATTTGATTTGGTGGCCTGCCCAACACCTCCTGTGGGGAGCTGATCCTCTGGCAACTCGTAGACCACCACCATTAAACAGCAATCAGCAGGGATTTATCTTAAAGTCATGCATTTGGCATGAGCTCGTGGGGGTGGATGGAAAGACAGATGAATCAGGAGAGAAGAATTGCATCTTCTCTGCGTCAAATGTAAATACTCCCTGAGCAAGTGTGATTTAGGTCAGTGTCAGGTGAAGGGCTCAGCTGCTAAACAGTAAATAAAGGATGTTATCCTTGAAGTTTGAATGACTTTTTCCTGACTCGATTGACACACCGCTTAGTTTAACCAACTGATGATAGAGAACAGTAACCTTAGCCTTTTGCAGACAACTTTGTGAGCCGCTCCCTTTATCTCGTCTGCTCTGGGGTATAATACAACTAGACAATGACTGTCATGGTTCTGGAAGATTCTTCGAAAGTGTGACACTCTCGTCCATTTTTCTCTCCGGGTCACACGCTGTGGAAATTATGGAGGAATCAACACAATGGCAGTGTTCTGGGAAGAAAAATAGATCAGCCTTAAGCTTCACAATCATCTATTCTTGAGTTTATATAATGGATTGTGCTCACAGACTGAAGGGGTTGTAACATTTTTCTCAGTCTATGTAAGAAATAAGAAAAAAATGCCAAAGAGTCATATATGGATAACTTTATCTTGCACATGTGCACGCACACAAACGCACACGCTCACCCAAGCTGACTTCACTTATCACTTCGATCAACATCCTCCCTTAAGGTCTGTGGGGAGGCACTGTGGCAAGTGAGACTTATAGTTTCTGACTGCAAGAAAACAAGACGCCACATAGATCAAGTCAAATACAAAGGGGGCAGAGGAGACTGCGGGGGGAGTCGTGGAGCCCAGGGAGGCAGAGGGAGGCACGACAGGAGGGGTAGCAGTGGGCGAGAGGGTCGGTGAGAGGCAAGGAAATTGGGAGAGGGTAGGAGAACAAATGGAGGGACTGAAACACAAATAAAGAACAACCCCTCTGAGTAAAGACTGGAAGAGAAAGTAGGCCAGACCGGCGCAGGGAGCCAGGTGATTCACTCCTTCCCCTACTAAAAAGAGGTGGAGCGCTATTTCTTTGTTGACCTCTCTCAGTTACCTCTCACATTATCTTTTCTGCTGTGTGTCACAATAGTTCTGCAGCAAAACTTGCACCTGTTGTAGAGAGAACCAAAATAATTGCATCTCACAGTAATTTACGTTCAAGGCCTTTTGCCTATATCTGTGTAGGTCTCATTCATTGAGTGATACACTGCAAAACACTTGTGAGAGTTCTTCATTCTCTTTGAAAAGTACCTCTGACAAGTGATAGGCTGGTAAACTGGGCCTCTTCTATGTGGGCATGTTTAAACAATGCAGTTGAAGTTATAAATATGCTACCATGACTAATCTTCAACTGAGAAAAGGTGTTAAAAATAAAAACCTGTGGGGGAACTCCCTCCCTCATTGACAAATGCTGCTTCTATGAATCACAGGCCTATGGCCCACACACCAGGACTGTTTATGCTTGTTGATTATTTGAATAAGTAATAAGCTCCAGGAAGCCAAATGCGGGACAAAGCACGGTGGATTTTCTTTTTTCTCCAGACATTTTCATAGCTTGTACGTTTATAATTGTCAATAGCTGGTGTAATGTTACATCTCACGTTGTGTTTAATTTCCTATGACAGGGTCAAGCTTCAAAAGTGACTATTATTTGTTCATTGTTAATTTGTTTGTTATTATTTGTTGTTTGTTCATTGGATTTTTCTCCAGTTAAAGCCACTCTACTAGAAATGCATGAACTGTACTGTAGCTCCTACAGCTTAAAGTGAAACAACACTAGGCGAACTACAGTAGGCAGGAGTTCACAAGGTACTGAAACCAGTCAGATTCACACAGTATGCCATGAACCAGAAACCGTGTGTTAAATGACAAGTGACATCCTGGTATGAACAAGAATTTCTCCTCTTTTGCCTTTGGTGTCGTGAACACTCAATATTACTGTCCTGTTGTTTTGTTGTGAGTGGGCAGTGAGCAGCAGGACAGGGAGGACGTGTGGGTTTCGGTGGGCAAAAGCTCTGTTGATACTACTGTATACGTAGGCAGACAGAAGGCTTAATAAAACAATCCCCGCTACTGCTTTTGTTTAGCATGATTGCCTCTCATGCAGCTCGCTTCATCACAGCACTATAAGAGAATCCCATGTAGGAACACAATGGTTGTTTCAGCTGTTTTTCTTTTGTCACAAAATCGCTCACTGTCAATCAATTAGAGTATGATTGAGTTCATCTAGTTTGTTAGCTGAACATGCAGCGCCAGAAAGGTTTCCAACAATAAGCTCCTAGTTTGGGTTGTACAGCCCTCTCACAACAAGTGTTTCTGTCACTCAGCGTGTATTGGCTCTCTTCCCCCCTCCCAGATCTGCTTCATCTGTGGCTCGCTTTTTACCATGCGGGAAGATGGCTAGAAGCTCTCACACAATGATATTTTTTTGATTACTATAATATTAAACTTGACTTGTGACATAGTAAGTCTTTTAGTATTTTCTCAGGTCTTCAAACTTTAGGCCAGTAGGTCATGGTTTAAGATTACCAGTAATAGGGACTTTCAGCTTGGCTCTTTGATGTAGTGTTCCCTGAAGTTGTTGACTGGCTACATGAAATGCTCCAGTTCTTAAGGTACACACAGCACCAAAATCCATTAAAAGAAACGGCAAAGGGAGAGCCTGGGAAAAGGCAATATTGACTCCTAATTAAATTGTTCATGGGCATCATTTAAAATTGACGGGTTAAAAAGAATAGTTACGATTAACTCAAGAGAACAAGCGGCTCTGCTAGCTCAAGAAGTCATTAAAGTGAGGGAACATCTATACTGTGTAGAGTGTGAAGGTCACAGTTTAAACTCAACATTTGCTCTCTCAAAATGAGCAGGAAGGTGAACCAGAGCGACAGATGGTGCCGATATACGTCGGCAAGCACAAGAGGCAGTTTAAAAATGAAGAAGAAAATCATGACGATGGAACAAATACAACTTACAAGAAAAGGGGAGTGAGGGGAAGGAGAAGAAGTAATTATGTATGGGATTTAGACTGAATTTTCCCTCAGTGATGGTTTAGAAATTGAAAAATAGATCAAAGAGATTGAGAATTGTGATTGCATAAGAGCTAAGGGGTTGTTTTTATCCCCCCCTTTTTTCGCACTGCCAGACAAATCATTCTAAAGATAGATAGACTTGGTGATGAACGGGTCACCACGAGTGCTCATGGTGAAGAGCTGCAGCAAAGATGTCTGATTAGAAATTATAGAGCAGCGTGAATAAAAATGATTTGAAGATGAACGGTTCATCCTGCCGGTGACAAAGCAGGAGGCGCAGTAACCAGAAGGGCAAAGAGTTGAAGAGTCTTGTGTTGAACAAAGTGCACGACGTTGAGGTACATAGAGCACTGAATGGAGTTATGGATAGAAATAGCAACAATTTCATTTTATAATGATATTTCAAATATAATGTTCTGCAGACATTTATAAAGATGACTGCAGTGCAACTATTGGGAAAAAAATTAACCTTCATTATCATCATAGAAATGTGGTGATATCATTGGCTCTAAAGAGTCTTCTGCATTTCATAGTGATGGTTTTGAGACCATCAAAAGCCCTTCAATAAAGTAAAGTCACTGTGTAGCAGAGTGGGGTGACCCTCTCACATTGTGACGGCTGCTGCAACCAACATCATCTAACCAACCAACAAAAAGGGACAGCAGGCTCCACAGTTCATGCTCTGCCTTTGATTCTTTCATTCATTCAGTGTTTTTCTCTAAATTTCTTGCATCACAGCAGTGGATGCATTCTCGTGCACAGACGTCAGTTCACCTCGGTTGCAGCCTTAAAGTGTGCGTAGTTTGCGTTTTCATCGTGCAACCTGTGCGCAGCAAACTTGTTCCCTCCCAAGTTTATTAGATTTGTGTTTCACAGTGTCTGAAGCTCGTGATTGTTAAAATCACACGGTGTGCAGAGAATATAATGAAAGAAAGGTATATGGTTAATAAAAGGATAATGACCGCTAAAGTAATGCAATCGTTCCCTGGCCCTTACCCCAGTAAATATTACAACGCACAATATCTGCAACAGAAGATAAGTTATTATTGTTTTCTAGTGCGCTGGTGTCTTCCTGGTGTCCTTCATTTCCTCTTTTCTCTCACAGCCATGATTCCATTGCCCCACATAAGCAAATGCTGGCAAATAGCAGTTGAATATTGTTGCCGCAACACAGGACACATAATGAAGCCACTTTGGTGAGTTGTGTTCCCAAACATGGCCCAAGTGCTGCTCCCAGTTGAGTGAGAATGTTCGCTTGTTCGTAGCAACACGTTGGTGCAAAGCTGCAAGATGCAAATGTGCTTTGCCACTACTAGCAAGTGGTTCTTTCACTGCCCGTCTGCAGCGAAACAGGAGTGACTGGGATTTTCATATTGGCCTAAGTTAATTTGAGTATGCGTGACTGTCCACTTATTCCCCTCATCTGTGCCTCTCATCATCTGTCCAGCGACTCCTCACCCATGTATCAGTCTCATCCTCTGTTCCTGTCAAGCTGTTTGCAGGCATTTAGTGATTGCCACTGGTTGATAATGATGATATGATGAAGAAAGTCATATATGACAATAAAAAGGATTGGAAGAGTTATTTTAGGGTTTAGAGCACGTTATTCAAATCTATAAACTTAATACATAGTTGACTTAGTTTTACAAAGAAAACAATGACAGTTATTTGTTTTTATTATAGCGTCTGGGAAGTCTTGGAACTAGGCCTAATGAGGAACTATTTATTTTAAAACTCCTGTCTAGATAAAGATAAACATGTTGCTGTTTTTCAGAAATAAAGAGAACTTTTATAAATCAAATTTATAAATTCCATAAAATGATCATTAATCACCCACCTGATGCTGCTTAAAGTATTCTTTTGAGAGAGAAATCTCCAATTATTTTAAATTTAATTTTGTTTACTCATTCATTTGACTGAGACAGTGCACATTAAAAAGCAACTCTCGAAAGATATCAGATTTTTCCAAATGCTAGTTTGCATTTGTCATCCTTAGCCACGTTATGAAAGCTCCTTAAAGGAAGTCAAGCAAGTATTCTAATAATAGTGTAATAATTAATGAAATAACACAAAACTGAACACAATAAAAAAAACAATTTATGAAAAACATTGTTAAATTTGTTTCTTAATCAACTGTACCAGCGTTAACATTGTTGACGCTGGTACAGTATCTGATATGATGATTGACCCTTTGGTGGATTCAAAGTATCCCTGGTTTTCGAGAGTATAGGCATATACTGTGTCATTAATTAGCAAGCCTTTGTCTATTTGGGTGTTTCAGTTCTATATATGCTTCCATCATATGCATAGAAAGACAGCCAAGCCTCATGATAATTATCACATCAAAAACATTCGCCCTTCTTACTTGTCATTGTTATTCTTTGTCTTTTGGTATCACAGAACACTATTTTTGCACATTCACAATATCCATGTCATTACCTAACGTTGTAAATCAGACAGTCATGAGTACAATTTCACTGGTCTCGTGGAATGTACGAGGTCTTGGTCATGCAGTTAAGCGGGGGAAAGTCTTTGCACATCTAAAGTCTCTTAAAGCAGACATAATGTTTTTGCAAGAAACCCACATAAAACCTACACAGCAGAGACGTTTAAGAGCTAATTGGATCTCTCAACTCTATCATGCACCATTTTCTTCTAAATCTAGGGTGTTGCCATTCTTTTCGCAAGAATATTCCCTTTCAATTAGCTTCAGCAATTACAGACCCTAATGGCAGATATATTATGATAACGGAAATATTAACTCATTCCCTGTCACCTTTCTTAATGTATATGGTCCAAATACAGATGACCCAAATTTTTTTCGCAAGGTATTTGATTTAATTCCAGACCATGGCACCACTAATCTAATCATAGGTGGTGATTTCAACTGCTACCTTGATCCATATCTTGACAGACTTTCCTCCCGTGTACCAATAACAATAGCATCTACCCAAATATTGAATAACCTTGCCAAATCTACAAACTTGGTCGACATATGGAGACTACAGCACCCGACAGACAAAGACTATTCTTTTTTCTCACATGTACATAAATCGTACACGAGGATCGACTACTTTTTGGTGGATGCAAAATTACTACCCAACATTGAAAACACTAAATATCATAACATCTTAATATCAGATCATTGTCCCGTCTCGCTTCAGCTAAAACTTGACCTTCCAAAACAAACCTATTGTTGGCGTTTTAATCCATATTTGCTGACTGATCAAACATTTATAAACTATATCTCTAATTGCCTTAAGGAGTTTCTTGAGACCAACGATACAGGTGAAGTGTCAGACTGCACGCTTTGGGAAACCCTCAAAGTTGTCATGAGAGGCCACATTATTTCTTTTGAAGCTTCAAAAAAGAGGAAACAGCGGCTTCGTTTGGTTGAAATTGAAAATGCGCTTCCAACCCTTGAACAGGCCTACCGAGTCTCCCTTTCTCAAGAGGATTACAAAAGATTTTGAATTTAAAATATGAATATAATCAAATTCTTAGTGAAACCATTAATAAACTTCTTCTAAAGGTCAAACAAAAACACTTTGAATTAGGTGATAAACCAGAGAGGCTGTTGTCGAGACAGCTGAAAGGTGCCCAGGCAAACCGCGCCATCTATAAAATTAAGTCTAAACTGGGAAATTTGCTGGTTAATCCGAAAGAAATTAACTCCTACTTCAAAGATTTCTATACAGATTTATACACAGCTAAATCTACTGCCTCTGAGGCAGACATAAGCCACTTCCTTGATTCTCTCAACCTACCAACATTTGATTTACCAACTAGATTGGAACTTGACTCAGACTTCACTGAAGCTGAACTAGTTGAGGCAATCAAATCCTTTCCCTCAGGAAAGGCAGTTGGGCCAGACGGCTTCGGCTGCGAATTTTATAAGACATTCAGTAAAATCCTTGTCCCACTTATGCTTAGAATGATAAAGGACTCCACTAAAAACAAAATCTTTCCTGAGTCACTGTATGAGGCAAATATTTCTCTTTTGTTAAAAAAGGGCAAGGATGACACAGAGCCTGGGAGTTACAGACCCATTGCTCTCCTCAACTCTGATCTAAAGTCGATCAGCAAAGTTTTAGCTAACCGGTTGGGAAGACATATTTCATCAGTTATACACCCTGATCAAACAGGGTTTATCCCTGGCAGATTTTCATTCTGTAATGTTCGTCGGCTACTTAACAACTTATACACTGACCATCCAGATGACCCTAGAGCTGCTGTTTTGGCCCTAGACGCTGCCAAAGCCTTCGACCAAATAGAGTGGCCCTTTATGTTTGAATCTCTTAGAAGATTTGGTATTGGTGAGGCTTTTATCTCTTGGGTTAAAATGCTATATCTCTGCCCAAAATCCTCCATCCTTACCAACAGTGAAAAATCTAAACCCTTTAAGTTACACCGTGAGTCAGACAAGGTGACCCCTTGTCACCTTTACTCTTTGACATGGCACTGGAGCCGCTTGCAATAGGGATCAGGAGCCACCCCCTTATCAAGGGCATTAAGATAGGGAACATAGAAAGTCGTGTGGGGCTTTACGCTGACGACACTTTACTATACCTGGCGGACCCGGTGCTGTCCATTCCCCCTCTACTTGATCTTATTGATTACTTTGGCAAACTCTCTGGTTTTACAATCAATTGGGGGAAAAGCGAGTTCATGCCCTTAACAGACAGTTTAGACCAACGCTTTCTTGATACTCTACCTTTTGCAATTGTAAAGGATCACTTTACATACCTAGGGCTTAAAATACCCCGTGATCCTAAGAATTTATTCAAACTTAACTATACTAATGCACTTTTGCAGCTTAAACTTAATATAGAGAAATGGAGAATTCTGCCGCTATCCTTGGTTGGGCGCATTAATGCAATTAAAATGGTGGCTCTCCCCAGGTTTCTATATTTATTTCAAAACATACCACTTTTTCTCACCTCAAAATTTTTCAAACAATTAGATTCAATTGTCCTTCCTTTTGTATGGGGTTACAAGGCACATAGAATATCAAAGGGACACTTACAGAAGCCTAAGGAGGAGGGTGGATTCGGCCTTCCTCACTTTAAGAATTATTACTGGGCAGCCAATGCCAGGGCCATGATGTATTGGCAACGAATCCCGTCTGGCGAGACGTTCAGCAGCCTCCCCCATTGGCTAAACATCGAAGCTACAGCTGTAAAAGGCTCCTCTCTTTGTTCGTTACTTTTCGCTAAGACAGAATCCCCTCAGGATCTAATTTGCAACAATTTTGTATTGAGAAACTCTCTCAGAATCCTGAACCAAATAAGAAGTGTTAATAAGTTGCCAGTTTTATCTATACACACTCCTATATGTAACAATCATTCATTTCTACCATCTCAGACGGATAGAGTGTTCACGAACTGGAGACAGAATGGACTTCTGACCCTTAAAGACCTATATATAGACAACTGCTTTTCGTCATTTGAACAGCTGAAAACTAAATTTGACATTCCGAATTCCCACCATTTTAGATATCTTCAAATTAGGCATTATGTTAAAGGCGGATTTCTAAACTTCATTACCATGCCAACAAGTTGCCCTTTTATGATCTAATGCTGCTTCCTCCCGACTCCAGGCACCTAATATCCCGCTTTGTATCACTGTTCTCCACTTCTGCGCCCACGCATCACCTCAGAGAGGCTTGGTCGAACGAACTACAGCTTGATGTGTCTCTAGATACCTGGAATGCAGCCTTGAAAGGAATTCATAAATGCTCCATCAATGTCAGATACAAATTGATTCAGTTTAAAGTCATCCATAGACTTCACTATTCGAAGCTTAAACTGCATAGATTCTACCCAGCAGTTTCTCCACTGTGTGATAGATGCAAGGTCGCAGAGGGCTCTCTATCACATCTCTTCTGGTCGTGTCATCAACTGCATATGTTTTGGTGTGAAATATTTCAATGGTTTAGTGTAGTATATGATTTCGTCATTGTTCCTGACCCAGAGCTGGCTCTGTTTGGATGCTCAGAGTCCTCTAGCAGTTATCCATCTGTGGTACGTAAGGCGCTAATGCTTGGTATGGTTGCTGCAAAGAAAATGATTCTCCTGGTCTGGAGAACCCCTAACCCTCCATGCTTCAGAAAATGGCTCAACGAAATGACAAACATTATTCAGATGGAAAAGATACGCTTCTACAGATCCAATGTGAAAAACAAATTTTTGGACATTTGGGGTCCGTTTATTGACCATCTCAAAAATAGTAATCTGCAAGTTAAGTGTGACCCTATGGTGAAAGTTCTGTAACCCTGATCTTGTTACAACAACTTTTATGTATACTTAACACCTTTTTTTTTTTTTTGTATTTGGCAGCTCCGTGGTTCTGTGTTTTGTTTTAGTTTTTCATTTATTTTATTTTTATATTTTGTGTTGTCTTTTGTTTCTTACTTGTTGTGTTGTATAAATATAAATCTGAAAATTCAGAAAATAAAATATTTAAAAAAAAAAAAACATTCGCCCTTTGGCCTCCGGAAGATGTGAATGTCTTCAGGTTGAAGTTGTTACTGCGAAGCCGTGATCATTTCAACACATGCTCCTTTATCTAATGAAACAGCAGATTTCTGTTTTCTAGTGTTCAGTTCATGTAGGAACATTGCAGACATTTAAACTGATAGATGAAACTGTAAAGTCTTAAATGAAAAAAAAATGTATGCAAAGTATTCTTAATCATTAGACAGAAGAGAGGAGGGACTGTATGTGCACACCAGCCCGTAGCCGATTCTCCACTCCACCCACTCCACTCCTCCTCTCCTCTCCCCAGGATCTCAGGCTCTGAGGACTAACGCCTAGGGCTCTCACCCAGGATCTCTTCATTATCTCTGGCCAGTTGTCAAGCATACACTCCTGCTCGTCTAGCTTACATAGAGGCTATTGCGCCGCTCGCAGGCTAATTACCTGGGCTGTCACCTCATCCTGAGGAGAGGCCCAGAGACACGATGGAGAAGAGGAGGATGAGAAGGAGAAGCAGACAGGGGACCTGTCAGAGTGGAGCGGGGCGAGTGAGAATGAGGCCGAGGATTGAGGGAGGGCGTGATCAAGGGCTGGGGAACGGGCGGCGCGGTCTTTCAAACAAAGGGACGCTGTGAAGTGAAATGGAAATGAAAAGGAATGTCAACCGTGGAAGACAGCTGACAATTGACGCTGTAATTTATTTGCCGAGCCACCCACCGTCCTGTCTTCCTGGGTGTTTGGAGAGAGCATCGCTCGACTGTATCTGTCGGTTTTACACTACAGAGATGCAACCCACACCCACTCCTCAGAAAATGCAATTTATTATGCAGCCTTATGTGCCACAGGAGTTGTCAGAGAGACCACGTCCGTGGTCCGTGCAGGGACGGTGGAGGATTCTGAGCAGGCGTCATGGCTGAAAGCCCGCAGCAAAAGCGACAGGGGAGGCCATTCATTACCAATTAGAGCTGCCAAGAGTAGCACGCAAGTACAGACACCCACCTGTGAGCGGCTCACTGATGATGGATTAATGTAGTGGGCTAAAGATTTGAAAAAAACCCAAAATTTCATCTTCTAATCTGCCAGATGTCAGAACTCAGTGAATCGAGTGAGGCGATCAGATAAAGGCTCTGCTATGTTTGCAGGAGGGGAACTTGAAGGAGGTCGGATGCAAATTTGAAAGAAATGTCTACATTTAAATTACAAAAATGATGGGATACATATTTTATGGCATTTTAATCCTTTTGCAAGAAAGCCTGGTGCTTTAAAACACATGCCATGTACAGTCGCATAACCTGTCTGGATATTATAACTGTGGCAACGTGGTGCAGCGGTTAGCATTGTCACCACACAGAAAGAAGTTGTGGTTTCGATCCTCAGGCCTGCGTATGTTCTCCCTGTGTCTGTGTGGGTTCTATCTGAACGTTTGAATGTTTTTTGCTCTTTCTGTGAAGTCCTGCAATAAAGTGGTGACTTGTCCAGGGTGTAACCTTGCCTTCCCCAAAAGACTGCTGCGACCCAAAAGTTTCTTCCCTATAGTAATTATATTGAACTGAGTGCGTTGTGTTTATTTTTACAGAATGAAATAGATCATAATAAATTTGGCCTGCGAGCAAATCTGTTTGCAACTTCAGCACCACGGACAGCACCATGCATTTATTATTAAACAGTGCAGCTGGGCTGCTAATTTTGAGGAACAATAATCTGGGCCACGAGGTCTGACTTGCACAAAGCAAGTTGGGTCATCGTCGAAACTGACATTTATTCAGAATCCCCCTCTCTGATGTTGGTTTTGTCGGGGGGGAAAATCATCAACATTCCCAACAACCACTATGACTATGAAGGTCCCCCAGATTAGACTTTTGGTTAACTTGATAACCTATAAGATTGAAAATCTTCTTGGCTATTCTGTCTTTCGGGGTCTTTTAACATCACATCTTCCATCTGCAACTTTGCACTGTCAGACATACTGAACTCCTGTCTGCCCTCACAAAAAGGCTTTGTGCCTACCTCTGTTTTCACTTTGCTGATGACACTGTGACTTTGTTGGGGTTTCAACCCATGCCTCTGCTAAAGGCTAAAGGCCAACTTAATAAGATGCAGATGAATGTGCCTTCTAATGAATACTCTTGATTCATTAGGCCAGTGACCCTTTGGTGAAGCAACAGACATTAATCTGAATCTGAATCTAGAAGACTGTGAAACTCAGATATGAAACATCACAGTGGGCCTCAAATTTCAGTTGTCATTCATAATGTCAGTGCTACATCATGGCAGTGTTGGAGACGTGATCATTGTTATGGAAACAATTAGGTCGCCCAAAATAGAAAATGGTAGATGTTGTTTAAACTACGCATACACACAATAACCAAGGCATTAACAGTTTAGTGTGACAGGCAGCGCAGTGTGCGAGCTGAGCATCACATCTTATTATGTCAGTACATGATAATTTGTCACGTCCGCCCACATTATATCAAAGAAAACCTTTTAACAAATGAATGCCCTGACCCAGGGTGTTCACTCAAGTCTTATTACTGACTGAACATCTGTGGAGCAGCACCGGGAAGTATGGAAGGCTCCAGAATCTTCAACAGTGCTTGTGCAGTTTATTCCACTACCAGCGGGGGGAGCCGGCAGTTCCACCACAGCAGCCCCTCTCTTGCGCCTCCTCCTGCTCTTTCATGTGGCATAAACCCGAACCCGAAGTCACCATCCCTCAAATGAGTATTGAATCAATCTAAATTGGAAGTCAACCAACCGAGAGTTGACTGAATGGAGATGAATGGTCATGCAAAATGTGATTTGAATCACTTTGAATGCGGTCTGTGAGCTTCAGAAGTGCACCGAAAATCTCTCTTTTTTTACATCTCTGATGTCTCTTCTTTCTCTCTTGTCTCTCTTTCTGTTCCCTCAAAAAAGTAATCTATTCTATTGGAGTGATATGTTTAATGTTGCAGGACGCACAGCCTGATAAAAGATGATGGACACGATTTTCATTTCATTTACAGTGGACTAACAACAGAAAAACCATAAAAAACGGAAAAAGAAAATCAACCCAGCTAACAGTGGAGTGGGAAGCGGTTACCAAGGGAACGTATCAGATTGTAATAACTTCTCATGCTGCATACAGTGGGATGGATAAATGTGGGTCATTCGTGCAGCTGCACAGATGGTCAGAATGTGTTTTACAAATTGAGAAGGTGCTAAATTACTTTGTTTTTGAAAAACAAATGGCCGGAAAATAAATGATGACTGTCAGAGAAAATTGTCCATTTACTTCCTGATGGACGGTGGTTGATTTAGTGCAAGACGGGAAATCGTTTTTTTTGTTTGTGACAAACAAAATGATGCCAAACAGAATTTATTGCTACATTACCCTATTTTTGCTCAAATTGACTGCACTTTGTTACTCACTTTGATGCTTTTCTATTTTACTGAAGGCCATTGTGACTTGATCATTTTCTTCTGCACCGTGCACAAAACAAATCCAAGATTGAAGTTTCTTCAATAACTGCAGAATTCTGCCTTTGAAATATGAGCAATCGTAAAAGAAACTTCTCATTTTCATGCATCGCTGGAAAGTTCACCTTCAACCTATATTTTAGTAGTTTCTTTGCACAGTGAATACATTGCAGAGCCTGATACTGTAAGAAGATCCACCTGATTAAGAAACAAATTACTCCAAAAATGTTTTGTTCAGTTTGTTTGATTTATAAAGGTCATTGTGAATCTTTTTTTCTGTGAACAAAAACAAATTCCAGATTCAGCAGAAGAAAGCTATTTGCATCAGTGGTCCTAATGTGCGCACACTGTAAATGACATAAAATAAGCACAGTGCTGTGTTTGTGAGGAAAATGGGTTTTGAAGATGAAGTACAAATATATAATACACATTTAATGAAGTATTGCTTCAGCAGGAGTATTAAAACAACTGATAGGAACTACTTTCCATAATCTGTTTAATGTCAGAGCATTCTGTAATGTATGGAAATGAACTAACAAAATATCATTGGGTTTAACAGAAATCGTGAGGATCTAGTGGCCTAGTCGCACACCAAGACAGCAACTCTGAGAAAGAACGGCTTTGGAGCCCAAAGGCAGAACAGATCCAGCAGAGAGCTACATCAACTTAGCCAAGGATAATAGCAAAACCAAATCTGAATAGCAAAATAAGCAAACAATACAGAAAAACAAAACTGAATGTCAAAAAATGCAATTCCAACAGGAGAAACTAAGATGGCCTTTCAGACAATGCAAAGTGGTGAGGTGAAGTGAGGGCCGGCAAAGAAAACAAAGCACAGATGAGAAACACAGAGGGCATCAAAGCAGTGCAGAGGAAGGACTGAGGCAGGAGAAGAAGATGAGAGTGAGATATAAGCAGCAATACAGAAGGAAGTACAATAGGAATACAAACTGCATCTCGAAGACCCCGAGTAACACTAAACTCAGACACAACTGCAAAGGAAGCAGGACAGGACAGAAGGAAAAAATGTCACACTTTGAGGTTACTACTGACTTGAGCGGCTGCTATGATGACAGCTATGGGTAGTTTGTAGTTGTGCAAATTGAAAGATTGCCCTTGCCATCGAGCTGATCTGGGAGCCCAGTGAGCCATTTTTTGTGCGAGCTTTATTTACAAGACACTTTCATTTTATTTTGTGCAGAATTTTCACTGTACAGTATTTGCACGACAATCAAGCAAACGGGTTTGTTATTCGTCGATTGTCAGAGGTCTTGATTTGTCCTTGGTGTTGAGTTGGAACCACATATAGTTACATATGGTCTCTCTTGCCAAAGATTTAATTCATGTGCTTGTCAAGGAGTGAAAAAGAGTGAGAGCTGGAGCTTGTCTGGAGAGCCCTGCCAGAGTCAGATAAGACATGCATGTACAGTATAATCCTCCGACTGCGAACCCAGCTGCATGTAGGAAGGTGGAAACAGCAGCTTTGCATGTAATACTGTGGCATTACGTGTCTGGGAATTCTGCCTCGCAGTCATTTAAACATCATTTAAAAAGTCAAATTCACGTCGCTTCCAGGTGAGGGTTGCATGAGTCAAAAAGACGTTGGGAATGAACAAAATGGAAAAAGGAGGAAACCTAATTCACTCAGTGTTGCATTTAGTTTGGGACATGATGTAGTTTGAGAAGTTTTTCTTTTTCAGCAGCCCAGAGGCCAACTTGGACAGATGCAGCAAACAAGCACCTGCCAATTGGCAGGGCACACACACACATAAGCACGCACACACACACACACACACACACATAGCCTCAACAGGTCCTGCCAGCCCCCTTGACTGCAAGCCAAAGCTACGACTCGTGCCAGTCAGTGCTGGACTGAGCAAAAGCCACAGCTGGTCAGAGGCCGGCCAGCCAGCCAGCCAGCCAGCCAGCCAGCCAGCCAGACGATTTTAACATCGTCGTGTTGAATCTTCAGGACCGTCATCTCAAGCACTCGTCTTCAATCTCATCGGTTTGGAATTGAAACATCTGAGTCCCTTCTCCTCCGTTCGCTGCTCCTGTCTTCCGTCTATGAATCTTTGTAAGTGTTGTTAGTCTGGCGAAGGTGAATGACAGATAACTTTTGTATCTTAATCTCACATAAACTCCTCAAAAATGATGTATAAGATTGTCATCTCACTGACATCACCTTTAAATCATCATACTAACTTGGCTTTTAGATATCATTGTAGTTGAAGCACATGGACATGGGACAGAATACAGTTGAAAGCTCACCTATGCATTGATCTCACGATTATATATCTCCCTACCAACAACAACCCCTTTTACCCTTCTTTAAGAAAACAATACATCGATAATTAGCCTGATGTCCTGTGTCGGAAAATCGTTCTGTCACGCTCCTATTCCCATTATCTGCTCCGGGAACCCTGAGGGAGAGAGGTTTCTATACCTTGCAATAATGCATCTTCTTAATTATATGGTTGGGTAGCTGCCGGCTGCATGTCTCAGGGAGAGAGTCTATTGTTTTGATGAAAAATGTAATCAAGATAGTGTCTCTCACTCTCAGCGGTTGCCTCCTGGCATGTCCCTTTGGAGAAATGCGAGGAGAGAGAGGTGGCTGATTAACCTGGCCTGCTACACACACTGGCCCCCATTCCACCCAGCCAATTCCAGCTCCAGCAGCCAAACACACAGATATGCATTGTGCTCAGATTAATAAGCGAGGAAACAAGCTGTACACACATTCATACAGCGGATGGCAACAACGCCTCTGCTGTGTTATTTTTCTGTTTTAAATGTAGAATATTAGCAACGTTGTTTTGGTCGAAAACATTTCTGTCTGTCTCTTATGATTTTTTTTTTAAAGTTTTAGGCGTATTATACTAATGCAAGTCTTCTAATTCTAGTCGAAAGGTTTAAATGCATATCTTCTGAACAATCTGCAATAATGTTCTTTCTTTAGGGTTACTATTTTGTACACTGTAGATAGATACTGTTGACATCAAATACATGAATGCATGAGCAAATACAATGAATTATACAGAAAAGAAAAGAAATTAATCTGAATGTGTTTTATATGAAGGGTGGCTATTTTGAAGAACATGTTTGAGCTATTTCACACTTTTCTGTTTACTACACAATTATGTGTGCTGGTTCATAGTTTTGAAGTCTTCGTTGAGAATTTACAATGTACTGTAAATAGTCATGAGAAGAAACTATGGATTGTAATATGTCCAAACTTATGACTGGTAGTATAAGAACCGTAATAATAACCAATGGATGGGAACAGAAATAAAGTCACGATGCTGGATATGCCGGTGTGTTGTGGCAGGGATGGCAGAGAGGATGTGCAGCAACCTGACGGATGGCAGTTGAGTCTCTGCTCTCTGCAATCAACACGTCAGAGAGTCCATGAGCAGGATGCCCAACCACACATTGTTCCTGATGCAGCTGACAGGGTTCAGGTGTGTGTGTGTGTGTGTGTGTGTGTGTGTGTGTGTGCGAACAGATACTGATATGAAGGTGACAGCTTATGGTTCCACACCACTGCCAGCAGTTTGTGTGTGTGGGTGTGCGTGTGTGCGTGAACGAATGAGGACTAACCTGCAGTTAAAAGCACTAAGTCGACCTGGAAAGTGCAAAATGGTGCCTCTGAGTAAGTCAACCAACTGACACCAGTCTGTCTTATGATGTCACACCTGTCTGTGCCTATAGTCCAGGAATCCAGACCATATCTGGCTGGAAAATTTAAATGGAAAATATTTTCCTCAGTTCTTTTATCGACAGATGGAAAGCAGTCCTCAGTAATAAGTCGAGGAGCTGACCTGATAGTGGTTTTAGACTCTGCCAAAGGTGGGTTGGTGACAAGGAGTGTGTCTGTGTCAAGTTGTGGCTGGGCAGATGGATGTAAGCCACAGTATCTGTAATGAGACATGAAATGCCGTTTTTCTGATGGGCATTTCCACTCAGTGTCATATTTACATAAACATACACAAAAGAAGTTCAGTTTACGAATAAAATCAAAATTTGCCTCTTTACAAAACCTTTTGTCAGCAAGCATGGCCGATCATAATAACTTCAAAAGCTCAATTTAATTGCCTCACTGTAAGTTGCATTAATAAATATACCTGCTTTTAGAAACACCTCAAAAGACATGTTCTGTGCTTCTTTCACTTTTATCCACCGCAATTTTTTTCTTTTAGATGTCACATTTTGAAGACAAACCTGCTATGGGTTAATCCCAGAGGACTGACCCTGGAAGCAGGCAACACTTTTCTCATTTTTCAAACGACGTGAAACAAAGGAAAAAAAATGTCAGGTGAAAATTTGTGCATCTCTCCATCGGCTTGCACTCTTGGTTTTGTTTGCTTGCTTGCTTTTTGGTAGCACATAGACGTCTCTGTCACCTGAGGCGTTAGTCCCCCATGTGTATGATGAGCCATTGATGTTTTCTGGTGCCTTTTGAATTGTTGCTGGTATTGTTTGAAAACAAGAGAGAACAGGCTCATAGCTTAGGGGGGAAAGCGTAGCGTGCCAACATTAGATCTCTTTCTGTGAATCACGTACAGCAGCACTTTTTTGTGAACAAATTATTTATGAGGTGTAGTCAATAAATAGCTTTACATAAGAGCCCCTCAGGTTTGTCATGGTGAAATATATGGTGCACAGGGATATATTGAAACATATTTTTGTCTCGAGGAAGGTTTACAGATTGTGTAGTCACTGTGCGGCACTGACTCTTGACTTCTCAGCATAAAAAAGAAAAAAAAAAAATGCTGCCATGTCCATAATGTTGTTCTGGGTCCTGTATGATTGACACAATTCACATGTGCAATCATCAGCCAATTCCAGGCCATGCAACAGGAGTTTGTAATGCATAATTTGCTCCTTTGAGTTCCCAATTATCATTTAATTAAAGAGCACTCAGCACACAGCGAAAGTAAATTAAAAAGTACTGAGGAATTGCAAAGTCTCACTTGTTGGAATGTCTTATTGGAAAGTTTGAGCAAACTGTCATTCATTCGCATCAGTGATTAAAGTAGCCATATATCACTTCACCAAGGTTTACACTGAATGCAAACCACAACAACAACCAAGCTACCTGCTCAATATGACAATCACAGTACCACTGAGCATGCAAAGATATAACTGTTGACAATGGACAATCACCACATGATATTGCAAGTGAGAGGACAGCAGTCTTAGCATATTTAAATTGCTGTCTACAATTTATTACAATTTAGACATTTTTAGATGCAATTTTAGCAAGTTTTAACATAATTCACATCAAGCTGTGTGCTCCGTTTGTAGCTGTTTGCTGTGGAATGGGGAGGAGAGTTCAATAAGTCGGGCTGAAGTGGAGGTTCACATGCATTAACATGCTCTCGACGCTGGCACAACCTTCAACAAGACGCTGGAGAACGTATACACATCGTACGTGATGTACATTTCTACTCCAGACATAATCCCTCCACACTTTTCACTTCTCCTGCACTCGGGATCACGGCGGGTGCTGGAGTATCCTTAGGCGAAGGCCGGCTACACCCTGTAGCCTGTTTATCTCAGGGCCACATAGGAAAAGACTCACACTCGACCCTATAGACAACTTAGAATTCCCAATTTTATATATTTACATATATATATATATATATATATATATATACATATATATATATATGTATACAGTATATATGCTGAATAGCACAGACAGAACACATTAAATCTTGAAGATTCAGCTTTGATCTTTGAACATTTTGGCCAGCAGTGCTCTCTCATAACAGCACAACTGAACAAGTGAGAGTAATGGTGGATTGTCATGGGAGGACAAATTTCCCCAGTCCGGCTTATTGTCACCCAGGTTTGTGAGGAAGGTGTTGGCCAACAAGAGGCCAAACTTTTGGCTTCCACGTTGATGCTTTGGCTGTGAAAGGCCGGCCAGGCAGACAGCAGAAACCACCAATCAATCGGCGAAAAGCCTTTTCTATGAGGATCGGCGCAGCCCATTAAAGCCTGTGAGCAGACATCCGTCCGGCTGCGGACAACACGTCAATAGTCATGCCAGGGCAGTGACAGGCTGAGCCATTTTTAGGTCGATAATGTTTTGGATCTGCATGGCCTCGCTGTGATCAACAGCCTAACATTTCTCCCTTAATGAACCTGTGTGCATGTGTGTGTGTGTGTGTGTGTGTGTGTGTGTGTAAGAGAGACAGAGCCAGCGATCTCAGTCTGTCTTGCAGCCCTACAATGAGAGATTCTCTGCGATGTTCTGAAGCTTTGGGATATCAGCTGATAAGTCTTTGTGGCCCAAGACCCAAGATGGCAGCAATTAAGGCCATGTCAGAGGATATTCCAAATAGCATCATTTGAGACCCTATTTTTAAAGTCCGGCAGGAAATTCCAGAAATATTCTGAAACTATGTTAAAAATGTTGTTACATTTGTCATAGGAAATCCTGGTGACACTTTTTTGCATGAGCAATAAATGCTGAGGAAGGCCCCAGTGGGCAGAGTGAAACAAAAACAGCTGGTAAGATTTCTGCCACACAATAATCATCTGGGTTTTTGATTGATTGTTTGTTTTTTTGAGGTCATAAAAGTGGGATGGTTGCACCCAGCAGCTAGTTGTAAAAGCCAAACTGTAATTCCCAAACTTGCTTACCAAAGGTCTCAGTGCTGACAACCTGAGAGTAGGTGTGACTTTGAAATGAAGAAAATGTGAAAATCACCATCTTGAAAGGCAACAACAGATCTGACACTGGCTCTGTGAGTCTGCCGTCCTTTAGTTGTTTGACTCCTGTGACGCCGAGAACCGTGGTGTATTTTTAGCTATAAAATGTTGTCATTTTATGTATTGATTATTGAGCGAGAACATTGTTTTGGCCTTGCACGATAGGAACCCAATTACTTCCATTGCCATTTACTGGAATATTAGCATTTGCGAATTGACTCACTGCAACCCCTGTCAATGATCTCCATATTCCTCCGGGACTGGACAGCCTGCTTATTTTTCCATCTGATAGAACCACACTCTATCCACTGATGGGTTCCTCTTTTACTCCCTTGTTCGGGTTCATTGACTGGATGCTAGACTGGGTATCTTTTGAAAGCAGAGCGTTCAGTTCTCGTGTCAAAGCACCTCTTTTTTCAGAACCCAATTGGCTCTGTGTCTTTTTAACCGTCAATCATGCACAAAGGTAATTTCCTGTTGAACGTCTCCCTAACCTGCTCCTAGTCAGACACCAGAGCAGACTAAATCAGCAAGGTTTATTGCACTGAGTTTCTAAAGGTGCCAAAGTGGCATCAATGGACAATTTCATACAGTGCAGAAAAACAAACGCTTTCTAGTTTATGACTCAGAGGCTATAGGGATGCTTTTGCACTTGGACCAGTATGCATACCACTCGACAGTAACAAAGGTTCAAAGTACCACCCCTCGCAGGATGTTTTTTTTTTTTTTTTCACCCCCTGGTGTCACTGCTTCATGCTTCCCCGTGCACTTTGCATTGCAGGTAAATGTCATGACAACTGCTACAAAAGAATAAGTTGTGAGATTGACTTGGTGAGGCTGCACACAAGGCTCGCCGCCCACAACAACGACGACAGTCAGTGACATTTATCAAATCAAGAGGGGAAACATGAAAGAAAGGGGACCACCAGCGCCACAAGGAAGCAGCAGCTATACGCGAGCACACGTCGCCATTTAGTTCGTATCGACAAGTGATCTTTGGAGGCTGTTGCCAGGCAGCACAAATCAAGGCTGTTTCTTCAGATGACTGGGCCGGTTGTGGCTCCTTGCTTTGATGTGAGCATCTCGGTTCGTCTTGGGTATCTTGGTTTGCATTGTGGTGCGAGTGCCGTGTAGGTTCTGTATGTTATATGTATACACACTAACAGTCAAAAGTTTGGACACGCCCTACGAATTTAATGTCTTTTCTTTCATTCTCATGACTATTGTCACTGCAGTTTCTCACTGAAGGCATCAAACCTATGTATGAACACACATGAAAAGTGTAAAATAACTCAAACACGTTTTACATTTAAATTCTTCAAAATAGCCTCCTTTCATAAAAGCATATTTAGTTATTTAACGTGTTTTTCTTTGCAGCATCATTACATATATCTTGCTCATATATTTGATATCTGCAGTGAAGAAAGTTGTAAACGGGCGACACGGTGGCGCAGTGGTTAGCGCTGCCGCCTCACAGCAAGAAGGTCGTGGGTTCGATTCCGGGGCCCGGACCTGTGACCTTTCTGTGTGGAGTTTGCATGTTCTCCCCGTGTCTGCGTGGGTTCTCTCCGGGTTCTCCGGCTTCCTCCCACACTCCAAAAACATGCATGTGAGGTCAATTGAGTATTCTAAATTGTCCGTAGGTGTGCATGTGAGTGTGAATGGTTGTTTGTCTCTATGTGGCCCTGCGATGAACTGGCGACTTGTCCAGGGTGTACCCTGCCTTCGCCCTAAGACAGCTGGGATAGGCTCCAGCAGACCCCCGTGACCCTGAATTGGAATAAGCGGGTATAGAAGATGAATGAATGAGAAAGTTGTAAACATAAAAAAAATTGCATGGGAAGCTGTGTCCAAACTTTTGACTTTTAGTTTAGATATAAATCCCTCCTGAACAACCTCTCCAGTGTAAAACTCTCCAAATGTGAAAGCAAGCGTGTGCGTGCTGTCCTTAATTGACCTGATGGCTGAATGGATATTTTTAGAACGTAAGCTGATGGACGGAAACAAACAGAAGTTCTCAGAATTAGCAGCTCCCCTGTGAAGAACTCTTCTTTGTGGCTGGCGGCCACACGATTTAAGGGAAGCACGACATTCTAATAGCTTGGAGAAACTCTTGCACTTCCAGCTGCTGGAGCACACAATGACGGACGCTCGCAATTTCAGTTTCCATCAATTTCCATCTGCATGTACTTTAATTCCGATCACTTGGCAAATAATACCGCGTCCTGAATCCATATTTTAGCCTTACCAGAACCGCTGCAATGTAATTACAACTCTGTTTTGAAGGAGGAATTAATGTCACTAATTGTGACAATAAAACTGTAATTACACAGAGTGGAATTAGATCTGCTAAAGAGGCTTGGTGCTTTGTGAACCAAACCTCTGCCACTAATTAAAGGTGACGTTATTAACCTGATAAATCAGCGGTGCTGATTACCGCGGCAGCATATTCTTGTTTTTCCAGGGACTGGAATACAAAAGACATTAAAATGGCAATCTCGGTCTCCAACCCTTTGGGCTTTGTCCTGAATAATGGGACGGAAAATGCATATGAAGCTGTCTTTGCAGGAGAACTCCTAATATGAAAAAAGTGCCACAAACAAAATGGGATTGAGGAACACGTCACTAATATTGAGTAAAGACATGGTGGTCAAAATGTCTCCCCAGTGTGCTCATGAGCCTCTTCCACAAAAAGTGTTTTTCCATTGCATGTGGTTACACCGTAGTAAACAGCTGTTGCTTCCAATCAGAACAACATTGTATTCAAGGTCTTTCATCAGCGGCGTTAGCATTTAGCTCAAACTACCACTGGGTGCTATTTCACTTAGGAAATAACACTTCCCCCACTAGCTGTTAATATTCATTCAAAACATAATGGAAAAATCTGGTTAGCCAAACATCAGCCTAATTCTCTAAAGGTTCCTCAGAACACACAGTAAACAGACTGCTGAAGCTTTTTGTGTTTTTCATTATCATTTTCAAGCATTCTGGACCCATTTTGTGATTTAAACCAACCTTTTTTTCCAGTTTCCAGTGAACGCTTCAAGGGTGAATGTGCGCCATCGTCGCTCGTCTCCACGGACCCCCATTCTGCCTCGGAGTTGTTATTTCTGCTTGCTGCCCCAAAGAGAGCATAACCGGCTCTTCAAAACCGCATAATTGCTTGCACACTGACGTCATGTCTGGAAACACAGTGCAGATGATGAGAAGATGCCCAACAGGTTATTAGGTACGCTGTTATGAGGCATTCATATTGAGCATAACAAGGGAGCTTGTGGCCTTTACAAAACCACGCGTAATGAAGCACAGAGCAACAGTGCAGCCATGTTCTGCTTTATTTTCAAATGAAATAAAGTGGAATGAGATGTTTTGTACTCCCTTTTGTTATGGATTGAGTGAAGAGTGCGGCATGATGGCAACCAAGGTAAGATCTCAAATGTTGATAACTTAGGTATAAAAGATGGAAGAACCAAAAACAAGTGACTTGAGATCTTAAACATCAGACAAAGACTGGGTATTAAGTTGCTTCTTCTTACATCCCTGTCTTGTCTGGCATCAGGCTTGAAGCCCTTTGTAGGATCCAGCCCATATCAGCAGTGACAGAATGCTATTAACTTTACATCCACTGAGATGGTACTTCTCCCTTTCATGTTTGAGAGCCCGGGGGCAGCGCAGGACAAAGGCAAATAGAATCCTGCCTCTGGGTAAAAAGAGACCTCAGCCTCTGCGACGACTGATGAAACCTTTTTTTTTTGCCGGCGTCCGAAACCGTGGAGGGAAAATACCAGCCATCAATCAGAATCTCCGCAAAGCTTAATTAATGCTGACCTTATGAGAGGCCCGCGCGTGGACCCTCTCCCGCGCCGGGGCGGAAAGGTGCGCGAGTGCGAGCGAGCCTTTTCGATCGCTGAGAGCCCCCATGAAAGAGTAATGAGCTCGAACAAATGATGCATCAGTCCCCGGTGGCTCCCAGAGATACCGGGGAGAGAGGGAGTGGGGGGGGTCCTCTCGTCTCACACAAGGAATACCGAGGTGACATTTTGCCAAAGAGAGGAGCTGCAGGCGTCTTCCTTGGCAAGATCTGCATGGCCTCTTCGTCCCAGGAGTGCAGGTGAGAGAGAGAGAGAGGGAGAGAGAGAAAGAGAGAGAGAGAGAGAGAGAGAGAGAGAGAGAGAGAGAGAGGACCCCCTTGAAGGAAGTCGGCTTTATCCGAGAGGTCCTCCCTCGACGTCTCACTCCGCCGCACTCTCCATACGCCCTCGTCACGGGGCTGTGGGTGCACGTTCGGTGCCTCGCTGCGCACGCGGCTGTGATTGGAATCCAGAAAGGAGGCAGCTGATTGTGGGTGGGGTGGTGGTGGTGGAGGTGGGCGCCTCATCGAAAAGCAGAACACGCGTACTCGAGCAAGGCCGGCGTGGCGACGCAGCGCCGTGTCTCCTCCTCCTCAACGCGGCGGAGTCCTGCAGCTGACGCCTTGCTCAACAGCACCTCAGACAAATGGGCTCAGAGTGGATATGAAACACAAAACATAGTAATCATAATTTTAAAAACTTCTCCCACCCTAAAAAGATCACGTGTTTTAACACTGATGGCAAAAGGCGTTTCAAAATAACGTTTCTGCTCATATTATTTCACATAAGTCTGCCGTTCTCATTCCTTAGCGCGAGCTAGCTTCTGAGTTAGCTTGCGCGAGGGGCAGTCTGTTGTCCGTGAGTTGTAAGGAGAGTGGGACAAGCGTCTCATTTCAACAGATTTATTCTACGAGTTGTCAGTACTCCTGCCTCATCGTCAAAAATCGGCTGGTCACTACAAAATCGTGCAGAACTGTTGACTGGTGGAGTCTTGGTCTTTATTGCAGCTCGCCAACGTCGGAGAACAGGTGGTCTTGTCATTGGCAAATAATGGAAGCTTAAAGGTGTCATAATGTCTTTTACGTTATAAAATGAGTTTGACATGTTCTTCTACTATTTCCTGCCATTTTTAATCGATCTTTAGTTATTTCCAGTTAAAATCGCTGCGTTGACAATTTAAGCCACCAAGGCCGTGATGTCACGTCCGCCCACACAATAGCAATGGCGCCACCCGTTGGTTTTAACGGCTAAACTTAAAAAAACATATGTGTTCTTTTTAGGGTGGGAGGCCTTTTTAAAACTGTGTTTTATGTTTCATGTCCACTTTAAAGATCCAGTGTGGCTTTATTTGTGATTTTTACATTAGTAAAAGCTTAACATAGTGCCCATAAATACGTTAATAAAAGTGTATACACACAGTCTAATAAAAGTAAGTCGCTTTTCCGGCCCTAAGAATGGTTCTCATATATGTAAGAATATACATTAAGACCTAAATATGAAACGCACTGTCAGGCAGGCTTCCTTAAAATGTTTACAAACTGGACCTTTTAAAAAGAAATGTCCAGAGTGAGAAGCATTCCCGCCTCTTTTTCCTCCAGACTTCTTCAAAATTCTGCTATTTAACGTTGCCGCTGTGACCGTGTTGAGACCCTCATTCACTTTAATGGAATAATCCCCTGCACGTTTGCAGTGGCATAGCAGTCTATTGTGATTTGTGGCATTGGTTCAATATTAAAGAGACATCATTTTTATGCCCTACGTGAGCTCATAATTTGTTTCAGCAACTTGCGACGTGGCGGCAATAAAAAAAAATGTTATAAGAGCAATAAAAAATATGGAGCTGTGCACTCCCATTAGAGTGCACGTAGCCCGCAGGATGCTCCTAATGATACATAACAGGAAGCCATTCATCCGCAATCTTCAGCTGTTCTTTTCCTTTTTTGAGCTTTCACACCCCTCTTGCCTCCGGTGGCGTCATGATAAACAGGCTGCTTCTTCTTTCATTCCGGGTTTCTGAATATCCCTGAAAAATTGCTCACCCCCGACTTGATCCCGTATCACCCAGACTGAGAGCACCTTTTCACCTTTAATCACCGTCAGTGTGATCGCGCTCGCCCTGTCCACATCCCAAAGTTTCACCGTTTTAAGATAATTGCCCCGGAGCTGCTGAAGAATCTGTGCTAAAACTTTCAAATTTCAGCCACTTACCGACACCGGTGAGCATCTGTCTGAAAGGGATTCTTGTATTTTTAGATCTGACGCCGTTTTATGACTCATGGACCATTCTAAAAGTTGATGGAGTCTTTCCGGCACTTTGCCTCAGCTGGCAGACAAAAATAGCTGCAATGACCGTGAACTGTTCTCGCTTGTGTTTCCCCCTAAGATTTTTTAATTTTATTTTAGAGATTTTAAGACCCTGACAATATGAAAAAATACTCCCCCTCACGTCTGATCAAAAGCCCAAATGTCTCGCTCTCTAATCTTCCCAGATGTGAGTTGTTGCGTTAAAGATGGTGGAGATATTTGGAGGGAGGCTTGGAGTTCAATATATTGAACTGCCGGCACAAACCCGTTCATCAGATTAAAACTTCCTCCCTGACGGATGCTTGTGTTTCTTTACAAAATGAAAGAGACTTTACTCTTTGACGGCAATTCCGTGTAATGCCGTCAGCGATATACGCCAGAGTGGCAGGTTCAATACATCAGACGGAACACCAGGCACTTCCATCCGAACGAGGCGCTTTCACCGCGTACCGGCGAGGAATACTCAACTGAAAAGCACAATTCCGGCCTATAGGGCCGGGCAAAAGCTCTGTAATCAGTTTCATTTAGACAGCGCGCTCCCTCCGGAGCGGCTCTGGCACTTTGCAGTGTGTAATTCCAACACCAGGTGGATTTCCAAGGCAATTAACCACAGCAGACAAGGTACAGCACGGCAATTATAACAAATTAGGCAATTATCACCATTCCCCCACCGCTGCTGGCCGATGAATGTAGCTTTTAGCATTTAGTAAGTTGATGATCCAGAGATCGATCCAGCAAGAGAGACAGAGCGGGAGAGCAGGAAGAAGAGGGGAGCCCACCATCCCGGCCGGGACATAGAAATAGACTCATTATGCGGTTGTGTGCACATCATATACCCACAATATGTTGTCACAGTCTGCGCCACTTCCAGAAGAGCAGCCTTTTTACGGCGCTTCCTCTGCAGTTTCACTCATCCGATTTACGCTTCCGTCGTTTTCCACATGCGCGAGGATGAAACGTTTATTTATGAGCGCTCCTTTTTACGTCCGGCTTTCCTGTTCAGAAATACTTTTATTGCCACACAGAAGTTTTCAGTCATACTTGCCGGTGCAAGGCAGCATGCCATTCATTCAGCCCCATTGTCAAGGACGCCTTCACTTTCTTTTTGGAAGATGACACACATTGAGATATGAACGTTATGAACTTCTTTTTTTTATGGTGTCGGTCCCAGGTGTTCTTTGGCCACTGAGGCTCTCTGACACAAATCAAACTGTCTGCACTGCTGTCCTTGGCATATCCTGGAGGAAATTGATTCTCTCACACCCTCTCTGTCACACACACACACACACTAACACACACACACAGGCACGCAGGGAGACAGCCTGAGCAGTCTGTGTATACAAATGGCCAAAAGTAAAAAACCAAAAGTACCAGGGACCATCAGAAAAGTTCTTCCTGTGGCAGAGAACTTCAGTCTCTGACTGTGTATTGACTGAGACACAACTTCATTTATCCAACCTGAGTGTGTCCCACTGCCAGTTGGCTTCAACAGGGGCTTTGTCAGAGAAGTACAGTGGTGGGGAAAAAAACGTCTTTTGCCACCTGATGCATTTGTGATGCACTGTATTGCGCTAAGAATCAGTCAGTCTCCAAATGCTGTTTATTTCAGCACAGCTACCAACACTGACCCACATACTGCAGGATCCTGCAAGGATCAGGCTTCAGAATAATACACTCATAAGCCTCCACTGTAACTGAAACTGGTTTGATGGGACCATGATGCCTTTTATGACACAGAGGATTTGATGTACATTAGGGCTGATATTTGTGTTTCTGCAAAGCCATAAAAGGGAGCTGAAAAACCCTGCCCTCCATCTAATTGTCCACCATCATGTGGTATGATAAAATTCATTACATAATTGTAACCAGCATGTCACATACAGATAAGTCTAAATGGTATCTGTGGCACGAAATGTACAACCATTTGCCTGAAACCATTACCCTCCACAGTCACCAATAGGCTGTTAAGATCTAGCAAACACCCTGACTTCTAAGTGTTTGGACAAATAAGCCTTGGTCCAAGAACCCCCAGAACATCAATAACACATGTATAAGAAAACCTACTGCGTTCAGACAAACACATTACTCATTAGGGCATGTTGGAAAATAACAAAAACATTATGTGACAGCCAGTGATTATAGCAGAATAACGTTAGCAACATTTATTTCCTTTCTCTTTTTAAAACTTCCAAATGCCAATTTACAAATAAACTAGAACCAAGACAATGTTTCTGAAACTTTTTATGCTTTAATTTAATCTTTCAAAGCTGCAAGTTCACCCCAGTGGAGTACCCAAGAGGTAAAATATCCATATTGAATGGGTAAAACAAGCATTAGCAAAGCTTTCCTGTATAGATAGCAAGTTCAGTGGGAGGTGTCTTTGCACTTAGCATCTGCCCTGCTCTTCTTCTTGCACTTAGCCAGTCCTGAAATATAGAGGCTGGGAGTGTTTTCCTCTCACTAACGCCTCTGTATCCTGCATTAGTGGGAAGCTATTCTTTCACCGTTTCTGGTTGGTTAAAAAACAACAACATCCCCAGTGTTTAAATGTTGCCGCTGAATATTAATCTTAGAGATGATTTTCATAAAAGCCCCCTAGTAGCAGGTACACCAGATCACATCAAGTAATGGAGTTGTGAATTTTATGCTCTCTATTTTGCTGCAACACTCACTCTGTGATTGGGATGAAACATTTATCTCTGTAGATAAATTTGGCGTCGCATTTTGCTGAAGCACTCATCACAAGCCATAGCACCGCTCCTCAACTCTTGTTGCATGTTTTTCCCGTCTTTTTGCTCTTACCACCATCTAGTCCTTCACCGTGTTGGCAGAGTAACCCTCTAATTTACTAAATGAACCATTAGAGATGCTCATAACAGGACATGCCAACTCAAAATACACTGTTGCTCAAAAAAGGCTGGAATGAAATATTAACCAAACGAAAGCGCCTTATGAATTCATTTCAATTGGGTCACATAATCTAGTCCATGCACCTGCTGGTCAAAAGTGCTTGCTTATGCATATAAATAAGAATATACAGAGGACAGTGTCTGAAAAAAAAATGATTCCAAATGTAAAAGTGGTTAATTCAATTAACTGGCGGCTTTGTAAATCAGGTGGATCATCAGGAGCTGTTTAGCCTTATCTGGTGAATTTGCACCCACTCCACATACGTGACGAATCCTGTCAGGAGAGATTATTCCTGGAGACGTTCACAAATCTGATGTGACGACGGCAGGAGGCAGAAATGTTGCGAATCTGCCCGCATTGTTTAAAGCAGTGGGACTGTAAGCAGATGGTAATATGCAGCAACGCCGAGCGTCTGCTTAGTAACAGAGTTTTACATCGCCAATAAAGAGCGGACTGGAGATGACGCCGGTGCTGCCAGCATCAATAAGATCCTCATTAGACACGCAGCCTGCTACGTTTTGTGTACACTGCGTCTGCCGGACGTGCGCGTGAAAGGTAATATGCCCATTTTATTTCTCTCCCTGCCAGTTCTCGTCTTTCTACATTTTGCTCAGTGGCTTTTTACTCTCTTCTTTTGTTCACAGCACCTGTGAAAGGCATCGAATTAAACCGAGGCTTATTTCACTTTTCAGGAAGTCCCATCTACAGGAGATAAGAGACTCTTCTTATTTACAAGTCCATCATCAGATAATATGATGCTTGACAAAGCAGGGTTTGGGGTTTTGTGCATGAAATGTGAGACTAATTTCTATAAATAAATAAATAAGTCACTCCCCAGCGTCCCTCTCCCTCTCTGCATGATGAGTCGCTAATATGGCTCTTGTTCTTCAAAGTGGTTGGGCTGAATTTAATCTCCGCTGCTCACTGTGTGTGTGTGTGTGTGTGTGTGTGTGTGTGTGTGTGTGTGTGTGTGTGAGGGGGTGAGGAGGGAGTTCTTTTTTTCTTTTTTTTTTGCTTTGGCCTTCCTTTAATGACCTAAGCTGCCATCTGTATTCAGCGGTGTGCCAGGCTGGATCCCGGCTCTTCTTACATCCATCACCACAGTCAGGGGGTAATGATACAGGCGAGCCAAGAGGAGGCAGTGGAGGGGCCAGACATCTTCATCTTTCTCCTCGGTGACTTACCCACTCTGGCTTTGACAACGACGGTCACATCTTGTGTTTCTTGCGTTTCAGTCCCAAAGAACGAGTTCAGTCCCCCCGCCCCCCCTGCATTAAAATTTCACAAGCTTCCCACAAACTCATTTTTGGATTATTTTTACGTTACTTTGATGCCGTGAAATGTTTTATATTTGCTCCTGCAGCTTTCAAAGGATTAAGGAGTGAGGAAAACACGCTAATTGGCCTTTAGGGATAAACGTTATTCCAAAGGAGGTCCTTAGAAACACTTGGAGAACAAACAGCAATTTGTGGAGTTGTGATTAGCAATTGAGCGTGACCGTGCTGCGGAAATGCACTGAAATCACCTCGGTGCCACTTTAGCAATTCTCCGCACATCTCATGAATGAATGAACCCTCGGTGTTCTCCGTGGGTGCTGCTGCAGTGCCCGTATAGAACTGTTGGAGTCAGTTCAAGAAGTATATTATCTGAAAGCAACATTTTGTAAAAAAGAAAAAGGCCAGTAGAACTTGAGCAATGCTCATCTGCTCATCTGACAACTATCTCCTGCTAGCTTTTTGGAAAATATGGTAAAGTATTGAATCTAAATAATAAATGCTTGTGTGTTTTAGTGTTAATACTGTGGGTTAAAATATTTCCATAGAAACACAATAAAACGTGAGAAACGTCTAGCAGTGCCTGCAAGAACTTTCTGAAGAACCTGCCAACACACTGCAGAACAGTTTATACAGACAATTTACACCTTTATTGTGTCGAGTGCGCACCTCAGCACGTAGCTCTGCTGCAGGCTCTGCAGATCTGCTTCTGTCCTTACGAATGCAAAAATATGTGGTGCGTCTCAAAGGTGGAGAACAACTTTATTTGTGTCCCTCTGAGTCCACTGGGAGTTTGAGACCAACTGTGCTTCGGTGGTTTGTTTTTCTGTGCTCACACTAATGAGGTGTTGCTATCGTGTCTGATTCTGCTTGCCTCACTTTGGTCATTTCTGGATGCTGAACTTCAAATCATCCTCTGATCCTGATCCTCTGAGTTCTGGTTTCTGGTAATGGAGTTTTTATATATTTTAATACTATGAAATTTAAGATGCCAAGCCACTGTGAGCAACGAGGTATAGGGCTGTTTGGTTGTTTTTTGCCACACCTTTGCACACATTTGTACAGATAAACGCCCGTCGGATCCCAAAGAAACTTCATCATTAAAAGCTTTGGGAATAAAACAAATGCTGATATCAATTCATTAAAAAAATGAGATGAGAAATAAATTGGTTTCTCCTTTGTCTGCTTGAATCCGGCAGCTCTTTATCCACTAAACTGAAATCAATGCCACTAAGTGAGTGCTCTCTGTACTATTCCCGCATCTCCTTCAAATAACTGGGCTGTTTAGTCTGGAAGGAGAAAAAAAAACGGATGCAAGGAGAATAAATGCTTCCCTGTGTCCCTTCTGAGTAAGAACATTTCAGCATTAAGCTGACAGTTTGAAACCTAATGGAAAAAGAGATGTGAGCATGTTAGCTTCACTGACAACGAGAAAAATAAGTCACAGAAGGATAAAAAAAAAAATAATAAAGGTTTAAGGAAGGAATCATTTTCCAATTGAATCTCATCAGATTAAGTAAGTAAGGGTCGCATATTTGACCTAATATTTGTGATGTTTGCTTAGTTGAGACCTTTCACTGAGTCCTAACCATGAAACTGTTGTCTGTCCTTTGTCGGGTTGCACAGTGATGCCTTCAGAATTACTTTTAGAGGCATGTCAGTCACGAATGCTTGTTGCTATGCTTGTCAGGCTGCTTTAGATAATGTGTCAGTCAGGACTTTAAATCTGCTCCCCCTCAGGCTCAGACATGTTTTCTCAATCAGTCACTCTTGGGGGAGTATGCTAACAACAACAACAACCACATTAAAAAAAAAGGCCTCCATGTGAAGCGCGAGAAAAGTTGCGTATTTTTCCTTAGTTTGTTTTAATCGTTTTCGTCTTAACCACACGTTTTTTTTTTTTTTCATTTTGCAACGTAACACTTACACATCAGCATTCCTCAGGAGTGATACAGCTGGAGATATTATTCGGACAGAATTGATCACGACAGATACAGCCGGAGGGTTGACTACACTGTGACGCCACAACTACAGCATTCTCTGTCTCTGCAATCACATGAGGCCACGTTTGTTTTTTGTTTTTTATGGATTGCGCTCTTGCACAGCAAATTGTCTCGCAAGCGGCGTGCTCAATTTCTCATGACACACGTTTACACGTTATTGCACTGAGCTACAGACGACCGACATCAGTGGAAGAAAGTGGGCTTTTTTTCTTCTACGTGTGTTGCTTTCATTTTTTTTCAGCCCGCAGGAGCTTTCAGCACTCCGGGCTGCTCCGCTCACCTCCCCGTCAGTGTATGGACTCGTTGAGGCTGTGTTCGCTGGGCGAGCTGCGGCTCATGTTGGACAAGCTCGCCATGAGGGACTTGACCTTGTGCGCGTAATAGTTCCTCAGGTTGACCGAGGGCACCTCCTTGATGTCCTCGTCGAAGTCGCAGCTCCGCATGGCGATCTCCAGCTGCTTCTGTCTCTTGTAGAAGAGCGAGAACTTGTTGAAGATGAGCGTGATGGGCAGCACCACCACCAGGATGCCGGCCAGGATGCACGCCGACGCCGTCAGCTTGCCCGCGATGGACACGGGCACCACGTCGCCGTAGCCCACGGTGGTCATGCTGACGGTGGCCCACCACCAGCACGCCGGGATGGTGGTGAGGTCCTCGTTGTCCTCCTTCTCCACCGTGTAGGCCATGACGGAGAAGAAGGACACGCCCACCGCCAGGTAGAGCAGCAGGAGGCCCACCTCCTTGTAGCTGTTCCTCAGCGTGGCGCCTAGCGAGCGCAGCCCCGTGGAGTGGCGCGCCAGCTTCAGGATGCGGAAGATGCGCATGAGCCGCAGCACCTGCGCCACGCGGCCCAGGTTGGCCAGCGCCGGGCTGCTCTCCGCCACCAGGTTGAAGAGCAGCGTGAGGTAAAAGGGCAGAATGGAGACGGTGTCGATGACGTTGAGCGGGTGCTCGAAAAAGTGCAGCTGGTCCGGCGCCACCATGAAGCGGGCCACCAGCTCCAGGGTGAACCAGCCGATGCCGAAGTGCTCCACGGTCTCGAAGCGGGGGTCCTCGGTCGGCTGGCCCTCGGCGTCCAGCAGGCTGAACTCGGCCATGCTGTTCATGCACATGGTGGCGATGGAGCCGAGCACCACCAGGATGGAGAGGACGCTGATGATGCGGCTGGCCACCGAGTACCCCGGGTTGTCCAGCATCAGCCACACGCGCCTCCTCACGCTGCCCAGAAGCTGCTTGTCGAACTTGGAGGCGTCGCTGTAGAATTCCAGCAGCTCGTCGAACGACGAGGCCGTGCTGCCCTCGTCGCTCCGATCCTCCCAGTCGTCTCGGTCCTGGTCCATTTTCCTGCAGTGGTAGGCGCTGCTGCAGCACGAGTCGATGAAGAACTCGTTGATGCCCCAGTACTCGATCTCCTGGCTGAAGGAGAAGATGCACAGCTCGGCCATGACGTGCAGCCGCCCCGTGTTGTAGAAGTTGAGCACGTAGGGGAAGAGCGCCGGGTTCCTGTCGAAGTAGAACTCCTTCTCCGTGTCGTCGTAGTCGTCGCACAGCTCCAGGATGGACTCTTTGGACTGGCAGTGGAGGAGGCGCGCCAGCCTCGTCTCGGGGAACCTGGAGAGGGTGTCGGGCTGGAGGCGCTTCTTGAAGCCGCCCACGTTGATGCTGATGGCGGCGCTGTCGTCCGCGCGAGCCCCGGCGCCCGCTTGTTTGCCCAACACCTGACCCGTCATGTCTGCACACACAGAGGGAGGCGGGCAATTTAGAGTTAAGGGCATATTTATATATATATATATATATATATATATATATATATATATATATATATATATATATATATATATATATATATATATATATATAATATAAAAAAGGGGGTGGTGGTGGGTTGGTAAGGTTGGGGCTCGTGAACACAAAGAGAAGGGCAGACAAAGAGATGAACGCAGCTCCGGGGGAGAGGAGAGGAGAGGAGAGGAGAGGAGAGGATGGAGAGCAATTTGAGCTCGTTTCATTTAAATCCAATTCAACTTTTTTTCAGGGCAAAACATGCTGCTGTGACATTCGCGGTGGTTCCACCGAGCTGCGTGGGTGACAACGGAAACAGCGTAACAACAGGTGAACTTACTTCAAAGTGCGGCCAGTGTGTCCAATCCCCCTACAAGCGGACCCCGCACTCGGACTCCTCGGTCAGCATACTGCAGCTTTTCGGGGCCACAGGTTGCCCCCCACTCTCCACTCCCCCCAGCCCCCCGCCCCGGACTCAGCGTGTCAGCGCGTGGATGCCTCTCCCACGGACTCGGCGCGACGTCATAGGTGATGTTGCCTCCGAGTGTGTGTTTTGCCTTCCGCAATGAGGGAAAGAATTGAAAAGGCAAAAAAACAAATAGAGAGCCAGAGGCTTCGCTCGGTGCGGTGGCAGCCGCTCGTTACATCCTGCTCCCACCTTCGGGCTCCGGGCATCGGATGCAGTATTCATCAAGAGCCAAGCGCGGCAGCCGTATAGGAGGCGACACACGCCCTGGGAGCCGCTTTTGTGTCTGTGCGAGGGAATTCCTCCCTCTCTCTCTCTCTCTCTCTCTCTCTCTCTCTCTCTCCGCCTCTCTCTCTGCCTCCTCTCTATCTGTTGCTGAGCAGCAACAGATAGCTCTCGACGTGCGCCACCCTCCAGCATCACAGGGTTTGAGGGGCGAGGCTCGGAATACACGGCAAACACTGACACACGACGTCGGATGGACACACAGGAGGGGAGGGAAAAGAAAAGAAAAAAAAAAAGGCAGTTGCCATAACCTCAAGCTGCGTGCATAAAATATAGTTGAAATGTCAGCGTCAACAAAGAGGGGAAATAAATGTCACACGCCGACAAAGAAGCGATGATACAGTTAAATGTCAGCGTCAACAAAGAATGATAAAAAGCAATCAAACAATATTTGTTTTGCTTTTATTATAGTTTTATGAACATGCCGAACGCCCCATCTTTTAATTTAAAATGCAAACATATATATATATTTTTTTATTTTTTTTTTACTGAAAAGAAATAAAAGCGACGTACACTCACGCACGCACGCAGACCACAAACAAAACACAACAACCACAGAGGTGAAATGATCATTTCTGCTAATAATGAGACGTTGTTCTTGCAACACATGCTCATCTGGTTTCATCAGACGTGCACCGACGGCCGACTTAAACCAAAACTCAGGACTAATTCTCAGTTGAAATATCCTGTCCAAATCCAGTGTGCGAAATACACCCCAAGATTAACCCATGAGACCCCCTGAAAGCCTCAAAGCAAAATTTTAAGGGGGTCCCATAGTTTTTTTCTATGTTAAAAATAATAATACATTATTGCCAACTAATATTAATCAAATAAATATAAAATAATTATATAATAATAATTAAATAAAAATCAGACTTTCCATGTCGAAAAAATCTACCAGGGGCTCCAGGCATTGCTGCAAGTGTTTATTCTTGAACAGAATCTTTTTCATTCCCATATTTTATTTCCAGTCAGGAAGTATATTAATATTTCATATGTCCCTGTTTACCGCTCCTATCAACAGGAGCTTAATGTGAGCGTGTAAACCAGGAATATCGCTTTCACAGACAGGGGCTCTACAATAATATCCACACACGTGTCATTTCAAGCGCCTTTTCTGGTGGTTTAAGCAAACCAATCATCTTCAGGTGCTCCCAAAGTGATACTATACATCATGTTATAATCCCCAACAGATCCTCCACACCCCCGCCGCAGCAGATCTGGAAGAACTTGAAAGCCTAAGAAGAGCCTTGAGGAAAACTCATCCACTTTCTCCTCATTAATACATTGCTGGGAAATTGCAGACTTTATATGTTATTACCGCTTCCTAGTGGGATCCATCTGTGGTTGTGTGAGAACACTGTGCATCCATTATAATCCTTTAAAGTCTGTTGTTATCCTTGTCCAGCTGGGTCTCAAGCGCAAGAGAACCATCAACAAGAATCCTTGATGTTTGGGATTTTTTTTTTTTTTTTTTTCGGATTGTTTGTCATAACACTCCAGGTGGGGATGCTTCATAATCTCATGCATGTTCAGATGTGTTTTATGATTACACTATCATGTGACAGTTGGTGTTAATCTTCTGCTTGCAGCCGAAACATTTTTTCTTTTTTTAGTAATGCAGGGTGTCAGATTTAGTAGGCAATAAACGCTCCACAAGCCACATCAGTCTCAAACGCTATTTCTGACGGTGAGTGCGCGCACGAGCACACACACACACACACGCACGCACAAGCACACCTCTGATTTCATTACTTTGAGTGAGGAAGGTTGACGTTTTGCATTATCAGGACTTGTTGTTGAGGATGACTGGAGCGGTTTGTGCTAAATGTTCTGGTTTTTTTTTTTGTGTTTGCTTGTTTTTAATAAAAATAAGTAAATGTTCATGTCATATCATCTGCAGATTTTTTACGAGATGGTGCAGTTTGATTCGTTCTTCCCACATCTGCTTTCGTGCAATGCTCTGCCTTGCAGAAGAAGAATCTGTCTCCTACCTGTTTTCTTATCCAGATCAACCTCCAATTTATAGACCAATCTGTCCTTTCCCACCTTTTATAAATGCCTCGTCATTACTTAGCCATCTCCAATTGTCAGTGAAGCGTTTCGATCCTATTTTTGGGCAAAAATCACAACATAGTTGCCAATACAGTATTGCCTTGCATGTGAATTAGCGCTTTGTTGTTTTTATGTAAGACGATCAGGTAGGATTTATCAGAAACTTGTAAAGAAACCCAGCTCATCACATAATGAATGGCGCTATTACATTAGGGACAAGGTGTTGCCAAGACTCCATTATCTTTCAGATATAATGGCAAGGTTGGGTCCGTGGAAAATTTTCAGCTTGCCATTAATCCTCTCTGGTAGGATGACGATGTTGTCTCAAAGCTTTGGGTAGGAGTGTACGTGCAGCGAGGAAGAGCAAGAGAAAGGATAGACGGCGAGGACAGAATGGAGAAGAGACAGAAAATAAGAGAGTGTGTAAGAACAGGATGCGGCTACCCTCCTCTTGTCTCTCCCTCAAAGCCCGAGGTGCAGGCTCAAGAGAGAGTGTGTAGGAGTTTTTTTTTGTGTGTTGGCTAAACCTGCTGCTCCCTATCTTTTTACTTGGCTGTCTATATCTTCTCTGCGCGCTTCGCTTCTTTCCCACTCTCTTGCCGAATTTATGTGTCTATCTGAACATTTATATCCACTCCCGCGCCTCTCCGCCATCATGCTCACTCCCCGCTCGGCTCTCTCCCGACGTCCATCCTCCTGTATAGTTCGAGGTCAGGCTTTGACAATATGTTGACCTGTTCTTGACAGTGGCGTGTCATTTGAACAGTTGCCAGGGGACTTCCGTGACCGTTGGGGAGACGTGCCATGAGAAAAGTTGTCAGCCAGAAATCACTCTAAAAATCTGCCAACTCTGACAAAGCAGTCTGGGGGGGGGTACATTTTTAGTCATGGCAAAAAAAAAAACGAGATCTGTTTAGTCATGTTATTCTGAGACATGTGGAATAAAATGTGCTTACATTTGTCACCGCTCTTCCTCTTCACGGTGCAGTAATCGCATCAAATGGGCCTCGATTATTATAGCAGAGAAAGCTGGCTGACTCAGGACTGAAAGCAGAGACTGGAGGAGCACAGTGAACACATATTTAAACTGAGGGCGCATCTAGCATAGTTACCCTGAGCGCTCAAATTCCACTTATCGTATTATTACAAATTACAACAGCAAGGTCCATCTGATGGGACTCATTGTGCATAATGAGCTCATCAGTGAGTTTGTTGGGTTGCTACGTGTAACATTTACAAGCAGCTCTCTTGTTAGGTTTTGGAACAGTGAGCTCTTGTAAGCCTGCGCCGCACCGCACCGCTGCTTGTCTTCGTTGTAGGGCAGCTTCATCTTCCCGCATGAGATAGAACAGAACATGTAGTCCTTCAACCAAATTGGAAAAGAAGCTAATGCTCGGAACTCGTCTGCCCTGCCTCTCCCTCTCCCTCCGCCCTCCAGGGATGGAATGACGTCTCGCATCAAGCCGCCGCTGACCTTTCTATCTCCAATGGCTTTTTAATTCCAAACCAATGCTGTTCCTCAAGGTTGTCCAAACTCTTCTCACAATGAATTAATACAGCAGCACCTGTGAGCTGGGGGTGATAACTATTGTGCATCATCCACAAGGTACACAATTGGAAGAAGGGCGCTAATAACAACACTTCTGTGTGATTTGTCAACCTCAAGCCTCAAAATCCCATCTTGTATGCAAGAACTGAAAATACTACTCCTCTGTGTAAAGTCAAGAGAGGAAGGTAAGGCTGCTTTAAATCATTTCCAGCATGGATCTTTATGAAGTAACTCAATCAGCGAGTGTCTGTCATGAAAACCAGTTTATTTTTGACACAAAGCAGCAGCTGCTCGCGGTGGTGGCGGCAGCAGCAGCAGCAGCAGCAGCAGCAGCAGCAGCAGCTTCATCTGCGCAGGGTAATCTTTTTATGTAAAAGTGCACCAGAACAAACGAGCACTCGACATTCATCTATTCAGAGAAAGGACACTAGATCAGTGGGGTTGCATGAAGGACAGACCGAAAAACAATATGTCTGAGGTCATCTCTTTGACCGAGGGCCACCGACAGCTGGACAGGCACTTGAAGGGACATCAGGCACTCTGGCCTTTGTTTGCATCATCACTTTGTAATACAGATTGATTTGGATCTCTCCTCAGGTAATGAGATGACCATAAAAGAAAAGACGATTTGTGGATGGTAACATATGCACGGATTTGTACACAATGGAACACCTGTTGCACGTAGGTGAGAACGCCGTCAGCACAACAACAAGCGTGGCATAATGTCTCGCTTAAATCAGATGTGTTGTTGTGGCCATCTGGGAGATTGCTTGTTGGATTTCGATGTCACTCTAAAAGTGTCCAGCAGGTGGCAACATGTTCGATATTAGCCAAAGCAGGTGATGGGAGGTGAAGGCGAATTTTTACGCGTTGGTTCCGTGGATGTATTACAAGACCATCCATGGTTGGTTCTTTTACAATATTGTTTGCAATGTTTCATTTAATTCAGTATGTAGTATGTTGTGGTGAGTGTTCACTTTACGGAGGCAACAACTCGCACCTGCTTTTATTTGATGCCTTAAATTACAGACCGCAGAGTCGGGATTTTAAGCTAGAAAATCCGACTAGTCAGAGTTAAATTACTTCAGTGTTTTGGAAGACATTCGCTACAACGTTTAATAATCTGCAAAAGTTTAAATGTGGAAAAGAGGAACTAAAAACAAGGTCCTGTTTGTGTTGTTTGTTTGTCGGTGGTTGGCTATTCTCCCACCGCCCCTGAAGTAACCACAAACTCTCCTGATTCGCCTCGTCAACCGCGGGGAGTTTTTCTCAAGTTTCCACTGGGCGACAAGAATGCGGTCGGACGGGGTGAGATAAGGTGAAAGTAGCGGAGCAAGATGTAATGATATTGGGAGACAGGATTCGGAGAGATAAGCTGGGACGATAAGGGCAGAGAATGGAGAACACGAGTTCGGATCCGCAGACGGACGTTCGATTAATGATTTTCCAGTCACACCGAGCTGAGATCCTGGAGAATCCACTCCAGGTGAGTTGCATCTACTTTCATGGTGATTCACAGGTGAAGAAAGTGAGGAAGTGCCCCCCTTCACGCTGTCACGCATAATGGTGCACATTAACGGTTGTTGATGGACAGATTGTTTGTAATTCTGAAACTAGTTTCAAAATGTTCATCAAGCAATTATGTCACATTCTTTTTTCAGTTGTAAATCGTTTCTGCTTGAATCATAAAATGATTAAAATAAACAAATAGTTATTATTATGAACAACAACAACAACAACAACAACAATGAAGCAATTCTTAAATGTTTGCGCATCCTCTCCAGTCTGTCCAATAGAAACCATGCTAAACCTGTTCCATTTGTTGTTGTCCTGTGCTGCACTGCAGACTGCAGAGTTTTAATTGATTTAAGTTGCAGGAACTTCCCTCCTCCTCCTCCTCCTTCTAGTACAAGAGGGTAGACAAAGAAGCCCTTAAACAATATCCACAGTCAAGACACAACCTGCCTCGAGAAGCTTTTTGGGTAATGAGCCACTACCGTGTGTGGATGATGTATCGGCGCTGGCAGGTGTCAGGGACATTTGCTAAAGTGATCACGACTAAAGGCCTCTTGCGTTCTCCCGAGCCTTATAAGTAAACACTCTGCTCGTGTGTGTGTGTGTGTGTGTGTGTGTGTGTGTGTGTGTGTGTGTGTGTGTGTGTGTGTGTGTGTGTGTGTGTGTGTGTGTGTGTACAGTAGCGTAGAGCCTGTTTCTTCAGTGTGTCAGTTTGTGTGGTGCTTTTGTGTCCTCTGCCCTTTTTCTTATTCACAGACGCATGTTCTGTTTGGTTTCCTCTGTGAGACGTCGCCAGTGTGGGCGGGGGATGTGGTGGGGGTCAATGAGGGAGAAAGTAAAGAGGGGCGATCGGAGACGTGACTAATGGCCTCAGGGCTGGGATGAGAGAGAATAGGGCTACTGTAAGAGTAGTGAACAGCTGGCTAGTAGTAGCCAGTTATCGCTCTGAGAGAACATCTACACATCCCACATCACAGGGCACGACACAGGTCTGCTGCTTCATGTTTCAACTTTGTTTCCTGGAGTTTGATGGATCGCTGAGTGGTTGGAAGTGAGGGTCCACTGGCATCTGTGAAGATGTTCTACTGGGCGGGCGTCTATGGGCGTCACGGAGCCTGCAGCGATCTCTCCAAACGCGTCTCTTTGTGGTTCCCCCACACAGCATGTACTTCGACTGTACCCACTACCTCCGGACGGAGAGTTGGAGGGCTTCACGCATGGAGCGGGTTGGCCGTCCGCACCAAGACAGATCCTCTTTGTCAGCGTGACACAAAGGGCCGTGCTGTCTCTGCGGCCGTCCGTGGGTCAGTGTCCTGGTGTGGAGGAGGTGGAGGATCAGTGCCGTCTCTCTTCTTCATCCGCGTTCAAGCTCATTCCGATGCTGCGGTGACCTCAGACGCAGCATTCTCACTCGCTGTTGGCGGCTGAAGATGCCGTAGGGTTTAGGTTTTGGTCGTCAAGTTTGTTTTCTGCCAGAGTGTGTGAAGTGTGAAGACTGCCAGCTTGAATTAAGCTGATGCACATTTTCTACAGTCAAGATATGAGATTAAACTGTGAAAACTTCTAGTCTTTTTTAATTAGATAGACAGACAGACAGATAGATAGATTGATAGATGAGTACCAAGACCTTCAGTTTCTAATGATCTAATCGAGCAGCAAATAAAACTAAGCTTAAAATGAGCTTAGTTTAATTAGTTTTCTCATGGAACTGACCTGATGCAACATCATTTATGGAGGACTCCATTAAGCACACAAATTGAGCAGTGTTAAAAGAAAACCCTTGGACAATGGAAGAAAAAAAACAACCTCCCAAACAGGACTCGAGAGAAGTGACTCCGACTCAAAGTGTCAAAATGTAAAAAATAACAAAAACAAATCCTGACTCAATTTAATCCTCATTCTGTCACACTGCTGCATTATTGATTTACATTTCATTACACAAATATATTGTTGGCTTCAGGCACAGAAGCAAAAAAAGAGAGAAAAAAAAACATGAAATTCAAGTAAACATACGTTTGATGCATTATACCGAGCCTTGTTCGGCTTCTGCATTAGATGTTTGCTCAGTGAGCCAGTGGGCCAGACGCTGTCCTGCTGCGCCGACCTCGTCCGCCACCACGTCTTTGTTTGCGCTTCCTGAAACAGGAAAACCCTCCCCTTCTCTGCGGCACTGCTCTCACGATCGCTTCTGTCCAAATAGGTCCGCCTCGGTGGGCGGAGCCTGATTGTCCCGCAGCCTGCGAGGGGTTTACGAGCCCTGCTGCGTCTGATCACGCTGACGGTTTAAGCAACAACCAGACGGCAAACAAATAAACCGAGACTCATTTCAAGTTATTAGGTTGCAGTCAATCTCTGGCAGGCTCGCGTGAAACAAGCCAGTCAAATTTAATATGAGCGGAATCAGTCTGTGCACATTAAATTGCTCCATTTCTTTTTAATGACAGACTGAATGACTTCTTGGTGTGCAGACACCCCCCCCGCCCCTCCCTCCCCCCCAAAGCACCAGCTTCTTTCAACATGATCCCCTCCGCCCTGCGAAAAGTAACAGCAAAGCAGTGGGTCACTTGCTCAGCCCCGCAAAGCTTGACAAGGTTATTGATCTTTTATTAGTGAGCGGCGCACAGCCTGCGTGATTGATGATACTTTCAGTCTGATCCTGTATTACCGAGGAGGTGCAGTCATCTCTCACACAGTCAGCCCACCACGCTCTGTCTGTCTGCTCCTGCGTGTGAGGATGGAGTCTATCATTGCACTCCCACACACACACACACACACACACACACACACACACACACTTGATGTTATAACTGTCCCCCCGGGGAATCTCATCATCAAGCCGCCCATCAGCTCCCCACCTCCACTTTCTAAATCCTGTTTACCTGTTACACAGCAATCATCAAACACACACACACACATACCTGAAATCCTGTTTACCTCTGGAGTGTGTGAGCGTCAAGGTGAATGTGACGGAGGGTTAAGGGAAAGCTGAGGTGGACTGTGAACTGGAGATGCATTATTATGGGGTGGATTTTTTTGTTGCTTTTGCATCCAAAATTACCCAGAATCCCCTCCTCTCCCATCTTTGGAAGATGATGAGTTGTGTAATGCGATAAAGAGGGCACAGTTGCAAGTGGGTTCACTTTACTGAAGTGGGTTGTTGGATAATGTTGTGTTTTGCGATGACCAGAGAAGCGCACACAGGCCCAGTGGAGCCCAGTTGAGCCCAGTAGAACCAAGTGGAGCCCAGTGCAGCCCAGTGGAAGCCAGTAGAGCCTAGTAGAACTCAGTGGAGCCCAGTGGATCACAGGCTCTTGGATTATTGGGATTTTAGCCTTGATGTGCTCGAAGAGAAAAAACAGCAGAATTGTATGAAAATGTTGTTTCAACAACTTCCATGCAGGTTTGATTAAAGTTGATCCTAGAGCTTCACGAGCAAAGTACCAAAGGCAAGAATTCTTAAACCGTTAAATCTGAATGTGGATTTGCTGGTAGATGTTTCGCACTTACAGATAGGGGCTCCGTCACTTAGATTAGGTAGATTTCTAAAGCTAATGGAAGCCAGTGGTTTAACTGTCATTCTCAATGTGACAGTCACTTTGTAATAGGGGCTCAATTTTTGCAAAGTCAGAAATTAAATTAAATGACCGTGTATTTTCAAGCATAATTCAGTCATTTTGTTTGTCAGGCCGAACAAGGAGCTTGAAAGGCCTGTTATTATTCTGTGTCGCTGTGACAAACCATAATGTTCCTGTTTAATTTGCAGCATTGACGAGTTCACAGGCAGCTTCCCCATGATCATGATTTTTAGACTCCGCTATGCTCAGTGGACATGTATCATAAATAATACAATGAAGAATTATGCAAACTAAACAATCAAGTCAGCAATAGACAGCAACTCTGTCTAAAAAAAAACTTAGAGGAGCAGATGGGTGCAAGGGCTTTAGTTGAATGTGAGTTGGACTAAACAGTCTGTGCTTGGGACAAGTCGTCCAAATTTCTGTCTTAATCATTCTTGGCTTCTTCATCATATGACACAGACAGATGAATATATAGATAATAGGACTAACTACCATCTGATCAAGCAATTTCATTGAACATTAGAATAATGCTGATATGTTGTGATGCGGCACAGAGGCATTAGGGGGAGCCACGACTGGACTTCAGGGGCCCTCACAAAGCAGGAATTTTGATTTCTCCAGTTGTTTGTGGCAAACTGACCAATTGCATGCACAACATAGGAACCAGATATTAAATATTGATTTTGGGTCTATTTAAGAACACTGGCAGCACGGAGATCTTCTGTGGTCACTGTCAGGCCTGCACCTCACCCACACTGTTCTAAATCCAGATTCTCATCCTGAGATGAGGTGAAGATGAGATGCCGTTTCACTACTCTGGTGTTGATAAAAAAAAGGCTGATAACTTCTTTTTGCTTTTTGTTCTTCCCTTGTTTGGCTGCAGCCCTCGACATGCAAAGCAGCACATCTCCCCGAGTGGCTTTTATTCTTTGCCCAGCAACTACAAAAAAAAAAAGCTCTAATGTTTCTTGGTGGTGGTTACGGTTAGTGTTTTCACCAGCGAGGTACCATGTTCAATACTGAGCGACAAACAGACATCCAGGTTGTGTGGCAGATATCAGCTGTTGTGTTTGGAGATGGGAAGCATTCATTGACTTATTGCGCCAGCTGTTGTCTACAGTGCCATTATCTTTATGTCAACAGTATCACATGGATGTCACTGACAGTAATCCACTGTCTGTCACACTTTTCTCTTTCTTTTCAAATTCCATATTAAATGTTTTTCCATCTCTCCCCTTATTTTTATTTTCTATTTTCAAATTTTTCAGTCCTACTTTCCTCCACTAAACTTTCTTTCATTTTAAGCATCCATCACTTTTTGCCTGTCCTTTGTTTTCTGCCCTCCATCTCTTTCGTGCTGTCCTTCCAAAGGATAAATACTTGGACGTGCTTGGCTGCTGGGAGTCCTTTTACAGTGATTGAGTTTTGCTCCCGAAGGTTTTCATTATTCTACCTCTACTGTCTGCTTTTATTTCTTCAAAAAAAACAAAAACACTTTGCCCGCCCACAGCCACCGGGATGTTTATGACCTAAAATTAAATTTCCTCTTGGCAATAATTTTCCGAGCATATGGGACATAGTGTCTGGGAGTGCTCATGATTCACTTGAAGCAAACGGTTCCTCTTCCCCTGCGTGCAATCCACTGAGGGTTGGCACAAAAAGATACAAAGATACCAATTATCACTTTTCCTGGTTAAAGAAACACTTTTGATTTTGGATACGTTTTGGTGCATGTTTAAACTTACGATTAATTATTCATTAATTATCGACAAACTTTAAGTGCATATATTATTCCAAGAAGAAAATGTTGAACTGCAAAGCGAACTCTTGCTATGAGAATTGTTCACTCTTTATGTATTTATTGCAATTTGGACTAGTTCAGTTGCCTAACCATGTAGTCGTACTATGCACATGTTTTGCATACATTTAGTACATGACCAACGCATACTGCGCCACCACACTGCAAGCACACAGAGATCATTTGTACATACTCATATATCTTCCTGGGGGTATTAAGTTCACTAATACAAATTAGTAATTGCATATATACATTCTCCATTGTGTGTTTTTAGAAAGTGTTCAGGGTAATTAATCACAATTAAACACTAATTATTATTTTAAACATTCCTATGTTTAACAAAGCCAAAGATTATGACTGTTTAACTTGGGAAATTGAGCACTGTCAGCATTAGAATCTTGGTACACACACAGTGAGGCCTCACAGAGCTTAAAATATGACACTGAGGTGCTGCTACTCCCACTGTTTATCATCAAACACCTAATCACATTCATCAGCATTCAGAAAAAACACGTACGCAAGTTAAATTCTGAGCTTCTGCGAGTACGAAGTGGTGAGGAGGCTTGTTAAGTGTCTTTTTTTGTTGTTGTTGTTGCTTTTTATGTGTTTTTTGAGTGCCAACCTGGATCTGAAAGTTATGAGGTGTCAGATAGCGTGGGAGACTTAAGAGGGCGAGGGAGAGTTCTGTATTTTGGCCCATTCCTTTTAAAATATCTGCGTTGATGCATGAGATTAGAAAGATCTGGAGCCCGTTTCAAGGGAGGAGGTTGTCCAACTCACACACACACACACACACACACACACACACACACACAAAACCGCCACCATGCAGCGTACACACCGAAACACGTCTCTTTGGCTGTCGTGGCACTGACAGATGTAGCAGCTTGGGGGGTTGGTGGTGGTCGGGGGGGGCGCAGTGCGATGAGCTGTTTTGGAAATGTTGCGTGACAAGTAGAGCATCACCTCATCTTGTGCCTGTTTACTGTTTCTTCCGGCAGACTTATCTCCTGGGAATCATCATCTCCATATGTGGGAATGTCCTCATCAGCATTTCACTCAACATTCAGGTAGGCGCCGCTGGAACCCGACACCCAACAACACAGAGCAAATACTCAACACCTGACAGGAAAATTTTGTTTTTGTTTGTATCGTTTGTTTTTTTTTCATTTTCCCAGCTCGTGGTGTGCGTGTCGTTCTCCTGCCAGTCTCCAGGCTCTGGGCGTGTTGACACTGGGTTTAGTGTGTGTGCTCTGCTGTTGGCGTAAAAAGCAGCCTAGTCACTTAATGCCATATTAGTTTGTTTTTCTAGGGGTGGTACTATTAGTAAGGAGTGCAGCTCTTCGGTCAGATGCTCAAACAGCTCATGTTGAAGATGTCGTGTACTGACCTCATCGTGATCCTGAAGATGAGCACTTACATTATTAATGTGACGCTGTTTGAAGTCATGAGTAAACACTCGCCGCCACAACTGGCCTTTCCGCGCTGTAGCGTCCATCAGTGGCTGATGGATAAAATAAAGAATTGTGTGATGTTCTTGACATCAGAACAATTTTGTATAACTTAGCTTGTTCTGGAATAAAGGACAAGTTGTTTGTCTTTTTTTAGACATCTCTTTTTCACATTTCTATTTTTTAAAAAGTTTTTTAAAAAATTTGAGATTAGCAATTTGCAATTATCTTTTGCGATTAGCTGCAGCGTAATATCATCATGCAATCGTTGCAGCCATGTTCCTAGTTTTGACTTCCTCTTCGATTCTTCAATTATAAGTCCCATACTATATCATGTTATGTAGTTAACTTTGCTTCCAACTCTGCAGCTTCTCAGGTCCTCCATGCATGTGTCGTATGATTGAGTTTGCTTTTTTGCAGCTCTCCTATTTTTTTTTGTCTCTCCTCGATGTGACAAGTGCCTCGGGCTCTCTTCCTGTCTCCTCTCGGCAGAAATATGCCCACGTCCGTCAGGCTCAGCGTGACTCCAAGCCCTACTACACCTCGGTGGTGTGGTGGTGTGGCGTGCTTCTCATGGGCGTCGGGGAGCTGGGGAACTTTGCCGCCTACGGCTTCGCCCCAGCGTCACTCATCGCCCCGCTGGGATGTGTGTCTGTCATAGGTGAGAGTGACCTTTTTTTTTTTCCCCTCGCTCATACATTATCAATGCTCTGAGGCAGAAGGAAAGGTTACTTCCTCGGGGAACAACGGGACGACAAGAACTTACAATATTGAATTTGTCAAATGTCTGACATTTTTCATTTTCATGTTGTCCTCCTATGTAACTCAAACACTGTCTTGGGGTATGATCATTACTAGGAGAGCAGATGTTTCAGAGTTTGCAAATTATTTTGAAAAAAAAAAAAAAAGCTCTAAGAGTTGCAGAATCAGCAACCGGTTCTGGTTGCTGTCGGTGCGAACAGATGGCTCTGCCTGTCTTGGTTCCCGTTTTAATTTAACATTCACAAACCATCATCAGTATTTTAGAACAAGGAACTGAGCATGACTCGCATTTGATATGTTCGGGAATCTATTAATATGTGTCATTGTCATGAATATTCCAATTAAATCTGCTTCTGACTGAAGAACGTGACCGCTAAGAGGCAACACAAATGGAATATATAAAGTCAGGTAGCGCTAGAGAGGGTTTTCTATGACAAAATATGTCTCATTTAATGTTGTGGCTGTAAGGCTAATGAATAAAATGTAATTCTATTTATTAGTATGGTACTAAACTTATCAGCAAAATATCTGGTTAGAGCTGCTGAACTACAGCAAAAGTGTTCTTTATTATATTCAAGCACCATGGAATGATATGAATAAAAAATCATATCATTCAAGATAATCATACATTTGAATGCATTTTGATATTTTTTATTTTTATGGATATAGCGTACATATTTTACATTTTCTTAAAATTTGAAATCTGAATTCATTGAGAAAAACAGGGGGAAATGTTGACGTGTATAGGGGAATCGTGTCCTTGTCTTTCCTCCCAGCTGTGCCAGTCTGTCACATTCTGTCTTGAAAGTCTGTGGCAACCAGTGACACGTTGTCAGCTCGGGCTGATCTGCCTACCGAAAAGTTGTGCCTTTTAAGGAAGGAGTAAAAAACCTCGGTGCCACAGTAAAGCGTGGCAGTTGGTTGTTCCACTGGAGGAAAAAAAAACACACAGGACAAAGTTGTAAATAAACACAGAATTGGTTTATTTGTTGCAACGATGTATAAGAACATCCTAAACACTTGGGGGATTCATAGTGAAGGCCAACACAAACAGATTTCTTCTCTTGGTTGTTGTGGTTGTTGCCTGTGTTTAATTTGAGACTGTAGTGGTTTGTTTTATTCTGCAATTGATTAAAAAGGTATCGGATATGTGTATGTACGTACAGTACATACACTGTGATGAGACACATTAAGAGTGGCTAGCATCTTTTGTAACTTAGATGCTTTTGTCTTGTAACTAATGTAATATTAGCTACACTAATACTACCATATTAGCAATATTAGCGATGTTATTGTAATATTAGCTATGCCAATATTTTCACCACTAGGTGTGCACCTTCACCAGCGATGCCTACACATCCTCATCTCATGCATTACACAAACACGCTCTGCTCATGTTGCTTTGACAACCACTGTGCCCAGTGCCTGATTTGGAGAGACCAGCCGCTTTCACCTCTCCGCATGTGGAGTTTAGGAACTGATGCAAAACATTCGCTTAACACTGTCACCGACTACCCGGCTCCCCACGATCGTCTCTAAAGCCCTTAATCTGAACTGCAGCTATCAGCCGCAGAGCCGGATTCGCCGGTCAAACAAAACAAAGTCTTCCTGGTTCCATGAGCTGGGTGGCCGCTCAGCGCAAACATTCTTAGCGCAGGTTAAATATTTAACAGCCGCACTTCTTACCCTCGGCCACCTATCGCTCACTGAGCTGGAGGAGGACGGGTTGAGTCACCCAAAACTAATGGCTGCTATTACCTTGACGCTCCAAAACAATTTTCTCATAGTCGCGTCTTGCAAGTGGATGAGCGGCGGCAGCGACGCACCGCGAGCGAATCCACACGCGGCTTGTTAAGAGAGGAGCCCCGCGTGGCGTCGCGCTCGCGATTTCTTTCTGCGAAAGCGCTAAACTGAGAGCTGCGACCTCTCAGAGCCGAGGTAATGAGCCCTGAGAAGCTGCAGGTATGAACAATCACCGCGCTCATTTCCGGCTCATCCTCGGTGTTGTCCTCATTAAAAGCCTTTTTTCCATGTTTTTTTTAAGCAGTGCCGCATCCCGGGTTGTGCTGGACAGGTTGAGGCGAGGGATAATGAGGAGGGAGGGAAGACGTTCTCTGGGCCTCCAAAGCCGATCGTTGCACGTGCACGGGGTCGCTGACGCCACCTCTCACCTCGCTCTGACTCACACTGTGCACAAAATGACTGAAATACTCACAGGCTGGGATGCAGGCGGATTAGTGTGCAAAAATATCCCAGTTTTAAGGCAGATGTGCCCCCGGGGCAGAGTTGGGAAGATTGCTTTGCAAATGCTATCGGTTACAATTTGAAAGTCACCCTCTTGAAAGTGTCATAGTAGTGTAACTATTTCAATTATTTTGTCAAAGTAACTTCAAATGCAAATAGTAACGAATTACATTTTTTGTATCTTGATTACTTTTCTAGATTTTTAATAAATGTTCTCAACTGACAGTGTTGAGCTTCCAGCAGTACTCAAAACAACAACAACAGTAACAGCCATAACAAAGTCAAAGCTCAGTCCCTCTTTTTACCCTGAGATCATTCTGAGATACAAAATCAGGGCAGCATAAGAAAAGAAAGAAAGAAAGAGGGTTTTGCAAACATAAGTTAGATTTAGGTAAAATTCTAATCCTTAATAATTCCACAAGTAATTGTAATCTAATAACATATTTTTTTTACAGTAATGTAACTGATTACAATTATTTTTTTATTTAACCAATATTAACTCAGGCAGGAAATTAAGAACAGATTTTCATTTACAAATGCAGCCTGAACAAAGAGCAAAATGTATTTATTTTTTTGTGGTTAAATTACGTGACGACCTTACGTGTAAGTCGTTACTTTATTTAAATGACTCTTAAAACACTGAACAAATGGATGAAATACAGCTATTTCATGACTTACTTCTTATTAATATAATTTCTTCAAGTTCGGCTGACCGGATTAAAAAGCCTAACGGGCCACATACGGCCCCCGGGCCGTAGTTTGCCCATGCCTGCTCCAGGAGGAAGACGAGTGTTTCAGAGGGGCGGAGGAGAGAGGAATTTGTTTGCGAGGTGAGAGAGAGGGGAAGAGGGTGGAGACGTGGATGAGATGTGACAACAGGCGGAGGTGCTGCAGAGCGAGCGGGGAGTCACGAGCCGAAGAGGAAGACGGTCGCAATGGTGGAGACGCCCGCTGTCATCCGCCCGTCCCCCGGCGTCCCACAGCCACTCTCGGAGCAATTACCGTCGTTCCCCCGGCCAACAGTGCCCACCGCTGCCCGGGAGGAGTGACAGCACCATCCCACAATGCTGTCGTTTCAGGCGTCTTTCCATCAGACACCCTGCCGTCACCTGCCGAGGGCCGAAATAGACAGAAACCTGATTGGCTGGCGCGTGCGTCACGTCTGAACAGCCGTCTGTTGCTCTATTGCCGTGTTTTTCAACCTTTTTGAGCCACGGCACGTTTTTGACGTTGAAAAAAATCCCATGGCACACAAATATTATGAAGTGACATTTTCTAGCCTGACAGCGACAATATAGTCTCTCAATTCATTTCGATGCACACAAAGCCGATATCCTGGGAGGAATTGAGGGAAGAATATTCCTTTTAGAGTAGTCACTCCACAATGGAATGTTAATATTTTTTCAGACTAATTAGGTGAAACTGGATAATTTTCACAGCACACCTGACATTATCTCACAGTACGCTAGTGTGCCGTAGCAAAGTGGTTGAAAAACACTGCTCTAATAAGAATAAAATGAGACATTTTTTCAAAAAGGCAACTTTTAAAGGTCCCATTTCAGAACAATTTTTCTTTTTTTGTTATCCAAGATTTAAAAAATCCTCGGAAAACCGCATTTTATCCTCTGTTTGAAACCGTCCCCCACAAGAGAGCTTCACTTTTTGGCCTCCTGCTCAAAAATGAAAGTAATCGTGAGGCTTACCAACGAGTTTTCGCAAACCAGTTTGTGAAGTCACGATAATGCCGTCCATCTGTAAATGCAGCCAATGGTTTTAACTCCCATTTAGTGAAAAACAGGGCGAGATGAAGGATGAAAGGATGGACTTTTCTCCTTTCTGGAGGGAGTTCGCTTCACAGGCTGGAGAGACATTATTGATGTGAATTTTGCAGATTTTGGGAGCTTTCTAGTTTATTTTTTTTCCATGTGAACTGAATCTGTCTGCAACGTGGGACCACATCTTCCATTTAAGCCCCCCAGGGTTCAACTTTCACTGCTTTCATCCTGCCGAGCCAGACACACTGTAAGTGGTGAGAGACTGTTTGACATGTGTGTTTTCCCATCACCTCACCTCGTGTCTCTCTCTCTATCTATCTATCCATCTATCGAGCAGAGCCGCAGAGCTAACCTGAGGCACGAGCACACACGTGCCACACCTCCGTGAAATACACAGGAGCTGTGTCGGAGCTGCTGCGCAAAACCCCAGAGGTTCATGTTGCCACATTTCTCATTTTATCAGGCCGCCTGAATCTCACTTTGTATGGAGTTGCTATGGTTACTCGTTAGATCCAGCTGGTCCCAGAGGCAGGGAAAGAGTCCTAAACGTGTATGTGAGGACGGCCACAGTGTGAAATATTAAAACAACTGACTGCTTCTTTGGATTTGCAAAAGAAACTCTTTATTAACTTGTAATTTGGCCGCTAGCTAGTGCTCGTCCACGCCTTGTTTCACACATTTGCACGGAAAGACTCTCACTTAGTGTAATTTTAATTATCCCTTCACACGCAAAGCACGCTCGCGGAGAGAATTTGGCATTGAATGTCTTTCTTTTTTTTTGTCAAGCATTCACAGTTGCGGTTTCATAAGTGATGCTGCTTGCAAATCAGCCGTCAGCTGTGAAAAAAACAGCCACGTTCACAAAGCTGAACGTCACACGACGACGACGACGTTGCAGCAATGCCACGGGTGACGCGCCGCGCGTCCCTGACACAATACTGAGCGGTTCATGCTCCGCGGCTAATCTCCTTAAGAGGCTGGTAGAGCCGAACCCACTGCGCCCGTCTCTCTTTTTACTTTGCATTTGGCAGCTGTGTCCCCCCTCCTGCCACTTCTGACTCCGTGTGCGCGCCGTCTCCTGCACAGCCGGCTGGCTGACTCGTCCGCCGTCTCTGTCATTCAACTCTCCCAGCAAACATAACCGAGAGTGTGGTGACCGTATTTTGATCACCAAAAACCAGCACACTCCAATGATACTCGAAGTTCACTTGGAGATGCCTGAAAATCTCATCATGTTGTATTATGCCTAAAGTAATAACTTGGTACAAGTGGTACAAAAATAGCTTTGAAATCTCCGAAATGAATTAATGAAACAACGTCTCTTCTGTATAAGAAAAATCAGGCTGCAAAAAAAAAAAAGCTGTCTTCATAAGTCACAGTGAGCAAATACTTGGAAAAGGAAGAAATATTCTAAATAACAACTGTTCTTTATTAGCAAATCCAACAACGAAAACCAGGACATTTTTCTACCACGTTATGAAAAAGAAAACATCAGGACCGGATGTGAAAATCAGGGCCTCGTCGTCGTAAAACATCAATGTTTGGTCAGTAAAACCTGCTGAAACAGGCCTTGGATATTCAGCCACCAGCGAGGCTGTAGAACAGGCATGGGGCAAACTACGGCCCGGGGGCCATATGTGGCCCGTTAAGCTTTTTAATTCGGCCAGTCGAACTTGAAGAAATTATATTAATAGTAAGTTAGTCATGAAATAGCTGTGTTTCATCAACTTTTTCAGTCTTTTCAATAAAGAGCTAAAAACCATGGGGCTTCAAAGACACATTTTTCATTGTAATGCTTTTGTTCATGTTCAATTGACATTAAATCACATTTTCTACAAATCTCATGATATATTTTTTCCTCCTATGAGGTGTGTCACCAAAACACTCCATCCATCTGCTCCTGCTCCGTCCCCCTCTGTCAAATTTTACAACCCATTGCGGCCCCACCAGTCAGAAAGTTTGCCCACCGCCGCTGTAGAATAACGTTCCCAGCAGTGCTGCTAAACGTTGAGGCGGCCACAGTGTGTGATGTAACGCTGGATCCCTCTCGCTGTGACACGCGGCTGTCACTTTTCCTCCCTGTCAGCCTGCTGTCCAAAGCTTGTTAGTGGAGGAGATAGACGCCCCCCCCCCCGCACCCCCAGTCCATCTACACCATCATCCGTCCGTCTGTCTGTCTGCCCGCTCATGTGCCGACGTTGAGGCTCAGCCTCCGCTGAGTGAGTTGATCCATCGCGCTCGGTGCGATTCCATTTCCCGGGGAAACATTAAGGATGCTAATCTGCGTCTGAGCCCGCGTGGAACTGATTGCTTTTTCACAATCGCCCTTTGACAGCGATATTGATGAATGGCTGCGTGGGAAATGTCGCCCTGATCGGCTCCTGGGCTTTAATCTGCCGCCGGTGTCACCAAATCCTAACGAGCTCCATTTATCAGCGGTGAGCCGGCGGATTTTATCACGCCGGTCGATACAAACGTGTCGGGCGACGCGCGTCTCGTGCATCCGTGTGTCCGTGTGAAGCGCCCATTAGAAGTTTAACACACAGGACGGCCTGTTCTTGGTGACTGATGCGTTTGCGCAAAATGCAAGAAATGCGCGTGCAGCATACGGATGATGTACTTGGATGCGTAATTGCACTTGTGTTGTCGTTGCTTCACGGCAAAATGTGATTTGTCCTCGTCCACTTACCGCAGAGAGTTTGTTGAGTTGTTGATGTGAGTTTAATCGAATCAATATCAAAATAAGTACACACCTTTATTTCCAACTTCCAATCAATTAGCTCATATTTGTAAAGCGTTCAATCACAAATGTGTCTCAAAGAACTTTGCACAATCAAACAAGGGGGGGGGGGGAAATCAATGATGAATATGCAGCAATGAAGATTAAGCAGCCTTTCATCGATGATTCATTTTCATATTACTGCTGGAAAAAGGGCGGCCAGCGTGTTGTCGTCACACTTTAACTACACCCTCCGTGTCGGTTGCGGACCAGGTTGGGCTTCTTTTATATCCCAGAACAGAGGAAGTGACCCGTTCTGTCGTCGCAAACTAACAGTGTTGTGTTTTTCACTCCTCAGCCAGCGCCGTCATTTCTGTGGTTTTCCTGAAGGAGACGGTGCGAGCCTCTGACATTGTCGGTAAGCGCAAAACATTCTAGGGTCAGGGTGCCGTGCCCTTCGCCCAGCGACAGCTGGGATAGGCTCCAGCGACCCCTCCCCATCACACACACACATACACAGAGCAGGAGGAAGTGGGTATAGACGATGGATGAATGGCTCGTTGGTGACCTTCAGTCTGACAGAAGTTTTAGAATTAAAGTAACCGTCATTACAATGGAGGTTAAAGTTTAGTCAAGATCAAAAGTATGGCGTTAATTAGTGGTCTGCTGTCACTGTTGTAGTGGCCGGTCACCAGCTGTTTGTTTTTTTTTTATTATTATTGTTTGACACTCTATAACTCATCCCTGCTGTGTAGCAGATAACATTCTGAATTTTCTTTTCAGGACACAATGGCAAATATTACACTAATGGTTTTTAAAACCTCGCTTAGCCTTGCCTCAGCACAACTGACTGTCTTTTGTGCGTCTTGCTCTTGGTTTTTTGTTCTATTTAATTCACTTAAGACTCCTAGTAATCGTTGTATGGTTTGTTTTTAGTGCAACAGTGAAGTTTCTCTGTCTGTCTATCGATCTATTTATCTATCTGTCGATCTCTCTGCCTGCCTGCCTGCCTGCCTGCCTGCCTGCCTGCCTGCCTGCCTGCCTGCCTGCCTGCCTGCCTGCTACAAACTATTGTTTGCCCACTTGTTTAATGCTGCTCCGTCAGATGACGAGAAGATGGTCACTACGACGATGCTGCAATATCAAAATTTAATCTTGCCGCCACGCAGGCCCGCACGCTGGGCTTTGCTGGACAAACTGCAACAGTCTTTGCCGATCTCTCTCTGTTGTCTCGTAATTGCGGAGAGGTTTATCTTTATTGCCTCGTGTTTGGAAACGGCCATGAATGTTTCATGCGCGCCAGGAAACGGCAGCCCGGGGAAACGTTTGTCCAACACTTTTCTGTTTGCCGAGTTTAAACATGTGGGGTAAATTGGAGGGGGAAAGAGAGGCGTCGCAGCCTTAGTTAGGTAACTGACGGGTTATTAAACTGAACGGTGAGTTCACAGTTGGCTTGGCAGTGTAATCTCGATCCTCTCACTGCTCTCCTTATTGCAGGTGGAACACTGGCGATAACAGGAACGTACCTCCTGGTGACCTTTGCCCCCCACACATCCACCCACATCACAGCCCATCTGGTCCAGTATTACACCGTCAGCTGGCACTTCCTGCTTTACCTCGTGAGTGAGGTTTTTTTTTTTTTTAAACTCCGCCGCCTGATGCCCGGTAAACATTTCCCTCAGCGCGCCGCGTTGCCTTGGAGCCGCAGTTTAGTGAGTTCGGCTCGGTCGCTTCGTATCGGCGTGAGCGATCATCTCCGCGCAAACAAGGCAGACTGTCTTCCGCTGCTAATTATCTTCTCCCAGCTTTTCGCCCTCTCAGGGAGAAGAGCAACCGGAGGACGACTCTTGTGGGTTAATTACAGCGTGAAACTTTTATTAATCCGCTGTCAAAGAGTCGATGAATAGCCCAACCTACCGCTCAGCACTCTGTAAATAATCCCTGCTTCTTCAAGTTCCTCCGGTTCTCGTGGCTCGTAATGATGAGGTCACTTCCCACACGAAAAGGCCCTCGACCTCATTTCCCACAAATGCATTAACACACCCCTGCATGTGTCCGAATGCAGGGGTTCTCAAAGTGGGTGCCACGTGACAGCAGGCTGTGGAATAATTAGATAATGATGATTGGAATTTTAGTTCCAATCTTTGCACTTAAAATAATGAGACACATTTGCATTTGATGAATAATATGGAATATGGGATAAGTCAATTCAATCCAAAAACATGCAAGGAAGGTAAATTGGGAACTCTAAATTGTCGATGTGTGTGTGTGTATGTGAGTGTGAATTGTTGTTTGTCTTTAATGTAGCCCTGTAATAAATTGGGGACCTGTCCAGGGTGTCACCAATATCTCAATGAAAAACAAATTGGCATTGAATTAGTAAATTTAGAATAGTCCTGGTAATAATATACAAAAAAGCTGAATGTGATGGTAAAGCATGTCCTAAAAATATCAGCTTTACGAAAGATTAAAGGTTCGCCAGCCGCTGTCCTCTTGTCCATTACAACTCGAGCAGTGATGGCATAAACACAGCTGTTGCCATGGTGACAGTTTTGAGTTTTTATTGATTTAAAAAGTCTTTTTACAAAAATGTAAATATTTGCCAAACCTTTGACACCGGCATTTCAGGAAATGGCAAATGATGTTTTTCAAGCACTAGTCCTCCAGCAGCAGCCGTTTCTCTCGTGACGACGGCGCTGGCGGAGGAAGAGATGGCTCTCGCTCCATGTTTCCCACCTTTCACAGTTAACCTCCCTGCACTGGAGCGGGCGGCTTTGTGCCGCTCCAAAGCGGGGAGCAGAAGGGAGTGCGAGAAGTGTGTCACCTCTGATCTGCTGTTTTGAAGACCGGCACTAGTCCCGAGCCATTCACAAGGGAACCTGGAGCATGTCCTTTCTTCTCCTCTACCTCCATCAAGCACTCACTCGTACTCTTAGTAGATCACCTGGTTTTCGTGATTCTGAGAGAGTCTCTCCTTACAATCCTCCCATTCCCTTTTGTGCTTGTGAGAAAAAACAGGTTATTTGCATGAGGTCTCCTAAGGCCGCCTGTGATGAAGCTAAAAGGACAGCAGCTAACAGCCCACCAGGGGTGCGAGCACGCTTGTGTAAACAGTGCTCGTGTGGCCTGGGTAGAGGTGTAACAATGGACCACAGACACAATCCATATTCTGCCTTTCATCTTTAATATCAGCCCACTGAACAAAGGAAAAAACAATTAGACATTAAAAAAGCAGGAACCTTCATAACTTGGCGTGATGAATGGACGAACAGATGTCGTCGAATCTCCAGAAAGGCTGCTAAAAACTGGAGCCTCAGTTTAGCAGGTTTATAAAGAGGCCGAGACGCCTGGAAAAACAACTTCAAGGTTCAGTGTGTAATATTTGGAGATTTTGAAGAAGAAACCACAACATCGAGTGGTTACATTTTAGGTTGCATCATCTTTCACTCTCCCTCCCTCTCCTGAGCTTGCCAGTGAGCTACAGTGGCCTGCACACCCAAACCTGGATACCTCGTCTTCGTTGGGTTATTTGAATACGCAAGCAGCCGCCCTGTACACGAAACACACCGAGAGGTGGCCTGGATTGTCCGCACCAGGCTTCCTTAGAAATATGGCGGTGCAAGGTGGCAGCTAACTGGGAGCAAAACCCTTGTTCTATGTATATTCTTATGTATACATGAGAACCGTTCTGAGGGTAGAAAAACCTAATAACTTTTATTGTACTGTTAGTATCCACTTTTATTACTGTATTAATGTATTAATGATATATTTTTGGGCCATATGTTAAGCTTTTACCAATATAAAAATCATAAATCAAGCCAAATTTTACATGCTGGACTTTTAAAGGTCAGCTCATCTAGTTTTACTCGTACTGTGGCGCTGCTTTACTTCTCTTCATTAAGATGATGGCACGTTGTATCAGAGGTCCTTGCGCGGCTGAACGCCAAACTCAAGGACGGCCCCGGGGCCCTTCTCATTACACTCCGCCGATTCATTCCTCCTCTTTGTCCCCACACCCTGCCACGGTCATTTGGTTGAATTAAAGCCCATGTGCGACTCTTGGTGACATAGACAAAACGCTCAGTCGTCTCATTTCCATCCATCCGTCTCGGACCAGGCGCAATCAGCGCTCGCTAACCTGTGTGCATCTCCCCGACAGTTCGTCGAGGTCATCATCTTCTCCATCCTGCTCTACGTGTACAAGAGGAGGAACGTGAAGCACATCGTGGTGGTGATGCTGCTGGTGGCTCTCCTGGGTAGGAACAAATCCAAGCTGTCTGGTTGAGAGGGTTATGGATGGAACCATTCCGAGCAGCCAGAGGTTGTTTTGTTGCCTGGCTACCAGAAAATTGGCCTCTTATCACTTTAGTGTTGGTGTTGAGCGAAACAAAGTGAAACGCGATAGTACGTTAAAACGCACTGGTGGGCTACTAATGAAAAAAAAGAGCCTCAAGGGGGGAAAATTGTGCTGCCAAGTAAAGCTGAAGGGATTTGACTGTTTGTGTTCTGCCGCAGCCTCTCTGACTGTCATCTCGGTCAAAGCCGTCTCCGGGATGATCACCGAGTCAATAAAGGGCCAACTGCAGCTCATCTACCCCATCTTCTACATCATGCTCGTCATCATGATCGCCTCCTGTGCCTTCCAGATCAAGTGAGTCAATGTTTTGTTTGGGTTTTTTGTGTCGACTGTCTTTATTCCAACTTCCTCTGTATCTTCTTTATTGCTTAACTCCCTCTTTCTCACCACAAACCCGATTCAATTTTTGCCATCCTCGTTTCTGGAGACACGGAGGTGAAAAAAAAATATTCAAAATTACACTGTGACACTGTGTCAGTTTTGCACAAGCACATACTCTTAAAAAAGCAAGGACATTCCATTTGTGGACGCTGTCTCATTTCCTTCTCTTTTTTTTTTCTCCTTTGCTCACAGATTTCTCAATCAGGCGATGAAAATGTTTGATGCCACAGAGGTGGTTCCCATCAACTTTGTGTTTTTCACCGCAAGCGCGATCGTTGCAGGTGTGTACATCTTAAAGAGCGATTGTAGCCACTGTGGGGTTTTAAACTTTCATTCACAGCCCTCTGCTTTTCTATTAAAGTCGGTGATGTTTTCTGTCTCATTTCCATAAAAACTGGAACCGCCAAGAAAACACAATGAAACAGAGTTTCTCCCTGACACAGTTGATTACGCACCGGTGGAAACAATTTAAGATCAGTGAAAACGTATAAAGAGCCACATTTACCTTTCGCTGGGTGAAATGTTGTTGCATAGAAACAGTTTTACTCACTTGTGTTGTGCATTGACTGAACGCCACACACACAGTTGCAAACTGATTAAAAATTATATAATTCAAAGCTGCAAGCAGCGTTTAAGGGACTGAGCCTACTGTGGCCCGCCGACCAAAAAGACAGAATTAAACCTTTATAAAGCAAATCTTAGTTTCAATGACGAACTCCTCATGTACTTGTCTGCATGTTCAAGTGGCCACTGAAATTAGACAGAATTAATGGTTAATGTGGGTCCCCTCTGTGTGAATATCCAGTTAATAAACCAACTGGTTCATCATTCCAGCGTGTTGTGTATGCAGGATTCAAAGGGATGAGTTTCGCAAACAAAGCACTCCAGATAATCGCGACTGTCTGAGAAGTGAAATGCATTTTAATGAGCGTTCTCGCTTTTGCAGGCATCGTTTTCTACCAGGAATTTGAAGGCCTGGCTCTGCTGAACATATTTATGTTCCTCTTCGGGTAAGTTTTGAACAACACACCAATTACGGCAACTTTTATGTCACGTGTCCTTTAAAGTGGCGTCGGGTCTCCCTAAAAACTCTTCGCCAGCTGTCTTCTGTCGTTCCTCGGAGTTTACCTCATCGCCAGAAACAGGCCCAAAATAAAACAACAGGACCGGAATTTCATCGCAATGGATAAGATACCTGGTGAGTTTCCAATCGGCTCTCCCCAAAAAGTAAATTGTGTCGCACACTCACCTATTGGTATCCGTGATTCATTTGCTGTGCACTGACAGTATAAAATCCACAGGCAGTGACCCTGGATTTATCCACCTGCTAATGCGTGCAGCCTTGGCAGCGGGGTCTGTCTAATGAGCTCTGCTGTCCGTGTTCACAGGGAGAAGGCACACTGATAAGGTGCAGCCCGAGGCAAAGCCTTCCACATATGGATCACTGGCAGCCAAACTCATGTGCAGCACGGCCGACCGAACAGACGATTCATAGGACCTGAACCGTCAAGGCAGCAGAGGGTAAAGAGAAAAAAAAGTGGATCACCGTGATGCTTCGTCAGCATCCTTATTTACAATAAAGAGTGGCTGGAATCAATTCAACCCATTTCAAGACACGCGGGAGAGTTGGTGGCCACATGGATCTGCTCTTCTGTTCATCAGAACAGGAAGAAATGTCAGTTTATCTGTTGAGTAAGTGAGAGGAATGTGTTTCTTTGAAGTGATCTATTTCTAGCAGGATATTCAGAAATGCCTGATAAGACGGGGAAATCTCTCCATCAGTTATAAAAACACCTCAGGATCACTCGGCAACTTAATAATTAACATTAACTGCTTGAAGCAACAAAGTTTTTTTTCCTGTTTTTTTTTTGTTTTTGTATATATATATGGACATATAAAATGCCCAGAAACTCACTCTCTTTTGCTTTAACATGTGTATTTTTTTTCTCTTCAAATCAAATAAATAAATGCATGCGTGTGTTTGATCCGCTTTTATTGAACAAAGACCAAATGTGACGTTTCGACGTGTGCGTTTCATGCCGTGCAACACGATGCGCTACTGCCCTCTAGTGGCGGGCGACGGAGAGAGACGATCGAGGCACTCGGAACGCGTTTGCTTAACAAAATATTTTTTGACGTGAAATGAACAGAGATGATTCAGTAGCGGCTGTAAATGCGTCCCCGCTCTGTATTGTAGAATGTAATGTGTTTGTGCTGCTCGATGCGACTCCTGTTTCCATGGAGTCGGAACACAAAGAACAATGCAGACTGCCCGCACATGTTTACCTCACGCTACAACCACCCAACTGCTTCCAAAGTTTAGTGTTGCCGAGCAACGGCACTCTTATGTGCCACCTACACATTATGGGATGTGCAACAAACCGCCAAGGGAATTTGTGTGTCTGTTGTTATGCGTATTGGCCTTGGGAAGTGGGTTTTTGTCATCGCGATTGAGGTGAAGTGGTGATTTTACACAGCGAAAGGTGACAGTAATCAGCCACAAACAGCGCAACCTGCCGTGTGCGGAACTATTTTATTAGCTTGTGTTCAAACACAACCTTTTCAAAGCTTTGTCGTGACCGATGTTTTCATCATTCATTTTCACTTCAAATGTAAAAAGGGCGTCCACAAGCTCTTGATAGCGAGCAAAAAAACATGATGGAGTGATAAATAATCATTGAAAATGGGCTTTATTTTGAGAAAAAGAGATGAAATAACCTAAAACCAAGGCCTTCATTCAGTAACACCATTGAACCAATCACAAAGGTGATCAATCAGAAAATCCAAAAATAAATGTGTTTTTAAGGTCAAAATAAAGACTATTTCTCATTTCAAGACAATACACGCAACTAAAACTCAGTCCAACGGGAAGCTTATGCTGCTTTACTCCATGTACAACTGCAGAGAAAATAAAGGCACAGCCCAAAGCAATGAATCATCAAGGCACAGAGACGAAGCATCACGCAGCCCACATCCAAGCGATTGTTGATCCTCCTCTGTTAATCAAAACAGTCAGCGCTGCCAGGGGGTTCCTGCGTTTGAGCTCGGGCACCTCCATCAGACCTCGACGTTGACTTTGGCGAAGCGGTAATGCAGGGAGGAGGGATTCCGCAGCAGCAGCACTCCCCTGCGCTCCCTCGGCTGGCCAGCGAGGGTGCTGACGAGGCCGGCGACGCTGACGAAGCCCAGGGCTTCCCCGCAGCCCGCCGACAGCGAGAAGTCGGCCTGCGTGACCCAGCCGAGGGTGACCCTGGAGCAGTGGGAGGTGACGCTGGGCAGGGGGTCCGGCCACAGGCCCAGGTCTAGGGGTGTGGTGGGGCTGGGCTGAGGGGCAGCAGGAGGGTCCGACTCCTCGAGAGGCCCCGAGGACACGGCGGGGGCTTTCTCATTGGGCTTCTTCCTGCGTTTGATTCTGCTCTTGAAGTGGTCTTTGTGGGTCGGCTCCGAGGGGCCGCTGCTACTGCTGCTGCTGCTGCTGGGCCCTGTCTTCAGCAGCTGCAGGTCCTCCGCCAACGGCGCGCACACCATGGCGTGCAGTTCCGGCTTGCCTTTGGACAGCAGGGACAGGCGGACCCACACCATGCAGGAACCGTGCGTGGCCAGGAACGCCGACGCAGCCGGAGAGGTGAGGGGCGGGCCCTCGCTGGCTCGACACGCCCTTTGACCTCTGGATGTGGTGGGTCGGCACCAACCCGAGAGCAGCCGCAGTGACTTGCGGTTTCTTGGGGAGTAGGAGACAAGCAGTTATTGAAGGGATACACGTATATGTATATACTGTACATATATATGTATATATAAATATATGTGTGTGTGTGTGTTCTTAGAACACACACACACACACACACAGTTCTTCGAACTCCTATTGCTAAACGCAAAAGGCTGGCAGTGCCACTGCACAGTAAAAAAATATATTTAATGCAACTGTTTGATCATCAGTCAGAGCTCGTGTGATGCTTTCATGATAGATGCGACTCGTCCCCTCTGCTAATCTCTCTGATGTATTGCTGCAATTGAAGTCGGACGTGCTTTGGGTATTCTCATCAAGGACGTTATGATGAGAGCGCAGAGCGGACAGAGAGCAGCAGTGCCATGCATCAAGTCTGTCACTACGCCCGGTTAGTCTCTATTTGTACTACAAACTAGACGAGGGAAGGTGATGACGAGAGGCCCCCCAAAAAACTTTGTCGACTGTGATTTTCTGCTCGAGGGACCTTCTGAAAGTCAAGTGCATTAATTCTGTTGCATGTCTGAAAGTGGCGGTGTTCTAAACCGACACCGATTTGTGTTGACAGCTCACTGCTCTGTTTCTACACAAAGAAACATGAACTCTCGCCGATAAATCACACCAGGGAGGCAGAGACGTTCACCTGATCACCGTCGCCGGGCTGGGAGGCTGCGACTCGACACCGCCTCTTCCCTCTCCTCCTCCTCCTCCTCCTCTTCCTCCCTCCGCCACCGCCATCGTCTGCCGCTCCTCCTGCGTCGCCTCCTCTCTCCTTCCCCCAGAAATCAGCTCCCATTCTTCGGCCAGCTGTTGCCACGGGCAACGGAATGGCGCCAGACAGCCGTGCTTAATGTAATTGGTCCGTTTGGCAGGCGGGCGCCTACGGGGAGAGGTCACAAGGTCGGAGGCTGTCGAGCGGTTTTTTTTTTTGGGTTGTTGTTTTCGGCGGCCGAGGAAATTCACGTAACGTGGCGTCGTGACTGCTGAGCGCACGGTGGCGTAATGGAAAAGCTGTGATGCAGCGTCGCTTACTTGAGCTGCAGATGAGTGAAGGCTGTATTTTCCCAGCAGATGAGTGAAGAGGTAAATAATAAGATCTAGTATTATCTTGGAATCAGCTACTGCAGATGCAAAGGGTTTGGGTTTTTTCACATGACGTCCTAATGGTCACGCTAAAGCTAGAGGAGACAGTGGCAGCCTGCCAGTCACCACAGGTTTTCCCAACAGATTCCTATGTGGTAAAACAGACACGGACTCTGAGCGCTGATAATTCCGTCGCTCAGCAGCCATTAAAATGGAGAAACTGATATTTATCCATATTAATAATACCAGGCAAAACTGTCTAGTTTCGCTGGGGGGAAAAAAGAAAATGATCCCTTCACATTTTGAAGGGTTATTTGCCAGTTTGCCAACGGCTGATTAGAATAGCTACTTGAATCCGCGTCCCGTCATTAAAACTGACTTTTTAAAACGACTTCCAAGATTCTGTTCTCGGCTCGCAGGCCAGCGCCAACGAGTTAAGACGCCAAGATCATATAATAAGCTACACAAAAGCTTTTGGCAGCACGAGGCGTCCCGGCTGAGCACGGCTCTTATCGTGTTTCCGACAATAATAATATTAATAATAATTGGATACGGAGCTCGTGTTTAGCTGACCTCCTGAACTTGTCCAGGAGTTCTGCCTCCTGCTCCTCCTGGAAGCGGGCGCCTGCGGGGCAGTCTGGGTAATCATGGGGGAAGTGTGGGGCGCCTTTGTTCTGAGAGTGTTTCAGGCTCATGTTCAAGCCGCCCACGCGGACCCCTCTATAGATCTGGCAGAGAAAGAAGACAATCAATGGTTTTCCACACAAAGTTTGACCACAAGGGCTTCGTCCTGCTTCTTAAGTTAAAGCCACGTTTCTGACTTTATGCAGTTCTTGTCCAAACAAAAAGTCACTGTCAAATGTCGTGGATTGATTCTCGTAAACATTTAAGCCATGACGATGCACTGTATTTTGAAAATAAATCACTCACGTTTGATCGAAAATGTACGGAAGTGCATTGCTGCCACTCCAGAAAGAAAAAACAAGGTTCAATATCACGTTATAACTTTGTTTCGTGATAATTTTCACGTCATAGCGTGATACTGAGCCCTATTTTTTTCTAAGATGGCAGCAACTCCAGTTGATTGAAAAGGAACCCACAATAGCACAGCGATTCAAAGGACTTTTGGGGTTCTAGAATCTAGCTCTATAATCTGTGTACAAACACAACTACGCACTTACCCGGTGATCTGTTCCAATTACTACGGAACAGCATTGCTGCCACACTAGGAAAAAATTGGGGTTCAGTATCACGTTATAACGATAAATTTCACATTATAAAGTGAAACTGTTACATTTTTACGTGAAACTATCACAAAATAACGTGGAAATTATCACGGAAAACTTCATAGTTTCACGTTATAACGTGATACTGAGTCCCGTTTTTTTTTTTTTTTTTTTTTCTAGGGTGGCAGCAATGTGCTTTCGTAAAAATTAATTATGTGGTAAATAAATCTGATAATGCTGCCACGAGTGTTTCATGCTTTGAAAGCTAATAACACAATATGTGATCCACTCAATATTAATGTTTCTTTCAAATTTTTTTCTTACTTCATAAAAAAGATTATACTCACCAGTGGGACCCAGAAAGCCATTCCCCATCCTTTGGGGAGCAGCAGGTCCCATCCAGCGCCCCATAAGTTCATCTCGTGCCCCACCTGCTTGCCAGGCTGATGAACGAGCAGGATGGGGACTCGACCCTGCAGCGGAGTGGGACTCAATCTGGAGCCCGGCACCAGCACCTCGCTCCGCATGCGATTTAACTCCTGCAGGTGGGGAAACATGACAGGCGGCTGAGACGTCTGCGGTTATTTTCAGCTTTTAGAAGACAAGAGCTGCGCGACACAGCCGGTGCTGAGGGAGGAGACCTGCTCTGGTATCTTGTTTTTGGTGACGTTGTCGCGCACCGATTTCTCCCACAGGTAACTCTGACAGCAGCGCGCAGGTACGCCTCGCAGCGTCAGCTCCCTCCTCTTCTCCTCATCAACCTCTGATTTAAAAAAAAAAAAAAAAACACCACACAAAGCAAACTCTTGGATGAGCGGCATCAGCAGAGACACAACTGATTTAGGGCAGTAGGAGTTAAATAATGACTAAGAGAATGTAAATCACTGGCTGTCACAGTTAGCCATCACTGCATCTGCAATGATTACCTTTTTAAAACCAAGAAGACATTTTAATTTTAAGAATTTTCAATTTTATGTTTGTGTTGTGGCTGCATGTTTGATATGGTGGCAAGTTCTTTTTATGGGCGACAGTCTTATATGAAATTTAGGGCCACTACTTGTACAAATGATTAACTGATTAATATCTTCCTCATGTTGTTGGAATTAGTAAGTGAAATCAGCTGCTGCGGGTCACTGAGGGTGTGTTTGGAGTACAGGGTCCTGCCAGGAATCGAACCTGGAACATCTGCATGGCCAGGCAGAGGCCCCCTGGAGCACAGAACCAGATGTGTACTCTGTGCAACAACCTCAGGACCAGAGACAAACTGATTTGGTTTGTTTGTTTGTTTGCTAAGCTGAGGATACATTATTTAAAGGCCCAGTTTAGTGCTAATGCGTACAACAGGGAGTATTTTAGTATAACAGATAAAGTTTCTGCGAACATAATTGAATGATTCAAGTCTGAGGGAAAGGTTAGTGATTCTATGGTCTATGCATCTTCAGTGTTTGCAAACTTAGAACCTTCCAAAGTCTGGCTGCGAGGTCCGATTTTACCTTGTGCTTGCTGTACTAGTGGCAGAGGTTTAACCCTCTTTCTTGGTAAAGTCAGCCTGGGATCATCGACAGTCAGACCCAGCACTGTTCCTGAGGGCAGCTCTCCGGTCGAATAGATGCCTAAATGAGTTAAACACATTCATGGTCACGGCTTGTGGCAGATGAGCAAACCAATGAATATCTCACTGAACATTAAGAAAAACAGCACTAGACCTTTTAGTACGTGGTAGACATCAGCCTGCTGTCGGTGCAGATGCATCTTGCTCTCATCTTTGCAGTGCTCGGGCCACCAGAGAGAGGAGGGCTGAGACTTGCTCGTCTCCTTTAAACAAGAAGGAAATGTGAGTTCTACGACGCAAAGCACAAACATATTGCAGGCATTCCTGGACTTGTCAATATAATGATTCTCACATCGCAGTCTGTGGCTGCTTCCAAAGTTTCTGCAAGAACAGTGTGGGACTGCGGTCCAATGAGGCGATAGCGCACGATCTCCATTGTTAGATCACTGAAAAACATTCAGAAGCAAAATAGAAAAGTTTCACATTCAACTCTGAAGAAAAGGTTATTGTTTGAAAATAATGCAGTTTTAATTGCATTGGCGCTCTGTGTGCTTACTGTATAATTATTCCAGATGAGCTGGACTTCCATGTCACCGGGGTAGAGGGGGATCTGGTTCCATCGCCAAGGATCTTCTTAGCTGGTGGCCCACCAGGAGCCTCGCTGGCACGCTTTCTCTTTGTTCCAGTTGGCTGCTTGGCCTCAGGGGTCTTTTCAGCCTCTCCTTCCAGTTCATGAGTCAGAACCTCAGCAGACTTCACCACTGGGACAACTGGGGGAACAACGGCTTCACCACACTGGCACACAGACTGTAGCTCAGAGAGGAGGTCCTGCAAGAGACACATGTTTAATGGAGTTGGCTGATATCCAAAGGGGATGCTGAATAAGGCTTGATGTTAAAGTCAGTATTTGATCTGATTAGGCATGTTAAGCACTTTTGATAGCAGCTGTTGGAGTAACAAGACGGCTATTAGTAAACATTTAGTTGCATACTAAGAAAATGTTCTGGTGGATAACTAAACACAATGCAGTAAAATGAATTGATGAGCACTGGACATTAATGATGACATCATGGGGCATGGCAGCACCTCCTGGCGGTTGTCTTTGTTCAGAGTCGCCAAAGTTCTTGAAGAGCCAAATATATAAAGCTCATCATTCACAGTGGTGGCTCAACTTTTTTTTGTTTCAGATATGTGCAAAGAGGCCCTACTCCGGCAGAACTGGCACACTCAAGATTTTTAAAACAAAATCATTATCAACCTTCATATCACATTGTAGTTCATTATATATTGAACAATTAAGTGCATCTTTTATTTGTACTTTCTTTTTTTCGATGAACTTTTGCTAAATCCCACTCTACCTTTTTCAGAGTGGGGTGAGCCCAGATCCACAGCTGCCTGTGTGTTGATCCTGGTGACCGGGGCCTCCAGAGGAAGGTGACTGGGCCAAGAGGCTTAGAGGGGTATTGTCCTGCTCTGTACACCACTGCGCTGCCCTGTCGTTGCCCTGATAAACTTATCGCCGCTGCAAAGGTCGGCCCTGCAAGGGTACATTCATGGTATTCCACTTTCTTTTAGTAAATGTAGAATCAAAATTTCCTCATTTACATGTAAAACAACCTGTGTGTACACGTAATGAGGTGAAGGTTACGATCTTACCGGCCTCTTTGCTGGTCAGACGTGAGAGAGAGGCCAGCAGCTTTTCTTCCTCTCCCTGCAGCTCTATGCAGCAGTAGTAAGATAGATCCTGCATGGACAAAACCAACAAGGTCCTGCTTACTTTAAATGCAACACTGCTGAACAGTGACATTCAACAAATAAGAGTTTAAAAAAACAACTGAGAGTTTGAGTTGATACCTGCAGCAGGCAGTGGCTGCTCATCGCTCTGTAGCAAGGCCGGTAGCATTTGTACGTTGGCCTGTCACCAAGACAGTAGCCCCATTTTTTCACCATGTGGAAGCGCTTGGCATGCCAAATGTGCGTCTCCAGCCAAATGTTCTTCCTCTGCCTGCGGTTGAACGCCAGCAGCATGTTTCCGTGACGCCGACGGGCCCGGCGGCTCTTGCTCTTCGCCTGTTCCTTCTTCTTTGGCTGGAGGCTCTTTGCATGCTAGAGGGCAAACGAAATGTCAGCGTCACTGTCTATATGTCACAGGCTGCCGCCGATAGAGAGTTAAATGTGACAGAAATTGGAAGTTTCTAAACTTAACCACTTTGTTGGCCACTTCTCTTAATCTGCAAGGCAGCCGCTTGGTGTTGTGGCTCATGGCCCGTCTCCTCATGTGTTTGGGCAGAGCTCCAAAAACGTGGCAGCTGCCTGTTGTTTTGGTGACGGCTTTCAGCATGGCTTTCACCTCCGCCACCCTGGCCTTTGCAAAGCCTTCGGCTGAACAATGATGAGGGCAAGAAAGGTCAGAACCACAGTGAATAACTGTTTAATGCTAGCTGACCCTTAATCCTTATTTGAACTTACCAGTTATGCGTTGGGGCATCTCCCTGGCATAGATCCCACCATCTTTCTGGTGTCCCCGTACCCAGTCCCCCCGCAGGTGTTGCTTCTTCTGTTTTCCTGATGATGAAGGACCAGCATCACGACCTTTGCCTTTGGGGAGAAGGAGGAATTGTAATGTTTTAATGTGATATGTGACCACTGTCACTACATTGTTGTAATCATTTAACCTAGTGCTGATTAAAATTCTAAAATCAATCAATCAATAAACAAATAAATAAATACAAATAAATAAATAAATACACATCTTTGCTTCTAACCCAAGTAAACCTTCCATTTGTTGATGCATGCAGTCGTCTAGGTTAAGGTTAGGATCAGCTGCATGAGGGGTAAAACAATGAGTACTACAAACAGACATTAGAGACAACAGTGGATGACTGCCGGTGAACGTTAGACGAGTCATACCAGAGAAGGCGCTGTCTCCGTTCTGCGTGCTGGTGGCTGGATACTGCACACTGACCGGCTGGTTCCGCAGCTTCTTCTCCCGCATCTTTGCTTTTGAAGCGGCCATTCTCTGCACATGTGGAACAATAGTCGGTCTCTGTCGTGTTGTTTGTGTTTGACGTAAACATAATGACGTGACAAACCGCTGTTGACGTTAGCTTGTTAGCTTGGTATGATACATCAGTTTTCTTAAACAAAAAACACAATTGCCTAAAAACTATGCTTATTATTTAACTCACCAAATATGTAAAGTGTCGTAAATTCACATTCGAAAACACCTGGGTTTGCTGATGTAGGGTGAGGCTCCTTCAAAACATGAACGTCCGGCTGCTTCCATGTGACTTTTTCACACGCTGGTTGAAAGAGGGTTTACTTCCGGGTATGTCGTGTTCATGGAATTTTTGGACTATCGGCGCAACAGAATCACACCGTGCAAACAAGCAAACATTGGCATCAAAAATTTCTCAGCTATTCCTCACCTAATTCAAAGCAATAGTTGCCGAAATGTATTGTATGTACTCAATGTCGAACAGCATCGCAAAAGAAAAAACATCTTTCGCCTCTATTGCGTTATTTACAGTAAAACCAGTCCCCGCGACGTCAGAACCTTCCCCTTGTATTGCAGATTGGACTCTGCTGCGTTTGTGTCTGTGGCTAATTCCGCTAAATTACGGTGTAAACGCCAGGGGGGAAAATGTCTGCACTCATCAGAAGGATTATCAATACAGCGAAAGCGCCAGCTCCTATCGGGCCGTACAGGTGAGAGTTACGTCCCACTTCAGAAACTTCGGATACGTCACGCTATGACGGTACATAGCTGACACCTCTGCTTGATTTTCCCGACAAATAATCCCTCAAATTCACATTTAAATGCTAATTCCCTACAAAGAGGTGATTGCATTTAATATTTTTACGAATATGCTATTTCATTGATTACGTTCTTTCTTCGTGAGGCTCTGAATCAAACTCCTGGGCCTCTGTTGCACCCTGAACTTTGTACCTGTCTGTGTATTCAATGGTCAGCTAAATGCAACTCGAACTGCAACTTGACACCAAAAAAACCTGAACACATTTTTATTTTATTGTTTTATTATTTTAGATTAATAAACATTTTTGCATGAACTGTTGGGTCAAGTATTACCAAAATATCTGTGCACTACCTTATTCCTCTTCACAGGGGGAAACGGAAAATAACATGACCTACTTTGATACTTGCGTTGTTAATATTGAATGCTACTCTGCCAACTACAATGTAGTTGATTGTTTGTCTAAATATCATCTGCCTTGCAGCCAAGCAGTGTTGGTGGATCGCACATTGTACATCTCAGGTCAGGTGGGAATGGATCCTGCCAGTGGACAGTTGGTTGAAGGTGGTGTCCAGGCTCAAACCAGACAGGTAGGCTATACTGAATGCATGACCTAATTCACCCAATGTAAAGTCATGTTTGGAAGCTCATGTTGATGTTAATTTGCCATTTCTGAGCTGTTATAATATGAATATCTTCTGATTAAAACACAACTTGAAACTCTCTCTCACACGCAGAGTCTTGTTAATATGGGGGAAATCCTTAAGGCTGCTGGATGTAGTTATGATAATGGTGAGAGAAATGGGACTGAATATTAGTTTGTTTTCATTTGAGTTGGAGACAGTATGAAGAGAAAATAATCTCTGAACACATTCTCACATTTTGTTTCCCACAGTTGTCAAAACTACAGTTCTCTTGGCCAGCATTGACGACTTCACCGCTGTCAACGATATTTACACACAGTGTAAGTGTGAATTATTTACTCTTAGTCAATTATTTTCTCAGTTGTTCCTTGCGGTGACTGCAATCACTTGCAAAGTCCGCTTTTGACACTAGATGTCACCACAATTCTGTGAATATATACTGCTTGTGTTCAGCTCCATCTGTTTCCTTAGTTGACTAACAACTGAGGACAGATTGTTTTTGTTGTGTTTTGGGTAACAGAATTGTAACAATATTGAATTATTGCACTTCATGAGTGATTGTAGTTGATCGTAATCATTCTTGTTAATGTCTCTGCATATATTTTCGAATAGATTTATAAAACCAACCACTGAGTATTTATATAAATCATTTGGCCCCTCCCTGACAGGTTCTACAACACAAGTAGGAGGGTAGGGAGCATTTCTAACAAGATAACCAATTAAAACCAATGTAAACCCCTTTGCGGTCATATTTACATGTTTTGGGGTTTTGTTTTGTTTTATGGCCTTTTCTAGCTTGCAGTATGTTAAGGAAGTGTTTGAAATTCATTATGTCCCTGGTTATGTCCCTGGTTTAACACACTTGATCGAGTTCTCAATTGTGTCATATGGTTTCATTATAAAAGCACAACAAGTGAACCTTAAATTCTTTTAATTCAAATAACAAAGATGAAATCAAATACTTATGCAGGTTACTTGCACTCGTAGTTTTAGTATTCTGAAAGCCATCTTTCCTGTAAACACACGTGTGTTTCACTGCGTGACAACGACTGTCTTAAGGAACAAGAAATTCAAGGCCTTTACAATGTAGCACCTGATTGGTACTTTGAAAAGTGTGTATGCATGTGTGTGTGTGTATGCGCATGCGTGCATGTGCACATGCATACATACGTATAGGCAAAGTGCTTTGAGACACATTTAGATGAGTTGATTGATTGAGTTGATTTGTTAACATGTCATTGCAATTGAATCAAATGTGCTGTCATATCTAGTCTTCACTTCGAACTACCCAGCCAGAGCTGCCTACCAGGTCGCTGCTATCCCAAAAGTAAGTGTCCAATGTTCCTTTTTTTTCACTCTGCCTCTATCACATTCACATTCAAAGCTTTGTTCGATGTTCTCTCTTCAGGGTGGACTGGTGGAAATTGAAGCAGTTGCTGCTTTGGGCCCTCTGACCAATGCTCTCTAATAAACAGATCTGTCAAATAATAAAGCAAGAAAGCATTTTCACAAAAATCTACAGTATTGTCCAGAGAAAAGTAAAATCAAATGTCTAAGTATAACTTTATTCTGAACAAAGAGCAGAATGACAGTTACATTTTAGAAAATGTAAAAGGAATAAAAAGACAAACACTAAATAGATGTCAGACTGAAATCCATTTTTATCCACTTAAACACCCATCACATCTGATGCAACTGACAGAAAGAACTTTGTTGACCCATCATGAAGAACTATTGATAGCCTTAACAATATTAATATCCAGGCCCAGGAGATGATCTCTGCTGCACATATTGGTTTTCGCGTATCATAGCAAACCATCGAAATACGAAAAACATTGGATTCTGTATTACATACAAAAACCAATGTGTGCATCAGTATTGTGAGGAAAGAAAGACACCTTTTTTCAGGGACTGAATTCCATTAGGATGTTCCAGCAATGGTGCAGCTGCACATAACTGATGTCATGCAATAGTAACATTATCAGTTATTGGATCATTTTCATCCTGAGCCCTGGAAATGATTTGTTTTGTTCTTTTTTTTTTAATCTTTTGCTTGCCAGCTACACAAGAAAATTTCATCCATAGGAAAAAGAAAACCAGATTTAAAACATGCATGTATTTATATGAACTAATAAAGTAAGATTGAAAAATGATTTATAATAGAAAAAAAGATTTCACAAAAAGAATTGTTTGTAATGTAATATATTGCTTTAGACTATCATTAACTACACCATTCCTATATATTAATATAATTTTTTATGAAAGATTTCATGAAAATCTAAATGTGTATCTAAATGCTTACAAAAAAAACCTAATATTATATATTATCAATTTTGATCTCTTTTGTTTAAGTTAGTGCAGATGACAGTTGTCCGTCTGTCCTGTAGGTTTTCATCTTACACTCTGCATTATACACACAGATGTCTTTGCCTAGTGTTCATCAGAAGCAGATATTGTAAATAGTCGGGAATTTCCTTCACTCCGGTATTTGACACCGCCAGAAGACATGACAAAATGACAGGATATTGCACTCACTCTGTCTCTGGCCTGTATGTAATATTTGTGTCTGTGGGCACATATATCTCAACAGTTTGTGAGGAAATGCTGATTGTTTTTCATGTGACATAAATAATAATGGAAGGTGCACACTGATGCATGGCGGTGGTTGGGCTTCTGGTTCTTCCATTCACCTTCTTTTACCTCCGCTGCAGCAGTGTATTGTAGGTATTCGTGTTGAATCCAGTGCGCAGGTGTTGAATGTTCCTCCTTTTGAAACATGGACAGCAATGAATAAGATACTGTATCAAATTTTAAATATACATTGTATGAACTGCTAATTGCTATCAGCTGCTACATTTAAATGATAAAGACCATCCTGAAATTAACCATCTTAAAAAAAAAAAGACAATCTTTTCAATCATTATACCTTGAAAAGATTACATAATTTCTAATTGATCAAATTCAGAAGTACCTAATTTCTGTCTTTAATGATCAACACCCTAACAGCACACCTGGGATAATTAACTGCTTTTTGCATTGAGTCAGAATGCTTGGCTGTGCCTGTGCTCTTACCCACACATTCCTTCTTTTAAGTGTTGTCACGCTCTGCATCTCCACATGCCTCAATTACAGGCAGAACTGCACGAACACACACGAAATACACACAATGAGAAAAAAATAATTGTCATTCATGTCACCGACGTGTCAAATGTCAAATATAGACAACTTAAGAGATTTTCGTGCATGGCTTGCCTGTAAACAAAGTAATAACATAACAAGGAGTGAAGCTAAGGCATGCCTACTGAAGCACATCTGCTTCTGCCAAACTGGTTTACTCGTGATTTACCTGACTTTCACACACACTCACGCAAAACACACATACACACACGATTCTGAGCCCCCGGGGAAAAAATCTCATAAAAGTTATGCAATACAGCAGCCATACCAGAAGACGACACGTGCTGCCCAGAGGGGCGACTCTGCCCTTGAAGTACAGCTTGTTCCCTGAGTCAAGAGCAGCTAGCTGGCTGCCTCTGCCCCAAACACAAGGCAACTGGCCGACGGCTCTTTGTGTACATTTTAACACATCCACGAAATACGCATTCGTCACTACTTTCGCAAATGATGGTTGATGTCTTCTTTTCTACGACAGTGTTCAAAGATGTCCCCCACATACACTTACACTCTGAACAAAGATTATTTGTATGGTGCAGAGCTTTAACTACAGAATAATAGGGTTCACTTGAAAGAATATTGCTACATGTATATCTGTTCAAGTATATATTTTGGATTAAATATTTATCTTAAATATTAAATATTTCAAAGTGATATTTTCAGTTAGTGACGAAAAATAGTTGATTACAAAAGAAATAGCAAAATTTGTATAATAAGTGTGTGTGTTTTTGAGACTACTTGTTGTAAAGAAGTATTTTAGACTTAATTAAAAATAACTACAAAGGAAAGAGAAATGCTGTTTCAACATACCAAACTGTTTATAAGTGGAAGACCCTGATGGATCGTCTGGTCTCACATTATGTCCAAAATTCGTTTTGTTTCGTTTTTTTCACTTTCACAAAACAAGAAGTGCGCAAAGGAAGCACTATATGAGTCATATATCACAAAAACGGAGGGTCTCAAAACAGATGGAGGAATATAAAGTACAAAACCAGAATGCTGGAAAACCAGAGGACAAAAAAAGATGTTTTGACACATTTAGAAGTAAACTGAAAATCTTTTTTTCATGACTTTATTGTTATGGTTTTAACAAAATCAAAAATATCACCACTGAATCAAATTACACATGGTTGTTAATGGAAACATGTAGTCTGAGATGAGCATATTTGTTTTGGATAAAACTGAACTTAGGTGTGTATGATAATTCAATCACATCCAGTACGACATTCTTATGCCATCTTTAGAATGTGAAGACGACAAAAATGGTTTCACTTAACACTTTTTTTTTTTTTTTTCATGATGGCAGGAATCCGGCAGGCTCACGGAGCATTTACATTGCCTTACGTATGTAATTCGAAGCAGCAGGGCGTGATTATTCTGTAGCCCGTTCACAATGGCCCACTGCTGCGTGACTGGAGCTGTTGTGCTGACAACATGCTCCGTCTATAATCATCACACTCAACGCACGCCTTTGTTTCTCATTTGGTGAGCATGTGGCTGCTTTCACTGTGTTTTCTATTTCGCCATGTGGGCCAACAATATCCTGTTATCCTGTCAGCTGCCACTAATAACAGGAGTACAGCCAGAAATCACTGAGCAGGGTTGGTCATTGCAAAAAGGCCTGAAGGGTTTACTCATTGTTTGGGGGTTGCTAGAATGCTAACACACGTGTTGGTTAGGTGCTTGGTTACTTGTGACACCTCCACTGAGGAGTTGTGATAAAAGTGTCAGCTTCTTTTTGTCTGAAGGTTGGATTGGTTAAAGACTGGTCTTTATTTACATGGATACCAACAGAATTGAATTATCTGTGAGTGAGCTATTAACATTTGTTCCTTTGTTCTTATCTTATCACTTTTGTGCATGTTCAAACCTATTGGAATGTTTGCAAAGGATCCCCAAGTAGTTCAGCCAATGGCAATGCTGAAATGTTTGAAGGCAAGACAATTTGGGTGGAGGTCAGTCTCTCCTGAAGCATTTGTATCATGTCCTGTCAAGTAACTGACATGTTATGATGCCCTAGAGCTAATGTTATTGTGGCCTGACAGGTTTACCAGGAAGTACTTCTGTGCTTAGTCAAGCCGCTTAGCGCTAAACCTCATAAATTATTTCAGGACATGCAGCATTCTCTCTAACAGAGGTATCACTGACGGCAATCACTGTAGATGCATTTTTAAATACATGTGATGAATACAATTCTGCTCTAAACAGCCATTCACATGTTTTGTGATGCATTGATATTTGTTAGACGCTTGAGGACCCTACCTGAAGATGCTGACAGTGCCGAGGTCTGCTGGCACGGGCTCAATCTCAGGACCCTCCCCTTGAGCAGCACTCTCTGCCAGGGACTCTGAGCCCATGGTTTCTGCTTGAGGTGTTGGGTCCTCTTCTGAAGAGGTCTGCGAAGGGATCGGTAGTGATGCTGGAACATCTTCCACCAGATCCAGATCAGCAGCTTCACATTCTTCTTCAGGCGCAGGAGCAGCGTTCGGCTCTGTGAGACTTGGTGTCTCTTCTGGTCGTTCCACCTCAGCAATGATTGCATGTTCTTCTGTTTTCTCCTCAGCTGAAAACCTGATATCAGCTTTGGAATCATCTGTGATTGGACACGTTGGAGGTGACTCAGGAGTTGTTTCTACCTCTGCATGCTCCGAAGCCTCCCAATTAACTGGGTCTTCAGCTATTGTTGCTGCAGGATCTTCTGGTGAAGTAACTTCTTGGGGAGCTACACTGTATTGTACTTCAGTTTCACATGGAGCGATAGTCTTGCATTGTTCCAAAGTTTCTACTGATACTTGTGCTTCCATTAGCGCCACATCTTCACCTTCACCTTTTGAAGCATCATCATCTAGAACTCTAGCCTCACTTAGTAATGCAGACTCGCTTGGACCTGACACTTCACAAGCAGCTGCATCTTCACTCAGTGATGCCAGCGCAACTTCGCCTGGTTCCAAGGATTCAAGTGGCGCTTCTGAGGCAGTAGTGGTCCCGTCAAGAGAAGCCACTTCAGGAATGGACTCAGCTGCCTCATCTCGAATTACTGGGGCCTCTACTGGCTCAGAGGCTCTAGTGTCCTCAGGAGGAATGGTCACGTCACAAGAGGCTTCAGGCCGTGGGGTCTCTTGTAGCTCACACGCAACTGTTTCATCGGAAGAAACAGGTCCATCACTTGACACAAAGGTAACGTCCTCAACAACAGCCACTGCCTCTGCCTGCTCGGCTAAAGTTAATTCAGTTGAAGGCTCCACCACAGCAGTTTCTGTGTGACCTGTATCTTCCTCCAAAACAATCTCTGAAACCGTGACGGCTTCTGGCTGAGGAGCAGTCCTGTCCTTGGCTTCTGCAACATCTTCCTCCTCGTTATCGGCCCATAATTGGTGGACGTCTGCTAATGCTGCCTCTGTCACCTCAATCACCTGCGTCTTATCTTCACCATACTCTGCATTTCCTACATTAAAAGTCAAAAATGAGAAAGGAGGGAGTGATGAGAATTATGGACTGACACTTAATTTCATCAGTTGTTAGTCTTAGTTTTTTATCATCTTCTTTATCAAAAATTTGATTCTTATTCTGAAAATTAGGCAATTATGTGATTGCCAATATTAAAATATTGAGAAATATATGTGACAGGAAATCCATTAAAACAGTTATATAGTTACTATTAGTTATTGTTTTGTCAGTTTGAATTAAAGGTATTTCAAGAAAATCAATATCAGTATTTAACACTTGTTAAAGTAGTAGAGATCTATCTGAAATATGATGATGCAGACAATGTTGAATACATTTAACATAAATTGCAAAAATTTGAAATGAGTGAAACAGAGGCTCACCTTGTTCAGAAGATTCACATGGTACTTCTGAGTGTGTGATCCATGTAGTGATGTCACAAACCTCATTTTCACTATCAAGGCCCTCTGCGGTCTCTGACACACAGGTCTCACTTAACACTGGCTCTTCTTCAACGTCTTCTTCAGTCTCTGAAGAAGAGATGGGACCCTCACCAGAGACAGCAGGGGTCTCTCCCTGTCTCTCCCTCTCTTCCTGTACACTCTCGTCAAGTCCTTCAACCTCTTCAGAGACCACAACAGTCTGTGCATCACCATGTTCTTCAATGGAAGGTGACACCTCCACCTCACCTTCATAATCCTTGAATTCCCTATCAACCTCAGCTGAGGCAACAATCTCGAAAGCTTCCTCAGCAATAGTTTCTGGCTGAGGAGCAGTCGTTGGGTCCTCCCCAGAGCGAAGAACCTCAGTTGAGTCTGTGGGCTCTGCAACATCTTCCTTCTTTTCATCAATCCATTCCTGAGGAGCATCTGTTAATGCTGAAAAGAGGAAGAGATAAAAATTCTGAACTTGGACTTTGGGGTTGGTTTTGTGAATGAGCCCGAAGACCAGAAAGAAAGGCCAGAAAGAAAACACTGAACAAAGTTTTAAGAAGATTCGCTCTGTTGATTGTGCTTCATTAGCTAATTTACTGGAGCAAGATGCGTAGAACATTTAAAGTGAAGTTCAATGTTGTTTCTGTTATTGTTATCAGTTTTATTAATTATCCTCATGTTGACTCTTTCATTCTGAAAACTATGAAATGATGTGGCTGAGAAATCTGACAATACTGTCAATCTGTCTTCACACAATTTAGTTAGAATTTTGGGGGGCCGTGTAGTTACATTTGTACTGGGATCTAAGTTATTACCGTAATTCATTTGATTTCTGGCAGAACTGAGTAAACTCATGAAACAAGATAAAGCGAGGAGGAATGGTTTCACAGAAAGAAAAAAAAACTGTAGTTTTGAAGTAATGTCTGACAGACTGTCTAACTTGATTCTGATAAAACAGCTTCACCTTGTTCAGAAGAATCACATGGAACGCCAGATTGTGTAGTCCATGCGGTGATGTCACAATTCTCCTTTTCGGTCTCAAGGCCCTCTGCTGTCTCGAACGCAGGGGTCTCACTTGGCACTGGCTCTTCTTCAGTCTCTTCCTCAGCCTCTGAAGAAAGGACGGGACCCTCACCAGACACGGAGGTTACCTCCTCAACACAAGCTGGGGTCTCTCCCTGCACGGCTAAATCAAGTTCAGTTCTACACTCCTCCTGTGCAGTCTTGTCAAGAGCTTCAACCTCTTCAGAGACCACAACTTTTTGTGCATCGCCATGTTCCTCGATGAAGCGTGACACCTCCACCTCACCTTCAAAATCCTTGAATTCCATATCACCTTCAGTTGAAGGAACAATTTCTAAAGTTGTCTGTGAACCAGTGAGAGTTTCCAACAGAGGAGCAGTTGATGGGTCCTCCCAAGAGCAGAGAACTTCAGTTGAATCTGTGGACTCTACAAAATCTTCCTTCTTTTCATCAGTCCATTGCTGAGGAGCATCTGCTAATGCTGCATCTGTCTCCACATGCAAGTGAGTCTGGGATTCAATGTTTTCTGCATTTTCTGCGACAAAACTGTTTCTGATGTCTGTCGGTGCAGGGATAAGAAAAGAGGAAGAGATAAAAATTCTGAACTTGGACTTTGGGGTCTGTTTTGTGAATGAGACCTTCCAACTATGAGCCCATTATAAAGGTCAGAAAGAAAACACTGAAATAACAAAAAGCTTTAGTGAGATTCACTCTGTTATCTCTTCATTACTTCAAGGGCTAAGAGGTCAATTATGTATTATATTTTAATTGCAATTTAACCTTGATTCCATTACCTTTATCAGGTTTATCAATTATCTTCAAGTTGATTATTTTGTACTGAAGCTATAAAATAGAACGGCAGAGAAATCCGACATAACTGTTAATCCATTAGCCGGCTGTCATATAATTTTTTATTTTATTTTTTTAAAAACTCTGAACTGAAAAGTTACTGAAGAAAATCTGTATTTTTACATGACAGCTTTAAAGTGGCAATATGCAGTTTTTATCATGGTCAGATATAAGATAATAAATTCCTAAGTGATGCTCTTGTGGTATTAATTATCCTAGGATAGAGCATCACATCACATGCCTCCTCTGCCTACTGATATCAAGCTCTCTCGTTTACAAAGCTGGACCAACCATTCAGGCATGTGAATCTCTGCCTTCCAACAGCTGCCGTACCAACTTTATCAACAGGTAGAAGCAACTGCCTCAACAATGGGCTCAATTTCAGAAAACACATACAAATAGCATGAGACATGCACCAAAAGAATGCAAAAATCAGCTAAAATTATGCTGGATATAATCCTAAATCCAGAGGGTTATCTGTAGTTACAGCTAACAGTGGTGGACTTGCATCAACACAGAACTCTGATAAAATTTGAAATTGGCTTAATTTTATTGTAACTGGTTTGGATGACTGAAATTAAACAAAAAGAGTTTTGGTGACAACACAACCCTACAGATTTAGGGTTACATTCAGCATAATTTTAGCAACATCAGCATGTCCAGCTTGTTCAATTACTCTCTCTTTGTATATATTAATCATCACTCGACATTTCCTTGTATGGGAGATAGACGTGTGAGTGGGAAAGCCTCTTTTTTTGGTTTACATGAACTCTCTGGCAGTGAAAAAAAAGCCCATATTGCCACTTTAAATATAATGTCTTGCAATCTACAAGATTGCAATCTGCAATCTTCTGTCTTCACAGAATTTAGTTTTTTAACAAGTTATAAATCAAAAGGATTTGCAAGTTTTTCTATTTGACCTGGGATTAGTTACTAAAAAAAAGTCATGAGAAGTTGATAAAGCAGAGGAAAGATTTAACATATTAAAAAAAAAAGGTAGTTTGGATGTGAGGTCTGACCGCCTATTTAACTTGATTCTGAAGAGGCCGCTTCACCTGGTTCAGAAGATTCACATGGTACTCCTGAGTGTGTAGCCCAGGAACCAGTGTCACAAGCCTCCTTATCAGTCTCAGGGACCTCTGCTGTCTCAGACGCTGAGGTCTCACTTAACACTGTCTGTTCTTCAGTCTCTTCTTCAGCCTCTGAAGAAGAGGTGGGGCCCTCACCTGACATAGAGGTGACCTCCTCAGCGTAATCAGTGACCTGTGCCTGCACAGGTAGAACAATTTCAACGGCTGACTCCTTCTGTGTAGTTTCACCAGGAAAGGCATCAACCATTGCAGACTCTGCAGTGTATCTCTGCACAGAGAGCCATGCCTCCGTTTTCCCCTGATAATCCTCAGACTCGGTGTGAGCCTCAGGAGCGGTGACACCTGTTGGGAATTGCTCTTCAACGGTGACGTGTTCTGGTTGAGGAGCTGCCCGGGTGTCATCACAAGAGGATAGAGCTTTAGTTGCCTCAAAGGTTTCCGACGTATCTTTCTCCTCTTCTTGTTGGGAATTGTCTGGGAAAGCCGTCGTCACGGCCAGCTGATCCTCAGTAATTTCTGTATTTTCTTCGTCGCTACCCGTTCTGACTGCTGTTAGCATAGGTATAATAAAAGATAAGCTTGATTAGTGCGTACATCATGGAAAAATGTTCACATTCAGCTGTCCAGCTACAAGTATGTTGCACTGACAAAATGAAAGAAACCAACAACACAGGTTTCCCTCAGACAAATTCCTCTTGATGGAGTGGAGGAAGATGGGAAAACACATAACCCAATTTTACCTGGATCAGAGGATTGATGCAGTACTGCTGAAGTAGAACATTTCCATGTAGCAGTTGCCACCTCTTCAACTTCTTGGACCACTGTAGCCTTTGATGAAACAGGTTCATCCGCTGGAGTGGCATCTTCAGTGGAGACCTCAGTGAACCCTGTAGTCACTTCCTCAACAGCAGCAGCAGGGCCTTCTACCCACACTGTTGAAACTTCTGCAGTCTCACCGTATTCTTTTGCCTCTGAAGCATCATCCAAAGCCACAGTTTTGCCGTGAACTTCTTCCCCTATCGAGTCTTGTGCCTCTGCAACAGCAACCAAATCCTCAGCTTCAGTGACAGCCTCAGCAGGAGGAGTGACATCTTGAGCTGCTTCTGCAAGGGTCGGAGGTTCTGGCTGAGGTTCGGGAGCGACAAGGAAGCGCTTCCAAGAATGCGAAATTTCTGTTGCCTGAAAGTCTTCTAACACCCACTGCTGAGCATTATCTGGTACTGGTGTTGGCACAAGAATCTTCACATGGTCCTCACTGTTTTGTGGATCTTCTGGAGTTGCACCATCTCTGGCTGTAGGTAAGGGATGACAAAAATATCTGGTTAGGAATCACAAGCCTGTGCCAATAGACATCTAACCTTTCAATTTTAGATCAGATACCCTTCTTTTCAGATGATTTTACTAAAAACACCCCTTACATCCTTAATATAATACTTTCCGGGACTAAAAATAATAGTTTCACATTTGAAAAACTCTTAACAAAAACAGGTCTGAGAAAATTTAAAACTCTTTACAATCTTTTGAAATTGTTATTCAGTGTACAATAATATAATATTTAGGTCTCACATGAAGCCAGAGCCAAAAGATCACTTGGAGCAGGAGCCTCCTCTGAAGCCTCACATGGAAACGGTCCAACAGCTTCTTCTGATTCCAGTGATTTTTCTTGAACTGCAATGGCAGTCACCTGTTGAGCAAAACTGGCGGGAACCTCCCCAGAAACCTCACATGCTATGGCTGCTGCGTCTTCAACCTCGCAGACTTCAGCCAACTCTAACCCAACGGTATTGTCAGAAGGTTTGTGAACTTCAGGAAAATCCTGTGACATCACTGTTGTCACCTCCTCAACAGCAGCGGAGGCCTGTGACCACATAGTTACAGCAGCTTCTGCAGTGTGCTCCACCTCTAGAGCCTCATCAGGTGCTCTGGCATCAACCTCCGCAGTGTCTCCAGAAACCTCTCGATCTACAGCAACTGAAGGTACCTCTATTGTTTCATGAGCTTCTGACTCAGTGCTAACTTCTTCTGAAGCAGCGACTTCCAGAACTGGTGCTGCAGTGGTAACAGATTGTACAGGAGGCTGAAGAGCAGCCAGGAGATCCTCCCATGTCCCGAGAACCTCTTGCGCATCCAAGCCTACAAATTCTTCATCAACTTCATCATCTGCCCAAGCTTGAGGATCATGTGGAGAATTTGTCCGCACATTGAGATGAATTTCTTTTTGACTCTTTTGTGAATTCTCTGGAATACTTTTTCTGACCACTGTAAAAATGAATGAAAAAAGAAACTTCATTAGTATCCATGACTTTAACTTTTATTGCTTTTTAAAAGTAATTATGGTAAACACAGTGATAAGGCCATACTTGCAAGTCCTTGCGTTGTTTCATCTCTTCTTGATTTAGCTTCAAGTAGAGCTGTAGCTTTGTTTTGTCCCAGAAAAGCAGCTCCCTCTGGCCCCAGTACTTCACCTGTGGCTGGTTTTTCAGTTTCAACTTGGTTTGAAGTATCATTTGATGCTGATGCCATTGTTTTAACTGCACCAAAATCCTCTGGCACTGCCACTGTTGTTGTACCTAAGACTGGGAGTTCTCTTGGTGCTGGTGGTACTTCACATGGTGCCAGTGGCAGCACTTCGATTGTGGCATAGTCCTTGCTTGGTTCTGGTAGAAAATCCTGACTTTGGGCTAGTAGCTCAGATTCACCTTGGACTAAAGTTTTAATGTGGGCTGAAGACTCATTTGGAATAGTTTTATCTTTAGCTGTAACATCAGATTCATTTTCTCCCTGATCAAACGCATCTGAATCTGTTGCTGTTGTTTTATCATGCGGTGTTGCCTCAGGTGTTAAAACAGCCGATTTGACTGGGAATAAATCCTCACTTGTTGGTTGTGTTGCTTTGACAGAGGCTAAACCCTTAACTGTTTCCGGTGGAGAAGCTGTACCATCAGGAACTGAATCCTCACCTGGTTGCGGTGCGTCTTTATCCTGTTTTATTCCAAAACTTAACGCGGACCCTGAATCTTCTTCTGAGCTTGTATCTCTAACTGGGACTGTTTCCTCACTTAGTTCTAGTGGTTCAGCTAAACCTGAGAATGAAACCCTGGTCGGTGTTTTTGCACTTACGCCTAAGAATCCATCTCTGCCACGTTGTGTTACTGAATCTTTAACTAGGACTGGATCCTCACTTGGCTGTGGTGAAACTGCCTGGCGGGGGGATAGAAACTTGGTAGGTTCTGGCAGTGAAACTTTATTTTCAGTTGCACATTCTGTCATTTCTAGGGTTACAGCTTTACCCGAGTCTGTATCTGTGCCTGATAGTTTCACTGAGGCAAATCTAAAAAACACATCTTTGCTCTTTTCGAGGAGGGCACCAGTAATTGGGGCAGAACATTCTCCTGGTACTGATGGTGCTGCTTGACCTATGACTTCAAATTTAGTCATTGCTGGTAACGCTGTTCTAACATCTGTAGCTTCATTTGTTGATGATATTGTATTTTTGCTGAGGGTTGAACCAATGCTTGACAGCAGTGTCGGTGCTGCAGCTGAGACTGCATCTATGCCTAATGTTGGAACAGCTTTAACTGTAGTTGGTACTTTTGAACCCTCACTGAATCCTGGTGTTGGTACTGTGTCTTTAACGAAGGCTTGACCCATACTTGGTGATGGTAATACAAATTTGTTTTGGCCCGAAAATTCAGTTTTTGTTGGTACTGTTGCCTTACCAGGGGTAGGTTCCATGCTTGGTCCTAGTGCCTTAACTATGACTGCTTCTTCTGCTTTAATTGGAGATGTTTTCTCAATTTGGATTGACGACGGAGAGAATGTAACTTTTACTGGTGCTCTTGCAGCAGCTACACCAAAGGCTATATCGCTATCCCTTAATGTGACCGAATCCTTAACATAGACTGGGCCCTTACTTTGTGATAGTATTGAAGGCCTACCATTTGCTCCATCTGCAGTGGTTGACAATGCAACAGCTTTTCCCAAAGCTGAATCAGTTTTCGATCCAAGTAGAAATGGATCTTTACTTGATGTTGGTGCTATGTCTATAACTGGACCCAAGCCTTTGTCTCGTCCCGAGATAGAAAACTTAGGTACTGCTGCCCTTGCATCTCTGTCTTGTGCTTCATTTGCTGTTGTTACTGATTTTTTGCCTAGGACTGAACTGATTCCTGATACTCGTGCAGGTACTGTAACTTGACCTCCATCTTTATGAAATGCTGGTAATGCATCTTTGACTGGAAGTGCTGCCTCACTTGTTGTCGGAGGTGCAGCTAGACCTTGGGATTCAACCTTACTTAATGCCGGAGCTGCATATTTACCAAAGGTTGAAACCATACTTGATGTATATTTACTTGGGACTGTTTCTGATATTTTAACTGAAACCAGGCCCTCGCTTCTTCGTGCTGCATGTGATGCTGATGATGTTGACACGCTTGAGAATATATCCTTACTTGGTGCCCATGCTGCAACTCTACCTGTGTGTCAGCTTCACTTTGTGTTGGCATTATAGTTCTATATGAGGCAGTACCCTTATATGATGCTAATGTTGAACCTACACTTGTTTTAGATGTATTACTTGGTGCTAGCACTGCAGCCTTTCCTGTTGCTCCTGCCTGAATTTGAGCTGATTCTTCAGCTTTAACTGCGGCTGCACCCTTACTCATTGAAGGAATGTCTGCTTTTCTTTCAGCTGCAGCTTTGCTTGATGGTGGCACTGTGGAGACACCATAAGTTGCATTTTTACTCTGTGTTGGTAACACAGTTTTAACTTGGATCAAATTCTCACTAAGTGTGGGTAATGGAACTACACCTGAGACTAGAAGCTTATTTGGTGCTAGCCCTGCACTTCTAACTGGGCTGGAATCTTTACTTTGAGTTTGTAGTGTAACCTTTCTGACTGCTTCAGTCTCGCTTGATACTTGCACAACAATTTGTCCAGAATGCTGGCTTGGGACTGGTAATGCAGTTTTGGCTTGCAAAGAACCTCTACTTGGTCCTTGGAGCGTAACTTTTCCAGCCTCACTTGGTTCAGGTAGTGAGACTTTACCTGGAGCTTTAGATTTTGTTTGTCCTGCAGCTTCAATTGTAACAGATTTTGGCATACGCTCAATAGCAGCCAGGAGGTCCTCCTTGGGGCCAAGAATGTCCTGGGCACTGAGGTCTTCCAACATATCCTCCACATCATTACTGGCCCACAACTGAGGTTCCTTAGATGAGGCACTTTGAACATCCAGGAGCTTCTGGTCCGTGATGTTTTGAGCATCATTTCCATTTTTTTGTGCTATTAAAGGACCAAAGAGAACAAAAGGAGAGTTTGTAAAGAATTTACATGTTGTAGGACAGGTCCTTTCATGAGCCTTCATGAACTTTCATGAAGCTTTCATGAACTATTGGCTGAAATTTTAGTCTGTTAATTATGCAAAAAATAACAAAAGTACTGTAAATAAAACTATTTATGAATTAAATATTTTTGCTGTTTAGTAGCAACATTTTTTAATTCAATTATTTGTCATTGAGCTTGTAGAATGAATCCTAACTACAATGTTAAACGTATTCAATAAGTATTGAGTACGTTGACCCAGCTTTGGCAGATGATGATTTGCACAGGGAGGTGCAGAAAAAATATTTCATATGCATGTTAATACTAAACTATAAACTATGTAAAATTATTTTCATTTCATAAATTACAGGAAAATGAAGATAAAAATAAAGATTTAAATAAGATTAAAAACATAATTAATATTTAATGAGCAGAAAACATCTCTTAAATTTTGTTGCTGAAAACATGGTTGATTTGGGGATTAGGGTGCATTTTATTAAGCTCTTAAGAAATAAAGAAAATTCATGATATGTGACAATGGCTTTCTTCGCTTTTTTAAACACAGCATAAAATTATTCAGGGTCCCTGATAACTGATAGTAACTTAAAAAAAAAAAAAAAGGAAAGTCATCTGGCCTTTGAAAACCATAAATAGGGAACAAATGTAGCTTTGAATAGCTGAACTAAACTTCAAACAACAGCGACACAAATCTCATTTGAAATATATGCAACATTAGGACAGTGTTTGATGGTCCAAACTAGGGGTTGTGTTTGTTGATAGTTTGACTGATGAGCTTCCTGGTTTTACTTGTCTGTCAGGGCTGATAAAATGAGCCCAGAGTGATGAGTGGAAGGGAATGTGACGGCATGGCAACTCAAATGAAAGCGAGCCAAATGAAGAATAAATGAAAATGTGTTCTTGTTAAATGAATGTTTGAAGAAGAATGTTTATAGGCTGTGCATATAAGTAAAAGTGAGACAGTTTTCTATGTGTTGAGAGTCGAAACACAGACAGCCTCTTTACCCACGGATTACCAACATGTCAACATGATTTAGCAGCCAGCGAGGAGCGACATCCCCAGTCTAAACAGCGCTGTGTTGAGAGAGACAAGCGAGAGACAGACAGGGAGACCCCGAGTGGAGATGGGACCAGTCGGGGCTAGAGTGGCATACAGCTGGCTCATGGGCAGACTGGACATGATTTAAACCTCCAACATGGTTCAGAGAAATCTGTCTGCCCAGCACACACAATACTAGGTTTCTTGTGCGAGTGATGTAATAGCTTGGAAAGGGCCTCAAGCTTCCCCAGGTGACCATAGCTGGCTGACCGAGGAGACAATGCCATGACACACACGTCACGGTGACATCATTGGCAATAAAAAAAAAAAAAAAAACACTGTATGTGTCATACAGTACTGTCTGATGGCCCACATAACATAGATCTTATTATTAACACTGGTTCTTGAGCTCTAAAATGCCAGATGCACAGTTTTTAAGTTGGACAGCACAAATTGAGAGTTTACTGATTTCTGGTTTTCTTTCTTTTATTGATAAACGATGCACTCCAAAGGCAAAGAAAAACCAACTTGACATATTGTGATTAACTCGTTCAGTTATCTCTTGGGTGATCTGGATGGTTGTTTGTTTCGTCTTTTGTGGTCATTAACACAGCACTTAATTTTTATACCTGCCAATATAGATTACGTTGTCTCCCATCTCCCATCCCTTCAATTATTTTTCAATGTTTCTGTTGAAAGACTTAAATTGTCTTCAATAGCAACATTGAAATTCTGGTCTTTGGAATTGTTTATAAAGCAAACTGATTGCAGGCTGAATTGTTTCCAATGTGTTGAGTCACAAACATCAGGGTCAATAAGAGCAACAGTTCTACAATTACCAGGGAAGGAAACCAAAATCTGCGAGAGCCACAACAGACAAGCTTCCTTTGACTGTAGTGTCCCTGCCAACCATCAGGTAAATTTTCAGAGCACATCATCAGCTCAAAATCAGACTGAACAAAGTATTACATGTCAAACTGAACTTGCATTACGTGTTGTTGCTGGCATTTCAATCAAAATGGCGCACAACTACCAGCGCCTGTCAGAGTCGAACTCTAAGGCCTTTTTTCCAAATTATACAGGAAATGCCAACATGATTTCTGGACTTTTCTCTCTAAAGAACTGCTGGGGTGATGTAATGAGAATCTTTGATTCGAGACGCATGGTCATGTTTAATCCATTGGTTTAGTGTTGCCCTTTTGGTCTGTAGAAGTAGACTCAGTTTAAAGAGTTAAACCAAACATACTTTTTGAGGGAGGTGGAGGGGTGTTCTTTGGCTTTCTTCTTCAATTTAGGGGTTCTCAGTTTATTAGTTAAAGAGGAAATTAGAGTTAATGGTCCTACTAAAGATGGCAATCAATGTTCAGGCCTTTTTTCCTTATAGACCTAACTTCTGTATCGCACAATTTCACAGCAATATAATACCAGTTACGCATTTAAAATTAACCAAAAATCAAACGCACACTGTTCCATGACCCCTTTCGTCACATCACTTACCTGTTTTGGCTTTTTTGCTTTTCTCCGGACTTCCATCAGGTCGTTTTTTCTCCTTATCAACACTCTTTGATGAGGCGCACCCCATATTTGGAAGGAAACGTTGAAGTCAATAAAATACCAACTTTGAGAAGGCGGATTGATGTCTTGTGGCAAAGATGGAAACTGTATGGTGGTTAAAAAAAATAGAAAAACAGAGCCAACAGATCTATATTCCTAAGAGTAGCTGGGCATCTTAATCATCGTCCCCACTTGTCTCTCTGCGCATTGATGGATGGCCTGCTGCTCCTCCTGCCCAATATCTGAAAGAGGACGCTGCTAAGCTATCTCCCCGCTATATATTCCTGACAGCCTCTTGCTATTAGTCACAAAATATTGTTGGAGAAGGAGGAGGTACATGTGCTTCCAGTGAGTATCCTCCCTGGGAGTGACCACCCCACCCCCCAGGGTGTCCACCACCTGAGGGGCTAATTATGAGGCAAGTGCAACAGAGCCAGGCTCACTTAATGGCAGCTGACTCGACAAATGCTAAAGACCCCAATTGAGATATAGCACGACATGGTTATCAGTTTAATCCGGCATCCTGCTCCAGGCTCTACATTCCCATTAAAGTGGCATTTGGTGCTTTATTTGATTCTTTGTCCTCACAAAACGGTCACGTGTCATGTGCGCAATTCAGTAGAAGCACGTTGTAATAAGCATCAGACCTGGATCCCAGTATTTGGATAAAATTGTTGACAGATCAAATTATAACATGCTTGTTTACGTCATTTGTGTGGCTGTATGTTTTTAATGGCTTCTTGTGTATTTTGTTTATATTCATTTTGTAGATGTTCACCATTTTAGGCTCTGTGTGTTTCCTGTAAAGGATTTCAGTTAAGCAAATAACAGTACATAGCCCTGCTGGATACGATCATCCTCGGATGTACTGATGCATAATGGGGCATATTTGAAATAAATAGATGTAACTGCTGTCCGCCTTTACTGTATTGTATGTATCATATACACTGTCTTGTTTCTCTCAATTTCTACAGTGAGCAAACTAGCAGCATAGGCAAAAATAAGATAAATCTTCAGACTACACCAACTGTAATTGGTTTGTATTTCCACACATCAGGAAAATTAATTGTTTTTGTTTAATGTTTGTTTGAATAATACATTATATAGTATTTAGAAATGTACCATTTGATTTGAAAATATACTGGTTAAACTCTAATCATGTTTAGGCTTCCCCAGCAGCTTAATGCACTATGGGAAGATGAAGACCGTTATCCATCCAGTTGAATGGTTAATGTTGTGCGTGATCAATTTGGAAAACAAAAAGGAAATAATTTAAAAAAAAAGATCACTCACAGTAGACATTTTGTACTAGTCTCATACCGACATGCCCGCTAATCTCTCTTTACACCTGCTCACAGAACTCTTAAACTGTTATTTGATTATTTTTTTACATAATTTTTTCCATCATGAACCAAACAAAACTATTAAATCCCCCCCTAAACTGTTAAATATAAAAAATGGAACTTAAAGGTGATCAAATGAATATATCTTTCGTAAACCTAACCTCTCATAATCTCCTTCACAAGCCATTCATAAACAAAGCAAGCTGATGCAGTTTTACGCTACTTGTTTTATTTAGTGTATCAGCACCGTGATCAAACCACTGACCCTTCTATACGCAAAATACTTTACTGACTAAACGAGTGGTAATATTCAAGGTAGCTCAGTGTTTGTTCACTTCTATAACAAATATATCTTGAGTGTCGGAGTAATTGTGTGTGTTCATGGTTGTCAGTAAAAGTAGTTTAGACAGAATTTTATAGCCTAATTGCTAATGGAAGAACAAAGAAGTCAGACATATAGGTGTAAAATGTTTATTTATCAGTTCTCTGTACATAATTATTTTATTTAGCATTACATTGCAACGCTAGAAAAAGCAACTGCAAGTCAAAACATTGTATAGGAAAGCATATAAATAGCTTTTAGTAAAAAGCTTTGCATATGTTTCAGCGAGGCTTACAAAGTGGGTTTGAATGCTACACTACAACTTGCATAGTTTTATGTCAAAAAAAGAAAAAGAAAATCAGTTAGCGAATCAGACAACAGCGCTCTGTTGTGCACATTAGATAGGTTGTTTTTTAAATTAATTAAAATAAATTAAGGAGAAAAGTACTGGTTTACTGCCTTTATTATTCCTGTCAGGTAAATTTCGGGAGGGCCACATACCTTCAATTTTTTTCTTTTGGCTCCCTTTCAGGAGTTTTGTCACCCTTCATCTCTTTTAAAACAAAATTCAATCAAACTAATATTGGCTCCAACTCTTTGACCTGGAACGATGACATGATCAACATTCAAAACACATCAATTGTAGCATCCAGTATTATGTCTGGATTGTAAATTCCACATTTTGTATAATTCGTACAATATCCGTGGGTCCCTTTCATTGAGTTTAGATCAACTTGAAGTAGTTGTTCTTTCACAAAACATTTTACATAGTCTAATTTTAAATGCAAAATCATTGATTCTCTGCTTGTCCCACCACCAACAGAAAGAATATGCTTTTACTCAGGAATTTGACTCAGCGCTACTTGGTTGAGCATGACACGTGAAACACTCCAGAATGTGTTTTTCCACCACTTTCAAAATACTTTGCAAAGTACTTTCCCTTCCCCTACTTATTTTGTACTCATTGTCAGGTCAGACACTAATGTTTTCTGTTGTCAGTCTTTCTCCTTAGTCAACCAAACATCACGCAATACACACACGGTATTGTGTGAGGTGTGTTAAATAAAGCAAATAGCAACCTTCTAACTATTTAACTGAGAACAATGTTGGGTCATGGAAACACACCTATATGTTTCTGGTCCCTTGGAGAAGTTTCCTTAGTCAAAACATGGCTTTGGTCAAAGACATCACAATCTTTAGCAGTTTCTGAACCCCCGTTTAACCGTTATTGAAATGTTTCCCTACGCTACAACAGAATCAGCAGCAGGCACAGTTTCTGTAGCTTCAACGACGAGGGCTTTGGCCTCTGTGGTAGGATCAGCTTCAGGGTCAGTGCCAACTTCTGGACCGACTGGAACCGTCACCTCAGGAACCGGCTCTGTAGGTGGCGCCAGTGATGGCTGTGTCTCTGGGACTGCAGCCTCAACTGGTGGTGACGGAGCTTCACTTGGGACAGCAGAAGCGCTTTGGGTGGCACATTCTTGGGGCATGGCTTCACTTGGTTGAGTCACGGCAACGTCATCTGCTTCGATTTGAGCTGCAGCTTCACTTGCTGCTGGAGGTGCCTCGTCTTTTGCTGCTGGTGCTGCTGCTTGGCTTGGTGCTGGAGGTTCTACAGCCTCACTGGGTGCCAGTGCTGCTGTTTCACTTGGTGCTGGAGGTTCTAGAGCCTCACTTGGTGCTGGTGCTGCTGTTTCACTTGATGGTTGAGGTGCTACGGCTTCACTTGATCCTGAAGGTGCTGGGTCACTTGACGCTTGAGGTTCTATAACTTCACTAGATGCTGGAGGTTCTACAGCTTCACTTGGCACTGGAGGTGCTGCGTCACTTGATCCTGGAGGTTCTGGGTCACTTGGCACTGGAGGTTCTACAACTTCACTTGATGTTGGTGGGGATAGTTCACTTGGTGCTGGAGGCGCAGCCTCACTTGGTGCTGGAGGTTCTACAACTTCACTTGATGCTGGTGTGGATAATTCACTTGGTGCTGGAGGTGAAGCCTCACTTGGTGCTGGAGGGTCTACAACTTCACTAGATGTTGGAGGTGCTGTAGCTTCACTTGATGATGGAGGTGCTACAGTTTCACTCGTTGCTTGGGTGGGCACTTCAATTGCTGCTGGTGCTGCAGCCTCACTTGGTGCTGGTGCTGCAGCTTCACCTGGTGCTGCTGCTACAGCCTCATCTGGTGCTGCAGTCTCACTTGGTGCTGCTGCTACAGTCTCACTCAATGCTGGGGATTCACTTTCATCTGTTATAGAAGATTCAGGTGGTGCCTCTGGACCAGTAGCATTTGAAACATTGCTAATTGGAGTGTCAGAAGTCACTACATCTGCTGCCTCTTCTGTAACCACTGATTCCTCTGCTTGCTCAGAAGAAACCATTTCAACCTCAGCCAACACAGTCACCTCCTGGGCAACAGCAGGGGCCTCTGTCTTCACAGCTCCATCAGTTTCAGGAACAGGTTGACTCTCTTGAGGTTCACCAGGGAGTTTGTCATCTGGAGTGGCCTCAGCTGCCACCAGTTCTGCCTCAACAGGTTCAGTCCCAACTTCAACTGGGGCATCTGGGACTAATTCAAGGCAGGTGACAGGTGCTGGGTGAGGCTCAAGTGAAGTGAGGAGATCCACCCCAGAACCAAGATCCTCCTGGGCCTCCAGAGCTTCTAGCACATCCTCCACCTCGCTGGCCCATGGTTGAGAATCTGGCAAGGCTTTCTGAACAGGCAACTGCATCTGATCCTCGATGGTTTGTGCATCTTCTGCAATGATGCCGTTTTTGACTGCAGTTAAGACAAAAGGAGCGACAAAGAGAGAGAATAGTTACAACGGGACAACACAGAAAAAGAGAGCAACTTCAATGGGCTGTACAACCATGACCACGAACCATAGTCACGATAAGAAAAACATGTATGAGATGAATTTGTGAAGTAAAATAAATGGATCAATCAATGAAGAAATCAAGATTATGTGCACGTGCACAGTTTATAGCTGTATATTGATTTTTGTCAATAACAACTCCAGCTCTCGGAAATAACATTAATCACAATAAAATAAGAAATTTAATTAAAAATGAAAGGCAGGAGAAATGAACGCAGGAAATAAGCTCGCCTCAAATACACCCATTCATTTCCGTTCTCGAAAACATGTTTCATTAAAGGTCTGCATTTGCCCGAAGCCCTGAAGAAATTCTCAGAGGAAATAAAAACACATGTGACGACGGCTTTGCCCTTTTTGGGGGCGCAGTACTTTCATTAACGTCCCTGTCCTCATAAATGTGGACAATTTGGAAGTTAGTGGGCCTAAAGTGAGCAGTAAATAAGGACCAAGTGTCCAGTTTGAATAGCCGAGTTGCAGTACACACCTAAATACTTAAACGGCAGCTGTGTACGTGGCTGGTTTGACTGACGAGCTTCCTGGTTTTACTTGTCTGTCAGGGCTGGTAAAATGAGCCCAAGGCGACGAGTGGAAGGGAATGTGACGGCCTGGCAACTCGCATGAAAGCGAGCCAACTGAAAAGCGCATGGAAATAAGTTGACGTGAAGTGGGTTTTCTTATTTTGACAGTTGCTGTTCGGAAAAAAAAAGCCGAAATTAAAATGTTGCATAATGAATCAGAGAATATGAGGCTGCTGCCGGCCGAGAGAGACGTGACTGAGGGGTTTGATTGTGTGTTTGGGTCGAGGCACAGACAGCTTTTTTACCCATGGATGACTAGCGTGTCAACACGATTTAGCAGCCAACGATTGCAGACATCCCCCAGTCTAACACAACACAGTGCTGTGTTGAGTGCAGAGAGAAGAGAGGGAGACAGGCAGGCTGGGAGACCCGCGGCTGGAGACGGGACCAGCCGGGGCTCAGAGTGGCGGCGTGGACGGCTCGGGCGTGATTTAAACCTCCGGCATCACTGGGACAAATCAGTCTGGGCCAGCGTACACAATGAGAGGTTTCTTGTCGGGGTGATGTAAGAGCCTGGTAAGGGCCTCAAGCTCCTCCAGGTGACTGAGGAGACGGTGCCCTGACACACGTGTCATACTGCGGCGTCACTGTGGCCATAAAAAGTTTTCCACCTGAACAGAGAGGAATTTGACGACTTTGAAATCTGAAGTATGAACTAGGAGACCATCACTTTTTCTTCTCTTCTTTTAAAGCAATATTCAAACCAGGGCTGGGCTGTGATGTCATGTGTTTGAATGGGCCGCACTGAGAACATAATGTACACAGAGACACGCCTGGCATGACTGTTGTATGTTAACGGCATGAATAGATGATGACGGTCTGCGTCAGGACTCCTGACGGGCCTCCCTCTGCAGACAGATGGAGTCGAAGCGCACAGGACTGCAGACTACACGGTGCATTCAGCGCTCAGCTCCTTTGTCTCATAAAGAGGAATTTCTGCTTGAACAGCCTGAAGGCATTCAGGGGTCCTTTTAAAAACCCTGCCGCATTTCAGGACGGACTAGGTCAGCTGCAATTTATGACCGTGTAGCCTAAATACGCTGATTTCCATTATTGCAACCTGCATGGAGACAAGCCTTCAAGCTTGGCAATGAACATTTATACAAATGCATTTTATTCTATAAATAAATAACATGCAATGGTGGTGAATTATGAAGTGAGCCGCACCAAAAGATGCATCTGTTTTAATCATGCTTGAGTAGACTGACTGAAAATACCACACGGTCTTCAAGGTAAAGTTGCTGGGCAGAAATCCTTCCCTCTACGGGGCACTGTGGCGTTCACTGCAGCAGCCCAGAGTGAGAAGGCACACAGTGTTCCAGACCAGTGTTCACACGCACACACACACACAGGCACGCACACACACACACCCAACATGTTCTGACTCAATACAAGTAACTTTCAGCGACTCACAGTGTGCAACTGGCCAAGTGATGGAAATCAAACATCAATTCTCCACAGCAAACATTTGATCAAGGCTCTGTCTACTCACCCAGTGTGTCATTGGTGAACTCCTCTGGCTTCGTGCCCGGTCTCTTCTCTTGGTCAACAGTCTGAGCGCTGGATGAGGAGCACCCCATGATTCGAAGTCAAGACGAGGCTGGAAGGCTGGGAAGGGGAAAAAAGAAAAAAACTCTAGGAGGAAAAGACGAATCCAAGCTGCTGCTTGTTAGCAAAGGCAGAGACTGTGTGGCTGTGAAAACATGGACAAGTGCTGCTCCTCAAGTCCTAAAGGTAAATGTGCACCATAATCATTATCTCCACTAGACTGTGCGTGTATGCATGGCCTGCTGCCCTTCCTGTCCGGTCCAGAGTCTGTGGTCCACAGACAGGAACCCAGTGCCTGGCTCCACTGCTGGGTCTTTCTTGACTGCCTCCTGCTTTGAGGCAAACTATTCATTCAGGAGGAGGAAGCGAGCATGTGCTGGGGTTGGAGTGTCCTCCCCTTTACAACACAGTGCCTAGGCTGGAGGACAGTCACCACCACCTAGTGGTTAAGATTAAAAATAACTATCTTTGCACGCTTGCAATGCCGACTCGTTCAGTTTCAGTTCAGGCCTTGACGAGCAGAATGATTGGTGTAAAAACTCAAATAGAATGCAAACATCTATAACATAAAAGGTTTATTTGCCATTTTTCTGTACACAGTTATTCATTGTTTTTGCGTCGCAGAAAGAAAAATTGCACTGTTTTGTATACAAAAGTACATAAATAGTGTTTGTTGTTGTATTCTTCAGTGGAGCCAGTAGAGCAGGATTAGAGGACCTGTGAGTTCCACGCTGCAGGTTAGGGTGGAGTCCCAGCCTTTTATTTCTGTTTAATGTGATTCTCCAGTGACTCCAGCCTCTTTGACAAAGCTTCAAGTAGACACGTCAAGGAAAGATGCCGACAGAACTGAAATACTAATATTTAAAAACACCTAAATTTCTCCTTGATTCAAAGTTAGTCCTTGTATAGTTTCCACTGCTGCTTACAGTTTGTGTTCAGTTCACCGCTAAATTAAACAACCACTAGCAAATTACCCCCTAAAAGTTATTTTAGGGATTTAAAACATTATAGTCTGCAGTCTTTATATGTTTTTACTGTGGATGATGAGCAGTCAATGCAAAGGGATATACCTTTGGCCGAATGGTTAAGCGAGCATGGCTATTACCCGGGAGTCTGGGGTTCAAAGCCCGCCCGGGCCCTCTGCGTCTTGCCACAAACAGAACGCCACCATGTAGTGAGTGATGAATTTGTTAAAGGATATTGTTCTGCACCAGGTTCTCCAGCTTCTCGGTGACCTGGTTTTGAAAGCGAACCACATTCTCACACCGGCACATGCTTTCATCAAGTGGTTTGTCTGCAGGGAATGAAAACAAGGAGATGAGAAGATATTTCTGTCCTTGTGGTTCACGTTCCTCCTGTCTCCTCCTTTATCTTTCCTTTCTTGCCCTTTTCCTGAACCCATGTCTCCTATCTCTTCCTGCCGTCTCCCCACCAACCGGTGCCTGTCGAGACTCCTGACAATGTGATGCGGATGTAACTGCAGAGCAAAAATGTATGGTGTATATCGCGTTGTTGTGTTGTCTATTAAAAAAAAGACTAATTTTTAGTCGCAGCAGGTGGCAGTGATGCACCATTTTTGGCTGAAATGCTCTGCAGGATTAAGCCGTTCTTTATTTTTGTTTAGTTACCTTTTCATATTTTTTGTGCATTAGCCATGCTTTCAGATCAGATACAGAACCTGTGCACATCCTGGACTTGAGCTTCTTTGTGATTTCTCCCATGTCCTTGAAATCCTGAGCGTAGTAAAGATGCTTCTCGTCGGGCTCCGAGGCTATTTCCCTCAGCTCCTGTTCTATGGCTTTGCCAACACCGACGGCGTATATCGTGACCCCTGAAAATAACAGGACGGGATGATTTAAATAACAGGACATGACAGGAAAAACTCCCACTCCAAAGAACTTTAAAAGACGCAGCGTCTCTGGCTGCCAAAAAGAATTCAATGGGTCTACCAGAGGTCTTTGCTTTGTTTGCCCACTCGGACACGTCATCCTGCGACCTCCCGTCAGTGAACACAACGCTGACGCGTGGGATGTCGGGCCGGGCTCCTTCTTTCGCTGTGAAGCTGAACTGGAACATGTGACGCAGGGCCGAGCCAGTCATGGAGCCTCGGCCCATGTACTGCACCTGTGACACGGCCCGCTGGACCTCCTGCGCCGAGGCGTACTGGCTCAGGGTGAACTCCGCTCGCACGTTGGTGGAGTACTGCAGGAGGCCGACGCGCGTGCCCGTCCTGGAGACGTCCAACGAGTCCACGATGCTGTTGACAAACTGCTTGATCAGCTTGAAGTTGGCGGGTCCCAAACTCTTGGAGCCGTCGATGACGAAAACCAGATCCAGCGCTCCGCTGCCGCACTCCGACTCTGTCAGACAGACGGAGCACAGGCGTTGTGAGTCCCTACAAGTGACCGGCTCTACATTTTATTCATATGATGTATCAAGACGGTGAGATTCTGTACACATTTCAACTCTAACCTCTTTTCTCATTACTCTCATTTGTCATCCTCAGACTTCATTTCAATATCACAGGTTCTCATGTACCTGAATATTGCATGCTAAATAATTACAATATCCCTTTAATTGATGAGGAAGGGGCAGAGTTCTCAGTCTTCTTAGCGGGAGCAGGGATTAACACTGACCTGGAAACTAGTCCAAAATTCATCCAGAATTATGTAACATGTAAATACAGGGAGAGGGACAAAAATAGCTTCTGCAGCATTTAGGGACATGCTGATGACAAATCTGTTCATCAGCATGTCCCTGAGCACAACAAAACTGCTCTGCACTCATTGGCACTTTCTCATAAAAAAACAAATGAAACAATCAGAATTGATGGACGCTGACGAACAGATACACACGAGCTGCTGCTTGAGCTTCTTGGTGTTTACAGTGTGTCCCATTATCTACCATTTATTTTATAACATACATTGTGGCAAGCACGTTTTGCACTGTGTTTCTGTTCTTCTATTTATTCTTGCGTCATGCGTTGACAGTGCGCTTGCATACGTTTGGCCTTTGTGCTTGCGTTTTTTTTTTCTGTGTTATTTTAACAGTGGACAAACACGCCACCTCGGATGCTATACACAGTTTTGCTGTGCACAACGCACAACAATGGCAATGATGTCTTGAACTTGACCATTTACACACATCCCATCACATGACTCCGACTCACTCTGGCATGATTTCCCATCAGGTCTGAGAATGAATCCATCCCTGCATTTGCACACGCATGAATCTCCAGCGCTCACAAACTCTTGCTCACAGCCGTGTTTCCCGTCAGCACAGGGGTCCAGCTCTGCAGGAGCAATCAGGAGGGAAATAACGGAGAGAATGAAAGTGCTCCTTTATTTATTCGGGGTTATTACAGCAGTGGTGGCTCCTCTCCCTCCCACAGTTTATTTGTGTGCGGTTACGTATGATTTCTGTGCCGCCATTGTCGGTCTAGATTAAATAAATATTATTTAATTGTTTGTTAACACAAATAGCTTGCAGCTCAGATTAACATGATATTACCAGCTCAATGCATTTTGGCATGCAGAGGTTCAAAGTGGACATAAGAATGGGAACAAAAAAGCATTTCAGTGACTAGTGGGATTTTCACTCACAACCTAGGTTTCACAGGTTTCGCAGTGAACGGAACAAAAAAGAAAGAATATTCAGTGAGCATTAGTTTACAAATACAAATAGCAACAAGAGACAACTGTTAGCAAAGTTTAGGTTTACCCCATTTACCCCAATTAAAAATATTGAGAGAAACAAAACACACTGCCCGCCCCAGTAACAAATAACTCAAAATACTACGACAGTATTATGGAAGGAATGTTTCTCACTACACTGAGAGAAGAAGCTCAAACACTTACTCTGGCATGTCTTCCCATCAGTCCTGAGGGTGAAACCCTCCCTACACTTGCACACACAGGTGTCCTCCGTGTTCATGAAGTCCTGTTCGCACCCGTGGGTTCCGTCAGCACAGTGATCAATTCCTGCAAGATTTATTTCAGTAGAGCAAACTGATTATCTTTAAAGTCTGGACAAGTCTTTCCTTGTATCCCACCCAAACAAAGTCACTTACTCAAGGGTTATGTGAAACATGGATTTTAATGGAACAGTTATAATTGCTTGTTTCACACTGAATTTTCATTAAAGTCAACTGAACTGATGCAATGACATTATGTTTTTTGTTGTGACGCACCATGCAGACGGATCTAAACAGGCACAAACCTATACAAAAGTGAATGAATGAAATTAAATTAGTATATTTTTTTCTTTTCAGCAGATTCTTGTAACCCGAGTTTCAGAAGTGAAATTGGCAAAGAGCGGACTGACTTACTTTCACATGTTTTCCCATCAGGCCTGAGTGTGAAGCCTTGTCTGCATTTACACGCGCAGGCATCTTCCGTGTTCATGAACTCCTGTTCGCACCCATGGGTTCCGTCAGCACAGTGATCAATCTCTGAAGACAATTTCAGAATCACTGTTAATGTGGTCAAACACCGAAACTCTGCTCTGTAAATGTGCTTGGTTTTCTTTTGTTGCACTCTGAGAGTGTCTAGGCTGTGTCTGATGGAATGTGTTTTGTGATTTTTGTCATTTTAACAAATATTTATCTTGCTCTCGTTCTTCCTTTACCTTCATTTCATCTATTTTATCCATTTTATTTATGCACTGCTCGGGGGGGCACTGCACTTTGATCATGCATTCATTACTCAGGACTCAATAACAATCAAAAAATTCCAATCACTTTGAATGCACTTACTACTGCAGGTCTTGCCATCCGGATTGAGGACGTAGCCTTTCTTGCACCTACAGATGTAGGACGCAGGAATAGTCACACAGTCGTGCTCGCAGCCGTGGTCCCCCAGATCACAGAAATCAATTTCTGAGGAAATGGAAAACTGTTTCAATGCCACGCTCATCCTGTTACGACACCCGGCAACGCTTCAATCATCTTGTCCGTCTGTAGTAAGTACAGACATTTGCGTGTGAGCACAGTCATGCAAAAGGGAAAACCACACTTCAATCAACAAAGAAATCCCAAGTGAGTCCTCAGAGAGACTCTGGTAAAGGTGAAGATCTGTGAACGTAAAGCAGGCAGGATCAAGCGGTCATTTCTTTTCTTTTGATTTGATGAAAGTATGGCACGCCTCCACAGCACCTCAGCAGCTGCTGCAGTGATTGCAAAAGCACACCTCCTCCAGGAAATCTCCCTCACTTGAATTTCTGGTTTCTGTTTTCCACCAGAGGAGAAAAAGGGACCTTTTCCAGCTGTGGCAGGAAAACTGCTGAGCTGAACGTCTGAGGTAATCCCCCCCTGTCCTGGAATCATTGCGGTTAATTTTTGCAAAAAGAAAATATACACCCCTCTGTTTGGCACTGATGCTGGTAATAACAGTCTGACCTTTGCAACGTAGAAGGTTGTGTTCATGTTGTGTTTGTAGTGAGAGCACAGGTAAATTTTAATGGCCCAAACCTCAAAACTCTTTACACACAAGGCCTTTCAACACTAAAATTATTCACTTAACTGGCTTCTTTTCAAACACTTCAAAAGGAGACTGCAGCAATGGAAAAAAGAGTGAAAGTAAGAGTAACAAGAGGAGGAAACAGGGCAGTTGCTGATAAAATAAAGAATATTATTACTGCTGCAGGTCCTCTTGTCTACTTTGAGTTGGTATCCTGGGCGGCAGCGGCACTCGTAGCCATCAGGCAAGTTGGCACAAATGTGTTTACATCCATGATCCACCACAGCACACACATCCTTAGCTGCAGATTAACAAGATGCAAATGAATATGAACTTTAAAATAATAACTGGTGTAAATTGTTTTTTGGTCACTGTAAACAACAAGAAAGAAGTTAAAACCGTCTATCAGGCAGTTATCTTTAAAAAAAAAAAAAAAAAAAAAAAAAAAAAAAGAAAGAAAGACATTCAACAACAACCAAGGAAGCCAAATTACGCAAAAATGCTACAAAAGACCCTTAAATGTTCACAACCAAATGAACCTTTTCACTGTAGCAACTGTGGATTAGACATAAACTAGGTTTTTGTGATTGTGTGACAGCAATCCAATCAAGTTTCTTTAAATGGGTGAAAAAATGCTGCTCTGTTGACTCACTAAAACTGCTCTGCCACACAAACTAGAGTTTTTGCACTTTCATTTCAATATGGCCCCTTTATTTGGAAACCAACATTTTTTTATAAATGTAATTTAAAATGAGAGACATTGAGTTATTTCACCTTTACATGTCTTGCCATCTTCGTTTAGGGTAAAGCCTTCCCTGCACTTGCACCTGTATGAGGCAGGGCTGCTCACACAGATGTGCTGGCACTGATGGTCCACACGCTCACACATCTCTGATCCTGGCAAATGCATGCACACAGACACACACACACACACGCCAACGCTGACCCTCAATTTAAGGGCTCAAATGCACACACATGCATCACTGACTGTATAAAAAGATGGAAGGAGCTTGGGGTTTTACGAGAGGAGGCCAGCAGGGAAGTGCCAAAAACCTGCATTCTAATGTTTGGTCAGCAGGAGTCGCCAAAGTTGGTTGCCAAAAAAAACAAAAAAATCCAAAGAAATTTTTGAGTAAAAGTGGCCATAACGTTGTAAAAGCAGCTAAAATTTCGCCGCCAAGTATAGTCAGCTTAGCAATGGGCACATTGTTAAATTGACATTGCAAATTTGGAATCATCCAGTTTCAAAGCAAACCGGTAACTCAAAATGAGGTATTCGCAAACCAACCAATGATGTCACGGTGACTCCTTCCAGGTTTATATACAGTCAACGGCATTTAAATGTTAGAGGGATATTGGAATGAATCTGAAAATTGGGCTTTGTCACCTCCACAGAACTTAGACTGGTACACTGAGATGAGGGTCTCCATCTGACTGAAGTTAGCCACCAGGTGGACGTGCTCAGTGTGGGGCTCGCTGCCCATGGTCTTCAACGTGTTCATATCCACCCTGCCGACGCCAATGGCAAAGATCTGGATGCCTGCCTGCCTTGCCTGAGCGGCAATCTCCTCCACTTCATCCTGAGGTCGGCCGTCTGTCACGATCATAGCAATTCGCGGGATGCGGAGGTATTCCGGCCTCGCTCCGTCTTCCTCTCTGAAGGACCTTTCCATGGTGTACTGGATGGCCAGTCCAGTCATTGTTCCTGTGGCGAGGTGCTTCATCTTCCTCACCGCCTGCTCCACCTCAGCCTTGGTGGTGAAGGTTTTGAGTGAGAATTCAGGCTGGACCTCACTGCCATACTGGATCAGACCGACCCGGGTGGCGTCTGGGCCAATCTCAAGAAACTGGAGCAGGCTGATGATGAAGGTTTTGACCTTCTCATACTCGTGGGGACGGATGCTTCGGGAGCTGTCGATGACAAAGACGAAATCCAGCGGGGAAGCTCTGCAAGGGTTCTCTGTGAACAAAGGGGTGAAAGTTTGTGGTCCGTAGTATTGTTGTAGTCAAAACCGGTCTTGTTCTTGAGACTGTTTTCAAGACCACATTAAAGCATCTTGACAGGATTTTAAAAACCAGGCAAGTGGTGGTGACCTGTCAACTAACATTATTTGGGGTCTTGGTCTTGATACCTCTGATCTTGTTAGTGTCTTGGTCTTCGTTAAGTCAGTCTTGACAACAATGCTAGTGGTCAGTAGCTCAATATAGTAATTCAACCACCAGCTTGGTTGCTTTGTCAACCGACTTTGCATCTTAAGAAAAAAGCCTGTTTGGCAAAAACACATTTCGTGGTCACCAGCTGGTTGCTTACCCGCTGCTTGGTTTTGGACAGTTGTCTCTATTGTGGCCCTGGCTGCGAGGAGTCTGGGCTGTCGTCTGTCCAGTCGAACTGCGTTACAACACAGCGAGAAGAAGAGGCTGAGAGCGAGGGCCCTCATTCTGACAAGAGCCGACAACTGGAGCGTCCACAGAGAGAGAGAGAGAGGAAAGAAAGAGAACTAACGATGGCAGCTACGTGGATCGGGCTGTGGTCTCAGTATCAGTTAGTCATAATAATGCATAGAATAAAAGATGAATATAAATGACAAATGTATGGCCAAATCAGAAACAATACATTTTAAATTAAGAAAACAGTTAATGTTAATGCTTTCATGTGAAATAAAAAAAACTTTGTCTTTTACTTTTAAATATTAAAAACTAGACAAAAACATGAGCTTCATAAGTTGTCAAATTCACAGTAGCAGTGTCAAAAGAAAAATATTAAAAGTTTCAATGGTTTAGCAGCTTGTTATCACACATATATAAGCACTGTGGACACTCTTGAAGTTAATGAGGAGACAGATATAAATAGGGAGAACTTTCACCTCCTGCACATTTGACCTCCTCAGCTTCATATTTCACATTTTAGACTAAACGGATTGCCACGAGGAAGGATATATTTTACATTTCTAAGCCTGATTGTTCACTTACTATGTTCTCAAAGCAGTACAGCGCTTAAAAAACGAATATATGAAGAGCAGTTTATACAGACTTGTCACTTTTACCATCTGCCTTCAAATGAAGTTACCGAAATCCACTTGAAGGAGCTAAAACAGTTTTGCTGCAGAGGTGGGTTTTCACGAGAGGCTTAAACAGGATAACAGATTGTTTCCCTATGTAGTACTCAGGCTAGCCATCCATCATGGATCAGATCAGACAAAACTAACCTCTGCATATCACAAATGTGCATCTATGCAAAACTGTGCCGCATTCATTGGCAAAATAGAACAAATCTAATCCAAGTTGTCAGAATTTAGGGATTTTCTAATAGAGACCTGAAGAGCACTGCGCTCAGGGTGATGACACCCAACCAGTGCAGTGGCTAACACGGTCCGACACCCTGGCAGACGTATATGGTAGCAGCTGACCTGAGAGCGGCAGGGGGTCACATGGATCCCGCACCGAGCTGTCAGCCTCTGACCTCACGAGCCTGATGTTTTAAATGGGAATTTTCTCATCAACTATTTGTAGGTAATAATAAAAAAAAGTCTTCAAATCGAATCGGATGCACTCACTGGCTATTTACTGATGGCTATTTACTGGCAGACTGTGATTATTATAGTACAAAAACATGATCCCACTCATCAATCAGTCAAAGTTTAGCATGACAAAGATCGACAGTGCACAGAATGATGAATATTGCTGATGTTGAGGGAGTCCAAAACTGAGTGAGTCCCGACTGAGGCATGTGAGTTTTGGGTTGAGAGGCTTGATCATGAAGAGATGTGATCCAATCCTCAAGACCGCATGCAAACACTGAGAATCTTTTCATTTTACTTTGAATAAGAATTTCCAGCGACTGCATGAAGTTTGTGTGAATGCTAAATATCAACCACACAGCGGCCACGTAACAAATTCACAGAGGCAACAGTCTGACAAGCAGTAAGTTTTGTGGGGTATTTTTTGCCTGAAAAGTAAGATCATGATTGCACTTGACTGATGAGAAAACTGAATGTAAAACTACTTACCTTGTTTGAAAAACCAGCAGCCCTTGGAGACCTGCAGTCCAGGTCCTTGTGTGAATCCCGACTCTTCAGTCAAGAGACTTCCGGCAGAGTTCAAATAGGCGGCACTGCGGTGAAGATGTGTACATCTCCCAACTCTCTCAGTCCTTTTGTATGTGTCCCCCCTCTGCTGTGCTCCTTTCTCACTCCTCTCACTCGCTCCATTTACTCCCACTCTGCTTCTGACCGCAGGGTCGCCCCCCCCCCATCCAGCCCCTGTGAACATCTGTGGTTTCTTTTACCACCATATAGCTGCAACTGAAGCCCTGACTTTTACACCTATTAAATCCTGAAGAATGCCGTATTAATATCCAGGTAACATGAGCACTCAAGTTAAAACTGCCCTCTAGCGTTTTTTAGCCTACGTCACAGAGAGCCTAAAACCCAGATTTGTATAATTCTCTATGTATTTTAACAGGTGTGCTGGTACATTGAGAATAATGGTATGCTCCTCTGGTTTCTCTTGCTTTGAAGGTCCAAAAAAAAGGGCGGTTCTTTGATTTTCATCGAGGAACATCATCAAAATAAACGAAAAATTGCTTCGTAGATTTTGACAATCAAATGCCACATCTTTATTATTCAAACAGCATCAGTCCTCGGGCTTGACATTTGTGTCCTCACAGGACATTTTTGTGTTTTGCATCTTTCCAAATGGCAGCATCTGGTGAACAGGCCCGTGTGTTTGCACAGAACCGGAGCTCGCGCCGACTTGATTGAAAAAACACAACCAGGGTCCCTGTTTATCAGGACCCAGAACGTCGATGAGCCAGCTCCCTTCAGGTGACTCACTGCAGGCTTTAAAGAGCAAACTGATTCCAGATCAGCGCTGTGCTACTCCGCGCCGTCCAAAGCAGATCAACAGTAAGCCCGATACATTTCTCATCCATCTTAGAAACACACGATTACATATAAAAATGACAGTGAATCAGCACAACCAAATTGTTTGATGCACAAAACGATTATTCCTGCACTTCACGGGCACCATGTCGGAGGGGGGGGTGATATGACGTACACACACTCGGCTCTCATCGTCCCAACGCAACACTGAATGCTGGAGAAACTTTCAAAGTGACACGTCAGGTGGGAGTCATTAACAGCACCCAATGAAATGGAAGGTCGTACACAAAGGCAATCCAACCCTGATTATGAGTGGAGACGTGACAAACGGGAAAACACAAGACAAGGAGTACACACACAACACTATGGGACACAAAGATCCTCGTTCCTACATCTGTGCACGAGTTAATTATGTCAAAACCGCATAAAATACCATGACAGGTACGCACACGCACAGTATGAAATATTCATAAAAAATATAAAATTATCTATCAAACTTTTCTAAGCGCCTCGTTACGTCCAGCCTCAAATGCATCAAAGTGCACATCATGTCTGGAAATTTACACAGAAACCAGATGGAAAAAAAACACAGAGGAGTCACAGCATTACTGATTTCAATAAATAAGGGGGGAGGGGGACTGACTGGTGGTGGTACAGTTTTGTGCACACGTTTGTCTACAGTGCATGCATGGCTGTGTGTGTGTGTGTGTGTGTGTGTGTGTGTGTGTGTGCGTTCAATAATAATCTAACCACAAAGTAAGTGTACACTGGAGAGGCAGTGGGGTGCAACAAAGTGCACAGCCAGCAGGATGCAGGTGGTGTTTTCAGGCAGTGGCCGTGATGTAAGGCGGAGGAGCCGCCTTCGGAGGAACGCTGACGCTGTCGTCGTACGGAGGCAGCAGCACCTGGATGGATGGATAGATGGGTAGATAGATAGATAGATAGATAGATAGATAGATAGACAGATAGATGCATTTTATTGATCCCAAATTGGGAAACTACATTGTTGCAGCACTAAAAACAGTAAATTAAATTACTTTCTGAAAAAAAATGAAAATAATTAATAGTAAAGTGTTTCTTTGTTTTCATCTAGTCTTTTCACATTAAAAGGTGGACTGATGAACTGAACTTGCCAGCACCGTGTTTTCGCTGTCACCCAGACCAGTGGAGTTCCTCACAGTTTTAACGTAAAAGACTAGCAAGCAGTCAATTATCCCACACACACTCAGTCTTCTCACTGTGAGTCTCAACCACCAGGATCTTCAAGAGTCTCATGATCAATAACCTTTACACCTCTGCCAGTGACCAGTTTCTCCTCTGTGGATCAATAGTCATTGGACAGCGGCGTCGGTTTATTGACTGGGACGACAACAAAACACGTCTCTCAGGCTTGGAAAACAACAATTCCACCCGCAGACGTGTCTGGGAGTGTCGATGTTGAGCTGGTGAAATTAAAAGTCATTGCTTCGCCCTCATCCTTTGTTATGAGGTCACCACATTTTCGGAGGCAATGACAGAAAATCCATCCATACTTCGAAAAACCCTTTTTCCCCTGAAATCTTGGCAACATATGGAAGCTTATTGAATGTTATTCTTAAATTTGTATCTAAGATTCACCGCCCAAAATGTTCTTGCAAATCATTTTTTTTAAAGTTTCCAACTCATTTTTTTGTAACAACTCTAGACAAAACAATTACTAATCTGCACCTGTGGAAAATGAGGTGATGGACCAAATTATTCATTAACTTTGTGTCAGCGCCCCCAAAGGATTACTCACAATTGACTCTTTATTGCCCTTCGGTGCACTTTACTGTGTGGGTGTGAATGTCTTTTCTCAATGTGCATTACTCATATGGAACGCATTAGTGACCCTGGGACTTACAGAAACTGTAGAACTGACGTTTTCAGCCATGCAAACTGAACTGAAAGCCACAAACCAGCCTGTTTGTCTGTAAGAGGAAAAACACACCTTCTAGGGGGGTGAGGCTGACGTTGGGAAATTAAGTGGTAGTCTGCTGTTTGTCAGAGCTCAGGAGTTCCGGCTGTAAGCCATCAGCCACCTTTCATTGTTTTTGTGTGTGGAAATCCTCACCACAACATGCATCTTATAAAAGCAGCATGACTTAAGTTGTGTGCAGTGTTACACATGTGGAAAATCCAGATATTGAACGCTAGTATCTCAAAACCGCTCTGCTCAAATTCATGTCAAAGTAAATCAATTGCAATTTTGCTGCATGAACTGTAACACACACTGCTGGTTCTCCCCTGACCCTTCCTTGCTTCTTGTGTCACTATCAAAATGCCTCTCTTATTCAAGCCTATATACAGTTTATTGTATTTTTTTGAAACAGCTCAGGCCCTAAACCAATGATTATTGGCAAAGTTTTTTTCGTTCCTCCAATTGCCTAAGAAGCTATAATTAGTGTGCGGGCGGCACGCAGTAGATGCAGTGGTGAGACGCCTGAAATGAGCTAAAAGAAAAGCAGAAACTCTCGTTTTTTCCCCTCTCTGACGACTACTGAAGTCTGGCCAGTGATCGTGATGACTTTGGCAGCCTGCAGGCTCGTCCCTCCGCTTCAAGTCTGCTCGCCCACCTGTGCTAGTTTCAGAGTACCTGCTCTGACCTCTCCAAGTCTCTGCCTATAATTTCCCTCCCCGCTTTGATGGCTTTGGCGTCCGCTTGAGCAGTCTGAGCTAGAAAGCCCACGCACATGACGGAAATATGAATTTCACTTTGCAGTGAAAAGGGACGTTGTTTTTTTCCAACTGCAGCAGTCCTGTTGTTTTCTGAAGAGGAGGAAACGCAGCGAAGGAATGTGGCGAAATGTTTCACACTGGGTGATTATAGACATTAGTGTTAGTTTACCGTTGCGTGATTATTGGAGCACTGCAGCACAGTGATCATTTCTTTTACTCGAGTGTCTTTAATCATCACCTGCATTTCATTAATACAGGAAGGCTTCCTAAATTGCTGGGTTTACAAGTCCAACATTAAAATGTGAAAAGCACTGGTTGGGCTGCTAACCGCACATGGTGAAGGAAGTTCAGTTTGCAAAGTCTTATTTGAATCGTTATTGACATAGGTGCTTTGAGAGACGGGGAAAAAATGTAAAATGGTTGGTGTTGGTGCTATTTTCTCTACCAGTATGCCCAGAGTCAGACAGACCAATCAGCACATGGCACTGATCTCTCTGCCTTTGTCAAAGATCTTCCACCATATTGTGTCTCTGGTCTTGGTAAAATATTGGCAGCCCAAGGTGACTTACTGTGGTGTCATTGGTTGTCACGTAGAGAAGGATTTCAGAGGAACCTCGGCCGGTAACATATCTGTAGCAGTTCCACACGCAGGCTATCATGTAGGCCTGGAGGAAATACAGTGTCAAAAATCTCACTTTAGACAATCATAAAGAGACAAAATAACTTTTCTTAAATAACTGTGAACATTGTATCAGAAGAGAATAGTTTAATATGCTAATAATGCCACAGGACAGCTGCAGAGACCTGATAGCATGGCTGTAGGTTTTAATGGCGCAGTTATTTACTGACAATTTACTTTAAGGGAAGAATATGAAAAAAGAAAGTTGGTTTTTCTCTGTATTTTCCCAGAAAAGCAGCACAGCCTCTCACTGGTAGAATTATTTGTCTGAAGTCCGGTGCATCTGAGGTTTTTATCACTTTGCTTCTCCTGTTTCTATGTCATGCAGACATCACATGGCTCTCAGCTTGGGCCTGCAACTCCCTGGACGACTACAACACCATCTGCGACAACCATCAACCCAAAACTAGCCTTTAGCTATTCAGCGTCCATATTTACCAAATTAAGCGTGCATTTAATTCACTGAAAAGGCTGGATACTATAAAAGCCCCCCACATGAATGGGCTGAGACATATCAGTGGAACAGGGACAATTTCATTTATGCGAAAGAGAAATCTGACTGCCTGCAGTGGTGATCATCTGTATGTTGGCATGACTCAAATTCATGGTTCAATTAAAAATATCAAACAAACACAATCCTTAAAAGAAATTGTTCTGGCAAATTCACAGCTTTACCTTGAAGCCAAGAATACAGCTGATGAAGATAAGCACGATGAGAACCAGGCACACGTTACTGAGAGCAGCAATCTCCTCTTTGTAGGGGAAGTTATCAGGCTGAGGAAATCAGAGGGACAGAGTGAGCTACAAGTCTGTGCAGGGAGCAGATATCAATGCCTGTTAAGTAAATGACAGTGTGATATGTCATCATGTTATAACAAGAAGCAGCACAGACTTGACTTAACATGAGCAAAACCATCCCAAAGGCTTCTCACCAGTTGCTGCAGGTAATCTTGTATGGTATTTGGGTAAACCACAATGCTCACAGCAACTAATGTGTTGAGAGCAAAGTCAAAAATTTGGTAGCAGAAAAATGGGATGATCCAAGCAGGACGCAGCTGAAACACAGAGATTTGGGTTAGACAGTTGGTGGTTTGTAGTGAGGATCAAGCTGTAAAGCAGCAGACCATTTGTGTGGTCTGCTGTCACTACTACGACTACTAAAAAATAGAAATAATAAGTGAATATTTGGTCTAATGTATCATGGATTTACCTTGTATGCGCCATACGTTGCCATCCCACATATAAGTATCATCAGCAGAGAGATGGCTGAGGCGATGCACATGTCTGACACAGAGAGACGTGTGAGACAAAGTAAGTTAGTCGACATTTAAAAAAAAAAAAAAAAAAGAAAAGAAAGAAAGCTTCACATCTTCATATTTTGACGTTCTGTCGGAGCAGCGGGGAATCAACCACTGCTTTGTCACTCATGTCAGATGAAAAAAAGACAAATCATTCTGTTACATAAGGTCATCGCCAACACACACACACACACACACACACACACACACACACACACACACACACACACACACACACACACACACACACACACACACACACAATTCAACTCCTCTAGGATTTTATTTTTAATCTGCTCAATGTCATGGACAGGATGTTCACTGACATTCAATGTTTTCTGAGCAGCCGGATCATATTTACAGTATACGTGTTGGAGATTTGTGGAAAAAGTACAAGGCCAATGTGAATCTTCCCCCAGCACAGTACTTTTTAGTACTTTTAGTTTTACCAGAGTATTTTTTTTACTCAAGTATCCATACTTTTACTTAAGTATAGAATGTAAATACATTGGTCACCTCTGCACCTCAGCATTTAAAGGCTGCAATTGTGGCATAGGAGCCAGTGCATCAGGAAGCTGCCACCGTTAACTGGCGTTCTCTCAACTTGCATGTTTGCTGATGCCGAGACTGACTCGAAGCAGCAGTGTGGCAGTGACCTTCCTCCCTGCGCTGGGCTAAGTGTCCTAATGAAGGGCCGTGCAGGGGGTGGCAGCAGCTTGTCCAGCCCAACAGTAATGGATAGGACACCCTAATCTGCTGGAAGTGGGACAATGCAGTCGTTCCCAATCAGAGCCTACTGGCAGCATGTGCCGTGAGGCCCAACTCCAGTCAGACTGTTCCAGTGTGCACCTGCTCTGTTAAGAAGGCTTTTCAAACGCACAGCGCAGATGCTCACCGGGCTTTCATTAAACCGCTTTTAGTCGTTTAATTTGAAGAAAAGCGCTGTCCTGTTTACGGACGGGTGCTGTGGCAGAGCCAGAAATGTTTCCTTGAGGATCTTGTTTCCCCAACAACAGAATCCAGACCGATCAATAAAAAGAAACAAGATGCTGCACATCAATCAACAAAAATTTGACTTGAGATGCTGTAGTGTGGAAGTGTAGGGCATTTTGTCAAATTATCTCCCCTTAGGGTGGCCACGGCAGGCCTGACAATCCTACTGAGCCCATCACCCAGAGACCCACTCACAGCTAACTGTGTCAGAATTAGGGTCTTTAAACCTGCAAGCAATTAAGTATTACAAGAAACAACAATCTATCTCACTGGCCAGAAACTGATGCTCATGAAAAAAAACAAATGGAATGGGTGCTTTGGGACAATAAAAGCGTCCCTCTGCGTCTACTTACTGGCATCATCCATCACATCCAGGTCATTAGCCAACTCAGCGCTGGTCAGGTGGTACTGCTCAGGATCACTGAGCGCCGTGAGCAGGATGAGTAACACGACGGCATTGATGAGCTTAGGGAGAGAGGACATATGGACAGATGAAGGCAACAACATGGGCAGACAGGTGGTGGGTCAATATGGGCAGGAGACAGTGGCACGGCCGGGATTAGAGAGGTCGAAAGGTAGTCTGAGAGGTGAAGTACTCGAGGAAATCTACATGTATTCTCATAATGCATCAACCTAAAGTACCCCAATATGACCTGTGATTAAACTGAAAATAGTTAAGCTATACAAAGCTCCATCTTTTTCTCCCTCTGTCTGTCTCACACAGACAGTCCTGTGACAGGTGTGACAGTGTCCAATGACTCATACACCCCCCCATTGACCAGGTGAGCCAAATGGAAAATTCTCAGCAGTCAATATGTAGCCGGGCACAAAACCCGCTACCAGAAGAGCTCGGTGTTAATTTATTCATTGCAAGAGGAGAGGGGATTTTTCCACGCGTAGCGTCTGGCTGAGCGAGCCCTGTCACGCACATTCACTTGAACAAGAGCGACGCGTTGCACAGACGCGATGCTGCACGACTGTGTTACATTTTCAGAACGGTGTGTCTCACCTTACACTTTCCAATCAGCTGCTACGCGCCTGAATTATAAATGGATATTTCCGCTGGTCAGTACGACTGAGATTGCGACTCCTTCCATTATGACCGATGGTCATTTCTGAATAAAACTCAATTTTTTTTGCCTCTTATACTTCCGCGTTTACGAAAATACACAAATTGTTAATTGCTTAATAGTTGCATAATCTATTTGTTGTAAAAGAAGGCACGTATGAGCTTCTGGAGGTAAACAACTCTGGTTTTGGCAGCGCTGGAACCAGCTCCCTACGGCATCTACGCAAATCCACCCAGTATCATATCAATACACAGTGCGCTCAGTTTTGCGCAAGATTCCGATGATGTCACGTATTTCTAAACGATGCGTTTTTGTCGAGGTGTGTACAGCGGCGTGTGTGTGTGTGTGTGTGTGTGTGTGTGTGTGTGTGTGTGTGTGTGTGTGTGTGTGTGTCTCAGACGGCGCTCACCATGTACCAGACCCCCAGGATGATGGTTCCTGTGCGGACATGGCAACACAGACAGCAGCTGGTGGCGTACCAGCGGTCCCAGGGGGCGAGCATCGTTCCGTCCGTCTCACTGCAGCCCCGCTGGCATTGAAAGACGCGGTCGCTTGAAAATGAACGAGTCCCCCGGCCGTCCCGTCCGCGTACACCGAGGGTCGAGCTCCCGCTTGCAGCGGCGAGAAATGTCAAACACGGTCTCCGACTGCCGTCTGTCTGACCTGCCCGCTACTTATCACCGAGCGTAGGTGAACCGAGCGGAGCGGGCAGGCGTAAGGTTTATAGCGACTTCCGGTTTCAAATTAAAACGTCGATAACGTTTGTTGACAGTTTTTTGTGATTATTTAATTGCGAAAACGAATCAAATTAAACAAAACTAACCGATAATAAAAAGTAGAGTCGTGTCTTGTAGAAACTGCGTAGTTGCTTGTCTAATCAAACAGTTTGTCCACCGTTTAGCTGGCACTTCCGGTCGGCTGTAATTTTGACGTAACTGGATGAAAGCGTATTATCTGGTCCTGAAGATAAACACCAAATCTTTTGACGCAACCAGTCCCCTAATGACAGTTATGAGAGTGAGCTTAACATAAATACTTCGAATCTAAAAGTAAGAGGGAGAAACGTGTATTAGCGTTACTGAGGGTTTAGCAAGATGTTAATTACTTAGGCATTTTCCATAGTCCTTTACATTGTGATAAGGCACAATTAGAGGCAGATAAAACTAGCTTTTCCAAAGTTTAGTATCTACATTTCCAAATCAAATATTACACCCCTCCCCCATATCATTACCAGTGCTATAATAGAAAACAAAATTAGAGGAAGCCCTAATAGAAAAAACCTTGCCTTTATTAATCTTTTTACATATGGCTTTAGCTTTTCTTTTATTACAAACGGGTTTTAGAAAAGGTTCCGAAGACTGTCGACTCAACCACAGATGTTTTTTGTTGTTTTTTTTAAACGGTCGATGCTGATGGCAAAAATGCAAAAGTACTTTTGACGCATCAGAGATGTCAACATTGTTCTGGCCAAATAGAAGATAAAAAAAAGAAAAAAAAAAAACAGGAAGCATGGAAAAAGTGTCTTGAAACACTGCAGTACAACATTGGACAAAAGACAAATCAAATGGACTAAGTCGATTGAAATACAGTAGTCACAATTAAAAAATGTAGAGCGGACGTGATTCCCTTTTCTCAAGTATTGTTGTAGTCTTTTTTACCGTTTTAAGCCTGAATAATAGCATGAATCAAAGATTTGATCAGTCTGCTCGATTAACTCGTCGTTTGCTCATTGCTCCATTATGGTTCACGAACTTGACAGCAAATATCAAGATTCCTAAAGTAAAAGCCACTTCATCATTATGGCCCACTGTTGTGTGACTAGATGGATGAGGACTGTTAACATTCTCCCAACAGTGAACTCCAGTCAAAAGCCAACAACAATTTTTCTAAACATGATCAGTACTTTCTACACTTCTATTTACTATGATACACCTCCTCCATTCAAATATCAGAGTCAGTGAAGACAGGATCAAGAGCATGAAGTCCACACGTAAAAATCATTAACACCGCATCACATGAGATCGCACGGTACCTAAGTCGAGTTTTGACAATGATCCTTTGTCTGACCCTTGACGCGTATAAAATATCATTTTAATTTCCAGACAGACTTTTAAGGTTTACTGCATGTCCATCGCAAAGACCTCTGTCAAAGTTCATCTCACAAAAGGTTTTGCATAAACAGGATATGAAGTCTTTTGCATCCAGGAATCAGCAGAGTGGTCTCATGTCTCTCTTCTGGCTTTCTTCTTCTTTGCTGGCTTGGGCGCTTGGCTCTCCTCAGGTATTTCTGACAAAACACAAAAGAATAGGAGAAGGAGGAGGATGAGATAAAAGTTTGTTTATCTCACACCAAAACATATACATAAATATTCTTATTGGCAGAATTCTAAGCGGGGGAGCTGCTGACGTACACAGCATGTCATGCCAGAGCAGAGTAACATATGGACAACCTGCTGAGAGATGGATTAACACACAGTGGTAGGACACAGAGGAGGGTGTTGTAAGGACAGCAAGTTTTCAAGGGTGATGAAAATCAAACAAGAGTTTTAGTTAACAGACATTGTTAGAAGAAAAAACATGTTAGATGCTATGCAAGATAGATTTAACGTTTACTCTAAGAAACACTGAAAGGTCACTGATCCAGACATTTGTCAAGAATGTGAATCAGCTTCAAGACTGCCAACGGCTCAAACGCTCACTTTGTTGTGTTGGAGCAGGAGGGCTGTTCTGCTTGGCAGCGGGCTCACCCTCAGTTGGTTTCTGCGGCACTTGTGTGACAGGGGCTTTCTGGGAAACTTTTTCCTTCACTGGTTGCTCCTTTCTGGCCTGTGAGAAAATGGATGGTCATTGGCTTTGCCACAATGGCAGGAAGTGTAAGACTTTGTGACAAACAAACACTTCACAAGAGTCCCTTTGAACGCTTGCGCCAAAAACTATTTACTGCCTTAAGCCTAAGCTGAGTTACTGTGCCGGTGTGTCATATGTGCTGCACTGACCCCGACAGCGGCCGCTTTGACAGGCTGGACGGCAGCAGCAGCAGCAGCAGTCACCTTAGCAGGTGGCTGCTTCTTTGTTGTGACTGCAGGTGGCAGCTCCTTCTCTGGCTCATCACCCTTCAGGGGACACAAGGACAAACTCTATATGCATATGAACAAACTTAAATTGAGCGGTCAGGAGAAGTTTACGTTTTCCAAATGATACCAACCACAGTGAATTTACAGAGATTTCACATTAAAGAATTGAGCTATGAGGGAGATGCTCTCATTTTAGGAAAAACACCAGCGTAGAAATTGCATTAATTTGGCACTCTGGTCAGAATCACTTACCTGGCCAGCTCCTTCCTCTGCAGACTTCTTCTTTTTCTTTTTCTTCTTTTTAGATTTAGCTGCTCCATCAGCAGCGGCCTCTCCTTTGTCCTTCTCATCATCCTCATCATCCAGCTGAAACAACACAACAACAGCTGTCTTTTGCAAGTGGCAAAACCAGTACAGTAAATCATGAAAGAGTTTCGGCACATCAATTATGATAACAAGCTAGGAACAAGCGGTTATGAAAACTGCAGCTGTGGGGCCATCTAGTGGTTGAGCCAAGATAGCGCATAACAGTCTTACAAGAGTTCAGCCAGACTAGTGTTGGACAAAAAAAAATAAAAATAAAAACACAGCCACAAAAGATTTATATGTGCAGTTATCAAATTTTCCTTATACAACACGTTTCTCAGACTAAAGCCAAAGCAACACTTAGTTCTGTGCGGTGCTGTGACATAGCTTAGAGCAGCAGGAGCTCAGGTAACCAGGACATGCATCCTGGGGCTTTCACCCGGCGGAATAATCAATTAGCAGCAGCGTGTTATTTATAAAAAAAAGAAAAAGAAAGAAAGAACAAAAAAAAAAAAGCGGTCGGCAACTTTGTGTTGCCTGAAGCTGGGGAGCACTTACAGCAGCAGCAATCAGCAGATTCACCTTGGCTGTCTCAGGGAGGGACTGAGACGGGGTGAGAGGCGGCTCCACTGTGGGGTCCTCATAGTTGCCCCAGACCTCAGCGGGAGCATTCCAGTCAGAGCTGGGGTCCGCTGAGCCACCGTCTTCACACACACAAAAACCATTACAAATGTACATGTAAAAAAAGGAGTGTAAACCAATAAGTGCAACTTGTTGAGAATAGGAAGTGATATTGTCCTTACTCAGTCCAGACCACTCATCATCCACTTTAGGTTGACTGAGCCAGGGAAGATCCCTCACAGGCTCTGCAGAAATACAGAGACACAGTGCGATTCAGAAAATGCGCCATCTAGTGGCAAGCACCTGCCCAAACCTCGTTCTACCCAACTGCACTACTTGCCTGCTTTCAGTCCAGCTAGAGACACAGCATGCTGTTCAGTAGTGGGCACAGCAGCATCAATCACAGTCCATGACTCTGAAACAAACACATTTCACACACTCTATGATGCAGTGTCTACAGTTTAAATCCTCTTTCGTGGGATGTGATCATTTGGAAGAGGATTACACCATTTCCCCTTTAACTTAGGTTGTTCAATTAAGACTTTAGTTTGATGATGGGTTAGACAAGAAAACAAATACAGAAAGGTGATCTTCTACTGCAATCATGTATCTTGTGTTAAAAATGAAAAAAAATGTATTGCATGCAACAGGCTTAGCTACTGTGCATTAGGATTGAATCCATTTTTAAAGCTGTGGTTGCAGGGCTACAAATTAACTTTAACTGTACCTGGAATGGATCCCCACTACTGGCACAAAGGTTATCATGCATTACCACGCCACCACACCGCGTAAACTCTGAAGGTGCAACAATACCACATTCAAGGTTAAACAACCAGGCCGTAGGTTAGAGTGTCTTACCATCAATGTCCCCACTCCACAGTGAAGCTGCTTCCCGACTGGCTGCCCAGGTACCCTTCTTTGGAGGAGAGGAGTGAGCCGGAGCTTTCACAGGTGCCTCACTCACAGAGTTAGCCACTGGCGCTGCCCGAGTGCTGTAGACTAAAACCAAGAGGAAGACACTCGTCACTGTTGCATCAAAAGACTGGATTTGATATTTAGAACAAACAAATAACGACTTGGGAATCTTTCTAAACTGAAAAAGCATTTCCAGCCATACTAACCTTGAGGTGCAGCAACAGCCTCCACCTTATCTGCCTTCACCTTTGTAGTTTCTAGTGACAGGAAAGGAGGACTTGAGGACAGGATATGCCAAGTGTACTATCAATGCAACCCTTCTAATGACGGGAGCATGTGCATGCACACAAAAACTCAGCAAAGATTCATATCTATCCCCAAACCTTGATAATCTGTCCTTGCCAACCACACAAACTCACAAGGAGACATAAATATCTCCCTTGGTATCACATTAGGGATGTTTTTTAAGTTAGCCTCAGAGAATAAAAACATAGCAAGGTTAAAGCAAATTAATGACAACATAGAGGTAAACCTTCAGAAGCACCTTTCTTCTTCTTCTTCTGGTTCACAGGTGCAGGCACTACAGCGGTCTTTGGCTGCTCTGGCGAAGAGCTCACGGGTGTGTCCCCACCGCCGGGACTGGCCGAGCCGTCGCTAGAGCTCTTGTCCTTCTTGCGCTGCTCACGCTTCTCCTTGTTGCTGACCTTCGTCTCCCACGTGCCTGGTAAGCAACATTGAGGGCAGTCAGTGTAGACATTGGTTGTGAAATACAGAAAACGGCTTCCTTAAAGGATTAGTGGGGCAGCATGGTATGGCTTAGCCAATAATAAACGCAGACGCATGATGGGAATGGGTTGCTGAGAGAAACAGTCTGAAGTTCCGCAGTCGTATTTTACAAACATAAGTCATTTTTGCTGTGTTTTGTTTTTTAAAACATAAAATTAATGAAATAAATCAACAATAAAACAATCACTGGACCAAAACAATAATCTCCATGCTCTGACTTAAAATAGTTTACCTTCTTCTGGTTCTTTGCCATCTGCAGTCTCAGTCTTGGTCTGTTTCACAGCCTGTTTGGCCTTCTTCTTTGCTTTCTTTCCCTAATAAAAGACATTAAAAAAAATATAAAAGGACAGAAAATAAAACACAAGTAGGGTTTTTGTAAAAAATAAAAATATGTGAAAAATATGATTTTAGAATAGAATAGCCCTTATTGTCCTTGTACAGTGTACAACGGGATTAGAATTGCAACTCCCTTGGGTGCCAAAAAGCAAAAAAACATAAAGCAATAGCATTAATAAAAACACAATAAATATATGTACATCTAAACACAATAGCAGCATGAGTCTGTACAGGTGCCAGAGTGATGTGTGTGATGCATTCAAGAACAACTAAGTAAGTTGCACTTAAACACTCAAATTGGTGTCCTTAAGCCAAGTCTATTTATAAGCGAAACTACATCCACGGTCCAAGATTCCCTAGATGGTACAGGTCCTATTTGTAAGTACTATTTCTAACCCTTACTGTACATACAATTACATCCCTGTGCCTCAGCACCTTCAGAATCACTGCTTGTGTTACTTCACGGTGCTGGCAGGCCTAATCCAGGGGCCGTCCTCCAGGATTCGGTTTCATACGCCGGTTATCAAGTGTAACCCGACACAGCCTGCTCATCATATTACATCACTTGCTCCCTGACAGCTAGAAAAACGTGGCGTTTCTCAATTAGTCCTCAGTGGAGAGGTCTCCGGACATTGAATTGGAAATTAAAAGTGACAAACTTCTGACAGGACATAAGCACATCAATAAAACTAAATGAATCGAGTGGTCCGAGGAGCTTTAATAAAGGAGTAGAGCAAATTACCTCGGCATTCTTGTCAGCCTTGACTTCTGATGGAGGCGACTGGTGATGTGGCACTATCTCTTCCGCCGGAATGGCTTCTTCCTGTGGTTCGGCAACAGCTCTGCCATTCGACTGAGCTTTCTGGAAAGAAGTTGAAAATGATTTTACACTACTAGAAAGTGGGGCATTTTCTACTGTATTTCATCAAATGAAAAAAAATAGTCGTAGGCACAGTCAGGTCAACGTGGTCTAGCCGGACCACCTATTTCCCATAGTGAGAGATCCAGCTGTCACTGTGGCGTTAGCTTGACAGCTAGCCTTGCTACATCCCCGCTATTAGGCTGGGAGTGCAGCTAAATTCGCTTCATACACACGCTACATACCTTATCGGCCTTCTTTTTTCTTTTCTTCGGCTCTTCGGACTTGACAGGTTTGGCGACGCCTCGTTTTTCTTCGACGACGTCGTCCGCACCGCTAACAGACTGCCGTTTCTTGAAGACACTACAGCACAGCGAGGCCCACAGGGCGAGCATCAGCAGCAGCCCGGCGCACGCCGCTGAGAGGATCACCCATGGCGGAATAGCCTCGGGCTTCAGTCCCAAATCCACGCCAAACTCCGAGTGTAGCAGCTTCAGGGCCTTGGAGAGCATTTCATTCAAGTGGTCTGTCAGCAGCTTGACCTGCTCGGCGGCCGCGTCCTGCCACTTCTCCATCTGCATTGTCTTTCAAACAGAGCCGATTAGTCACGCTTTGCTTGCCGCTGTTAGCCGGCGAGCTAACACCAAGCCCCTAACACAAGCTCGCAGCGCCAGCTAAAACTAACGGTACGACTTCGACATGACGGAAGACAATAAGTGCATCCCCTCCTCCACCAACATCAGCTAGCTCTTCGCCCGGCTAAATCGCACGTCCGCGGTGACGAGCATCTAACTAGCCACCGAGCTAGGCTGACATCGCTAAATAACGGGCCACCGTAGACTGACCACCACAACGCATCCACACTGTGACCGCGAGTTTAACAGGTTCACCTCATATGGCTCCGTTTTAACCGGAGAAGCGTTGCCTTCAAGGTTACTTGTAAGCCAGCGACCAATCACGTAGCTTCAACACTGACTAGCAGCGTTAGAGGTCTGTCATGGTCATAAACGCTCAGTCAGTGTGATTAAACTAGCAGTTTGCCTACGTGGCAATTATTCATCGTCACAGCAGCTGTTGTGTTTCAATGGCTAATTGAAGAAAATTACTTTCCAATAGCCCCGACCCCGCGACACCAAGTTGTTATACATTCACAGCACTGCACATCAGTAATAAGGGGGACTTATCAGTTTAAGACACAAATGTCGTAAAACTGATAAAGGTATATTTATTTCTTAACGCGGTTGACGGGGTGCTCGAGTTTCAATTTATTCCGACATCACTTGAAGGCAACACAACCGCGCTCAGCGGTCCGAGCTAAATGGGTGGAGCGACGATTTGAACCGCCCTGATTGGCCAAATTATCCTACATCACACGTTTGAAGCTCCAATTCGGCAAAGATCGAACTCTGGAACGAACTCTAAATGTCTTATTGAGACTTTATTTAATAAGATCGGCTTCCCTCCAGCCCTTTGATTAGATAGTATACAACATATATAATCAACCACAATTTAGAATTATTCATTTTCCTCGGAACGACGCTTGCTCAAATTAAAGGAGACCGTACATAAAGAAGGCTGCTTGTATGCAGTGAGTTTTACCTGCCAAACCCAATGTTACCTTCACACATTTAATTCCCTTGACTCTGTGAACACTGCACTGACAAAGACAAGTTATAAAAAATACCCTTGACAACATATTTGCATCCAAGTTTATTTTGAAATTCCCTACTCCCCCTGTACAAGAAAATGAGAAGTTTTCACAAAGGCAGCAGTGAACTGTCAGTGATAGTACTTTTCTAGGGAAGGAAAACTTAATCACAGTGTGTCTTCTTTTCTTCTTTTTAAATATTTCTACTGCTGTCATCTTTGGCTGGGTTTCGGCAGACAGCTTTCTGTCAAACCACATTCCTGGGAAGCAAAGGTTTAAGTCAATAGAGCAGGGTTGTGGGCTTCACTTTCTACAATGCCAATGCAGGAATGTTTTGTACTGTATATCCCATTTTCATTAACACAAAATGAAAAAAAAATAAACAATAAAAATAACAAGCTGTTTGTGTTCACAACACAAACAAATATTACCACCCTGGGGAGATAGCGACAGTATGTCGAATTCCATAAAATTGTATAGACAAAAAATAAATCTACAAAAATGGAGCTAGGTAAATATTACACAACAGTAAACAGGTTTATTTTTTTTCCTTTTTAAACTCTTCCTTTTGGACCTCTAGACAAAACCAAAATTCTTGGTCTTGATGGCTAGAAGGAGTTTCTGTTTGAGTATTTGTTTTGAAGAATAGAGTGGCACGTAGAGACGAGAAATGCAGGTGTTGGCTGTCGGAAGGTGCTGGTCATCCGGGGGCCGGATGGTGATTGACGGCATCGGCTGGAAACCCTCCTCACTGGCTGGCAGGGAAGGGCTGGAGGTCCAGAAATACACCTAACGACAAAAGAAACTAGTGCTCAGGTCTTGCATTTACGTTTATGTTTGTGTTCAACACTTCTTTTTATCTGTGCATTGTAATTTATTTGCTTGAACTGATCATCTTACAATGATACAGACAGGCTGCAATCATTTGTAACGGTGTCTTTGTGCATTAGAGTTACTACAGACGTGGCGTCTGTTTAATTTTTAATCTTACTCGGCAGACCATTCCTCACGGAGAAAGCTGTAATATGAAGCCGAGCCTTGAGGACAACAGCTCATGTAATTAATAGTGGTACTGTGTAACACTGCACTGTCATAAGCCCAAGAACAACTGGTCTTAAAATATAAAACCCATGACAACCAGCTTACCAGATCTTGCCTCTCGGTCATGCTCATCTTCTCCACGATGGACCAAAACCAGCGCTTGAACTGCAACAGCTTGTCCGCATTTTCCCCTGTTGGATCCAATTCGAGTCATTGTTTATCATGTTACAGCCAAAGTGTACAAACTGTGCATCAGTTATGACAGAGTCAATCGTAGCAGGAAAGCAAGAGTCAAAGGTCCGAAACCAAGCAACATACCAGATTCATCATTGAAGGAGGTGAAGCTGATGAGCATCTGGACGTTGACTTCACCGCAGCCGTTGACCAGTAGCCGGAAGTCCTCGGCTGTCAGGTCTTCCAGGGCGTTCTTGGGGAGAACATCCAGCAAACCCTTCCTCATTGCCTAACAAAAGAAAAAGCAGATCAACGTAGAGTGTGAGAATGCTGAACCGCTGTATGGTTAACGTATCACGTTTTTTTGTTTTTAAGGCCAAAAGCAGAATTTGTTTAGTGTTTTACTTACATGGAGAGGCTGCTCAGCCACCACGAGCATCCTGTGCTCAGCATACTTCCTCACATACTCGTACACATTAAGAGGTGTCACCGGCACGTTGACCCCACCGGACAGAAGCTCCACCTGCACCAGGACAAGTAAGGCGTCAGCATTGCATTCTTCATTCAATGTGCATTTTTGGACAATGCAGTGAAATATCAGAATTGATGACTGATTTTGAGGTAATATTAGTCGACACAGTGGCGCCGTGGTTAGCGCTGCCGCCTCACAGCAAGAAGGACCTGGGACCTTTCTGTGTGGAGTTGTCCATAGTTGTGTATGTGAGTGCAAATGGGGGTTTGTCTCTATGTGGCCCTGTGATGAATTGCCGACTTGTCCAGGATGTCATCCTGCCTTCACCCTATGACAGCTGGGATAGGCCCCAGCAGCCCCCCAGTAATGCCAAATATGTACAAAATCCTAGCCAGTAGTAGTTTCCAAGTTAACATTCCTATTTTTCACAGTGGCATTTTCTTACCTGTCCAGCGCCTTCCTCTTTGCAGAGATCAATGGCAAAGGCCAGGTCCATCGCAGCGAACACTGCGTCTGCCTCACCAGCCTGAGAGTGGCGGATGAGCTGCCGCAGGCTCTCATACATGACCGGGTCAAAGAAGGCAAAGTCATGCCAGTTAACCTGCAGGATGGGAGATTGCAGGCACAATCGTTATGTTTGTTCTGAGGGCTTCCATCATTTTTAGCGAGAACCTTATTAGACTAGTTGGGTGATATTCATACCTTTCTGCCAAGCAACACTTTGATGACATGTCTGTTCAATGTAATTGGACAGAGTTCATTCTGAAGCAGACACAGTCCGAGTATCCTGTCAAGACAAACAACAAAAAAAGAACATTTAACTTGCTTCCTTGTGATTTAAGTCAGTTTGACAAAACTAAAAATACTTTTCTGTTGGTAATTGAATGTGTGCGAACCCACGGCCGATGTATTTACCTGCCAATGTTACGGAAGCAGTTGAGTCGAGCCTCCGTGTTCTTCCCGGGCCGAGGGGAATAGAAGCCCCGCTTGCCGGGCTGATAGAAGAGGGGAGCATTGTCATCCGAGTCGTCCGTGTCCTCCAGCTCCATGTCAACCACGCTGCGGGTTGAGCCGTGACGCTTGCGGTTCTCCTGTTGCTGTAATGGTGTAAAAATGGGCAAGTGTGAGAGGTCACGAGCGTTTCAGTTCATTTGCTGCCATTGAAATGAGCATCAAGCCTGGGCGTGTACAAATATGGTGAAAATCAGGTAAAATAGTCGCTTTAAGGTGTCAGCACAGTACTGAAGGAGTACAGGTGATAAGCTTACTTGTGATTTCTCTGGAGTCTCCAGCAGACCAAGGTCCAATATGCTGTCAGCACCGTTCTCCCTGAAGAGACAACACAGGTTTAAGAGAGAATATTTAACAACTATTTCAATTTCTAGTTAAAACTAGTGGTGGCCACTTTGTTTAGCCTCTCTCTCTCTCTCTCTCAACCCCTTTAAGTTGTCGGGTTCATGATGGTTACCTTCCATGTGCGATGAGAAGCTCCATGGCCTCTTCCACCCTGGCTCGCAGAGAATCTTCACTTGCGAGCAGCAACAGTAACTGGGCAGGAGACAGCTCCAGCAACATGCCGGTAATTTTACTGGCAAACGCCTGGGAAGAGAAGCAAAAGGGGCAGTCTAAGTACGCAGTAGGGTAGTCAAAGTCAAAAACATTGTGTTTTTAGGAGGTTAGTCCATTACCGGTTGCATTGCATGGACTCTTGGGTAGAGCCTTTCACCCAGTGCTTGCCTGTGTGCAGGCAGGGGGTCAGGCTCATCGCTGGGGTTTCCCTCAGATGAAGGCCTGAAAGGTCTGGTGTCTATAGACAGCTGTCTCCTTGAATCTCTGCAAAATAAAAACATGTGCATTTGCATTAGTTAAAATAGCGATAAAATCTGCGTTTTGCACCACGTTTTGTGTGACACAATAAATGGAAAACGCGAAACTGGAACCCACCTGTCTCGGTCTCTCCGAGAGCCAGCTCGAAGGCCTCCACTTCTCCTTTCTCTTTCTCGATCTCGGTTCCTCAAGCGCTGCATTAGGTCTGAAGGCAAATTGAAGAAAAACAAATGAGGTCATCATTGGGTGCAAAATAACTCGCTCACCTCTGATGTCAATTAGCTTTGAGTGCAACAAAATACCATCAAGAAATTAAAAAAAAAAAAAAAATCAAAGTTCATTAATTCAGTATAGTTTCTATTGTAATTTCATACTTGAATTGTAATCGTGATGACACGTACTGCTGGCCTGCATGCCCTTGCTGACACTCTGGACACAGTCCAGATTGGGCAGCTTGTCGTTGGAGAGGAGGGCCAGAGCAATGGCGGTGTAGAAACTGCGGGCAACGCCGCTGCCTTCGCCTGGCTCGTCCTTGAAGGTGACCTTGACCCGGTGCACAGCCATGGGGGTGGTTGTGCAGCGCCGGCCAAAGTGTGTGTTGAGCTGACGCATGGTCTGCTGTATTAGCTGGTCGCGGTCCCGATCAACTTCCAGCGCCAGGTCGCGAGACTGCAGGTTCCTCAGCTTCTCCATCTCCCGACGGAACTTGGATTCCTTCACCTCAAAACCGCCCAGCTCAGTGAGAATCTGGGATGAAGGACAAAAAAGAAAAGGAATAGCTCAACATCTTGAGTTAAAGAGAAGGTTTGCCAAGCTTCCTCCAGCTGACACAGAGGAAAAGACCAATTCATTTTGCATTTATACACTACCAGTCAAAACACACCCTATGAATTTAATGTATTTTCTTTCATTCTCAGGACTATTGACATTACAGTTTCTCACTGAAGGCATCAAATATGTATGAACACACATGGAATTATGTAGGAAACAGGAAATGTGTAAAATAACTCAAACACGTTTTATAATTAAATTCTTAAAAATCGCCACCTTTCATAAAAAGCATATTTAGAGTCATTCAACATGTTTTTCTTTGCTGGTGTGTCCAGACTTTTGACTGGTAGTGTATGTACAACAATAAGACGAGGACTTACTGATCCAGGTTCAGCTCCAACATCCTCCATGAAGACGCGACCAAAGAGCTCCAGTGACAGACGCCAGCGGCCCAGGAGCATGTCGTGTGAAATCATCATCCCCATGAAACTACAGTGAGGTCTGGACAAGCAAAGCAGAAGCATTGATACGAGGTAGTGTGGCAAACACACTTTCGTAGCATATTAAAACAAAATGCTTTATTTTTCAGAACCATCTAGCACATATTTCCCTGGAACATGTTCCATCTATCCTAATTTTAAGAAAATTCAACCGAGGCTTGTCCTATCCTGCGAACAATCTGCTGACATTTCCAGCTTACATCTATAAATTGTAGTGAAGTGACATTTGTCAAAATCCAAACCGGTGCGGAGCAGCTTGGTTTGCTACCTGAAAGAAGGCAGTGGGGGCCCGTCGCTCTCGGTGAGGCCGATCTCAGCGAGGAGGCTGCTCTTTAGCTGAGCGGCGAGGTCGTGGGGTGAAGGCCCAGGTTTTGAAGCCTCCAGCTCCTGCTCTGCCAGAGGCTGGCTCCCAGAGCTCCGCTGGCCATTTTCCATACTCATCACGTTTTTCAGGTTCGCAGAGTAAGACATTTTGGTGGGGAGGATCTGTGGTGATGGGAAGGAGGTGGTGGGGTGTTGGGGGGAGGTGGGGGTTCAAAGAGGTTGGTGAGGATTATAAACACATTCAGACAGAACAGTGTGATGAGATAATGGAAAAATGAAAATGAGACACAGAACACAGGCGATGTTCCGATATCCATACATCAAAATACTTGTTCATTTCTTTATCCATTTTTCCAGTTCAATAAAGTCCAACTGAAATCAATGGAGAGGAAATATTGGATTTGCCTTTTGCAAATTGACTTTCAAAAATGCTTTCAAAGCTGTTTCGAGCTTGGCATTGTGATGTTTGGATATCTGAACAAAGCTGCCAGCGTGTTTGTCCAGTCAAGAGGGTGGTATACCTGAGAGGGGGAGGGTAGAGAGGAGCCCATGTTTACCTCCAGGCAGTTCCTGTCCATGCTCGCCTCAGCCAAACCCTTGGTTGCCATGTAAGAAGAGGAGTACAAGCCCTGAGAAGGACGGCCAAACAGATCCTCCTTTCTGGCATTGGGCTGTCAGGAATTATACAAATGCACAACAGGGTCAAATGTATAAAGGAAAACTGAGCAATTAAAAAAACACTTGAGTGACTCAGTGTCTATTCTGACCTGCAAGAGGTGGGGCTGGTCCGCCAGAGGGATGGCTTCAGGCAGGGGAACGTCAAAGGGGTTGGGTGGGATGCAGCCCAGGAAGGTCATGGAATCAGAGCGCCTGAAGAACGGATGATTCTGACCCGTTTCAGCAGGAACAGGGTCCTCGTCCTTGTCCTGCAGGGTTGAACCTGATGCCAAGCAGGAAAAAGTCAACCTTCAGCCTGCATTTTGTGATGGCCAACCAGATATTAGTCATTTATGACATTTTCCCAACTCACTCTGATTAGTGTCCTCGTCATTCTCATGTTCGGAATCTTCATTATCCAAACCTAGCTCCAAAATATCCCGATTTCTACAAATGAAGATAGATTCAAAGAAAACATTAGAAAGACTGATTTAACATAAAGCACACACTTTTAGAATTTGCTTCAATTAACAAAAATGTATCTTTAACAAGATTTCCTCCTTTTCACTTACCTCTTTCTGTCCATCTGTGGGGTGTCCAAGGTGGTCTGCTGGTTCATGGCCTTGATCCAATAGATCAGAGCCTGGAAAACGTAGGCTACGTGTTTGAGCGAGCACACGTCCAGCACGGGAAGAACGTCTGAGTGCTCATCATTGTGTGAGCGCATCAGGGACAAGGCGTAGTTCAAAAAGTCACCCCGTGCAGACATCATGCCTTGGCGAGCTGTCAGTAGGGTGGCTGCTCTCCTGGAACACACGCAGATTGGGACAAAGGATTCAATAATAGAGGACAATGGATGTGGTGCAAACACAGAAAAGCTTTAGAAAGCATATATAACTATGATACAGTAAAAATATATCTTTGCTCTTTGCGTAATCCTAAATTAGTTCTTTCTTTTATGGATTAAAATGCAAACCCTGAGGGTAACCATTCCCAAGATGATATGAACTGCTTGGTTTGACAGAAGTGCAAGCGTATTGTATTTTGACACCTTCTTCCTTCCAAGGAGCGGATGCTGGCCTCCTCCCGAGCATTGATGCGCTCCCTGCGAGCAGAGTGCTGGGAGGCATGCAGTGGGTGACTGGGGTGGCCAGGGTCTCCAGCGGAGGACAGAGCAGAGCCGTAACGCAACTGAGCCTCGGTGGAATCCATGATGGACACCATCCAGTTCCAGGTGGGAATCAGCTTTTCCTCCACGTAGTTCTGTTTTGACGACATAGGAACCAACAACCGTAATGACGCGACGACTTTGTCGAACAACAACAATTGTTCAGACACAAAGTGAGCGCGAGGAGGCAGTGGGGAGTTTAGCTCACCTGCAGGCTGACTGCGTCCTGATAGGTGAGCTTCACGGCAGCGGGGTACTGCGAGTAGACCAGGTGGTTGTACTTGGGGATGAGGCTCATGAGGTCGGAGATCTGCCTGATGACGATGCTGTACGCCCGGGCCAGGCTGCTGGCTGAGGTCAGGTAGCTGCTGGAGTTGCTGGCCTCCAGGGCGGCGGCCGCCGCAGCAGCACTGGAACTGATGGCACTGGAGCGACGCAGATTGGTGGGATCTATGTATATGAGGCCCGTGGAGCTTGCTGGAAAAAAAAAAATTACGTAAAACACTATTGCTGTAGTGCTACCCTGTAATGTTAAGGTGAGCTTCTCAGATGAATGTCCTTATGAATTTGTCAAGGCCTAACACACGAAGCAACACTGACCAGCTGGCGTGGAGGAGCTCGTGGGAGTGCTTCCAGTGGCCCTCTGGCTGGGGGTGTTTCTCACAGCCCACTGCATGGAGCGGGGCGCCTGAGCAGCACTGTTGGCATGGGACGCACTGGTGGTTCTTTCCAGCGGCTCGTCCAACAGGAAGGTCTCCTGGTCGACGTCGTCGCTCTGACTGCTGCTGCTGTCCGAATCGCTCGAGTCGTTGGACTGAGAGTCGTCCTCCGAGAAGAAGGCGGGGACGCTGCTGGCACCTTCAGGGGGAGAGAAGATGGAACACGAAGGTGGAGGAGGGAGGGGGAGAAGCTGATTAGCAGTGATAGACTCTTATTGGCCATGTGCTCTTCCCTATTTGACCTGTGATCTATCCAAGCAAAAGTGCAGTTAGTGAATCACACCACTACAAGACCAAACAGCACTATCATGATGGCAAAAACCAGTCAGACCAGCTGCACTCCTCTCATCGTCCTTGCTGACTACCAATCAGCTAGTTTTTTTCATCTGCCTTACTGTATTTTGATACACAAGCAGTCAGAAAGAACGGCAACACTTTGACAATATCAAATATTCTATGTGGAAATGAAATATCATTATTAGTGAGACAAACTTTAAAATGGACCAGGAGGGACAAATAAAGACCACACCTTTCAGAAAAACTACAAGCTGATTAGTTTGTTATTTAGGTGGGGGGGAAAAAAACAACAATGCTACACAAGTGATGACAAACGTTATTAGTTTTAAATGGCAGACACAAAATGGGTGAAATGTGAGAAAGGGACAAACTGAAGGAACTCTCAGCAGGAAAAAAAAAACTGTGTATGCACTTTGTAAATTCACTCTTGTCCTAGTTCGTGTGTATGCATTAAAGTAAAGAGGTGCTCCTACCAAAAATAGGAAATGCCAAGGACACCCTACTGCCTGTGAATGAAATACACGGGGTTTTCAGCCAGTGACCATTTTGTCTGCTGTATCACTTTACTCTCCAAACACAAATACCCATAATAGAAGAAAATGCTGACTTTGAGGCACTAATGATTTTTTTGAGGACTAAATTGGTTTGCAATTCAAGGAAAATATATATATATGCCACAGTACTGTAATACAGATGTGCAATTATTCTATTCAGGGCCTTACATCAACTTGGAAAAACCACGTTTATGAAGGTCCACGACAGAGGTGACCGCATTTCCAAAGAAAAAATAATAATAGCAAAAAAAGAAGCCGTTTTATGAAACTGATGAGACAGGTTGATGTCGCGGGGGATTTAAACTAAATGTAAAACTAAACAGAAAGACTGAGAACGGCTGTCGGCCAACCTGCTTCAGAGCCAGCGGTGGCGGCTGTGACGACACTCCTGCGGCCGCTGGCGTTATCCTGGTTGCTGTGGTTACTTTCGCTGTCACTCTCCGTTTCAGCTGCAGCGAGCAGATCCAGCTCCATGTCACTTCCTGAGAGGGAGGAGGGAACACAAGGGCCTTCATTCCAAGCCGTCTATGCGTTTGACTCAATGTAGACGGAAAGCCTTTCTGGCCTTGTGCTAACTTTTATGTTATTTAATCTCAATTACGATAATATGATTTGGAGTTTTTGCCATACCGTCCTCATCATGTTCATCGTGTTGTCCTTCTGCCTCAGCGTTTTCCTCTCCCTGCTCCTCCTGGTCGTCGTGGTGGTCTTCCTCACCCGCTACGCCTTCTACAACTTCAACCTAATTAATGACAAACAAGAGATTACTCAAGAATCAAATCATAGAACTCCACTGGGCATATCAATAAATAAGAACAATTGCTTTTTTTTAATTAAGAGTAATTATGAATAAAAATAAATAAATACACAGCACTGGCCAATGTAACTCAAAATGCATTACAGCCCTCAGGTCATTTCTAGTGATATGTCCCACCTCTTCCACATCTGCAGACACAATGTCATCTTGCTCCTCATCTCTTCCTCTGACAGGCTGAGACTGACTGCTGCGCCTCGGCTGAGGGTTCCTGATGATATAAGAGGCAGCTGTCTGACTGGAGCTGGGAAAACAAAACAAGCCCATGAGCCAAATTAATAAACAGCAATATCCAGCCAAGAGGAAAACTATTTTCCAATAAGAAAAAAAAAAAAGAATGACTGAAGAGCCGGTAAAAAACTAACCTGCTTGATTGATCAGGAGAGGGTCTTGGAGGCAGCGGTTCCACGGAGAAGAGCTCCTCGCTGCCCTGCACGGCGTCAATACTGGTGCTGGCCAACGTGAAGGGAGCCGTTGGCCTCGCGATGCCCATTCGCACAGGAACGATCAGCGACTCGGCTACGTTGCACAGCTCCTCCACCGCGTAGGGGAGCAGAGCTTGGAAGACTCGCCGGCACTTTCCGATTGGTTGAGGGATGAAGTTGCTGCGTGAAAAGAGCAAGGAAACAAAGTTTTAGCATGAATGTATACAAATACTCTGGCTCCATGTTAAAAACACTGATGTAGCATGTTCTTACTTTTTCTTCTTGGATGAGGCCATTTCCACACTGAGGATGACAAACACTCGAGCAACAGAACGTAGGAACCTCCTGGTGACTTGGACGGCCTCCTCCCTCCGACCAGGAGTGTACTTGTTCTGCAGCTCTTTCACCAGTGTGCCCAGTAAAGTGTCGATGAACTAAGAAACGATAACAAACTGGAATCAATACTCTCGACTAACAAGTCCAAGTTTCAGTGTTTCTGCATGTTTTCACAATTAAAAGGGGAGAGACTTGTGGTACTCACAGTGATGTCAGGGGCACACTTGACAATGAGGCAGTGGGTGAAACAATCAAGGCGGATGGTGCCACTCTGCTGATTCAAGTAGACCTGCTCTTCAGGCAGAAGGTGGGCAATGCGGCTGCTAGCACTAAGTCTGGAGACAAAACCAGATGATATTTCAGTTGTCTTCAGAATAACTGCTGTTCAGATTGGACTGTTTTGCTTTGGGGTTTATTTTTTAATTGAATTTGCAATTTTACTGCTTTACTTACGGGTCCTTGTTCTCTTGAGAGCCAAACATGATCATAGATTTAAGGGCATTCCAGTCCTGCAGAACTCTTTCCAGGGCAAGCTGAGCAAAGCGCGGAGGTTCGAGGTCATGGTCTGGCATATCAGAATCTGAAGGAGAGCCAAAACAAGATTAATAGCTTAGCCACCAGACGCCACAAAGGAGTTTAGTTTAAAGAATCTCCGGCACAACATGTAAACTCTTTACAGTTGGGGTGAGGGTCAAAGAGGAAAACTGGCCTGATTCTCACCTTCTGAATTGGCCACCTTGCGGTTTCTGTCTTCTCTGATGCGCGGTGGTCTGTACTGACAGTGCTCAACACTCTGCCTGGCAACAGTCTGCACAAGAAACAGCAGTATATGCTCCCCCCTGCAGACGGACAAAAACAGTTGGTTGGAAAAGAAAAACAAATCACATGAACAAATAAAGTCAACTTAGAAGCCAACTGTATTGCAAATACTGTTTTATGATATGTGCAAACATTGATGGCTAGTGCAGAAACGGTGTTCTTACCGGCTGTTAGGCGTGGTGACCAGGTTAGTGGTAGTAAGTAACCTGTACAGCAGATCAAGGCGGGCAGCCTTCTGGCCAGCAATCAGCGTTTTGCACTTGCATTTCTCCCAACAGTCACAGTATGCGGTGGGGGATGTTCTTTTAAGCCTAGTGAACACAACAGAAGGACATTTTAAGATCATTTAGAGAGAATCCCAAAATAATTTCAAACTGGGCTGGTAAGCCTTACAGCTGAGCAAGTGGGTATTTGAATGCATTCAACTTATCAAATTTTATCAGGGTTAGGTATGCATTTTGGAACCTGTAATAAACTTCCATCATCTGGCTGCTCTCCAATGTATTTAACATTACATAATCTACCAGCATTCCTGCTCACTAGCAAATTGAACACAGGAGAAACGATAATGGACTATTTCAGATTAATATAAACAATCTCAGAAGGTGAACTTACTTGCAGTCATGTCCTTTATGACACACCCTTGCACATTCGGTGCAGCAGCAAAGGGACTCAAGTAGACCACATGTGCGACATTCAAAGATATCCTAAATGACAAAGTCGTGGACAAAGTCAGTAAATACCCCAACGCAACATGACAGGTGTCAAGTGTTTGCATCAGTTGTGCTTTGACCAACACCAACAGGCAGCAATGATGGAGAAGGTTCGTCTGTGAACCTTCCAGGGTTTTCTCAAAGAGCTTCACTGTCCCAATTTTTTTCTACAAGGTCTTTCCCAAACAGGAAGTAAAACAAATTCAACATTTTGAGGTAACAGTTCATCTGGCATGTAAGCCAGTTTCACTTAATCACTCTTACTGGTTCTTCCTGATGGACAATTCTAAAGGTGTCTGGTGCCTGCATGCCCTTGATGAGTATGAAAAGTTTTCTGTCAAAACAAACTGCCAGATTCCAATTGTACAGTGAAAACAGCCACCAATGTGTATTACGTAATTAGTGGGAACATTTTATTCCTTCATCTCAAAAAAGCCAACAAGGTAATTTACACTAAATTCAATTTATCCTACTTGTGAATTACTTTGTAACTTCATAACAGCCTTTCTTTTCATCTTTCTTGATAATCAACAACTGTGAGAAGAGTCACGCCAAAGGGTGGTGCAAGATTTTCCCTCGCTTTCAGACATTTTTCCCCTGCGTGGCCGCTGACCTGATTAATGTGCTCAGCTCCAGTCCAAGTGAAACTGCAGGTGTCATTGCAGCAGAGAACGTAGAGCGGCGAGTCGTCTGGATTGGTCCCCGAGGGGCAAATCATTTCCATAAACACTGAATCAGCATCCTCCTTTTCTGCAATGCCTGGGTCTCCCACTGGGCACGGCACATTTCGGGTCACAGAGGGAAAGTAAAAACAGAGAATGACAAGTTACAGTGTGTCTTCTTTGTAAGAAGCAGGGCAGCAAGTCATGAACAGCGTCTAGGATTTACTGAACCACCTAAAACTGTATTAGTCGTCAAAGGGGGCTCCAATAAAAGATACTCTTCTGCACAGAAGTAATACTTTTTTTCTTTGCACAGTCACTGCACATAGGACCTAACATGCGGGTTTGCAATCACTCACAGTTTCAATTTACCAAAAGTATATAAATGACTTATAAACTTACCCTTGGCCATTTTCTGAGCAGCTTCCAGTACAGTAATGGCTGCTGGGTAAGCTCGCCCACTTACTGCCAGCATGAACGGGGTCATTCCTCGGGCATCCCTATTATGGCACAAATGTAAAAGGCAGACAGACAGATTACGACAAGATAAAAGCACCTCCATCCAATGGCATAAAGCCATTCTTAAGAATGAATTATTCAGCTCATAAGAAAAGAGGAATCGTACTTGGCGGAGAGAAGCTCGCGTAGGTGAGGCCTCAGCACAACGCTGTCGCACATCAGCTTCAGGATAAGGTGCGCGTTGGCCTTCCTGTCTTTAGATTCCACGACAGAGGATTCGTTGGAAGGCCCTGCTTGCAAAAGGAGGACAGTTGCACAACGTGTTAATGTTAAGCGCCAACAATCACTGGACGATTCTTTCCTCTCGGTCCTTCATGATGACCTTCCCGTGTACCTGGTATGGTGGAGGTGCTCGGTCCTTGGCTGGTCCCAGTGGAGGCAGTGGTGAGTGACCCCACAGCAGGGGCTAAAATGAAGTCAATGTCACCATCTAGTTGACAACAAATGATACAGTTTAGCAACATTATATAAATTACACAATTACAATGAAAAGGTCTTTAATAAAAAGAAACAATGACAAAGGCCAACAAAAAAAAAAATCACAATCATTAAAATGTCTAAGATTAGTATGGTTGCTGTAACTTTCACTCAGGAAAATATTGGATCAGCCTCACTTCTATTGCCTTCAGTTGCTACCCAGTTTAATATTATGGATACTAGGAACATTTGCTAGTCTCACAACATAGTCACCATATTTCACATATTATTTTAAACTGTGCTTTTAACTGAAAAAAATATATAGTGTTTGCTGCATGGCAGTGCACTCAAACAAGGAAAATGCACGTTGTGTGACACCTATTATGTTGGGAAAACTTATCAGAAATGCCAGTATCAACAATCACCAACAGTTCTAAGGGTAGTACAGGTGGCACTGACCAGGGTCCATTGGTGGGGGGTCAGGGACCCAACTTGGCGGTGCAATGGGTGGCGACACTGGATCCTGGTGGTCACTGGAAGACTGGCCAGACTCGTGCCTCCCGAGGCCTGCTGCTCTCAACGACCTCCTCATCATCTCCCTCAGGCGAAGTCTGAAGGCAGCACAAAATAAAGCATGACGCCACTGACACCGGGGTGAACAATATATCCTTCTCGGGGTGAACAACATGCACTCCAAATACATTTTCCTTTGCATCTGGTACTACCTTATTGCATTTTAGCTTATTTTATTAATGAATGGATTATTGTCATTACCCTCTACTGCTGGAGGAGCCGGTCCTGTTCCCAGAACTGTTGCTCGAAACCACAGAGATAGCATTGGCGATTGCCTCAACGGCAGACAGACGCTCAGCAAATGTGTTTCTCTCAGACCGTTCAGCTTCTGAAATGAAACAACATGATCAGTTTGAATGGGCACTAGTCTGTTCTGAAGGGGACTAATAAAATAAAATGGGCAAACAGACTTAAAAATAGAGAGCTGTACGAGGAAAAAAATGAATCAAAACGTTCTTCTCCACTGATGTGATAAAGGTTCTATTCAACAAGACAATGACCAAAAAAAAATATTGAAACTTTTCTTTAAAAAAAAAATCTAACTGTATGATGTTGGCAGGTCTTTTTCCCCTCATAAATTGTCTGAGACCGAACTTACCTTCTTCCTCTTTGGTCTCCTTGTTACTAACAGGGAAGCAGACTGAGACAGCAGCATGAAGGATGTTGCGGTTTCCATCGCAGCGATGATCTAAAAGTGCTCCAAGGGCTTGGCCGCCCTGATCCAACAGGAAAGCCTGCTCAAGGTTAACAAGGTACTGCCGACAGGCTTCATAGTCACACCGCAGAATGTGCTGCATCAGCGTCTGTTTCTGAAAGGCGCAGGGAAGACGAATTGGGAATCATTTATATCAGAAATGGACAACAATGCTTTTTGCCTTCCGCATGGAAACTAAGCAGAAAGCACAACGTTGAAGTTGGTAGCTGAGAAGTTTTATTTACCTCAACGGCCATAATGATGATAGCAGCTTTCTTTTTAATTGTCGAGTTGGAAGGGAGGTTAGCCAGAGAATGCACACCCATTCCCAGGCTGTTTATAGGTGGCAGGTCCAACCAATCGGGATCTCGAATTCCACCCATACAGTCTTTGGCCATAGGGTAGATTGTGCCATTTCCATCTCTGAGAATGATTGGTGATTCCTGGTAGAAACACAGCAAGAATATTTATGATTTTGGAACCAAAAAACACCCACATTACAAATACGCAGGTTTGGGAGACGATCTCACCTGCCCAGCAGTGAAAATGGCAATGTTGCGCTCACTCTGTCCCAAAAAGGCCAGGTTGCTAGTAGGGAAGTTATTTTCTTGCTCAGCTTTGCCTGTGGCCAGGTCGAAGATACAATACCTGACCCAGTTACCAGTTTTCAGCACTGCATGGACTCCTAAAAGACAGAGTTTTAAAAAGAATTAATAAAAACACACCTCGCCAAAAACAACAACACACAACTACTTCTGTAAATACACTGCAAAACAGACTTAAAATAAAATGAGAAAAAACACCTTTGGAGTCAACATTTACAGCCAGAATCTCCGCCTTTTCTGGAATGCACAGTTTTTTAGGTGTGCGCTGAAAACAATCTGGAACTTTGGGGGTGCCACCAGTTTTGACCACCTGCAGACGCATAAAAGAGACGAATAGTACGTCAAAGCAATATCATGAGGAGAAACACTGCACATGTATCGAAATAAAGAGATTTAGGAAAAATCATTCATGCCTGTACCTGCAGCTCATCTATTCTGAGGAGCCGACAGTCCTGCAGCAGTGACGATGGGTCTGAGTCAGCAGGAGCAGCGGTGCTCTGGCTACTCATACTGCCGGGAAACTTCACAGCCACATACGCACCATCCACTTTAAGAACCTGGAGGAAAACATGACCAAATGATGAGGACATAATATAATAATGACTGAAATTAGAACAGAGACACTAAATGTAAGATTTAAAGTACAGTTTCCAACTCTGGTTAGACAATGGCCATATTTCAGAGGCACTCACCTTTCCCACAGGGACATTTTTAACGTCTTCCACGAACACAACTTCCCTGAGAGACCACTGCTCCTCGTTCACCTTCTCTTCTTCTTTGGGGGCTGGAGTGGAGCGTCTTCGTTCTACAAAGTAGAAAATATTTACCCTTAAGCCACAGAATATGTATTTATTTAAATTGAGCCATACATAAAGTTACAGGTTTCGAAAGAGTAACATTACAGTGCTTATCAATCAGAAAAGTTACACAGGTACAGCTAGAATCAAGAATTGATGCTCCGAGAAGAAAAAGCAGCCAAATAGACCACAGTATATTCGGAGCTGGCTAGAGTCACTCCACACAGAAAAACATCAATGAGAAACATGAAAAAAAAATATGCTGATGAAAGCCTGAACACCATCTGTTTCAAGGGCAAAGGACGAATGAGAGCATAAAGTGGAAAAAATTGGTTGTGTGCCTTGGCACCTGGGACCAAAGTCAAAAGATTATTGCCAGAAAAAAAAAAACTTGAGGTGAAAGGAGAGAAAAGGTAAAAGACAGGCCAACGTACTGTAGGGAAGTGAGGCACTGCTAGCAATGGAGGAGGTATCGCTGCATGTAGATGCTGGGGAGGGAGGAGGACCCATCTCTGTCTTGACCAGCTCCGGCTTGCTTTCCGTCCTACATAGAAAAGACAACACAGTGAAATAGACTTTTTTGATTCATGATATCCCCCACGACTTCAAAATGTACACAAATTGGAGTGGTGTTTTTTTCAACACAGAATGAAACTAACTTGATTTCCTGGGTCTTGGTGGTCTTTTCCATGTTCTTGAGGCTTTCGGGAGAGCGCAGCTGAAACCTGCAACTGTCGTTCATGTTCCAGACTGACTCCAGGAGCACGCCCACTTTGGGGATCCCAGCACTCACAGAGAAGGCCACTGCACCAGCGTGGTAAAGGGGATTACTTCTCAAACACACCTGGAAAGGAAATATTACAACAAAAAAAACACACACACAGACACATTAGCTGCATTTCCATTACCTGCAGAATTGCGCAAAACCTAAATATCGCAATAAAAAAAACTGGTAATGGAAACACCTAAACTTCGAAAAATCAAATATCGCTGAAAGGTTTTGACGCCCTCATGAGGTGGTTTTTCAGACGTATCCATTTAGCGGCATATCGCAAAAGTGTCAAAGAGTGTGTCAAAAATATCAAGGTGAACAAAAGATGAACTTGGCCTAAATCTGCCATATAATGTAATGATGTCTGACCTGTGTTCCCACAGTGATGTTGGGTATCGATGAAATGCCAGCGCTGGACTTTGGCTTTTTGTTCTTCGCTCTGGCCTTTTCAAGCATCTTCTTGCGTTGACTAAAAGGCACGACACCCCTACAGATTGGAGGAAAATTGAGGCGTCAAAAAATGAATTCAATCGTACTTTCAGAAACACAGGTTTCATCATCGGCAAAAATATTAATTAGGGACAGAACGAAAGTTAAAAGCGATTTCCACTCACCACCAGTAGAGGCTGTTCTCCAGCTGAGCACACGTGTAGAGAGCGCAGCACTGCAGTGATACCATACGTTCTCCTTGGAGTTCAGGGAAAGCCTGAGCACTGTGCTCCAGCTTAGAGGCCATAGAGCTCAGGGTGTCATCCACCCAGGTTGCCACCTACACAACACACACAGAACTCAACTTAAAGCGAACAATTCAGTGAATAGATTTGTGTCATGTTGAAATTACAAATGAGCAACTCCACATATTCGATTTCCTGGTCCTGGCACAGTACATTTGATAAAAAAAAACAATGTTTTTTATGTAATTTCTTATTTCTGTTACAAACACAGACACAGACCATAAAACAAATTACCATTTAGTTTCAAAACCACACAAACACAAAATCTTAATTCAACAGTGATTCAAGTTAGAGAACTTACCTTATTGGTCTCTGTCGCTACAGTAGCTCTGATGCTATTGGCGGATAATAAGGTTATCTTTTCATTGGCCAGCCCCAGGAAGGATGCACGTGGATGATGAATGGAAGGATTCTGATGGGACAAAACAAAGGTTAGTTCCATCACGTCTACAGCACATTTGGAACCACAAGTCCTTTTCACAATTCAGTGGGTTCAGTTGGTTATTTGCTTTTTTGAATATTTAAAAAGGTCAAACCTGTGAGTTCCTGTATGGTTCAGGTTCGCTCCACTTCCACTGATACAGTTCACCCTTGGAACTGACGGCAACCAGCTCCGAGAACATGGCTCCAATGCTTACAAACTTAACGCCATCCTAAAAAAGTGAGAGGAAATGACTGAGAATAAATCTACTAATTACATGTACAGTGAGAAACACATGACACGGGCTAACCTGAGATACATTTTCAAGACATATCGAGATAAACAATGGCAAAAGAAACGGCGAGGGGTGCAAGTCATCCAATGGGCGAAATATACCAGTGGCTGTTTGTTCTCCTACCTTGTCGGGCCACCACTGCAGCTCCTCGCCCAGGGAGACGGGGCTCTGCACAGGTATGCTCTTCTTGTCTAGGCTGGGCTCGCCTTCACGGCTGGTGGAACCTCGCTCTGTGTCAAACGAGGCCCCGTCCAGCCACCGGCGCTCGCGTAACCTCAATACAGATTCGCGCTCGCGCAACAGCTCTGAGTCACGCTCTAAAGGGAGAAGGAGAACTGGTATGCAATAAGGTCACACCAGTGGGATAGAAGTAAGCCACTCTCTGGGAAAGACCCGTCAACGACATAGTGTTAAGGCTAGAAAGAGCGATAGATTCTTTATCTTTCTGTAATGCAAATCAAAATTGCAGGGCTGAGGATTGAGTGGCCGTCTAAAATAACCGAGGTGGTGAAACCAGGTGTGTGAGTCCATTTGCACGCTCATCTGTCAAAATGCAAGGTAAAAGAGGAAGTGGATAGGAAGAGTGCATGCATATGGCTAAAGTGGGCGAGGTGGACACCAGAGGAGAGTGCATTAAAAGGGTCCCTGCTCAAGACAGGAGGGCCTATCGGGCCTTTCTCAGAGAGCTGACAGCATGTACGACAACCATGCACACCAAACATGTATTGCCTTGAACACCAAACACCTAAAGCACAATTAAATTGAAACAGACTTTAGAGAGGGTACGTCTGGGCAGGAAAATAAAACGTCTTTCATTCGCGTGAATCAATTTCTGCCGCTTAATTTTGTGATCTTAGTGAAACCAAAATGCAGCAAAGAAGAAAATGTTTTCACCCCCACAAGAAAAAAACAACTAAACCTGAACAACTTTGTTTGAAAAACAAAAAATGCTTTTATGTGACCAGTCTTGAATTGTTTTGAGCCACTGCCAATGAAACTGATCTGAGAAAGAAAAAGTATAGAATCCATGTATCTTAAAAAAAAAAAAAAAAAAAAAAGTATAGGAGCACCATCCCCACAAACAGAAGCCATCACCAGTGTTGTCACCAAAGCCTGGCCGACACCCCGCCACTCCATTGCAAGTCAAAGGGGAAGTACCTCTAGAGGATCCAAGGCGAGACAGTGAAGAGCGTCTAAAAGAGGGGTAGCCAAAGTAGCTGATGTCCTCGGAGAACATGGCGTCGGCATCGATGATCACGCTGGGGTGAGCTGAATGAATATCAGCATCCAACAGGGACATCAGGTCCTCTGCAAAGGAAGAAGACACTGAGGGATGGAACATTTAGGACAATTTAGGACAAAGTGCTTTTTTTCATTTGCAAAATCTTGTCAAGATTGTCGGTGCTACTTTAAGAAGAAGAAGTTTTTTTGAAGAGCGACCGATTATTATTTTGCGTTTCCTTTGAACAAACCTCCAGGTAGGTAGGACTCGCTGGCCGTGTCGTCTCCGTCGTCTCCGTCTTCATCGTCCCGGCTCAGCAGGTTGTTGACGGCCAGGTTCACGTCCAAGTTGGTCCTCTGGAGTTCCCGAATGATGACGCTTCTGGACTTCCCCTGGAGGACGACCTGGGCCTGGGGGAGACAGAGAAGGAGCAGACAATTGGTGTATTGGTGTTAAACTGTTTGCAGAGAAACTTGATTAGGACTGTTTGGGTTTTGTTTTGTTTTTTTAAATTGACAATTTTTGAGTTTTTCCTCACCTGAGTAATCAGCTCCTCAGGGATGACGGACGCTGGTATGACCGGCTGAGGCTGACTGCCCAGGAGACCGGAGCCACGGTCCCTCCCCGTGCGGATCACCCGGGTCTGACGGCGAGAGTCGCGAGCCGCCGTCGATGACCTCCCGGACGTGCCTCCTCCGCCGCCTCCACTGCCTCCTCCGCCTCCGCCGCTGCCGCTTCCTGCTCCGCCGCCCCCTGCTCCCCCTCCGCTTCCGCCTCCTCCGTTGCCTCCGTTCACACCGGAGCTCCAACGACTCCTGTTGCATACAGCGCAGAGCCATGATCAGGAACGATTGCATTCGCTGTCTTGACAGACCTAGCAGGTAGACGTCTGGCTATGGAGTACAATGACCATTTCACAAACAATTGCCTTGCTGTTAGGTATAGAGGTTGTGGTATACTGAATTTCCAAGTCAGAGACTAGAACAAGCATATTTTGAAGAAACACAAGCACAAAGAAAACACTTCTAAACACAAATAAATAAATGAAGCAGCCCATTTGTGTGGCCATTAGTGCTGATTTGAAGTCCGCTATTTCAATGACACATTTATCCAAGACTTTTTAGAGCAGCCAAAAAGGTTTTAAAAGCTTGGAGGGCGCAGACTCCAAAAAAACCACTGCAGCATCACCGCTGCGGTCGGAGCGCTGAGCTTTTTGCAGGATCGTTCGTCTCTGTCAACCCTGCCAGGACTTACCCAAGGGTGTTGCCTGCCAGTCTGCCAAGTGTGTCAGAGCCAGACAGGAACCAGGGCGGATCACTAGTCCTGCCTGGCCTGGAGCTCCTTCCTGTCCCTGAACCACTGCTCAACTTTGAACTGGAAACAAAAGACGGGAGATCAGTTACAAACCTACAGTTGTCCCACACAGGACCAAAAATGAAATAAAAATAAAAACCATTCTTCTTTATTACCTGGGTAAACAGAAACTACATTTTCCCCAGGTATTACGATAGATTATACCATTTGGTTCAGAATTCGTTAGAAGTCTAAAATCAGGTTGTTAAAATGGGAGAGGGCAATTTGGAAACCAGCATGGCAACACCCTTGGGAATCAGAATTGGCTGCAACTCATTCCTCCTTCAAGACTTTCCTTTTTTAAAACATTATTGGGGTCTTGTGGTTGCGGCTGCTTGCTCCTACTTCCATATATACTTTAAAACAAATCCAAAATAAATTGAACCAACAATAATTTATATAGGTATTATTAAGAAATGTACTTAAAAAGTACGTTGTGGTGGCAGATGTAGTGAACATCTCGCAGATGACTCGTTAAAAGAACAAGGCAACAATGAGCAGAGAATTTCCAAGAATACAAAGTTAGGAATAGACAGCAATAAAACAGAGGAAAGGGTCCTGAAATTCAGATACAATCAACACATTTACAAAAAAAGTCAACAAGTTGACATAATTCACCTAACCTTTTTAACTTTGGAAAAAAATAGATAAGCAGATGCAAACAAAGCCTTTAATCCAAGAAGCTGGACTGAACAACCATTAAAAGGTCAATCTAACCTTTTAAACACTATTTGCATATTTTTGCAAGTTAATGACATTAAACAAAAACCTTCATAAGTTGAAGGTTCGGTGCAGGGGAGGAGAAAGTCAGCCACTAAGCAGCATCATTCACATGCATATATTAACTAGAGAAGCTGCTGGAAACTCCTGCGCTGGCAGAAAATCTGTTTATCTATGACAAAGCTGTGCACTCAGGAAAAATAAAATTGCATGGAAAGAGTGTTTTTGATTAATGAACGTGCCAGCAAGTGTTAGAATGCCTATTATCCCTTATAGGACAACGTTTAGAGAAAAGAAGCTTTAGATTTTACTGTTGAACGTTGCCCAGCAGCTGAAATGGAACCACGTCTGAAGACTTTACACACAGCCAAGAAACAGCCGACTCAAAGCAACCGTCATCAGTTAGTCTGAGCATGCTCGAAGCATGCTTAGCTGAATAGCTCGGCCAGCAATCCCTTTTCCACCTCGCGCCAAATCTCAAACAGTTTCCGAGACAGATCCCATCACAGAGGAGTCTCTCACCCGTCACTGCCATCCGGTTTGCTGAGCTCCAGGCGATCAGGCTGGACGGCGAAGCTGATTCGACACACACGTCCATCCTACAGAATGATGAAAGAAAAAAATAATTTTAAATGTCACCCACTTGGCAAATGACATTTTCCAATACCCTGCAAATGGGCTGTGTGTGTTATTACAGCATTTGGTCAACACTTAGCCTTTCATTACAGAGTATGTTTGTCAAATAGTGCTATTATTCATCTCAGCAAAGTCATGTTGTCAGCATGTCGCACTCTGTGTCATTGGATTGGACGTTTGGATTAATACCCTACTGTGTGATGTGACATTTAGGAAGAACTGCAAAAGAGAGCGCTGCGATCACATCTGACAGTGATCCAGCAGCTTGGGTGCCCTGTTTAACATGGATTATCTTCATTTGGAGCCGGCACCTGTTTTCCAAACACAACCAATCTCACCCATCCAGTTTAAACCCAGTTTAACACAACCAGATAGACAGTAAATTTGTTAGCTTTTGAATCAACGTCCCCTACTTGGAGTGAAATATTCCGATAGCTGGCAAATAAAAAAAAAAATGAACATGACTGATTCATACTGTCAAGTTAAATAGAATTACCTCCAGCAGAAATCCAGCATGGTTCGGACCAACAACACATTGTTTTAGGGTGGCCTGCTCCAGCAGACTAAGATGTGGATGGCTGAATTAGAGGGAAAGAAAATACAAAATATATTTTGATAAACAAACCCCCCCCCCATAAAAATTTTTTTTTTTTTCAAATAACTAAATAATGCAAAGGCATAATGAATAAAAGAGATAACACAAACAAACCTGTTGAAGCTGTATTTGTTGAGTTTTTCTGAGACTTCGCGTAGCCTAGAAAGAAATGAAGAATGATCAATGTCCAAAAACAATTTTATTATTCTTAAATCAATTTATCTCAGGGAGGTTATAGGAATTTGGTTAAAGAATCTGCTAAATCTGCTTTGTGACTTTCATCAAGTCAGGCACAGATGTACAACGCATTCATCGACAGCCTTTGTGAGACATCCAGGAAAGATTAAACACATCAGATGTAGGTCCCATTCAGTAATTTCAGAGCTTTTCAGCTACAAAAAACAAAAGGTGGATGAGCAGCTGAGGTAAAGATTTCCAAAACGCCGACACAGGTTTTGACACAAGTTACTGTGCATCCTTATAATTCATATTTGGGCAGAACTGCTGTTTTACGTCTGACCCCTTTCTTTAACTGCTGTGCTGAAAGTTAAAATATGCAAATTCAAAGTTTAGGGCAAGGAGAATGTTTTTAAAACTAACAACAGATTGATTCTAAAATATTTCAAATATCAGTTACAACACTGTATTACGAGAACAACTGTCAAATAACACAGATGCAAATACACAGCAAGCATCTCTGGCTCCAATGCAGCAGGCAAAATTTTCTCCAGATGATGACGGGGTTTAAATCTATGTGACGGTCAGGTCACTGTTGGGGAAAATGGCCATGCTGTGAAGTTGGGTAGCAAACTGGTCAGTAATTTTTTACTGGGACCACCGACTACATATTATGTCACTCGGTTTTGTGTGTCGGGTGGATCCAGAATCTTCCGTCTCCATGTTTAACAGCCTTCCTGACAACAGCCTGCCAGGATGCCAAATAGAGAACAAGGATGTGACCATGTGTCTTGAAACCGAAAAGGTGCAGTCCATGTTGTTTCACCTCCGCAATACAAATAGCATGTTTTTTCTTGTTGTTTTTATTTGTTTGGTTTTCGTTTAAAAAAAAAAAAAAAAACTATATGTATATTTATTTAGACTTGGCTCAAAGCAGTCTAATGCTAACTGCAGACCACAATGCAATTCTGCAACTATAGTACAACATCTTTGACTACAATATAAAAAGACCATTTATAAGGCTATACAGTATATATGGTCATTCTACTCTGGTATTATATCCTATATTATTGATATAGCCAGTAAGCAAAGAAAAGAAATCTTTCAATTTGTAATAACAACCAATTTAACTTCAACTTTGCATTTGCCCAAGAGCTCACAGAGCTGGGCCCTGTGAGTGAATAATTTCTATTACACAGAGGTTTTGGTTGAATTTCAGGTTGGAACTTTGATGCATTACCCTTGACTCAGTAGATCAGATTTCTGTTATTGCTCAACTGAGAGAGGGAAAAACAGGAGAATAAAAGTGAAACAGCCTTAGTGAAGCTAAACCACAGGACCCTATTACGAGATTGTGTCAGCATATCATAAGCAAGAACGTAAGAATGCACAAAACAGCGACTCAACTTACAAGAGAGAACAGACCAGACAACGTATTGCAAAACTAGACAGGTACATATATTTGTAGCCATGCTATTCTTGTGCTTGAAAGCAGGGCTTGTGTGAAATGGCAGCGCAGCTGTGTTGCATGTCTTCCCTTTATTATTTAAACTAGGCACAAATAAACAATCTTAACATTGCATTTATGATTGTAGATCATAAAAACAGCATGAAGAGGGGTCTCTGAGGAGCCAAGAGAACAAGTGCAGGGCAAGTGTCTTGACATAACTCTGGCTCAAAGTGTAAGTAAAGCTAAAGGCTTATATTACTCAGATGCAGTTGCTGATTGGCCGTTAAAGCAGATGACATTCCAACTGTTTTTAACCCCACCGCGGGTGACTCGACCTGCCGAAGTAAAAGCTATACTTGAATCAAGCCGTTTTCACTGCTGATGTATATTTTCTATTCTGTTCTAAATACTGAAGCTGCATTAAAAAGAGAATAGAACACATTTGATGACGACGGTGCAGGACACACGATACCAAGAGAGCAAATGCCATCAGAATGCATTAGATACATAATGTACAATTGTATTTTTCCCTCTCACATGTGGGTCACATTCTTTGAATTAAGGTAGTTTACATCATAGATTACAGGATTTGTTTTGTTAGGGTGAGTGCAGGTTTTATAGTGCCTTCTAGAATTACTCAATCATCCATTAAAAAAAAATACGAAACACTTGTCAGCATACATGTTAATTTCACTATTAAAACCGATAAAAATACAACACTAAAAATCCAGAGGTAATCAAGAATGACAAGTTTTCTCATCAATCTTCTCCATTAGCTTGTTTCACACCGAAAACACAGTTCATTTGACAATCATGAGTGTTCTGTTCTGTGCGTCAGCATGGTACAATTCCTCGACCCTGGCAAAGTTAAGGGAGGTGGTGGACCCAACCTGGACATGACTTAATATGGGAACCATTGAAGCAAAACACGACCATGTGCGGTCAATAAACATTGTCATGTGTGACGGCTGACTATTAATGAAACAAATGAAAAAAAAAAAACCCAACCGAGTCATTGAAGTTATAACCATGTTTTAAGTGGGTGTCAACCGTGCCACCGCTAGAAAAAGCAAATGTCAAGAGAAGCGTGTGCAGTATTTCAACGTGATTATGTGTGTAGGGAAAGTGACCGTGATTATGCACACTTGGAATTGTGGTACGAGTGCAGGCCAGGAGTAAGGAGTGGGTCGGCTAAGAAAAACTGCCCTTAGTGCGAGTTCGCCCTAATTTAATAATCTGTCTATGCTCGTAGTAAGACAAACAGAAAAAAAGTGGGCAGGTATACTTCCACACTGCAAGCATGAACCTTATGTCTCCTTTACTGTGATAAATTGGAGGTTTTCACAGTATAAAACCTGCTCACACCAAACAATCACAAAGATTTAAGGTTTTCCATACTTTCTTCACAAAAAAAACTAAAGTAGTATCATACTGTACTGTGAAAAAAGGTATGTATTAATAGTTTAGCAACTCCTTTGGGGTGTTTTCTATAGGGGGTCACCAGTGAATTGATTTGCATGTTTAGTTTAGCATAGGATTTTACATTGGACACCAGTCCTGACGTAACCCTTGCAATTATGTGGGCTTGAGGATCGGTGTAAAGAGGAGACTCAAAGAGGGTCCTCTTGAGACTGCATTTTTGGTGAGGTTCCCGGGTTCAATCGCGAACCCCTATTATTAGTTCCCCTCCAGTTTGTTCAGACGTCTCGAGTATTTAACTCTCAACACAGGTTTGATACCTCCTTGAAGCTGGGATCGAACCGGAGACCTATAGTCTAAAGGCAGACAGGCAACAATTGTACTTACTTTAATTTTGCTCCGAAATAAGTGAGCAATTGTTTCTTTCCTTCCTACGGACGGTAACCACAATGTTAGCCCGAGTCAACACTGAATTTATTCCAAAAGAGAAGTGACACCGAAAAACCTCCTAATGACACAGAACTGCAGGATAAATCTTTACAATTGCTTCAACCACAAAAAGGTTCAATACCTACAAAGCGGTATTTTTTACACAAACTCTCCTGGACTCGGAGAGCTTATTTTAGGTTTATTTCAAAAGCAAAGCTAATAAACATTTTTGTTGGGAAATGCACTCGTACAGTGGTAAACAAACTTATCTGGGGGAGGAAATGTGACCTGATGTTGATGCCATACACAGGCTTCCAACAGGCAACGCTTGACTATGTTCTCTGAAATTTCAGACAGAACCACTTATCTTCTTTAACAACTGCGAGTTCCTTCATATGAAACAGAGAGGAGTGGGGCCTCCCACCAGCACATGGTGAGCAGAGCATGACACGGCATGCCTTGGGATGAAAACGCCATGACCTTTTTACAGAGCTAATGGTCCACACCACAGTGATGTTCAAGGGGTTTTTAAAATAGGACTCATAACCACCAGTAAGGTTCAATTTGGTCCTCAGCAGTTTGTAGTACACTAGCTTGGAAAAGACATCTGGACACAGCCTACATTCAACATTAAGTCTCAACTCACAAGGTCATTCTAAAAACAATTCTAGACCTCTTTGAATGAAAATAGAACAGCTCATTAATCAGTTCAGTCTCGATGGGTCGTACAAATAGGTATAACATTAACCACACATTCTGCCAGAAATACATTTTGTAGAGAATTTCCAGGTTCCTTCCTGCTGATGTGGAGGTCGCAATGAGTGAAACCATCTCTGCCAGAAGCTCGATAATGATAGTCAATAGCTTTAGTATTTTAGAGAAAATGTTGCAGTTGAAGGAACTGGGTCATTACTGTGGACACTTTGCTTTCATCACGACGTAACGTCAACGCAAAATACATTTGACATCATGTGAACAATATGGATATAACATGTAGAATTAGCCATTGTTAAAACACACGACAAAAGCAACGCCTTTCTCCACTTATCAGCGCAGAAAACAGGATTAGTGTTTGCAATGATGCTAACCGCGTTTCATTGCATAGTTCAGATATTTATCGGCATGCGCAACGCTTAAATGCCAAAACTGGGTGGGTATTGTGGTAATGACAGCCTTCGAATGGTGTCATTCAGTAATCGAAATACTCTGACACGAAGGATGATAAAAACAAACATTTGGCTTTGTCCCGAGCGTGGTATCAAATACGCTTACTAGCATTAGCAGCTAGCTACTAGTTAGCTCACGTTAGCTACTTCATTGATCGTGATTAACAACGACACAACCGCAAAACAAGAGCACACACTAAGTCTATTGCATGGGAAGTCGGATTATAGACATTATCTCGTGTATTCTCGAATTTGTTGCGTTTTATGACCCAATTTCCCTCCCTTTTCCCCATCCCCCAATCCGCATTGTCTATCTCAACTTTGACTATGAGCCAATCCTTCCAGAGAAGCAGGGAAACAGCCCGTGAGCGGTAGCTTTTCGGGCTAACGGGTTAGCATCATTTAGCACTGAACGTACTGTGTTTAGGTAGCAGCAAGCTAACGAGGATTGTTTAAGATGCCGGGCCTCGCTTCAACCCTGGGGGGTCACTTAAATAATATTAAACCGAAAACACACGTATGACAATATCAAATCCGTCTGTAAATACAGCCCAAAATGAACCATAACGCGCACCATACATGCGTTAGATTTAAATTATACTTTTCAACACGGCCTCAATAAAATACCTGTCATTGAGCTGATCCTCGGTCCCGGGCAACGGGTGAACCACGAAGTGTATAGATGTCATGGGGCCAATCCGGAATCACACGGAGGCGTGTGAAAGGTGTGGAAATTGTTCTTCTTCGATTGTGGTGTATTTGTGGATTCATACGAGTCGTTTAACGACGAAAAACCTTCGAGTTTAGATCCCAGCCTCCTCACCCACATGCCGCCATCTTAACTCTAGCAAGCTTCTTCTCTCTCAGTGTGTGTGTGTGTGTGTGTGTGTGTGTGTGTGTGTGTGTGTGTGTGTGTGTGTGTGTGTGTTGAGTAGCGCACATGCAAGCGCTCCGCTGGTTGGAGCCCGAGCACAAACAGGAAATGTGTTAAATTGAACGGGATTGGCCTCGAGAAGAAAGACAGGAAGACCGTAATCAAATTACTACACTTTCACACTCCTGAAGTCTTTGTTCTCCCGCAAGTCCTGCGACTGGACCTTTGTCGAAGACCTTTTTAAAAGCGCCCGCAGTTCCGTGTCATGTTCGTTAGTTAGTGTCCTTACAGCGGCGGTGCAGCGTTGCCCGCTGCCTCTGAAAGCCAAGGGGAATGACAGCAAGAACAAACGCAGCTTCTTTTATGAAGAGCAAAGAAGATATCATGGTCTTTATTGTCATTCCAACAGCGGAATTAATTCAGTAGTCTAATAATGATGGAAAAACAAAGAAAACAATTCAACACGATTTGCATCAATAGGAGAAAAGAAATACTGAAATAATGAGATCTCTAAATCATTAGTGTGACATTGTCACATGTAACATTTAACTTTTAAAAAAAATCGAAAAATTCTATATTCTAAAGTTAGAATGACCTTGTTTATCTGATACATAATACATAATGTGGTCCACAAAGGAACCATCACATGAATTTCAGTTTGTTTTTGCTCATCTACAGACATGGAAGTAACATATTGACCAGGATACTGATTTGAATTCACTTAGTTCTGTAATTATCCATTGAACAACTAAACAACAGTTTACAGCCAGAACACCTTCACCTTATTGTTTCTCCACTCTTACACTCACTCTCTAAAAAGTTTGGGGATTGATTAGGTGAGGAAAATCGTGTGGGCCCTTCATGTGATGCTGCATATTCCAATTTGAAATGCCACCAACATGGACTTGAGCCTTCGGGTGTCAAGACACGGATCTGTTATTCTGTACTCTATCCAGTGGACAGCTGAGTCTCCGCATCAAAATCCCCAACATCGACTGAACCTTCCAGAATCTGGAAGTTGATCGAAGATTCAGTTGTACAGGCAAGGGCTGCTCCCATTAATTTACACATTGATAAACAAAGGAGGCAAGAGGGAAATAATGTAGGTTCCAGTTAAGTACTGTGGCCTGGAGGGAGAGTGACTTGGTGGATGGTACAGGACAGAAAGGAAGTCACATGAATCTAGCACAGATGAAGGATGATACTATTCCCACAAAACTATTGGCTATAGACTATTACATTAAAGCTTAGAGTGAGCTTTTCTATTTCATCATTACGCATCTGACAAATTGTCACCAAATATGCCTGGCTTAACATAAATAAGTAAATCAATTGCCTAGTTTTTTTTGTTTTGTTTTGTTTTATTTGTATGCATGTTTGCTTGACTGGATGACTTTTTACTCAGCATTCTTGCAGATGTTAGTGGCATTATTATTATTTGTGCATGTTTTTAAATCGTGTTTAAATTCAATTAAAAATGTGCATATTAATTCACATTTAACCGTTTTTATTTTAAACCACAAAATCACATCATGTACTTTGTCATTTACTGTGCTTGAGTTTAGTTTTTGTTAGTTTCCAATGTGCACTTATACCAACCACAGCACACGAGCAAATGTGTTGACGTTTTACACCAGCAGATGGCAGTGTTTACCTTGAACAGCAATGTGAGTGCATCTCTGTCCTGTATTGCTTTACTATGTGATAAGTCACTTTATAGTTTGATGAGTACAAAATTGTCAAATTATAAAACAAAAACCTGAAAGCCCACCAACTCCAGCTAATTTGCAAAGAATGACCTGTTTTAGGGAAATCAAAGAACTTAATTTATATCATCCTGCTTTTAAAAAGTATTTTATGTTTACCGCCTCAATTTAACAACATTTTGCTTTGTTGCATTTCTTCATCCACTGTTACTCTGCGTGCACTACAAAGGTTGGTAAGGTTTGTTACGATGACTTACTGCAAAAACAACCTTCAGCCTTTTTTAAGGCTTACGTCAAACAAAATCTGCTATTTATAGGTCTTGGGCATTAGGTTATCGCATGGCCTCTGGTCAAGTTAAATATGGGAACAGAGCAGGAAAATGCACTGTCATTAGAGCAAGACTGGTAAGAAAAGTGACTCCAGTGTACAATAATAATAATAATAATAATAATAATAATAATAATAATAATAATAATAAACCCTAAAATAATAATATAATAATAATATAAGAAGATGGATGGAATAATAATAATAAGAATAATGGAATAATAATAATAATAATAATAATAATAATAATAATAATAATAATAATAATAATAATAATAATAAATGTTGACATATTTTAAATATTTTCACTCATTTGTAAACAAGTCCCAAAAAGATGCAAAACCAGATCTCAAACTGGCCGAGGATATGCAAACTTCTTTATACACAGTATCCCTGAAGTATTCTAATCAGTAGTTGAAGGGATACTTTGAAATAAATCCTCTTGGTAGTTTATCTTTTCTGAACCATGGTCACACTGGCCATAAGAGAGTCCATGTACCAAGCAATAAGTTACTCAAACCCTTTTCTCTCACCAGCCACTCAAATCCACCACAGGCTTAAAGGCAGTCATACTGGCCAACATGACCACTTTTTCTGCTTTATCATTGGAGACAGTAGACAAAAGTATGTCACTTTTAGCAATAACACATTTGAAATGTATACATTTATTTTTCAACTTTGGATTACAAATGTAGTTCCACACACATAGCGTTTGTTGCGAATGCATGAGAAAGTATATTCTCTCGTCTATCCATTTTCTATAACCGCTTTCTCCTGCACTCCGGGTCGCGGGAGTTTGCTGGAGCCTATCCCAGCTGTCTGCTTGAGATAGTGTTCTGCAAAAATCTATTTGACCATTGCACAATTGCACAAAGATTTAGTAAAATTCTCCTAAAAACAGCCTGTTGCAGTGCCAAAGAATCTGGGTCTTTATTACGCCATCTCTGTAAAAGGAGGGCACAAAGTTATTTTGCTAACTTGACATAAATCCTGGTAATCCTCTTAAAAATGGTTGGATGACCACAATCATGGTGTCACTTAATTTACCAAATTGTTCATAACATTTTAAACTACATTGATACAATATGAAACATTAAACATGTTCCAAAGGCACTTAATTGATATTGTATAACAACAATAACCCAATAATAAAACAGTGAATATAAACTTTTATTTTGATGGATTATAATAACATTTAAACCTGTCAAGAGAGGCTGCAAAAAATGCTGAACGATTTTAAACAGGTATAGAAAGAAAACCCCTCCTAATTCCTGGATACTTCTGAGGAACTTTCAGCAGTGCCAGACTATGATGGCATGTGTATTTCTCCATTGTGTGTATCCACAGTTGGTCTTTTGTTCGGGCTCTCTGTGCCATGCAGGGCGGTCTAGACGGCTGACACTTACCTAATCCACATGGGTAGCGTGAGGCCATCTTCCCGGTGGATGACCTCTGTGCCCCACAAATGACAGGAAGCCTTCTAGGCGTGTAAGCCTTGCAACCACTGCTGCCAGGGTTTTCATCCAAACAGTTCTGATAATTCTGATGTCTAGTTATGCGAAAAGTGATTTTCAGGAGTTTGTTGCGTTGACTTGATACATTTACTGATTTGAAAACAATTCATATAGTTTCATTGGTTTCAATATTGGATTCACTGGCAAGGTCTGCAATCTGGATAGATAGATAGATAGATAGATAGATAGATAGATAGATAGATAGATAGATAGATAGAACACAAATGTACGGTAGAAGTAGAAGTATATTGTTTTCAGAAACATATTTATTGGTGTGGCTGTATTGCATAGTTTTAAATACAATCCATTTCATTTGTTAAATACAAGGTTTGACCATGCATTTCATGCATGGTTTCACGTTCTCACATAAATGCAGCAAGGTTGTCTTGCAGATACAATAAAAAATATATTTAAAAAAAAAAAAAATGCGTGCGTGCGTGCGCGTGCGTGTGATAAAAACCATCTTTAGAACATATCAGAATATTATGTTCAAAACATCAACAACGCCAGTAGCAATGTTGATACGTTTCTATTTAATGAGTTGAGGCTGCGAATCAAATTCGAGAAGAATTCGGGGGGGTTGGGTGACAGTGAAGTGCGCAGGAATGCTACTCTCACACGCCCCTGCTGTTGTGTACCACACCGCTTGCACGTCGCCGTCAGTCCCCGATCACGCGGCGCTTCCCTTATCTATTGGTCAGCGTCTCACACACCTTTGGTTGCCATTGGCGGGGCTCCTGACCACGCCCATCGTCTCCCCACCGCGTTTGAAACGATGAACGTGAATAAGGCGGAGGAGAGAAGTTAGTAACCACCAGTGTTTGGCTGCATGTCTCACACTCAAGACAAGAAGCAGTTGGCAATTAAAGATTCTGACGACTTCACGCCGACGTACAAACACTGTGAGTAGACCATTTCAGAAGAATGTAACTTTATTTAAAATGAATCTGTCCCAGATGAAATATTGACTTTTGAAATTGACTAAGTTATCTAACTTAACTTAAATTATCTGAGACGTTTTTGGATGTTGTCATACTCTCCATTTAGTAGTACCGTTGTTAAAGAAAAAATCCATGTCCCTGAGTATTCTTGTCCAAAGCAAAGTTGACCATTACATATGTAGGTCATAGTTCAAGCTTCTGCAGGGATGGTTGTTGAGTAGGCCAGCTAATGTTGGGTGTGTGTGTGCGTGCGCGAGCAGTGAGCGCGCCCTGAGCCCTAGCCCGCACTGTGCAGGTCAGGAGGGGCCTATTAGTGTTGTGTGACTGTTTGTGTAAGCAGTACAGTTGGTGCTCTTGTCCCCCAAGGAAATTGGGTGAAAGGCCACAGTGCTGAAGAGCAATCCTGAGTATCATTGCGTCATTTGCTTCTTGTCACATGTAAATTTAAGTAATAACATTTTTTTTTTTAACTTGTATACACACACAAACACACAGATATATGTATAAGATGATTTTTTATTTTTTTTATTATTATTTTTTAAATATTTCTTCTCTTCTCCCAGAATTGCAGTATGGAAGCTGAGGAGCATTTCTCAGGAATCCAGGGGAAAATCCAGTCAACGTCTTTGGCTGCTGGTGACATCGAGGCTGCAGAGGCTCTGATGTCCATGACTAAGCACCGCATAACCCTGACTGATAGGTTCAGACCCTTGACCCCATCGTCCGAAGGCTCAGAACACTGCTGTGCCCCGCTTGGGTCTGCTGGTCTACGAGATTCCTCTTTAGTAAGTGTTTAAAATGTGCTATTTAACACTTAGGATTCCACAATGATTCTGTGACTCTGGCACATTGGGTTGTTGTCTATACTGCACTGTGAACACCTGCCTTTCCTTGCAGTGTCTAACACCGCCATACAGTCCACCCCAGTTTGAGGCCACCCATCCACCCTCTGCAGCGCTCTTACATTGGCCTGGAAATTCAAACTGGAATTCAACAGAAGAGTCGCATCTACACACACACTCCTCTGCATCCCAGCACCGCTTCCAGTGTACCAGTGTAATTCGACATACGTCGGATGGCCAAAAGAATTTCTGTAACAGGGAGGAACGATTTCCACACGTCAACGTGAAAGACTCTGAATCTGCTGCCAAAGTTTCCGAAGAGAGCGTGGCAACGCAGCGTGACTCTAATATAACCTCAGCAGGGAACGTTTTCACTGTGGCTTCGCCAAACTTGGTTCACGCCAGCCAGTGCCCGGAATCTGGATCGAGCAGGTTGAGTCTGCCTGGGAAATCAGACACACCTCAGGCAGTCCCGCCCATCACGGCTGGTGTTGCTGGGCCTTCCCCTTTTAACACATGGGAGCAAAAACCTCCACCTACCCGACCAACGCCAAGTACTTTGCAAGTGCCATTACCGGCACTGCCGCCTCTTCAGCCAGCAGCATCGTCTGGCCAGGTCTTTCTCGTCGGAGGTCAGGTTGCAACATGCCCTGTAGTGCTTCTAATCCAACAACCGAGAGTTCCCGCTCTTCACGGGCAGACGGCGCTCCTGACCCCCGGCGGAACCAGGTTGCCCGCCATCGCCCCCGCGCCTGGCAACGTTCCCGCCCAGCGAAAGCAAACCCCACCGCAGCCGGAAGTGTCCCGCTTACGCAGCCATATTTGTCCCCGCGACGACTGCAACAAAACCTATTTCAAGAGCTCGCACCTCAAGGCCCACATGAGGACGCATACAGGTGAGGAGGAAAAGAGTAACCAGGAGTTGGCATCAGTGTGTAAAATCTAGGAGGGTCTGGGAGCGTTGGATGAATATTACGAGTATGTTAAAATAGTAACCACCAACCTGTCTGTCTTTCAAAGGTGAGAAGCCCTTCAAGTGCAAGTGGGAAGGCTGCGAGAGGAGATTCGCCCGCTCGGACGAGTTGTCGCGCCACCGACGCACTCACACGGGGGAGAAAAAGTTTGCCTGTCCCGTTTGCCACAGCCGCTTCATGCGTAGCGACCACCTGGCAAAACATGCTCGGCGACATCTAGCGTCAAGGACGGGCCCCTGCTGGATATTGGGAGTTGCCCAGTCAGCCGGACTCCCTCCTGTGACCTCCATCAAGTAATTGGACGTTTGGTATACAGCAGTTGTGAAAATGACTTAAGGTTGTGGTTCATTTCATTTAGTTCCGAAATCAGTTGACAGCTCAATTTGTCGGAAAAAGCAAGGCGGATGAGCAGGTTGTCACGTGCGTTGCTTATACCGTACATGTAACGGCGTGTTATGTGAGTTTGAGCGATAAATAAATTGCATACTGCACTGTTTTTACTTGAAGTTGTTGGTAATGATCATTGTTGTAATGGCGACTGGAATATTTAATTCAGAACTGAGTCGAAGAGTTCCTCCTTACTTCAGGGAGTGTCGCCCATGACGTTAGAAGAAAATGTGACTTCTGTGTTGTTCTGAATAAAGCATTCGTTGGTGGTTAGCATAAGATTTTTTTTTTTTCAATGTTTACATTTACGAACTACTGCATTGCCTTACGCCAGGTGATTTTGAAAGTGTATGTGAAGTTTATATTGTTTTCCATATGAATGTGTTATCTTTAATGGATAATTGACCAAAGAATGTTTAATCTTTTGTGCCATGTGAGAATGTTCGTATGTCATGCAGAAAACTGAGCACATTTTATATCAGGGAAAACAGATATCTATTAAACTTGAAAGGCCCAGATTTAACCTGGTTGTTTCAGTCTGATTTTTTTTTTTTTTTTTCTGGGTGCGGGTCTGATTTGAGTTAGAGTAAGGCCGATTTGAAATGCTGGGTTAACAGTAACGAAACAGACTCCTAGTCACAATTTAGTCAGTATGTTTATTACTGTTCATGTTGACAAGCACAGATACAAGCTTTATACATCTTTCTTTAGACACGGGCTGGGCCACAGCTTCAAGAATGACAATTTCATGGAATCATTCCACAAATTTGACGGAACTATTTAGTTGACGGTTGAGAAATCTTGAGAAAAAACTTTTTTTAAACATATAAAAGAAAAATGACAGAAATAACCAAACAGCAAGGGCTCAAGCATTATAAACACTTTGATAGACTCCATTCCAGGTCAGCTGACTTTATCCATCAACACTTGCTTTAGTCTCCCTGCAGCACATACTGTATAAGACCTGTTTTTCAGCAACGTGCCTGTCACCTGTATGCCAAAGTGAGCGATTCTACCCCAACACTAGCAGTTTGCTTGTCAACACTGAGCCAGTAGTATCTCAACCTGCAGCAGTTCAGTCGCCATGATTCATTCTTCTCCAGGAATGGACAAGGTGGAAACTGAAATCACACTGGGTTTTATTTTGCATCATCACATTGGTGAATCCACCTCCTAATTCATATTTCATATATAAATGATGTGGACAAAAGAGAGCTAATGTAATCATGAACCCAAAATCACACAAAATAAACTATACAAACAATTATAAATAAACATCTTGTAGCAAAGCAGCTACATATATTTCTTTTTGTTTAAATACACCTCTTCACTCAGGGATGCACATCTTTCTTTACAAGACCGGCAACAACAATCCAACTCAAGATAATACATTTCTCAAAAAGAATTTAACTTATAGGTCATCCATATGGCAAAAAGGGGCAGGGGCAGCTTGAGCTGAGCAAAAATAATTCATCTCATTTTGGAGTCATCCACTTTGTTGCATAATGATGTCAGCATTTCAGGTCTAAATATTCAATATGTTGATATTAAGGGTTGTGGGATTACTTCTAGAACTTTCAACTTCTAACGGCATCATCCAAGTGGAATATTGAGCTAAAGCAGCAAGAAGGAGATAAAAACCCCTCAAGTCTGATGACAGCTACGCTGGAACAGACAGCGCAGCCGCTGTTTGAGGGGATTTGTGGAAATATGGGACCAATGAGATATTCTTGAGTGTTGCCTCCTGGGTGACGCTAGTGTCTTGCATCTCAAACCTGGTGAACAAGAGATAAACCGTATTAAGTTTTTCTTCTCGCCGCCTCATCTCTAATGACAAGCACTGCAAACATTGAAGATTTTTTTTTACCAGTCTCCAGAGGATATGACATAGTACACAGGTGGTGGTGGGGAGTCCATGGTGCCACAGAGAGGCTGACCCAGGCTGTAGGAGCCCGCCTGGCTGAATATGAGCCAGTCTCCGATGTTGAGCTCTGGCAGCAGACAGTGTTCCACCACCTGGTCCAGGTCGTCCCCTGAGGGCCCCCACAGGCTGCTGCTGAACACCTGCGCCTCCGCTGATGTGTTCTAGTATCACACACACGCACATGCAGAGAGAGAGAGGAGATCACTTCTTAGTTAGTCCGACAAGGTCAATTCTTATCAGTTTTTACTTTTTTACTTTTACTTATTTTTACTAATAAACAGTTGTCAAATTGGTTGCCAAACACTGCACAAGCCAAAATAAACAAAAAAGAATTCTGAACTTTATGAAGTAGTAGGTGTCTGGTTGCCTTCACCCATACTATCGACCAGACAGGGCAAAAGATGTCTTGGAATACTTTTTGATCTATGACGTGCATCATTTACGGTCTTCTGGACATAGTGTTGGATTCACCTTGTGAGGAGAAGGAGTGGCAATCTGCATCTCGGTAAGTTTACTGGCGAACGATCCATATACACCCTCATTCATGTAATACTGGAACTCTGGCTCATCATCAGGGGATGGGTCGTCTGTTGAAAGAGGTGGGAGGATTATTTTACAAAATCACATTTCATTTCACTGACCCTGTCACAGCCTGTCATTAAAAGTAACGCCCATACTGCGTAGATGCAAATGAATTATTATTATAATTATTATTTTTTAATTAAACTCACCATGTGCCTGGTCTTGGCCATCGCGCGCCACTACCTCCTTGGAGATGATGTTTACAGCGAATGAGAATGCAGAGGACACAAAAAAGCTGCCCGGCTCAGCAATGACAGAAACTCCAGTAGAAGAAGGGAAGTAAAGGTCCACCATATTCATGACTGCATTATTGACCTGCCAAAGACAATGTTGTAAAAATGTGAAAAAATGAACATGACTTCTATGAGCCTAATTAAAGAATAAAACAAAACACCCAAACTAACCAGTTCCAGCTGAGTCTCTGTGCCATTAAAGCCTCCTCCAATGTCCAGAATTGTCATGTTGAAGCCAATCTCCTCCTAAAGTAGACAACAGACATCACATTATATTGTTAATATGATCACACTAAAAAAAAAAACACAAATAAAATATTGATTGGATTTTTGTGTGCATGTAGATGTTTCAAATACATATTCTGAAGCTTTTGCTAATTTACAAAATATAGCAGGATTCCTCATTGCAAATAGTCGCTTGAAAATTACTTACTCCCATATCAAAAACGCAGCGAGCATCAGATATTGCATGAAGGTAGACCTGGTTGTCATCACAGTAGGTGGAAATATGAGACCTAAGGGAACAGCAGCATTTAATGTTCAAACATTCATTTTATTATCACGGTGCCATTTGTTTGAGGCTTTCGTGTTGATTACAGTGCACAGGAACTCACCGGACTCCAACAACGTGCACACCCAACTCCTTAGCTTTCTCCAGAAGGTGTCGACAGTCCTTGAGGGAGCAACCGAAACTCATGCTCATCTCATCAGCCTGGCTTGACGCTTCTGTTGAAACCTGCAGCAACAGCCTGAGAAAAATAAAATAATGACTTAATCATAGAATTAGGCAGACGTTGGATATTTCAAAAGTTGTTTCAAGATGGCTTGACGATGGCACCATGTCAAAATTCAATTATCAGTGCTGAAGTAATCGATCTAAAGTCCCAACATCACTGGTGTGGCAACAAGTCAGAAAACTTACTTGGCTCTGGGATGGGAGCGAGAAATCTTGCGGAGCTCTGCTTCATTATCGCACACCAGGAGGTCGATGCCGTTCTTTGCAGCGTATTTAATGTGCGACACTTGTTTACAGACGCCGCTGTAGACAATGTCCTCAGGGGGAATACCATGGCTCTGGACCAGCTCAAGCTCAGACTGAAGGACAAATACGAGACGGAACAAACCGTTATCATCCGTTGCTGCAAAACTTGCGGAATTTTCACAAATTGTTGCACCGGTGATGCTGTGCAACAGACGCAAAACGTGTACACCGATTAATTCTTTAATGTGTAAACTCCATTTGACACACTACTGGTAGGTTATCATGGCTCCTGACCAGAAAATGGAATACACTGCACTAGAAAAAAAACCCTGTTAAGGAAAAGACTTATATAGTATACATACTAAATTCCCTTGGAGCATTAAGCAAAATCAGCAAATGCTTTTTTTTGGGGGGGTGGGAATTCTGATAAAAGCAATGGATGCCATATGTTCGTACCTTATTGGTGCAAACAAATCCAGTGCCAACAGCAGCAAGAACCTCGATAACAGTTGGACTGCTGTTGCATCTGATGGGATAGTAAGGTCGAATTTGAGGCAAATGGGTTCGCCAGCGAACTTGCTGCCTCATTATAACTCCCAGGTCTGCCACAAAGAAGGCATTCTTGTCAGACTGAGAGGAGAGAAAAGAGATGTCAAACGAGGATTAGAGACAATGTAATACACCACAATAACACAATATCAGTATTAAAGACAACATGCCGGCACGCTGAACAACACCTACCAGAGTCTGTTCGTAGATGTGGTTGTCAATCACATCACAAAGGGTGACGCCCCCCTCCAACAAGCCAACAGCATACTGTGGTTCATCAGCAGTCCCTTTCATCCTCTCCTCTGTTTTCTTCTAATCCGGCAGGCATAAAGAATGTGGCTTTTCCAAAGAGGTCTTGCTCGCTCACTCGAGCCCCCAGGGTCCTAGACTGACGGAACAAACTGTTCATAAAAAGGAAATATTAGCAGAATTCAGCCTTTTAAGAAGGAAGAAAATTGTAGCTTAGTGCAGCATACGTTGTAGCTTATTGTAGTTTAGCACTGTAGCTAACCTGGTTCACAAAAGTGCCTTATTCTGAGGCGAAGGACACTAAGGGAATTATTCCTGGAAACATTTTATTTCTTTCCACATTTATGAGAACCCTAACCCTCACTAAGAAAGTTTTACCACCATCAATATTTTGTTTTGTTTTCACTTGCTCGAGCCTCAACATTTAACACATACATTTCTAGCATGCTTCCCTTCAGACTACAGAGCAGGCTTCACGTCACAGGACAGTTTGCGGTGGAGGTCTATTCTTCCAATTCATGGTGGGTTTAAAGGGAAAAGCCGCTGTGAAAACACACAGTCTGGGCCACAGGGTTCATTTACTTTACCATCAATTACTCCCAACATTCACAGTGAATCCCTGAGCTGTTGACCTGTCAAGGTTCCCAATCGTAGCTTTAAAACAGGCACAATACAGGCAGCACTGGACTCACAACGTTATTTTCAGCACTGTTGCTCAGCACATCAGATCTACACAAAAGGTCTCGACTTGATGTGGCGCTGTCATAGCAGCTTTAGAAAAATTTAGGTAGAGACCAACAATCGAGGAACAAGTTACAGTTCAATCAAGTGCTGATTTTCTCATTATGGATTTTCATTATTCCCATTTACAAAATTGTAAATAGGAAGGTTAATTTACTTTGCTGGGTATTAATATCACAAACCAAATACGCTTTTAGGGTAACTTAATCAGGTCATAAAAATATCTGCAGATATGAGCCGACAAAATCCAAAGTGGTTAGTTATTTCAATAAGAGGGCTAAAATTAGACCATTGACAGCCGTGAGATGCAGTTCCTTATTTTAGACTTCTGACACAAACTCAATTATAATATTTCAATGATTCGCGTATAAGACAAATTCTTCATCAAGTGATTCAGAGATGTTTGAGATGTTGACTCACATGGATGAGTCCTGGAAAAACTCGTCCACTATCAGCTAGGATCCCAAGGTGGCTCGGCGTTGAAGTCGAACGGCTCTCTGTATAGAGCTGCCCCAAGGTCCTCAGGATAGTTGATGTACACCTGCACAGAGAGAACAGCTGTTCACACAGGTTCACCGGAAATCTTAACATTTAAAGTACATACGAAATTGTAAGGAATCAATCTGACGACCAATCGTATGTGTTTATACAAGCCTAGCTTGCTGCCTAGACTGCCAGCGTTACTTAGTTCTGCGTTCATTTTTGAAGTTAGCATATTAGCCTTTTCATTTTTGTTTAACGTGTTGCAGCACATATTGTATTACAAAACACGCTGCTCATCAATAAAAGGGGCAAATAACGAAGTCATCTTAGCATATCTAAACATTGCATGAATATCATGAGTAAGATAAAATGTATGTTTAATTTAACATGCTAAGTAGCATGCTAAATCGCGGTTTGCTAACGATACTTACGTCTACGGAAAACCCAACAATGGGGAGGGAACGCTTTTTCTTTTTCGGCGGAATTTTTAAAGAGTTGTGTGGGTAGTTAAAGAGAAAATTATAATTTCCATGGGGCAACAGGCTTGTTCCGAATAGCGTCGATCAACGTTTCGTCAATAGGTTAGCATGTGCAAATAATTTGAGGCGTCCGTCGCAGGGCTCGAGTGTGCGGGACAGACGGACGGAAAATAACATGGTCGTACTAACAGAAAATATCCGGTTACATTGTCAAAATAAAGTCCTCATAATCCACCAGTTTGCATCATTTTGCTTCATGCAAGGTACTTGCGAGGACATCCAATCCAAAGAATGATTAAACAGTTCAATAAGAAATCTGGAGAACTGAAAGGAAATTAACTACAGATATACCTATATTGTCTGTGAATTTAAATGTTTATAAATAGACTGCGCTTTCCGGCCCGGCCCGGTGCTTTACCACTTCCATTTTACATGGGCGGGGTTAAGGGCTGTCAAAACTGAGAACAAACGTCACAATTTTACAATATAATAACAAATGACGTGGAGCTCCCAATAATATAGTTTTTAAATTAACAATGGGCTACCTTAACCTAACATAAAGGAAGCATGAACATTTTAATTAGTCACAAAGATTAAAACAACAACAACAACAACAAACGTTACTATTCATAATGCAGAATGTGAAGCAAACGCAAGCATGAACAACGACATCAATAACATCAATCACATTAAGAACAAAAATCTATCTTTTACAAGATTTACCTCTGCTATGTCTTCATTGTGTTTTCCTTGGCTCAGTAATAAGGACAAAATCTTGTCCAATAAAATGTGCAGTATTTTTGTCTTGTCAAAAAACAAAAAGTAAGAGTTTCAAAGTATCAGTCCCTCGAGTGAAAGGTTGATCGATGCATGTCTGGCTCAGTGTGTGTGTTTCTGTCCTGTAGCCTATATGGTGTGACTTTGACAAGTTGCGCCTGCCTCTGAAAATGCAGAGTCCCGGCCAGTGTTTTTTCTAAGGAGATGCATTTGCATGTCTCCCTCCTCATCACCCAAAGAGGAGGGTGCATATGAACTCTTGCTGTGTTCTCCCATGTTTCTTCCCCCTTTTTAAAAAATGACTTCAAAATAATTTCTCAAGATAAATACTAATGAGTCAAAAGTGTTTTTTTATTTGTCTATCTGCTAATGTATTGCTACCATTTTAAAGTAGAGGGAATGTATATAACTTTTTATGATAGTGGGAATTGTCTGAATATTGTCATGAAATTTGTCTTTGTCATACTGATAGCTGTAGGTCTGCTGGCGTCTATGTCCTTTTTCAATGTTATTTTTGCAACTTTTGGCCGTCACCAGATAGCTGAGCTTTTTAATTACATAGATCATCACTGTTGCCCCCAGGTAAGTAATGAATGTGCCACCTTAAACTGCCCTTGAACAGCTATTAACGTGTCCATCACCTTGAAGTACTATCAATTTTCTGAGGGAGTTGACATATTTACCTGAGTACCTTACCTACCCAAGGACTCCTCTAAACCTAACTTAAATCAGAGCTCCAACTATATATTTTGGACCAGCCAGAACAGAAGCATTTTTGTTGACTTTCTGAACATACCAGACAAGCTTAAAGTACTCTTCAGGGAAAAATAAACAATAGCTGCACTTGTTGCACTAATAAAACATTGCTTGCGCTCCATTGTGAAGGCTTCGGAGGCAATGGCCTTTCCTGTGGCTGCGACACAAAAAGCTGTTCCGTGTTTTGTGCCTGTTTGTTGCGCGAAACTAAGTGAGAGTGCTCACTGTATACATGAGCCTAATCACGCATAGCATCTAAAGTGGTTTCCAGTAAAGCACAATGTTTGATTTCCATTGTTTCGATCAGAATAAGCATTGCAGCCAGCGGGTATGCCACAGCGAGACATGTGTACCACCCACGGTGGGAGAAAATACTCCAGTGGCCACATTGTGCCGCAGGAATTCATATTTGCAAACATTGCAAACAGATTACATCAACACACAGATTTAGAAAGTCCCAGCATGGAACAACCCAGGACAACCAAAATATTTCCATATATTAGAAAACAAATCTCATGCACTATTGATTAAAAAAAATGGAATAAAAGCATTAACCAAAGCATTAAAAAGCATTAACCAAAAAAATAAATAAATGAATCAGTACTTTTGCTTAGAGAATGAACTTCAACAAAAATAAATAGATAAGTGTATGGACTTGAATAACCTTTCAGACCTACCATGAATTAGTCTTATGCAACAGACTTTTGTGTTCTAACTGTTGTGTCACTGTGACTGAGGTTGCTAAGTTAACGGAACGCAAGCAAACTTCTCTCCAAGCTGATCTGAATATTAAGCAGTGTTTCACAAACTTACAAGCAACTTTTTCCAGTAATGTATCAAATATGTAAGAGCAACATCGATATGGATTTAAGCAAATTTTCCTGCAGTCAGGATCAGAAAATCCAGACGCATTTGAGAAATTAGACACAATCTTTCTTTCAACCCACCCAACCATTAATTGTAGAATGACTCTGTATTTGCAGTCACAATATGACACCTTAGAGGAAACAACTTTATCTCTGGGCTCACCCAGTACATGTCATATTTAACAATAGCAGGCTATCAAAGGGGTGGAGAGGGACAGCTAGATTGACCACGATGCTAAAAAAAATAATTAAAAAACACTGAGTAAAAAACGATGCACATTTCACCTCTGTTTCCTTTCTGTCAAGATAGATTGCAGAATACAAAGTTCGAACAAGCTCATTACACTGTCTTTGGTAATTTATTTCATGTGTAATTAACTATAGAAGACCACTTCTGGGAAGGTGGTCTTAGCAGGAAATCGTTGTCACTCTCACCACAGAAAGGCTTCAAGTGTTGCCAGTTGGTTTAATTTATTCTCAAATAAATCTTGTTTATGTGTATTTAAAGGATTTTAGAACACTTTTATTTATGAAGATCTTGAGGCATCAGGTTGGTTTCATTACCTGGATGTATGAGTGGGCCAGGGCTTACTAAAGACATGGAGGAAGGACAGAGGTGACATCTGTATGCTGTGTGGTGCCACATTGTCATCTCACAGCTGATGACATGATGAATCAAAGAATCATTATATTAATAAAATAAAATATTCAATATTTTACTATTACTAGCAAATGCTAGTAAACTATCTGAAAGACAAATTTTGGTTAAAATGCATATTAAAAAAATGATGGTTTGTTAGAACTGTCTAAATTTTCTCATTAGACATTTAACATTCATTTACAAAACTCAAGCTACCTAATTAAACAGTGGTGCATCATATACTGTGTGTGGGTGACAGACTAACTAAGGCATGCGTGTGTGCTTGCGTGCGTGCGCGTGGATGCATGTGCGTGCGCTTACATGCATGCGTGTGTACGTGTGTCGATAACATCCTAGCAGACTGGCTACTAGCCAGCCATGGGCAAGCTCACCCTGCCGTTTGATGTCGTGGGTTGGCTCCAGGCAGACCAAGCATTGTGTCCCAAACAATGAACCCCAGACCCGCTGCACTATAAACATGTCCCTTTGGGGGCGTTTTCCATAGACATTTTGCAGGAGACACCCAAACCCCAGGAAGTCTGACCCCGACATTTCCAAATTTAGTCGCTCTCAAGCTTCAAATACTGCTGACTTGGCATTAATGAGTGCCTGACTCCAGTTTAGTGGTAATGCCCTTGGAATTTTGACAGTTGAGTGCATGTAGGAGGCATTTCTGTTACAATAACTCAAACTAAATTTGTAAGTTTATGCTGTTTGGCTGCTCTGCTTTAATGCCATCTGTACAGTATAAACGCCACTGAATGACAAGGTTGTGGTGATCCACTTATTTTAGGCATGTACCTAATGTACCTGGCAAACAAAAAATAACTAAATATTACTATGAATTCATGATTTTATCCCTAAATTTGAGCCACAGTGGACTTCGATGAAAATTCAGAAATTATTAAAGCAGAACGTTCAACGACCAAAGATATTTTTTGTTAAACATTGCAAAAATAAGTACAGTATAATCTGATAACTTAATTAAGAAGTAATTAAGTATTTTTCTATTCTTACGGCTTTGAACAAAATAATTTACAGTCTTACAACTTTTAGCTAAACACGTTCTACATACAGTCATATTAATCAATGCATAAATAAATAAGATTTTGGTAATTGCCAATGCTGTGAATTCAGGGGCAGGACATTTTTTTGTGGTCTAATTAATTTGCTAAGCACTGTATGACACTCTCTGGAGTCATTCTGGTGATAGTCAAAAGGTAAGTCAAAGGGAACTTCTAATTAAAGGAAATACTTAAGACTTAAGACTCCATCCATTGCATGACAACGCCACAAAGTCTCTTTGTGATACCTTGAACCTAAGTTTTAAATTCTGCCAGGCAAGGCAAGGGTGTTTGTAATGTGTGAAGCGACTGCTGGTAACAGATCAACTCCCATCCAGATACTAAATTGAACTTACTTGAAGCCTGTTGACAGGCATGTGGGGCATGCAGTCAGGTCACACTTGCACACAGAATAATGCAGAGGACTTAAAGTAGATTTAATGGAACACGATCCCACTTTGTTCCGGCCTCCGATGGTTCTCGCAACAACATACTATAAAGTTACAGTGGTTTGGTCTGAGGAGAAAAAGCAGCCGGGGCTGCCATGAGTACCTCCCTCTATAGTTATGTTGATATACAATGAAACACTTTGATGAGTAGGATTAAAGGCACTGTAGCCTTGAGGTGGCAAAAGGAAACATCAGAAATTTCCTCTTGGTCTTGGAGAGTGGCATCGCGTAGACTCTCCTCTATATTACTCTAGTCTACGCCATATAGTAAAATAGAGGAGAGAAGGGAAGTGAAGACGAGAAGCTTCTACCTGTTTGTAAAATGTTCATGAAACTTTTTTTCTGTGTTCTATATCAACACAAATTACAAGGTGTTGTGTTTAAACCTGAAAAGGCTGTACTGTTGTTGCATTTATGTGTGTATGTTCACATATGTTGAGATACTTTTTAACATGTGATTTTGGACCCCAGGAAGAATAGTCGCTGCTAAGGCAGTGAATAATGGTGATCCATAATAAACTAATAAACTGCTGTAAATAAAAACATTTGACAATGTAATTAATTAAATAATTTATGTTACATTAAATGTACAAATTGTGTTTTCAAATTCCATTTTTTTAAAGGTTAAAAAAGCTATTCTTTGATCCAAGAACTTGCCTATCTTTTTTCCAATCACTTTTGGTTTGAAAATGAAATGAAAACTACTTTCTTAAATTTTGAGAGAATGACCGTCTTGAGCGCTAACAGCATGCAGTACCCAATGGGTGCAGCTAGGAGCGCTGCTGAGTGTCTTTACTGGGCACAGATTGCGTGAGGCCTTCCGGTTCCTCTGGCAGATCAGCTGACTCTGATGCTGCTGTCAGGACGCCTCACGAAGTGCATTGAATAGCAAGTATGAAAATAAACGAGCCCTAGAAACCACCGCCACCTGCATTTTCCCACCACTCGCGGACACCTTTTTGATATTTACGGGTGAGTAAAATCGATTAAATCCACAAACACCGCATCCAGTATTTTGTTGTTGTTTTGAGGAAGGCTAAGTGGCTAACGGGAACTGCTAGCTAATCCCTTCTGTACGTCTCCTGACCTTAACCATCTTTTCGCTAACTGTGAGTTGTAAACATGTGCGTCGCATTCTTATCCGTAGCTTTGTTAGATAGTGCAACCCCCCCTCCCCCAAAATGTCAGAGAATGCCGTATACAATGCCCGGGAATCAGAAATGTCAGTATTGTGACCTATGCATTGAATATCCCCTGGTTCAAGTACATAATTCCATTGCTTTCTGTTGATGTCCATATTGTTTACACTACGTTAGGAAGAAGCGTATTAATGCACGTTGTATCATCGATAAATAACTGCAGCGTTTTTACGCATTTCTCCCAGACTTCTGTGGCGGCAGCCGCGCTGTTACAATGACAGAGTTTTGGTTGATCTCTGCTCCGGGCGAGAAGACCTGCCAGCAGACATGGGACAAAATGATGGCAGCCACCACACGAACCAACAATCTTTCAGTTAACCACAAGTTCAACATCCCGGACCTCAAGGTTAGCTATCAGTCTCTGTTTGAGCCAAGTAAATACATATTGTTCAAATAAAAAGCAACAAATACAAACGTTGTTTTTAAGACTTAAAAGTATATCATTGTAAATGACTTACCTCTTATAACCACTGTCAAGAATTCACCGCTGGTGTGTATGGGACACAGCCTTTAGCCAGATCCGTTGTCTGCATGTTGAAGTGTTGGTCTGGTGAAGTTTTCATCCAAAGAGCAGCTCGTGTGTCTAGTTTTGTCCCCCTCGGTGCTGAAGGTGAAGTAACCCCACTGACCTCACTGCCATGCCGGCTGCAATGTTCTCCTGGAATTGTTAGCGATGCATGAATAACTATGGACAAAGAGGCGCTGTCCTAAGCACATAGGGCCCCCTGGATGTCACTGCAGACTGCAGACTGCAGACTGAACTTCAGATGGCACTGTTTAAACACAACCCTGCTGACACAACTTTCAAAAAAAATTGCCCTAGATGTTAGCACCAATGAGTCAAAAGTCATAATGTGTTGACATTTATCTTTCTTGTTGTTGCGCTGAACAGGTGGGAACACTGGATGTCTTGGTGGGGCTTTCCGATGAATTGGCCAAGCTAGACTCCTTTGTTGAAAGGTATGCTTCAGCTGTGTTTGTATTTGAACTTCAATCACATTGTTATTTGGTATCTTAAAATTGTAATAAATTCAAATCTCTTCTAACATTTGCATTATTTGCACTGCTTGGATGCAGCTGCTTTGCCACTTGTTAATCCCCATTCTTTACTTTCTGACACTGAGGAATTTCACAGGGGGCTGACGATAGTGGGTATTTTAGTCTAAATTTAACAATTTACAGTGAGCTAAAGCATCCACAGCTATTTTTGTCATATTTACTCATGGCAACTTATGTCCCACTTGCATGTGAGTTTGTTGGAAACATTGAGATCACAGAGTCACACCTAGCCAATAGCGACTGATCCACTTTGCTTCCTCTTTTGGTTTTTCCAGCACTCTCAGAAAGGCAAGTTAAGCAACATGGTGTCATTGGTTTCATTGCAGTCTTTATGGTTTCGTTTATCAAAAGTGAAAATAACTCAAACAACTCAAATACTTAAAGCTTTGATTGCTTTTTGTTTTTCTTTATTACTAGTATATGTTAAAAGTATCATTACAAACAGTAATTTTCCTCTTCTGTTAATGCAGCCATGCTTTTATGTTTACTGTTTGCGTAATGTTTGTACCACAAGGTTGTGTGAGTATATAGTTAAAACCGACATTTTGTGCTGGAAGTTTGTGTTGAGCACAGCGTGATTTGATGTCTCCTGCTTGTTCACAGTGTGGTGAAGAAGGTTGCTCAGTACATGGCCGATGTGCTGGAGGACAGTCGAGACAAAGTACAGGAGAACCTGCTGGCCAATGGAGGTACAATTTACAACAGAATGTCTCGCTGTTATTTTGTTATGAAAATCTTGTCAGGAGTGAGTGTGAAGCCGGGTTTGAAAGGCGATTATATTGTGACAACCGTTTTCTGGATCAGCTCATATAATTTCATATATATATAGTTTCATGTCTTTTGTAGTGCCTGATGATCAATAATAATAATTTTTTTAACCGGTGTGCAGTTTTGCAGTGTTTTGTTTTGCCAAAGAGACATTGGTGTACAAAGATATGTGACATTAGCTGTTTGTTTAAACACCAAGATCCAACATTGGGAAAGTGCCATATTACTATGTTTTATTTTAATGTTATACGATACAAAAAAGTAACAAATAACCCAATAGCTAATTAACCTTTTTTTCCCCTCTTCTTATAGTTGATCTTGTCACCTACATTACTAGGTTTCAGTGGGACATGGCAAAATATCCCATCAAACAGTCACTCAAAAATATTTCGGAAATCATCTCAAAGGTGCGTCTGCGTTTGCTAAAAGCACTGTTCTCCTTTCCTCGACGAAGTGGCTGCGCAGGTTTGCCTTAAGTTCATGACCGCTCTCGATTTATTCCAGCAAGTCACTCAGATTGACAACGATTTGAAGACAAGAGCATCAGCCTACAACAACCTGAAGGGGAACCTGCAGAACTTGGAGAGAAAGAATGCGTAAGCCACAGCTAAAATGAATAAATCATTATCTCATGAATAACTCATCAGCAGTAATTGTGTTGTCTATATTTTGTACTTTTTACCAGAGCGTCAAAATTGAGTTGAACTAATTCAAAAAGATTTTGCTTTCCTGCAATTTAACCTCAGTGTGTAAACATAACATTCTGAATCAAGCAGAAGACGTGTATTTGATTAACTATTGCCAGGCACCATAACATCAAATTGCATTTAAAATCCGCTGGCACTTTTAAATATAAGTCATCCTCGCTCATCACCTGTGTTTTTGAATTACTGGCTAGGATTCTGTGCCCTACTGCTTCTTCTTTTTCTTTTCTTTTTTTAAACAAAAGTATGTAAAAAAGTGCATGTAGTATGTCAACATGTCATTCCTATTCTAATCACTAGAACAAGATATATTTCATAATGTTCTGTCAGAGCTCCATTGGCTTTATTTCTTGTTTATCTGTTTTTGAAATGAATATGTTCCAAGATTTAAGCCAAGTCCCAGTCAGGAAGACGGATGAGTCCAGGGAGCTCAAATAACGAGACGAGGAAATTCTTTACCGTGTTGTTGTAACACTGTTGTCTGCCACCAGGGGGAGCCTGCTAACCAGGAGCCTCGCCGACATCGTCAAGAAAGACGACTTTGTACTAAATTCAGAGTACCTCATAACTCTTCTCGTGGTTGTACCAAAGTGAGTGTGGACTCTTTAGGATCTCGCTGTGGTGAAGTTGGACCGGAATGTTGATTGGTTCGATGTTGTTTAATTTTTTTTGTCCCTCAGGGTGTCGTACGCCGACTGGCAGAAAACATATGAAACACTGGCTGAGATGGTGGTTCCTCGCTCATCAAAGTGAGTGATGTCTTTACGCCAACTCCACTGGATGAAAAGCATTTTCAGACACCAAATGAATATTGTCGCATTAACTCGAGTATCAGTATGTGAGAGGAAAATAGCTGACACCACGTTTTCTTTCAGTCTGCTGTTTGAAGACAGTGACAGCGGGATGTTCAGTGTCACTCTCTTCATGAAAGCTGTTGATGACTTCAAACACAAAGCCAGGGAGAACAAGTGAGAGCTTTTCTGTCAGACTAACACCACCCACTCAAACTAAATGTGTGTGAGCTGCAATGAACAAGCGAACCTGACTCCTGCCGTGAACTCTGCTTTCCCAGGTTCATGGTGAGAGACTTTCAGTATAACGAAGAGGAGATGAAGGCTGACAAAGAGGAGATGAACAGGCTCTCAACTGATAAAAAGAAACAGTTTGTAAGGAAGCAGGATATGTTTGATATTTTTATTTATTTTCATCACTGTTTGTTCACCAGAGATATGGGCGTGTCGCCTGAAGAGAAACAGAGCCCTTTCTATTGAGGGTCTCTCTTTGAGAAACAGATGGTATATATTGTTGGTTGCACAGGTGTAGCTTGTACTTCTGGTTAACACTGAGGCACTGCCTCATCAAAATGGTAAAACCTACATTACTCCTCTGTGATCTGCAGGGGCCACTTGTCCGATGGCTGAAAGTGAATTTCAGTGAGGCCTTCATCGCATGGATCCACATCAAAGCATTGAGGGTCTTCGTGGAGTCTGTTTTAAGGTCTGTAGATCTTAACAACAATCAATAAGTTAAAGTATATTCTGACAGGACCGACAACCTTTGTAATTTTTTTTTAACTGAGCGTATTATGTAATGTATCTCTCCAGATATGGGCTGCCCGTGAACTTTCAGGCTATGCTCCTGCAGCCGACCAAAAAGACCATGAAGAAGCTGAGGGAGGTGCTCAACGATCTGTACAAACATCTGGACAGTAGTGCAGCAGCCATCATTGATGTGAGTGTTGAGATAACTTAATGTAAAGTTTTCCTCTCCTTTTTTAAAAAAAAAAAACCCTCAAATTTGTAGAATCAGAAACACCAACCAGGCATGATTATTGAAAATAAGAAATTAGGGTTCAAACAACAAGAACACCGGTTTGTGATATTTTTAATTTATTACATTTAGTTCAGAAAAAAAATAAGGAAGGTGTAATTTCTTGTCTTCCTCACTGGTTTTATCAACATTGATGGGACCATCAATGTTGGGATTGTCCCATACCCGCTTCTTCCATACCCGCTCAGGAAGAAGCGGGTATGGAAAATGAATGAATGAATGAAGATGTTATTTTTTATATTCAATTTCACTAACCAGCAATATGTTTCCCTCTTCAGTCTGCGATGGACATCCCTGGCCTTAACCTGAGCCAGCAGGAATATTATCCCTATGTCTACTACAAGATTGATTGCAACCTCTTGGACTTTAAAGTGTAACCACTTCCACATTTTGCTTTCATTTGAAGTGGTCATTAAGTGGAGTTTTTTTTTCCTGGTGCACAGACTGCCCCCCCTCCCCACGCTTTTCAAAGCCTCACTGCCATCTTCACCCTCATCAGCTGCTTAAATGTCAGCACTGCATGTCTATTCCTCGTGGTGAAATAAATTCATCAGAAATCTCCAATCACTTTTACAACAAAGGGACGGAAAAGTCTTTTAAATTATGTTTTGTTTACAGCGTATTTATCTGTCAGGCCGCACTGATGAATTGAGTTTTGATGTGAAACGGATCAAAGGAATCGTACGAGGGAGTTGTGTCCATGCTGTGTCATTCCACGTGTGCTGGTGTATTAATTAACACATCTTTTTGTGACTGTCTTTTACATGCGGGTAATATTTCAGTGTGTCGTTGGAAACCATAACCGATGTGTGTTTCTAAGTTTGCGGCTGTCCTTGCAGACATTGTGCAACAAAGATGTGACGAGTGTATGTTGTGGTTTTATGTTGTGTATATTTACTGTCAAAAGAGATCTGTATAAGAGTACTGTGGACGCCATTGATTGAATAAATATAATTCATGACTGGAACAATTGTCTTTGTGACTGTGAATGAAGAACGGCTATTTTGCGTAGTGTGCAGAATTGAGGGTAGTTTCAACAGCAGAGGCCGTACAGGGCGACGAGCATGTGCGTCAAGAGGATAATAGTCTGTTGTGAAGAGGAATCCTCTGCAAAGTCTTGTGCTGACTGATGATCATATGCTCTGCCTTGAACCACTTCCAGGAAGGCTTCTCTTCTCGTGATCGGAAGGTCAGAATCCCCAGACCAACTGGAAATTTTGGTGGAAAGTGGCAACTGCTTGTCTCCACCCTTACCACCACCACTGAGGGTGCTTGAGCGAGGCCCCTGCTGCTCCTAGTGTTAACCACTGAAGTTAACTATGAATAGGATGGGTCAAATGCAGAGAGTTCTTAGAAACATTTAACAAGACCTCAGTGATGCGAGTTAAAAACTGATAAATGAATGAAAGAGTATCATAAATCAACTATAACAGAGGCGGGAAAATGCTCATAAGCGCAATATCGTTATTATACAATAAAGAAAAAACAGACACATGACATTATGAACATTGTGTCCGCTTCAGTATTGTCTTACCTTGGGTACTTGCTACCAGATATTTGTCACCAATATATCAATATTCTGTGTGAGTCGGTCAATCATTCTATTATTGTAGGCATTCCCGTATGCCTTTGCAATGTAAACCACGAAACCAATGTAAAACAATAAGCTTTAGCCATTTCAACACAACAAGATGATGATGTGATAATGTTCAGCAGTAGGAGTGGAACATACAGTCATTTTAATAATCAAAAAACTTTATGAACAATAACAAAATTCCATAAATCTCTAAACGGATGCATTTTGTAATTTAACACGTATGACAAGCCAAATATAGATGTGGAGACGTTTTGCGCGCGCTCACGCACGCACGCGCGCGCACACACACACGTGTGCATGAGAGCGTGGGAGTGAGAGAGAAAGCAGGAGAGTCATGTGATGATGGACTGAGCTCGCCTCCTTGCTGGGTTGTGATGCGAGACGCGCACGGTGCTGGTCGACGCCACTGAGACACATCGCAGGCAGGCAGCCCTCACACACACACACACATACACCGCCTTCACTCCGCCTCTGCCGGAACCTGACCGGGCTGAGGCGGGAGAGAAAACCCTTCTCCCCTACAGCCGCCACCGCCAACACCGCCGTTGCACTGCTGCCGTTCCGGGGAGGAGGCAAGCAAGCGGGAGCGCATCGATGCCTCCGGGTCCCCTCGACCTACTCCTGTTCTCATCATCGGGCCTGCCGCGCTGAGATAATGAAAGGATGGCCGAGCAGCGATGCGGGGACCACGGAAGGGTGACGGATGCTGCGGCGGCGGCGGCGGCAGCAGCATCAGCAGCAGCAGAGACTCGCCGGGCTGGGCATCACCATCACCACCACCACCACAGCGCCATGAACCTGACCGAGGAACCGGCCACCGAGTGCCTGTCCCTGGAGGAGATACTGGGACTGTACGGTCAGCCCATCAACGAGGAGCAGGCTTGGGCCGTGTGCTACCAATGCTGCCGGACGCTGGCCAAGGGACACCGGAGCAGAAGGAGCTCCTCCGCCGCGGCCGGAGCATCATCATCAGCGGCGGCAGCGGCGGCGGGCGCGAGGAGGATCGAAGGACCGGGGGACGTTCGGATACAGAGAGACGGCTCCGTGCGGGTGGAACACCTGGGCTGTGAAGGTAAGACGCGGTTTAAGACATGGTTGGCCACGTAGCTGTGCGAATCTTGGGCAGGGCAGGCCGCCGCTTACATTTGAATGATGGAGCTGAAGTGTTGTGTTTTTTTTTTTTTTTTTTTTTACAGGGCTCTGTAAATTCTAGAAGGGTCTGTCAGAGCAGCACTATCACCTGCACACTTAAAAAGGATCATTCACAGTCAAACAACGACACCGTTGTTAAAATTGTGTTTGTCTTCAGTGCATGTACGCCCCATAATTTGTAATTTACTGGGTGTGTGCAAACATGCATGCAAAAATCAGCCAGGTGATGGCTTCATTGCACATGACCTGACCAGTGATAAACAAAGGAACACCACAGCACAGGCCCCCACTGCTCCTCATCCCATCTTCCTCACCTCAACCAGTGCTTTTACCGACGGAGGGAGGGCATGTGCACGTGTCATGTGGTTCCCCCTTTCTTGTTAAAAGCCTCTCAGTCTGTTTGCCACTTTATATCCGATCAGTGTGTTCAGTCTGCTGAGTGTGAGGGGAGAGCATGTGATGTGCAAGGGCCACTGATCAGATCAAGGTGCGGGCAGATATGAGAATAAGATACAGCGCTGGTTTAGCCAGCTGTTATTATGGTCATTGTGTTCGTATTGGATGTGATGCAGTCCAGCTGTGTGATTTTTTTTTTTTTTTTACTTGCCAAGCTGTAAGAATGCACATATTGAGTTGGGGTGGCAATGAAACGAGCTGGGCACTTCTGGTTTGATTTTGCCCAGTATATGGAAGAGTTCCAGTGTTTTCTTGGCGTGTTTCTACTCTAGTTTAGATCAAAACAATTGGATATGCCGCGCATTTTCAGCAAATGGGTGTGTGCACCTATTTTAAAAAGAAATCTCCCCAATAGCGTTGCTAATTAGCTGCTATAATCACATGAAGGAATCACACCCACTGCGCCCAGAGCAGATTGATAAACTGCTTCATATCTGTTGGCCTAAGCCTGTTAGAGATGATTCTTGAGGGCCTGACCGATGTGCTTTTAACTCGGCCCTAGAATGCTGCTGAGTCAATGTCAGGGATTTTAATTCAAAGGATGCATTGACGGTTCAGTTTAATCAAGTTTCCTGAGCAAATCTTGGAGGCACAGCTGCGGTGATGAGGATGCCGATGGTTGTGACCTGCACGTCTATATGCTCAGTATGAATGGGCTATTTTTAGGAGCATGGAAGCATCCATTAGAGAGGGGAGTCGGGCCTTGTTTTCCCTGCTGCCCATGCAATTTTTTCTCTCTCCATATTTTTGTGTTAGCAAAAGAGCTGTCAGATTTGCTTTTTGATAATACCATTGTAGTATTTCTTGTTTATAATTTCTACATTGTGCAACACAGAGGAGTCAGAGGATTGGACACATTTAATCGCTTAATGACTACATTATTTTAAAATGCATTCTGTGCAATGATTTGGCTTTTGAATCAGGTTGCTGCAGATGAAATACAATTTCCACAGCAGTTTCAAAAGAATTCAGCAGAACAAACATCCCTCATTTGCTGTATAGGAGGCATATGTTCACACAGCAGCCATTATTATTCTAAACTGGACGTTATATAACGCTATGAGTAGGTGGAAATAATGTTTTTACATAAATGTGTTGTGAGTTTGTGGTTGGGCTGTTAAAATTAACAGGCATTGCTAAACAATATGAAACACTCAAGCTGCATATTTCAACCAGTTATCCCCCTAATCTATACTATAAGATAATATTTGCATGCATGAGCTGCTCGTTCTTCTTTACATGAAGTCACTATTTACGGAGATACATTTACTTATACTTGGTCTGATGTGCAATTATATCAGAACAGTATGTATCAGAGTAATTTTTCACGTGATGTACGAGTTAAATAATGTGCTGCACAGTACACATTGAAATCCCATCTATTGTCAGTAATTAAAACAAAAGGAAACATTCCATACAGCGACCACCTTAATATATATATTTTTGTTTTTTTCCAAAGATAAAAAACCTCAGCATTAGTCAAGTCTTGGATTGGTTGGATTGGGTTAGTTGAATGTTTAGGTGGAAACATGTTAATTGGTCTGTTTGTCAAACATGGTCAAAATCGGTCTAAATTCTCTTATTAAAATCAGCCCTGGCAGCTGGTGGTTGCAGCGTTACATAGGCGCCGTTTGTCTTCATATGCTTCCAAGTTAACTGAACGGTGTTTTTGCTGGGCTATGATCAGAGAAAACCACAAGAATTCCTCCATTTCTGGGGGTATTTTCACAATCTTGTTGTATCATATCCTCAGTTCTTTTCTCAGTCTCACAGGTTCTGCAAAAGTAATTGTACTCAACTTTAAAAAAAAAACAGTTTCACGGTTGAAGCATCTAGTTTTGCCAGCTTTAATTCAGTTTGTCAAGACCTACATTTAAAAATGACATGAAAAGTAGGACGCCTGTTTGTTATGTTGTGAATCAGGTGTATTGTATCGATAAGTAATCTTTCACATCACAAACCGGTCAGGAGGACACATGCCACAGTGTTATGGCTGTATCATGCCGCGGTTTGGCATGCATACAGTATCTTATGATGCAGTCCACGTCACGATGATGTCAGAGCTGCTGGAGTGTTGCATTGCCGCGCGTTTCAACACAAAAAAGCTGTTTGTCGACGGAGTCATCTGTTCGCGGGATGTTTGTTCGTGGGGTAAAAGCTGTGCGACTGTAGCCCGGAGACACATTAAAGTAGGCCTTCATGTTCAAGTGCCTACATTCACGGATGATTTTTGTCAACATCCGTCACATGCTCCATAGAGCACTGACATCACAGGAAGAAAACAGAGCTTTTCATTAAAATGGGTCCAGTTTGAGTAACAATGTTATGGGAACTTGAGCAGCAGCAGGTTTAATGAGTAAAGGGATATTTTGTTACTGATGAATAAGATAAGTGTTTGACCACAGCAAGATGTGGAGAAGACGGCAGAAATTACAACTGTGATTTTGTTTTTTGCTCAGTTCCATTGGTATGGGTCAGTTTGTTCAGAACGGGTATATTCCTGTCCATATGGAAATTAGCCTACCGCTGCGGTGGATGGCGTGTTTCTTTTCCCATCATGACCAAGCTAATGCCATTTTGAATTACTCATAATATACTGCCGATTTGAAAACATGCATCCTATTAGTTCTCAGGTAAAAGGCACAGAAACAGCTTCTGCTGTTGTGAAACCTACAGTCAAGCGGAGTCATTGTAGGGAGGTGCAGGGTTTTACCAAGAAAAATAAACTCCTATCTGTGGCCTAATTTTTTTTAGAGGTCTGCATCATGAATAGCCCTATGCGTTGCTTTAGGTCATGTAGATCTACAAAGGCACTGGTATACTGATAATGAACCCTCCCCCCGAAAAGAAAATTCTAGCCTTATTTTTAAATGTACTATCGGCTTATTTTCCTGAAAATAAAAAAATCTAGGCCTGGGCTTTATTACAATAAACCAATTTTTTCATGTTCCTACACCTAATTGCTAATTTTACTGCATACAATTGTTTATACCCCGTAATTACTAGCAATCATGTAAATGTGCCTTTTTGCTCTTATAATTGGTGTTGTTCACCCTGTTTAAATTTTTGCAGGGATTTCAGTGCACCCTTACACAAAGAACAGTTTACATGTTACATGCATGGCTAACATGGATGACGAAAAGCAAAAGCACAAGCAGTCAAGTGTATGATACAGAACAATGACGTGTGTAATCTGCTTCATGCTTGTGCTTGCATGTACTGCCTGTTATAACACTGTTTCCTTGTTTCCCCGCAGGTAAATACAGCCCTTGCACAACAACGGCGGTAAGTAACCTACTTTAATAATGTTTACAGTGAGGCCTTTCACCATCGCAGGATTTGCAGTGGTTTCAGGAGTTTTGTGTGGAAATATGTACTTGCGTGCAGTATCAGGCCTGCCGTCAGCAAGATGAGGAAATAGAAGCAAATAATAAGGAAATAAAGTCTTTAGTATGACCTTCAAGACAAACAGGTCTCTTGAGGGTGATGTGTAGTTTGTCCATTGTGGGTTACAGTAGAAACGGAGCACAACCTCACTTACTATTATTACAAGGTAGCGAAAGCAATACGATACTTAGTTTTTTTTTTCAGTCATGTACATTAATAGAATTTTCTTCAATGCTTTTTATTACATATACAGTGCAATACAGTTGCTAATGTTTTTTCTGGATACTCCAGAAAGCCTTAGTTGCAGGTTGGGAAACTCCATCGTTGTGTCTTGAGTGGGTGGAATGGAGTTAAAGAGCTATTGACATATTAATGAAAGGACTCATCTGGTTGTGTGGTAATACAATAATGAGAGTCTGAACCACAGAAAGGAGGACATATTGCAGTAAAATACGTAAGCTCTGTTTGTTTTGGCATCAGCCGGCTGCAGGCAGACAGTCTGGAAATGAGAGATTACGCATACATTGGAAAAGGTGATTTGAAGTGGAACCACTGTCTGACAGCATTGCATGTGAAAAGATGTCTCAAAACAAGATCATATTTTTCTTGGTCCCAATAGATGATCAGCTTTTCATAGACATAAACAACACAACATAATCATCTGTTTATTCCTATTTAATGAATTTAAATAGGAATAAACAGATGATAATGTTGTGTAATCACTTTTGACTAGGTACTGTGATAACATTATGCATCCCAATTAGCCAGGTGAAATGAATTCAGGCATAGCATTTGTTTGGTGCTTTAAAAATGAGGTAGAAAAAATATTCTATTGTTTGAACGAGCATGACTGCTGAACATCCTTCTTTACACTGGGGTTCATCGAGAAAATGTACAAACTACCCTGCTCACACACACGACCAGACATAAGACAGACGTTGCTGGTTAGCCTCCCATACTCTCCTCCCTTGTTCCGTCTCTTCCCAAAGCTCCTCTGCCTCAACAGCCTCTTAGCTTCCTGCTCTCTCCACTGGCACAGTGGTTGGAAATGTCACCCAGCCCGGCCCCCTGGCGACGGCACCTCTGGGAGCCGTTTCAGACCTAATTAAAGGGCTCCTGCACAACCGCTCTCTGTTCTCTCATCAGCTGATGTTAATTGCGGTGAAAGTAGCGCTCTGGATGTACTGCATTCTACTATCGCCTTTAATGATTTGATTTTTTGTTAGTAGCTGTAGGTGAGAGCTTTTCAGAGTGCTAGGAGCTGCGTAATCTCCATGAAGGTGAACTGAAATATTATTGATCCATTTGATATTACTGTGAGGATGCGGTTTATGTTTTTGAAGTGGGACTCTGAGTCACACTGCTGTGTAAAAAGGGGCTGTGATACCAGATGGGTGGCAAGTAAAGATCACCGCGGGTAGCAGGGAAGGGAATATAACTGTGCGGGCAAATCCCAGCTAAGCAGCTTTGCCCTAGAAATGAGTTCTTCACAATACAGAGTGTTACAGGGCGGCAGGCAAAACTACAGCCGAGTTATTGGAGCTGCCTGGTGCTCAGGAGCTTGAAACCCTGACACAGGGGCATTCTGATAACATACAGTCTGAAATTAGCCCAAAACTGGATGAACAGGAGTGCATGTGTAGTCAGTCGTTTTTGAGTTTCTAACAAACAAGTTCCAAGTTTTTTACTTGTAAGAATCCTATTATTTTGCAAAACAGTCTCATATGAATATGTTGCCTTTTGCCTGGAAACGGAATCACGCTAGCTACTAGTTCGTAACCTCAGAATGTGTGGATTATCCTCAATCACGTTCCCCTCTGTTGGAGTTTAACTGTGCATGGTTCATGGCGTCTTCATGAGCAGGGCTTTGAAGTCTGGGAAGGATTAGAGTTTAATGTCAAATTAATATAAACAGAAAATTCAGTCGGGGGATTCGTTTCCATTTTTCGTAAGAGAATTGGCTGCTTTGCTCGTTATTGAGCAGCATACAGAAAAAAAAAACATTAGAAATGGAAGAAATTGTGTTTGCAAGCATTCGTTTTGTGCTTTGATTTGCCTGTTTCCTATCACTTTGGTGACAGCTCTACACAAATAAAGCCAAAAGTCTTTTGATTTTCTTGCTCTCATCCAACGCTATTATCATCAGTGGATACATTGATTTTTACTACGATCCAATTAGCTGGTCAATTGGACAAGGAGTTCTGTTTTGGTAGATGGCATTTTCAGACATTTGGATATGAGGACAGATTATTCTGCTTTATCCACGTGGTACAATATGACTTGGTAAAATTGAGGTTCTTCCATTTGAGGTTCCCATTTCATAGTTTGTGCCACCTGCAGGTAGAAATGTGTTAGTAACGAGCTGCAGATTTATCAGGAATATTTTTTGCCGTCTTAAAGCAGACACAAATAGTGAAAACAGTTGGATAAAATAAAAGAAATGAAAACGCTGAAAAAGGCGCTAATCATGACAGATGATTCTTCAGCGTGTTATAATGGTACAAGTATAAAAACTCTTATGCAAACATTTTTTTTTTTTTTTTTTTTTACATTTCAAGCAGAGAGACATTTCCTGGCAGGATATTTTCCTGCTCAATTTCACTGCCATGACCCAGTTGGTTTAACCAGCTAATGTGTGAATTTACATGCTACAAATCCTCATATTGTTCAGGCAATCCCTTAATTCTGAAAAAAAAAATCTGCTGACCCTTGTAATCCGCTGCCAGTGTGTTGGTGGTGATGGATGAGAGGCTGCAGAGTAGCAGAGGATAAATAAATGTTTGGTGACTCAGCTTAACTCAGAGTTGTTGACTGCTAAATTTTCTAGAACCGTGTTGCTCTGCGTAATTCCTCACTGCCTCCGTCGACAACGTACTGACTCTCCCTCACCACCAGGGTGATACTTCATCTCACAGTGTTGCCCCGAGACGTTATCACTTCCAGCAACTCAGTAGATTTGCATAGTTTAGAAAAGACATACTTTAATGTTTCAAACCTTGATAAATGATACACTGTAATTGGTGTCCTAATAAACACTTAGTATCACTGTTATGTTTTCTTGGCAACATAACCCTCTAGTGTTGTCACATCCAATCTGATCAGTTATCCCTTTATGTCACATACAACATCAACTCAAATACTGAGACAAAGCGTTAGACCCCTTCATTGTGTGAGGAACAATTACCGACCAGTCGGTGGATAATTGACAAATCCTCTTGTGAGACTATCGTCATTGCCGCTTCACTCTCATCAGTGAGAATGAGATGAGAATTGAAGAAAAGCACCATTGCATCCTATAATGTATTTGTCTTCTTTGAGCCACTGAGGCTTGGCAAAATGTTCAGGTGAGGTTATGAGGACAACAGCTTTGGGGAAATGCTATAAAAAAAACAAAAAACAAAAAACATCCCTGTGTGCGTCACACTGGGTTGCATTTTGCCGAGCTGCCGTCCTCTCCGTGACAAGAGTGCTGAAATTCCAGCCCAGCCGTTTGATGTTCTGCTGTGTGTGATGATGGCCACCGCCGCACTTTGCATGGCAGGCAAATCTCCTCTGGTTCACGTCTTCGTCTCTGCTCCTCCCTGCTATCCTTTTTTCCCTTCCAACTACCCCCCCGACTCTCCTCCTCCTCCTCCCCCCTTCCTTCTGATCCATCTGGTCGATTGCCCGTAAGCCTGGGAACCAGTCTGGAAGATTTCTTTTAGGCACAACTGTCCTCTAATTTTTTTGTCACAATTTGCAGCAGCGCTCTGCAGAGCTGTTCTGCACAGTTCCGAACACAAGAACTGAGCACAGATCGGTTCCAGTTATGCAAAGGTATTTTCCCTCTTTAATTAGGGGGAGAGAAAACACATCTGTTAAAAGTGTGTTTTGGCTTGAAAAATACATAATGCAGGCTGTCAGCAAGGACTTGCATCAGATATAATTATCTTCCGCCCACCATTAGACCTATTAATGGCTTTTATTGCCAATCCTGATTTTTACACTTGATATCCCTTCAGGTTTTAATTCAATGTTTCTAATTTGTCACTTGGTAAAATTTGCAATTTTGGGACTGTTGTTACTATCACGATAGTCCTGAGCAGCCACACCATGGCTTTTACATTGTGCAATTGTTATCAAACTGGAAAGATTACTGCCCTCTTTTCCAAATACAAGTAGTATGCATGTACTATTAGGAAAAAAATATGGAAAAACCTGCATTCTAACGTACTGTACATGTATTTTTTGACACTCATCCAGAAAGCAGAAGAACTACGTCTTCAGCATTCTGAAGTCCTCTGCAATACATTGAGGCAAAGTGTGCGTTTTTATGTTTCCTTCAGTACATGTATGTGTATGTGTGTGTGTGTGTGTGTGTGTGCCCGCCCCCACCACCCTGTGGAGCCACAGCTGAGACAAAGAGGTGGCATTCAGCCAAGCAACCCACCCCCCCAGCTCCTATGTGCTGATGGGAGACTGAGGCCCAGATGTCTCAAATGACGCCTCCCCTCCTCCTTCTCCGCCTATTAATTTACCTTTGATTATCATTTCCACAGTCACTCCCCCACCGACCCCCCACCCCGTGACCTTTCTGACCCGTTCAGGGTCTCTATCATTTCGCTCTTCCTGGCGTCTGTCTTTGATCCTTTTCTTGTGTCGCCCTCAGTGAAGCCCGAGACTCATTTTTCTCTCAGCATTTTATATGCTGCTTTCCCCCCCACCAACCCCCCACGGAAAAAAAAAAAAAACCATCAGGCTTTTCTCAGTGCTCAAGGCTGCAGAATAATCCCATGTGTGATTTACTGCTCTAGTCTTTTGTCTCAGCTTTGACATTGCTGCCTCTATGCACTAAAACACCCGAGGGCAGACTGACGCTACAAACTAAGCAGCTCCACATCGACGGGCACCAAAGACCAGAACTGAAAATGTATTCAGCATGAGCTTCACCCAGGAAGTGTGTTTTTCATGGATGGTTTAGTCACTACTTCACTGTGGGCATTTGGGAGTTCTTATTGGTATTACATGCTAACCAAATAGTTCTCATCTGTAAATAGTGTGTACATTGTGTGGGAGAGTGAGTGCAATATTGTATCATTGAATTATTGAACCGCATGGTATGGCCTTGACAATTGGTGTATATTTTATCGTACTGCAACTGTGTGGAAAAGCCCAAACAGGGACTTGTGTTGAGAATTAGCATTAGCTTTAAACTCAACACGCATCACATCAGCTGCAAGCTTGTATCTATGTTTAAATGCATTGTCCCTGTCAAATAAATAAATAAATAAATAAATAGATAAACAAATAAGGGGACCCCACTGATTGTTTATCACATTTAAATTCAAGTGAAAATGCAGTTTTAGCCACAGGAAACCTTTAACTGAGAATCAATTTCACTCAGTTCTCTGTCTTGTTCTACCGGATGTTTTTTGTTTTTTTTCACTCTTTTAAGTGTGACCATACAAATTGAAAAGTGTAGCATTCAGCCGTCTCGCTGCTGCTATAGCATCTTAGCTTTCCTTGACATTGACTCGGCGTTGTGATAATGTAAAGCTGCATCCAGTCGTTTTAAGATATCAAATCTTTAACCAGCTTCAGGGGGTGTTTACCTTTTGGATCATTGGACCTTTACATTGCACAGCCACATTTCTCCTAATAAACGACCGGCAAAGTTGGCACATGGGACAGAGTCAGAAAGGAGTAGATTTTGCTGATTGAACTTGATGCAATCTATCTACACCTGAGATGAAGTGCTGATAGATTAGAGTTACTTCTTGTGGATGCTTACATTGGGTAGGTGCTTACAAGTCACTGTATTTGATGGGCCACCCCTTACAAACAATACCTAAGCGTAAAAATTGCTAATGTTCACCTCAGATGAACGTGACGTATGAATTACATCATGCTTTAAAAGCCTGACTCTACATGATGATGCTGCATACGTCTGTCCATCACAAGACCGCTAATCTGCTCCTAGCGTGAGCCGTCAAAATGCCACAGGGAGAATGTTTTTTGCTAGCGTGTAAATGGCAGAGTGGGGTCTTTCGTCAAAGGTCGAGACATGAGGTCACGGCATTACAGCTGTTCAGCTCAGTGCTGGCACACAATGGAAGATCGCATTACATAATGGAAACACAAGTCCGTGTTTGTTTCAGGCATGGGAAGGATGCACAAGAGAAACAAATTGATGCAACCTGTTGCTTAATTAATCCACCTGGTTTGATCATGTCTCACTTTTTTCACAGAGCGTTCTCATTGAAATCTGCAACTGTAAAAAGAAAGAGAAATGTCTTCCAATGCAATGATGACCAACACATCATGCATCTCCTGTGCCTCTCCAGGTGATCGAGTCTCTGGGCATCATGATCTACAAGGCTCTGGATTATGGGCTCAAGGAGAACGAGGAGCGGGAGCTGAGCCCCCCTCTGGAGGAGCTCATCGCTTTAATGACCAACATGGTCGACAGTGACACCTGCCCTGACGAAGGCTATGAAGCCCCAGAGGAAGAGGACGAGGCGGAGGACGACCCCGACGACATCAGCAGTGTTCACGGCTACAGAGACATCCTGGAGGTAGGCGCTGAAGAAATGTGGCCGGGGCTGTCTTTACTTGTCATTAGACCACATGCTCAGTAGTGGTAGTAGTAGTAGTAGTAGTAGTAGTTGCAATAGTAGTAGTAGTAGTAGTAGTAGTAGGCATTGTGGGGCTGATTAACTCTACTCTCTTGCACGGCAGCCCTCAGATTTTTAAAGTTGATCCTGTCCTGGAAAATGTCTTTACAGCCAGTATGATACAGGCAAAGAAAAAATGTATTAAAAATACATATATACTTAATTCTTGAATAAAAAACAAGCTCCAATGGAATTTCTACAGTCATATTCTACTGAAGTACTTTGTATGTAAAATGAATGGAGTCTTTGTGATGTCACCCATTGGTGACAAACAATTCTGGTTTGTGTTGAAATTGGATGATTTCATATTCTTTCACTAACTTGTGCTACCAGAGGTGGGCAATGATTAGAGCGTGAGTGCAGCATGAGACCAATTCTGGTCAGCCAACAAGTACTTGGCTACTAAAATGCCACGGTCACAACTATGGCCGTTTATACCTAGAACTAGACCACATCTGACAAAACGGACATGAAGGCCTAGTTAAGGATTTTTTCCGAGTGATTTAGACCAGCCCAAAAAAAAAAATCCAGTTTGTAAAGATATGAATTTATTCTTCCTCTCCATGTCATTTTCAGTCATTTTGCAACCATTTTTGGCGGCCTCTGTTGGCCACAAGATAGATTGCTGATTTTTGGATTTTCCCTTTTGAATTTCCCTTTTGAAAGTGGAAGCGCCCTCCATATTTATATACAGTGGATGGAAGTTTGTCATCAATGTTGTCCTGTGGGGTTTATGTCTCTCTCCCTCACACACACACACATACACGCACTAGTGGCAGTCTGAGTGGCCTGTTGGTGAACTAGCTGTCACTCTCGTTTGCCATCTCAATGTTTATTTGACTCGCTACACTGACTCGCTGCCCCTAGTTTACCTTTTGCTCCACTGTATTCGAACCATGTGACCAAGAATACATTATTAAAAAACATAATCCCAAAAGTTGATGTGAAAAAAAATTGACTATACTTTTATGTTGTCCTGTTATGAAAAAAAATCCTAAACATCGTCCTCATTTGAACTATGAGGTAAACGGTCCAGTGTGTACTGAGTGTCCCCCCTGCTTCACTCTCTGTCCTGTAGCTGTGCACGGCTCATCTTCCTGGCCTGTCTGATGCCTCCAGTCACTACCAGGCAGTGTGTCGGGCGCTGTACACAGAAACCAGGGAGCTCCACACTTTCCTGGACAAGATAAAGAGTGCCAAAGAGGTGAGTTGTCATCTTCATAACCGTCATAATCAATCAAATGCTCATGACATCATTTTTTTTAGCTTGTTGTTCTTTTTTGATATATCAGCTGCAGTTTAGCAGATGCCCCTGCCTTCATGAACCCCATGGCAGTGTGAAAGCTCTAGATGTACTGTCTTGAAGGTTAGGTTTTAGGTTTTAGTTTAAAGCTTCTTCAGTTCTGGATGACTAACAACCTTGCCCACCAGAAACAAATTAGCTGTGGTTGTGTGGTGACAGCAGTCCTTTCTGAATACACTTTGCACCTGCAATGAACCACAAATGAGGCGACTTGCAAACGTGGCATCATGGTGGTGCAGTGGTTTGCACTGTCACATCGCAGTAATAACGATGCGGGTTTGATTCCCGGGCCTGGGTCTGTGTCTGTTCTCTCCCGGAACTCTGGCTTCCTACCACAGTGGGAAAGACACACACACTCAGACAGGCCAACTGGCAATTCTGTATCGTCCGTTAGTGTGAAAGCGAGTGTAAATGGAAAATGGATGGATGGATGGATGAGCCTAGCGAGGCACCTCAGAGACTGGGGCCCGGAGGGCAGCATGTAATACAGTGTTCAGACAGTTTGCAGTGTGACAGAACAGAGGCAGTCAGCGGATGCACAGAGGACGATGCAGCCGTGGAAATGGCTGCGGCGGGACGGAGGGATGAATGGACACATCAGTGCGTGGTCTATACTCCTCCAGCTGTGACATAACGTCCACAACAACTGACTCACCGCGTATCCGCAAAGTCTCTCGCGCATCAGTTGGCGCTCATTTTCATTTGTAGCACGTGACATCGGACAAATGCTAAGAATGTGCACCGAATACATGCAAAGATGGAAAGGTTTCACAATCATCTTTAATCTTAAATAATTCTTATTTACACTATTTTTTATTAATGGTTGCATTAACTACTTTACATGTTCTATAATTGTCCCCTAACAGTTTTATATTGCTAGCTTTTGTGAGTTGTATACATTTACAAGTATATTTTAATTGACACAGATACAGATTTTTTGTTCTTTATTTTCCATTTTTGTTTTTCTCTGATTTCAACGTGCATGGAGTTCGACTGGCAAAAAAGCAACAGGGAAATGTTTTCACGGCATTACTTATTGTTGGACTTATTCACTGCATTTTATCACTTTATGAAATATTAAATATGCTACATTTTGTTTTTTTGTTTAACTAAGTGAGGGCCTCCCCTGATTAATGAAGAACGAGTAAAGTAAATCAGATTCATTTGGCCAATTTCAATAATGTCAGTCAGAAATCCCTTTAGTGAGGTAACTAGAATGATATCATCAGAAATGATTTAGGATTTGACTCGCACATTTAGCATAAGAAAGGTTCAGAGAGTTTACAGACAGCTCATAAATTTGAAAGTTCAAAATTCAAACGCATGATTGGCACAAGTGATGTGCGTGCACATCATGCACAACCTTTCAGACCTCTGCAAGTTAGCGCCTGAGCGAAATATAGCCGTAAAGTCATTACATTAAAAGTCACCCTGTACTACCATGTACTAACACACCATGCTGGGGTCAGGAACAGTCACATGCTCCTGAAATGTGTGGTGCTTTGAGCGGATCCCCTGAAAATGTTTGTTTCAACTGATATTTTCCTGTGTAAAAACCTGGACAGAAGACTTGCATTTTTACATAGTTTAACAGATCTCCCGCACGACTCTATAAGCTTTGTCCATGTGAGGGTGTGTTTCTGGTAGAACGTGCAATGATTCAGCCACTACAGTAAAGTGCTCAGCCTGAAACAGTGATTTGCGAATGGATGAAAATAGCCGACATCGCCAGCTTCCGTGCAAAAGGTCCTCTTTCCTCTTGCTGCGGAGTAAAAAAAAGTGGGCGATGCAGTTGTTTGGATGACGGGCCCTGCTCCTGCCCCCCGCCCGCTGACAGGACAGAGTGGGTCTCTGTGAGGGAGGTTGACAGAGATGTCAGACAGAGACGGAGAAGCCCTGCGGATGCGCTGACTCTCGGAGAGTTCAGGTTCTCTCAGCTGAAACCCAGACAGGCACGATGGGAATAATCGCGTGCAGCCGGGGGTCCGTGCGCGGTGGCGGGAATTTCTGCTCTTGTTTCTTAGCCTGTTCAAATACCACAGAGGATTAAAATCCTCCCGCAGCGTGTTTCTGGTGCGCGGCGCTCGCTGTGGGTCATGTGACCGTGTCCGGGAAGGCGTCTGGCGTCTTGTTCCACTGGCTTCCTTGTTATGTGTAGCAGGTTTTTACAGCTGCGGTGTTTAACAATCCCAGCAGGGAAATTGCAATGGACAATGTGATCATTTTCCAATCAAGTTCCCACGGAGACTGTTTCTCTTCAACTTCTTAAGGCTGTTTGGCTGCATGGCTGAGTCTCTGAGTCATTTTCTTACTGTAACCCCCCCCCCCCGGGCCATTATGGAACTCAGCTGCATGTTGGTTCCATTCCCATGAGTTGTGTGTGTGTGTGTGTGCGCGCCAGTTTCAGGCTTCCGTCCTGCTATACAGCACTGCTGCCAAGCGGGTAATGCATCTGAATGAATAGAGGGGATTTGGTCGGTTATGCAACTCAGAGAGCCCTGACTGCCGGGTCAGAAAAAGGCTCAGAAATCCACCTAATGAAGAGGACAGATGCAGCATGTTTAACTCAAGCAGTGTTTGCAAATGATCGTGGCTTTTGGGGGAAAAAAAAAATCAAATCCAGTTGTAAAGACAGATGCAGTCGAGATGTGTGACAACATCAAGTGCGTAGAACACGCTTCTCCGACACTGTTGACGTTACAAATGTCAGACATTCTTACGTGGCCTTCAAATGCGACCTCACTCTGACTTGACTCTCCTATGGTCATTAGTGAAATAGCATTAGTGCTGCTCCTGCCATGCAAAGTATTGTGTTGCGTTAGGATGTGCTGCTCCTAGCAGAAGTGGAGTCTGATCCCATATGATCGCCTATATTTTTATGCACGCATGCATTCGTGCATGTATGCATGTATGTAAGCTTTACATTGCGTAAACAGTCAGCACCTCCCCCTCCCCCTCTGGCCAGTCTGTCAGGTTGAACTGTGTTGATCCTTGGCTGGGGATCAGCCACGGCTGCCAAACAGTCGCTTTGTTCCTGCAAAGACGCCTTCTGCTGCTGCTGCTGCAGATAAATTAGTGGCAATTATTATTTCCAATGACAGGGATTGAACAATCCTACCAATAGAATATTGACAAGAAGATTAATTAATGTGCATTTGCAGTGTTGCGATGCAGCACGTGCATGGTCTTCCATATGTTTGAAGAACTAAAGGCAGAAAATAATGTGTTTGGTGCATAACACTGCAATATACCAGAGGCAGTCTGTGAGACCTTCACTACTGGGATGTGAAATGCCTCAAGATAAAGACTCGGAGTTTGCTTCCTTCCCTGCTTCAGTTCTCTCTCTGCTTGTCTCTCTGACAGCCAGTCCACCGCTGAACTCAGCAGCAGGAGCAGCAGAGGAATCAGCCAGGCTGTCAGTGTTAGGCAACACATTAATAGCCTCACGTCGTGCAGTTTCAGGTTCACTCATAGTTCAGGATGGAGGAGCTGTGCCCTCACTTGACTTCTTTCTTTGGTCGGAGAGAATGTTTGTGTCCTATGAAACAAAGACGATGTGAGATATGGAAATCTGACTTTTGGACAATTACAGATTATAGTTAAGTCGATTCCATCTTCCCTCACCAGAACCTCCGGAAAATGGAGGACTCAGAGGAGCCCGGCCGAGACCTGAATGAGCTGCAGAACGCTGACTGGGTAGGCTTCCACACCCTTGACCCCTGACCCCCTGACCCCTGACCTCTCTCCTCAATCCTCAACGCCTGACAAGTTATCCAAAGTGCAATGAAACACATTATATACTGTATTTGGGTTTAATATAATCAAATCTCTATTGCTATGTTTTTTTTGCACACAAACAAAAACACCATTGCTGTCATCGTTGAAATGAGCCAGGCTCGATGCTGGGTTCAGGTGATGAGGGGCCTGCGCGATGGGGTCAAGCTGAAGAAGGTGCAGGAGCGCCAGTACAACCCCCTGCCCATCGAGTACCAGCTCACCCCCTACGAGATGCTCATGGACGACATCAGGGCCAAGCGCTACAAACTGCGTAAAGTCATGGTCTGTGTTGCTGCCCCCCCTAACCCAGCACACACACACAATCATGTATTTCTCAAGTAGCATTGATTGAAAGAATGAATTTGTGCCCGTGCACTCTGGTGGCGTTTCAGGTCAATGGAGACATCCCACCCCGATTAAAAAAGAGCGCTCATGAAGTGATCCTGGAGTTCATCCGATCCAGACCACCTCTCAACCCTGTAAGGACACAACCACACAAACATTGGAAACTTTACCCCCAATAGATGAATTATTACCCAACACATATTTACAGCCATTCACAGCCCATCAAAGTAGACAAAATAACAACAAGTATTTAATAAAACAACATATACTACCAGTCAAAAGTTTGGACCCACCCTTTAAATTTAATGCCTTTTCTTTCATTCTCATGACTATTGACATTCCAGCTTCTCACTGAAGGCATCAAAACTATGTATGGACACACATGGAATTATGTAGGAAACAATAAAAGTGTAAAATAACTCAAATAAATTTTATAATTGAATTCTTCAAAATGGCCACCTTTCATAAAAAGCATATTTAGAGTCATTTAACATGTTTTTCTTTGCTGCATAATTACAAATATCTTGCTCATATATTTGATGTCTTCAGTATCTATCTGCAGTGTAGAAAGTAGTAAAGATAAAAAAAAAAAAATGCATGAGAAGGTCCAAACTTTTGATTGGTAGTGTACTTAATTCTAGCTACTGTAATTTCTCAGCATTGTTGAACAGCGCGTGCTCCTCTCACAAGGTTCAAAATTGCCTCTTTGCAATTGAAGTTTTTCGCAGCGCACTAAATCAGGAGGAAGGCTGCAGCAACCACCAGATCTCAGGTGTAAATCTGACTGCGGAGCTCGGAGTTGCAGTTTCAGCGGGCGTCTCCGGGCTCGATGCCCCGACGAGACGGACTGCCGCAGGGGGAAATGAGGAGGAGTTGACAAACAGCTCTGCAGGCCATAAACCTAATTGCGCTCCTGTTGGTGGCAGGTATCGGCCCGTAAGCTGAAGCCACAGGCGCAGGCTCCGCCCACGCTGCACGAGCGCATCCTGGAGGAAATTAAAGCCGAGAGGAAACTGCGACCGGTGTCGCCCAGTGAGGTCCGCAGGGGGAGGCTGGGTAAGGAAACCTGCTGCTTCTTTGTTCCACCACAAAAAAAAACTTGGCTAAATAACATCATGTTTTTGTTAAAAATGCTTTAAGCTGAAATATAGTGGTAAATGAACTCACACACTTCACAAACACACAGTTCCATCATTTCAAGCTAACTGCTGCTTGCAATTTTCAGCCCTGTTTTTTATTTATTTATTTTGCCTTGGCTGTTGAAGCTAATTCTTCCCAATACTTCACTCTTGCGCCCTAATTTGTCTTAATGCTCAGTCGTGGCTGTTTAGTTGAAGTTGTACATGGACAATAATGCTAAGTGTGTGCAATTCCATTAACGCCACTCATGCTTGAACCTCAGCTGCACTATCAGTGATCTCCCACCACTGGCTGTGGATTTCTCCTAGAAAAGTCTGTTTTTTTTTCCTTTGGTGATGTGAAACTAGACAACAACCATGTGATGCGCCTGCTTTTGTTTGACTGCACTAACTCCGAACACAATCAATCCCTCAATCTCAATCAATAACTGTTTCTCATTGCAGTACTTCTGCCACTTAGCATGTCTTTCAGTTTCGATGCGTCAGGTATAGTCTGCCTCGCTGCTTTCCTGCTGACCTCCTCTTCCTTTGAATCGCCTTATTTTCCGCTGCTCAACTGCCCTCCCTGCCTTCCACGCACAGCACACACATCAATCATCCATTGCCAACACACATCTCATGTCACGCTTCAGTGGTTGGTGTTGGTTGGCCAAGGCCTGCTGAGGTGAAAAGAGTGCCGATGAGAGACACTGGTTCGCATTGGGTCGCACCCATTGACAGGATATAAAGGTGGATGTCGTCATTGTGACGTCACCCATTGCTGTGACAATATCATGGTCTCATAGTCAGCGACATTGAACTTCTGTTTTTGAAACCAGAAGTTTCCATATTTGGATGTGTGGGTGGTACCAGAGGTGAGCAATGATTGCACCGTGAGTCTACTTTGTGGCCATTTTTACCTAAAATTCGACCAAATCAAAGAAGTTGGACATAATAGCTTATTTTATTTTTCTAGAGATTCAGACCAACATTTTTCTTACCTATTTATAATAGTTTGAATTTAGATCTTCTTTCCTTATTGACAAACAATTCTTAGTCTTTTTGCAACCATCTTTGGCCGTTCCTGCTGGCCAAACGATAGAATGCAGGTGTTTGGTACTCACGGAAGCCCCGTCCAACTTTTTAAATGGATTTGCTTTTTGCCAATCGAGTTAAAGAGAAAGCACAAATTTCTCATTTGCCTGGCGATGGAACACAGCTGCGAGCTATGAATGCTGCATTATTTATGGAGCACTGCACAGACAGTGTTTAAGAGCTGCATCCTTGGTGAGGACAGCTTATCCTTGTGTGCTCTTCAAATCTTTCATCGAGGACATCATGTGATGGCATAATCTGAATGAAAGACAAATCAGCTCGCCATTTCTGCAGGACAAACAAAACAAACACCTCTGAATTCTACCCATGCTAAAGTGATTCTAAGGCACGGGTTTGGCCAGTCACGGTTGCTGCAGTAATGCAAAACTCTTGAAAAAAGCTTGGTCATCAAAGTAGAGATGAAAGACATCCTGCCACTCATGCCTTCAAGATTCATCAGTTTCCTACAGCAGGGTCTTTATACTCCACTGTGACATGGCAGAATTTAATCAGCACACAGATGAACAAGAGTGCAGCCTCATCCTCTGCACTAGAATGCGAAATGCTGAGTGAGTGATTTGTTCTCTCAGTTGTGACAGACAGGTGGCTGTAAGTTTCTACAGCCAAATCATGGGAGAGATTAGATTGAGGCAGTGGAATCACAATAAAGATGCACACTGCTGCTTAGGCACAAAATCAGTGTCTCTCATCTCACATGTTTTATCACCTCACAATTGTTCATTTTGCTTCTGATATTCTGTTTGCCCCTCAATATCTTTATATCTCAGTGTGCACTTTGACTTTCAGTTTTCTCCAAATCTCAGCCATAACTGTCGTCGAAGTTTAATCACAGAAATGCAAAATTATTCTTTAAGTAGACAATATTCCACAACTGTTGGCAATAAGTTGTACACTTTGATTGTTTGTGTCTGATGATGTTTTTCCTCCAGTGATCTGTAACATCCAAAAACATGTTGGCAACTTGGCAACAATGGATTCAGTAATATATTTTAATATATTTTACATATCTAGCATTACCAGAGAAGATCAGCACCATAACTCAGATTATAACTCTGCAATAAATCTGATCCTAGAACCAAAGTGACAGCTTAATTTGGTTAAAACCCAAAGCAATGTAAGACCCACCAGCATTGGTCATGGGAATTCAATAAATAAACAAACATTAGAAATTACAAGCTAAAACTTCCTTTTCCAGTTGCTCGCTATTCAAACACCAATTCAAATATCCACCTCTCTATAGAGTCATACAAATCTGTGCAAATAACATGATAACATGATAATTAACTAGTAATCTTTGGCGTGATGCACAATAATATGCCAGTGAATTCCTTCTGTGTGTTAAGTCAGGTTAGCTAATTTTGTTTTGTGGCTCCAGGCCCAAAACACTTGGAAAGTAAGAGGCTTGCTTTTCTAATTTTCTGCCTGGGTGCCTCAGACAGCAAACGGCTCATTACTGAGGTGCACTCCAGACAACAAAATACCACAAAAATAGTGAAAATTACCGGAGTGCAATGGCTGTACTTATCTTGACATGTGATTGGTGCCTAATCAAGCAAGTGACAAGATTCTAACGTAAAGAGGTGTTCCTTTTAGGCGTTGGCAAAACTCGAAGTATGCCACAAGATTTGTTCCGTATCGGACTAGGTAAAGTACAAGCTGCTGTGGCCTGGACGCTGTTGTTTATCCCCCAAACATAATGGCTTTGTCTGTCCGCCTCCTCGGCTGCGAACTAACAAATCCCCTTCCTAGAATATTTGAATATCAAAACCCAAACAGAGCACAGGTCAGGTCCTTTTTTCATTTTGAATAAAAATGAGTAGCTAGGTTTTTAGCGACGAGTCTCTGAGCAACAGAGACAGGAGAAGTCGCAATCTCGTCTAGATATTGGTCACCCAGCCAAGAGACTAAACACAGGACGAAGAGAAATCACAGGGCTTTAATAGATCCAACATCTTCAGCTCTTCAGCTCTCTTTGGACAGCTCTTCTGCTTCAATCTCTTCTTTTTAAACCTTCTTTTCTGACTTTCTGCACCCCAACAAACAGCAGTTAGTCATTTTGTCAGATGGTTGACGATCACAAATTGCTATAACTGTGGACATAGTAACCACTAAAAGGTACAGTGACCCACTTTGTCTGTTTATAAGATCCAACTCTCAGCAAATTGTAGCTCTCATGGTGTAAGTAAGAAAAAAAATAACCTCTTTCAGAGTTTAGAAGTTTAGTATTTCATTAGAGAGGCATCCATGCTCTGTGTTTAACATCAGCCTGATCCTCTGCCTCCCCTCAGACCAGCTTAACTCACCCCTCCTGGGCCTCCCTTGGTTTAGGTGGATCTCAAACTTCAAGCCTGTGCTGAGATTAATTGCATCTTTGACACAACTGAGAAAATACAGCGTGATTTGAACGCAGCAAGCTCTCGTTGAGCCAAACAGTCTGAGATACTAAAAGAACAACAAAGGATGCAATGAATCAGATGAGTATGAAGGTTGAGGTCCATCTCAAATGCCACTTCCCCTTTTGTCTAAGCGGCGCTCGTTTTGTGTGCAGATGATCAGTTCAGTCCCTATATGGGAAGGAGATCGTCCAGCACCATGTCTCTCAACAACAGCTCAGCGTCTCCCTGGGAGGAACCGTCAGGGTCTCAGTCTGTACCTCCGAGGAAGAAGCTCCTGAAAGCTCCCAGCCTGGCTGAGCTGGACAGCTCCGACTCTGATGTCAGTATGACTATGTTGGGGTTATTTTTATTTGATGGATGGACCATCACACAATATCCCTAGCATGTGCAGGCGAAAATAATGCATTTCTTATGTATTGTACCCCAGGATGATTTTGTTGGGCGCAGATCAATCAGCAGCTCCAGCGTGGCTACATCTTTGATGGATGACACGTCCCCGGAGTCGACAGTGGGAAAGAAAAGTACAAAAGAATTTCTGTTACATTGTAATAACTTCGTCAATCAAGTTATTTTTCTTTCTTTACTATTGTCTATCTGCTGTTTTGAAGTTAGCATTTGCAAGTTATATTCATTTTTGTTTTTTTCCTTCCTCAACAGCGCCCCCCATGTTCCTGCCCATATCCTCGACACCCCAGCCAGAGCGGCGTCAGACCCCCCAGAGGAGACACTCCATTGAGAAGGAGACCCCGACCAATGTTCGACAGTTTCTGCCGCCCACCAAACACAGCTCCAAGTCTCTGGTGAGTGTATGCAGCGTATCCTCAATCAAGCGCATTTCACACCAGATGGTTCAGACCAAGTGGCACAGCGGTGCAGTGGTTAGCACTGTTACCACATAAGAAGATGGGTTGTGGGTTCAATTCCTATTCCTTTGCCTGGGGCCCTATCGGGTGGAATTTGCAGGTTCTCCCGGTGACTGCATTGGTTCTTTTTTGGCGCGCCGGCTTCCTCACACAGAGATAAAAGACAGTAACATTTGTCTAGCCAAGAGTCAAACACATCCAGCTCCAGCTCCGGTCACGCTGACACGCGACCAGATAATGTATAGTACTGGCATGCAGATAAGATAAGGTCAGACAAGGAGACGATTTACGGAAGGGACTGGATAGAGTTTATAGGGGATTCAGCTTGTAATTATTCCACTACACTTCGCCCGGAGACAGCTGCAGGAGGCGCCAGCAAACTCCTGCGACTCTGAGTGCAGGAGAAAGCAGGTGCAGAAGAAAAATTATTAATTAATGAATGGGCCAGACCAAGTCATTTGATTGGACAGGGGGACTATCGGAGTGCTGTCTTCAGCAGCATTCGTTACCGTGGGGGAAAAAAAATAGCGTCCCACTCAGGGTTTTGCTCTTGCACTGAGTATCAGCTCCCTATTTTAAAGCAAGGATTTAATTTAAAAAAAAATGTTTTGTTATCCTTATTAGACCCTCTCAATCGCGAGGGCCAGATGACTTTTTCTCATGTATCCATCTGGTAAAAAAAAAAAAAAACCCATAAACAGCATTTGTAAAGAGGTGATATACTGGGGCTGATGACAGGGGATAGGCTGCAGGTGTGCTGATTAACTAAGCGAATGCAGGTGTGGCCTGAGCGGAAAAAGGTGCCGCAGTGGCAAGGTGCTGAAATTAGAGTGAGTGACTGTGACAGATATAACCTGCACTAAACTCTACTGATTCCAAACCAGCCTAAATTTTGCCCAATTTGGTCATTCAGCCCAACCCAGTATTGAGCTGCAAGGGAAAGCCTTAAATGGACCAGTTTGGCAGGAAACCTCCCAATCTGGCAACACAGCAAGGAGTTCTTGAACGATTGAAAACACTTTCTGTTAAAAGGGGTTTGGCCAGATTTTAGACTATTGAGATTTTAGAAACTGAAAAATGTGGTGAATTTAGCAGCAAGCAAAGTTAATATTTGTAGTTAGTCTTCAACAACCTCGAGCCCTGTAAACAATGAGTGCACTCAATCACAGGCACATATTTGGACTCTTAACTAAAAAAGCATACTGCTCACACAAGCTATAATCATGAGGTGGCGAAAGACAGACGTCAAAAGCGTGTGTCAGGCGGCAGGAGAGTGAGAGTTGGCAGTCGTGCAAATGTCGTGACTCAGATTAGTAGCGATAGATCTGCTTTTATCCATGAGCTACTTGTGTGTTTTTGCAGGAGGAATTCTGCTTCCCCGTGGAGTGTCTGTCTCTGACAGTGGAGGAGGTGATGCACATCAGGCAGGTGCTGGTCAAGGCCGAGCTGGAGAAGTTCCAGCAGTACAAAGACATCTACACTGCAATGAAGAAGGGAAAGGTAACATCTGCTTTCATGAGACCAGCTTCATTAGCGCAGGACCTGGGCCTTTGTATTTCCGTTTCACATTAAACGTCAACAGATTCAAATTTTGGAATCTTTGCTTGCACCCATTCCTCTGACATCAGCCTCCTTGTGTTTTATTGCAGCTTTGCTTCTGTTGCCGAACTAAGAGATTCTCCTTTTTCACCTGGTCCTACATCTGCCAGTTTTGCATAAAGTAAAACATGTCGTCTTTACCATTTCAAATAAGGTTGAACCCGAGCGACCCGAGACTGTTGTTGCTCATCACCTTTTCTGTTTGTCCCTCACAGGCCTGTGTGTTCACAGTGCTGCAAAAAGGTAGGTCTGTTTTTGTGAAGTGTGAATTCAAACTGGCAGTTCATTTTACTGATTAGTGAGCTGACAGTGTTTTGGTTCAATCGTCAAAAACGATTTTCCTTCGTTCATCCTTTGTTTGTGATGATGTGCTGGACTTTCTCATGATGGTTAATCATGAGCCAGGCTTTGCTGAATAACAATAGGCTTTCATCAACTTCAGTCAACTCTTTGCAGCACGGCTACAAGTTATTTTGTTCAAGAAAGGGCAGAAAAACAAAACAGTAAAGTAAAAGTGTTGTTGTGTTTTCTGCTTGATTCTTGATTATCACTGGTCCTCTTCCTCCAGTAATGACTTTTATCTCCAACAGATGCGACTGCCATCCAAACCTTATTCCAGCTTGCCCATCTACTCCATCGGCTCAACCAAAACTCTGCCCAGGGAGAGGCTAAGCGCCATGGCTTCTGTGGGACAGGCGCTCTCCGTGGCTGGAGGGTCGGCGCTGTCGGCAGAGAGTGGCGCCGCAGCGCCCGTGGTGACGCAACGAGCGACAGCAGGAGCGTCCAAAGGGCCTGAAAAAGGTCCAGGAGCAGCAGCAGCAGCAGCAGCGGCAGCTGCAGGCAAATCCGAGAAGTCCTCCGTCAGTCCTCGACGCCACAGTATACAGAAGACCATGTCCAAGTAAGACCTGCACGAACATTCATAATATTGTCAGTCTAGCAACAGATAATGCGATGACATAAGATGTTGCATCCTGTGCAAAAGCTAAAAGACAGTGAAACATTCACCATAGCTGAACAATACGGTTTTTGAATTTGTTCTTTTGGCATTTGAAGTCTGTTCACACGTCTGAGATTTGATATAAGATGTTGCTAAAGTTTTGTTGACCATTGAAGGTCACACACTCAAAATAAACAAAATGCTAGAATATCTATAAATTGCCAAGGTCGTAAAATGATTGAGGTTGCGGGAGCATGTTGACTTTTAGAGTCAGTCAGGATTCCAGATCCATTAACTAAAAACATATGAAACTTTAATACTTTTACTTTTCTGAAAGTGTGTCCTAAAGTAAACACCGCCTGGGGTTGGTTTGTTGTCTCTTTGCATGTATATGGAAGGTGCAACAAAACTTTTTGATTTGGGTTTTTTGCAAAAGGCTGTAAGCAGCGGGCTAAATATGCTAGTGTGTAAGTCTTTGCAATGAGGCAAAATAAATAAAAATTAAAAAAATCAAATATAGGACCCATGCATTTTTTTTTTAATGAGCTACTACCACAGAAAAGAAAAAAAAAGATTATTCCTCATTCTCCTGAATCCTACAATCCTTACATTTGAAATCATGACTCCAATTGAAAATACAATAAGTTTGGTCAGTTTTTTTTTAAAGGCAACAAAACCAGTTGCGTTCACTGAAATTACCGACACCAAAGCCGCCTCTCTTGCGTTTGTCGAAGGTTGTCTAAACACGGCTCCCTAAAGTCCCACGAAGAGCTGGAGCTTCCCCCGGAGCTGACCGAGGACTGGGCCACCATGGAGGTGTGCGTGGACTGCAAGAAGTTCATCACTGACATTATCGCCTCCAGCAAGCACAGCCTGTCGCTGGCCACCAAGAGAGCTCGCCTAAAACGGAAGACCCAGTCCTTCTACATGTCCTCGCCCAAGGGCAGGGAGGAGTACCGGCCGTCCGAGCGGACAATCAAGGAGATCTAGAGGGCGCTCCGCCCCGCTTCAGACTGCTTCCAGCTCCGATGGTACAATCGTAAAGACTCAACACTGGACGCGACCTCTCTGCTCATGTGTTCTTCAGCCGCTCGCGATGCCGGGACGACCGAGCTGAGCTGAACCTCAGTGGTGGACGGTTTGGTTTTGTCGCTGCGTCCTGATCATTGTGAGCAGCCCATTCACTCAGCAGGACACTTTAAGAAAAAAGCCAATGCTTCCTTGACCCTTCGTCCCGAGCGACTCGTCTTTGACTCTGATGGCACATCATCGTGGTCCAACACAATTCACACTCTAATTAATAAGCACAAGAGGGACTGATGTGTTTCTGACCTTCCAGCAGGGGGCAGTGTGGAATATCAAACTGTACAGTTTCTATGGTTATCTTTTAGTTCGTGGCTTTTTTTTTTTTTTAACTTTTGTGTACAGTAAATGATTGTTCAATGGAAGATCTTCTTTTATAATTTACAAGGTCATCTTACTGATAATGCTCAAAAAGACCTTTGGTTTATTTTACCAGCACGAAGCAAACTAAAAGCATTCCATCATTCTCAACTTTTCACGTCCTCTCATCTGTTATTTCTTCATGCATTTGGGAAATGTGTATTTTTTTTTTCTGATTTAGTGCCAAATAATAATAATTTCACTCAAATCTCTATGCCACACGAAGAAAACTTGCTGACTTTTGCTTCCCTTTTATTACAGCACAATGTTTTAACCCTTTTGCTTCTAAGCCATTGATATCTCTGTTAGCAATTCAAATAAATGTGCACTAACGTCTTGATAATTTGATGTTGATTTCTGTCAAATAATGCAATATTACATGAGATGGTACATTTCTCATTCTGCCCTTTCTAAATAGTAGGTGAAGCACAAGCTGAAAAAAAACAACCTGTCAACAGTGAATTTTATTTTTTTCAATCAACTTTGAATTTTGCACCATAATGCTAATACTTTGTAATGTAGCGGGGTCGCAGAGATTTCAATTCTGAAATTAGGATTTGACAGGTTGAAACCACGACAGTGAAAAGGCCGATGAACAACCTCATGTCTTATAGTGAGACGCCGATACACCGGCTACTGGTGTCTCTCACTAGTATATGCATACTTCTTCTTTTCAGACTTGCCTTGACACAGTTCGCAGGACATATCTGCATTTTATTTTTTAAAAAAGGTAACAAATGTGTTGTTTGTTCTTGTGCATTTAAAAGGCAATTCATAGTCACGACATATTACGTTGACGCTGTTGAAAGATATACACCTCACGTGGCAGTTAATTTTGCAGGCCAAATAATTAACTCAACTGTAATTGTTCTTAAATCGTATTTAAGTCTCAATAAATGCCTCCATCACTCCGAGTCCTGTCGGTGGGAAGAATGGACAGACTTGTGGACGCTGTCTCCAGTTCTTCTTCACCTTCCTCATCTTCATCCTCAAGATGTTTCTGCCTTAACAGCTGCCTTTTGTTAGTACACTCAGACGTTGAACAGTCCTCTACTGTAACTGTACATACATTGTTCATCATTCCAATGTTTGTCCGTGAATCAACTGTGTGTTGCCTCGGTGGTATCTCAACAGTGAGGGTTTGGGTTATGTGTGTGTGTGTCTCTGAGAGAGGGTACGGCGTGATCAGGGGAGGACTCCCGCACAAGAGAGCTCACACAGTGTGACGGCATCGTGCATGTACTACAGTGTAGCCTCTACCCTCAGCCTGTATTACCTTTAAGCTGTAACTCTATGTGGAGAGTGCAACAAATGATGACTACAACAATAAATTGTAATGCAGTACCTGGTCAGAAATCTTTTTTGTGTGTTTAGTTTCTTTTCTCCCTAATGACTATGTAATCATAAGAGTGCTGTCATCGGAAAATTACAAAGATAGATACAGCCACAGAAACACCTTCCCATTTAACGTCCCTAAAGTTGTAATAAGTGTTCAGTCTATCCTGACCCGTCAACAGAACCCTGTGAAGACTGTTGACTGTCTTGGAGATGAGATGCATCCCCATGTAATGCTAAAAGACATATTGCAATTATTTACTTCAAATAGATGATGTTTCTCTTTCCCTAAAACACCTAAAAGTTACTTGGGCGTGAATAGACCATTTATCATCAAAAAATTTAATAATTTTGAAAGGACTGCCAAATATATGCAAAGGCTACTAAAAGGTGCTTAGAAAATTAAATGTAGTTGTTGTGTGTTCAGGGACAATAAATGACCTGATAAAAATGCAATGTAATTGTACTGTGGGCTGCGGCCTGCAGTGATAAAAACTCCCTTGTTATCTGGACAATTTTATTTCTGTCAGTACAAAAGGGTGCAAAACCACATAATGACATCACATTAAAATAAATGTCATCGCAAATAAAAACTAGCACAAAGGTTAAGAGTAGCTAAACAAAGAAATTGTACAGTTTTTTTTATTGTACTCTCACTTTGAATGAGGTTGCTATGCCGAGGGAGAAAAAAAGCCTTGTGTGTTACCATGGCGACATGTAAACTGTGCGACGAGGTGCCTCTCCTTCAAGGCTGTCCAGTGAAGCTGAAGTAAGTCACTTTCTCTCATGCTGTTGCTGCCAGTGCAGGGTTAATATCTTTTATTTTCTAGGCTTTGCTCACTATGACTGCGTTCCAGGTTCTTGGGCTGCTCTACTCACCATTTGGGACACGATAACATGCATTCCTGATGCTAAGCAAGGGCTGTTCTGTACTACGATAGCAGGTGAGACGGAAGTACACTGACCTGACAGAATCCTGGCTCTGAAGTTTTGACTTTAATGTCTCGGAATTCTCACCTTGAAGTTCCACCATATGAATCTGAATTCTGGCCCTGGCTTCAGCGCCTCCTTCTAAAAACAAACATGTTTACGTGGCAGGCCCCAAACCCCTTCCATATGGGGTAGAGTCATAGGCACCAGTTTATTTGAGGTTACTCAGTATGCTTACGTGTGCGTAAACTCCACAGGATGTCATTATCCTTGATTCAGAGGCTAAGGTTGGAAGCCATACTGGAAGACTGCAGCGACCAACTGGACATACTGGGACACAGTCTGACTCTGCGGCTCAGCCGGGAACAAGGACCTACATCAGCCAAGGCGAGCTACCGTTTCACCTGTTGCTCACGGTTCACCGGACCATCTGTCTACCAGCTGGTCTTCTTAATACCATGGACAGATTGAATCAACTTTGTGCCTCTGAATGTGTGTACAGGAGCAGGCCAGGCTGACCAATCTGAGGAGTGACTGGTCAGTAGGCTGGACAACGACGACAACAAAAAATATAGGGTGTCATATCACATCGTCATTGTTTTTTTCATTTTCTCTGGTCTTTATTTCTTCTCCTCTCAGCGAGTCCAACTCGGAGAATGTGTGTCAGTTGCACTTGGAGCTGGAGGAGAATCTGAGCTTCAGTTTTGTGCAGCATGAAGTCGAGGAAGAAGAGGAGAGGGAGAAGGCGGAGAACATACGATGGTTGGTTGTGAAACTGACAAACTTCCTGTGTGGAGTTTTGCTTGTTCTCCCTGTGTCTGCCTGGGTTCTCTCTGGCTTCCTCCCACAGTCCAAAAACATGGATAAGGTGACTTGGGAAGCCTGAAATGATCGAAGGAGTGATCGTAAGGTTATTAACAGTGGTGGTAAAACAATTCACATTCTTTAAGGATACTTGTGTTAAAAAATAAAGAAATTAAAAGTCAAAGTAAAACTAATCTCCTTTACTCAAGTAAAAGTAAGGAAGTACGGGTTAACTAAAAAGTAAAACATGTTATTTACAATGTATTATTTTTGTCATTAATTAAACAATACATTCATTGATAATTTTGCAAAAATAAAATTGTTCTGACATAATAATTTAGGCGGAGCTGACAAGAGATCTTGCATGAGCATCTGGATCATTGTTAACGTCTTTAATACTCAAAGTACTACAGTTTTTCAATAGAAAATAGAAAAAAAAATCTGTACACATCTGATATAATATTTGACTGCCAGTAAATTTCACATCCTGTTTAATAAAATCAAAAGCCCAGTTTAAAGGAGGCATTTGTCTCTTCAACTAGCGAAGTGAAGAGAAAGTTGGAGCAGAGGAAGAAAACCCAACAAAGGCAGCAGGATGAGCTCCGGCAGAAAACTGAGCTACTGCAGGTAATGTTTGAACTGACGGATGGATGGCACATGGTTCGATTGTGGTCAACAATAAAAATACAGTTGCACTGAAATCTAATATACAACCTGTTTTGCTGATATTGGATATATTAAAAAGTGAGAAATACCTGCTCTTGACTGCAGGAGATGGACCAACACATCAAAGACCTGAGGCAGGAGGTGAACGAACAGGTGTCAAAGATCATTGGCATCGAGAATATCCTGGAGCTGACGCAGAAAGAGAGAGACCACTCGGAGGAGCTACTGATGAATAAGCTGGAGGTAATTATTCTTCCCTCAGAATCTCAGAGTGTAAAATGAAAAGTTTCCGCTGCCTGATGTCTCTTGGTGCCATCTCTGTCTCCCAGCTGCTGAATCAACAGCTGGAAGAGGAGAAAAGAGTTCACATGGAGTCCGAGAAATTCCTGCAAAAGAAATTTGAGGTTGGTGAAACATTAAGAGTTTGAGGCTGTTTGAAATTTTCTTGTGCTGTTTCTGCTTTGTTTGTCCTTGGAGAAACACTCACGATGCTACTACGATGAGCCCCTGATCAAATTTAATGCCAGAGTCTGAATTATACACATTAATCACAGATCATTTATTCTTGTAAAGGTCCACCGTTTTTCATCTGCAAATCAAAGCCATGACAGATGTGTGACTTATAAGGAAACGCAAGAGTTAATACACCAGTTAAAACTTTCTCCATAAGCAATCAGTGCACACAGTGTATAAGCTGTATCCCCTCAAAGCTGTATCCAGGATGTGCCTGGATGTGCATACTAGTGCTCTTCACTATCTGGTTACATGTTGACTTGACCTGACCTGGAGCTTCCTGATTGGATCGCGTAGTGGAGAAAATATGTGAAAACATACAACTTCCACCAGCCATCGCTCACCAAGTGGATGCAAAGAATTTCCACAACACTAGACCAACATTCCTGCCCTTTATCTCCTGGGAGAAGGCCATCAATTCTCTTGTGTTTTTGTGCCCTCTTCTATTACGCGAAAAAGCTCACACTACAAAATCTTTCTCCTCCCCTCGCTCACCAGTGATTAACCTAATCTGCAACCTGCAGACACAGGAAGTGTCTGCAGGTTGCAAAGATGGATCAGGATAAGACAACTTTTATAGGGCAGTTGTTTACAGAAGTGGGCAATTGCGGGGCATCTGTATACTTCGACCAACTAGACATACGTGGACAATTTAAGGAACAAAGTACTCTTACTGACCTTTGAATGTATAGTGCAAACACAAGTGATGTACATATGGTTAGACAGGGCAGGGGTGAGTTCAGACAGAGTGCGTGCAGTGGTGGAAAATTGACAGAAACCAGAAAAAAACAACCGATACTGTCTTGCGAAATCACGAGGCTGCCTCAGGGCCAGTTAATGCATTTCCATTGCAGATTACAAAGGAATAAAGAAGCATGCAGCAACAACATTCAACCTAATTATGACTGAAGTGCAGCTCATGCGGGGTACAAACTTGACTTCAACACTGAGTTGATCGTTTGGCCTGATAGTTTGAGATACCAGATACCACAGATACCCCTTACCTTCTCTTGTTAGGTTTGACCCTTACAATTATAACAAGAAGAAACACACAGGAGTCGAGTATGTCTTCCTCGCGAGGAGAGCAAAGATGGAAGGCAACTTCAGTCAAGCTCCGTCCACCCAGCTCAGAAGTGCCTGCGTCTCACAAACCTTTTTATTCGCATTTAGGGGCGGTCCCTGGTTACATATGACAGATGATTCATCTTTGACATTCTGGGCGAACATATGGAGGGTCGCACAGAGTTCACATTTCCTTCGCCGGGAGTAGTTCCCCATAGACAGGCTTTCCATCTTACAGAGTTACTCATAGACCAATCATCTGTTGCAATCATTACTTTCACAATGGCATCCATAGTATATTATTCATTCATATATGATTTAAGTCTTTACGCGTAGTATGAGATAAAAGCAAAAATATATGCATTTTCCCAACATCTCTTTACCACGGGATTGGGTGCTAAATCCTGGCGCTCATCTACCTTTTTCCTGCGACCTCATTCTGTGACCTTGCCATGCCTCCGCTGTGAGGCATGCAGGGGAGGGATCATGCATGTGTATCTCCGGTAATGGAAAATGAAAGCTCTGACTGCTTCTTCTCTGGTCCCTGTTTTTCATGCTGATGGAAGTTACAGCTTGTGCCTACATGACTGCGAGTTCTTGTTTTCTACTATGGGCGCGTTCAGACTGCCAGCCAAAATCCAATTTTTACCCTCAGCCAGATTGAAACCGGGTGGCTCGTTTGTAGTCTGAACAGTCACAAATCACATGAAATCCGATTTTTGCAAAATGGAAAAAAATAACTGTTAAAATGTAAAATTAGACTTCTGTACTTTCCAAGTCCACAGGAAATTGTGAGTGATTTCCAACAACAGTTAAGATTTTTTCTTCAGTGTGTGATGGATGAAAATGTTTTTGGCAATTGGATGTGATTGTTGTTGTGGAGTTTTTCATATGAACAAGATTTTTTCTACTTCAACTGTAGAGCAACATTGTTAATAAGCAAAACAAACATCTTTTATACACTTATCATGTTATGTTATTGTTATATCATAATTCTCTGGCTCCTCCTACAGCCAAAAGACAAGCACATTATTTGATTATCAACTCTATATTGTGTGCTAGTGTGAATGTGCCGGTGAATGGCTCTGTGTCCGTTGGTTCTGCCATGAACTGGAGACTTGTGACCTTGAGATGCTTAGTGCAGGATTAGCAGTAACAGCAAATGGATTGATGGACAGGAAAAACAATAAGCTTGACTTGTTGAACTCTTAATGCTTTGTAAATTACTTAATCTATCTTTTTTATTTTCTTTGGTTGAAGAAGTGATGTGTTTCTGTGTGATGCTACATTTGGTCTGCTCAAACCTTTTGTTCTTCTGTTGCAAATAGATGTTGTGTTGCTTACGTTCCAGGAGTTGCAGAAGCTGAAGCACTGGGAGCAGAGCACCGAGCAGATGATGCAGGAGAGGGAGGAACTGCTGAACAGCATCGGCTCCAAGAGAACAGTGAATTTGGACAGACTGGCGGAGATGAGGAGGAAGGTGAGCGCTTCTCTGATTAATAAAAAAAGAAAAAACACATGACGCCGTTAAACTCTGACGTGCTGGTGTTGTTCAGTTGGCAGATATGCAGCAGGTGGTGATGGAGGACAGAGATGAGCAGGAGTTGCTGCTCACCATGGAGGCGGAGGAGACCGCTGCAACCAGGGTAACGACATCCACTAGATCCCACATTAAACCCTTTGGCGTGGTCATTTCGCGTCTTGGTTCTGTAATGGAAAATAAGCATTCTTGTGTTATTCTTTTATTCTGTTTAGCATATGTTATCCATGTCATCACTACTAGTGCATGTAGTCTGTTAGTTTCATCAGTATAGCCATGTGGCCATCATTTAGTGAGCGTCATGAGCAATACTCGTGGTCACTAAATGATGGTCATCAGTCATGTCTATAAGTTACCCTTGTATGAGTCCCTGCACTTGTTGCATCTCTTCGGTTGTTTGTCCTGTGCTTGTGCTTCTGCATCAGTATCTTTATTCTTTCCACAACAGTTCAGATAAAGCATGTTTTTCCCCCAGCACAAGTTATTTGTATTTATAGCTGTCGGATCGCTTTATTTTCTTGTGTCGTGCTGACGATTCGCGCCTTCATTGCCTCCACTTCTGAATGCAGAACCCTTTCTATGAACTCTCACCCCTACAGATACAGGCCTGGTGGAGAGGTTGCATCGTGAGGCACGGCGTCAATGTTTTGAAAAAAGATGAGGAAGCCAAAAAAGGGAAGAAGGAAGGGAAGAAGAAGAAGAAGAAATGAATTTGCTGCAGTGCTCCAGTGAGATACAAAAGTGATTTTATTTCACATGTTGTGAATACAAAACAGTACAAAAAAACATATCTGTGGAATCTTGTCGTGGAAAAAATAAAACGCTTTGACCAGGATCAACGTGTAAGAAGTTTTATGCAAGAATAAAATTCTCGGGCACAAAGCAAATGAACAGCAATGCAGTCAAGATGCAAGTACAAGTGCAAATGCAAGTGCGAGGAGACTACTGTGGAGGGCAATTATAGGAGGAGAGGAGATGAGATAAGGAAGAACAAGAAGGGTTGCGAAGAGTACAAGCACACACACACACACACACAGGTTGTCTGGTGGCCTTGCTCCTGTCTCTGTTGCTGGCCTTCCAGGAGATATCAGACACCTGGAGGTGTGTGGAAGTGCAACAAGACAATAGCACGGTACATTATGTGACAAATGGGGGGCATAGTCTGGTCAAGAAGAGGATACAGGATATAAAAACAAAAGGAAAAGAGGAAAAGAAAGCAGCATTAAAACCCAATGGATAAGTGTAATCAGTTATCAGTTATTTATAATGCAAAACTCAGCTTTGGAAATAAAAGTGAGGCAAACCTACAGCAGGAGGCCCAAAGGGAAGTGTTCAAGAAATGAAAAACAAAACAAAAAAAAAACAAAAGAAGGAAATTTCATACGTAAAAGGTAAAAAAATACAACAAAATCTGCTCAATATTGACTTACATTTGTGTAAATCACTCGCTAAAAAGCATGTGATGGGATTCCTCTGCCAGTGTGATCCGTCACACCGGAATCCATGTCGCTCTTTCAGCAAATTGCCAGACGGTTCTGGGGTGGTCCTTCACAGAGATAGTTCACATCTGCATCAGAGTAAAAGCCTGTTTGAGAGAAATCAGTGTCAGGACTTGTAGGGAGGCTTAGCATAGAAAAACACGCAAAACTCAAAAAAAGAAAACAGTCCACATCCCCTAATGCCTACTGCTCTGCAGACTGCTCCATATTCTGTACAACCTGTGCCTTAAAACCTAAACTAAAACTAATTTGGCAAACTAAGTGGTAGTAAAGTGTCTGACGTATGTGATAGCTATTTCTACTTTGCCCCTGCCTGTGCAAACATCACACCTCTTTAATTCACACATCTAGTTTCCCACAGTACTCTCCTGCTGTGCACTAGCCCATTTCCCGTGGCATGACTGCCAAACCACCTCTGAACCATTTGTTTAACCAGTTGCCCTTCCAGGATCAAACCACCTTTGAACCTCTTGTCCTTCCCCCTTTTACCAAACATGCCTAAAACCTTCCTTTCTTCGGGTGCGTGTCCGGAGCTCTGTAATAAAACTCTCAGAAGACTCTGGATTCCTCTCCCACCACACGTATCTTACACAATACGTCATAAGCCATAGGACGGAAATGAAGCCTATATAATCAAGTCGATGTCAACGAGGATTCCTTCTTCATCATCTACACATCATGGCTGACTGACAAAACACCACAGTTAGTAGTTACCTATGTCGCGTCCCTGCTGTCGTGAACGGCAGCCAGCATTTTGAGGACAGTCCCTCATCCAGTGGTCGTAGGCACCACAGACGAAGCATCCGTCCTGCCATCGCCACCTCTTGCCCCGTCCACCTTGGCCGCCTCGTCCCCGCCAGCTACACGCGACGATGGCTCTGTGGAGTTCCTCCTCCCTTTGGATTGCCTTCTTCCTGATGGCCTCTTGCTGACATTTGTAGGCGTGCGTGGCGTGGCGGGTGACCATCTCGAGGCCGGCTGAGTAGGGGAGTATGCAGGTGGCCTCCACACCTTCCCTGACTTGCTGCAGGAGCCCCCCCAAGAATTTCTGGACGAGGAACATCTCGTAGGCACTTGAATTTGGACGGGGTATACGTCGGGCCTCGGGATGCCGCTGTGCTCGTCGCAAACGGCCTGCAGGCGAGATAGAAATTCGTTGGGGGTCTCACCTTCCCGTTGGGTGGTGCTCTGGATAAGCCGGAGGTCGACTTTTTTCGGAAAAGTCTTCTGGATGGCGTCGCACAGGTTGGTGACGGACGCCCTGTAGGCGACGTTGGCCTTATGCTCCCATTCGGGATTCATCGGTCTGCTGTCGCCATCGATCTTCTCCTTTATCTTCAGATACTGCGCTGGGCCGAGGTGCATGGCCACCAGGTATTTTACCTGGGTGATGGTGGGCATGAGCACTTCGCAGAACGTCAAGAATTCTTTGGCAAACTTCTCTCCGTTGGGAGTGACGGGAGGGAGGTGCTTCATGGCTTCCTTCATGTCTTCGATTGTCCAGAAGGGGTCGGCCAGCTCGACCGTCGGTGCTGCAGGGAGTGCTTTTATATTCCGACTTGGAGTTGTTGGAGGTGAGCGCTGACCACTCACCTCTGGTTGTTGTCTGGCTTGGAGTTCAGTGCTGGTGGATCGCGGACTATCAGGTTTTCCTTCTACTCCAGCCTCCAGCGCCTGCCGTGCTGCTGCTCCTTCTCCTCCACCGGTGGTGTTGCGCACGAGGCGAGGAGCATGCTCTCCCGCTGATGGTGGCAGCAGCAGTGGTGGGCTTCGGTCATACGCGTAGGAGTCGTGGACAACTATGGCATTTGTAGGAGGCGTCGGCGGCGCTTGCACATGTGCAATGGGCATTGAACGAGATACCGTGTGTGTATTGTCTTTGGATTTCTTCTTTTTTTCTCTCTTTCTTCTCCTATTCTCAGCCTCCGCCTTCCACATTTGTAAAACTCTTTGCATGTCATCTATTAATATCACAGTTTCACCTTTTATTGTTTTCTTTTTAAATTTCCTCCTTCTGTTTTCGTTCAGCTTTTCCTCCAAGTCGTTTATTTTTGACTCAGACAACGAACCATTTTCGGGAAACTCAAATTGATCATGCCAGTACCTCAGAAATTTCACAGCATCCAACCCATATTTCTTCTTCATGTCATCCACAATAGGCCCGCAGGCCTCCCTGGGTTTGCTTTGAGAAGATCCCATATCCAAACTTGCAGATACCCAAACCGCCTGGACCTCTGGTTATGGCGTCCTCCCTGAGGGGCCGTTGAATTTTGAGCTCCCACCTACTGGGCACATATTTGACACGACCATCGTATATTAGCATGGACAGTTGCTAAAACTATTACAGATGCCGAATCTGTTATTGACCAAATACACTGCTTAAAAAAGACACACAAAAAATAGAAAACAGGACCAGACTACTGTGGCATTTGAAAAAGTAAAATCCAATTTTCACTCACCGATTTACGAGTTTTTGAGGATTCGTAGGATCCGAGTGGTTACAACTGCAATAGGTTCTCTGCTCTCTGATAGATTCCTTTTTTAACTAGTTCAATCAATTGCTGTTGGAAGATGATCCTACGGTTACTTGGGGATCTCACTGAGGTCCTTTAATGTATGTTTGCTGGCTCAACCCACTGGGAGGTGCCCGAGTTTGCAACAGAGATTATCTGTGTCTCACCAGCAGGGGCACTCTTCTGCTGGCGAAGAATGAAACAGACTTCTGCCATCTGACCAAGTTTTTAAGTTCTTTGCAACGAAAAGGTCAATCAACACATGAACTGTCAGTATGAAGAAAGACCCCCATATCGGCACCCTACACAGTGCTTTAATTCTCTTTTTTTCAGATATTGGTAAAAACTCCCTCGGGTGTGTTTCACATCTGGCGTATGGTTGTGGAAAAAAATAAAACAAACGTTGAACAAAAGTCAAGGTCAAAGAAGCATTTATTCCTGGAGCTCCAAGGCACATACAGTGACAGTAAGGCAGTCAAAACGCAAGTGTGAAAAAAGGAAAGACAGTTAAGATCTTCTTTTTTTTTTCCTGCGAGGGAAGAAAGAAGCAAGATCACAAGTTTGGGAAACTCTAAGCAATACCAGGCACAGGCTGCAACGACCTTGCTCTCGACCCCCGTTGCTGGGATACCAAGAGATACCAGGCTGTGCAGTGTGAGAAGTTGAGAACAATAACTCTTAGTTATGAGGCACAAGCTGTAACCTTTCCTTAGTATAAACAACAGCAACTAGAGCTGAAGCAGTCACAGCAATAGCCAGAGCCCCTTTTAAGGATAAAATATAAAAATAAATACAATAAAACACAACACTCATCAGTTAAGAACATGTCTTATGTGGAGTGTGATAAATCTGAGCAGCTTCATTGCTTAACCTTCATTTATAACACATAATGTCCAGCATAAATAATTTAATAAATTAAATAGTAATAACAAGACAAGAAGACAAAAGAAACAAACAATTAAATATATAACATAATGAAAACACTACTACGTAGTATACTGTTAATGACCATAGGCCATACATTAGTCTTAAACTGCATAATGACATTATGTTTTTTTTTTTTAACTCATAGAATACTAAAATAAATAAGAAAAACTTTAAAAATAAATAAATACAATTTACGAAGACATATATAATTTCACGTATATCATTTTAACACATCTTAACAGAAAAAACTGATCAGATCAGAGAGCATGAACTCAGATGACGTGACGCTTGATTATGATTGCTCCCTTCCCCACATTAGCTCCTTCATTGTGTCGGGTTCAGGCTTGTCGTTATTCATTCATCTGCTTCAGCCACAAATGTCTGCTGAGTGCACATGGTGTTGTTGTTCCCTATGATGACCCACTTGAGATTGGAGTCATGAATGTTGATGTAGGTAGGCTCAGTTGATGGGTGAGAAGGAAGAAATGGGTAAGAAATGGTCTGCGCTGCCACCTGCTGTCCCTTCCTGCAGCTGCATGTACCTGGACATAACATCAAATTAAGAGAGGCTCTTACATGTGCGTCTATATGCACACACACACACACACACACACACACACACAGTCGCAGTTCAGCTTTGACAACACAAAATGTGAAAATAAAATACACAAATCTTTGTTTGGACCTTAGTCGGTTCTCTTCCTGACTACTGACCTCCTGCCACAGTTGGCGGGATGATACCATTCCCAATAATGCAGTTGTTTAGAGTAGAGTTGCTGATGTTCACAATCAGGAGTGTTGGTGGCGGACTGAACCCTGCTGCATGGGTGGATGAGGAAGGAGAAAGGGAAATGAAACAGAATATGAGAAGGGGAAGTTGCAGTTTCGGTTTGATGCAATTCTATAAAAGCAATAGTTTAACACTATGCCTAAGGTGAAAACGTAAGAAAAAAAAACATTAAATATGATTGATTGATTAAAGATGATGATTTTAGTTATTTAAAATTCTCGGCTTAAGAGTTATGGAAAGTTGAATTAAAAGTGCCCTCAGCTAGAGAGCTAGAGACCCGTATGGCAAATCAGACCAGTGATCATCATTCATTCATCTTCTATATCAGCTTATTCCTATTCAGGGTCACGGGGGTCTGCTCGAGCCTATCCCAGCTGTCTTAGGGCGAAGGCAGGGTACACCCTGGACAGGTCGCCAGTGCATCGCAGGGCCACATAGAGACAAACAACCAATTGACCTCACAAGCATGTTTTTGGACTGTGGGAGGAAGCCAGAGAACCCGGACAGAACCCACGCAGACACAGGGAGAACGTGCAAACTCCACACAGAAAGGTCCCAGGCCAGGTCCCCGGAATGGAACCCACGACCTTCTTGCTGTGAGGCGGCAGCGCTAACCACTGCGCCACTGTGTCACCCACCAGTGATAATCTAAACAATAAATAAATAAATAAAAAGTACCAATAACTTACTTTGTGTATGCCGGTATTCTAGGAACTGAGGATTTTCACCTTGGAAACAGAGAGATATTTAGTTGCATTAAAAAAAATTAAATAATTTAACTGCTTATCATCATGTAAACGGACTAGTAAATGAGGAAATGTGTTTATTATATAGATTTACCTAGACTCCCTGGCAGCCTTTCATTCAAATGATAGTCCGGGCAACAAAAGAGCCGAAAGACTTTTCGGCAGGTCTTCTCCATCATTCTGTGTACTATCCTGAACCGCTTTTCTGTCTGAAAACAACAGAACAGAAAAGAAGGTGTCAATAGTTTCCTCTCCAGCATAACAGCTGGAGCTTTTTTTTTTTTTTTTTTTTAAAGAAAACATAGCATGTTCAGACCGCAACATCACGAAAAACTCCCATAACTAAACGACAATGGAGCAAAACTCTTTTCAACAACAAAATAATAGGGTAAACATTTAACACAGTATGATCGTATAACGACATGTATTATTACATGTAAACTCGAATTTATTATTCTTTTTAATCGGTCGGATCGCACCTGGCAGGAAACAGTTTACTTCGACCGTAATATAGTTTTGGGTGTACACACCTGGTTGGACGCTGTTCTTTCCATCCACTTGGTTATGTTAAGAAGTGTTGCGGTCTCATCTGGATGCACCAGGTCAATACATCCTGGTGTAAATGACAAATACGCGGTGAAAACCTGTCTATATAGGCATATAGGCTACCGTACTTTCCAGAATAGCCCTCGTCAGACCGGCGCAGGCGCAACGCCACAGTGTACTGCTTCCAGCGCGCGGAACACCGGAGTCGGTATAGAGAAAAATGATAGATTGAACTAAGCGTGTAGGTATAAACATACGTGGATGGCTGAGCTGTATGTCGACGTTGCCACCATGCCCTCTGGAGTGAACATCACGTCATTGGCCTAGTCTGTCGCACAGCGCATGCTATTCTACGAAGAACTGTTGTTCCTGAGCTTTAAAAAGTTTATTTAAAAGTACGTCACTATGAGCAGTGGCGGTCCTAGCTTAGAGGGGCAGATTTCCCTCAGAGAAACAATGATGTGATACCAATGATTGACGTGACAGACATATAATGAATAGATAACAATTTACGGAGCAATTTATGTACATATTTTGAAACACCATGTTGCCCTCTTGTCTCCCTGTGCGTCTGCGCATAATACACATATAAGAGAACAACTTCTGGCATTATTTTGGCGCAGTTGCAATCAAACCAGTCCTGGTGATATTTCCTTGAGTTCTTCCACAGCTATGCTATGGATGGTGTCTCGCCAGGAGCCGGCCAGTCAGTGCTCTCTAGTGGGGAACATTTAGGGCCTGTTACGGACCAAAATAATAGGTATTTAATAAACAGAATTTTTATGTTCTAACTGACAAAATAGCCAACCAGTGTCATCAGTCTGCTTCTGCAGCATGCTTTACTAATGTGGCTAAAAGAATTTGAAGTCGCCTCAGCATCAGTGAGACAGGTTTATAGGTATCATCTTGGACAGCAACCTTGACTACAAGCCCTGGTTGCCAATGAATGGGGCCCTGAACTATCCTGGTGAAGCTGTGTGATGTTGTGGACCAGGTGGAGTTGCTTCAGAGGAACCAGGTGGAAGTTCTCTACAAACACTGCCAGTCACCATTCTGTTGACTCCTCTTAGCCAATCCAGCAAGGTGGGGTCTCATTTAGTGTTGTCCCAGTGGGCATATAAACTGAGAGAATTATCACAGCCTTTCAAACATCTTGTCCTTTTAAAAAAAGAAAGAAAGAAAGAAAGAAAGAGAAAAAAAGCCTCGAACAGACGATTAAAATGACTTGTGGTTAAGGTGTAGTTGTCTTCGTTGATTGTTCTGTTAAGTTTAAACTGGTGGTATGTAAACTTCAGCGTTGAGGAATATTAACACATGAGTGGAGGCTGGAGCTAGTTTTGCCTAAAGCTACTGAGTTATTAACGAGGAGGGGGGGGGGGGCAGTGTTTTTTATTTTTTATTTTATTTTCTAATTGCCACCTTTGGAATTATTGTTATCTTTCATGTCGGGGTGGAGGGTTGCGGTCCTATGACAATGACAATCGCTCCTTTAGCCGCTCATGACACTTGACGTGACGTGTCCCGATTGCCCGTAAACGCAACACGGCTGTGGCGAACTAGCCGGCAGGAGGAGCAGTCATGAGTAGTAAACGAGCGTAGCGCAGCGAGAAGCAGGGCAGCTTCCTGGATGCCCAGCGACTCATGATCGAGACAGTCTGACACGGTCCTAGTTTGTGTTTCGAGGCCGACCCGTGTGTGTCAAAGGCGGTGTCTTGGGCGGTAGAGACGACACTCAAAAAAAAAAAAAAAAACAGGCGGTATTTACACATGTGCCCCAGTTGGAGCACTGCGGCTCTGAATCCGGTCTTAGGCAGCTCATACACCCCGCTGATCTGCTGGCAAGGTAAGTCCGACCCTGTGTGCACCGCTCCTCCTCCGTCTCGTCCCATAATATGTTGCGGCAGAATCTCAGTGTGCGTGAGCTGAAGCGACAGTGCAGCCTTGATATTTCCACGGTCGATCCATCGAAGAGGATGCTCCATATGTGTGATCAAACGGCATCCGCACCGTTTCGCCGCAACTGCACTGCACTGCACTGCTTTCCTGTATGCATGCATCGCGAGTAAATCTGTGTACATTAGCGCTGGCACAGCTTCCTCCCAGAGTGATAAATGGATTCAAGTATTCATCCACGTCAGTGCTGCGCTTCAACTTTGTGCATAGCCTCGGTCAGGCTGGGCCGGGTGGGGGGTTACAGAAATCCAGCGAGACACAGAAGGCCAGTGATTGCAGCTGTACAAATGACTGCATATAAATTCTGCTACACGCCGAGCACGCAGCCCCAGCTGCCTCCTTCCCAAACACAGAGGCGGTCTGTGCAGCAGCAGCAGCAGCAGCAGCAGCAGCAGCAGCAGCAGCAGCAGCAGCAGCAGCAGCAGCTCCTCACAGAACAGAACAGGTCAGGTTTTCTCCTCCTGCCCTTACTGAGGTTTAGCAGCGATGCCTTGATTATTTAGATGCAGCTATCTTGACTTTCAAACACTTAGAGTGGTCACATCTTCACCTCACAGAGGAACTGTGTGCACGTGAACGTGTCTGGATTTGACAGTCTTGACAGTGGAGGTCTCAGTTGGCATGTGTAGCAAGTCAGGGATTTTGAAGACTCCTAGCCTTGCTCTGTTGTAGATTGTCATGGTCTTATTTGACATTGAAACATGTTTAAAGAGACATTTGGGAATGTCTTGTCGCAATCCTCATGTTCACGTTAGCCCTGTGTTAGGTGCACTCCATCAGATTAAAAATAATTGAGTTGCAGACAGCGTCCCCGGTAATCACAAGTTCCTCCAAACTGTGAAGCACACATGTAATTAACACTCAAGTTTGGAGAAAGGAAAGCTTGCTCGACAGAAAAACCTGTTATTTTCCATCTGCTTTTGCTCGGAGGGCACCAGCGTCAGCCAGCTCCGACGGGGCCGCCTCTCCAGGCAAATACACGGTGACGGTGCAGAAATGCCGCCGCCGCCGTCTGCGATCTGCACACGCTGCCGCAGATCAATGGGACATAATAAGAGCACGCCTGCTGAAAAATTTAGGACATAGCTGGTGGCGGCAGGCCGTATCGACTGGATCACTCCAATAGCTTTTTTTTTGTTTGTTTGTTTTTGCCACACATTTTTTCAACCAATTGCTGAAATAGACCACTTGCTTTCAACAGCTGAATCAGACTGCAGAGTGTTTTCCACACGGCTGAGTCCTGTCCCTGCTTGTCAGACCAATGTGACCCGTGGGATTAATCACAAATCCAAGATGAACGTGACTGCTCATGCTATGGGAGACCTGACAGAACCAAAAGAGGTGACTTAGAGGCCTGGTCTGTGAGCTCAAGATGACACCTGATCGGACACGTGTTGATTCCCTCCTCTCTAACTGCTGCATCAAGCTGTGCGACTGAAGGTGGAAGCCACACAGTTGACAGTTTTACCCCTTTAAAAATAATTGTTTGTTGCTTTGCATCAGAAGTTTTTACAAATTAAAGTGTTAATGCTCGGAAGGATGTTTTCTAGAAGTTTTTACTTTTGACTTTGATTTGTAGTACCTGCCACTTTACTTTTCATACAGCCTTCGGTGTATATTGCTGAATTATTTTTTTAGCTTGCTAGCTAATAGACTGCACACTATGAGCCTGCGTGGAACTACCACCTGGTCAAGTGAAAAAAAAGAAGCCAGTTAATTTTTCCAATGTGGATCTTGGCATTCTTTTTTTTTTTTTAAGTCATTATTATTCAAAATGTGTTCAGTGTTTGTTTGAGTGAGTCATCGTTTGATGGTTTTTCCATCCGGCTGCTTATGTTCCTCTTCCCTGCCGCACCAAACAGAACAGAACGAGTGACAAGCCACTTGCTATTTAGCTGCTAACCTGCGTTTGAGTCTTACAGCTCACAGTTAGTTCTCACTGCCAAAACGAATAAGGACCCATTTGATCACTAAAAGCCGTCTCAACAGGCCTTGGACGTAGGCCTTAAAAAATGACCGCCACAATGAGAGAAACTGCCCTACAGATGTTATGATGTTGTCCTACTAGTTGGTATGCTGCTAACCAGGAGAGAAGCTGCGTCTCCAATAATGGTGTGCCACGTTTTGTGGGCTTTCTGCAGTTACAGTTACAGCAGACCAATAAATAAATAAATAAATAAATAAAAACTTCTTCTTCTTCTTTCAGGATCATGGAGCAAGACTGTAGCTCCTCACCGTCCCCTGCAGAAGTTCTAGGAACGTCCTGAGCCCCTCCCACCTTTCCCTTCCTGCAGAACCGGCTTTAGAATGGCCAGCAGGAGTTTCACCTCCGGTCATGAAGTTGGGGAGACGGCAGCGAGTGCCCCCGATGCTGGCGCCACACCTTGTGAGGGCCCGGAAGTGTTCTGCAAACTGTGCCTCAGTCAACAGCCATCCGCAGCCACCACAGAGCTACAGAGCTGCAACTGTGTCTTCTGCACCGCGGTGAGTGGAGACCAGTATAACCTGTTCTTTCAGGGCATTTACAGTCAACAGTGCTCACCAGCAACAATCAGGCTCCAATAAATTGGAAACGGGAGCTCATAGGTCCTGTGGGAAATGACTCTGCTACTAATTCAGAATTACCACCAGGCCATTACTACCTCCCATTCATATTGCTCATACTTTGAGTCACAGCAGTTTCGCAAATAGTGATCCAACTGAAAACTTTACGTCAGGCAACTTAGGCAAATCTCCGGTGTTTAGGTTGCATTATGGGGTAGTAATCTTTCTTGCAGCACCACTTCCTGCGTCAGTTGACCTTTGAAGAGCCGAATCTTAAGAGTCTTGATCAAAAACAAAACAGGACTGGATTCTCCCGCACGTTTTACCTTCCTCATCTATCAGAAAGTGTCACGATGTATCATAGCTGTCAGAAGATTCCCTGGAACAGTGACATATTTGAGTGTCTTACGTACACTTTATATCCGCTTGCCATAGAAGACACTGAAGGGCCGGCGTTAAGCCCTGGACACACCGAGGTTGGAGATAGTGGCAGGTGTTGATCTGTGCTCAGGCTGGCTTAGGAGTCAGCGCTGAGCCCAGAAGGTGGGACAGATAAAATGAAAAAAAAAGCGGTGAATCTCTGAAACATTGTCTCCTTTTTCCAGACCTTTTTTAAAGCACCACGAGGGACTGCATGACAGATTTCACAACAGACTTGTTGTTTTTCAAGTGAAAATTTCGTAGTTTTCGTTTTCCCTTCCTCAAACTATCTGCCCTTGAGTAATATTGACATAGCAACTTTTAATATGTTGCGATGCGCTCATGAAAACGGAACTCTTAGCACAATATTGGAGTTTCTTTGCTGGTGTGTTGATTTTTTTTTTTAACTAGGAGTGGACAATTAAAGACATAGTACTGCACAGTTCTCCCCGCATTCACACTGGGTGCTTTTTTCTCCCCAGTGTCTGCAGCAGTATGTTCGCTTGGCCATCAAGGAGGGCGGGGGGGCCCCCATCACCTGCCCAGATATGGCCTGCCAAAAGACTGGAGTGCTAACAGACCCTGAGGTATGCCCTGCTTAAAACAATGATATGTAGGTCAGGAGTGAAACTCAAAAAAGCCTCCAGGGGCTATAAAGACTACAGCAGTAATACATACCCAGTCCCTGGAGGAGCAGCCTTTGAATTTCTGAGTTGCCTGTTGACAGCATCAACTTCCTGAAACTTTTCACTATGTGCTGGCAGGAATTCTCGGAAAAGACGAGGCAGTGTGATAAAGAAAGTGAATAAACAAATTGGAAATTCTGCACCATGGTGAAGCTTTCCTCAAATTGTTGTAAGACAGTAGCTGGAGTTAAGTCCTTACAGTCAAATTTGAACTCGCAACAGAAAAAGCAGCAGGCTTTTGATCAATTTAAAGAGACTTTATCCTTTTTCGCACCAGCGCGTATTTCATCACACTGTGAATGAACAAGGTGTCGTTGTCGCCAGCGCTAAATCTCCTGTGTTGTGTGACTGCAGGTCGCCGACTTGGCCCCAGAAGATCAGGTGGAGCTGTATCAGCGGCTGAGGTTTGAGCGAGGTGTGTATTGTTGTGGCCGGTGACTGGCAGCGGGCTATTTCAGGTCACATGTCAGCCGGTGGCGTACTGCTAAGTGGCCTCAGCGAGTGCCAAGCTTCACATGCCTGGGACGCTGCGCCGGCCTGAGGGGGCATTTCTCTTTCAGCCGCATTTCTCTTTCAGTTCGTCGGTTCCGAAAAAACTGCGACTTACTTACGGCTTTCATTCATACTAGACATGGCCGGCAGGGCGTTTGACAAAGGATCCTCAAGCTACTCGGACTGATATGAGGTCATGAGTGTTTTTAGAACTAGGGAGTTGTGTAACAAATGTGTGTCACGAAGTCATACTGTGTCTCTGTCTGTCCTGCACCAGGAGTGTGAACAGATTGCAAACTGAGCTCACGTTGCTCTCAGTCCTTTGTTTTTTTTTCCACATTATGTCGCGAAAAAATTAGTTAATGTTTGCTCTGGCTGTAAATCATAGGGGTTTTAATATTGAGGCATAAACAGGTGCAAAGTACAGACCGCTTCGGGTGCCTGCTGTGAGTCACAATTACAACATGGAGCGAGGACAATCACAAAAGCTCCAGTTTTTTTGTTTTGGTTGTGAAACAGCACTGGGAAAGGATTCAAGTGTCCTCAGGAATTACTCAGAAGAATGTTTGCCTTTCATACCATGGTTTAGGAACAAATCCACGCTGAATTCTTCACGTTAACGCAAAAAGTTCAACAAACTTTTGCTCTGTTCAAACTAATAAATCTGGCCCAGTTACTGCTCATGTTGCTGTGTTTCATGAAAACCACATTTTAACTCAGAAATGTCCGTTCACCTCCAGTGCCTTGCTCTCCCTGCAGGAGTGAAGCTGGACCCCAGCAAGGCCTGGTGCCCGGTGCTGGAGTGCCAGGCAGTGTGCAGCCTGCAGCCGAGCACCGAGGGCGAGCCCACCGCTGTGCCGTGCACCGCTTGCCGCAATGTTTTCTGCTCCGGCTGCAGAGGGATCTGGACGGACGGCCACGTCTGCCCCGAGCACCAGCCCATGATGCCGCCCTCGCCGCCTCACGCAAACGGGTCAGTAGGCGTCTCGCCGTCCCGCAGATTCTGAGCTAAAGGCAGGAGGCTTTACATGCGTGTGTGTGGAAACTCACATTGCTCTTATATTATAAAGAGAATCTTTTTTTGATTCAGCATGGAGGGTTGGTCTAATTGGGATGATTACAACAACAGCTCCATATAAAAAAGTATGTATAAGCTCCATGTGCCATTAAATGGGAAAAAACCAGACAAAAGTCTCTAAGATTTTGGTAAATTGCGCTGCATATGTTCCTGTCATGTCATGCATAGGTTTGGCCTACTTGTGGCATTAATACTTCTATTCAAATTAATTTGAAATAATTTTCCCTTTTTGTATAGAGAGAAACTTAACAGGCTGTACATTGTTGTTTAGAAATGCACAGTTATTATAGCTAGCTAGCTAGCTAGCTATTATAACTCATTCATTTTGCTGCGTTTCCATTGCCTCGAGAATTGTGCAAAACCTAAATATCGCAATAAAAAAACGGGTTGTGGAAACGCCTAATCTTAAACCTAAAAAGTAATCAAAGAGAAAAATATAACAACTTTTCTGGACAGCAAACAACCTCAAAATGCAGATTTATTGCAAAATGTTTTGTGCCTCCATCCTCCTCAAACATAAGCACTATTTAGAGTTCCCTGCTCCTCAGCAGTGGCCTCGTTGTCGTCCCGGTGGTACGGCGACGCCGCTGCGCTGCTCAGGGCTGTGGCTCCACCAGCCTGACTGATGTCATCGGCCAGTCGCTGACATTTATTGGAATTCCATTGTCTCTGTGCCAGAGGGAGGAGGGGAGTGGGCTCTGAGCCAGGCGGCCTCGCCGCACAGAGGGAGTGTGTTGGTGCTGTGGACAGGAAGTGGGCTCTGCAGCGTGCAGTGGAACAGTTAGGGGGTCAATTTCAGACTTGAACCTGAAAGTTTGACACACATTTGGCCCACTGACCCGGCGGTGTTACGCGCCCAACATAATCTTGCGCAACCTGGGGCGCCAGTGTGACAGCTGCTCTTGTCAGTATTTTGATCAAGGTGATTGAGTCAAAAACATCAATTCAGTAAAAAAGGTTTATGAAAGGAAAGTATCGCAGAAAGCTTGTGTCATAGATTTTAAGGTGCGCCGGATCTGTAAGTGGAGAAATGCCAGCGATTCAAGACACCTCAATTACATAAGCATATCTATTGATATCAGACCATTACATCTACTGTAGACCTGTCAATATAACACAGTGTGTTATCAAACAAGTCTATAGTGAGTCTGTTCTGCAAGTCTATGACTGTGCCAGGTCCCTTTTCCATTCACAGAGGCCGGCTGACACAACTTGTATCTTCCAGTGTGTTGTGGCAGAGTTAGAGACACAGATCACTTCTTTATTAGCTCAGATTGGAGTAGCTTTATTGAATAGGTCCATGTCTTCCGCGTCTCATCCAAGCTGGTCTCATCTCAGCTGGTTTTTTACCCCAAAGATCAAATGTCTGGTGAAAAAATATGGGGATTTTTTGTGCAGTCAATATTTTTGTTACAATACGTCAAATTGCCATTACCCTACTGTATTAAAACGTATTATAATTAATCAATTAATATCAATCAAATGAAAACTAAAAAAAAAAACTTGTTATAAAAAATTCTATTATATAAAGACGGTTGCTCTGGCCATGTGTCGGGCTGAAAGAAAACTACTGTCATAACCTTTGAATCCCAAAATAATCAACCTAGTTCCAAGTGAGCGCTGACCCTTCACTCTGCTGCTAAATAAAGACCTTTCCTCTGCCCGGAGAATAATGAGGCCTGCATGTCTCGGGGCGTAACTTCCCGGGTTAAGCCTGACACGTGTCCCTCTCTGCTGCTCTCGTCCCGGTTGCGCAGGGTCATCGCCGACGGCGGTTCGGACCTGCCTATCAAGCAGTGCCCCATGTGCGGCACCTACATCGAGAGGAACCAGGGCTGCGCGCAGATGCTGTGCAAGAGCTGCAAACACACCTTCTGCTGGCACTGTCTGCAGAACCTGGATGTGAGTCTTCAGGGTTTCAGTGAAACCTGTCACTAATAGAACGACCAGGAGCACCCATGTATTTTGTTTAAAAGTGTTCAATAACAGTGTCATCTAGTTCCTCCATGACTGCTGAGCCCTATAGAATCCTTCTGGTTTTCACGGCGCTCCAGCTCATGAGGCCTGAGACATTTTTTCCATATCTTTTTGGTGTGCGAATATACTCATCCAGTCTTTCATGTGGTCTCTGTAATTGCAGGGCGATATCTTCCTGAGGCATTATGATAAAGGGCCGTGCAGAAACAAGCTGGGACACTCCAGGGCTTCACTTATGTGGAACAGAACGCAGGTGAGGATAATGAAAGGCAGCGCTGTGGGCAAACAGCGCTAATGTCAGGGTGCCAGGGACGCATCGGAGCGCACGCACGCACGCATGAAGTTCGCTGATTTTGCGTGTGACCTTGATTGTTGTGAAAACTGGGTCACCGCAACAAGAGAACCAGAAGGGAGGATACTGGACTCCAAGCCAAACTGCACTGTCGTGACTGTATCCCAAACAAAGTGAAGCTTCCTGCCTCACCTGTTCAAACAAAAGTTGAAAACATAAACATTCAGCTCTTTTCAAATCGTTTTTTTTTTTTTTTTTTTTTTTGCAGCTTGGTGGAAACAAGATTCTCCCCCCCCCCCACCCACCCCCCCCTTATTTTCTTGTCATGAACGCACGTAAACGCTCCACAATGTGCCGAAACAACCCGACATCAGCCATTAAGCCGGACTGATCCGGGCAATAATCTCAAATTCCTAACCCTGCAGTGACGTCATCCATCCAACTAAAACATTCCTCCTGGCCATCAAACCAGACTTTCTCTCCGCCTTCCCAGCTCCAGCACCACAGCCGCATGATCGGCGTTGACCTTGCCGAGGACCTCCTGATTGTGTTGTGGCGCGTCCACCCAGCCAATTCCGAGAGAACACAAGTTCAACTGTTTAGTTGTTCCCTGCAAAGCAGCACATGACGAACTTGGCCACGCTCTTGCCCAACGGTTGCCATGGCCGAAGAATTAGTGACAATCTGATTGTAAAAACTCAATCCACTCCTCATTCTGTTTACCCAAGCAGTTCTCTTTTCGCCTTTTAAAGTGGGTTAAGTTGAGGATCTGTATTGCGTAAGGTCTCTGCTAAGCTAATACAGAATCCTGGTGCTCGTTCCCAGACAGAAACGGTTAAACCTCCAAGCAGTGAGCACGTGTCTTTTGCGAAATGCCCAACTCCTGCTGTTTGATGACTACAAGGTATAACTGGCAAGGTTGGGCACAGGTGGCTGGTGACACACTGCACCTACAGTAGGTATTGTGGTTTACCCAACAGGAGCTAGATGATTTGAGGTTTAGGTGGGGTCAAATATTTTTCCACAGCACTGGACCTGAACACAGCAGAGCGAACCATGACTGCAAAGTTGGATATTTAGCTTTGCAGTGATACAATTTCACACTGTATGCATGCGGTTTTATGTTTTATTTGAATATATTAACACAAGTCAGTATCCTCTGGCCATTTAGCGACTACAAACCTGTGAACATGGATATAATGGTAAAAACATGCCAAAACACAGAGTCAGTCACACAGCTCTTTAACGTCTGGATGTTTTGTCGTCATCAACAGGTCAGGCAAATCAAAGTTGCAATCACTTACTGTCAATTTGTTAACGGCTTGTGGGAAGTAAGTCACATCCTGTGATCATCAGTGACACAAACTGCCTGGAAGAGATGGTTTTATTTTTCTTTCTTGGGTCTCTTAATACAACGACCTTTCACATTACCTCCAATGATTTCCTCAAGTTCTATTTATTCAAGATGTTTTTATGTCGTGCTGCAGGTGGTGGGAACCCTGGTGGGGGTCAGTCTTCTGGCCCTGTTGACTTCGCCGCTGCTCCTGCTGGCCTCGCCCTGCATCCTGTGTTGTGTCTGCAAGCCCTGCGGTGATCAGAAGAAGAAGAAGAAGAAAAAGAAGAGGAAGAAGAGCGCCAGCCAGCCGGATTCCTCTGCGTCGTAGCGCTTCCAGCTCTGGCCGGCACAGCGCAGGATCACTTTGCTTTATGAGGGTCCAAGGAAACTTTGAGAGCGCAAATGCGGCAAGGAGTCAAAAAATAAGTACTTGCTGTGAGACTGTGGAAAAGCGGACCACCGACGACTCCAAGGGCTGGACATTACAGTAGTGTTGGGATGAGCACAGGAAGACTTTGCTAAAAAAAAACAAAAAAACAACAACAACAAAAAAGCCTCTTGTTTACAAGAGTTTGTACCTTTATGACATGTAGATATGAGGGGAATGAATGTATGTTACTGGCCTACAGTAGCTGTTTTCACATGCACACCAGTAGGTGGTACAGTGAAGATGGCAACTGTAAGAGTTTCTCTAGAACAGGGCTTTTTATAATCCCCTCTACACACACACACGCACACGCACACACGCACACGTTCTCACATAACTTAAATGCAACGCCACTTTCATATGCTAAACATTATGATGCCAAACCAGAGGTGTTGGGTGCTCAAGTGCCTCACTCTACAGTGCCTGGTGCTCGCTTATGTTTCTTTTTGCCTTCCATTTTTCTCTTTCTTATGCAAAACCTAGTGCATCCAGAAAATGGACAACTACTTGGGCTTGCGCGTTTTGATAACGCGTTTGATTCACACATTCTGTGAATCCTCAAGACTGAATGCAGACAAGAATGCAAACCATTCTTTCAAAAAAAAAAAAAAAAATGTAAGCAGGCAAACGGCATCACGAGTGCGCTGTGTATATACTGCACAGATAGAAAATCTAAGAGGGCTTTATTGGTGCACCGAAAAACAACAAATTCTGCGCTTGGCATGTGTCCCAGACCAAAAGGCACGAAGGAAAATATTTAGTTTTCTGAAGTGGGCGTCGATTGGTGTTTGAGGTCATATGTTGGCATTTCTATGTTTTCTTTTGATGTTTGTGCATCAGGTATTTTCTAAGGATGCAGCTGTCTCAAAAATAAACGTGCATCTGATGCTGCTGGGTTTTCCAGTGACATTAATCATTGGCCAGTTGTTTTTCCGTTACAGTCACCAGAAGAAGGAAGCAGAAGTTGACACTGCAGAAGTGAAAATCCATTTCTCCACTTCACAGCTGAAGGTTTATTTGTCATGGAAAAAGGCTCCTGATAAATGATCGCCATGTGATTTAAAGGCGTCGTGATACTGATGCACAACGCCTTAAATCAACTCAGGTTTACTTTCGTGTTGTTATCTAAGAGTGTTTTGATAAAATGAGTGAAAGTATATCTTAAGAATAAAGTAAAAGTGGTGTTTTAGGGGAGAAAAGTATACAAATTCCAAAAAAAGTTGTGTAGGAATACAGGAAACAGCCGCTCATTTTACCCAGCTCAATTTTGGAAAGTTTAAATATTGATAATTAAAACTATTACAACAATGAAGCCAACATATGAGTATGTCCGCGTATTGGCTAGTTTATACAACCTCAGAAAACAGTCATTTAAAAGCTGTCACTATTGCGCTTAATGGAGACTTTTAGCTAATATTCAGTTAAAATGAAATGCCAGATGATAAATATCGACTACATAAGCAAGTATGATGTATACAACAAGAAGAGCATAATCGTAATCATAATCGCAGCAGAAAGAAGGGAAACTACTTGGTTTCACTTTTGCATGAAGAGCAACGTAGGCAGAGAGAAAGCCGAGTCTCCGAAGGATACTTAGTGACACCTTGTGGTCTATGAGAAAACTGCGTTCATTCCTCCTGAACGTACGTGGACAAAAAAAGTGTCGTCAGGAAAACTTGCGTTGTTGTGGTCGAGAAATGGCGACGCAGGGGGAGTTCTTCGCGGGTGAGCATTGCTACGTCGAGACCCAAAGTTAATTCCCGTGTGGTTCGAAGTGTATTTTAGTTTCTGTGTTGAGCGCGAGAGACGAACGACTCGAAGCTAGGCTAAAAACAACAAAAAAAAAAAAAAAAAAAAAAACCGAGACCACGCAGTAGTTCTCCATGCTGAAACCGTTGCACCCTAGTCTGTTTCTCCTGTTGACGGCTGTGGTCCCAGATGCGTCGAGGCGGTTGTATTCACACGCTGTTGCTCCCTGCAGGAATTCCCAAGATTCCCTACCGACCCACTGCTGGGGCCGGAGAAGTCATGTGCTTCAAGCACTACAGTGCAGAAGAGGTGGGTGGGGTGCATTTACTGTCACGTCGTGTGCTTACATGCCATGCCTGCTCTGATTAAAAAGCAAATATGTTGCGCGCAGGTGCTGATGGGGAAGAAGATGGAGGACTGGCTGAGGTTCTCGGTCTGCTACTGGCACTCCTTCTGTGCAACAGGTACTGAGGACGCACTGGAGAGATTTTGCCTTACTTTTATCATGCATTCAACTTGGGCTTTTCATCTAGAGCCCTCCTGTGGGGTTATCTGTCACACGCAGGAGCTGATCCCTTTGGCTTCCCAACCCTGCACCGGCCCTGGAATGAAGGGACGCCTATGGACGCAGCCAAGAGGCGACTCCAGGCAGCTTTTGAGTTCTTCTCCAAGCTGGGAGTGAGAGACATTTCCTTCCACTCTGACAGTTATACGGTTGATTGTGAATGTCTTTCACACTGTGCTTTGTCTGTCTTTTTTCAGGTGAAATATTATACGTTTCATGACAGGTAACCCACCACGAAACGTAGATGAAACAGTTGACAGACGAATGCAATCACTGTGCACAGTATGGTAGAGTAGCGAGCCAAGTCTATTCTGCTGTTTGAATAAACACTTTATATGCATGAAAACACAGTAGTTGTTTATTTGTAGGGTGTAAGTGATGTCTGTTTCCTCTACAGGGACATGGCTCCTGAGGGCTCAACCCTGGAGGAGTCCAACAGGAATCTGGATGAAGTGACGGACCTGGCTCTCCAACTGCAGAGCCAGACTGGGGTCAGGGTGCTTTGGGTCACCTGCAATCTCTTTGCCCACCAAAGGTCATTATTTACGATAGCACTCAGGAGAAAAGTAGAGTAAAACTTAAAGTGATGCCTACTTGAGAAATTCATATGGAAAATAAAATAATAGTTTTTTCCAAAATGGCAAGTAAAAGAATAATATGGAGAAGTTTTTGTCGTGTGACAGGTACATGAATGGTGCAGCCACTAACCCTGATTGTCACGTTCTGGCTTATGCTGGTGCTCAGGTGAAAAAGGGAATGGATATTGCCAAGAAACTGGGTGCAGAAAATTTTGGTATGACATATATTGTCCTTATTCCAAACATGCGTCTGTCTTTTAAGTTCTGCAGTATCATTTTTAATCCCGTTCTTCTCTTGTCCTCGCAGTGTTTTGGGGAGGAAGGGAAGGTTTCCACTCCATCCTTAACACTGACGTTGCCTCTGAGCTGAAGCACATGGCCAGCTTCTTTAGAATGGCTGTTGGTAGGTGTGTGCAGTTATACATGTAACGAAATGAATTTTCCAAGCTTTTGGGATGCCCCTCATGATTACGTTTGTCTCTGCGAGCAGATTACAAAGAGAGGATTGGACTCAAATGTCAGTTTCTGATCGAACCTAAACCGAAAGAGCCCTGCAAACACCAGTACGACTATGGTAGGTTAGAACAACAACAGTAACACAACATGTGTGTTGCCTATGCATTAAAGGGAACATCAAATACTTTTCTCTCTTAGATGCCATGAGTGTGATAGGATTCCTGAAGCATCACGGTCTGGATAGACACTTTAAGCTGAACATTGAACCCAACCACACCACCCTGGCAGGACATTCATATGAACACGATATTGTCATGGCGTCTGTGTGAGACATCTCAAACTTACCAGACATTTCGGACCTCTCATGCAATATCCAGTGTCCATGAGGTTGTATCATCTATGTTTCCTGACAGGTTTGGCATGCTGGGTTCAGTTGACTCAAACACTGGTTCCCCAGACCTGGGGTGGGACACCGATCAGTTCCCCATGGATGTCAAGAACACCACACTGGTCATGAAGGTGAGCTTATTGCTTTTATGTCATGTTTGGGCAGATGTGGGAAGTACTGAAGTACAAATTGTTCGTGACTGTGAGTCAGTGAGTAGATTTTTTCGGTATCTGTACCTTTCCATATTCTGACGACTTTTTACTTTTACTCTCTACATTTGTACACAAATATCTGTACTTTCTACTCCTTACACTGGAAAAATCATGCTGGTTACTTTTGTGTTTAAAAGATACAAATTCTGTTAAAAGTAATTTGATTATAGCACAAAGAAAAATGTAAATGTAGAAAATAACTAATTGGTCATTGTTACAGTTTGGTTGTGTTGCTGTTGAAAAAGAAAAACAAAATACAATATTGAGAGTATCAAAACTGTTAAAAAATTAATCAGATGTTCATGCAAGACCTGTAGTCAAGTTCAGTACAGATTATCTTGACATAACTTTTTCATTTTTGCAAAATTATCCTCGAATGTGTTATTTCATTCATGGCAAAAGTAGTTTTTACTTTTTACTTAAGTACCAGCACTTTCTTACTTTGCTTTCCTAAAGGAGTTGAATCAGTACTTTTACTTTTACCAGAGTATTTTTTTACACAATACTTTTACTTTTTGCCACCTCTGCTAAATTTCCTCAATGATCTTCACAGACCATTGTGGAACAAGGGGGCTTGCAGCCTGGAGGCCTGAACTTTGATGCCAAGGTGCGCAGAGAGTCCACCGACCCTGAGGACCTGTTCATCGCCCACATTGGGGCCATGGATACATTTGCACGGGGGCTCCGCAATGCTGTTCACATTATTGAGGAGGGGCTCCTTGCTGGTATGGTGAAGGTACGAATCAAGACTGTCACTTTATTTTCAACCGTGTTGCTGTAATACTTCTCACTCCACCAGGGGTCGCCAGAAACCATGTACTTGTAGCTTCACAACGACCATAATACTGTTCACTAGGTGTATAATACCTTCTGTTTGGAAACAGGAGCGATACTCAAGCTTCAGCCATGGCATTGGTCAGAAAGTGGAGGATGGATCTGCTTCCTTGGAGGAAATGGAGGTATGTTTATTTACCTACCTTTGCCTTGCTTAGCTTTAGCTCACTATTGGTTTACGACTGTTTTATGCAAACTATGTCATGAATTGATTGTACACCAAACCTATATATGAAAGCAAACTCGTTCACAAAGTGAATTATGGGTCTGATTTACCATCCGTGGCCTTTTACTTCTATAATCCTTTCAGTAAATGTATTGTAATGTATGTAATGTAAATGTTCTCCCTTCAGGCCTTCATCAAGCAGAATGGTGAGCCAAAAGTAACGTCAGGCAAGCAAGAGAAGTATGAATCCATCTTTAATCATTACGTATGAGAACATCAATACAGCGCAAGCATCTGTTAATGACTGACCTGAAGTAGAAGAGGTTCTGCCTCCATGGTGCTTACACATCTGCAATTGTAATGCTAGGCAGGTCAGACAGGTATTAGAAATTGCACTTGTGTTTTTTTCTTACCGATTTCAAGGATACAAATTCAAATGCAACAAACTGTCACTGTCCATATTAAATCCTGGGAGGTCGCTCTAATATGTTGTTAACATTCAATGTAACATACTGAGAAACTGACGTTAAGTGATGACCGCTTCCACCTTGCAATAAAAACTCTATTCTTACCTCAACGTGATTATTTTTGGCATACTTTATTATTATTATTATTATTATTATTATTATTATTATTATTATTATTATTATTTATCTTAGTTTAGTTTATCTTAGTTTAGTTTAGCTTAGTTTAGTTTAAGTGACTTGCAGTTACTGCTTCAAAAAAGGAAATATTACCAAAATGTATCCAAAAAAAGCTCAACACATGCAATTGTCAGCTGATTTTATGAATACATGCTTTGGATTTGGGTTTGAGATTTAAATGAGATTTAAACTACTCTTTAAAATCAAACTTTCTTTTTTTTTGCAAGGGAAATAATCCCAAGTTTAGACAGGGCTCACTGACAACAAACAGAACTCACACTCCAAACTTAATGTCAAAGCTGTTGTCAGAGAATGCGTCGCTTGTTGTTGCTTGTTGTTGACTTTGAACCTGTCCCTTAACATCACCTCAAAAGACCAAACATTCGTTGCCGGGGATGTGTGCAGAACTTTGGATGCCGTGAAAACGGCCTCAACTGAAAGACAGCGAAGGCTGCCGTGATATTGGACGGGCAGAGTAATCTATCGCGTCACATTTACAATCTCTGCCGCTGTGGCGCACGTCAAAGAAACGAAACGTGTACCTTTCCCCCCCACTGACATCACATCATACTACCATCCTGCCATTAGTCCGGCCAATCACAGGCCGGTGGGAGGGCCGCTGTGGCTGTGAAAATCCAATGGGCGGATAGCGTGAGCTCTGCTCACCGTCGCCTTACTTCGGATTGGTCAGTGAAGCTGTGAAGGGGGCGGGACATTCGACCCGTCAATTGGGAGGGAGAGCGCGTTTCTCATTATCATAATATATTCAGGAGCATCTGTGCGGCTGGCTGTCGATACCTTGCCACGAGTTGGACAACCAGCACTTTGTTTTGAGTCGGCTTGTTCCAGCTCATCACTAATATTTAAACTAATAATAATTATATATATTTTTGACCCGGCAACAAACGTTATTTCTAACGTTACTCCTTATTTTTTTTTGTTTTTTTGCATATATACATTTTCCTTTCAAAATGTGGACCTTTTTAGGAATAGCCAGCTTTACATATCTTTATAAGAAGTTCGACACAGTGTCGTCTTTGGCTCCCACGGAGCTGCTGCTGGCCGCAGCCCTGCTCCTGGTGCTGGGGCTGCTGCTGTCTTGCGTCAGGTACTTCCAAGTGTCTCAGGTGGTTCGCCTGCCTCTGAGCTTCCTGGCCCTCCTGCCTGTCCTCAGCTACTTCATCCCCAAAACACCAGCGCTGGCCAGCACAGACAGAGCGGAAAAGGTAAGCAATGAGACGGTTCATCTCGGATGCCCGCACTTTTCCTGTTGAGTACAGTTACACAAGAACACATTCTCAGTCGTAGAAATGAAATGTTTACGGCTTAAGCCTTTTAGGCACATGTAGGAAGTAACAGCGTACACCTACTTTGTGTTTGTACACTTAAGTAGATTTTTCAGGTATCAGTATTTATTTGAGTATTTTTTTTCTGGCGACTTACGACGTACCTTCAACTTCTTACATTGGTAAAACATGCGTGTTCCTTTTAGGGTTTAAAGTATACAAATCCTGTTAAAAAAAATAATTCACTTATTATTACAGTTGTTGCTTAGAGTGGAGCTATTTGAACGATGCAGTTAAACCTTAAAGTGGATGCTATTTTAGAGAGAAATTATTGTGAGAACCTCTCTGGTCATTGTTCAATACGTTTTCAAGGCACAGAAAAATAAAAATGTGGAAAATAACATTGGTTGTTGTTATCAAACGTGTAAACATCCAATAATGGCTCACTGGTCGTAATTTTTGCTTATTGCAGTTTTGTTGTGCAGCAGTTAACAAAAACCTATGGAATTGAGAGCGCAGTACATTTCAGAATGTGTACTTTCATACTTCTACTTGAGTGAAGAAGTTGAATCAGTTCTTTTACTTTAATCAGAGTATCTGTTACATAAGTTTGGAACGTGAGTCCTTCAGCCAGGTCTGTCAATGTGAGGGGTTGGAGGTCGTATATCAAATGATATTTAGGATTCAGATGTAATGTTTGGGAATTTTTATTTTAGGTGGTTGTTTTCGAAGCCATACACAAACTGTATGGTTTCAACCATTTTTCTGTTTAAACACAGAGCAAAATGCGTAACCGCATGTTAACAAAATCGTATTTTATCTCTTCATTATTCTCTATCTACAAAGTGTATTTGCGCTTAAACCAGATTATTTGCCAGCACATGTTTCAAATATTTGCCCCCGTGGTCCACTTCTGTTTGGATTCCCGTTAATTGTAATGGGATTCTTGCCCCACTCTCTATCTCAGAGTCACAGGACAAGGAAAAGGCAGCTTGTGAAGTCCTCTGCCACAGACGGTGGCCCCTCGCCAGCCCCGGAGCCTGATGTGGTGATAGTCGGGGCCGGAGTCCTGGGCTCGGCCATGGCGACCGTGCTGGCGCGGGACGGGAGGAGGGTGACGGTGGTGGAGAGGGAGCTGAAGGAGCCCGACAGGATAGTCGGGGAGCTGCTGCAGCCCGGAGGTTACAGAGCGCTCAGAGAGCTCGGACTGCAAGGTGAGTGTACGCCACACAGCGCCTTGTCTCCGTCCCGGAAGCAACCAATATGGGTTGTTTGTTTTTCATTTTTCACCCATCTGTTTTTAATGGAGGGCATGTTCTCTGTGTGCTCTTATCACTAAAGTGAGTGGGGTCTAATTTGGGTATTTTCTTTCTCTCTCCCCCACCAATCCCCACCAAGGAAAGTCTCATTCAGAACTAATTTGCTTGTGCTTGTGACGGTTGGGCTCATAAATTGCCAAAATTTTGGCAACACTTTGTTTTGCTGGATATCGAAATTATGAATTGTTGTTAAAAATAAATAAAACTGAGTCCATCCATTGCATTCTGAAAAATTCCTGAGCTGTAACAGCTGCACAGCTATCAGCTACAAGCATTAGACATTGGCTTAGCTGTAAAAACAAAAGCTACTAAAAAAAAAAAAAAAAAACCTGTCTATTACTGAATCAAATAGCAGCTCAGTTCCTCCCTGGACGTCGTGCCATGGACTGTGTAGCAGAGACCTACATGAATACTGAATGGGCGCTGCGAAACTCAAGCCCAGTGTGTGTGTGTGTGTGTGTGTGTGTGTGTGTGTGTGTGTGTGTGTCTTCTCAGACACGGTGGTGGGTCTCGATGCTCATGTGGTCAACGGCTACGTGATCCACGACATGGAGACCGGCACGGAGGTGGAGATCCCCTACCCGCAGGTGGAGGAGACCGTCCAGTGTGGACGCGCCTTCCATCACGGCCGATTCATCATGGGTCTGAGGAGGGCTGCGCAAGCCGAGCCAAAGTGAGTCCACGTACTGCCAACAAGCAGCCATCTGGCTGCTAGCAATGTTTATTCCCCTCCCACTATATATTCCACTCGACCCCCCACAAATGTGATACTGAAATGCACTAGTAAGTAGCATTTGCTGTCGAGTCTCAACTGGATTCTCGGTCGCAAGCCTAGAACGGGGGTGGGCAAACTTTTTGACTGGTGGGCCACAATGGTTGGCCACAGTTTGCCCACACCTGGCCTAGAAGCAGCAATGCCATTTGAGAAACTGATTGTCAATTTGTTCATGTAGAAATGAAAAACGCAGAGTTGTTTGTGTCAACGTGTACAATTTATTTAGAAATGTGTTTCTCAAGACTTTAGATCTAAGCAGTTTCAAGCAGCTCTAGGTAACTTTTCCACCATAAAATTATGATTCCAAACTCAGTAAAGCGGTAGATAAACGATTAATAGGATCAACGGTGCCGCCTCGGCAGCGAGAGGAGGGTTGTGCCGGCTGTAACTGCACTGCGTAACTTTCAAGCACGGCCCGACACGCCGGACGAACCACTTTTTTTTTTATTTAGAGGCAGTCTTACATGCTACTATTACAAATACATAAGATTGTAAAATGCCGGAATGGAACCCAATAAGTAACCTCAATGAAAGACGAAGTAATAAAAGTGTGGAACGTTTGCTACGACGTTATTGTCGTAGCAAACCCGTAGCAAGCTCAAGTTAGCTAGAGCTGCTTTAAGCTGCTTTGAGATTAGAATTTTCATTTTCTTTGAAAAAATGTTCCTTTGTTGTTGATATTGGTTTGGTGTGTGGGAGACGGGCAGAAATCTCTCCATCATCAGGTTTGCTCAAGCTAATGTCTTTCGCGGTGTTATTGCGCCCTCCAGTGTCACCTTCATAGAAGGCACCGTGAGCAGTTTGCTGGAGGAGGACGGCTGCGTGGCGGGGCTTCAGTACAAGGACAGAGAAACGGGGGACACCAAGGTTAATAATCCTGCTGCGCTGGAAAAAATGTTTTTTTCCACGTCTCACCATCCCGTTCGGTTGCACTCGAGCTGCAAGGCCGTGCAGTGACTGGTGCGTGCGTGTGTGTGTCCTGCAGGAGATCCGTGCGGCGCTGACCGTCGTGGCCGACGGCTGCTTCTCCAAGTTCAGGAAGAGCCTGGTCTCTGGGAAAGCTCAGACCTCCTCCCACTTTGTGGGATGCTTGATGAAGGTGAGCACCGCTCGGCGACATCACTGGCATCACTCTGATGCCGGGTCCATAAACTCATTAAAGAAATACATAAATAAAACTGAATAATGGAAGATTACTTTGCAAATGTAATTGGTTGTAATGACAAGTTACCCTATGGAAAATGTAATAGCAGTGTAACTATTTAGAATAGTTACACTGCTATATAATATATCTATAAATATAGATTTTTTTTTATACTTCCAGCACTGGAAGGCATTTTTAATCGACATTGCTGTTGCGGCAACTTTTAAATAGCTCAGATTACACTCCAGAGAGAGGCAATTCAACTGGCAGGTGAGTGGTAGGGGGCGCTGCAGTTCCCTGCTTGACAGGAGAACCAATCAGAAACATCAGAATAGTATCAAAACTTTTGTCTGTGGAGGGAAACAGAAAAGGATGGCGATCGTGCCAAACCAGTGCACGAGAAAACTATGCAAAGCAACAAAACTACAATTATTACACATAAAGCCCGGCCTTTTTTGTAAAATTTGATCAGATGAAATTGAAATTAGAATCATGAGTAATTCTACAGGTGACTAATTTAATTACACACTTTTGCCAGTAATGTAATTGAACACAATTGTCTTTATTTTGTAATCAAATTATGTAACAATGTTACTTTGCATGTAACAGTGAAAATGTAATGAAATGTAACAGTGAGTATTTATCTCATTAGACCCTGTTGGGAATACAGTGTCTCAACACCCCCCCCGAGTTGCTGCGTTCATTTTTGGCGTATTTTTTCCAGTGCAGTGTCTCCCTGTTAGCAGTCCGTCGCCTCTTGACTCATCGGCTGTGCTTCCCCTCCAGGACTGCCCTCAGTTCAAGGCCAACCACGCTGAGCTGGTGCTGGCCAACCCGAGCCCCGTCCTCATCTACCAGATCTCCTCGTCCCAGACCAGAGTGTTGGTGGACATCAGGGGGGAGATGCCTCGCAACCTCTCGGCGTACATGGCGGAGCGGATACACCCACAGCTGCCAGGTGAAGACGGCGGACACAGTTTGCTCTCCTCAGATTATATGTATTGTGCACCCGCTTGGGAAAAATAGAACGCAATCAATTCCGACAGAAGCAGAAAGCCGCTGCAAAGCCTTTGTCGTGTGGCCTTTAGAAACTCTTGACAGGAATCTGAATATGAAAGTCCCCACATCCAACCTTTTTAAAAAAAATAATCAGACTCGGGGTCACTCACGGTGATGCATTGATAAATGTGCTTTCGGACTGTCAGACGCCTGAAGGGGAAAGGCTAATATCAGTTGTGCGTCCGCAGCGGTCACCTCTGGGTGCTCGCACACACACACACACACAAAGCGGTCTGACTCCCCGATCTGTCCTGCCTCTGCCTTTGCTTCAGAGCACTTGAAGGAGCCTTTCATGGTGGCGCTGCAGAACGATCGACTGAGGTCCATGCCGGCCAGCTTCCTCCCCCCCTCCCCCGTCAACAAGCCAGGTACTGAAGTGTTATTGACCGCTGTTCTGTTAGCAGATAGCCGAGGGGTGGGAGGGCGAATCTCTATTGAGCTGATTTCAGCAAGTGTACTGTAAAAAGTCCAGCAAGGTGTGTGATGCAAACACTGAACAAGAGCTTGCTTGAAAAAAAGAAAAAGGTTTTTGGACACCCCGTGCATTCGTGACGTACTGCATTGTGCTGAGAATCAATGTTAAATCTCCAAGCGCTGTTAATTCTTGAGCAGTCACCAACATTCACCCACACGATGCACTGTTCCGTCCAGCTCAGAACTGGATGTTTCAGCGAGATGACGTCCCTTGAAACACATCCAGAGGACGAGAACTAGAAGAATCTAGTTTCCTTATTTTGTCTTATTAAAAGTACACAACAAAACAGTTTCCATTTCTATGTGTGTTCCATTGATGTAGCCAAACCTTTTGGAACCCCCCCCTCAAAAATATATCTGACAAATATTTACGGCCAAAATTGAGTAAAATTTTAAATGTGTCCGAAAACTTTTGTCCACCACTCTTTTCTGAAGGGTTTTCCTATTGAAAACACACGATTGTGTCTAGAAGGCAAGAGAACATCATGTTTACAATATTTGCAAGGCTTTACGACAAACAACACTTTAGAGAGAAACATCTTCAAATGTGAATTGGTGGGGTTAAAGGTTGTTAACATACTCTCACCAAGGAGGTGCTTTGTTTGTAATGACTTGGCTACATTGTGCCCTTATATGATGCAGCATTATGGGTCTGGTCAGAGTTTTGTGATTTTTTTTTTTTTTCCATTCTTTCATCACAGCTGGTGTAACAAATCTTGTGAGATCGAGCGAGATAATAGAAAAGAAGGGTTGACATTTGCGGTCTGCTTCTTCACACGTGGCTTCACCTCCAACGCTGCAGCGGCGGCGGCGGCGGCGATGCAGCGGATAGCAGCGCAGACAGACAGCATCCCTCCAGACGTGGGGGCTGTTTTGCTTCCAATTACGCTCGCTTACTCGCACACAAAATCTTGTAATTGCTACAAAATCGGAAAACTGAAAGCATCCCAAAAAAAAAAAAAGAAGAAGAAAAAAAAAGGAAAAAAGAGCCAGAGAGAATCGTCCCTCACGTTGTTGTTTGGCACTAATTAGAGGAGGTGGGCTGCGCAGGCTGGTAAGCAGGCAGGCAGGCAGGCAGGAAGCCTCGCTGCGTTTTGGACGTGTGACAAGCAGCTGTCTGCTGTGTTGCAGGCGCGCTGCTCCTGGGCGACGCGTACAACATGAGGCATCCCCTGACCGGGGGCGGGATGAGCGTGGCTCTCAACGACGTTCGCATCTGGAGAGCTTTGCTCAAGAGCATCCCGGATCTGTACGACGACGGCGCCTTGCTGCAGGTGAACGTCAGATTTTGATTTTTTTTGATTCTCCAAGCTTGTTATCCCCCGACACATACACATCCAATTTATCCCCTCCCGTGCGTGTGAGGAACTGCGCAATATCGCACTCATTTTTTTTTGTGTTTGTTTGTGTTTTCTTTCCCCTTCTTTTCACCAGGCAAAGAAAACATTCCACTGGGAGCGCAAGTCATCACATTCTTTTGTGGTGAATGTGTTGGCTCAGGCCCTGTACGAGCTGTTCGCGGCCACAGACGGCAAGTCCGCCATCCGCCTTTGCACCACACCAGCGCAGGGGAAAAAAAACAATATCATGGGGGCCTCGGAAGGAGTTTAAATTGGCCACAGCTACAGACGTCAATCAAAATGGTTTCATGTCGTTTCAACCTCATACACATTTTTACAACACTTTTCGGAGTTTCGGACATAGAGGTCTCAGAAATTCACACGGCGAGCATGACACAAATGGTGTTCTGGGGTCCTAATGTTATATGTGTGCTTGTTCTGTTGTCGACAGAATCTCTCCACGAGCTCAGAAAAGCCTGCTTCAACTACTTCAAGCTCGGTGGCGAGTGCATCGCCGGCCCGATCGGCCTCCTCTCAGTGTAAGCTGCATGCCGCCTCAACAAACATTTAGAAATGTCCATTTACTCTTAAGTTTGAAAAGGCCACTACCCTTGCATAGGGAAGGACTAGAAATATGAAGAAAAAGAAAATATTTCATTGTCATATATATGTTATATATTTTCTATGTTTGTTTAAAATCTCTGTGATAATACCTGCAACACAGCAGAAAACCAAGAATATGCTGGTGTGAAGCGCTCCATTCAGGCCCACAAAGCTTAAATTCATGATTCTGGGATTTACCATCTGAAGCTAGCACGTAGCTTAAGCTTATTCATTAATTTCATCCAACATGTTTTCAGCTATGGAATTGTGCAAGAATACCAGAATGTCTATTCTGGTTGCGAGCACCTCCACTAGTTTCCACTCTGTTCAGGCTAAGCTAGCTAGCTCGCTACAAACAGTAGGTTCATACTTTTGAGCTTGTATTGCACATATATCCATGTTTTTGTTTTCTTTCTTTTTTTTCTAGGTTGGACCCCAAACCCATGACTCTGATCGGACACTTCTTCGCTGTGGCACTGTACGCCATCTACTTCAATTTCAAGTCCGAGTCGTGGTACACCAAACCCCGAGCTTTGTTCAAGAGCGGAGCCATCCTGTATCGCGCCTGCACCGTCATGTTCCCGTTGATTTACTCCGAACTGAAATACCTGGTCTACTGAGGTGTCCTCCCGCCCTCAACCCGGAAACGAGGAAAACAGCTTGAAAAAGTTTGTGTTTTCACTGGTTGCCTTCCTGATCCAAAATTTCACTGCTGTAGTCTGAAGTTCTGATTTTGCGACCGGGTGTTCTCTATGGTATGGCCCTGCTTCAGTGGAGATGTCCTACTTTATTGCCTCATGTTAGTTTGGAAATTTAGGGCTTATGCAACAATGCATTGGCTGAGGCGCCGGCTTGCGCTCGCCCACTCAGTCTGCTCTGCAATAGGATCTACAGAGCGTTAACTCGCACCTTCCTTTACGCTGAATAATCAGTGCTGCTGTGTGATTATTCCTGCCAAACAGAGACGCTATATGGGAGATGGCGTTTGAATTTTTCAATGATTAAATAGCGAGACGTCTCTGTGCCTTTCCCCCCCAACCCCCTCCCTCCCTCCCGAGCTATTTTAGTCTGTGCTTAAGATGAACAATGATTTAAATGTGAAGCACTGATGATGTGACGTCATGGAACGGCAGGATGTCTGAATGTTGTGTTGTCCTGTGGCAAAAATGCAAACTTTCCACCAGATTTTGTTAAAGGACTGGTCACTCTTTTCTAAGCGATTGTTTTGTCTTTCAATGTTATGATAAGGAAATGTATGGATCATAATTCCTTAATGTTACACCAGCACAGGTGATGTAAACTGATCCCAGCAGGTTTCAGTAGAGAGCCCTACATGCTGCATGTGGATGTCTGAACGACGCCGTTTGATCAAGTCAGTGGATGATGTTCAGGTACCGCTTGCCTTGGCTGACACAGACTGAACTTAACTTAACTGTAATTCACCTCTGATTCCTGCACTGTCGTTTTCTCATGTGTCTGTTCGGAGCCGTACGGGCCCTTAAATAAAGGATTGTGAGAACTCTATTCTGCAACAATACCACGTCGCTAAGATTTGTTCCTGTTGAACACGAACAAGTATGTCCACTAGATGGAGCCTAATAACAACATTGCCACGTTTCAGCTCTCAACAGGCTTGATTATGTTACACTTTTGAGGTTAAGAGTCAGGAGACACAGGCCTATAGATGATGAGCTTGGATCACACTGTTGTTGCTAATTACTACAGCCTTAGACCCCCTGCTGCAATATATATATGTGCTACGGACTTATTAAAGCAGAGCAGAAAAACTAATGTGCTGGAGGATCCCCCGTCCCCGCTGTAATTAATGTAGGTGGTGATCATAGATCAAGCAAGGAGCCTTTGCTGGGTATTAGTTCATGGACATAGAGGTTAAAATATCATCATTTCCGGCTTGAGCAAGTACTGCACCGTGTTGTGCCCTGATTTGATTTATAATTAGTAACCTGATGGTGTAAAAATAAATAAATAAATAACAAAAAAAGTCAATATAATGCGTAATTCTACACTCCAGCCAGCAGATGGCAGTCGAGTTGACCTTTTAGCCTACTTTCTCCGGGTTGGAATTGACTGAGGACGAACGCGAAAAAACGAGCAGGCATGTGGGAGGAAAGTCAGAATATCTCTGAGTATCAATCGTTCAGCGTCAGGTTTTAAAAAAAGTATAAAAAGTATTTTGTACGTTCTTGGATTTTTTTTTTTTTTTCAGCGGAAAGAAGCGGGGTATTTAGGAGTCCTGTGGACACTGGGCATTCTAAACATTTTCTTCCAGTCTAAGTTTTAAACGTACCTCTTCTTTAGTTTATCGCAATGCATTTTAGAATCACCCTCTTGCCGCTTAAGTTTATTAACATTTATAAATCAAAGTAAATGCTGGCCAGGAGACCATTTTACTCCAACAAGTGACAAACTAAGACCCTGACACTCGGGAGGATCAACCATTTTTTGCAAAGTGTTTTGCAATAGTTGGATTGTGTTTTTGATGAGTTTTGAGGAAGAAAGACTTGCACTCCTTTATGTTCGCTGACGCAATGTAATAATATAAGGAAATGCACCCACTCATAACTATAGGGGTTTTGGCAATGGGGAAATTGCTAAAATGTTCTACTATCCCTTTCAGTACACCGCCAGCCATCAACAGAAAGAAAATGAGCCTTGAGAAATTCACTCAGAAGCCGAGGTTACAACAATTTATTCAGCTTTATTGTTATTTATACATCACTGATACATTGTATTCTGGTGAAATAATTGGAAGAATTATCCATGTTACTCTTTGCGATGTTCCACGAGGACACTAATACTGGCGTGGAAGACCAGAAAGTGGGAGTGGGGGACTTTAGAGGGGAGGGCTTTGGACTGTACAGACCTCCCCTCAGCCTGCCGTCATCTGCCCATCGAAGGTCAGCCCGCCCGTGTACCTACCTGTACCTGCTGACAGTCACCTGACAAGTCAGCCACATGAGGAGAGAAGCCCAATCCCACTACCTCGTTCTGTGACACCCCCCCCACCTGCCTTCTCCCTCTGAGTAACCCCTCCTTTTAAACACACAGAGCATTAGGGCATACCCTTATTGATATTGGTAGCAGCAAGCTTTCTACGAACAGTTAACATCTTAATGATCTAAACGAAGAAGTACTGTACAGCTACTGCTAAGAGAATATAAGAACCTGGCCAATGATGCTCTTACACCAGATTAAAGTGCTAGAAGCAACCCACCAATCCACGCTATATATATTTATATCTTTATATAGCATTATATATATATATATAAATGTATATTTATACTTCTATATATATACATATAAATATACATATATATATATACGACATAAATCTGTTTAGTCATTTACAGGGTAATATACATTATATTGTAACAGCTGAAATTTCAGCACAAATAGATCACTGTCACACTTAACAGCAACATATATATGATTATATAAGTCTCTATATAATCATATATACAGATATATAATTGTCGTATATGCATGTAAAACAGTTAACCACGTCTCAGGCTTTTCCAATGATACCCAGAAAAGCGAGTGTGTATCAAGAAGACGTAAAAGCTTTACAGGTGTCTCTCTCTCGCGAAAGAGCGACGGGGTGGGGAGGGGGGGGGTGTCGCCCTCTGCAGGTATTTGAGGTCACAGGACAGTTATTTGCATATTCCACAAATCTATTGCAACACGTTACTGTCTACGAAAACAGTACAGCCGGCGTCCCCGCAGAGGGAGCCGGTGGTAGCTGGACTCACACGTACACCCACTGAAACGGAACATTACGATGACGGGTGATCTGATTATAGCTATGTGCTGTCAGATGGTGTGCTATGACAGTGAACGACGGGAGGACTACAATACACGATACTCTATAATTTAGCCTCTGAAGACGACCCCGAACAGTAGTGTAAAAAAAACAGAAAACAAAAAATAAAACCCAAACTAACTCCGCCCCTCTACCAAACGCCCTCTCCTCTGTGAGTTCAGTGTCATCGTATCCTGCTGCTGCTGCTGCTGAGTTTCCCACCGACACTCCACCGTCACCCAGAGCAATGGAATGTGTTCAGCTTTTGTCTCGTTTGTTTTCCCGATGACCGGGTCTTCCCTCGGTCGAGGCTGACAGCACAGTGAGTGAAGTGGACCAGGTTCTTGGGGGGTGTGTGTGTGTGTGTGTGTGTGTGGAGGGGTTGGGGATGGGGGTGGGGTCAGAGAGGGAGGGTATCGGGCGCCGCCTCCAGCTCCTGTCAAGTTCAAGTGCACACTCTGGCTCGGTGCTGGCAGTTCTCGTTCTCTCCCTACCTCGCAGCAGTGCCCCAACCTCGGCCGCCACCACCGGCGCTGCCCCTCAGGTGAGAGGAGCTCTGATGGTCGCCTCAACCCGTTATGCCACACCCCCTCCGTTCCCCCGCCCACCACCGCCACCGACTTGCCCTGCACTCCTCATCCCCCTTGCGCACCGTCCCCATTAGTTCTCATCGCTCCAGACGCTCCGCCTACTCTGCAAAGACGCTGCACAAGTCTTTTACAAGATACACACACAGGTAATTTTTCACAAAGGGGGCGGGGGAAAACAAAACAAAACAAAAAAAGCTCTGTAATAACTGCAGTAGTAACGCACAACAAGCATCCGACGGCCGGCTTCCCGACCTGGGGAGCCCTGGTGGTGCGCAGTCAGGTTTGGGACGTTGCCATAGTTCGGAATGGACAAGGACTCCAGCGCTTGCCCCCTTTAGTAAGGACTCGTCTTTCCCCTCAGTGATGCACTGTTCCGTTACTCAAACGCCCAGATCTCTATGTCCTGCACATAGAAATCTTCCTTTTTCGAGAGCATGGGGTTCCCAAATGTTTTACAGGAGTGACTCCTGCCGTGGTAGAGGTCTCCATCCAGCCACAGGCCAAACTCTCCACTGACGGGAAAGACGGGAAAGTGGTTTCAGCGAGGTGGCAAAACAAATGAAAGATAGATTGTTGTCTTTGTTGTTGTCATTGCACACTTTGCACAAAGCAACATTTATCTCTACAGTGCTCAGTGCAAGAACAACACATAAAAGTGACTGAATTACTATTACTAATAGCACTATTCCTAAATGTAGTGTATAGAATAGCTCATGCAGAACATAAATAAATATGAATCATATCATCAGCAGCTGAGATAGGCTCCAGCAGACCCCCCCCAACCCTGAGGGTAGGAGGAAGTGGCTATTGAAAATGAATGGATGATATTATGAGACATATGACCACTGAGAATATAGATATTGTGTTCCGAGTTGAAAAATATTAATAAATATATAGAATATAAGAAATATAAATTTGGGCAATGGGGACAGCAGCGTGCTAGCACAGAGTAAACTTTGCTATTTTGACAAACTTGAGTTCACTTGGACTTCGGCTCACCTTCCTCCACCAAAAGCTAATGAGTCCATATCTCCTTTGATGAAGAACATGTTATCACCTGTCCATTTGTACACCTGTCACACACACACAATAGAGAAGACAAGCAAAGCTGCATTTAATGTTGACATGATCTAATAGTCCGTGGCTGATGAGAACACAATGCGTGCACGTAAGCCAGAGTGGGAGAGCCAGTCGACCGCTAAACAGACATGAGAAATCCCCTCTGGTGCACCAGCACATGGTGCCAGGCACATGACTCACTTCTGGAATAGTTCACTGGCGTTAATAACGGCATTAAAGTCACTATGTGTGAAGTGAATATGCGAGCGTAGCATTTTAGGCATTCTGGCTTTTCAGGCATACGCCATTGATGCAGATGGACACAAATGCGTTCAAAACAATTTCTCTTTTGCACACAGACAAAGGCAAAATCTGTCGCCATCAGTTTCACTGTGAGCCATTTTACCACAATATATTAAAGTAATGCTTATTTATGGATAAGTATTGCCAGCATACCATACAACAGAAAAAAACAGATCAGTCTCATGTCTGAAAGATACATATCTTAAAAAAATGCAACTCATTAAGCTAAAACCATTGTAATTTATAATCTTGGTCACAGCAAATCCAGCAGAGAGCATTGGACTTGTAACTTTGAAGCCGTACAGAATGAAAAATGATGTTACCTTCTGCCTCAAGTACAATTCGATAATTTTTCATAATGTGTCTTGATGTACACTGACTAATTGTCAACTGTACCACATCTAGTTGAACAAAGTTTTTGGACACAAATTTTTTACTGAATTCCAATTACTGTCATTAGTATTTGCCAGAGAATTTGGGGGTGGGGCTTCAAAAGGTCTGGCTGCATCAAAGGCACACAAACACATGGAAATAATTTTGTTGTTTATTGTTTACTTGTAGTTCTGGGCTGGACAGAACAGTGCACGGACGGCACGTGGGTGAATGTTGGTGACTGCACGAAAAATAAACTGCACTTGGAGACTTCAGATTGATTCTCAGCGCAATACAGTGCATCACAAACGCTTGACATGTCCAAAAACTTTTTTTCCACCACTGTATATGGGTGTTCCCGCAAGGCTGTGCGTTACCTCAAACTCTGGGTTGAAGGTGAAGAGGAAGGTCTCGCCTGTGCCGTAGAAGCCGTCGCTGACTTTAAAGGGCTCAGAAGCCAGTGCACCAAACACCTGCGAACAAACGGAATTGCTCTGTGTTAGCACCCAGTTACTACACACCTCTCTCTAATAATGCCACGTTGATTGCATCTTTCTCACCTGGCCGTCGCTGTCCTTTATGACCATGAGCACGGGCGTGTCCTGGCCCTGCATGGCTCTGTACAGCGTCTTGATGCTCATGCCATGCTTGGACGTGCCAAAAGCCAGCGTCCACGGGTAGCCGATCGTCCGCGGAGGGAGGTTCTTGGCGAGCTGCAGCAGGGGGGGGGCGACGGGAGGAGGGAGAGAGAGAGCGAGAGGAAATGAAACGCATAAAAGGCCAGAGCTGCCGACGCTCAATTACATCTGCGGCGACCTTATGGCACCATCCGGTGTTTAAAGAAGAGTTAACAAGGGCTCCAGACGCAGAGCCGGGCTGGAAAGCAAAGAAAGGTCTGGCGTTCCCAAGGCGGAGAGGAAGGCGCTGCCCTGCTGCAGGATTAACAGTGGGCGTGGCCCACCGGGAGATCAGAGCGCTGCGCTGGGTCCAGGACGGCAGCGCACAGGAAACACAGCGACGCGAAAACGTGCAGAATTCCATCTGTCTTGAACCAGAGGAAGGCTTTACGCCGCTGCCTCCAATAATAAAGCTCCTTTCTCGTTGGTTCAGCAAATCCGCAGTGGGTTGGAGTGGCAGCAGCCTTGTAATCAGACGGCGGGAGAAGAAGTCACGAAGGGGCTCGGCTCACCTCTGCCTGCTGGCAACGTGTGGCTCAATTTCGCCAAATGGTGCTCGGTGATCAGCGTGCACGGACCTCACTGCGAGCCCACGCACATCACACACCAGCGTCATTGACAGTTGTTTGTGATGAGCAGCATGCTGTATTGCAAACGTCAGCGTTTGGGTGACATTCCAGATTTTGGATCGAAGGTGTTTTGATGAGTGGTAGTAGAATAGAAGTACACTGCATGCTTTACTATTAAAAGGGTCTCAAATCATTTTTCAGATCTTACTTTCGCAACCTGGACTCCAGTGCAGTGGAGCGTCCTCTCACTGGCGATTATACAAAACCCAATGGAAACCTCCAGCGAGCTTAGCCCTGTGTTTAAAGCCAACGTTTATCAGGCGGCTGGGGGTGGGAGTGGTATCAGTGCTCTCTGTGATGCTAGGAAGGGATGATTTCCAGAATTGTGCAAGCCAAAGAAATAAACAAACTTTCTCATTTCTACAGAGATGACTAGAGACAAAGTATTGTAGGAAAACACTGAAATCACATTTTGCATTGTGTGGGACCTTAAAAAAAGCTTCCGGACAGTAATACGTAAACATAAATCGAAGTTATCTCCGACCTTTTTTGTTTTTCCATTGAACTTTAAATATATATTTTTAAACGAAATATAATAATCAGGTCTTATTACATCTGTCTGATCGCCTCTCCACCCACATTGCTATCTGATTACACACTGGCGGCATCAACACTGAAGGCTGCCTTGTAACAACAGCAAAGGCTTCTCAATTTTGATGCTGATGGAATTAATTTCCGACACCGACATGAACTTAAACGTCTGGACGGAAAGCGTTTCTTCTTTGCACTTTAAACAGCCTTTAGCACACAGATACTCGACAAGGTAGAGGAGGAATCCACATTAGGAGTCCCAGGAATGACTGTCTTGTCTTTTGGGCTAAACTCCAATATCACACAGGGAACTTTTACACTTTACCAGTAATATAATATCTTCTGTGGTCATGCACAGGTTTGTTTACCTTCTCTATCTGGTCGGCCTCCAGGAGATCGCTGGCCTCTTTGAGGTTGGGTTTGAACGTTTCCGTCTCCAGCTCTGTCTTGACGGACGCTTCATGTTTGGAGTTCACCTCTTCTTTGGTGGTGATCTACGAGCACAAGAAATCTGTCAGACGCCCAATTACACTGAAGGAAGGAGAAGGCAAACGCTCAGAGAGCGCTGAACCTCCATGGGTTTGGGGAATGACTGCTCTTGTCGGTCTACGGCTCTGCTTTGACCAACACCGGTCGACTGGGACAGCGAGTGCGGGCTACTAAAACTAAAGCAGGTTACACTTCAACTGAGGGATGAGGGGCCTAAACAGATGCCTCGTCAACTCTACCAAGCAGATATGGTTCACCTTAACCATGCATAAGACAGGCTCTGATTGGCTGGTTTCGCTAAATGAAAGTAGCCTGCAACCACAGCTAACAGAGCGATGACATGCAGCAGCTTTCCTGCCAAAATAAGAATTGCAACTGCTGCTAATCCAGCAATTGGATCAGGACGGTTGAATGTCTTCCCGCCATTCTCCAGTGCCAGATGACTGGGATTGAATTGGCAGGGCTGCGAGCGGTGAGCCAAGACGCTGTCTGAGGTTGGCAAGAAGAACACAAAGTGCATAGGGAAGCAACTGGATAAATTATTTGTGCGTCACCGCTCGGCTTTTTCTCCGACCAGTGGATTGTTTGGGTTATTTATCTTTCTCAATAACATGAGGCTGATAGTGGAGCGCGTTGCCACTGGTGGCTCAGTTGCTCTCACGTTTCAGGTCTCATTCAAACAGAACCTCCCTGCATTGTACTCAGAAAGCACTGCTCACCCTGACAGAAAAAAAGCTTCACAAACAACAGTCTCCTTACTCTTCGGTACACTGGACCATTGATTGGGTCCTCAAACAGATCATGTTCTGTTCAGACAGCCGCAAAAGCAAATTTGTTCAAAAAAAAAAAAAAAAAAAAGCCACATTCAATTTTTATAGATCTACGCAAAAAATAGACTAATTGTCCAACAGCCAGCAAAAACATCTCGTCAGTCATCCTACTGCGTGGCTAATCTAGCTGGCTGCATCGCTAAAAATATGACACGTCTAAGCAGGAAAGCCTGACCCGTGGAGATAAGACTCCTGGTCACGTGAAAACTACAACACTCGAACGGGTCAAACAAGTTTTCTGCAATTTAGCTTATCAAATATTTCGAAGAAAATGCCTCAATGGCAAGTTTGGAGGAGGCATTGTGAGCCTAAATAATTCTGAGGCTCAATCACTCCGACAGTTTGGCACAAAACAAGTGGAGAACTTGTGTTTCCTGGAGATTGAACATCGGCAGTGACTGAAGGAGGAGGCTACTGAGGGTCACGGTGGTCTGGGCAGCAGCAGCAGCAGCAGGGTTGGTGGAGCAGCGAGGGGAGGGGAGTCAAACAGGACTGGTCAGGGCACCTGGAGTCGTTTGCAGAGCGAGCGCAGGTCTTCGCTGTTTAGCGCGTCGACCCGACGCTGGTACTCGTTCACAGACACTACCTGGTAGTACAAAGACAGGGACAGGTGGGAAATAAAAACCAATGCCGGACGTGTCGCCGGCAGAGACGAAGAGCTGTGTGAGACGTGGAAGCCATAAAAAAGGCGCACTAAATGGTGCGTTAATGGCCAATTTGCATGTTTGTGTAAATACAATTGCCACCAAAGACTTAAGGAAGGTATCCTCGCTGCCTGAGAGACTGCAAGCAGTGGTGCTTCAGCCCAAGGCTGATAAACTTTCTTCGAGCCGTCCAACATTTCGTGGGCAGGTCATCCCGGAGCAAATTCAGGATTAGATCACACACACACACACACACACACACACACACACACACACACACACAATAACACAACACGATGACCCAGACGGACACAACGCTTGCACACGCAACCGCCCACCTACCCACCCACTCTTTGTTCCATCAGGGACAACGATCAGCAAACCTTCAGCACAGACAGACCAAAACACAATGACCCACTGAAACGTGGCTGCATTCCAAATAACAACCCTACGCAACACGCTCCGCTGGGAGCCGCCGCTGAATAAACGTTGGCGTTAAAATAGTCTACTGACATCAGTGCTGTGAAGCTATTTAAAGGCGTGAGCACGAGAAACACAAACAAACCGCACACAAAAAAGACAGAGTATTTTTATTTTTACAATCCAATTAGAACTAAATATTACTACTTCTATCTTTGCACACGTGTCACTAGTCACTTTTAATTACACCTAATCTAAATACTAGCAGCGTGGACGACTTTTTTTGTGGTTGTAACAAGCAGCCTGATTACAGCTTTTCATAATGCACCAGAGGGGGTAAACTACAGCCTTCATTAAAAAAAAAATACAACAGTGCCTTACTTCACCTCCAGCTGAAGGCACTTTGCTGCGTTTGTCCCCCTGAAAAATGGAAGCTAGCAGCATGCTAGCCCGCAGTAGACTTTTCTGTAAGGGGTTCACTATCACATCCCGCTGTATCAAAGTCGTGGGGTAAAGGTGAACGCCGAGACGTCCACTTGAACAAAACACCAACGCACCTGCCGGCTGCTTAAAACGACAATCAGACTACAAACAACAGAGTGAACTTTATATCTAAGCGAGATGACAAGCGGACTGGCGACTGTTTGCGGTTAAAAGGAACGAGCGTCGGAGGGAAAGGGGAAACGGGGCTGCATCCTCCCAAATCAGCACCTCGCATTGAAAAAAAAAAAAAAAACTTTTGGAGGAAGCTCCCCGCACACGGTGCAAAGAGGACGCACGACAGACGAGAGCGCTACCGTGACTGACAAACAGCGGCGAGAGAGAAGAGAAGAGAAGAAGTGGCCGCTTTGTTTCACGTCACGTCTTTCAACTCGACCGCACCGGCGGTCGGAGGGGGCTAGCAGGCTAGTTAGCTCCGCGGAGAGAGCTAGCGCGGGTATATGTCAAGAAGAAGAAGAAGAAGAAGAACAACAACAACAACAGCAGCAGCAGCCAGGAGCACATATAGAGCTTCTGCCGCCGGTGGCGACCCAGGCGTGGACTAACGCACGGGAACCTACACAGGTGTACTTCGGTGTCAGCCGTTTCTCCTGGTCCTTCACCCTCCTAGAAAACATGTCTTGCGCGCTGGCCGGAGGCTGGAACCGGGAAGTCACATCACAGATCCCTAGAAGTTCTGCCCGTGTCGCCCCGAGACTGGTAGACGGAGTTCAGAATGAAAGCTGGCAGCCCACTTGACTAAAATAGTAACACTTTTTTTTTTTTTTTTTTTCCCTCCAACGGGGTCCCTTCGCCTTATGATTTGAGTGACGTCGTAAAAATCCAATGACAATACGGGAAAGGAGGGAAACCGGGTTCCGATTGGACGGAGAAGAACGACGATACCGGCCCAATACCAAGAAGATTTAAAGATACAGTAACGGCATTTTCTAGGGAGGCGAGTTAGTGCTGACAGGTTCCAGGGAAAAAAAACAACAAACAAAAATTGATAGTATTTAATCAAAATTCAACTGACAATTATTGCAGATTGTTTGTTGTTTAACATTAACACTGTTAAACATAATTTGTTTAAAAATCAATTTAGTTTTCTTCTTAAACAACAATTACTGTGTATTATAAATATATTAATGAAGTGTATGCGTCCTATTACTCAAAGGCAGTCTAAACAACAAGTTCTTCTCTATTTGCATCTAGTTGCATTTTTTCTTTGGCCGTTGACCAAGAAAGACTGGGCTCATTTTGGTCATCATTTTGGTTCAGCACGTCCATGACCGACCGACAACCAAAAAGGGTCGGGAAAGAAATGGCAAGGTCACCACCTCTCTGCTGGACAGGGAAACTAATGTAGTGTAACATCCAGCAGTTGAAAAGTCCAAAAGCAGACCACAGAAGTATGACTCAGCAGTCTAAGTTTTTACATCCTCTATTCAATTGTCAGTGTTGCATTGTCAAAATTAGCAATGTCATATTGCTACAATTCAACTTGTGTCCTTGTGTTAGTTGTGTCCACCAGTACAATAAGAATATGACAACAAGAGTGAGTGTGACACCTACTGACTGGGAGATATGAATGTCACGCAAATCACCTTAAAAGGACTGCGTTGAAATGATTAACTCCTAATTTGGTGGAATGGAATTTGTTGCTCATCATTGCAGAATAACTCATAGTAAAGTGATGGCCTTTTGCCAAAAAAACAAAAAAACAAATTGCGAAATGCCAACCAACACCAGTGACAGGCACACAACACCGGACAAAAACTACAATACACAACCATGGTGGGGTGAACAGTTACACAAACATGCAAAACACTTTGGTTGGAAGGCCAGAGTTGCGCATTTCCAAGCAAAGCAAGTGCTCACACAGCCCACATCATTTACATGTGACAGCATCAAATGAAGAAGATACGCAGCAGTACACAGGAGGTGCGAAATATACAAGCAGAATACAAAACTTAGCTTGATGGCTACACAGTTGTGATGGACTGCACTGTATGTTGCATAAGGAAAGCAAATTAATACAATACTTTAACAAGTCATTTAACTTATAGAACAAAACTTAAATGTGAACCACAAAAAAACATATTCCACAAGTTATGGATTAAACCATAGCAGAGAACTATACTTAATCCATGTCTATACGGCTTGGGACAACACAACACTTTGAGCCATGTGAGCACAACTGCTTCAGCTGCGTGGACCTTACCTCCCACTCCTTGACATTGACGTCTGTGATTGGCTCGTCCTGGGCCGACTCTGACACCTCGTTCTTTTTGACAACCTTGAAGGCGGGCTCTTGTCCCATCCCCCTGATGCCCTCACCATACATATCAGGGCTCCACTGCATGAAGAACACAAAAAGGTGGTCCGACCTAAAGCGGGTGATAGAACAGAGCAGGAAATCAACACTGATGGGAAGGTTAGCACACTCTGGGGAAATATACTGGTGGATTTATGACATTTACAGCGCCCCAAATCAAGACTAATTAAAAAAAAAAAACACCCATAAATGTTCAGGATTGACATTTTAATTTGAATAAATGAGGAAATAGATTTCAGTTGCCAATAGTTAAGGAAGCTTGTTGTGCACAAGCCGGTCTTTTGTTCCTTCAGAAAATACAATGACAACCTGTGAGACTAGTTTAATGGCCATTTGGGGTCAGTGTAATAAGTTAAAGATGAAGATTTTACAGAAAATTGCAAATTTTCCATGCTCCATGCTTTATTGCTTTTCCCGGGAGGTCTTTAACCCATTTAGGCTGATGTTTTTATGTAAGATGGGTAGGGCACAACAGATATCAGATATCACTGGGTGGGTGTCGAAACAAGCCTGATAAGAGATAACAGTGGGCTGAAATTCACCAAAAAGGAAAAAGTAAACTTAACAGCAAATTTTGACAATCCTCCTAATTAGTAAATTCAAGCAAAAGTGTACAATACAATAACTTGTTCATTTTACTTAAAGGTTAAATGTGTAATATTTGGAGATTTTGAAGAAGAAACAGAGACATCAAGTGATCACATCTTAGATTGCAGCGTCTCTCCCCCTCCCCTCCTGAACTTGCCAGTGAGCTACAGCAGCCTGCGCACCCAAACCTGGGATACCTCGTCCACCTTCTTCTCCGTTGGTTTATTTGAAGATGTGAGCAGTCACCATAAGTATGGAACGCGCTGTCAGGCTGGCTAAATTGTCCATATGGCGGTGTAAGATGGCAACTGGGAGCAAAACCCAGTATACATGAGAACCTTCTAAGGGTAGAAAAACCAAATTACTTTTATTTAACAGTGATTATAAACTTTTATTAATGTATTTATGGGAAGATAAATCAAGCCAAATTTTGCACACTAGACCTTTTATATGGTAGGCAGCAACATTCAAGTACAGTAATTTGGGCAGTTCTAGAAAATGTGTCTGTTTGTTTGTTGCCAAACTCTGCCCTGCAGTTCAATACAGACACAACAGCAGAAATCACAATCTGCTTCCAGCCAGCAAGCATGAGGACGCTCCGGTCGCCTCTGGAGGCTGAGCTCTATACAGCCTCACGATGAAGTGCGGCCCATTCAATAGCCTCCTTTCCCTCCATTACTGCTGCCAGGACACTTAAAGACACATCATGCGGGTCGCTTCCTATCTGGGTCAAGCTACAGAGATCCTAACAGCGTCCCTCCAAACGGTTCGTCTTAATATCTTACGATCACAGCGCACCTTTGCCTGTTCACAGTGCCAAGAAATATAAGTTAAAAATAGCACATGGTAACACGTGCACACAGCTCTTTTAGCTTTAGCTGTGATTCTATACTTCAGTCCTCCAGGGCTGCGTTGACCGCAGCAAACCCTCCTCTGGGTGGGAAATCTTAGCAACCTGTGGATTAAAAATGTCGCCTGAATGAGTGAGACTTCAGAGGTTTACATCAGAAGTCAAACGTAAATGTGTTGGTGCTGTAAACTACACAACTGAATACATGAGAAAAGACTAGATCTATAAAACTAAGAACTAGTATTTTATTTAAATTTTAATTGAACATAAATTAATGACACTGCAAAGCACTTAGGGTGGGAGAATGAAACAAAATGAAACAAATCCAAATGTCTTTGCAGAGACTTTCTTCCTGTCCTGACAGCTAAACTTCAACACAGTTGTACCAAAGTACTGTGCTGGAGGCAGACCTGATCATTTAGCTGAAATTAATATTGTTTGTTTTAAGGACTGTGGGTTATTAGATTAAATCATCCCCGCAAATTAGAATTAATTGCCCACTTTATCATGTTAGACGGCTGCTTGTAATGCATCTTCCAATTTAGAACACTAACGCAATTACGGATTGTGGCGGCTGCTGACACGGCAACCTGTGCAAACAATAAAGGGAAAAAGAAAAAGATAGAAACAACGCCGGGTTTTGTATAGTTTATATAAAAACAGGTGCAAGTTGAACAAAAGTTAATGAATGTTTATGTCGGTGATATGCATTCAAAAGGCACGGAGGCGGATCCTCACTGTAACACGGGCCCAGTGTGCAGGGATAAAGTGTGTATCCGTTTCCCCCCTGAGTGAATGAATAATAAATCATTTATTTTGCTGTCTGGCGGAGACAACAGTGGCAGATACACTCAAGCCATCAAGGTAGTCGGGGCCTGACAAAGAATGCATATTTGATTGGTTTCAAATATTCAAAGGACTGGAGGTGGAGTGCTCTGTAATTCAGCCAGCTATTGTGATGTGTTAGGAAGAGGGCGACCTTCGGCCCAGCCTCTGCAGCCTGTTGCATGGGAGAAGGCTGCAGCACCAAGACTAATTTAGTTGGTTGGCGTATGGTACGCATTGATATGAAGAGGCGGCACTGACCTTTCCTGTGGCACAGAGAACCAGTACTCGTGCTTCTTGCCCTGCTGAGCGTACTGCTGCATGGAGGCGCTGGCGTTGGAGACAAAAGTCTTCTTCATGGGCTTTCCAACCCGCAGACAGAGGAACTTGTGAGAGCGGGTCTTCTTTCCCTCCACGGACCCTGCACAACAAGACAGGAAATGTAATTTTAGATTTCAAAATGTGTTGCGTCACTGTTTAATAGCTGTAATACAGGGAAGTGCTTTCAAATCAGCAGCGCTAAGTAACACCTGCAGCCAAAATAAAGTGCACGGCTTGCTGGTTCGCTTAGCAAATATTGGAGAAACTTTTACACCTTTAAAGGCTTGCAATGAAACAAACTATTGATACAAATACTAGTTAAAACTGTTCTCTTATAACTATGCTTTCCTGTTAGCATCACAACAAGGCTGGGTTATTCAGGATACAGGGCTCGCGTGTCACATCTGTCTTTGTGAATAACGTAGAAATCTCCTTTTTTTTCCATCTTCATTAACGCGACCCAGTTTTCTCTGTTCTGTTTACCGGCTATTTCAATTGGCATTAGTCATTTGCGGCAGAAGCACAACGCATGTCAAAAGTAAACAGAGGAGACCAGTTTAATTAATAGCGGCCCCGAGTCTTTTTTTCCAGTGGAACATTATTAGGGGCCTATTATAAGGATGCAGCTCATTGAAGCCGAATGAGATCACTATTACACTCTTGCGATAAAATGGACGACTGTACAGCGGCGCACGAAGTCAGCACTGTTACAGTACCACATACTGTACACGCATCACAAGCTCCCGGTGGCGGCTGCTGATTACATCCCGAAATAACAGTGGGCAAAAGCCTATTGAATAAAGCTCGGTTTGATTAACTCCATATTTCTGAAATAATAACGAATCGTGTTAGCGCTGTTTGTTTTTGAGGCTGCTGCTGCTGCTGCTGCTGCTGTTACGTGTGTGGGCTGTGTTAATGCCACGGAATAATGGGCAGCCCTGCTGAATTCCCTGTGAATTAGAGCGCCTTCTGTAGCTGCCTCTCTACGCGATGGTAATTGCCAGGGACGAGAAGCCGATTTTTATTTTGCAATTGTGTTTGGCCTTTAAAAGAAATCTTTTCTTGAAAGCCTCCCGCTGTGTCCTAGGAGCTTAATTAGATGCCACCTATGAGAGTAAGTAAGTAAGTAAGTAAGTAAGTAAGTGAGTGAGTGAGTGCGACAGACTGCGAACGGTGTCAGGTAACAAGCTAACAAGCTAAAACCCTGCCAACCTGAAAACAGATTCTGTCCTGCTAATTGCTACGGGTTTACCAGCTATTTTCCCTCAATGCATAACTTTTCAATGTCAACGTCCACACGCTGGCTGCTGCACTCCATTTAATCCGGAACACTAAATATAAATTCTTCCGCAGACAGGCAACCGCTCACGATAAACACTGCTGCACCTACGTAAGGCTCTGTGATCACCGTTTGGTGATTAGAAGACAATGGGCTGTTTTATACCTGCCTAGTGAGGCAGAACAGGACACTCATTTTTTTTTTAAGAGGGGCACTGGAAAGTATTAAATTTTATGTAAGTTGTATTAGCATGAATTGGAGGAGATACGGTGACGTCGTAAGGATTTTCAGACCATTGTTTTTTCTAAATCAGGTTGAGCTGATGGGATAAATAAATCATTCAACATAAAACATGTATCATAAAAGTTACAATCAGGAAATGGCCATTACAACAGTCCAAGGATTGAGTGGCTGCCTGGAATGGAAAAACTGCTTTTTGCCAACAGAAATTCACATTTGAAAGGAGGTGGCTTGGTGTCCTGGCTTCCACAATGAAACAGGGGTAACTTCACTGTGCATGCAGCTAGCAAGTTTCATGTCACTACTGTGGATTTTTGGAAAAACAAGTGTTTTGTGTTACCATGCCATCCAATCCAATCACGGACATAGGTTTAAACTGATGCTGCTCTCAACCAAACAAATTGTTATTACCATTAACGGCAATCTCAGTTACAGCATTTACTGGAAATTCATTGGTTGCAAATAATTTCACTGCAGCATTTGTGGCAGTGTGGCGATAATATATCATCACCTGCCACAGATTCAAGGTTCGTTCTCGCCATGTGCACAGCAGACACGGCGAACATAGCGGATATGTTTGCCGCAAAACCCGTATCTGAGTTCACCGACTCCGACTTTACTTTTCACAATTCCCTTGCCGCCGCGACGTGCGCGTCATGTTACGTTTGCCAGAGGTGGTGGAGCTCAGGCGCTCGCTGGCAGGGCTGCTCTCCGCGAAGAGAAGGTTCTAGTGCACAGCAAAGGAGCCGATAAACCGTTTCTACAAAACAGCACGTTTTACAGCTGCCTGCTGGTAATTTTCATAAATTACAGAAAATTTTAATAGGTGCCACATAGCTTGGTGAATAAGCTTTCTGTAGAAATGAAGAACTAAACAAAAATATAATCTTGTCACGACGGAAGATCTTCCTTTCCAGGATCCTCGACTGCTGAAGCCAGAGCTCATTTGCTTGCAGCTCTCTTCCTCTTTGTCTGGGCGTAACGATGACGCAAATAAAAATGTGTCGTTTCCACCTTTTGAATAAATTGCTGTCTCTCTCTCCCGTGAAGCTTTTGTGTAATATTACAAGGCTTTTTGATTTTTTGTTTGCTTGCCTCCATGGCTGCCGCTGAGGCTGCGTGCCTCGAATGTGAATCTTAACTGTTGAGTCTGGAAACCTCTGCAAACAGTGGCGCAAAACTGTGGCTTTAAAGCGATGCTTTCATTTTAGTATCGACGTGTAAGGAAGAGACACTCCCGCTGTCTTCAGTTATGTCTGCGATTAAATGGTCTAAAACGATCCTGAAATCTTAAACACAGCAGAGGACACACAACAAGTTTATACCAGGCTTTGTGGGATTATTTTTTTCCTTCCAGTCAACCACATGAAAGCAGGAAACCTTTGGCAGAACTCTGCGTGCAGTCAAACATAACATAACATAACATCCCTCTGAATGCCGTCTGCGAAGGCTTTTTGATGTTGGGGCTTTTTTATCATCTCCACGTTTCCCTTTCGGGTGCTAGGTGTGTTGTGTGTCGTCCCGGGTCTTTGATAGGCTTTAAGCTTATCACCCAGAGGAGTGGCCCAAACCGCCAGAGCCAGGCATCAAAGAGCAACGCAAAGCCGCAGAAAAACCCAACGAGCTGCGGCAAACAGATGGCAAGAGACAAGCTGCCATTTTCCCCTCTTGTTTTTCTATATTCCAATTACCTGTATCAAGGCCCGGCGCGGAAAAAAGGAAGAAAAAGGAAGGTTATCATGAGGGAAGCTGCACCGGAGCTCGCTGTGATGCACTTCAGAAGAACGTGGATGGAAGGTTGTTTCAGCGAGAGAAAAAAGTGTGTTTACCTCCGGCGGAAGTCTCCGTCTCATCCTTTGGCGACTGCTCCACCCCTTCCTTGTCCTCCCCGCCTTGCATAGTGTCCGTTTTGGGGCTTGTCGTCCCTTCGTCGGTTCCTGCCTGCGGACTGGCACCTGTGGCGCCAGGGGTGGCTGAACTCTGAGAGCCTGGTCTAGAGTTGCTGGGACCCTGGCCTGGCTCTGGCTCTGGCTAGTGCTGCTGCTGCTGGTGGTGGTGGTGGTGGTGGTGGTGGGTGTGGGGGTGCTTGGTGGCTTCTCCACACTGTGCTGCTTGGATCCCGCGAGGGACTGCTTGTCGTTCTCGGTGGCAGTTTCTGGCCGATTGTCCTCCGATTCCGCTCGGCCGACCGAGCCGTGCGCGCTGCTCGGCGGCACCGCCTCCACCTGGGTGACGGTCAGCACGGACTCCGTGGACGTGGCGGAGGACTTGTCCAGGACGCGGAGGTCCTCGTTGGACGCCTGCTCCTCCTCGCGTATGGGCGACAGCTCGGGCTCGGTGAAGACGTCTTCGGAGATGGAGCCCTCGGTGCTGCGGGGGGCCGTGCTGCCGCTGTCGCTGGCCCCGGGCTCCTTAAGGCGCTGCTCGGGGTCCTTCTGCTGAGAGGGGTGTCTCTCGGCTGGCAGTGGCTCCAGATCGCTGAAAGCAGGAAGAGAACGGTAATAAGAGACGAGCATCTCTGACAAATAACAAAACATGGGCAATAAAATGAATGCTATAATCTTGTACATGGCTTTGGTTAAAATCTGACAAAAAGAAGTCCAAGAAATTCTTGGCGGGACCTTCGGAGCAGATATTGGGAAAGTTTATAGGCACATTATCTCTAAAAAAAATTTAATTTACTACTCCAAGAGGGTGTAAAATAAACATAGCATAGCATAGTATACAATAGCATGACATAACACAACAGGTGTTAAATCAAACATGATCGTTTAAAAAGGTCCATTTCATTTCATTTCATTCCATATAATACACTACATTTTCTCTCCTCTACCTGAGCCTATCCGTACTGAAAGGGTTACCGAACTGAAAACCTTTTATCCAATCAAAATCTATCAAAATGAGTGCAGGAGAAGGCCAAGCTGTATGGCTTTGATTTTTTGACAAAAAAAACAAACAAATCATTTTTAGCCTTCTGAAGTCCTAACTTTGCAGTCTCAAATGCAGTGGTGTTGAGAGACAGAGAGAGAGTGATAGCGATGTAATTGATGTTGTGGCCCAGGGGTCCGGAACCTATGGCCTACTACTGTATACTTTGTCTCTCAGAAAAACTTTAGTCGACAATTCTTAAGAATAAGTAATGAATAACCTAACGTAATGCCTCACCTTTGTACTGACAGACTTTGATTAATATCCGTCCTTATTTAGCTTATATCCAAAAGCTCCTATAAGTTTTTCCCTTTAAAAGCTCCAATGGGCCTGCAGGCAGAAACACTTGTACACATGCCAAACGCACCACGGTGTGACAGGCACTTGCTGCTCAGCTGTGTGTTCAGACGCAGACATGGCTCAGCGGGGGGGGCGGGGGTGGGGGGGGCGGGGGGGGCGGAGGCAAAGACAATGCAGACATTGGCCCGCAGCTGAGAAAACAGCTGGGCCAGGCTCAGAACCCCCCCCCCCCGGCGCCACCGACTCGCCGTTTGCCGACACAACAACTGCGGCGCGGACGACGCTCCGCCAGACGAGCGTGTCGCCACTCAGACCCCGATACCACGTGAGGAAGGAACAAAAAGTGGCTCAGCAGGCTTCTCCCCACGCCGCGCGGTATTTGCCCTAGCACAACCTGATCCCCGGCATCGCCGAGGCGAGCCGCCGAGTGAAGCCAAACATGAAAAATAATCAGACGGATCTGTGGGAGGAAACGGAACTAAGTGGCTGCCTTCTGACTGCATAAACAGGCGAGAACTCCGACCGTAGGAGGCTGAAGGCACACTTCATTAACCCCGGTGTAATTGCTGTTTCCTTTTTGTTTCGCTATGTGGAGGGAGGGGATGAAAGGGGGCTTCGGTTGGTCGCTAACGCAATTGGATCGTGAGTGCAGTGAGGTTTGACATTGATTACAGTGACATTGAGGCTGAAATTGGACAAAAAAACAACATGAAAAAACAAAAACAAGTGGAAAGCATAGTCTGAACTTCAGGGTATACAAGGTCTACATTTAACAGGAAATGAAACTTTTTTTTAATTTTTTTCCCATTTAGATTTACAACGTTGTATTTCGTTCCTTACTCTGGCACAGCCTCTCTGATCTTTGGGTCGGTGATCTCCTTGCAGACGGCGGCCGACTGAACCTCCTCCACAGGACACATGATGCCGTACTCTTCGCACCCATGGGCCTGAACCAGTGGGTCCATCCGGTGAGGGTCGAACATAATGTTGTTGGGTGTGACCAGCAACACCCCGCTCACGGCACCCTGAAGCAACGCAAGAGGAAAACGTCAAAAGGTCAGGAGAACTTTTGTTGTTTTTTTTAATTCCCCAAATGAAAAACAACAAAACTCCAAACTGTCCAGCTTTGCTTGTTCGTCCGCTGCCAAAATGTAATCAGGGAGTGCGTCAGCCACATACTCAACTGGAGGCCAAATCCATTTGAGACCACAAATGTCCTAAATCAAGTAGAAGTTATTGACTGCCAGCGCTGACCACTTCAGTGCTTTCATTTGGTTCCAAGGGTTGGCACTGGTTCAATACAATGGATCCGCGTGTCCGAGAGCAGAGCAGCTTTGACTGGACACGGGCTGTGCTGGTGCACTGCGCATGCAAACGCACACTCACACGCATGCGTTCTATTGTGTCATCGCTGAGGTGACTCTTTTATAATCCAAAAACTTGAAAAACACCATATTTGAAAATCCGCGAGTTTTCTTTTCCTGTCAGCGTAAGAATCCGTGTTGAAAACCCTGAGTTATTACTGAGTTAGGTGACGGTGCAGAGTACATGGGTGAGTACGGAGCTTTTAGATTTGTTTTTTGATGGAAATCAAACATTAGTATCGCATACAGTGGTGGAAAAATACAAACTTTCTATACAGGCAATGACAATAATTCAGATTAAGTAAAATCTTAAGAGCGTAAACTTTTTTCCAACACTGTATGCAGAATGTGGAGTAACCTTGAACCCCACCTTACCTTGCCATCAGTGATGTATTTGCAGTTTATCTTGAGGAACTTCTCGGTGAGGGCTTCTTCCTCTTCGGAGGTGGATGACACCACTCTGGACTGGCGCAGGGGAGGGAACGCTGGGGGCAGAACACATTCTGGTCTTGGGGGGCCATCGGAGTCCTGTGTGGGGGTGGCAAGAGTGGGGGGAGGGGTGGGGCGTGTTAACAAAGCAAGGGTAGGAAGTACACATGACATTTGTCGGTTTACACTTTGACTTTGTAGTGAGTGTCAAAATAAATTGAAATTCATTTGATCCACTTTCACTTTCCACATCGCAGTAACACGTGGAGGTTCAACTCCCTCAGACAGCACACCGCTCAACATGCTTTATTATATGCACTGCTCCTCAGGCCTGGCCGGGATGACTCAGTAATTCATGGTGCGGCAAGTTTGTGTCTGATTTCATCAAACTAATGCGAGGGGTCTCTGAATGCATTATGTTTATACAAACAGATTTTTTTTTTTTTGCACAGTCGGACGGCCGTGCCAAGAGAAACAAATGAGAGTCTCCTGTGTGCCCTCGCACAAGCAATGAGGTGCTCCAGTCTTGTTTATTTTGCACTGGTTAATGCTTCTCATTGCAGAATCTTCTCTCCTTCCTTCTCTCCAGAGGAGGAGGAAGAGGAGACAGATTGGGAAAAAAAAACAACAACAAGGGTTTGCCTGTGAAAGACGACTCAGGCTGTTTAACCTTTGGTTCACTGCATTTATTATGAAGGCCTATAACAGTTAAACTGTTTATTTCGGGGAGTGAATGGCACAAAAAAAAAAACGTCCATCAATATCTTGTACTCTAAATACGATGCAATTTCAATCAACTTCCGTTGAATGAATTATTTCAACGAGTAAAACAACGTACTCAGGGCGCCGGTGTGTCTCCTAATGCTCCTCTTGCATCTCTCTCTGGTCCTTTTACAGCCCTGTGCTGTAGTTTTGATTCCCTTTATGGTCATAGCTTTAGGGCCCGGTAGGTCTGTAAAGTGATCTGTCTATGACGTAACCTCAGACCTGCCCACTATCGCATTAAGTCTCCGGAGGCAAACAAAAAAAAAAAAAAAAAGGACAGCAGATATCTTACTTACAGTTTACAGCGTACGCCTGCGTTTATTTAACCAAACAGACTGAATAAACAAATGACGTCCTTAAAGATGACAAATCTTAAGCTTTATCTAAAAAGCTGGTGAATACGGCCAGGCTGAAGAGGAAACAGCGACACACACGTGCACCTCTAACCATTCCCCCCGTGTCGGCACATTGCGAGGATGCTGCTCGCTCACGGGGGAATGTGAATTGCGTCTCCACAATGCTGTCAGGTTGCGTGTTGACACATACTGCAAGACAGCAGAGCGGCCGTCACTGCTCCTCCATCTACTCCATGGTAACTCAGCAGTCTGCTCCAGATGGTGCGTCTGCTGGGCTGGAAACAGCAAACACGGGGTGTTTTCTACCAGTGGCTGGTTGCCATGCCGCATCTCAGCCGCGGGGACAGGAAAAAAAAAACAAAAAACCCCCCCAAAAAAACAGAGTCTCTTTGAATAAGTCTCCGCGGGGACAACTGTTTGGCTCAGAGTCACTTTGCAGGACTGAGGCGACTGCCGCTCTGACTGACTGACTGACTGGCTGAAATATCAGGAGGGAGGCAAGATGGGAGGAACGGCGGGTAGTCGGCAAAAAAAAGGGGAGACGAAAAACAAATAACGGAAGGGAAGAAGTGCAAAGCCGCCCTGGAGGAATAGAAAAAGACGAGGCGATAAAGGCCGCTTAACGCGATGAGAGATTGGGGTGAGGAGGAGGAAACGAAAGGGAAAACGGGGACGGGAGAGGAATGCAACGTGTGGGTGTTGGCATTTTGAGGGGGTGCAGGAGGGGGATTTGGACTCCGGCAGAGGAGCGAGAAGCAGAGACCTGGAGGGGAAGAACTCCCCGGCTCGGAGCACACAAGCCCCACACTCACAGCCTCTCCACCTCCGTCTCCCAGCACATTGCACCAGCAGGGCCAGCAGGGTCTCTGCTGCCTAGACATACTCTGAAAAGTTACCCCCCCCATAAATATGATAATAGAGTTACTCTTTTCTTTATGTCATATTGTCCACTTGGTTCCGCCGCTTCCAATATTCTATATTACATTTTTTTCAATCCAATCATATTTCAGATAACTTGTGTTGTCGGGTTCTATGCAATCTGCCTGAGGCCTTCAGAATCAACATTGTAGGCTCCTGCAAGTGAACGAACACTGTCCGTTGCGACAGCCAATCAAATCTCAAGTCTGCGATGCCAAGGCTAGCTAGCTGGCCTTATGCTGAACTGTGATTGGATAAGGACTCGTGAGAGCCAGAAAGACCCAACCAACCCAGGAGATGTGATGGCTGAAGGAGGAGAAGGTAAATCGGCAACAACGTGGCGCGTTATTGTTCAATGTTTCGCTGTTGCAAACTCTCAAAATAGTTTGTTTAGTTGTCATTGGTGTCTAACTACTAAAATAACTTACTTTTGCTGGACTTATTGAAACTTTGTCGACTAATGTCTTAAAATCGATATTTATCTTTTTTTGTAGTTTTGACAGTATTGATGGCATTTTGAGGTGTATTGATGTAGGTAGGACCAAGTGCGACGTCAGTGATGAACGAGACGTACAGGAACGACACCCACGGCGCCGTGAAGTGGAGTCAGGTGCGATCGGGCTCAGTGACATGTGAGCGTATTAGTGAATTTTAAAAGCGAGAAGCAGTGAGGCGACGACCGGCGTGTAGGAGCAGGTCCGCTTCAGCCCTCTTGTCTTCCACTTAAACTGCACACACCTTCTCCACTCCATCGCTTCACTTCCCTGTGAGTCACTTCCCGGTGACTCATTCAGGCTGCTCCGCGGGTTAAACATGAAGAGAGGAGCGTCCTTCTTTCCGCCCACCCTCTCCTACAAAAATGCGAACTGGATACGAGGCTGTGGACGGCGCGCGATCGTCCACATGTGCGACGCGACACCTTGACACGGGGACGGAGGAGATCTGTGTGTCAAAACAAGGCCGTCCTTCACACAAACACTGGCTCCCGATCCTTATCATTATATCCGGCGCGCGCGAGCGATGGGCGTCTTTTAGTGTCGTCGCTGACAAAATAACAGCTGTCACCCGTCCGGCGTGGAGATAACGCAGGACGTGGGAAGGAGGCGCTCGGTGTCCGTCAGCGGGAGACGGCGGCTTCATACGGCAACACGAGGCGAACTACTGTGAAGTCTGCTGGTACGACGTCAAGCACGAACCTAAGCAAAAAAAAAAAAGCAAAAAAAAAATAAAAAAGGGAAAGTAAGTGTTCAGATTTCATTTGTGTTGCTGTGTGGGATGATGATTGGCTGGACAAGAAGGAAATACGGTAAAAGGGTAAACAACAGTGAGATTAACTCAGTTGGTCCGACTGTCTGCCAATGATGGCATATTGTCAAAAGCTGACAATCTGTCCTTTTATTTGTTCCTTTAAAAAACAAACAAACATGAAATTCTACCTGGTGAAAAACAGAACTATCAGCACTGTCGATTTGACGACAAGATTGCTGTGCTTGTCACCGTCTTATAAACCCGTCTCTACTTCAGGGCCGATGTGTTGCTTTTCAGAGAAGAAAGAGTCAAGAGGCAGCTTTTCGACGGCGCATTAACAACATGATCTACATGCTGAGTGATTTCTCACGCGGACGCCGCCGTCTACCTGCACTGCTCACTTCCTGCCACACGCTGTTCCCTCACGCTGACCACCTCCCTGTTAATGACCAATGACGGAGCGCTCCTCAGCCCACCAAGCCCCCTGCCGGGTGCCGCTACTCGTATCCCGCTCGTTTCCGTGAAACACATTCAACTTCCAACATCTGACCTTCACGGAACGAGTGCGACGAAGAAGCTGCATTTGGATGCAGGCGGCACGGCAGAAGGGACGGGAACGTCGCCTGTCGGCGAGGCGGTAGCTCAAGCGGGAGCCAATAACCAGGAGAAATGGCTGTTTGAATCCAGCTCCCTCTGACTCGTTGTGTCCCTGGGCCAGATACAGTGGTGGAAAAAAGTTTTTGGACATCCCGTGCATTTGTGATGTACTGTATTGTGCAAAGAATTAAGTCTTCTTGTGCAGTTTTAGTGCAGCCACCAAAATTTACCCACATGCTGCACATGCGCTGTTCCGTCCAGTCCTGAACTGGATGTTTCACTGAGACAAAGTCCCTTTCATCACATTCAGAATACAAGAACTACAAGAACTTAGTTTTGTTATTTTGTCTTATTAACAATGAACAACATGAATCATCTCCATTTGTTTGTGTGCCTCTGATTCAGTCAAAACAGATTCAGTGAAACACAAAAAACAATTCTCTGGCAAATATTTAATGTCAGTAACTAGGTTTGAGTAACGTGTAATGGTAATAAAAATTGCAGTATTATTAGTGATAGTGGCAGTAGTAGTAACAGTAGTAGTGTTTGGATAATTATTACATACATGTCATTCTCACAACAGTGGAAATTACAATCTGTTGTTCGTTGTGTTGGCTTGAAGCCGACGACTCAGCGCTGACAACACTTTGCACTGACTGCAAAGAGCCAAAGATCATGGGGGTGTTGTAAAAAATAAAGGTCATATTATGCCGACTTCAAAAATGTACCGGGGTGAGTCACTGACTTTGGAGTCGGAAATCTGACAGATCAATACTGAGATGTGGCTCTGCCTGGGCTAACGTCGCATTTTTCAAACAAATATAGCTCTTTTTTTTCCCAAGCTGCCGCAATGCTCAACATCATAGATCCTCTAATATATGACCAGTGTTTATCTTTTACTGGCCTCCGAGGCACTCGGCACAGGCTGGAGGGAGGCGCTCGGAGGGTGCGACACTAAACCTATCTGCCTCCTTATTACAAAGCGTTTTTACATTCAACGCGAGGCACGTTTTTCAACTTCAGTGTAAAACCCCGGAGGTCTCTTGAGGCAAGGAAGGAGACAGACAGACAGACAGACAGACAGACAGACAGAGAGGTGAGAGTTATTTATCAGGAGTCCATTCCACCTCACATGACACTTGAGGTGAGCCGAGACTTTGTGTCCTGATGTGACCAGATTAGGGTGTTTTAGGGTAACAGGGGTCTTTCTTTTTTCTTCTTCTTCTCCCAGTGTGTGGGACATCAAAGCGAGACAGAAGAGCAGAGAGCTGATGGAAAAAAAAGAAAAAGGTTTCCATCTTTCCTGGCCTCAGACTGTGACCAACCGGTGGTGGGGAGAAAAAAAAACCAAAAAACAATAATAGTAATAAAATGGGATTGACGGAAGAGTGGAGGACATTTGAGGTGAGAAACAGAATAAAGGGCAAGAAGGCACCGGGAACACTGGGTCTGACGGGGTAAACGGGAGTTTCTCTGGGATGCTGTTGGAAGCGGATGGACTGTGACATCACGGCAGGCTGCTTCGCAGGCAGCCCAGTGCGACAGCGTTATATATGACAGCTGTGGGTGGCGGAGCAGAAATCAATATCCTTTTACTTCCCCACCGATATTTCTCTCACTTAATACCAGGGGATCCACAGGGCAGACGGGGCTTCCACTAAAATTGAGGAAGGACGTGCTTTTAAAATGCAGAAGCATCAATGTGGGACACTCCGTGTCGGCTCACAGGCCCACGCTTCTAACAACACCCCCTTAATTCAATGTGTACTTGTCGCACTTCCTGCTCCTGCCACATAACACAGACGTCAGAGGTGGAGTCTGCAGGTAACAGCCCCGACTTTGACCTTGACAGTGACACATGGGCCCTTCAAAAATCAATCCACAGCTCCACCTTGTGGGCACGGCTGTGTTCTGCAAGACTGAGCACACAATGGTCGGGATTCGTCAACTGTCAGTGCCCATCACAGGGCCGTTTTGTCCTCCGCGTCGTCTGAAACGCAGCCCCGGCGGCTCTGATGAGCAAAATTACTGATGATAGCTTTGGCTCTCTTTCGGGGATGACCCACAGGAGTGTAACACACAGAATCTCTCCAGCTGAGAGAGATTGTGCCTACGTGCAACGGCCACTAATACATGCCGCCTATATTTGGACTTCCTTCGCTTCTAATTTTACACCAATTCCTCTGTTACAGAGGAAGGAAGAGAGGAGGGCAAAACAGGTGCCAAAAGGGGAAGGGACAGGGGAAGGTCACAGTAGTGGCTGTGCCACCATGGCGAGGAAGTGTGTGTGTGTGTGTGTGTGTGTGTGTGTGTGTGTGTGTGTGTGTATCAGTGCGAACAGGAGGAAGGTCTACATAGGACAAAGAGGACGCGCCTGCCCACACAGATGACCAGAGGGTGAGCTGCCAAGTCATCCAACGACAGCGAGACAACAGCGAGGAGTCAGCCCGCCACGCACAACATGCGCGCACACATGCACGCACGCACAGACACACAGACACACAGACACATAGACACACAGTCGACCTAGACAGCCAGCCAACGATCCATGCCTGCAAGATGTGTTACTTTTCGCTGCCAATACCAGCAGGCAGACTGAGAGCACGGAGAGACTTCAAAGCTCGTCCTATCTGGCCTTTACCTCCTCGAGAGAGAGAGACCGAGCACGTCTGGGTGGTGAATGAAGTACGCACACTTTTGTAAAACGAGGGCCTGCATTTTTTTTTTGTTTAAAAGAAATAGAAAATCAGGAGTAAACAACATTAGGAAAACGTTGTATCTGGTAAGTGTGTTGATTGCTGCAATGGCAGGAGACGAGAGAAACCCAACTCACAATTCCAGATTTACTGACAGTGAAGCGGCACAGCTGCAGACAAACTTGGTCGATCACATGAGCAGAAAATATTTTCAAGGCCTCTTTAAAAGCATTTTATGCTTCTTTTTCACCAGCGTCACAATGATTTTACTCCTCGCCTCAATGAATTAAAAAAAAAGCATACAACACATTTTAATCTTTAATAGTACTGATGACTTGCCTCCTCTAAAATACTCTTTAAACTTCTGGCCCCAGATGTCAGACTCTACACTTACAAGTTAAAAAAAACACAACAAAAACCACCCCAAAGCATCTGAAAGTGGTTTCTCTTTTCGCACTCCTCTGCATCGAGGCAACATCAGCTATTTACTTCTTTGTGCTGATGCTAACGAGCGACTCCCAGAACCATTTATTTAGATAATATCCTCATTGAGGCGAACGGCTCGGGCCCCAAAATAGGCTCGTAATTAAAAGGTGCCGAGGATGCCGGTGAAAGAAAAGAAGCCGGGTGGGTTATAAAAGTCCTTCCTGAGGTCTAAGAACCAAAACAGCACCTGGCACCCGCCGCCGCCGCTCGCCTCTTACGACATAACGAAACCACGCAGGAAGTGCAAGATTGGGGTGAGCGAGGAGGTGCGTCAAACGGCAAAGAGTTGACAGATACAGACGCACAAACACAAAAGAGTTGGCATGTCGGGAGCACAATCCCCCCCCACCCCGATTCCAAGCAAACATCCTCTGCTTGGAAAATTGCCGCCTGGCTGCTCGTCTGGGAGAGCGAGATGCTCCGCTCATTAGGCGCTCTAAATATCAGACACGGCATCGCTTTTTTAAAAAGGCTTAATTTCTCCGCGGTCACAGCAGCCCTCACGTGGATAATCGCCCGTCGAGAGCCGCCGAATATTCTCCCCGTTCCCTGCAGTGGGCTCGACCTAAATAGATAAGTCAGAAGTCAGAATGAATGGAAGTGGTGGTGGTGGTGGTGGGGGGTGCATTTCTTTTGGCAGCCGTGGAGAAATTAAGGGACAGCGTCTGAGATGACGTGGAGGTTGAGAGTAATTGCGGCGGGTGTCCGCGTCCTTTCAAAACGAAAGCAATACAAGATGCCCCGTCTCCAAGGAGACGTGGCAGTCATATTTCTTAAGGGACTGCCGGGGCTTCCCGCAGCGCGTGATGATTGGCTCGTTCTGATGCCGCACACACGGCACCCGAGGGAGAGGGCTCCTTCTGGCTGGTCTTAGGAGCTGTGGCAGCAGGAAGTGGATTGATTACCGCAGTCTCCCCGCAGCCACTTCGGACAAATACAACATTTATTTACCCTTTGGGCTGTGTGTCTTTGAGTGGGTTGTGGAGCAGCGGTCGGTTTCCAAACGAGACGATGGACGGAAATGTTCGACCAGCTTTGGGCTGCTAGCTCCTCCTATTCCAAATGATTGATATTTAATCTTAATATTTATCAAGGTCAAACTGAGGTCATGTTTTACCAATAAGGGCCTGCGGTCTGATCTGTGCTGGTGAACGTAGGTCACTGCCGTCATGACAGGGTTAGATTAGATTTGAGATTTATTGCCATTTGTACAAGTTAAAAACAGGTTAAAACATTTACATTGGAATTCTTGTGCGTTTCCCTGAGTCAGTGTATAGATGCTAACCGTCTAAAAAAGCACATAAAGTGCTTGTATGGCAAAGGTGCAGACGGAGTATAAGGCTACACTCCTATATACATTACACTTATTTACATTACATAAATTACAATAATAATAGGTGGGAAAGGCAATTAATTAGGAATACAGGGTTTGACTTGGTATGGTTACATAAATAATACACATAAGGTATTGATAAGTAGCGTAAGACGGGGGAGACCCGGCTGAACGAGTGAGGCAAGTGAGGCTAACGTGGCGTCAATTTGAAAAAGTTGAGACACTCAAATTACTGAGAGTTAGACGCACCCCGGGCTCGATGTAGGACGTTGAGCCATCTGAAACATGTCTCCTGTTTCATGAGGCCTTTCTTCCAATGGTGGGTTGAGATGATCAGTGCAGGAACTTTGCTCATGGAAAAGTCACCCCTCCTAGTAGTTCGTAGCTTGTACATGGTCTGGCGATCCTTAATAAAGGTCTATATTGATTTAAAGGACAGGTCACATAAGGCTATGCTACCGCCTACATCTAATAGGATATGTCCACCACTCCTAACAGCATCCAGGCGAAACGGACTCTGAGGGATAATTCCAGAAGCTGAGGGAAGAAACAAAAAACTCCAAAAACTTTACTTTGACATTAGAAGCTACAGTTTTTTTTTTAAATCCTGGCAGTTCATTATTGTTACTTCTCTTCTGCTCAACTCAGCACTACACTACCCGCCGTGTAAAAACTTTGCTCAGCCTCTCAGCCTCATTAATGCTGAAAACCCTGACCACTACCTGCATCTAATGGCTTTTTCCAGCGTAGACATAAAATAAAATTTGCTGGCCCCACAGTCTGCAAGTCAAAAAGGAAGCTCTTCCCAAACATCTGCATGGATTTATGACTGTGCATTAATGTCTCATAATATCTCATTTATTTACTCTCAATTGTTTTATAGTCTGAAGTCCTGAAGTTGTGTGACAAATGACAAATAAAGTTGGTTTGAACTGGACATTATAAAAGACAGTCTTTGTAAGAAATTCAGCTCATCAATGAGGAAGAAGACACGCTGAAGAATGAGGCCCGACTTAGTTCACTGTCACGCTCATCAGTGGATTTAAGCTCATTATCTCCAGTCTAACGTTAGTCATCCAAATCTTATCAGACTGTGATGTTTATTATGATAAACTAGAATGATGTTGCACAACATGAGCAGTGACGCTGATGTTTGGCTTAAGCTGGTTGCTCACAAACAATAACCTGAGCTGTTGGCTGCAAGACTGGAGCGGCAGAACTTGTGAGGTTGCTTTGCCATGACGTACGATTAGTAAACGCATGTCATATTGGGAAGAGGGGGGTCAAGTTCAGGTATTTAATGCAGGAAGGACGGTGGAACTGTGTTGTTCATTTTTCTGATTATGGAATGCTCAGTCGTGAGTTTGATCTTACCTGAGATTATTACCTGCACTGCTATCATTGTAATTCACAGAAAAAGTAATGAGCTATTGCAAAATGCTCGGCGAACTACATCATTGCTATAGTGGTAACAATATTATACAGAAACAGCATTTTTTCACCCCCATTATGGCAGGAGGTAAAGGTTGGCAAGCTTGGACCCAAGCTTCAGAGAGTTGAATAATGCATCAGGTGTGGTCAACGTACCGTCACCTTCTCTAAATCAGCTTCTGAGGAGGTGGGAGACAGGGGGCTGATGGGACTGAGGGAGGGGGAGCTTCCAGCACTGGAGACGTACTCAGGATCAGGAACGTACAGAACCTGCAGACACAAGCCATTATTGACACGGGCGCTACCCTTTGCGCAAACACACACACACACACTGCAAAAAACAATCTCCCTCTCGCACACAGACAGGCACGGAAATGGGATGCTTGAACTGGTATGCGCGATGGGATCATGTGACTGGGCTCATTCTGCTGACACCGATAAACCAGATGGGATAATGACTGTGTTGGAAACCGCATACTAATGTCCTGCATACGTCGCCAGTATGTTTTGCATTCTACTGACTAAATAAGTAATTAAGCTGGGCTTCTGCAGCACATCCCCGGCCTATATTCACATAGAGTGATCAACATTTCTGTTGAGAAGAAAAAAATATATATATTTAAGACACTTAAACTTCTATTACCTTTATTATGTAATAATATAAGTCTGAAAATTATTTAAAAGTGAATGGGTAAAGATGAAAGATGAATTCAAGCAAAAATGAACATCAATCAGAATTCAATGATGGGATTGGGGTAGCTATATGCTATATGCATACCTTACCCAGGACCTCAGCCATGATGTGTTGGAAAATTTATAAAATGCACAAAGAACTAATTCATATTGAATAGAAATTATTTTCACATTATGTTAAGTTCAATTTAAATTTAGTGGTAGGCTATGTCTCAACATTTTCTTTTTATTCTTGTTTTATTTGCACACTGAACTGGGCAGACCAAGAAAACCAAGCTCTCCAAATAATCTACTCTCACACTAAAACCTAAGAGATAAACCGAAACAAAAATAAAACATGGTACGGATTGGATGGGAAAAGCCTTGCCGGTGGCAGGCCTGTGGTTAGGATTGTAAAACAGAAGTGTTCTCAGAATTGCAGGTATTATTTTGACCTTTTTAAAACCAAAAACAAAGGCTTGGTGTATCCTAACTGTGGATGTGACTTTGATTGGATTACTGGGCAATGAAGTGGAATACAGACACAGGTCATGGTGACAGCGTACCAGCTCAGGCTCTATAACATTTTCATGGAAGGTGCAGTGTTACATTGTGTAAACAGTATATTTTATCCTCAGATTGAGGGAAATCATTAGGAATGCATGACCAAGTGCAAAGAAGGTGCTGGTGAGACGGTGTCGTTGCTGTGGAACAGGGATGAAGTGACGCGGCTGAATATATCAGTGAGGACGTGCACGCTGGTTCACACCTGGCCAGGCACCACTGCTCTGGAGAACAGCTTGTTCAGCTGAACCAGTTCGTTGGGCGTGGTGTCAAACTTGAGCGCAATGCTGTTCAACGTGTCCCGCGATTCCACCTGGACGAAAACAAAGAGAGGACACAGAAATCACACGCACTGCATTGTTTACAAGGCTGCACATGAAAGACGCTGAGGCAGAGGGGTTTCCATGAACCCTTAGGAACAGACAAAACCTAAATAGTGCAATACAAAGCTGGCAATGCAAACGCCGGAATGTCAAAAAAAACCTCTAATGTGTTGCTAAAAAGTCCTTACACGGTCATAAGGAGGTATCTTAGATGTCTCGACATAAAAATATATCCCAAAGGAACAACTGAAACACCCGTCAATGGAAACACGAACAAAGCACTATGTCGAAATTTCAGAAATATCGCTTTAATTTTCCGTTTATTAAACCCAGCTACAGACAGACGGGAAGGATTCTGGAGAAGAGACTTCAAAGATTTAATTGGTGCACTGCATGTTAAGTTTTTGTTGGATGTTATGCAGATTAAAGCTGTCAGCTGTTGACCAGGAATGTATTCCCACGGGAGGCATCGCTGCTCGTTGCAATAAGAAGTGACAAGAATGTCAGCAGCAGTTTTGTGATACTTTGCCAAACATGCGCAGCAAAACACCCACACCTGCCACACCCACTTCCAGGCCTGTGAATAAAACTGTTTTACTTTTTAGTAACAAAACTTCTTAATAATTGAACTGAATGTGTGTGTGACAAAATGAAAAACAGTTAAGTTTAAACTTTAATCACTCAGTGTATTTATTCACTACACGGTGTAATTGCAACTTCAAACAGCATGTCGAATAATGAGAGTAATTGTAAGTCAGAATGTTGTGTTTTTCATTACAAAAACACTTTAATGGCATTGCAACTGATTATATTGTTTTTTGCTAATATTTTGTTTATGTATATATATGTGTATATGTAAAGAAATTATTATTGTCCTCTCCAATTTTGCCTAGAGTATAAGAAACACAATAAATATATATTAATATATTATATAATATATAATATATAAATATATTAAGTTACATATATAGCAGGGGAAAAAAAAAATTGCACTTAATTTACGATTAATCACGAGCTAACTCAGCACACTAATGCGATTAATCGCAATTAAAAATTTTAATCAACAGACAGCCATAATATATAATAAATACAGTATATGTATATGTATATCACATTTTATGTTGACAAGTTTTTTAATTCTAGATCCAAACAGGACATTGTCTCAATTGCTTAGGCCCCCGTTTTGCATCAGTTTTATCTTATAGTTTTGAGGGTAAGAACTGATAAAAATGAAAATACAATGCACACGGAGTGGACTTCGAGGGTACCGTGTTATTGTTGAAGAGTCTCAGCCAAGCTGCTAAATCCAGAGCGAGCGACAGGTCTCATGCATGCGAGTCAGGGTTTGACTAATCATGCGAGCTGCTGTTGTGGCTACAGTTGGTGCTCAGCTGCTGCAACCCCGCAGTTTGGCACAGGTGCACTTGCTTGTCTCCGCCACTTAAAATCCTATGCGAGAGACATGTGCTCCATGTGTCTCGACTAGTTAAGCACCATACATGCCCGGTGGGAGTCCCTTCCCTCCAAATAGGGACGACAGCTGTGTCTGAAGGCTTCTGAATGTGTAACGGAGGGGTGGGCCGCACGGGCGAAAATAAAAAGAGCCCCCAAGGGAGAGAACACCAGGAAAGCTAGACTAGCAGGGCCTGACTTTCAGCTCAGTACAATTAGGAGCGGATAATGGTGCTGTTTATTTTAGTCAAAGAGTCATGGGACTACCTTGGTGGCTGTTTGTGTGTGTGTGTGTGTGTGTGTGTGTGTGTGTTTGTTTGCGCGTGCAGTCCGACAACATCTCCAGGGAAGGGCAGCTTCTCCAAATCCTAGACATGACAAATTGTTTCCAGGAGGATATTCTTGTGCAGGAAGACAGACTGACTGGCAGACAGACGGACAAACCGAGGCTCTCACAGCACAGTCACAGACACACACATAGGTGAATAAGTGCGACTAAGACTGACAGGCGGGAACATTCGCAACACAGGGGCTTTGTGAGTGAGGCAGACGCACATGACATGATCGGAATCATGACCTCGTCAACACATAGCGACACCGAGGCAGCATTAAGTAGGAGAGGAAAAAAAATTGAACGTTTTGCCATTATAAACAGTAAGAATGACCAAATGACCAAAATAATGAGTTATCGTGAAATTATATACAAACAAATAAACTATAGCTATCTATCTATCTATCTATCTATCTATCTATCTATCTATCTATCTATCTATCTATCTAAGCACATACAGAGCTCTTTACAGTCTGGAGCTAACTTGCCCTGTGACGTTGGTCACTAGCTTGCAAAACCCACCATCCATCCATTCATCCATCCATCCAGAAATACTGAAAAAACATGAAAGAGTGAGCTGCACAATTAAAAAAAAATCCCTCTAGGAGGCCGAATAATACCAACATCTTCATAAATATTGATTAATCTGTTATCACATAACACTTCATTACATAACACTTTTTTTTTTCTAGTACGATTAAAATGAACTGGGACGACGGAGATTAACAGCTGCGGCTGTTAAAAGCCGGTGCGGAGGTGCTAATACACAAATTTCTGGCGAGACGAGGTTTCAGCAAATCCCTGGAAGCAAACTCGTAAGACTGGAGGTCAGTCACACTGCTGGCACACAGTCTGCCTGACTCAGCATCTTGTGCAACTTTGCATGAGCAAGGCACAGAGGTGATGCATCAAGCTCTATGGATTCGGTGGGCTGCCGGAGCCGACGGAGACAGGGAGAGGTTGCACGATGAGAAGAACAGCGCAGTGCCAATAATAATGGCATGGACCGAGATTCTAGGAAATAGTGGTGGGGGGGTGGTATATATAAAAAAAAACAAACAAAACAACCATTCATATATATTACAATCTCATTCATCATTCAACGTCCATCCATCTGCCCTACCCGCTCTTCCATCCAACCCAACCCAGGCAGGCTGGAGACGATCCAAGCCAACATTTGCAAAGCTGTGGGGTAGTATTTGATAGGAACATCACACAGATGTTTTTTTTTTGTTTGTTTGTTTGTTTTTACTGCGAATAACAATGGTACATCTTTTGTGATAACCTGACCATGACCTGTACATTTTTAGGGGTTTGTCAACGTCACTTTAGTCCCCTGAAACATTTAAATAATAAGTCCAATTTCCTTCTAATCAACATAGTAAGAAACAAATGGGTAATAAAAGGCAAAATTGGTTGTCAATTTTATTAATTCAAGTTAAGTAACAACAGATGATACATACAATGTAGCAAGTATTCTGTATACCTTATCTCCTCCATCACTGGGTAGGTCGCTTCAAAGTTTATAGGCCCTGATGGAAAATGTGCACATTCCTTAAGTTTTACACCTTGAGCAGGAAATGAAAAAAGAAAAAAAAAAGGACCTGAGAATCTAAGGTTGTGGATTGGTCTCAAAAGGAGTCAGCATATCAGACGGAAGCAGACTTGTACGTGCTTTAAAGGTAATCAATGAAATCAATTCCAAAAACTGCAGGAAGCCAGTGTGAAGGAGCTAAAATTGACAACCAGTCAGTTTCAAGGCAATGTGTCTGGTTAAAATTGGAAAAATCTAAGATTCTATGTGTCTCTTATCAGGTCACATTTTAACAATCATTCAATTTGTGCATGCAGCATAGCTCCAAATGTGGTAAAGACAGAGGCAAAGCTCACTCAGGGCTACCAGGGAAGTCAAAGAAAACTTCAAAGATGGAAGGTCTTGTGGCTAGCATGCTAAACGTTTCTGGTCTAAACTCCTTAACCTAACTGGCCTTTTAACTGAAAAAGCGTGACCCTCACCGACACAGATAAAGGAAAAGCACACGATAAAATGGGTTCTGTGCATTGATAGTGAATGTCAAGTAACTATTACAGCACTTGTTTGCATGTGGACGCGAGTCTTATCTGCGTGAGTGAAGCAACATGCAAATAAGCAACGACGAAAAAGGAAGCAAAATAGATCAAAAGTAGCTGTGATGACAAGTCCTAAATCCAACAGAAGCTCTTAACAGGGCCGTTAACAGCTGCTCTCCGACATCATGTGACGGTATCAAGATCCGTCGTGGCTCGTCATGTCATCGGCTCCGTGAAAGCAGGCATGCCGCTCATCAAACAACCGCACGTCAGCTTGATAAATATCCTGTCGGCGAGCTGACAGCCACTATCAGAGCCGCGGTGACAAAGACTCTCGAACGACGCTCGGAGACGTACGCGAGAAGTAGCGATCGCAACTGTGGCTTGATCGCTTTAAAGCAGAACTCTGTTTGAAAAGGAAAAAAAAAACTAAAGGAAATGAAGCATAAGATGAAAGATTTTATAAAGCAGGAGGTTTGTTCTGTTTCTATTTGGGATGACGAGGGCATAATAATCAGCAGGGGGTGTCAGAACCTTTTATTCGGGAAGCTTCAACATCGAGCATCGATTATCCCCAGGTGCTCCCTGCCACCGCCTTGTCCGCTGACTATTTATTTTAATTTTTTCGCTTTACAGCTCCTCTGTTGCTCAGCACAAAGGCGGCCTATAGAGCACCCAGGTCTGCTGGACAGTGGCAGCTGCAGCAACACTTTCTTCCCCTTTTTTTCATCTTCTACTTTTTTAGAAAAACACAAAAAGTTGCCTTCAGCATTCTGCTGCATGAGGTCACATTTGTTCCAAAAAATGGATTTCTCAAAGCAAACCATGATAGCTGCTGGTTAATGCTCTGGACGTCCAGTATTCAAAGCTCAGCCAATCAATATGGTTGGAAAATATATCCGATGTTCGGAGGAGTTAACAATGTCCAAGCCGCAAGGGTGGACTGATCTTAGCACCAAGTATAATCCCATCGGGACCCACCAAAGCCTTTTCAGGTTAAATGACCCACAAAAGGCAACTGCCTGCGACCGACCGAGGTAGCCTGAGTGGGGCCCCGATGACATGATATATGCACATGTGACTCCATCGACAAAGTCTTCGATTGTACTGTAAGAGGAGACGTCTGCAACTCAATTAGGCTCGCAGAGGACAGGGGACATGCAAATGTGACCTGCTGATAAAGAGCGACTATTGACACATTGACAGTAAAATGAGGCAGGGTGGGGAAGAAAGCGGGGGCATTACCGCTCCCGGGATCATGGCCACTAATGACAGGTGCACCCTATCTCCTTATCCTGCCAATCAATAATGGCCATTATTCATCTCAAACTGGGGATGAATAATTAAACTTCTCTCTCTTGGGGTGACATCCGCCTTTTTGATGTGCAAGCGAGGAAGCGGCGGCCTGGCTAATGGTAACCTTGTCGCAGTGAGAGTGACACATCAGACTTTGTAGGAAATGGAGTTGGGTGGGACGGCCCGAGACTGAAAAATGTCCACTGTAATCTCGAAAGGTTCACGTATAGAACCCGAGAGCCGTGAACTGAAACTAACCTTAATCTGAGAGGGTGAGATGTAAATAAAGACAATGAAAAAACGAATATGGGAGTATACTGCCTGTGAGCGTTTAAAGAGCCCGGAAATTAAACTCATCGGCGAGCATTTGAATCACTGTGACGCCACATCAGAGCTGCTATCACTCATCATTAAAAAATGATGGTTAACATGGAGCTTTGACATGTCAGTCGCCATGACAACGCTGTCACTACGGTCCTCGCGGCGTGCCCAGGGTGGGCAGCCAAACCCTCGGTGATCACTTCCACAGACATGAATCGAGTTTCTCTTTAAAAGCGCAGATGAAAAGTTAAATTATTCTGTCCTTTTCAAGAATGTACGGCTGCCTTACTTCCAAGCTCTGTCAGATCTTTTTTTTTCTTCTTTTTAACACCGAGCTCTGAACTCCTGCTTCGGGCTTTGATCGCGTTCCCCCTGACTAAACAACACACGTACGAGAGATCTAACGACACAAAAGGAAAGCGACGCAAAAACATATTTACCTTGACTTTCAAGTTGCGACAGAATGTAAGAGGGACTTCTGGAATCAAGTCCTGGTAAAGAGTGCTCTCGTAATGGCCTGGACTGGGAGGACGATAAAGATGCTGTGCTGCAGCTATTTTTGACTCAACAATCTGCACCTATGGAACTCATATAATAATCAATCAACCAATCAACTTTAATTTTTACAGCGGTAAATCACACCCAAAGGCGTCTCAAAGCGCTTTGTACAATCAGAGACAGCAAGGTGCAAGTGGCCAGGAAAACCTCCCCTGTGGGAAGAAACCTAGAGCAGATCCAGACTCCAGAGGGCCGTCATCTGCCTGTGACCAGTTGGGGTGAGGAAATAATACAAAAATGTAGAGAGAGAGAGGGAGAGAGATAGAAGTAGCCAAGGCGGCAGACAGGCCGGAGTGCGTTGCAGGGTTAACAACAAAGCTCTCACAATATAGATGTAGTTGAGCAACATACATTCTGACCCTCGGTAGGTTCTGAGAGCATGTTTTTTTTTTTTTTTTTTGTTTTTTTGAGAGAGAGGTTGTTGCACCTGGTCTGAAACAACCCTTAAAGAAATACAAGTAAAACCGAGGCAATGTTAAGGCTACGTCGCGCATCTAAAGTAGAAGCTCCTGCACACAGAGAGCGACAGGTGCTGTCGCCTGATGCCTTTGGTTATTCCTTCAACCCCCCGACCCCCCGACCACCCGGCACCCACTCACTCCCCTCCGTCCCTTTGAACGACACCCTCCTCGCACGCCTCCAGTCCCATCATTTCTCCATCATCCATTGACTTGTTCCCCCTCCTCAGACAGGGGGCAGTGAAAGGGCTGAAACAGTTGGATCTGCTCTCCTACACAGCGGTGAATAATGCAATCAGAGTGACTGATTGTCAGGAGGGTGCAGAGTTAAAACTGCTCTCTGTGTGTGTGTGTGTGTGTGCGCGCGCACCAACGCTCACACACCTGATGCTCGGCGTATGACTCATCTACAAGTCCTCTAATGCCCGCCGCGCTTTCTTTTAAGGTGCGCAGAAATCCATTTGACCTGCAGACTGGCGCCGCGCATCTGGGCTGAATCATGACACATGAGCTGAAACACTCATGTGGGTTGGGGTCTTTGCATAGCAGCATTGTTTGTTTAAGTGTGATTCAACCCCCCGCACCCCAACCCCACTCCCACCGGGGCATGAATGCTATTTTCTTTGGGCCCAGTGTGACCACGACGGTCAGGTGCGCATCAAAATGGCTGCGCTGAGAAACGTCACAGAATTGGAGTTGAAACGATTCATCGACTTGAATCAATTCAATGTCCCTGAATCAAGGCTTTGTTTCTTAAATTCACTGCCACTAATTGTGACTCGGCTCGGTTGTGTTTCGAATGGAAACTTACTGCAATGTTTTTCCCTCTTTAAAAAAATCTTTTATTTGAATCAAAAAAAAAATAGTTTGAAAGAAAAACCAACTCTCACTTCTCTGTCTGCAAAATGTCTTCTCTTATCTGGCTTTTTGTTTGCAAATTTTGTTTGACTTGACATTTGACTATTGAGTTCCCTGTGCCATCAACTGATTTGGAAAAAGAAACTGAACTCGAGGCGTGGAAAAGCCATTTGCACTGTATGAAAGATGGTGAAAACACCTTGGGGAGATTCGTTCCTTCCCAAGTTAACAGTCAGGACTTTTTGTGATTTTTTTCTTTATCAGATTAAGCCAAGATGCAGATTATCCAAGTCAAATATTACACTTGGCTGCTGCTGATTTTACCTGCACATGCTTTAGGCATTTAAGCAAGAAAAAAACAAAACAGTGCTTAACAATTAATTGATGTGACAGCCTTTCACTGTTTCCTCAGCTTCACACACTGAGGGTTTGTTGATGCTGAGCTTGCCATCTCTCGACATTGGCGTCAACATGAAATCTAGACTAAGGAGACAGGAAAAGTTGTGTTGAAAGGACAGATCAGCATCCACTTGTTGTGGTGCGACAGATGAGGAAAATACTCAGCGTGGCAAAACCTTTTGTCTGCTCTCCCATAAAGACACAACTTATGAGTTCGTCTTATTATAGCTTTGCCTTGACCACCACTTTAACCCCAATAAATCTGAGTGTCGCTTGCCTCGCTGCGTCTTTGCCCGAAGTGACGCGATCGTTCACATACATGCGACGACCCAATCGTCCACCTCTGTCCTAAATACTCACCGAGACTCTTTCATCTTGCAATACGGTCCAAACGATGGACATATCACGACACCTGAGCAACGCCGTGTTGGTGATACACATGGAGTGGCACGCCAGGCAATGTTGTTAGCTATTAGTTAGCTAAGTTAGAGTTCTGCCAACATCAGGTATTGACTAATACATAATCAAGACTAGAGAGTATCGAGACCAAGACAAGACTAAGACTTTATATATCAAAGAAAAATAACAACAAAACAGAAAAAAATGACCAGGATCTTTTTTTTAATTCAAGTTTGCTTCTAAATCTAACAACAACATATCTTTTCAGCAAGGTACCTTTAAATAATTTTGTTTAACATTTTGCTGCTTTGCCACTCTGGGTGTCACAGACAGTGTAAAACGGCAGCAGCTGGATTCTTTTCCATTATTATCGTGTCATTGGGGTGTTGGCTGAGTCTTGACCGAGTCTTCGTGAAAAATCCAGAGTTCGCCCAGTCCGAGACCAAAACCAGACAGAGTAAAAATGCCTCTGAGTCCGAGACCTTTGAAGAGTGGTCTTGAGACCAAGACCAATCTCGAGTCCTACAACACCAACATCAGGAAGGCACGAGGTGATGTGTGCTTGGTTTACACGAGACAAAACGTGGCTGCTGGTGTTTTCAAGGGAAGCAGGAAGATGGCACATGGAAATAAGTCACTGTCAAGCAAGAATGGGGAAGTGGCCGTTAAAAATAAAGTGTTTTATTATAGCAGACCAGCAGAAGCATGTAACTTGCTTTACACATTTTGCGCGGCTTCACGCTGGCGAGCGCTTCACTTTTGACTCCTCACCTCTCCGCTGCTCTCTGCCCCAATCCGTCTGCGTCGTTATCCTTCCCGCAATCCATTCAAACGCTTTATTTCTTTCTCATTTAATTGGACGCACGTCAACCAAGAACGGGCGGCCGTTATCAGCGTCTGGGCAGAAGGGCTGCAGGTTATTTCCCAATACGTCGGCAGGCGGAGAGAGAGGGAGGGAAAAAAAAAAAGAGAGGACGAGAAAAAGACGGATGCACGAGAGGGAGACAGGGAGGCCGATTGTATTGATAAGGCAGCACGAGAGGAAACCCTCCCATTTCCTGCGGGGGTGCCAGACTATAGATTATGTCCGCCGGCCGGCGGTGGCGTGTGGCGTGTGGCGGCTGTTCGGAGATGAGTTTGAGATAAAGCTGCTTCTCAATCAGCGGCTGCGAGTCCGTCGCAGAGCCGAGTGGAGGGTTTGGGGTGTGGGGAGAAGGGTGAGGGGTCGGCCGGGACAAATCGTCCACGCCGCCGCTCCATCTGTCAATTACACCCGGCCGGCGGCGTGCGTTGAGCCCTCTGGTGTACAGGAGCCGACGGCAGGTGCGGTCTGGACAGAGACATTCCAAAGCGGGAAAAAAACCCCAAGAATTCTATCCTTTCTTCCAGCACGAGTCGCTCCCTCGGCCAATCGTGCGGCCGCTCGAGCACCCGGCGAGATAAATAAACAAGGGTCCGCGTCCAATCTACCGCGTCTCGGGCGAGCGAGGAGCTGGGGGAGTGGACAGGGTGGGGGGTGGAGGGCGCCCAGGTAGCGAGAGTCGAGGGTGAGGCGGCGAGTCTGGAAGGACAGTGGGGGAGGCGGGGGGGTGTATCGGCTATCGGCCAGGCACCGGCAGAGAGAGAGAGAGAGAGAGAGAGAGAGAGAGAGAGAGAGAGAGAGAGAGAGAGAGAGCGGCAGTCTGACTGCAGCTGGATTTGAGGGTCATTTGAAGAACACGAGCAGGCGAAGCAGCAGCAGCATTTTCAGATGACGCCGCCAGGGAACCAAAGTCCTCTCGCTCGCTCTCCCGTGCCCCCTGAACACCCCCCCCCCCCCACCCTCCGCTCCCCCAACCCCCCACCCTCCCTTTCGACACAGCGGCTAAATCAATAGAAATGACAGAGCTGGAAGGTCATTCGCGTGCGCGGCCGCGCTGCTCTGTGGTGGAATGCGTTCGGCAGAGCAGCGCAGAGCGGAGCGGAGCGGCGGGTGGAAGCAAACAAACAAACAAACAGCGCCTCCATCTCCGGCGTGGTGTTTCATAGCCGCCGCTGGAATGAAATGATGGAAATATCAAGGTGGCCGCCACAGTTTCCTTCCCCCAATGCCCCCCCCCTGCAGGCTCCCTCCCAGCGTCAATATGCAAAACGGAGCTCGGAAACGCCGGTGCTGCTGCTGATCCTCCACCGGGGGAGGGGTGGTGGGTGGGTCTTGAACAGAGGGCGCGTTTGTTTTCCACGATCGGCGGTGGAGGGTGTGTGTGTGTGTGTGTGTGTGTGTGTGTGTGTGTGGGAAGGAAGCTGTCATGACTCTCTACGCACGGAGAGAGAAGAAGAAGAAGGAGAAGGAGAAGGAGGAGGAGGAGGAGGAAGAGGAGGAGAAGGACGCCGTTGCCGCTTTGCATAAGCAGCTCGAGACGGAGGCGCACGTGTCACAGTTGCACAAAACGCACAAAATGCTGCCCCCCTACCCTCCTCCTCCCTCCTCCAACCCCTCCCCCCCTCAACACCCTCTCACTAATGAGGTATCAAGCATGGCCAGGCACAACACACACACACACACACACACAAACTGCCGAGGCTGGTGCCACGAGCGGCGGACGTAAACACAAACGCATGCGCGTGCACGCACACAAACACACACACACACACACACACACACACGCATACACACACACAGCAAGACAGAGCAGCGATGATGGGGGGGGGGTGGAGGGGGGTCCAGGAGTTGCCCCGGCGAGCTACTCACGGAATATTCGACGGTGCCTTTGGGTCTCTGGAACGACATGCGCCTCCCATCCTTCTTCTCCGGCGTCTTCTTCTGGCCCGTGTCTGAAAGCAAGCGAGGCAAGGTGCGCATTACATTCATGTTCCTGTGCCCCCCCGGCGTGTCACCAGCCGCCGTTTCCCAGCCCCGCGGGTCGACAGCTCATCCGTCAGCGGCGAGTGAGCGAGCAAGCGAGCGAGCGAGCAGGCAGGCGAGCGCGGCCAGCCAGCCAGCGATGTGAGCTGCGAGCCGCCGGACCTCTTTCTCTCCTTGCCTCCCTCCCTCTCCCTCTCCCTCTCTCCCTCTCTCTCTCCGTTCTCCTCGCTCGCTCTGCCTCTATCGCGCCGTCCTGGCTCTCTCTCTCTCCCTCCCGCTCTCTCCCGCTCGCCCTCACTCCTCCTCGACGCTGTGCGGAGCAATGACAGCTGCTGAAAGCGGTTCACCTTGCCCTCCTCCTCCTGTTGCCTCTTGCAGCGTGCAGAGACCACGCTGACCTCCATCGAGGCGACGGCGCTGCCAACGCCGGGGCCCCGAGATCAGCAGGGGGAGGGCGAGGAGGGAGGAGGAGGAGGAGGAGGAGGAGGAGGAGGAGGAGGAGGCGTTCGTCGCGGAGGCTGGAAGGTGCGAAAGCCAGGCGACGGGTCGGGGAGGAAGGAAGGTGTGGATGGAGGAAAAGAGAGGGTGTTGGGATACGGGGGGTGGGTAGTGGGGGGTGTTGGTATCATGCTGGCGAGATGCTGAAGCAAAAAAAAAAAACAAAACAGGTGTGCAGATACAGCTGTCATGTTTGCTTCCAACTCCTTGGAAAAGAAAAAAAAAAGATCTATATATATACACACACATATGTATATATATATATATATAATGTAATTATATACGCACATATATAAGTATATACACATATATATCTATATATGCATATATATATATATATATATATATATGTATACAATACTTATATATATATATATATATATATATACATATATGTTTGTGTGTGTATATATATGTGTGTATATATATACAAGTATATGTATGTATATACATACATACATATATATACTTATATATATATATATATATATATGAATATAGTAAAGTGCTTTTGGCATCATAAAGGACAAGTAAAGGGGAGAGTTGGGGTGCGTAACAGAAGATGATAAGATAAAAGCAAATTAAGAAGGGGGTTGGGGGACGGTTGGGGGACGCTGGAGAAAGTACAGGGATGAAGGCAAGCGGGTGAATGGAATACGGAATGAAGCAGATGAAAGACACGAGCAGAAGATAGGACAGCGGATGAAAGAAGTACAAGGGGGGGGACACTTGGGGCTGCAGGGGATCTAGAAGAGGGGTCTCATTCCAGCTCTCAGGCTTGAGGAACAACCGGTAGGAAGCCAGTGAGAAGGCTCCCAGGGCTCAGGCGGAGATTTTCTTAGCCGCACCGTGGAGCTCTTCAGGTGTTAGCGAGAGATTGACCCAGTGCCCCGATATGCCTCGACTGGGTTGCTCCACAAACCCTTATTTTGTGGGCGGTGCCTGTGACTAATGAGTTCTCTAATTCATATCTTTCTCATTTGGGACGGCACCGAGCTCCAACTATGAGTCATACACTGGCGTTGCTATTTCTGGTATTTTAGCACCGCCTGACAGAGAGGAGTGGGCGGTGGGGGGTGGGGAGAGGAGGCATCCGAGCTTTTCAGGTGCGAATGTGGCTCTCATAAAGAGCACACCGACGGTGTTGTTCACAAAACGCAAGTCTGGGGATGACTCATTTGTGAATATTGTGTCGCCTAATGTCTCCGGATGCAGCAGGAGAATTTGAATAAGCCCCACTGACGCGGAACGTCGTTATCAGCTGTTAAGATGCTAATTAGTTTTGGTTTTTGTTTTTTTTTCATTTTTCTGTGAATTATTTGGTTGGATCACATTTGCATGACTTTGTACCTTTTGCCATACTTATGCCGTTTGTGCCCTTTGTCTATGGATTAATACTTGTCTACTTTTTGATCAGCTGTACAATGGTGGTAAAAAAATTAAAAAAAACTATTTGGAAACCTCAATGCATTTCTGATATTTGGAATCTCTTTCAAGTCTCCAAATACTAGATTATTTCGAGTATGCACTGTTCCGTACGGGACAAAACTGGATGTTTCAGCAAGATAATGTAGCTTGTCACATCCAGTGCCAGTACAAGAGTTTTTTTTTTTTTTAGTTTTTTTTTCTAACAAACACAAAACATTCACAGTTGTCCGTGTCAGTCTGACACAAGCACAGCTTTTGAAACTATTTATTTCACAACAGTATTTCACAATAATATTAGAGACTGTGTATATTTTTTGCACTCCTGACTATTGATAAACACCTCCCTCTCTTCCCCCACGACTAGTCTATGTTTACGCATCCAAGATAAATAAATGGCTGAGAGCTAGCGACCTAGTGGACTTCGCTTTGCAATGTCATCGTGTTTGTGTGCAAATAATCACAGCTTAACACTAACGTTAATATATCACCTTCAAGTGGGGCGCGCTATTTAGGCTACACCCAAAATCCCAAACCATCGTTTGAGAATCGCAATAGCGGTTGTTTATGTCAATACTGCCAAGCCAGGGTAAACCTTGGATGTTAAAGGGGGGAAAAAGGCTTCCAACAGTTGCCGCGTGCCAAATAGATTATTCAGTAACTAATGAAAACCTTGGAAGACTGATTACTTTCAGAGGGAGGACAAACATAATAGATGATTGGGTTTTAGTTGCTATTTGGAGGCAACACATCATGTGTGTGTGATCCCTCGCTCTTGTTATGAAACTTATTCCGCTGTGCGTTTAATTGCAGGTCATGTCGACGCCGCAGACTGCAGTGTTACCCGACTCATTTGGCAAGCGGCTGAGGCGTTGGCTTGGTTCGTTATCTAGAAGACTGTGAGGATTAAAAAAAAAAAGGGAAAAAGTGGGATGTTTTGCTTCTTCCCTGCAAATTAACGTGACTTTGAAAACTGATGCAGAGCTGACAAAAGAGGGAGGCGAAAAGAGATGTGGGGGGGGGGGAGGGGAGAGTATAGCATTCACAGCTGCAGGGATGTTTGTACTTGGAAAACTAATGATCTGTCAAAAGTTAAACCTGACCATGAAATAGTGGCACAACATATTGGACTTGACGCACAAACCCATGATGCACAATTCAGCTTGGCCCTGGGACACATTCTCTTTGCATAACCTCCGAGCCTTAGTTTGAAAATCTGGATCTGGTCAATGTTTCTACCGTTATCCTAAATGTTGCTGTTTTTGATTTGACTCTATTAAACGCTAATTACTGTGTCTTTCAACCTCTGTCATTACCAAAACAGTGTTTGCATGAAAAAAATAGTAAATTTCTCAAAATCCACCCAAACCCAGCGGAGTTGAATTTTGATTTTAAGCCCAGAGTTGATTGATGATTTAGCTGTGGCCGTGCACGCTCTTTGCTGCTCTATGCTAACAGCTCTGCAACATGCATTTCGAGCACATTAACATAATGCTCTCAAAATGGAGCGCAGAGTGTGGAGATGCGGAGGCTGCGTGAAAAAAATCGGCCGTTGGCCAGTGTCGGTCCAGACAAAGTAAATGCAGTTATCTTCCCTGAGCCCCCTAGTGGGAACATTTCTAACAGGGGTTAGCCGGGGTCGCTAGTTGTCTAATTTGCTGCTTAACCGAGTAAAACAACAGTTGCCGCGGCGGAAGCTACTTTCCTCGTTGCCATTTCCCTCACAGAACATTTTACTTGGCTCATTGATGAGCTGAATAACCATTACACAGGGTCGGCTGTGACAGCAGCTGTGTGACTCACTGAAAGGCTGAAAGGAGTCGCTGTGTGTCGGGGGCAAAACAACAAGAGCTGCCTCGCAGCTATCAAGGATCCAAACAGTCACAAGAAGTCACGCCTATTTGAAAGACTGAAGAAAGAAAAAAAAGCGTGTCAAAGGTCTACCCGGTGCCTTTGTCCAGCAAGACCCTCGTTATGGTCAGGAGCGAGGCAGGTTGAGGGTCTATTCACTTCAATTTTTTGGAACGTTCCAGTGAAGGATATGTTCAGTCAGACCCTTTTGGGGATATGAACGATTATTTTCAGGTTGGAAATATTTTTAGGATTCTGAAAAGAACTCGCATTGACTTGGAGCTCCGTTCACAATGGCCTGAGGTTGGTGTGGTTGGTGTGACCGCCTGCGCACCTGCTTCCACACATTTTTCAGATTTCATCTTACAAACGACCAGACTATTTTTGGTTAACTCTACAGCATCATATATTTCTTTTTATTTTATTAAAATATACAAAAGTTTTGTTTGGAAGCAGACAAGATGAAGCTTTTTTCCCAAAGCAGTCCATCTGCTTGCAAAGGTGCAATCCAAGTTTTGCAGCATTCGCATTTGTTAACAGAGCAACCGCAGCAGGGTTTGTTCTCATTAAAGCAAACATAGCAACACTCATTGTGGCCTGAGACCTTTGAAGCTTTCGTTTAGGCTTGTCACGCTGCAAGGTTTGATGATTGCCACGGCATTAACCAGTTACGATTGATTGAAACTTTTGCGAGCATCAATGTGTTGAGGGATACATGGTGACAATGAGTGGATGGATGGATGGACGGATGGATCAATGAAAGAAGGATATTAACTTTGTTGCAAATGCTTTGGAAGTTCTGTGATAAGATTTCTTCAGAATAATTTTAATATTGTCACATTCCTAAAACAATGTCCTAAGATATTTTTGTCCAAATCGTGTTTCCTGAAACCCTTAAAAAGTGGCTTGGGGTATTATTTTAAGAGGGTATTTATTCATACATTAAAAGTATGTCAAACTTTACTGCAAATCGTTGCTTTAGTGCCGCCAAGCAATTTTTTTTAAATATACATACTGGTTGGGTTTAGTGATTAGTTCATGCTTGACGTTCTTTCTTATGCATTTGACACCACTGGCAGGATGCAACACCAGCCCTTTGAATACCACTAAATTCCAATTACATCAGGCAGTCTCATTCTGATGCATGTGCCCATTTGACTCATTCTGATACTTATTCAGTGCTGACTCACCTATTTTTCAAGAGAAAAAATGCTTTTACGATGAAAGGGAGAGGCAGAATAAAAACTAGGTTCTCCTACACAAAACATGTTGCAATGGCTGATTTAGGTCATGTTTACTTTTAAACACATGACAAACAGATGAAATGTTGGACAAGTGCAGTTAGTGAGTATATGGGAAAAACCCAACTGCACTTCCAAGTACGCAAGTTAAACAAACCATTGGGAATTAGTGCCTTTATCAACAGTTGCCACGGAACACAAGTGATCTGCACCACCCCCCCCCCCTCCCCTCATCAATTTCACTGCGGCCGTATTTGAATCTCGAAACAGGCTGTGTTCTGTACCGGCGCAATCTGCTGAGAATGAGTCACGGCTGCTAAATTTATGGTCCCCCTTACTTTGAACACAGCTTTGACAAAACTAAAGCAGACAGGGAATAGGAGAGTCAACAACTATCCGTCCAACATTCCCTTATGGTCCGACAGAACACACACAATCGGCCAATTTCCCTCTGCTGCCTCGTTTCCCCTGCCCGCCGGCTATGAAGCTTTCCCCCAGATGTTATTTTTAGAAAACAACTAAACGGTGAGGGAGGCGAGGTGCGTGCGAGTCCTGCAGCACCGAGCAGGTGCCGCAGCAAAACTTAAAGTAGGAGGTTTTCCGCAAAGTTGGAAAGGGAGGCAGGACAGGATGACTGGCACGGCAATTTTGTTTTTCCTGCAGGCTTTGACACAATTATAAAACCTTCGGTGAGACAGATTGCAGCGGGGCTGCAGAGTCGCATCACCTGCGTGCTTGTACTTCTGGCTATGGTGGGTGCTCCACAAGACAATGTGCCAAACTTGTTGGCTATTTTTTCCTTCTCTTTTTAAAGGTCAATAAAATAGACAGTGTGATGAACGCTTGCTCATTGAACACAGAAAATGAACTGAAAGCAGATGGTTTCAAGTTTTCATGGACTGTAGATGCAAAGGAGTAAATTTAATCATCTTATTAGTGGTACAACTTATTTTTGCCCAAGGTCCTAAATCCAGTCTGGTTGTGACATTCACTGTTTCTATTGCTGTAATAGTCATAATTAAAACACGAGGAGCTTGCCCACTTCACCTTCGCTGTTTTTTTTCAGTGAAACGAGTGCGTGAGAATTGATATGAGGAAAAGACGGCCGGAGGCACAGCGAAATCTATCGATTCGTCACGGCGTCCCTCTGGATCATGGCAATGCAAATGCGAAAGCTTTCATAAAAAAAAAAGAAAAGAAAAGAACAAACAAACCAAATCTTTTTTGATGACGTTAATCTTTTGAATTAAAAGCAACACCATTGGGCAGAGCACAGGATTAGGCATTAACTTGAGGCTGAGGGAACGTGAAAAGAGTCGCACGAGTAATACGCTTACTCAAATAAAAGTGGAGTAAAAAGTGCTGACCACAACACAGTGACACACTCCGGCTTTACCGTTAAGCTGGTGCTGCTGTTATCTTTACACCAGCTCGTTAGCCAGACATGGCGACTTTATTTCTGCGAAGAGGAATTGCCACTTTCCAGGGCCTCTTCCTCCAGCGGGAAAGGGAAGCCATCTATTATGAATTATGGAAGCTACGGCACCTTATAATAGCAAAAAGCAGAACAATAACACAAATGTCAGTTTATCGAGGCTGCTGGTTGCTACCATTATTACTGTGTGTGTTTGCAGTCTTGCTAACAACACGGGGAGTGTGTACGTGGACATTACAGAGAGTGGCACGAATCCATGATTGGTGCCAAACACTGACTTTGATATTTCATGAGAGGAAAACAAGCAACCAGGACAACCAGACAAACCAGTGCTATGCTAACACTGAAAAGATGCATAACAAAAAAAGACGCAAATTTCCCTGCACACACTCGACAAATACATGTTCTTTTTTCTGCAAACTTTTAATCATTTTATGGTCTACTAGATACTGGCAAAACATAATACCAGCGACGGTGATTGTCAGCCGGTCTCATAAGACTGAATGGATAACACTGAATACAAGTCATTGTGGAATTGGTGTGTCACCAAACCACAGGAATCTCTTTCCTGTGGGTAAAGTGCAAAAAACGCAAGTGGAAAAGAATCTGGTGAAGGCAACTTTTAAAAGGGAACTTTGTGGAGCCGGAGCCGTTGGTGTGCAAGGCTGAGTGCACGTCCACGCTCGAACAGGAGGCACTGGAGCTGCCCCGTCCTCTCATTAACACTCTCCCCATGCCTGCTCATCACACTCCCGCCGTGTTGCTGCAAACGTGGCTTCAATTCTTTTTACACAGCGAGCGCTCTCTCTCTCTCTCTCTGTCTCTCTCTCCACAGCCTCAACAATGAGAAGTTAGCCCGCGCCCCTAATGCGGGTCCCTTGCTGGCGCGCGCTCACCGGCGTTTTTAATTTATATTCCGACGGTGCGTACATGATGAACGTGGCGCCGAGTGAAAGGGAAAGGGTGTTATTAAAAACCTAAGAGTGGCAAAGCGGTCTGCATTATGGAGTGGGAGATCCAGCAGGGCGTAAATGGCTTCGAATCACATTGTTCTGACTGAAAAGGAGAAGCACTTAGTCTGCCGGCCTGTAATCATACGTGAACTGTAGCCAGCCACGCCACTGACATTAGCTTACTTAACCATTCCGCTGCAGCAGACCAGCCACTTCCACATAATATAATATATATCATTAAAAAGAAGAAAAGTAAAATAAAGGTATAAAAATGACTTTACTTTATTGGCTTTTTACGCACATGTTGGATAAAATCGTTTCTGATGTACTTCCCCTTACTAAGGAATCGTTAGTAACATTGGCTCTTGATGTTAAGTCATGAGCTAGAAAGGCCCCAGAGCATGTCCTCTCTGTGCTACACGCATGTGAGGCAAACTAGGATCTCTAAATTGGCCGTAGTGTGTAAGAGTGAGAGTGCGAATAGTTGTTTGTCTTTCTCTGTGGCCCTGCGATAAACTGGCGACTTGTCCAGGGTGAAACTAGGCACTCATTCTATGACAGCTGGGATTGGCTCCAGCAGTCCCCATGACCCTGAGTGCAGGAGAAGCTGTGATAGAAAATGAATGTCAGTCCATCAGAAATCAGAATCTGCAGGAAGACATCTAACAACAAGAGCAAAAACTCCAAAGGCAGCTGTAGTACTTCAATCTGCTTCCTCTTTGCTGTCACTTGCTTTCAGACTTGGCTGCCTAATTACGCTGTGACCCCTTTCGACCTTGAGCATTAGCGCTAGTGCACTTTGAGCAATAATTCTCAGCAAGTCACAGTTACGGGTCGAGGTGTGGGTTAAAGTGTGTCGCGACAGCCTGGGACGTCATGGCTCCGGCCACCTGCAGCAAGCCTGCATAGGTCACGTCGATGGCCACGGTACATATTACACATAATGTATGTTGGACTTGCTGTTGCTTCCACAGCTCTGTGATTCTTTCTGGCCATGACAGTCAGGCAACGCTGCAACTGATGCATGATAATCTGCAAAGAGCCAGATTCCATTTATTACTACTACATAATCATCCATAATTAAAGAAATAAGCTCCTGATTGCCCCAAGAAAAATTCTACCCAGAAAAACATGGTTGGAAATGGAGCCTGGTTGATGACACAATTCTTTTTTTTCTTCCTTTTTTTTCTCTCTTACATCATCCTTTTGGAGCCCCGACATGATACCTCAGCAAACGCAAAAACCTCTCAGGTTACAGCTTCACTTAGCAGGTGAAGTGATGAGCTCAGCTTTAAGAAACACAAACTCTGCATTATCAGATTGTATTGAGCCAAAAACAACAGGCTCCTGGCCGGATGTCCTGCTCAAGAGCCTATCAGCAGTTGTTCGGAACACACCAAATGCAGGTAGCTACACCACTATATGTGCACTCTGTGAGAATAAGAAAACCATTGAAACTGCATTTTTTGAGTATTTGTCAGAATTGGATGTGTCCACATTTGAACAATAAAAAAACGAGTGAAGCTGTCAAACTCTAAAATGTTTAATATTTGTAGCATCTTTCTCCAAAGCTCTAAAGATGCCAGGACATACAACTTAAATGGCCATTATAAATCCTGCTAGTAAGTACTTACTCTACTGATATCATGTAGGCTCATGTGGTTTTGCAAAATACCACATGAGCGATTGGGCATCAGTGCAACGTCATTTCGCCTTAAGATTCCTATCGCTGCACAAAGAGCCAAACCTTTTCTTCTAAGCAATTTTGAAATGAAGCTCGCTTGCTTTTTCAGTCAGCAGAGGTTAAACACAAAATTCACAACACAGCCCGTCCAGCTGCCTATAGAGAGCACGAAAAAAGGTGTGTTTATTTCAATGAAAAGAGAATCTGACAACATCTTTCGTTCACAGGCTCTCAAACTGACAGCTACGTAGCCGAAAAGGCCATAGCGAGTGTTGGCCAATAACTTGTGCTCCTCCACTGGACTAAGACAAGACTTTCAGCTTGTGTTTTGCCTTGCTGAAGGAGTGAAGCGGCAACCACCTTCACCCTAAAATGATTTCAAAAGCCTCTGTCTTTGCTGCAAGAAATGCCTAGTTGAACTGAGGATTCATAGATTAAAAAAAAACCAAAACGAAACAACATAAAAATGATCCATAATTTAATAGTGGCTTAGGAAAACAAGCCTGAGTATCAGGCTTGTTTTCACATCTTGTAACTAGTTTACAAGATGTGACTGCACAAGCATTAACATAATCAAAACATCAGGATAAAAGCAACCATATAAACTGAGACAATGAGGATTAGAGATGTTGGAGACAGCATGTTTCCCTTAACCAGACAGCATTGCAGAGAAAAAGTTTGACTCCTTGAGTTGCCAATTTCTTGTCACAATGTATTGGCAATAACACTATTGCATTTTTGATAGGTTTCCTTTGTCTTGTGAGGGATAGAGATCACCCAAGAGAGACAATGACCATCAACCTTGTGGTTGACCAATGTTACCCGAGAATTTCTTCACTGTTCTATAAAAGCTGAACTTTGAATGTGATGTCTCAGATGTCGTAATAATAGACTTGGCCAATAGTGGGAAGCCTAGCGATAACGAACTAGGCCTACTACAAATTGGCCTCTTGCACTTTTCACACTCCTACTAATCCTACCTACTTTACTTGTTAAGTAGGCAGGACTGAGCTTCCAAAAAGAAACCCTTATTTGACTGATCTTGACTGGAAATACAACACAGCATAATAAAAAGTTACTTTACAATTTATCAAAAAATGACCATGAGCATGAGATCGCTTGACTACGCATGAGTCAATGCTCATGCCTTGTGTATAATGTTTCTCAATCATTGCAAAACGAGTTACTTCCACAAACAGAATCACCCTAATGGTCCACTACAGTGTCTCAGCTGCAGTGGGGATTGATGAATGTCCTGCTCTACTGAGGCCAAGGCCACTGGCTGTGTGTCCACAGGACCCAGACAAAACCCTGCTTACAGGGACAAAGGGAAGAGAACAAGCTCTCCTCGCTCCGATCACACTAGTCCTAAGATTGGCTACAGTGCACAAATATCCCTTTTCTAACTCTTTTACAGCTCAGGGAAGAAGGCTAAGAAAGCGAGATTCTGTTGGAGCAAGACAACATTTGACAGTACTTAGTATCTATGGTGAAGATCAGGATAGCAAAACCAGTCTAGTCGCTTCAACTTAATCTTCAGGTGATACGATGACCCGGACAACTGAGAACCTTTACAGACATATGATCTTTGATAATTAAAATTTGTAGTGTGGTGCACTTTGTGCTTTTCCTACTTGGCCTTTGTTGGTTTCATTTACACTCATCACACAATGTCAGGCTTAAGTGACTTTCAGATGAAAATGCAAAAGGTTTACAAAAGTAGTGCATCTAAATAGAAACTTATGCTCTTTAAGAATTTCTTTCTCATAAACATGGCATGTGTTGCTTTTGTAGGGTGTCACCCTGGTGCCATGCTGGTAAAATTAATATCACAACGGCTCCATCATCATCTTTAACCTGCTGGAGCTTGGTGGAGATTTCCGTGACAACCATGTTTTCTCCCTCTACTTCATGATACCGTTCTTCTTCACCACATTGGCACTATTTTACCACAACTGGTACCCAGCATCTGTGTTCGTCGGAGACACTTTCTGCTACTTTGCAGGGATGACCTTTGCTGTTGTCGGCATCCTGGGGCACTTCAGTAAAACAATGCTGTTGTTCTTCCTCCTGCAAGTGGTTAACTTTGTCTTCTCTCTTCCTCAACTTTTTCATATCATACCCTGTCCACGACACCGCCTCCCCAGGCTGAATCCAGACACAGGCAAACTGGGGATGAGCTACTCTAAATTCAAAAGTAAGGAATTATTGATAGAAGACTGAAGAAGAAGACTGTCTAAATACAAACTGTAATTGATCCAGAACATGTATTGGTTCAATTCATGGGTCAGCTGCTTATATTTGTGTCTTGTTTATAAAATGTTACCCACCTTGAACAGCACTTTTTCTAATAAGTACTGAAGCACAAGCAACAGTTGATCAACTTAAGTTCAATTGTAAAGTTTATAGTAAATTTTAGGTGCATTCTGAAATCTTTACTGAAAACTCAATATCCCAAACTTTTTGTGAGTAGTGTAAATGGCATTTGTCAGCAAACATGATCAAACCACCTTTAAACAAACAAGTTCCTTACTATTATCGCCATCTCTTTACATCCTGTAGAAGTTCTATCGGAACCTGCGTGTAAAGGACTTGGACATGCTTGACCCCAAAGTTCACTGAATGTAACAAGTGAGAACACAACCGTTTTGTCCTTAGGCACAGTGCCCGGGACTTCTTGAAAATATCGTCTCAGTCATGGTTTGTGTGGATAACGACATGATCCACTGCAACCATACTAAGTCACAAATGAACCATGCCCAAACAAAGAAGTGGGCTTTGGCTACTTTCCTGCCATTTCTTCAACTGGGTTACACAGGAGCCTGATAGATTGGAGCCAGCTAGATGGCAATTGCTGGTGTCTCCATGGTAAAGTTATAAGTAGTAATAAAGTGGACTCTACTCTCAATAGATTTGTTCCATGGTGGTGCAGAGACACACTCAACAGCAGTGAACACAAACAAAGCTGCTACGTGCTGACACAAGTGGGTTGTGTTGGGAGTTTCTAAAGCAACTGGGCGCCCACTGTAGCGGCTGTGTACACACTTAAGTGTGCTGAGGCACAGAACGATATTACATTGAGAAAGGTGACCAGCTGGGGAGATGGTTAGGGGGAGGTCACTGTGCCCTTGGCATGGTATGGAACTAAGCCGGAAACATCCTTAATGATGTGAAAAATGCAACTCTGCTATAAAGATCTGTCACATTCCTCACTGGCAACGTGTAATCTTGTTAGCAGGACAGACTCAGCATTTTAGTGATGTGAAGATTCCCTGTCAGAGCGGTAAAAGATACAGTTTGCTCTTGAAAGACAGTTTGGGTGGCCGAAGATCCTTGAAAACTCCGCAAGCCTCCATTAATTCCGACCCTAAACACAGTCCTCCGAACAGGTGCACCGTGTTGCACGCCGGTGTGACACTCTCTGCCACTTAAGTTATCTGGGTGCAACCTCAACTGGTCCCAAGAGGACCTCATAATGGCAGGCACAACCAGTGACATACAAAGACCAACTGCTCAAGGACATTTTGGAAATTACAGTTGTTTCAATTCCCTATTACAGTGCGGTGAGCAGTGGCAAACTCCATTTTCTAAATCATCCACGTAACTGCAGTGATGTAGGTGTCAACCTTTGGGCAGCATAAATGATGACAAACACGACACCTGGGGCATGAGGAGAACTCAGTGATGCAGAGAATGTCAATATTTGGACTGACAAACACGGACATGGGCACAAAATGTATTCAGAATTCTCCAACAGTATATTCACAGTTGATATCTTGGAATCCTCGTGCTTTGAAAGAAGAGAACATGATTTATCTCACACCAGACAAAAAAAAAATCCTGTGAGGGCTGTGGGCTTTTGAGTAAAAGCCAAGAGAAAATACTTGGGTAGTATCTAATTCTCCATGTTTCCACAGTGGGGGAATCGTGGCACAGCTTAAAACCTGTGCAGAGAGACCCCTCCCAGGGCACAGGAGCTATAAATCAGTGAGATTTTGGAACCGCCATTAAAAAAAAATCCTTTTAAAAATCTTTTTTTTCTCTTTAGTTTTCTCTTCTTCTTCAGGTTGAACAGAAATAGCAAAAAGTGAAAACCAGAAAATGGCAGCAGTCCTTCTAAAGAAGTCTCAATATAACCCCTGCAAAAAACAAACAAATAAATAACACCAAAGGTGAGACGTTTTTTTTCCCTTATCAGAGGTTACAAGATTTGAAAAAAAAGAAAAAAGAAATACAGGTGCTGAGCGGAAAACATTGGGCATTTCATAAAATATGCTTCATTAAGCAACGATATGGATGGAAACATGAAAAATGTTAAAATATATGTTGCTGTGTACAGACCACATAACAAACAAAATTTTGAATTGAAAACTATTAATCATTACAGCTTTAGTGTAAGTAAAACAATGAGACTTCCGTCAAGGAATCAAGATATTAAACTCTTAACCAATAGTACCACGACTGGATTTTTCTACTATTGAACTATTGAACTTATACAAAACACCCCTTTGCTTTAAAAGGAACTGATGTCTATCCATAAAAAAATATTTTTTTTACAGTCTGTGTCCTGTATTGTTTGCTGTATACAGATAAACAGACAGTTAATTAGTGAGATTCAAATATCAAGGGTCTTAATCCATTTAAACTATTTTTCTAGTAGTTGAGTCAAACGTTGATCACAATTGATTTGGTCATAAATTAAAGGGGGTGAGATGATCTGCGGATACATGCAGAGTTTCACTGAGCGCTGTCTCAGTGTCTGCTAGTTGAGAAAATCTGTTCTTAAATCGTATCCGGGTCAGTTATGCTTGTACTGACACCTTAACAGCAGGATGCCAACAGCAGAGTGCAATCAGTCTTGGCACAGTTAGCTACATCAGTAGCTACTGTAGAAGAAGCAAAAGAGACTGCACAAATAGATTCATGCACGTTGCAATTTGTTCAATTACAGCAGCAACTTGTCGAAGCAAGTCAGAGCGGAACAGCCTCTCTTTGCCACATCTCTACCTATCCGTCATTCCCACGGAGTGATTATGGTTGACTTGGAAACGCTCCATGAGGCCGATGATGAAATTTAGAAGGGGATCCAAATATTTCGAAGACTCAAACATTTAAAGGATTTAGCCAGAGGTGAAAAATACTCAGAAATGGGATTTTTTTTCTTCAAATAACGTACAATTTTTTTTAGTGCGTTTCATTAACATTGTAAGAAAACAGTTACATAGAGCCGCCTCAGGTGTTCTCACATGAGCAAAATGTCGAGGGTTTCATCATCTGATATAGCACATGGTCTTATAATGAAAAGAGAGAAAGTCACATCTAAGAACATGTCTTAACTGCTGAGCACAAATGCTCTTTTCACTGAGATACAGACTTTTTATTTAGACTCTTTGGATGGAAACCATTGAATTATGATATGATATTATGATTAGGATATTGATTAAAACTACTGACTGGTGTAATGATCAAGTGTCTTTGCATCTAAATAATACTGATTATTAAAGTGGCTTCCCATTTTTTTTTTTTTTTAACACACACACACACACACACTAGACAGTCACTTTAGAGAGTGAATATGATAACATCAAGCGTGGTTCCGCGTCACCAGAACATGGCCGGGACCACTGGGCCAATCGGAACCGGGACATGTCAGACAGAAAAAGCCCACCCAACAGTTTACTCATCAAGCCCCTATCAAAGACCGTCTGACTTCCACCAACTACTGTAAGTGCATGGCTTCTTAGTCAGTTTCTTTTCTCCAGAGTGGGGAAGCAGCTTGCAAACAAAAGCCGCCCCTGTGGTCCCTTTCTGCTGCCTCAGGAGCCGAGTGACACCCGGACTGCTAATGGACCTGCCCACCTTCCGTGGCATTTCGAGAGCAGCGGAGCATGCATCTGATTAATGTTTGTCCTAATTAGATCGAACAATTAACCCGCCTGCTACTGAGCTGTGGAGCCTGATGACTCGGCATCAGCTGCAGAGGCCCTGTACACAAGAGGGGGGGCAGGTGAGTGTGCCCTTCCGCGACAACTTTGTGCGCTTTCAGAACAACCAATTAGTACCGAGAGAAGCGCTGTGATATTTGGACGAGCGGTGTAGCCGACAGCCACGATCTGTTTTCAGCTTTTCATTTTAATTCAAAGTTGGAGGCGGCACGGATGGGTCTCGTAATAAATTTTATGTAGGTGGTATAGAGAAAAGATGGGGGAAAAAAATCCAATCTTCATTACCACAGACACACTCCCCCGACGTGAAATGCCTTAAGGACATACTGGCTGACTGGACGGTTCAAGGCACGCATTGCCTGCTGATTTGAAATATCTGGAATGCCTCCGTTGCAGACAGTGTGTCCTCCCAAATGGTCAAGCGGAGAGAGGGCCGAGAGAGAGGGAGGGTGAGAGAACTGGAGCGCATTTGTTGGGGGTTAACATCCGTTGAAAAATGGAACATCGGGCAGGAATGCAAGCAATAGACATTCTTTACAGTGTGTTCGCAACATCACGGAAGTGTCCATTAATGCCTCGTGTTCAGCCTCGTAAACACTCAGCAAGTAGCTGGAGCAGGAATTAGTTCTATGCCATATACAACATACACAAGTCATAAAGCATTTAAGCATTCGAATAAAATAAATAAAAAATAGGATTTGCACAGATGATTTTCAGCATTGGTCTTCAAGTCACAAATGTGTAGCCAAGAAATATGACGATACCCAACACGTGTCTAGTGTATTCTTTCAACTATTCACATGCAAACATGGCCATTTTCAAACGCAGACAGTGTAAAAGGCAGAGTTAACCAGGCTGTTCGTGACGTCATAGCTCAGCTGACAAGCATGCACGGTGACAGCAGCAGAGCGGAAAGTTGCCAACAGCCAGAAATGTGGCGAGTTGGTGAAATATTGCATGCCCATACTTGGGGAAAATAAATCGAACGACTGGAGCAAAACACACACAAAAAGTATTTTATTAAAGAGACACGAGCTTTTAGTCGCGTTCCTCGAAGGCGTGAAAACTTCTCGTTTTTTGCCATTGCTGTTGCGGAAATGACCACGATCTCAACTAAGATATGAAAGTGTCATTGTTACTAAGTAAGACTTAGGGTCGACGAACACAGCTTGCTACTATAAGTGAAATGATTATAACAGAGAAAAAAAAACAAAACTTCCGTGCATGTCACAGAACTGTGCGCGGACTTTTCGCCCAACTCGCACCAGAACAGACAGAAGCCACGTTTCCTGCAGGGTCTCCTCCTGTTCAAAGGAATTTGAAAGTTCGTCACACTAACCTTTGCCGAGGTGCGGAGCGTTGAAGCCGTGTGTTGCCTCGAAACCGGACAACTGAACTTGCCCGGTGGTCGCTCCAACTTCGGGCCAAAACCTCTGACTGATAGCGTCCCGCACCACTCTGGCGCTGCTGCCCGTAACTGAAAATATGTACTCCATAACGGCAATGCACCGAAAGTAAAACTAGCCAGACAAGCTAAAAAAACAAAGCGTTACTCGGTCGTGGGACGAGTGCCCGTCACGTCATTGCTCCAAATGACACTGTTAGCGAAACGAAGCAACACGCTCTCTCTCTGCTCGTGGTTGTGTGAAGTCTCCTCGCTCGACATACCAAAAAACAGGAACTGTTTGAAACACGTCAACAAGTGCAAAACTCTCCCAACCACCTCCCGGCGGTGCAGAGCTCTGCTACGCAATTCGCAAAAGACAGCCAGCAGAACAAACTTTAAATCACATATCTTGGGCTTTCACTTCCATTAACAAACATAACAAGCGATAACAGAGCCGTTGTGATGCAAAGGCGCCTTGTTCATGTTTTTTTTTTAAATGGTCTTTTCCTTTATAAGAATAAGATAGGTAAACATATTTTAACACTCAAAAACCCTTGCACTTAGATATACTGTTTTAGATAGATAGATAGATAGATGGATAGATAGATAGATCCAAAGCCTAAGCAGTTATTACTGATTTATTATTGAGTTATTCTGTTCCTTTCACGTAATTCTTTAACTCAACACTGCTTCTTGACATACACAAGGATCACGGGAAATATTTCTGCAAATCCTGAACCCCTTTTCCAGTCTCCAGACTGTAGCTACTAGTATATTAACAAGAGAGTGACATTCGTCAGACTCTCATTGGGTTCAAAGCACCTTTCCTAGCATGTGAGCACCTCAAGAAACAGATGTCCCCATCCTGACCTGCAGAACACACATTTTAGTTCTTCCAACCAGAGAAAGAGGATGACCTTTCAATGTGCATGTAGAAACATGCACAGTCGAGGGTGGCAGAATTTGAGATAGTTATACAAAGCAGTTCTAATGCATGCCTGTTGGATAAAATGTTGGAGACCAGTCCATGAAATCCTAAATTAAATCTGCAGTATTGATGCACAGAAACATTTGTTTTAATGATCATTTGTAGAAAATAATCATCATCATCACAGCTAGCAACATCAGAAAGAAGTGATATTAGCAATGCTTCTGGTTGTAATGGGTGAAAGGTATTTCAACATAAATATCACTTGTGTTATAACAATCTTTTCAAATAATGATGTTAGTATTGTGCTAAATATTTAGAAATGCTTTCACATAAATCTTACTTTTATTTATCTCTAGTTTTTAAATTTGGCCTCTTGATGTCAGTGCACATGCTTTACAACAATTCTGTGCTGAGGCATTAATAGAATTTGTAGCTCGTCTCTCCATTATGTGAAAACATACGAATATGAGGAGGAATTATTTCTATGTAACTTGTGTTCTGACAGAGGAGCTACTTCTACTCCTTTTGGAGCGAATTCAGAGGGTGCACTGTACAAACGTGTCCTGTGAGACTCAGTCATATCTCGCACTAGTGTGCCCCCTCTGCTGGTTGTATAAGGTACCACCTTCTTGTTGTTTTCCCTCTACCCTTCAAAAACAAAAACACAAATACGGAATGATTATTATGATAATAATTGAAGCCTAAGAAAAAATAATTTGGTAGTACATGTGGGAAAAAGAGTGACTAGCAGCTGCAGTGATATTACTGGCAAGCAGTAAAGACTAATCTCAGCACCTCAGACAGTGATGTGGCAGGACTTTGATAAACTTTACGTCAGGATATTTTATGTGGCACTCTGTTGGCCTTCGATCTTGCTCAGGTCCCTGCCGCAACACATAACTTTCTGACAAGTGTATTTAAAATGGTATATATCCGCAGGTCTCAAAGGGGGTGGAGCAACCCTCGGAGGACCTACTGGCTATGTGATATAAGGTGCTGCGGTAGCTGCCCAGATTGCTGAACACATCATCTTCAACATTCTCAGAGGGAGGCTGACACCACACATATCACCCTACAATGCAGAGAGTTACGGGTTCTAGAGGTGCAGACTAAATGTAATTGGTTCTAGTTACACAGGCTGACTTTCTCTGCAAACGCTTTCACTGTCTAATTAAGCTCATGTATGACCAAAGCGGGAAAATAAAACTATTCCCTCTGCGCTCGCCTAACATCAGAGCTCTTACTGTGTGGAAATTCTGTGAGTTACGACTTTATTGTAAGTGACATTCTTGATTTATTGTCTTTAGTCTGTTATTAAAGACAATTAAAGCCACTTTCAAACCAGATAACGGACATCTTTTATTGCTGTTACAACCCTCAGATTCTTGTAAATGTGGCCCCATTGTAAGACATCGTTCCTTTGACCGTTTAAAATTCTGCTTAATTTTGTTCTGCATGCTCAAAGTACCTACATTCTTAATTAAACATCTCGTCTTTCAATTTTTGAACATGGTCATATTAACACTTTGTCACTTCAGAGTGCAGTACTGTAGCCCCATGATGGAACAAGTCAATTTAATGACCTGAGAGTGTTCCAGAGGCTGGTATAAAAACCTCTCGGTGTCAGCAGCTGCCAGCAGAAACCCTGAGAGGGTCTTGTATGTGAGGCTTTGTCATCATCTGAGAGCGGGGCGCTGGGGAGCAAGTGTTAATCTCAGCAGTTTCCAATTGAGTGCCAGGTAGACTGCAGCCTAATCCTGAGATGAGGAACGCTTTCATTACGGAACAACAAACACAAAAGCCACTGGGGAGCTGCTGCCTTTCCACTGTTAACGGACGGGCGGGACGCACGAGCCTGGTTGCATAAGGGAAAGCTGCGGCGCGCTGGTCCGAACACCGGCATGTGTGAAAGGGAATGGCTGTGTTAGCAGTGTGTGTGTGTGTGTGTGTGTGTGTGTGCGCACATTCAGCACACACGCTCCGCACCAAACACAATCTGCCGCTTCCTGCCAGACATTTTCTGTTTACAGTGGAAATCACTATTCCATAAACGTGGCGGGGAGTGCGCTGATGCGACGCGAATGCACCTGCTGACAAACACAAACACGCCTTACGGGGAGGATAGAGACAGAGAGCTCGTTTGAGGCGTGCACGGGTGAGGAGAAGGACGGCTGGGGACGTTTTCTCAGAAGTGGCGGTTCTCAGCGCTGCTCTTCTCAGAGACTCGGGCGCAACAGAGAGAGCACTGTCTGCCGTTTCACAAGCGTTCTGCTCCATTCCCCCCGCAGCCGGCACAAGACATGTAAACAAGACGATGACCCATAAAAGACACTCGGCTGCTGGATGGTTCAGGTTGCAACGTTAAGATAATTGCTGCAATCACAGGTGTTTAACAGGCCCTTTCAGTTTTAATACCCTCTGTCCCAGAGGCCCATTTTTTCCACCCAGGAAGTCGTCTCTCTGGGGCAGTCAACGCCACAGCAGATGAACCTTTTTTTTCTCCACACTCTGGCAGCCGGGCTCAAGCATTCACTGGAGGAAAACATGAATCAAATCTGCGCCGCCAGTTAAAGGGACAGTGTGTAAAATTTGTCAAGATTTATTGGCAAAAGCTTAAAATTCCTTTAAATGGATGTCTGTAAGTGTACAATTGCTGAAATGTAAATCCAGTTTGGTCTTACTACCCATAGAAAGGCAGATATACATATAGCAGGGGTCTTGCTCACAAGGGTGAGTTTGTAAGACAACTGACATGGACAAGCCAGCCCTATAGATTCATAATTCACCTTTCGACCTTTTAAGTCACATCCCCCATGTTTACTTAGTGTGCTTTCACTTCTGCCTCGCTCACCTCATTGATTTTGGTGAGCAATAATCCGTGGTAAATCATTCTGGAGTAATAGTTTGGAAATATTGGAGAGAACTAGACAGGAAGGACTGCAATATGCAACTGAGCGGAGCAGAGAAGTAAAATGGATGAAGCGCTAGTGCCGGGTGCTCAACAGAAGTTAGAGGCTTAGTCCAACAGTTGGCGAGTATTGCCCACTGTTCACTGCAGTGTCACCAGAAAAACATTTTTTTTTTATCAGTTGTCCTCTGGCGTTTTAATGAGATTCCAAACTGTCAGTTTTAATGGCAGTGGAGTCGGAGGAGAGCTCAACACTCATCATAAAAGTGATCTTGTAATTGAAAGACTAGATTTTGAAAATTAAATGGGAAGAGAGAATACAATTTTTGGATTATTTGCCAAGCGTAGATCTTATTTGTGTAATCTAGCCCCTCTGGGCTACCCAATATTAATAGTAATGGGAATCGGGCTCTTTTTTGGCATCTGGTTTTGTTACTGTAACTAACTTTAGAAACATCTGACAGGGGTTTTGTTCTTGCTACAGGTCAGGTCTGGGACCAAAAGGAGTAAAACAAATCATTCCAAAAGTGGATACCTTGATGCACAACAGCTTTGTGGAAAGTAAATATGTACAAAATAGAGCTTGTTGGATGAAATAGGTTCCATGCGAGCAACAATAACGCGCAAGTCTCAAATCAAGGTTCTGCATTCCGACTTAATAAATTCTCACTCAGCAGCTTCCACAAACAAAGAGAGCAAGTGCTGCGGTGCTGCTGCGTCACTCCCATCACCACGAAACATCAACCTTCTTTATTTTAGCCATCACACGTAGCCACCCAGCTGCACTGGGTGGCTATGTGTGATGGATGACCGATGGCACCAGAACAGGCCATCTTTTACCGGCGCTTCCACCGCCCCCACTCGCGGTCATCCATCCTCCGTCGATGTCTGCCCTGTCTGAGGTCGCCCCGAGAGGCTGGGTGGCCCTGCGACTGATGGCCACGGGCTTAGCAGGAAGAACACATTTGTCTGCCCAGAAAAACATGATGGCAGAGGATGAGAGAGAAGGAGGAGGGAGGGAGGGAGGGAGGGAAGGGGGAGAGGAGGAGGGGACATGCATCAGGCACGCACCAGTGCTCTCCTCATACGGGGCAATTTATTAGAATAATAAAGGCCTGCCTCGCGCTGAAGGTTAAGCTCACAATAAACCTGACATGGATACAGAAAGAGAGAGACTAAGACATTGTCAGGCAAACAACCAAAACAAGCTCTCCGTTATGTCCGTGTCTTCTTTATTATCTTGGCTGAGCCATCCAAAACCGTCAATTGATTTGTCCTGAAGTCAGACGATCACGTACGTCACCATCGCCGCCGCCGCCAAGCCTCTCAAGATTCTCTCAGCTCTTGTGGAAGCAAAAATGATTTCTTAAGGTAAGCCTCTTTGCTTTAAAGGGCATTAGAATCAGACTGGGCATGCACTTTGGAGCCGGAGGAAATGAGAGGCAAATTGGCATCTCCAGACCGACAGAGGCTTTCGGACACTCGCTCTGCCGTAAAACCGTCCTCCCCGCAGACAATCGTCATCCATCACCTGATCGCATCCGGTCCAACACGTTTGCAAAATTGGATAATGAATCTCTCCTTCGTGGGGATGCAATAGATGAATAATTTGTGGGTTAAATTACGAGTCGGCGACATATTGCGTCACTGGCGGTGAGAGACATTAGTGTAGTTTAATAGATGCAACCTTTTAGAGTCCATAGGATGGAACATGGATGAATTAGTACTCAAAGAGGGTGTAATTAACTGTGGAAGGAGGGAGTCATTAACAAGAGTCATACCGACTCTGCTGATGAGATGCAGTTAAACCTAATTTTGCGCCCGTGTTGATGCACACACTATTTTGTAGCTTCTACGTGGCAATAACATGAACATTTGGTGCGCTGCCCCATTTTATTCAGTTTTATCTCTACATGAATAATCAAGAAATAATCCATGTATACGTGTGAATTTAATTTTTTGCATACTGAAAAAAAAGCGGTGTCAAAATATACTCAATGTATATATTGTTAATTTTATTATTATTATTATTATTATTATTATTATTATTATTATTATTATTATTATTATTATTATTATTATTATTATTATTATTATTATTATTATTATTTGTTAATACACATGCCATGCCTGAGACCCAAAGCTGAGCTTTGTTGTTTGTACTAAAAAGATGAACTACTCGACTCTCTGTAAAAATATATTTCTTTCCTTTGTTTCTGTCACAGGGGAAATGTTTTTCTATGCTCTGTTGCCATTAAATAAAGTCATTTGAGGACAGATGGCGAACAGGCGCATTTAAGTAATACAACAAACAGTAAAAGTATTGGTTTTATACAAGATTTCCACATTATTAGAATTTGAGGGCGTTCAGAATGTGGGCAATGAATTTTGATGACTTCATGTCCATCTGGCAGGGAGCTAGTATCGTAGCTCTGCAGCTCAAATTAATAGCTACCATATATGTGCTAATTCAAATGATCAATCACCCAAGGCTGCTCCACTGGAGTCTGGGGGTGGGCATGGGCCTTTAATCTACCCCCTTTACACCCCACTTACAGTTGAAAAGAAAAACTGAAAAGGTTAAGATATTTGGAATAAATCAGGGCAATTATGTGGACTGATTACTGCTGTGCCATTTTGTACACGTGCTTCTCTCCATCATAGTTGAAGGACACTGACACTTATGTATACCATGAAGAAAAGACAATAACAGTAGGAGAGCAGCTTCTTAAGACGTCTTAGTGGGTGTGTTTACATGGTCAGATGGTGACATGGTTACAGTGAGAAGCAATCCGACGTGCCGCTTACATGGACTCTGATCCGATCAAAAGATGCTTACGCCACCTCCTCCAATCTGACTGAAATTCCAACCAGATGAGGTCAATGTGATCCACATAAGAGTGTTTACTTGACATGATTTTAATCAGGTCGGCATCTAATACGATTACTTGCGGACTGTGCGACCACACCTAGGAGTCCTTCTCGTCCAGGCCTCAACACTCAAGGCGATTCATTAGGACGGCTAACATGTGTCCATCATGCCGAGGTGGCACATTAACGCCCACGTCCTGCAGCCTTGTCATGTCAGAGCAGAGGAATGTTATCACTTCCAGGGCTTCATGAACACACCCCCACCTCCACCCCGCTGCCACACAGCCATGACCCAGCATCTGCTGCACTGCGCCAGTCAGATGAATGTGTTGTCGTTACCATTTAGCGATGTTTTTAGCCTTTACAAAATGGCATGGTGATAATAATAATTACAAAAGCACTTACCGCACGGGCTGCATAAAAGTCACGGAATAAACCAACGACAAAACCACTCAGTCAAAATAATATTTCACCACAGCAAATTGAATTCCCCAATGACAAGGGCCATTTGTGGTGCCTGTTTGGTAACAAGTTCACCCTTGAAGGGCTGGGCGTACTCAGCGTGCCTTTAATTCCTCTTTTTGCAGGCTGAGCGGAGGGAGGGGGAAAAAAAAGAAGCAGCAGCAGCATTCAAACCTGATGTACTCTGTGTGGCTTCCGCCGCTGTACGCTTTTTGTGACAGTTTTCCAGAGCCTTGCCATCCAGTGAATGTCCAGAGCAGTGACCCGTGTGGAGAAGACAGCGTAGTGCAGTGGCCGGCTAAATCCTGTCCTCCAGCCATTCTTCCTCTTGGATAAACCAGTGCATAGCAAACACTGGCCCCAGAGCGTGTACGATGCAATGTCCTTCCCATTCTAATGAGGGCTTGAGGATGATTATGAGGAGAGGGTGGAAGGGTACGGGGGGTCAAGGTGGATGCGGATGAGTCACGTCCACAGTTTAAAGCGCGTTCTAAAGCCCAACTTCCCCGCACGTTTGGCTCGAGTCCAACTCGCCATCCTTCCCCACCGTGTGGCCACTGATCGCATCAAGCCTTCGAGGACTTTGGGGCTCTTCAAAAGTAAAAGCCAAACAAGAACCATTTAATCAGGGCTTAGAAAGCAATCTAAATCGCAGTCTCCTGACAACTGCTCAGGTCCTGTATGTGAAAATATGGCACGACAATTGTACATAATGGTTTAAAGGTCCAGTGTGTAATATTTGGCTTGATTTATGATTTTATATTGTTAAAAGCTTAACATACGGCCTATAAATACATGAATAAAAGTGTATCCTCACAGTACAATAAAAGTAAGTAGTTTTCCTCTCCTTAGAATAATTATCATATACATAAGAATATGCATAGAACAATAAGGGTCTTGCTCCTAGTTAGGCGGGCTTCCTTAAAAATTTTACACACTGGGCCTTTAATACAATTACATTTCTTTGAAGGCAAAATACATACTTTTAAATGTCCTTTCATAAAGAAAGCGTTCAAAAATCACAAATTATAGTATCTCATTCCAATTAGTCATTGCAAAAAATAAAACATACTGTCCTGTGAGGTTATCTTTATTCAATATTTATTAAAGCTTCAGAAATCTCAACAAAAACGATCTTCTATTTAAGACTCTTGACTACTTCTTCCCATCTTGGAAAAAAAAACACTTCTCTACAAAAGCACAGCTTGCCTCACCACAACACGTGCACATTGCCCACTGTACACTTCAAATAGAGATGTTTTTTTTTTTTTTTTTTTCAATAATACAAGCCCGTAAGTTAAGAAGTAAAAGGGAAACAAGTATGAATGGTTTTGTGTTGAGGCAGTTCTTATTTTCCCTCTGCTGCGACATGAATCAATAGCAAAGGCCGGTGCAAAACTGCTTACTCTTCGTTTGAGCAATGTGTAATCAATCCACGCCAGAAGATGGCTGGAGCCTTTTCCCAACTAAGTGGGGAAACAGTGGGATTACTAGCGCTGTGGCATTTATAAATTGAGCCCAACGAGAGGAGGGCCACCGAGAGACTCTCGGTCAACGTAATTACACCGACCGGCCAATAAATCCGACCCGCAGATCTTTTGCCACAACACGCCACACTGAATTCAGGCAGACGGCCTCATTTCTTAGATTGCTTTCTTGCAACTACATTAAAAGCATAAATGTTTTTTTTTCTCTCTCTCCCAACCCCATTAAAAAAGGCCTTCCACAACTCTGTGGGAGTAGGAGTCAGCGTGGAGATTTAGACGTGGACAAAATGTAATATGACAGTACACTGTGCTGTGGGTAGACCTGGGCCTCCATTTAGTGTCCTTGTAACAGTAGAAGCCCTTTTCAAGTCCAACAATTATTATTCTCTTTAGATAACGTCGAAGCTACCAGGAGCGGCTTAAAAGCATTGGATTGGCTTAAGGACAACGCGCATCATCTCGGGGGATGTTTAGAAATGACAAATGTCACACAAACATCTAAAAGGACATTCGCGGCACAGACCTCCTCCTACGGATCTTCATGACATTGAAACGGCCTCAGTGAATATAATTTTGTTATCCCAGGTGCGTGTTCAGGCTCTGTGCGAGTGTGTGCGTGTGTGTCCTGGCCTCCGCTGTCACTTCTCTCTAGCTACCCATCCATATCCCCGCAAAACCCATTTACCATTTGGGGAGTGCATTGCAAATTAAACCTCCAGTTTGGAAAATATGAACGGAACGCTATTGTTTACTCGGATATCGTAAGGGATCTTTTTTTTTTTTTTCCCCCGCAATCTTGCAATCTTGTTCAGAGAAATCTAATGGGAGCAAGTGAACGCCATGCGCTTTTAGCTTCTCTCTAGGGGGACAGCGAGCAACAAAGCCGAGACAAATCAATCAGCAAGACCTTCTCAGAGCTAGAAACAAGGCTAACTGCCTCTCTCTTGTTTCCCTTTGCCTTTTTCTTTTAACTCTGATAGTGGAAAAAAAAAAATGTTCATGAAAGCTCCACAGAGCTGTGATTAATTCAGCAGAGCAGCCAGTCAGGTCTGGATAAGACGGTGCTAGGAGCTTTGAGGATAATAAGCGTCGGGTGAAAAGTCAAAACCTGGAAAAACAGAGGTGACATTTTCTGCCTGTAACCATGTTAGAACCCAAGTGCCTGGCTGCTATCTGGGGATGACTAAGGCATACTATTAACCTTTGTGGAAATGGTTTCAGAGCCCTGCCGCATTGCTGGGGAGGATGTGCGTGTTTCAGAGTGAGCTGCGTAGAAGAACACATTTAGACACAGTCGTCCAGGATGCTCCATTCTGTGTGATGCATGCTGGGATGCAACTTTATTCGAACTGCAGAGGCTGTAAAACAGTGCACATGCAGCCTCATGAATGAATAGGGCAGAACAAATTGCGTCTTCTTCTTCTCTTTCTTTTCCCACAAATTATACCCAGACACATCAGATGACACAATTACGGCTTGCGAGAACACAGTCGTGTGATTTTGCCATCTCACATAACCCGCCGTTAAGTGAGAAAGGAGCCCCGGAGGCGCACTGTTGTCTGGCTTTTCTTATCACAGTGTAGACTACAGGACCCTGTAGGCAGAACAACTTTCACAGGATTAACCGTGGAGTAGGTTCTCACAAAGCGTTACCCAATCTGCTTTTAAACCTCCCAAGTGTGTGCAAAACGGTGCAAAGACTTAGTTCAAGTGAGCACACAATCGCAAATACTTACTGGGATTAAAAACAAAACTGCTCACATTTCAAGACCTTATTATGCTTTGACCTTAAACACGTTTAGCGATGAGGCTCAAGGACAGTACTACATATGAGTGAGGGCGGACCTTTGCTTCTTAACATACCTTCAAAGTGAGAATTACTTTCACTCATTTTCATTTATCCAATCGGGTATTATTGCAGTAGTGTTCAAGGAAGAATACACATATACACACCCACACAATTTGCAGCAAAAGATATTTCTAAATAATGCATTAGTAAGTGGTTTATTGGTTTTGTCCACAGTACCATCCTCATTTTACTGGCCTTGACACATCAGGCCAGAGTGTGCAGAGAGTTAAACTGGGGAAAAGCAGCAACAAGCTTTGGCCTTTAAGGGTGCACTAAATTATTATTAATCATGATTAAACCATTTAGTCTGGTTTAGCCCAGGCATCCTTCGGGTTGGGTTTAGGGTATTATTGATGCATTTGCACCTCTGTGAGCATTTTGGCGTAAATGAGTTTAACGAGAGGTCTGATTAAACCATTTGAAATATTTTCAAAGTAGCCCAACAAGCTCCCAACAAGCAACAAACCCATGTTTCTGTTTAAGGAATCTTGTTGTTTTGGAATATCGTTAATATTTCAGACCATATGTAGTTTCAAATTTTGTTACTCTGAAGTTGCCCTATGTTTCCAGTGGCTCCAGACGCGTTACCTGAGCGATCATTTCAGCTTTGTCAGTCAAGCAGCACAGTGGTATCAATCCATCATTCCCACCCCGTGCCTGCTGCGCTTGTTGCTAGGAGGTATAACTGCTCATCCACTGGGCCAATGTGGAGAGTCAAACAGTGAAAGCAATGGTAGGGAAAGGGAAAAACTCACAGGCCCTGAGAAAATGCGGGGAAGGAAGTGTGTACAAGGCAGAGTAGAAAGTAAGGAGGACTCTGGTATGGATTTGCGGTGCGGCTAAGCTGCCTTCAGGTGCTACGTGGCCAGCGCATCCCGCCAAGGCGAGCGGGGCCCGGGCTTATCTCAGCACACACAAGCAGCTCTGCTGGCAGAGGCACTGTGGCATGGCTGCGGGTGCTGCTTCGGAGCGTGACAGCTCGCACTCACTCTCCCTCTCACCCTGTAATTCCAAATCACCCATATTCCAACCTCCTCCTGCAACCCTGACTCACTCATTCACAGTCTGCATCCCACACGGTCGGGAAAAATAACAGGGCGAGGGCAAACGCGGGCTTTCCGACAGTCTGATTTAAACGGTCAGCTTATCTCTGCCGCCTCGATAATTGACTTTGAACGTCGAGCGAAAATCACCTCTTTCAACCCTAAAATCGCGACAGACACATGGCCGCTTTGTTCAATGGAGCGGCATGAAACGGGAGCAATCATCAATGGGAGCGTTCCCTGGCCACGTTTTCGTTATACTGTCTCGTTTAATGGCCGTTTAGTTCAGCCTCATTTTGCCCCCTTGTTGCCTGTGTTTATTTACTATTGCACAGGAAAATTAATTTGAGTTATTTCAGTCCCCACTGCGATTGTTCATACGTGACAGCGGGACTTGCAAAATGTTCTAGTATGCATTGAAGAGAACCACATACGCTATCTGGGCAGCATTCTGCATGGACGCAATTGAGGCAACGAGCGCCGCAAAGGGGCCAGTTCCGTATTTTGAATGTAGTATTTTCTTTCATTTTGCAGGAGCCTCTGCTTTACTCAAGGTTGCAGTGAGCCTAGCCATATATACAATTCTAGCAGGAAATACAGTAGCCTTGCCATCCTTGAAGTGTGCACCACAGCGCACTGAGAAACTCACCTCTCAACCGAAAAATACGATTAAAAACAAACAGCCAGAAGGTAAGAGGGCCTGTGATCTTCTTCATAGATAGCTGTAGCTACAGAAATACAGTAGCTGTAGTATAGCCGCTACAGTAGAATATAATATAGCTCTTATATTGAGGTGCTGTATGAAGTCATCCAGAGAAGACGTGCGCTGCCAAGGCGAAAACACACGTCTCTTGTCTCCTTTGAGGATTAACAGGGATGCAAAGTTGTCCCATTTCCGTTGGGGGGGACAAAAAAAAAAAAAAGTGTGGAAGGTGCCTCGCGATGACTTCTGTAAAATCCCCCCTACACCAACCCGACCCCCACGCCCAGCGGCTACAGTCTGCATGTGTAAACACAAGAGACGGGCCACCTGAGACAAGTACATCAAACAAGGAGAAAGAGCAACACCCATGTGTTATCGCCGGCAGCGCGGGCTATAACCGTCTCCCGCCACACTGATTAGCCCTTCAAACCACACCTCACGCTGCGACTGTGCAGCTGCCGCTCGATGCCAGAAAACAAACTGCTTTCAAGGACGAGCGCCCGGGCCTCGGTTCACATGTAACCAAAAACTGAAGTTTTGTTGAGTTAAAAAAAAAAAAAAGAAGAAAAATTGCAAGAGGATTCAATCCTGACACATCCTTCGATCTATCGGATAGCTGCTAATTTAATTCTGGCTGAGTCCCTTCCGTGAAAGTGCATACCAAGCAAGCCTTGGTGGGGGCCGGCGGCCTGTTAACATATTGCTCCACAAGCAGCGGTTCATCCTTCCTTCGACCCCGCAGTGAAATCCAATGAATAACTAACGGGGGAATAATCAGTCACACGGCGGTGGTGGCAGGGTCTGCTGCTCCGGGGGCATTCAGCGCTACAGCAACACGTGTGGCTCTGTCTTGTTTGTTAGCATTTCCTCTGTCAGGCACTGGACGTACAGTGCTGTGTAAGCAGGCAGAGCCCCGGTTCTCCCCGCGACAAAGCCCACTGACGTATCCATTCATGTCAGTGGTGAAACACATGCGCCCATACAAAGAGACCTCAAGTGAAATGCTCTGCTATAAAGACAATATTTGGATGATTTCTAGATTAATTGTGAGGCAAATGATGAAAAACAGTCAAATTTACAATCTCTCATTTCATAGTGTCAACCTGACGTGCCAAAAGAATGCTTCTTATGTGCACGGGATAGATTTTACAGCATATGCCCATCTGGGAACAAGGCCATTACAAATGTTAGGAAATGGGAAGTCTGATGATTTGGTTAAATGAGCCAATTGGATTCCTATTGTTTACTGTGGGAGTTTTTAATTACATCTAAACCCCAAACCATTGCCACAGACTGATTCTAGTTAAACAAGATGGACTATAAGGCCAACAAAGAGCAATTCAGAAAGGAGTTTTTCCAAGTTCAGACTCAAGTTTTCATCCTTCATGTCCTTCTGAAAAGGATTTAAAACTTTGATGCAGACTTTTTCGACCAGGAGTAAAACTTTTTGATTAGTTTTACTCATCCAAAGTTAAAATAAAATCAAACCACTTGAATATTTTAGCTGTGTTCTGTGCAGGCTGCAGGTCCACCACTGATAGTGGGCCCCTTGAAAACACACCATGGCAACAGAGTTGTGGGTTGTATCGAGCGTTTAGCTAACGTTAGCATTCATTTGGAGCACGCTTCGTGCGATTTGCCTACGATTTCTGAAGTTTCAGCATGTTTGCCGCCATAGAGACGGTTTCTTCTCAATGTTTTTAACGGTGGTAGGGCGAATTTTCCAATGAGTGGGAGGAGGCAGGGATTCACATGCACTGACATGCATGGCTGGGTCCAGCTTTTCTAAATAAGAGGATAGAAAGACCTTGAAATCTACAGGACAGGACGTGTGACGTGGTGTGTGCTCTACTTCAAGAAACAACACCACGAGACTCCTACATTCAATTTTTTTTATGATCTTAAATCTGACTTTAAAACACTGTCAAACATGAAACTGAATTAAGTTGTCCTGTTTGAATATGTATACAAAAGCAAAGCAAAGCAAAGCTAACCATTTGCTATTATAGCTGCTATTTTTAAAATTGTAACCATTTATTTTATCATCGTAACACCACTCCTCACTGCTATATTTTGTTGTATATTTTTGTATAATGACAAATGAAGCTATCTATCTATCTATCCTAACAGTATATCTAAGTGCAAAGGTTTTCTGAGTGTTAAAACATGTTTGCCATGAAGCGTAACGTGATGAAACGCTCCAGCGAGGAACGGCAGCCAAGGTTGGCGCCACAGTTTGCAGCAATCTGTTGGTGCCGTCCATCTGTCCTTGAGACCGATTACCCCCACAGTCTGTAGCCTCAGGTCAGACACGCAGGACGTACATTAGGGGATAACGAGGTGGCAGGTGTGACGAATAAGAGAGTGAGGGACAGGCGGACAGAAGGAAGCGGGAAAGGCGGTGGAGCAGGAGGGAAGAGATTGGAGAACAAAATGGCAGAAATAGAGGGGGGGGAGAGGATTTGGGGAGACGGTGGGGGGGCAAGGAGGCAGGCGATAGCGGGAGAAGCTCGGCGGCTCTCTCCTCGGGAGCCATTATCTGCCGCGACGTGCTGCGACGGCTCTCCCTTTGCATTAATGCGCGGACATCTGCGGGAGGCGCGGCGGCGTATCTCAACCGCCGCAAGTGCTTTACCTAATTCGGCTGTGAAAAAGGCGCTTCCACCGTTAACTCTGGTCTGCAGAGTCGCACAAAGAGGCCACACGTGCCTCCACGTGCACTGCGCAGTCACCGTGCGAGTGAGTCAGAGTTGTTACGCGATGTACCGGGTTTTGAAAGGCAGTCGCAGCGGAGGCGGCGCATAACGAGCAGGCAGCTGCGGGAGACGTCGAGGTAACTCGCCCTCCGCTGGAGTTTGCAGAGTGGAGGCGACAGAGAAGACCGCCGCCACGCGAAAAGGTCAGACGAGGCGGCGGGACGCGGAGGGCTGTCAGACAGACGTGCCAGAAGCCGGAGGAGAGCTGAAGTTAAGTGTTGCAGCCCCTCCGGGGAGGTGAAAGGGGAGGGGGCGCTGCAGGCGTCGCAGAAATCACAGGCTGGCATCACCACATTTCCCCCTTCAAATCCTTCAAAGTTCTCATTTTGTGTTGTTGCCATCGTCCTTCTGTCTCTTTGTTTTGGCCGCACATGCTGCCCAAATTTTGTACCCTTTGTTCAGCTAGACCCCCCTTTTTACTGTCTTTGTCTTGCTTCTTTATAAGCGAATCTGACTAGCACTTTATATATGTCGCGATCTTGGGGCGCCGCGATAACTGGTGTGTTTACAATCCGGAGGTCTCATAAGGGACAGCCAGCGCAAGCAGCAACATGGCTAGTTTGGTGGATGATGTTCGACAGTGTCCTCCAGTTACCGATGAAGGTAGCCTATCAGCTAGCTTAGCGTTTGCTTATGGAAATAGACTGGAGTAGAGAACTAGGAGCAGAACTCATGTTAGGTTAATATCTTCTATTATTTAGTAGGTACAGTAGCTAGCTTTACTTTCGCTAGTTAACGTAAACTTAAGCAGACAATTTTTATTATTTAAAATGTCCAAATGTGTGTGTTCAATGTCTAAAGGGCCATCTTACTGTAAGCTAATGATAGCTTCTATAGGGGAAACAATTATTACACCCAAACCTAACATTTCACGATGACTTTGTTGCATGTGAATAAAAGTTTATTTCATTCAATTGTACGTTCCTTCACAGGGGCCTACTTGTTGTAGTGTATTTCACATTCCTTCTTCTTCCACAGTTTAATTTTAATTTTACTATTGGTGCAGTTGAATACTGCACAAGCATTCCCACTCAAGATAATAATAATAAAAAAAGTTAAATTAGATAATGAAAAGAGTTAAATTTGCTGGCAGAGTACACTTGGAGAGGAGGAGGTGCAACACTTCAGTCATAGTGGCTTATTTACTTTCGGTCACTTCCAGTCAGTTTCACTGGATTCATCTATATTTTACCTGGCATCTCCTCATCTCCCCAACATTTTGCTAAACTTTGAAAAGAAATCTTCCACGTCTCCTCTCCTTTTGATTTGCTGCCATGTTTGCATGCTGAGACTGAGCCAGAGCAGTAACGACGCTCGTCTGAGCATATACATGTGCCGCCATGCATTTGCCATTGGCGACATGGCACTGAGCCAATAGCGGAAAAGAAGCACACAAGCTGTGTAAGAAGAAAAAAAAAAAAAGCCTGCATTACCATAAAACACAATTTCTCCTCAAATGGTGAGAACAGTTCCACGTAGTCTCTTCAGGGACTCGCTGGCCAGGTTTTTGAAATGTCAGTGGAGAATGTGCCATGTGCCCATAATGATGGGGCCGTCTGAAGCCACAGACAGCACAGCAAGGCGCTGCCACATTATTACTATCCCATTAGAATAAATTAGCATGATCAGCCCTGTGCGAGTAGCCCGCTCTGGGCCTCGACTGTATAAAAGGAGCCACAGGGCTCCACTTAGCTAATCCCATCTCGATGGGAACGATGGAAAAAAGATAAAAACGCCAACTAATCAGTGTCTCATTAAGTGATACAACGGCACAAATGACAGACATGCCCTGCGTTGCCGCCGCCATGTCTGTCGCCAAGTTAAAACTGTGTCTGAACGCGCCCAAGCTGGGCCGCCGCTTGGCTCGGTGCAAATGATTAACAGCGGTGACTCATGCAACTGAGGCCCGCTCAATTTGTTGCTTTGCATCTAAAAGCCGTAAAAACCACAATAAGTCACGGCGACGCTTCATTTAATGGCCGAGCGACTGTGACTTCCGACCTCGGGCTTTTGGAAAAGGAGCGCCGACGCAAGCGCGTAGATAATGGGTGACATCAAGAGTCGCTGCCACCTGCCCAGCCTCGATTGCCCCCCATTGATTATCGGCGCCTGATCTGATACGGTGCGACCGCAGATCAATCCGTTTGTTCTGTCAACACCTGGCAGGGCGCGCGAGCTCAATAAGTGGCGACTCTGTAGAAAGCTCACCGGCGTGGAACAACAACAAAGACAGAACTGGAAGCAACTGCTTCCTCAGCAAAGCAGTGATGGCGGTCGACTGTTTAGTCCATTACTGATGTTCAAGAGGGCTTGAAGGCAACAAGTTAGGCATTAAAGCCACTTGCAACTTGACTTGAATTAGTAAAATCTATACATGATGTCGAAGTTAAGAGTTTCTTACAGGATTTGCAACAATAATAAAAACAAAAGTAGAAAAAAAAAACCACAACCTTGTTTTTCCTTCTGCCCAATATGTGGGTTTCTATTGTGGGGGTGGCAGGTCTCATGTTGATGGACAAATTTTGTAAAATAATTCTGTTTGACTAACGTAGTTTTAAATAACTATTGGCAACAATTCCTCTCGAGACAGGTAATAACTATCAAAACAAGCTGATACTGCCACGTATTTTTTTTTAGATATGCACATAAAAATAGAAGGCATTTGTGTTATAGAGCAGCCACTGCAAAAATAATCACACAAAAATAGTACAGAGTTCTTCTTTCATGCTCAATACAAATTTGGAAGACCCAGAAAACTTCGGCCTCCATATAGTTGGACCTTGGTCCGGCTCCAATCAGACTTGTTCAGATCATGCCGTGAGGATAATTATTGCATGGATTCAAAAACTTACCAACCATAAAAGGCATCTGTTGGCTGGAAACTGAAAGCAATTTGTGTCCAGTGCAATTATGCAAGATCATTTGGAACCATGGAAACCTGTACACATTCCAGCGTGCGCAAGGATTTCCCCTGATCACTTAGAAACAGAAGTACTTAAATGTGTGTGTGTGTGTGTGTCACTCCTTGTGGTTTAGCAGACTCCAGTACCAGAGGAGTTGCTGATACACATCAAGTACCAGCCTACAGTGCAAAATGTCCTTTATTATTTATGGCCTCAGCTTCAACTTATAACGCTCATTATTTTTTTTCGGCATGTAGTCTTAGACTGTAATTAGGTGCTGAGTGACTGCTTGTCCAGATAACACCAGCACAATGAAATATATATCGCTTTCCACTGATATGCTAGGAAGACAATACTTAAACTCAAACGTGCTTCAAGCAAACTTATGCTTGGAATTTGTTTTGAAACATTTAACAATTTTGGCTATGGTCTAATGGCATCTGACACAGCTCACAGATTTGAAGCAATTTGAAATTTGCAAAACATTAGCAAAACATTTGCTTGCTTGAATCTGAGAATTGGCTCCAGCAGACAGAAGCTGTCTGCCTCACTATGTTGCCTTCAGGAATCTATTGATTTGATTGGAACCAAGAAGGGGATATGAAATAAAAGGGATATTGCCTTTGGTGATTCTAGCCAGAAAGCGATTGCTTGGAGAGACAGAGGGGAAAGACTTATATTTACTATTGCAAGAGTGTTTCAGCATTGAACTTTCAAAACAAACCAAAATTGAGCTGACGTGCCGAACTAAGTGGAGGTTTAAAGTTTTCTGGAAACATTGCCGGAGTACTGACATGCACAAAAAAAAGGACTGCCCTTAGCGTACCAGCACGGTGCTTGAGGAGTCTTGTTGTATTGTATGCTGAGCCATCCCTGCCCTCTGCAGGTTAATTATTCAAGGAACTTCACCTAAATACCAGAATCCAAAAAGTTCAGCAAATTTCTCTCTCAGTTCTTAAAGGTTAGCTAAGTTTTTGTTCACAAAGCCCCACCCACTACATCGAGCAGCGCTGCCGCTGAATTGAAACAAGCAGAGGTGCAGCATCTTGGAAACGGGCATTAGTTTAGCTCAAACTCATTTCATCATCCATTACAAGTTTGCTCCCTGAAGTGAATTTACACTTGCAGTGGCATCCTGCCCACTAACAAAGAAACAGACCCACCACAGACAGCCTCCCCAGCACTCCATCCTTCCTCCTCCCTCCTCCGCCCCACCAGACCAGGCTCCAAAAATAAACTCATCAGAATGAATCTCATCAGAGTCACACATTGGTGATTTAGAGGCAGGAAACAAATCCGAGGAGGGGAAGCGTGGGAGACAGCTTTGGAGACAAAAGGTTTCCCCAGACAAATTACACAATCTCACAATCTCAAGGCAACACAACTTTCCAGAGATGATACTTCAGAATCTTCACATGTGACACCCACTGTGACCTGCCCATTCACCACATTATCAAATCATTTGTAACGTTATGCAAGATTACAATACACTAAGCAAATACTCTGAACTACTTTCTTCAGTAAACCAGTGGGTGGAGTGACACATTGCCATCTCAGACGGCGGTGAACTTATTTTGTTTTTACCTCAAATACAAAAGGTTCTAGGTCTTGGTTAGCAAAGAAATCATTAGCAACCCACCACAAATTCTATCATGGTTGGACATCGACTTCTTCTCAAAAGAAATACACATTGAAATCATTCTGCCCAGCACATATATCTGGAATGTATTTCTACATTAGCCTTCAAAACATCTCTGTCTGCTGATGTTACATTATTATTTCATAATGTGGTTAAAGTGCAGGTCAGAATTTGTCCATGAGAGCATTTTGGAGTTGTTGCATTGTGTATTTGATGAGTTTTGATGAAAGAAGACCTGTACTGTTGACCTTCTATTTGTTTGCTGAGCTCTTCATGTCTCTGCTCCCCAGATCTCCTGATCAACACGAAACCAGGTACCTGGTCATATGACCATAGGAATATGGCAATCTGGCAATTTCCCAAAAGGCTGAACTATCTCTTTCGGGTCAAGGGGAGGTGTTCTCAATTGGGAGATTTTTCCATCTCACATTCAGTCGAGTTAATACAAGAGCATTTTCCATCCTAGTAAGTTCTTGCAGACTTTTCCTCCTCTGGTGCGGCTATAAAACAAAGGCAGGAGACCTCTAGCCGAGGTGTCAATTACCTATGGTGTAGCCTCTCTTCAGCTCACCGCAGCGGGGGCTGCGGCGCTGGGAGTTGGTGGTGTTGTTTTCCTGCACGGTGAGGGCTGCGGTCGTCTTGGCAACAGGTGGCGCAGCCTTGTTGAGGGGCGAGGCTGGTACCAACGTTGGGGAGAAACCTTGGCTGGCGATATCCACCGACTGGGACTTCTGCTTCAGTCTGCAAGGGGCACAAAAGCAAAACCACAACCGTGAAATGCAAATACAGCGCTATCCATCAATCAATCAATCTATTTGTGGAAACGGTAACTTGTATATGACCTTCAGCGGCTCAAAGGAAGAACAATCAAAGTCTATTTGCATGAGGGGGGTTGTCAGTGTCACAGAATTGTAATCATGCGGGGCAATTTTTGCAGCGGCAAGGAAGTTCGGAGCGGGGAATCAATAATCTTATCACAGTCTCGTTACGGATGAATTTATTGGCATCAGTGCTCACCCGCTGCAGAGACTTCGTTCCAGCAAAAGGGAATGAACATTTTATTATACCTCGTTAAATAGAATAAATATTGTTGAGCGAGAAAATATTTTGCAGAATTTAATAAATACCTAAAAGACAGGTTGGTTTGCACTAAAAGCTGTTTTGGCAATCACTTGTGCCTAAACTCCTCTTTTATCTGGATTTTTTGGTGTGTTTTTAAAGCTTGACCCTTTTTTTTTTTTTTTTTACCTATGTGCATGACAACAAGATAAAGGCTGTAACTCAAAAAATAAAAATTAACTGGGAATTGCAAAGGATATTGTATAAATAACATGTACAGTAAATGCACTACCAACAAAAAGTTGAAATATTCACATTTACGATAATAAGGTACAATGGCCATGATCATCAGATGAGTTTTAGAGGATAGTTTAAATTTCATGAAAAGGCAAATTCTGCAGTGAGAATTTATTTTGAAATAAATGGGCACAGGAAAGCAAAACAAAACAAAAAAACAAAACAAAACAAAACCCAAAAACGACCTCTGCTGCCAACTTTGCCACCATATATCCCCCGGTGCCTTCCATTGTCAAAAGTGAGACTTGTCATAAATTGGTGACTCACTCTTTCTGGGAGGATGTTGGCACCGACAGCAATTCTTTAGCGATACACTGATGTTCATGTTTATGCCCCTAACGAGCAACAGGAGCAGCTGTGAGCTCTCCCCAGACTGAAAGCATCTTCTGTTGTCTCACCGCGTGGGCAGCAGCCAAACCACGACTGGGGTGAGAAATTATAATAGGGAGCGCAGCACACAAAACTCACTTACAAAAAAAAGAAAAATGTATCGAATAGTCCAACTTTTAACTGCTGCAAACGTATTGATGCATGTTCATAATATTTGCTGCTCTAAGCTTTTTCTCTAACGATGTTTTTCTTCATAACGTTGATTATATGCAAATCCCTTAGTTCTGTGGTTCCATTGATTTAGAAGTTTAGATCTGTGAGGCCTTTGACCTTTGAGGAGACAGGGTTGCAATAAAAAAAATACAAAAATACAAAATTATGCAACGGTTACTGCCCTACTTAATTAATTTGCTCTGTTTGGCATCAGCATTTCCGAACCTTTGAATGGTAGTTGATATGCGTTTAATTTGTAACATGAGATATATAGTATGGGTTGTTGTTGGAGCAAATAATTGGAAACTAATCTAAGCTGATGCGAACTTAGTGATCCGCTCTGATGGGTTCCAGTAAAAATGTAACTTTAGCCGTTGGAGGCGTTGGAGAGGAAACGTTTACGTAAAGAGACGCTGGCTGGCTGAGCTGGGCCAAAGCAAATCTGCCTACGATAACTCCCGAGATCCTGTTAAAAGGATGATCTTGGCTACGTGTTCGTACAGTCACAAAGAAGTTCACTGGGCTAATCCCAACAGGTAATCCTTAACTAGCGAGCGGCTACATCACTCAAGTGTCGCCAGCGAGGAAAAGTGTGCGAAAACGCACGGACGCACACACCCCGAGGGTGACGACCGCACAACAGTTGCTGGGGTTGAGAGCTTTGAGTAAGAGAAGGGAAACGGCTGCTGAAAACACTATCTATCTATAGTCGCAAAAAGCCCTGAAACAGCGATACGAGATTCCCAGTCCTCCGTCGCCACCCTCAATCATTCCACCCAAACTGCTGAAGCGGACACAATCTTTCTGCCCATTTCACCCGAGTGCCCGACTTCTGATGAGGGCAACGCAGCGCACATGACGGAATGTCTTCACAGGCTAATGGAAACGCATTACCTTCATGGAGATGCTGCGTTTGTGTGCATCCCTAATAAATAGAAACACGCCCAAGCGCTGCCAACACGACCGGGCGAGCTGCTCACAAGCATTCTTGAGAGTGGCTGTTCAAATGAACCCGGTACTTCTCGAGAACGCTGAGAGTGTTGCCATCTTAGGCACCCACTAATTTGTGATTTATAGACGGGCACCTGAAACAAACAGGTGTTCACACAGGGTCTGTAGATCTACGCCTGATTTTAATGGGTACGTACTGACAATTACAAAATGCCAATGTCAAAGGAGAACAGGTAGCGGTCAAAAAGGGATATAAATAAGGACAAAAGGAAAGACTCAAAACTTACACATATCTACTGAATATGAGGGTTGTCTCTGTTCATTGTGTAATTAAATAAGTTACACTCATTTTTCTTCGACCACTTTATATTTGCCCCAGTCCTCTTCACTTCCTCCACTTTTTCCAATCCACTACCCATCCATCTCTTTTGTGTCTTTTGCTTTGTAACCATTTTCTGCTTCACGTCAATAAATGAATAAATACCTACACAAACAATTAAAAAGTAAAATAGCAGAAAACGATGAACTCGTTTTTCCTGCTCTGCTAACTTGACCAATGTTATTGTGCGCGAGAGTTAAAGGAGCACATTATATTAGCCCAAAATTTAAATAAAGTCATCATAAAGTGTTAAGTGACCATCGCATTTCTGTTGACATTAATGGTCCAACTGTTGCTTATATCAGCATAACAACAAACAAAACAAAGTCACAAACCGCAATTATCCCCCAATGGCCTGTGTCGCAACTTCAGGACATCTCCACCGATTTTCTTTTCCTACTTCTGTTTTGATGATTATCAAGTGCTTGGAGCTTGGAGATGGCAGAAGTCACTCCGTTCGGGGGTGGTGGGGTGCCCGTTTGTTTGGGTGCCACAATAATGAGGCTGCAAGATGAGTGAGAAGCAGAGACCTGCTGCTGCTGTTAATGACTGCGGAGGACGAGCGACACAGAGTCACAGAGTCCGAGAGAGAGAGAGAGAGAGAGAGAGAGAGAGAGAGAGAGAGAGAGAGAGAAGAGAGAAGAAGCTGTGTGAAGTCTATCTCCACTCCCTCAGGAGATGGTACTAATTACTGTCTCATCAGAAGAGCACAAGCCTCTCTTCCAGCTCGGCCTCGCTGAGCCACGAGGCCAAAACGCTATCAAACCACAGAGTGTTTGTGAACATTTGAGGGTGTGTGTGTGTGTGTGCGTGTGTGTGCGTGCTTCCAATGGGAGGGAAGACACGGGATCAAAGTGTCAACCTGCTTCTCACAGTGAAAGATGAAGATGGATGTGTACTGTGTGTGTGTGTGTGTGTGTGTGGCAGACTACTCTGGAGGTCAGTTCTTTTGTTTTTCTTCTTCTTCTTTTCTAGCAGGACAGCCGTGAAGTTCAGTGACGTGTCAATGTGTTTACACTTTGCTGCCTCTGTCACATGACCTCGCGACGGCAGGTCAGCGCCGGACGCAGTGAGGCACGCAGGCGCACGCACGGCAAGAAAACACACCAACACGCGCTTCACTTGAGACTCAAGCCAACTCGGTGGTTTCGTATTGTGATTTTCAAACTTCAGTCTGTGGACAGTCAGTCATTGAGTCAGTCAACTGCAGCAGCATCTCTTCTCATCGTCCCATCGTCATCCCAAAACCATTTAACCCAGGTGAAACTCAATCATCATTTCCTGGATATTGCCGCAGACAAACTGCTAAACTAATACAGCCTGGATCGGAAACAGTGGATCGGAGAATGTATGCAACCAATTACGACCCTGATCCCAGTTTCCATCTTGAGGTTTTGCCATTTTCTGGTCATTTCCCCATTTACAATCCATGTTTCCTGCTTCCTGACTACAGCATTGGATTTGTGCACAAGCTTGTGATATTTATTGTTTACAACACAAACCATGGCAGTTGTCAAAAGTGAGAAAAAGGCACCGCTGTGGCTTACGCTTGGCTTGGTGCTGCTAACAACAATACTGTTGCTGCTGCCAGAATGTTTGTTTCCTTCCTTCGGGTCTTGGATTTTCCAGGCATAAAAAAAATTGGGTTTCTCCAAACTGTCACGAGGTTGTTCTCTTTATTTCTAGATTTCTGAGACGCACACAAAAAACAGACACATCCAGACCAACGCAACCCTTCCACCTATCACGACCCGCCCGCTCCGCCTACTTGTCCTCACTGATTTTCTTTTGCTCTTCCAATGAATATGGGAGCCAAATTTGTAATTAGGGCAGTTTACCAAGAGATCGTAATGTGGTGGGCGGGAATCAGGCTTCCTGTTTGAGTCACCAGGGTGCTGAATCAGACAAAGTGGACTTTTGTTTTAATGGGCTCTCTTCAGGCTTGTGTGTTTTGGTGGGATTTTAGTGCGGTTGGCCCTCGCCATCAATGAAAATATCTGAATAGCCTGTATTGCCGATCAAAACCTCAGAGGCCACCACACATCACCTAAAAGGTGACCACTGAATTTACTTATTAACTCGACTGCGGTTTGCTGAACAGCCCCGAACAATAAAAACCTCTCCGTCTTTCCTCTGTTCGCTTTTCAACTCATTCAGGCGTGTTTTCATTCGCTTTTTTTCTTTTTTTTTTTTTTTTAAAGTATTTTTTCCTGTTACAGACTGTGTGGCGCCAACGTCTGCCTCTGGCCAAGTCTGGCCTGCTCTCTGTTGACATGGCCTTGGTCAGAGGCGTTTTCGCAACACATCACATATGCGTAGGGGGAGAAAAAAGGAACATGGCTTCATGTTACTTAAATGTGAAAAAAAAATATTCTTCTTTTTTTTTTTAGAGCTGCAGAGCTTCTAGACAAATTAGCGTGCATTGAAACTTTGGGAAAGCTGATCATTTACTTCCACATCAGCAGCAGCTACATGTGTCTACAAGACAGTGATGAAAAAAAAAACATTTTATTTTTCTGTAATGACATGACTTTCTTTTTTCCCCTTGACATTTCATGTTAACTGCAGTGCAATGATTGCTTTTATCAAAAACGTGACACACTTTACAAATGATGAATTTCCATAATGTATTTCGAGGCACATTTACATTGTATGTCGCATTGGAAAGGGTTTGGGGAAATAGTGTATTAGGCAAATGGACTGCACTCATAGAGGCTCTCACACATACACTGGTGCACCACTGGGCGGCTGCTGCCAGGCAAGTTGCTGCCAAGCCCATTGGGAGCAATTCAGTGTCGTGCCCAAGGACACTTACCGCATGTGGACAGTCCGAGCCAAGACTCCAACCACGGACCCTTCGATCACTGGTCAGACTGCTTCTACTGAGCAGCAAATCAGGTGAATTTTGGTGACAGCTGGCTCTTTATTTGGCTGATTTGTAAAAATCTTCTGACAGCGTAACCTTTTAGCCAACTCCTCCACTCACTGCAGACCACTGAAGGGCTCCTACACAATCCATAGAAATATGGAACTAACGCGACACCCTTTGAAGCTGCAGCCTCCCATGCTTGAAACTTCAGGAACTTTAAGAAGCAAAGTCTCCCTTTGAATTGCAGTGAATCAGTCTCAGATCAGAAACCGTAACCAAACACATTTTTCTACACTCGCAGCAATGTGTATTGCAATATATATAAGGGACGACAGTGCCTTCTTCATAAAGTGTACGGTCTGGTAACCCCTGAACTCTGCTGGACAAGCGGCCCCGCTACTGACTGCGAGACCTTGAAAAATATCTCAGCGGGGAGACTGCAGCTCGAAGATTAAGAGGCTTTTCCAGCCGGTGAGGAAGTGACTCACGATGCCATCGCTAAAGCGTAGGACGAGGTTCGCTTTCTCTTCCTGGGGTAAATAAGCTTCATCCTGAGCTGCGATTGCACCATTCTGCACCCCCCGTCCCCTCCAACCACCACCCGCTCCCATGAGTGTGAAGCTCATATGCGCGGCACTGTGGAATGAGAGGCACGCATCAACAAAGCCACCAGCTGTGACTGATTTCTATCCACGGGCAAATGCGTACGCAAAGGCAAATAGACACAGAGGCATTCTGTACCCCCCCCCTCCGCCGCCGCGATCTGACCCGGGCCAGGCGGCAGTGGTTTATTTGCAGCCCTGCCAAAATGGCATCGCTAAGATTATCCGACTCAACGGGGATCCACGTGGCTTGGCAGCGGATGCATAAACAACAGGAAATTTGGGGCTAAGTCAAAACACGCTTATCGCTCCCCTGCTAAGAGGGATTAGACCTCAGGAGAATAAATAAATAAATAGGAGGCCTCGTATACGTCGCTGCCGCTCCGCTTCCCATCGCTTGCCTTGCAGCAACAGCGTAACACTCTTCCCCCCCCCCTCCTTTTCCAGCGAGATGTTTACATATAGCGGCAAATAGTGGCCGTGCGGTGCCATGCTGTGCTAAATAAAGCCAATAAGGGTAGCTTGACGTCATCCCACGTTACTGGCAACACAATGAACCGTCAGACTGTAATGATGCCTCAGAGTCCTGGTACTCTCAATGTTGCTTATGTAACTTAAAAGAAAGAGGAGGGGGTTCGTCGTGTTTCACTTTTTCTTTTTTTTCACACTTTAGCATCAACCTGGCCGGTGACTCAACCCGGCCAGTGATCCAGAAACTATTAATTACACGGCTCAAAAAAATATTGACACTTTTTAATCAGATTATAGCAACCTGTCAGTCAGACTTCTGGATATTGATCTGATCAGTTAAGTAGCAGAGGAGGTTGTTAATCAGTTTCAGCTGCTTGTTGTTAATGAGAAATACTATACTTTACATAGACTTTGCATATATTCTGTAATCAGTAGTTCTATTTGTTTTCTATGCTATTTCTGATGTGAATTTAGCGCGCTATCAGTCGTTGTGCCGTGCGGCACCCGACTACAGCAGCTACCGTCGCCTTGGCTTTCACACCATCCATCCATCCATCAGTGTGTCTGCAGAACAGGTAATTCAGTCTCCGAGGCCTCTGAGGCAGACAGTCATAACAAAACAAGCGGACAACTGCAAACCCACTTAAGCTTAATGGGTCGGCGTCACTGGAGGCTGCCAGCTGTGCTTCTGATCGCTGACCGACAGACAGACAGACAGCGAGAGACTGAGAGCAGCAACAACAACCTGTGGCCATGAATGTTAATAAGGCTCTGTGTTGCATTCCGGAGCCTAATGAAATACGTCTGGGTGTCGCCGCCCTCTGCCCCGCTGTATGACAACTCCACGTATTGATGTATGGAGCACTACGCTGCGTTGCGCTCATCTGCCCTTATTAAATGCCAGAGCAGCAATTCTGCGTCCCGGGTTTATGCAGCACTTTTGACCGATGGGCCTTTAAACTTCTCGGATGTCTCTGTATCAAAATGGGATGAGATGCTGTGGAGGGCGCACAAGCACATGCACACGCACGCACGCACGCACGCACGCACGCACGCACGCACGCACGCACGCACGCACGCATGCACATGCCCACGCACAAGCAAATGCACATAGGTGATAAAAAGCAATATACTCGGCTGAACTTCATTCTCTGGTGAACAGTTTACTAAAAGTGTTTGTCACTGCTTTGTGCACGAAAGCATCTTTTAAATGTCAGCACTCGAGTCAGTTAAACAATACAGAGGAGCTGAAAAAAACTCTAACCTTTATCTACTTTATTTGTTTATTAGTTCAGCGTATTAAAAAGAACCGCATGCCTGCACCCCCACCGAGTGTGAGTCCGCTTTGCATTTCCCCATCGGCTATATATCTGGTTTTAGGTCCTATTTTATTCTGGACACATCTCCTGCTCAGCAAATTCAAATTCTCTTGCCTGTTAGTTTTGAATTTTTAAGACTCCCCCCCCTCAAAGTGTCTGGGCTACATTTTGTGTTTAGTTTTTTGTGCTTCAAAGCAGTGGAGGCAGAGAGAGGCAACTTCAAACTGGGCAGATAAAAAAAGATGGAAGATGGAAATCTGTGTGTGTGTGTGTGTGTGGGGGGGGGGGGGGGGGCATGTGTGCGTGCGTGTGAACAGGAAGGCCTTGTAATTTGAAATAATATTTTCTTTATCCTCTGGTTTCCTTTAGACGTTTGGTGACACAAGTGGCACTCAGTATCATTTTCAGTGACATGCATTTAACGTGAGTAATGCTTCATAATACGACTAATTGGGCCAACTAAAATTGTTGCTACAGAAACTGTTGTTTAAGTGCCAATTATTGCTGTATTAATTTGTTACAGCAAATCCTTGGTTTTAAAAAATAGGGGGCAGAGGGGAATAAAAGATTAGATGGTAAAATAATGCAATTGCCAGACTAGGGAAAACAAATTAAAAGTTCAATAAAATAATCCTGTTATTGACAGTAACTGCCTGTGGTGACCCCTGATGGAAAGAGCCAGAAATAAAAGAAGAGTCAGACCTCAATGAGCTGCTGCATCAGCCTATCCCATGAATGCATCAATCTATATTTTACCAAGTGTTGATAACAAACTTCCCATTGACGACACTGGCAAGAGAAGGTGGGGGAGGGGGGGGGGGGGTGCTTGGAAGTTGTAATTACGGAAAGGTTTGGTCCGTCACCTTCAGCAGAGGTTGATTAGATTCCTCCCCTAAAGAGCCCGCTGATAAATCAAACCTTTGCTAATTCCAATCAGGAAATTATATCGTCTGGTGCTGATAAAATTACAGCCACAGCCGTGTCTATGCTACTCACCACAGCAACCAGTGGGTTATGAGCTTTGGGTACATTTTCCTGAATGTGTTGCAACTAAACCTCAACAACTAAACCTGGGACAAATAGACTCATTTGTCCCATTTTGATCAGACCGACGAGAGGAAAACCAGAAGAGAAGTTTTAAGGTCCAGAGTGTAAAATAATTAAGGAAGCCCGGTATTTAAGGTAGCCTCTCTGACAGCACATTTCGTATAGGGCACTGTCAGGCAGGCTTCCTTAAAAATGGTGGCGCAAGATGGCAGCGAACTAGGAGCAACACCCTTATTGCTCTATGTATAGTCTTATATACATATAAGAGAACCGTTCCAAGGGTAGGAAAACCAGGCTACTTCTATTGTACTGAGTATACACTTTTACTAATGTAATTATGGGCAGTATGTTAAGCTTTTACCAATGTAAAAATCATAAATCAAACCAAATTTTACACACCAGACCTTTAAAGATTTGCACTAGTATACTGATGAGGGCATGAGATCATTTTTATCTGATTTAACAGATTTAAAAAGGAACAAACTTTCAGTTAAAGTGCACAATCAGCAAGTTGTACGACACCTGAGGAGGACATTTGTTTGCTATCAAACACCAATTAAAACCGAGAAACTTTTCAGAAGAGCAACTGGGATGGACAAACGGACCAGATGATAAAAGGATAAAACAAGCGTCTTGAATGAAACGTCCGACCGTCTCAAAGCTGGAAGGACACCAGCGTGTGAAACGCCTCACCAGGTCCGGCGACCTTGGAGCGGAGCCCCGATGATTTCTCCATCGCTCGGCAGCAGCTGCCAACGATATCAGATGACTCAATTTTTTTTGATAAAAAAAAAAAAAGAAAGAAAGGGGCTATAAATCAACAGTTCAGCTTCTGCACACGGAGCCGTGGGGAGAGGCGGCTATTCATTTCCTAAAATGTATCATTATCACACGGCAACAGCCCACAGCCACGGCCTTTCACTTGACTAACAGAGGAATTATCTCGGCTGACATAAGGCGCTGAGGAAATACAGAACAAGAGGGGAGGTGGTGTGGGGGAGGCGGCGGTGGCGGCAAAAAAAAAAGAAAAAAATCAGAGCTTCATTAAGCGTCTGGCTCTGACTCCAGGGCACGTTTTTCTCTCCCTTGCATTCTGCTTCCCTGCATCTCGACTGGAAACGTCAGACGCAGACACGTAGGAGAGGAAGCCTGCCCCCTCTGTCCCCATCGTGGCAGTGCGCATACACACACACACCTACAGACACACACACACACACACACCCCCGCCTGACTCTGCCGCTCGATCACACAGCCTTCGGCGTTAAATTCAGTACGTATCCGCGGGGCCTTGGGACTGTATCCTTCAGCCTCCTCCTCCTCCTCCTCCTCCTCCTCCTCCTCCTCCTGCTCCTCCTCCTCCTCTCCTCCTCCCTCCCTTCCTCCCGCTCGTTGCTAGCCTCCGTGCCGCTCTCACGATCCCATTGGCCGAGCGCCGGCAACAGGCACCGCCGCCATTGGCCCCGGCAGCGGTGGGGGAGGCGACGTCACGCCGCTGTGGCTCACAGAGATCCGAGCCGCGCTCGCGAGTATCGGCAGCTTCCAGCAGAGTCATGTTGGATCGTTAGAGGCAGGAGGGGGCAGGCAAGATGATACAGATGAAAAGCAAGAGTTTTAATTATCACGCTTATTGGAATCCCACGAATGCATCTGATTTGTTGGGAGAGCAAAGCACGCAGGGAGATCTCTGGGCACAGAAAGGATTTTTTTCCCCTGACGTCCTGCTACAATAGACAGGAAGCCTTAGATGGCAGAAGAGACAAAAACAAAACACCAAATTTGATTTAATCCATCAAATCTTTTTTAAGTTTGCTTTTTTTTGACAACAAGCCCCTGTGTAAGTCTAGGTGCTTTGAAATCTTTGCAGCTTTTTTCCACTTGTGTCGCCATTTGTTTGAGCCTACCTGCTGACACTGACAGAGTGACTGACTTCGTCATGTGTCCACTCAATTAAAAGGTCAGGCTCCATTAAATAAAGTCTGCATTTTAAATATTCTTAAACTTGCAAGAAAGCCACTTACTCTGCCAATATTCAATTTCTGAAACCATATGGATCCATCTTCAAAGAAGGAAATAAAGAAAATAAAGGATGTGTTTTGCAGTGGGCTGCAACACAGGGCTAAATATGCTGTTTTCCGGCAAACAAAACACTGCAAAGCTGCTCCACTGAAGGCTGAGATGAAAATGGAAATATGAAAATGGGTATGATGTATGGCCTGTAATGTTACCTGTGCTTTTTGCAATACTGAGCAGGTTTCACCGAAAGCTCTGAGTTGCCACTATCACATTTAGCTGAGTTTCCCTACCTGTGATAAATCAAAAGCCAATCTTCCCCGGCTGCGGGACAATGTCTCAGTCATAAACACGTCAGCTGTTGCCAAGCCTTCCTCCAGCCTCTCATAGTCTTTGGAGAAGCCGGATGAATGCACAACCCAGCATGGCCATAAAGGTTTACAATTAGATTTTACAATTATGGCTGAGTGACTCGTGCACAAAAAGACACTGAGGTGAGCGCGTCTTGACACTAAAGTCCCATCCGCCCTGGAGCAAAGAGGCCTGTGAGGTGGTATTTGGCTGGAGCACAGTGCTCTGATTGGATGCAAACTTTATTTAAAAAACAAAACAAAACAAAAACTCAGTGCTGGAAACATGTCTTTTGGCACAGAGATCCAGACCCAGTATGAAGAGGTCTACACGCCATCAACGCACCGTGACCTTGACAGTCTGAACCTTTGTTTTCCTGTTGACCTCTGACCCCTAAGAAGCATTGTAGAGGTGTCAAAAGAAAAAGAGGCAATTAAATGATGCACAACTACAACCATGACAAAACTGCTAATCAAACGGAATTTATTGACAGCAGATAGAAAACATCATCTGAGCAACGCTGCTTTTTCCAAACTAATTTCTCCAAAACAACCGAAAAAAAGACTGATTCATTGCTTCTCGTCACAGCACCGACCTTAAGGCGGAACAAAAATCACCTGTAACAGACTCCGTGCTGGAACCTCTAGCTGTTGGAAGATTGGCTCACAGATTGTGTCAGCCAGACCTCTCATTTGCACATCTGCTCTTTGCATGATAGAGAGCAGCGGCTGGCTGGAGGCACCGACATCTGTCACCACTGGTGTCACTGGCACCGGCAGCGCAGGTCACACAAATCCTGCGCTCTTTTAAAGGGGACGTAATGCTAATGGGCTCACCATAAATCAGGCCGAGTGCTTGCGAGGCGAGTTTTAAATGCTTCCTCTCACCTGCACTGACCCGCTAAGAATGCTCCACCTCTTTCCCACAGTCTCGGATGAACTTGTTCCCTCTCCCACTTTGTTCTAATCAGGCACAACAGTAGCCGGGCATCCTCCCTCCCTCGGTTCCCTCCCCTCCCTTACCCGTCCCTTCCTCTACTGTTCTGGCTCTGCAGCACCAGTTGGCAGGATGACTGGCTCAAGCTGGTCAACCTGATGCCCTTCTGCAGCCGGCACCATTGGAAGGACTTGGCACGATCTGCGGGTTCGGCTGAAATGTTCTGATTGCAGACATTAGCCTACTCGAGTGTAATGAAATTAAAGTGACGTAAAGCCGAGGCTGCTGTGAAACGGTTCTCGTCACCCTCCATAAACCCAACATGTTGTAATCTGCCACCGAACATCCCTGCGGTACCTCTGAGGGAAACTTTAGGCTACATTTACACTAGTCTGCACTCTCAGCGATTGTGAAGTGTTTTCTTGTGTGTTTTGTTTTTGGTCAGCGCAACTACATCCTTTAGTGTGACGTGAGCCGACCTGTACAGAGTTTCTGGTGATATTTGAAAAAAAAAATAAAAATGCTTAGCCACAAGATAAAAATGTGTGTATAGTGTACTGATTGTTTGTTGCTTAAGCCAACAAACATGGACAAGTTCCATCCAGGAATGATAAGGATAACATACTTAGGCACACGGTAATGCAAATAGTAATCTAAGAGACACTTCATTCGGCTGCTAAAGTTTAATTATCTCGTGGCTGCACATCAACTGTCTCGTAGCCATGCATTATTAATTTTTTTCTAAAAAGTCACCAGAGGGGTATCGCAGGGCCGTGAGTTGTGCCGAAAAAACCCACTTAATACGGCTGCGTTCACCCTTATCCACTCTGGGACCAGCGGTGGAGTCATTGTGGAGTCTGTCCACAAGGAACTGAATAGCTACATTCTCAAAAAGAACCAGTGACGTAAGGAAAGTCAGAGGCCACGTCCGCGTCTCCAGACACAGTAACAAGAACAAGAAGGAGGTGTTAGGAGAAAGAGCAGCCCCCTAAATTGAAAGCGACAGTTGCGACGGCGATGGCAAATGAAGACGGAGCCGCCAGGAGGTCTCTGGGCAGCTGTCAATCACATCAAGCCAGCTCACAACAAATCCAGATAGAAAGACAGAGCGTGCCAAGATGTAGCGTGCAGCCAAGGCTTTCCAGTAAACATTAATAAATATTGATACTGTTCAAAACGATCGGGAGTCATGTATGGACCACTTTGAACACCACGTTTTTCAATTGGTCAGAGTGTGAGAAACGCCTTGGTTCAACAGGAAGTGTTTTCTAAATCAAAGTGGACCACATCAATCCAACAAGAAGCACCTCATCACTGATCCAAAATGATTTGCGAGTTTATGTGGGTGGGATCTACTGACAGGGGTTTTAAAAACGATCAAGCCGATCAATGGCTTGCGAGGGTGGAGCTGACTGTATCGTTGATGGATGTTGCTTTCTACGCCCTCTTGTTCCGATCTGCCCAACAACAGTCATCGTCAGTCGTGGTATGTTGGTTAACAGGCCAGAAAAGACATGAATCACATGAGATTATAAATGCATGGAAAATGTGTCATAGTAGATGCAGCTTGGCCGTACTAAAGCTGTAAGGAGCTTCTACAAGATTATGGAAACGGCCTGTTTGCCAAGCACCGACCTTCATGGTTCCTGATGTTATGTCAAGCTTTAAACTTTGGATTTTGTTGCCTCTTAATCAATCAAACAATCAATCTTAAATGTTAAAAAAATGTGTCTGTCTTGCAACCTGCTGTATCCTCAAAATGAAAATGTCTCCTCAACTCAAAGTTAAATGATATCTTATGATTAAGAATAAGATGACTGAGAAGCTAATACTGTATATGCTTCTGGTTAAAAGGTTATTAACCAGAAAACAAACTAAAAAAACAAAACAAAACCAAAAGCATTTAAAAACTGTAACCTCAACACGCAATTTAGCTGACTTTCACTGAAGAGCATTTGTCAGATTAGCTCAGTAAAATATACTGTTGGTGAACAAGATTCAGTTGTACTTGGGGGACGGATTGATTTTCAACAAAGAAGTGACATGTAATCATAATAAGTAAAACACAGAAAGACTCAGAATGTGCAGCCTGTGCGCTTTTGCTTGTTTATCGACTAGAACATTCACGGAGAGCTTAAAGGTAATGGCTCTATCAATAAACAGCGGATTTTGCATTTATATCTGTAACTTTGGCCTCATATGCACTTTGATTCTCAGAGTAGTTGGGCTCAACTAATGTGTGGAGTTTGACAAAATGGATGGCTGGGAAGAGGCACTAAGTTGTGTGTTTTAACACACACTTTCCAAAAGGAGGAACATGCAAAAGAGATAAAAGAAGGAATATCGAGGTAAAGAACAACATTCACCTCACTTTACCTTTTCTCCTCTCTGTTTGTTGACAGGCCTATAGCTGTTAGAACACACAGGTGTAGGAAACTTTGCATAATGTGGAGCCCTAAAAGGACGACAAGTATTCTGTGGAGATTTAAAGCCGCAGAGAACTTACGAAGCTGCTTCAGCTGCTGGATTTCACTTCTTGTAAGGCAAGACTATTTTATCGAGATGTGTTCTTTACCATGGCCACACGGTGCTGTAGCGGTCAGCCCCGTTATCTCACAGCACAGGTTGCAGGTTCCATTCCAATGTCTGTGTAAATTCTCCGCAGGTCCTTCGGCTTCTGCACTTGAGTTCCGCACTCGTGATGATGGGCTCCATTGTGATGTTTATGGACACTATTTTGGATCCTGACAAGAGTCTTTCTTGGCTTAAAACCTAGTTGAGGATTTGGCGGATTAATTGTGTCTATATTTGTACCTAATTTGCTGTCAATTTGGACTGACTGCTGGCTAAAAGGGAGGCACACCCGCCAATCTAATGCTGTGGACAACATTGTGCTAGTGAAAGTTAGTTTCAAGTTGGGTTATTCAAATTGAACGTAACCTTACTAATCCTTGCTCTTGGTGGGTTGGACAGTGGCCATTAGCTACCTACACAGTCAACTTTTTTCACTTCCATGTCCAGATTATCTAAAATTCTTCTGTATTGTTTTTTTCCCCCCAAACAACATCATAGATTTTTATCTTGAACAGAAGATGCAATCTTAGAGGACTTTGATCGTCAGGTTAGTAGTATTAGTATTAGTAGTGGTAGATAGTTAGGCATGTAAACAAATGTGGAATAATGGGACGATTGCAGGTGACCCACACAGTGGTCTATATTGAGGCTCTCATGTCAAATGAGAATCTGAATTTAGGATGATGGGACACAAAGATGAGCGACGTAACGCCGAGCTGGACTGGAGTTAACAGTCCGTCTCCAACAGGAACATTTCTCGGCATGTGTTGGTTTCCCACAGCTCAGCCCCCCTAGCCTCCCCCAACCCCGCTCCCCACACACCCGCCTCCTCCGCAACCAGGTACCATCACAGGAATATGAATGAACTGCCCAGCTGCTTAAGAATTAATTGGGAAAACAAACAGACAAAGTTCAGCTCGAGACCATGTTTTTAATGCCGTTTGGCTGCAGGCGTACGGCCGCTGAAGAAGGCTGCGGGTTGACCGGGTCGCACAGCTGCAGGCGGTTGTGAAAAGCGGGCTGATGCACCTCGTTTGCACCGTCAGGCCTCATTCGGGGGAAAAAAGGGTAACGCATGCAAGAAACAGAAGGATTATGAGGACGAAAAGCACCAAAGCTACAAATTGATCCAACACCTCCAACACGCACAAGTGATTCTACAGAAGTCTGCTGCCCTCAGGCTGCAACAGCCTGAGTGTCTGCTTCTTCAGGGGGGGAGAGAGAGAGAGAGAGCGGATGCTGTTGACGGCATCATCCAGTTCAACAGCTTGTAATCTACTCTTCTGCTTTGGAGAATTCTTTGAAAAAAAAAAAAAAAATTGCCCACCCTGCACCAGCTGTCACACAGTTTGTTCTTGCACCGCAAAATAAATCGTTTTCAATTGAGCATGAACTCGAGCCGAGGGTGTCAACCAATCTGAGGACTGACTGCCGCAGCGGTGGACAGGCTTCTTAGGACCAACGAACAAACCCTTCAAATGGTAACAGCACTGTTTTCAGAGACTCGTGATTGCCTGAAATGATAGAGGCTGCAGGGAAGAAGGTTTCGCTTGTCATTCACCTCAATGCAACACAAACAATTTTTGACCACGAAGGTTCCCTTTTTCATAGTAGAGCAGGAAAAAAAAACATGTACGTGTTAATGGACGATTCAAAGGATGGGAAGCAACCTCTAAACATCTGAATGGAAGTGGCTGCTTTCAGGAGCAAGGTGGGAAACGGTTAAACAAAGAGTGAATGCTAAGAGGAAAGCAAGAAAGTTGATTCTGAAACAAGTTAAATTTCTTTTGCACAATATCCTTCAGACATTTTTACATACAGTTTATTTGCGCTAAGCTGTTTCAGCCCGTGAGCCAAGCGTAAAAGACCTGGACCCATGTGGCCGACCCGCCGGACAGATTAGCGAGCCTACGTGCGCGAGGGCATCACAGACCTCAAGGCATGACTTATTTGGCACCTTCACAGGTTTGACAGTGCAAATACGAGGCGACATACAGCAAAATCTGCGCCACATCATCCTCGCTAATATCTCGTCATCCACGACAGAGTGGATGCACTGTAAGAGGTTGAAAGGTTGCTGTGTATTTTTAGCTCCTAATGAATCAGAAACAGATGGCCGAGCACAAGAGGCCAGTTGTGGATCATGGACCGTCATGTATGAATGCAGCACAGTGACTCTCTGTGGTCGTCTCTTGACCAGACTTGACAAAAATGAATATGTGCAGCAAGGCCGTAGATGATGTGTTATTAAACGAGGATCTTTAAATTAAAGACAACAATGTTGACTTTAAACTCAAAGTTGAGTTGGCTTGACATACAAAGCCAACAAACATGCAACCCGATATACACTGTAAAAAGTCCAAAAATGCAAACAGAAATCAGAGCGCGTATCGGATCCTGAAGTAGGAAATAAACAGAATCTCTGAGAGGTTATGCAAGGTGGTTTGGGGCTGAGGTGACACGTTTTGGATTGAATCATGAGTGTGGTGTTCTGACTGTTGGGGTGTCTATTGCATGTGTGCGTGCGCATCCGCACACACAACAGGGCCGAGTCAGCTGCTGCGTGTGTTGCACTGGCGAGGTCCTCGGAGGGGACAGTGATGCACAGGCTTTTGGGTCGTCATGAATAAAACAGTGAGCCTCGTGTTTCTCCTTGACTGGCCGCTGCTGATGGCCCGTGGTTACGGCAGCAGTGTGCTGATGTGGAAGGCAGCCCGCCACAGTACAGCATAATTTCTGCCCCTCCGCCCTTCACCCATTAAAAAAAGGGGGGAGAGAGTGAGAGATACAAAGCCTGTGGCCTGTCTTTGCGCTGTCCTTGTCGTGTCCACTCTCCCATCCCGTCGGCCGAGAGGGCGCCGGCCAGCCAGCCGGCCCCGACCAGCGGACGCCTGGGAAGTCGTGGTCGTCGGGCGGGACGGACGGAGGAGCAACTTCTCCTCCTCGCCATCTTTTCACTCTCAGCCCGGCGGGAGCGTCTTCCGCATCGGCGCTCTGCCACCATTAATTCGATCAGCGCGAATCTCCCGCGACACGTCCTACACAAACAAGCGGGCCCGCTTCTGCTGCGCAATGCACACAGGCTCACGGGGTGAAAGTTCAGAGCATCTCGGGGAACAACGGTAAACCACAAACGCCGACAACGTACAAACGACGACAACACACATGTTGTAAACGCTCCCCGGGTCGCCGTCCAACGGGCTGAGACGAAGCTGTATCGATTTCCGAGCCGCGAGCTCGACCACAGACTGACGAAGCCCCTCTGTGTGTAAAAGGCCAAGCCGGTGTACACCAATAGGAGACATTGGCTGTCTGACTTTCATCTGCATTGCCAAAAATAATAGCATCTGGACGTAACCACCAAAGACCACTGAAAACGCTGCAGTAAATATGCCGGGCCTGTAGTGGGCGCTGTGACGCTTCCGCCTCAAAACGGAGAAGAAGCTGCCGGAAGCTGAAGTCTGCCTTTCAGTTTGGTTGGTTGATGTTTCGTGTTCTTTTGTTTTTACAGTGAAACTTGCTGAAGTCTCCTGCTGCTGCAGAGCTGGTTATTTTTAAATAAAAAAAAAAAATAAAAAAAAAGGAAGTGCAAATATGAACCGGACTAATGATATGTCACTAATGAGGATGCATACCGGATATCTCACACCTGTTAAGTTGGTCTCATTTTTTTAATGGAGAACTTCGCTGATCTCAGCAGCACCTTTTTATGAAATGGAGAAGCAGTAGGATGATTTAGCTTACTACTGTTCACAGTGGTGAATTACAATTTTAAAAGGCCTCCGACGATTTCCTTGTAAGCCAAAGATGGAGCCAAAAGATGGTACAAACACAAACTACAGCACAAATACATTTATGCAGTTTTCCAAATACAATGCAATTTATCTAGCACAGAACCTGCCTTCCAACATACTTGCGATGCTCCAAGCTCTTTTAAACACTGAGATCATCTCTGGAATACATTTTTAAAAGAAATACAATTCACTTCTGGTTGTACGAACGTCCACTTGTTTCATTAGCCTGCAGAACTCCAGCAGCTGGATATTTGTCGGGGATGAACAACACTGGGCACGTCTAAAGAGCTGACTGTGCACTCGCGAGTGCGGCACATTGTTGCTTCAGGATTCATCGTTAATCACGACGGGCAGCGAGCAACGCAGCAGCGACAAGCGTGGCTTTCAAGGTGTGACGTCCCTCCTGCCTTCCCCTTGAAAACACACACACACTGAGCGCAACACACCGATGTATGACTCCGTACTCATTAATTCATGTTTGATTATGAACACACACACAACACATTGCATAACACAATGCATTATTCAAGACCGAGTTTGTTTGTTTCCCCCCGTACCCCCCGAATGGCAGTTCGTTCAATGCACCCGAGTATCCCCGCAGGTGAGCGCTGCAAACCGTGGACCACACGGAGCCCCAAAGTTGCGAGGTGAAGCCCTCATTAATTACCGTCCTGCTCGGGGACAGATGGTGCGGTGAGGTCAGCCGGTCGAGATGCTGAGAAGGAGGAAAATTTCACGGCCGAGTTTTGCCCTGTGAGAGCCAGTCTGCTGCTCAAGGCACGGAGGACACGATTACACTCGAGGTAGAAGTGAGAGACTTTGCAGCGGCCAGTCAAATGAGTTTGGGTGGTGTGGTTATCCCAAAAACCTCCCAGAGAAGAAAAATCTTGCATCCTGGACGTCACCATGCTGCCCACGTATGATCACCACTGACTTTACTCACACGCGTTTTGACATAAAGCGTATGAATCATGGCCACTGACGTGTTTCATCAAGCCTGCTTCCCTGCCATCAATCCCTACAGCAACTTCTGCCTCCATTGAGACAGACGTGATTTGACATTCGCATGTGCATGTGTCCCAAATCCTATGTTGGCGGCGCACGCGTCACCTGCGAGCTCTTGCACGTCACATGACATTTTACGCCTGCAGCGTCAGATCTCCGAGCTCTAGATTTGATCGGCGTAAGCAAGACGTCGCACAACTCCAAGAGTCACCTATGCCACATAGCGTCTCCTTCTTCCTCGGTCTATCTGGGCCATCGGGTTCCCTCCTCCGCTCAAACGCCACATCCACTTTTTTATTCCCCCAGCACTGATCAAAGTGGATTAAAAGGTGCAGTGGCATAAGATTAGACGCATGTCCCGGAGTGATCATTTCACTATCTCTGCCAAAGGCGTCAGCTGAGGGATCCATGTGCGCTTTCATGCAATCCACTTTTTATGCCACGCTAGGACACTGGCTCCTGCTCAAAATGTTAAGACCGAGATCCTATAAGACTGGAACAAAACCCATCAGATGACGACAGGACACAACCGCCCAGGGTGGAGCGCGCATTTACTGCGCACGTCACCTGGCAAGGAACACTGCCAGTCAAAAGATTGGACAGGCCTTCCCATGCAGAGTTATTTCTTTATGTTTACAACTTTGTACATTGCAGATATGTACCGAAATTATATATGAGCAAGATATATATGATCTATAGAATATATACGGAATTTAAAGTGTAAGATGTGTTTGAGTTGCACAGTTTGAGTTTACACTTTTTTGTGTACTGCATCATTCCATATGGGTTGATGCATTCAGTGAGAATGTACATTGTAAATAAGAAAATGTAAGAAAACTCATTCAATGAGAAGGTGTGTCCAAACTTTTGACTGGCAGTATATTTCTAGGTTATGTAACATTTTCAATTATATTAGATTCCATCAGGAGCCCCAAACTGTCTTGGTATTCTTCAAACCAACTAACTTATCTGTTTCCATGATATACACAGGTTTTTGGTTTACATTTTGAAATACTGAAGAACAATTCTTCCAAATGATGCATTTCCGTATGTCCATCATTAGTAGTTAGTGAGTTCAGGGTCATCGCTGTTGAGAGCATTTTTTTGTATCTTATTTTTGTTATTCTGTGTATGATTATACAGTCAACAAGCAAATGCCCAACAATCTGACTGCTATAAAATGACTCGACACTGATGGACCAAACTCGTGTGTGTGTGTGTGTGTGTGTGTGTGTGTGTGTGTGTGTGTGTGTGTGTGTGTGTGTGTAGTTTTGCGTGAAAAACCATGAGATTAAATGGCAACCAAACAGAGCTGAGTGACATGCTTCTGATATGCACAAGATGTTCCATAACGTGACAAGGATTACTGGGTTGTACATATGGAAAGCTCCTTAAGGGGATTTTTTTCCTGACCTATGGTCCAAACGTTATGATTACGCGACTTGGTTTCTCTTTGCAGTAACGATACTGTTGTGAACGACCACATGGGCTCCCTGTACTTGACACTAGCACGGTGGCACGTGTTCCAAGGACACTTAGAATATATTGCAGTGCAAAATCTTTCCAAAAACACACCCAACATAATCAGAATCAGTTATTTCCATCTTGCTGGACTCGACTGCAATATAATATTTTACCCTCTACTCTCAGCATTTACTTCCACTATTCAATGTTCAAGCACAAAGCAACCAAAAGAGGTTTTATGCTGCAAAAACAGGAATTTTGGCTCGGTTTTCATCTGCTTCTTCGGTGGAGACCTTGAACATTGGTTTAGACCAAACTAAAGTCTGATCACTGACAACTGGTCAAAAAGCCCCTCCCAAGAAATGCCAATCGAGCTTTCAGTGAAACACAATGAAAATTTGAGGGTCATTGCATTCATAATGTGGCACAGCCATAACCTGTTTTATAACTGATTATCTTTCAAACATGTCACACACACATAGTCAAAACTGAAACTGAAAATTGAAATAATACAACTCAGCTTCCAAAAGAACGTAAGTGACTACTACTAGTTTAAAACAAACACCACAACACAATGCTTCTTATCTATCTTTTTTCAATAGTATTAAACAATTTGTGTCCAGTGCTGCTCCCAGCACAGGGTGAAACTGCACTAAAAGGGTTACGATCATTGAGCCAGACGACGGGAGATTTTGTGTGATCATACAATAGCACACAGACCTCGCAGATGAATGTGGTGTGTGTGTGTGTGTGTGTGTGTGTAAAGCTGGTGAGAAGGCCTCTCACAGAAGCTTAATAATGACTGTACCATCTGGTGTCAAAAATCGGACGTGCATCCTAAGTTGCTTATTAAGCCTCCGCAGCCACTGCTGAGCAATTACCTGCTTTTTGATCAATGCTTCCAAACACGACTCTGACAGACCAATTGTTTCCTCCACAATCGCTCCCAGCCTTTTAAAATCCCTCCGTTCGGCTCCCCTGGGATGCCTTTTCATACAGAAATATATAACCTTTTTCATTCCGTGAGCCAACGCCAAGTCCTTTCCACAACATCGTGAGAAAAGCTTTCAAGATGAGAAATTGTAGGAGAAACCTCTTCTTGTCATTGTCCTTAAAGAGTGCACTAGTAGAGGGTTCAAAGCTTAAGGAAGAACCCTTTTCGGAGAAGAAAAGAGGCGCGCTATTAGTTTGCCTGTGATTTATCTGCTTATAAAGTACGATGCAACAAATAGTCCTCTCCGCCGCTGCGTTTAAAACGGCGGTCTTCATTTGCACAGTAAAACGTGCGATTACGCTCCTGGCCCTCCCCCATTATGCGCTCTTCTTCCCTCAAAACAAACCTCACTCTTAAAATAAAACTACTTTAAAGATGCCATTAGGGCAAGAAATTGCTTTTGAGTAAAGAATGAGAATCCAAGCAGCAGCGCCAGCAGCAGCAGCAGCAGAGGCGGCAGGAGCAGGAGGAGGAGGAGGAGGAGGTGGGGAAAAAGTGTCGGTACATACCCTGCAGGCTCTACAACGGGTTCCATTGACTCGAGCAGCGGAGATAATGGAATCGATCCCTCAAACTGCTTAACTTAAGCGTAGGAGTAGGCTTGTCATGTGACCTTGCCCTCATTAGGAGACTGGGGCACTGTGCTAATTTATTTACCTAATACAACCTTGACAAGCAAGGGGGGTGGGAGGGGTTGAGCTGGCCAAGCCGATTTCCAGCCCGTCGCTGACGCCTGATCCAGGACCCGGCAGTGGGGGTTGGGGGTTTGGGAAGGTGAGCCGTGAGGCGAGGGGACAATAAGGAAAGCCCGAGATGGGACGAGTCAGAGAGGCAAAGACGTAAGAGCCGTCAAAGCTCCTGTAAGCCAGACGGGGCTGGAGGAGGACAGCAGGTCGGTCCGGAGAAGACGGGAAGAGAAGAAGAGAAGGATGCAGCGAGGCAGCAGCGTGTTCCGTGCCATGTTTAGCCCACTTCTCACCAGGCGGCCCGGATGGCCGGGCCCCGGGGCCAATCAGAGTTGGGCTGGTTCCAGGTGGTAAAGGCATAAGGACTCCTGGTGGCGGCGATGTATCACACTCGGCCATCTGGCGATGAGTCACTGGGTTTTTGCTCTGACTGGGCGCTGGATCGCAGGCCATCGGCGTTGGCGCACTTTGTTTACCGGCGCGTGTCCCTGCCATTCTAGCGCCCTATTTATTGCGCGACGCAAATAGGGGATGAGCGACGGCGCCCCGATTTCCATCTGTGGCAGTTTGGTTTTATCCGGACTGTGAAGATTGAACTAGTTCGTGGTTTCACGTTTTCATTCACTCTCTTTTATAGGCTTAGGTGTCAACTGACTGGACCGTCAGGGAACAGACCTGTGCCATCAGCAGAAACACACACACACACACACACACACACACACACACACACACACACACACACACACACACACACACACACACACACACACACACACACACACCTGAAAACCTGAAAAGACCTGAAAGAGGTGTTTCAACATTACCAGTGCCCTTTGTGACATCACAAAGGGCATTGCCAACATTCAGATTTCCAGAACTATGTTTTCGTTTATACTATCTGGGGAGCAAAAAAAGGGTGCAAGCAAAAGAAGTAAAGTGCAGAGTTGTTTTCATTAATTTGAGAAACTCACATTATGGTGAAAAAGTGTTAGAAGAGCAAATTGAACACATCTGAAATATCTAAAAATATATATATATATTTAAAAAAAACACACACACACACACACACACACACACACACACGCCCACAAACTCATCTGCATCTAACAAGTGCGTAGAAGTACTGCTGACAGATTAAAGCCATGCACACAGTAATCTCCCCAATCTCGCCATATGCCCGACGGCTGCATGCACACTGCCTGCCAGATAAATGCAGCCGGCTAACAGCCGTGTTCCTGTGTGACAGCCTCCCTCCTGCAGGCCAGCGCTGACCCAAATCTGCTGGCTTTCCCGTCCCATTTCCCCACACTTCCAACTACAAGCCCGGGACGCCGTCCTCACCACTTTCTCAAATCTCAGCGCCGCGACTCAAGCGCCTCTCAACCCTGGCAAGTTGCACTTCTACTGCCCCCTATCTTCCACTGTATAGCACTACTTCACCGCACAGAGGCATCTTGCTTATGAAGTAGAACTAACTGAACCCCATTTCTCATAGTTTTTAAATAGTCAAGGTTTTTTTTTATGCTGGATTTGTGTTATTTGCAACTGTAATTTCATAAATTTGAATCTGGCTGTGTGCTTTTAGAAAAAGCCGATGAAAATATTCGGGGACCAAATCATTACTTTTATTAACACTATTATTTAAAATGATTTCAGAGATTTTTTCAGCACTGACATAATTGATCTTGTCAAATAATGATATTTCAGTCAGACAGTAAGCTAAATCTGAACCAGAATCTTGGAAATAATTGGGTAATAATGGGGTCTTTTGCCACTCTGACTTCTCCACTTCTACATATTTTCCCCAGATTAAGAAAAAGCTAAACTAAAATAAACCTGAGGTCTTCTTAACACCTCTTATCTCTTGAATTAGACATTTATTATTGTTATCAAAGCCGCTTTAATTGTGTTCACAGCCAGGGTGCACATTGACACCTGAGACTCCTCTCACAAATCCGCTCTTCTCACTTCATGCTGGCTGTCAGTAACATGGTGAGAAAGACATACACCTCGGCAGGTTTTGTGGCTGATTAACCAACAAGTCTCCCCCATCAGTGTGAAACCCTCCTGGAGGGAGCAGGAAAAAGACTTTCCCATCCTTCCCATCCTTCTGAAAAAAAATGCCACACTCGGAGTGAAACATTCTGGATAATGAAGGAAACCTTAACCAGGTCCATCTGTATTCTGGCCCGATTCGGGCTGAGCGGCGCGAGATGATGTTTTTGAGCCGAGGGTGAAGAAATGGCAGGACAACACAAATGATTTCCTGACAGGCAACTGCAGGGGAATATTCATCTACCTGCAGTAAGTGGTTGTGTGATGTGAGACAGAGAAAAAAAAAAAACAGCACAATATTTGGACAGAGGCGCCAAACCAGCAGTGTGCAAATGGTCAATAATAAATGATCCACACGAGGACGGTGGTGCTGCTGCCAGGATCCTGTGTGGACAGGAGATTAGAGAGGATGAACACCAAAACAAAGATTCTTTTGACCTCCCAAGCACAAAAGTCCATAGATCTGAAATCCAATACTCTAATTCTAAGCCACTATGCCATTGTGTTGGTTTCCCACTTACTCACTATTTTCTCTACTCGTTCTGTGTACCTGCTCACACTGACTGTGCAATTCTGCAGGGAGTCGGGAGTGTAACTAGCCAAGATTTTTAGTGTTACCTCATTATTCATTTTCTATTTTGGGAGTTGCAGTGCTCCTTTTCTTGCCGCCTGTTTTTTTTTTTTTATTATTATTATTTCTGGCGCAAGTTTACATTATCAAGAATCCTGCTGACGAAGCCAATCGCAGCGAGGGAAAATCAGAAGGCACGGCCGAGAAGTGCATGTCTCTGAAAGTTTTCCTTTGTGTACAACAAAAAACATAAAATTCTTTCAGTTGTTTTGACTCTGCATTCATTTCATTCAGGTTTCGTTCGAAAGACACAGTTGTTTCCTCCAAGGTCTCCCAAGCCACCTTTTCACACTAAGTCGTGACGTAAATGGCTGAAATTCTTTTGACAAAATTAAATATTTCTATATAAAAGTACTCAACTGCATCAACCACAGTAAACTCCCTTAACATAAAAGAAGGCAGCAGGTGGGGTGCAGGCAAAATCTGAGGGTTGCATTTTTCAAAGTTTATTTTTGAAACTGGCAAAGAAAAAATACTCAGCCCTAGGAAGCAGAAACCAGCATGGTCCAAATGCTATTATATTTTTCCCTCTCCCTAGTCTAGGGGGAAGCCAAGCTCACACAAATTTAGAAAGCAGAAACAAAGAAACTGCATGTTTTCCCCTCTGCTTGTGGCCTTTCACAACACTGGATTTTTGCTTCCTGATAAAACTGATGCTTTGTTTTTCCTTCCACACTTTTGAAAGGGGCCCACAAAAGCAGCAAGTCGCTCTTTGTTGCATCACCAAGGGCTGATTTCCAAAATGGAGCGTTTAAAACCCATATTTTCTGAGAATTGGTGAAAGCAAATACAGAGACTTCACAAACTTCTTCAAGAATTTCACTTGCAGACGAAGTGAAAGAAGTGAATTTTGCATGATAATGGACAGTCATTTCATCTTTTTTATGGAAGAAACTGATTCTAAGACTTTAATATTTGACACTTTTACTGTTACAGCACCATGAAAATGTAATTTGACTAGGTTATTGGTCTGCCCTGAGGTAAACTTCTACATCAGGGCAGTTTTTTTTTTTTGTAGAGATGTCAGACATGCAACACATGGACATTGCCAGTGATGGTCAACTGAAACTTTAAACCAAAGGAAACATAACCATCAGTTGACAACCTGCTCTTACGTTACTCTCAGGTTATTTGAAACTAAGTGTAATGGAAATGTTGGTAGTTTGAGAGTAGTATGTGTCTTTTGACAATACATATAAAAAAAATGTCAATAAAGAAAAACACATCCTGTAACTTTTTGCTAATTCATGAGCCTGCTATTAAAATCTTGTTTAATGCCTTGTTTGTGTGTGTGTGTTGTTTTTTTTTAACCGCGACGTCTGTTTAGTGATAAGATAAAGATGTGGATGAGTCAGTGTACGCAAACACACGAGATCATGCAGGCTAAAAAGTGCATTTAAAAAAATCCTGTGAGCAAAAAGGAGAGCAGAGAGCTTTATCTCCATCTCGCTGTGTGACAGTAAAAGAGCGGCCTTTTAATAACGGAGGGGGGGGGTTGAGGGCTGGGTTGACGGGGGATGGGGGGACGGAGAGGGGGGTGAGGGCGTTACATAAATAGTTTTATTCTGCATTGAAAGTCATTATGAGAGCGGAGATTAATCCTGTCAGACTTATATTTAGTCGGGTCTTACATCACTATGGCAAACCAGGTTAATACTTCACTGCGCACACTTACAAAGATGCTGTTTACGTAAGACGCAGCAGCCAAAAAGTCAGCGTTTAATATTCAAACTATTCTTGTTGGCTTCCAATCATAAATACACATCAAACTGGATAACGTATCTGGGTTTACAGAAGCCTTAGATTCCAATAGTGTTTAATGAAAAAGCAAAGATTTAACACCCTTTGTGTACAGATTAAAAAGGATCAATCAACATGAATGGGATGAAAAAATACAAACTTGTATGTTTGTGGTTGGAAAGACACTGAAAATGATGTGTGTTTCATGTTGCCACTTCTAATTACACAAAAAGAGGCTCCACTTATAAGGAGGAGGCCATATTGCCCCACCATGTATTTACAGTTGCCCAGACAATAGTTCTGCTCTGAGGTTTCATTAATTGCCCTGATCGAGCTGGACATCGGGAATTCGCAACACGCCATATTACCACGAGATGTTTGTAAATATTTCACCCAGGGCCTTTAAAAAGGCCACATAGCCGTTAATACTCTTGTGAAATCTACTGATTTACCTCATCAAACCAGGTTTGGCGACGATCGTGTTTCTCCCTTTTCAGATAATTAGGATTCTCATTGACTGTAATACAAGGCTGTAATGTGTTGCTGCTGGCACTTTTGTTGTAATGCCATCATCCAATCACAATCTTTTCAACATGAAACGTTTTAAGAGTCACCTCCCCTCCCCTCCCCCGTCACCCACACACCACACACACACACAGTCAATGAGTCTGTGTGCAGAATGTAGACACTCTATGACAACGCAACAATGAGGTGCAACAATGCTGCTTCGAGTACGCCAGGAAAGACGCTGAAATGTTTTGACGTGCGGAGCGAACGAGCGCAGAGCCCAGGCGCAGAAACATTGTAGGACGTGAAATGTCATCACGGCTGTTTTCCTCGTGCACGTCGGAAAAACCTGCAATTACGTCCCGCCCTCCCTCTCACACACACGGAGAGCGCGGATTCCCTCCCTGTCACACTTCCAAGCAGGCGGGATTTGTGTGTGTTTGCACACATTTCCCGTGGACACAAGTCCGCACACACTCGCAGCGGGCGACGGTTTGCACATTCACAAAGTGATGAATCTGCATTAGTCGTTGGAATCAGTGAATAACTCAAAGCAATTAGATGCACGCGTGCACAGTAAATGGGCATGTGCACAGTGTGGTGTGGAGCCTTTGCTCCCCATTCGCTTCATTCATGTTGGCCTGTGATGTCCTAGCAATGACTTCCTATCTTTGGTGAGAAAAGTGCATTGGTCAGTTATTCTAGGCCATTCTAGTATTGAACAAAAGGCAGCAAAAGAGAAAAAAGGCTTCAGGAAGTTCATAGATGTTGCAGAACATACAGTGCGATCCTGGATTTGCTGCCAATACGTCTCAGCATAAATACAGCGCACAGCTCCAGTTTATCTTCTGTTCTATAGTTTCAGACATGCTGGAAGAAAGACGACGCCACATGCAGGAGAATGTGATATATAATATTAAGTGCCCAACATTTCAAAGTCTTCCCAACATGTAGGCGGTTAGAAGCCTGAGTGGGAGGGGTCGTGAATATTACATCTGTGTCGACATCACAACCATGAACTTTTATGATTTGCACATTTTGGAGGTCTTTTTTTCCTTTCAGTGGCAAAAGTTTCAGAAACACCACAGAATATGAAAGTTAACAGACTTGCCCATTTTCTATAAAACAAAACAAAACGAAACAAAAAACAACAGCATTTAAAAGTATTTTCGTATGGAAGGAATCTGTCAATATTATTTTATGTCTTTGCAAGATAATTTGATTTATTCAGCTCTGGCAAAATAAAGTTGTCGGTCCACTTACAAACCAATTAAAAGAGACCTATTACAGTTTTAACCACACAAAATAAGAGCCTCAGAAATGTTACCTACAGTACATGTAGATATTAGTTGTGGAGTTTGAACACCGTGGGGTAAAAAACCAGAGGCTACAAAAGTGCACATAGTGAGAGGTGGTTTTCTGTTGTGGCTCAAACTGCATCTTTCAACCATTTGACTTTGAGGACTCTGATGTCAACAATCACCCAACACCTCCTCTAGGTCTCATAAAGAAATTCACATTGAGAGGAACCCCAAACTTAGGTTTTAAAGGTCATTTGAGCGATTGAGTCCGAAAGAAAATATATTCTACTCCTGGACTGCTTGTAAATTATGTATGCAACTGAGTGGTTGCGCCGCGGTGCGCTGCTACGCTAAATGACCTTTCACGATAGCTGTGACCATGTGTCCTTGGGCGTTCAGGCCCCGGAGTGAATATTATGCAACTGAGATGACAACACTGGAACTATATGTTAGTTTCAAATGTCAAATGTGTCATGGATAACTAGACCGCATGAGGAGCCTTCCGTTTTTGTTGCATCCTTTATGGGAGGAGGCAGATACCACAGAACTATTAAACCAATCTGAGCTGACTCATCCCCCGAGAAGACAGCCTGAGATTCTGCTGCCTCGTAATGAAAAGATGTTGATTGCAATTATACACAAGACTATGTGAGCAATCAGAGTGCGCACACAGCCACAGTTCCTCTCACGCTCGCCGACTTGCCTGCGTCTGCCTGTGCTTTGTGATGCACGTCGGTGTCATATTTACATACGTTTCCTTCTATATGGCAGGGACGCTGATTGTAAGCTGCAACAACGTCTGTATTTAACGGAATGTTTCATGTTGTGAGAGGATATATTTTGCATATTCACGTCACTGCTATGACAGCCCTAGATAGAAGGACAGACAGACATCTTCCCTTCAGCTGTTGTCAAGGAGAAAAAACAACGAAAGCAGATTGATGAAGCTTTTGTCCCTTACATTTGATACAGACTATTTCACTATCTTTGCACAGGGCACTGAACAGCTATGCCATATGTACACATTTATACAGATTGGAAGTTCTTAAGTTGTGTTCTGTGATAATTAATTGATTGCTAGGAAAAGAGTTCCTAGCAATGAGGCTACGTAGCTTTGTAAGGATGGCAATGGATTTCACTGCTTCTGGTAGTGCGAGGAAGAGATTTTGCATTGTTACACTAAACTTAATTTTCTAAAATTTAAATCTGCATAACATATAAAATTATCTAAAAGAGTAATCCAGCACAAATGAATGGCTGAGAAAGTCTTAATACACATCAGAACAGCCATTTATTATATCATTGACATTTTATCGACATTGACATTTATATTTGTAGACATCTCATTTTATCTCAATCTCATTTTCTCAAGATAACAAATTCATTCTATTTCAGTATCTTGATGCACAAATCTGAGTCTGTCTACTTTTCACACCTTAAAAAAAAAAAAAGGCATTTTCGGAGTGAATGAAACACTCCTGTGGCATTTTAATTTCCCATTGGCCAAACTTTTGATGTTACCTCACGCTTTGATAAAGAGCTGATGCAAGCCTTGTACGACGGAGACCTGACTTTGATACCACCTCCCCCTGACAGGATGTCAGGTTTGAATCATGTCTTGGTGGGTTCGTGACTGTATCCGCCACCTCGGTGATACGGTGAACTCGGGGTGAACCCGAGCTCGAAGCACAGTGCAATCACGCCACACAAGCTGCCTCCCAGGCTTCCAGTGCTGTCTGTCCAGCAGCGGGAGCTGCCGCTAACATGATACTTGGGGGATATAAAGCACGTGACCTATGGGAAAACACGTTCTTGCATTGTGCCTTACTAAAAACCAGCTCTTGTGACCAATACATTCTTGGGAAAATAAAAGTATTTTGCCTTCTCCAGGCCAATGTTCTTAGTTGTCGTCTGGGTGTTGGTCTTAATTCTCAGCATCTTTAAATTCTTTTGAAAAATAGTTTTTCTTCTGTCATCATTTTACTCATTTTTATCATATATCATTAATCTTAGGACCTTTTATTGGCCAAATATTCAGTTTTTCCCCTTGGAATTATTCCACCTCTCAAGACGTTTGGTTTGGTGTTGGGTGAGGCCACTTTGACAGTTAAAACCAGGGTAAATTCTCCGAACCTGCAAAATCTTTCCCGAGGCCGTCTTTGAAAAACGTTCCCTGCAAGACACTAAAAATACAGCTTTGAGCAGGAAGAGGCGTGATCTCCTGTTAACGAGGGAACTCGGAGCTCATCAGATCCGAAACCAGACACTATACGTGTCACCTTTTTGTACGACGCTGCCGTCGCTGCTGCTGTAATTGTACCCACAGGAGACGGCGTTTAAGAAGCTACAAAGCCTGACACATTATTTCCTTCAAGTTTGATTTCACTCCAGACAGAAACCACGAGCGGAATCCAGACTGTGGCATGACAGGAAAAGCTTCCCGTCATCTGCTCGGAGGACGATTAGACCCGCCTCCGATTTGAGAGCCTAAATATTAAACACGTTCAATATTTACTAACAGAAATCCTCTCGCGGTAAAAGGGACGTCCGGGAAATCCAAGCACGCACTCTGAATTACTCACGCCGAGCGGAACGACGGCCAATCACAAGCAGGCTGATGAAAGCCAAAGGGCAAAACAAACAAAACCAAACCCCAAAATGTCCGTTCGTTAGACCCGCTGCCGCTATTTGTCGCCGTGCATTTCGATCTGTCAGATTTTCCTAATTAGCGAAGATCATAACGATCCTCTGGTGTGCGTCCGGCACCCACGTCCACTTGTCACGTCTCGCAGAGTCAGCTGTGCGTGCGGCCGTCACATGTCACCTTCCATACAGCCGTACGGCAACACGAGGCGACCTCGGCTCCAGCTGCGGCCTGACTTCTCGCTGGCAGCTGTATTAAGTATTAATAGTTGACATTGCTCTCTTGGGCGCCGACCAGACACGCAACACTTGTAAACCTGAAAAAAAAAAAATCCACTTTTTCGCCTCCTCTGATTCTTATTCTTGTGATTGAAGCCTCGCTTTCTGTTTCCCGGAGCAACTTTTACATCGAATCAGAGGACGTATGAAAAGCGCGTGGCAATGAATCACTCCAGCGGTGGCCGCCGCCGTCGGTCACAGCGGCAGTATATGACGTACACCACCGTTAAAAAGCTAAAAGGTCTTTTAGCTGGAGCGGCGATAAAATCCCTGTTGGTTTTTACAGCGCTGCCTTCACGCACCGTCCGCCGGGGTCAGAGCTCCCATCATTCATCAGGCCTTGTTAGAGTGGGACACTTGTGGTCGAGTCTCGGAGGGTGGTCAATGAAATTGAAGTAACTTTGTTCCTCTTTTTTTTTTGGAAGGGGGTGGAGTGCAATGATAGGTACATAAAAGAATGTCGCATCCGCTGTAAAAACACAACGGACGCGGTTGATTTAACGAGCCCCGACCTGACGGCTTGTGAAATCAGTAGCGCGGCCACACGTGTCATTGAACCTGTGTAATGTGGGCAGCATTTAGTTTTAGTTCAGTTTACTTCATTCGATCATATGTGCACATGTACAATCAGACACACAAAAAACCAAACGATGTTATATCCAAAAAGAGTATAGGCTGAATCTGTGCAGCTTATATTTGCTACAGATGCTGCCAAAATAATACAGTGCATGCGTAGTGCGATTTTAGAAATGAATTGCTTACCCTGCCCAATAAAAAGAAAAAACAACTAAAAACACAGACTTTACAATGATCAGACGTAACCAGATGTTACGAAGCCCCAATAACAACAGAAAGTCAACTTCTACAAAACACCAAGATAAAGAAACTCTCAAGAAAGAACAGAAAATGAAGAAGCAAATAAATAATTACATAGAATGTTGCAGGCTCGAAAGTTATATACTGGCATTTTGCCAATCAGACACTGCACTGAAACACAGAATCAATAATCTTAGTTCATGATCTGCTTTCATTTATTTTTAAATTGTATAATACTCTTTACCCCAGCAACAGCAATACATTTTTGCTTTAAACTGCAGTATGAACACTTGGTTGTTGAAAATGAAGTTCCCCTCTTAGTGCAAACCAACCGTCCCTGTCCTGAAGTATTTTTTGAAAGTTACTTGGGAGTGAATACTTTCTAACTTTGTAGATTATCTGTGCACTTATGCTCCTGACGTAATGAACAATTCCATTTGTATGGTGACAGTCTCCCACATTATTTGTAATTCTTATGGCCCGTGTCTGCATTATATAAATAGGTTCATAGGTCCAAACCCACACACGCCAATCAATTCAAACGACTGCCGTCGACAATGAGAGCAGCCGTGAAATAAGTCGTCTTTGCCTGCAGACTTCACTTCTGGAGGTGACTGGGAGCAGGACAGGAGCAGATCTATGCAGCCGGGTTCAAAGGTCAAACAGAATGCCTTTTGTTTTGTTTTGTTTTTTTCTGTCTCTCAAGAAGATTCGGCATAGAGAACCATTTTCTCAAAGGCCAGAGCTTCAGTCATTGCAAACACAATTAGTCCCAACCTGCATCCAATAACAATTGTAATGTCCGAGTGTGGCAGAGTGCTAAAAAGGACACAGCAGGGTTTAACAAAAGAGACACCATCTCTCATTTAACCCCTAAAGCTGATCAACTGGTGTGGACTACCACCTTGTAATCTTAAACCCCCCACTGTGTGTGTGTGTGTGTTTGTGTGCCACCCTTTTTCTACAGGGCCGATTCTAAACTTCTTTTATTTTTCCTATTATACGGCCCATCCCCAAAATTGGATCGCTCTCCACTACATTGACAAAATAGATATATTAAAAAAAAAAAAAAAAAACAGAACAAACAACCAGCACATAAATTAAAACGCTGAAGAAAAGCTGCTGAGAAGTGATTAGAAAGTGGGGCAGGCAGCCGGGCAGCCTGCTCTTGGTTCCTCCTATTTGCCTGCATCTCAGAAGGAGACGTTTCCGCACCTTGATATTGCATCACAGCAAATGAGATGAGTCCGAGGAAAAAGCGCAGAGTGGCCTGGGTCCGCGCAATCCATCATTCACATCTGTCACACGCCAACATAAGTGGGCGACGCTCCATTTGCGCGGACAACGGCTGCGAGACTCTCGGCTCACCCACACACACACGCACGCACGCACGCACGCACGGGCAATTTCATTCCACACTTTGCGGCCAACCCAGTTGCTTCTTTACGTCTTCTTTAAATGGGATTCATGCACTTGTCAGTGCCACAGTGTGACATACACAAGGGGCTGGGGGAGAGGTTTCAGAAGGCGGAGAGAAAAGGCTATCACTGGGAGAAGATTGGTGTGGCAGGACGGCAGCAGAGACTCCTCTCAGAAATGCACGGCCATGACATTAAATACGGATGCATCATATTCTCAGGTCGGGCAGACTGTCTTCAACTCTCTTCAATTATTTTAATGCAACATAATGGATTTCCTTCAATCACTGATCAGTTTTTGACAGGATTCCCACCTGGAACAGTGTTTTTGTCTCCCCCTACCTGTCAGAGAGTGCTGCTGTCTTTTGTTTTTGTCACCATACGCTTTGCCATGTGACTTCAACCACCTCCTTATTTGAGTAAGTTCATGGCTGTGTCTCAATTCAGGGTCTGCAAATACGCATTTGAAAGGAAGTTACGTCATAGCACTGCGCGAAGGCTTGTCCCAATTCCCACAAGTCCTTAGGACGCTCAAAATGCGTACTCGGAATGCACCCTCGTTTTAGCCAATTTCCAAGGCTGCACCGCTACTATCCTTTGTGTACTTATGTATCCCATGATGCTTTGCGTGCTGCTGCAAAGCATCGTGAGATGCTGGGAAGTCAGCTGAAATTAGCGGCATGTACTGGCAAAGACACCTCATATAAATTTAAGTATTGAAATTTCACATAGAATATGCAGTGTTAACGCAGGGTTTTTACTTATTTGAATATCGAACGACATCGTTAGATGGCGAACCAATGGTTGGCTTGATGCTATAAAAACATCACTTCCGGGGTTGGCCAGCAGGAGGGAACGGCGGTGATGCAATGAGGAAATGCGCCGAAGGCTAGACCGTCCCGTGTGGTTACCGGGGAGTCGGGGTTTGGTTCGTCCTGCTAGGCCGGGTCCTCTAAGAACGCTTCCTTCAGACTGAGGACGCTCGTTTCGAAGGATTCAGACCCTGAATTGAGACAAAGCCCATGTCTGGGATTTTCCCACCATTTCGTTGACTCACCTGATTCCCATCTTAGACAATCAGACTAACTACTTAAGCCCAGCCTTGGCAATCCTGCTTTGTCTGATCGTCAGTTCTAGTCTTCAAATGTTCCTGACCATTTTGAGAAGCCACTTGTTCTGTTTTCATCACGCCTGGTCAGACTGTTCCTGTTTTTGACCCCTTGCCAGTGGATTTGGACTTCCCTGCCACAGTCTGCCTGTGTACGACCCCTGCCTGTTTTTGGACTGGATTTGAAAAAAAGAAATAAAGAATTCTGATTGTCTCTGATCCGCTTGTGGTTCCTGAATTGTGCCTTGACAGTTCTGTTGGGCCGCCGGTGTCAAACAGAATTGCTTAAAGTGGCTAAAGTGGCTAAAGTGGCTGACGTTATGCCTTCGCCATTTCACCGTTCTCAATTTTCCTTTTACAATACAAAATTAAGCAATAATAGTTTCATTAACTAGTGAGATTTCATGCTTATATTTAATTTTTTTACTGATTCATTTAATCAGAATCTCATATTGTTAGCTGCTGAAACTGTACAACGGACGATCAGCACTTATGAGTCAATACCTTGAGGGAAGAGGGAAACCCTGCGCATTTCTTCAAAAAAAGCTCTGCTAATGTTTTTTAATCACAGCAAGCAGTGGTCGCTGCCGAGTGCTGACTCAGTAGCAAATTTCTCCTCGTGGTGTGAAAAGTGTTGGAGCTGGTGATGACAGTTCCTACAACCCCTCCACCCAACCACCCCCCCATCCTCCACCACCACCCACATCTCACCTTCCCCCTTTTTAATTTCACAGCGGCTCTCGGAGAAAAAGCTTCGCAGCGCTTCATCAGCGCCGAGGCCGGACAGCGAACGCGTCACGAGCTGCAATCAGGCCCTGTAGAGCAGTCAAACGAGTCGGCAGGACGAATGGCAGATGCCCGGGCGTGCAGCAGAATCACAAAGGGCCGAGGACCGAGGGCCGAGGACCCGGACGAGACAAAGCGGCCGCACGGAATAAAAAGAATGGCGGCATTACCTTTACGAGACATGCGGAATGGCAGCGGGAGTCCGCGATCCTCAATCAGGCAGATGTATTACTCTGGGCTGGGAGCGTTCGCGAGGGAGGGGAAAAGCGCAGTTGACAAAATACACATAAAACCATGATGGCTTTTCATTTATAGCCGCCTGGTGTCTGATAAAAGCGGAGCAAAGGTTTTTCCACATTCGCACACAAGCCACAAATAAAGAGAAAAAAAAAGTCGGGCTGATACGAAGGTGGTAAACGATTGCAGTTATAGCAGTATAAAAGAATTATGTCAAAACGTGCTTGCAGGAGCATCGCTGCCGTAATGTGATTTATTAAGGCCTGTTTACAGAGCGCTGCAGTTCAGAAACAGAGGAGTGCAAAAAATGAATGGAGCGAACGCCACTTTAAAGGAAGACTCCAGTCAGATGATATATTTTATTTGATAATGAACCAAGAATCGTCTTTTGGTTTTATTTTTTCATTCATATTGTTTGTATTTTTGCAAACAGAAAGAAATCAATTTCCCAAAGCAGATGGATTCATTAATAAACAGATTCTTTAGGGTCAGTTTTATTTGGGTGAACGCTTGGAAAAAACAGTAAAATAATTCACTTGTGAATTAATTACAACTGATTTGTTTGACACCGTGGTTATTAACCTTTAGATTAAAAGATTCTTTAAAAAAAAAATGAATCCACATTTCACATTTTTATGACTTCCTGGTGACTCTGGTCACCAGAATGTTACTGCCATTCCACTCCTGCCATCCACAGTTAATTAATCTTATTCCCCCCTGGCGTAACGCCTCATTAGTATGATTCAGCTGTACAAGGCTCACTTGGTGCGCATTAGTTATTCGATTTGACTGGACCATACATTATTTCTTCTGCTTCGGCATGCTGAAGCCTCGTATGAGTGCCGCGTGCGTTGTGTTCGAGGTGGCTCCACATTATCTAACCCTCTCCTTTTGTGATGACTCACAGGATCCAACCTTAGGCAACGCGGCTCAGGGAACGGGGAGAGATGCGATTTGAATCCAACAGCAGTCAGGAGGAGATGGAGGGAAAAGGGCAGTTTATTTTAAGATATGTTTGTACCACTGGCTAGGTTTGTCAGAAACCATTTAGAGACGCTCCGGCTGAGCTCCAAAAGAGGGGCAATATGCAGAATTCATGCATGCACATGTGAAAGGGAAATATTTGTTGGCCATTTCTTTTTCTTTTTTGCGCTGGTCCCCCGGGTTCCTCCACTTGAGGTTTTCCAATTTGCAACACGCCAGATGAGAAACAAGTGGCTCTTAGTCCAGATTTGCTAATTTACGATGCAGCATCCTTGCTAACATGGCCTCCATTTATGAGAGTAAAATAAAAATACCTTTCTTTGCACAGTCCGTGTCAAATGCTGTACTCCAATTCCGTATTTCAGCCATTTGTTTTGTTTTGGTTCAGTTTAACGGTTTACTGACCTTTACCACCTGGCTATAATAGCAGAATTAGGCTTTGGCTGCTCCATCCAGGTGCTTTGCAAAGTGTTTATTCTGATTCTTAATGTGTTCAAAGAGGGAAGGGTTAATTAAAACTGTCATTTTTTAAGAGGGTTCATGGTTTGTTAGCAAAAGAAATGGAAAAAACAGATTACCAACGTTTCGTAAACCTTATAAAATGTGCACGTATGCAGTTACGAGAGAAGCTATGTGGCCACTGACTCCGTCTCCGTCCTTCTAAACCCTTCCAACAGCCTTCAAGGCCACTCCAGCTACGCTACGTCAGCGCTGAAAAGAGCAACAACACACTAAGTGGAGTAAGTGGAACGGACGGCAGCTCCATGTGGGAGGCCGAGGTGCAGCGGTGTGTCACTGATGTCGCTACCGCCGTGAAGCCTTTCTGTAAAAACTAGCAGGAGAGACGTCCTCGTCCCTCTGTTGCGAAGCCTACGCAAATTTTAAAAAACTGTTCCGCCGCGCGTGTCAAACCTTTACGTCAACCGCCGGGCAAGAGCGCTTTGTTGTGCTGTGGGTGGCTGGAGGGCTTTCAGAAGTCAAGAGGAGTCGACGAGTCAAGCCGTTTTAGATATTCGTGAAATAGCCACGTGTGTGAACTTCAATCAGCTGGAGTTCAAGTGCTGCCGAGGATGCTTCGTTCGACTCCTCTGCATCTGTTCTGTGCCTGTTTGGGATCATGAATCATCCTCCCAATGACGGCCCTTCAGTATAAATAAAGCTCTGTGTAGTTCACTTAATAGTTTGAACAATGGCAAATAAAATATGCCATAGTCGCAGGCCAGGAGTAAGTGGCTGGTGTCAAACTGGGTCATCTTCACATAAAGTAAGTTTTTCAATAGTGCCTGGAGACACTAAATTATCAACTTTGGCTAAATTATGTATTGGATTAGCGTAGATACATGAAGATGCATAGATATATAGCTTAAACTTATGACTGACAGCTGTTGCATAATAATGTGAGTCAATAATGAATGAGATAAATGTAAGACAACGTCGTCACAACTTTATAAATGTGTTAAAAAGTCGCAGTGGGTAATATTTGAACTGACATTAAATGGAATATGAAAAATATGTATGCATATTTTAGTTCAATGGAATTACAAAAAATAAATGGTTGTGTTTTTATTTGCAAGCATATAGAAAAGCAGAAAATGTGCAAGTGGACAAGAAATAAAAATCATACCTATGGTGTTGTTGAAATTTGGGTTGAAAAGTATGAATATGAAATGTGTTATATCACACATTACAGTTACCGTCTGTGATAAAAAAACAACAACATTTTGTCAGATAGTCACACATTCGCGTTTGCCACGAATAAACGCAGTACATATGACAGCTACGGCCATGGCTAGTACTATATTTGCTCGAACCCACATACATAATGCATAACACAATTCTTCATCTGAGGCGCCGCGGCCCACGTGGCTCTCCTCAGATGCTGCCGCCAGCGGGTCACTTTCACAATGTGCAGAAAAACAAACGCTGCGATTCATTTTTAAAGCTTCCGGCCAGATAAGGACGAACTCGGAGCAGATTCATCAAAAAAAAAAAAGAAAAGAAAAGAAAAGAAAAAAGCCTCTGCAACAACAGATACGTCTACAAAAAAATAAAATAAAAAATGCCCACAAACACAAAAAAAAGTCGGAGCTGTCAGCACATTGAGTTGGACGCAGTGACAGCACGCGATAGCCGCGCCTGCCTCGTCTTTGACTCCTAATTGTTGGCTCCGCAAAGCTTCTTTATCTGTACTGAAAATATTTCCCTTAATATGTTCTTATATAAAAAGACGCACAGCCAGGAGAAAAATCCCTGCGGAAAATGGGGCGCAGCTGCCGAGTCAGGCCGTGTTTTGAAATGGTGGCGGTGACGCTCGCCACACACGGAATTACAATGCGTAACAAACACTGGTCCGCGGCTCCCGCTGGCCAAATCTGTTTGCGTGAAACAACACAGCGCCCTCGGAGATGACAAAGACAACAGGAAGAGAAAGACGCCACCGGCATGACAAACGGCTGTTGGAGTCCAGGATGAACGGAAACATGATAAACAATAGATTTCTTTTTGAGATGTTGAACTAAACAAAACAAACAAAAAAAACAGCCAGTTCTTCCTGTGTGCTCACGTTCTGTTTTCCCACCTCTGGTTTATCGGCATTTAACCTCACAGTGACATCGGGGGGTCCGCTGGGTTTTTTTTTTTTTTCCGTGTAAGTAACAAAATAAGGCATTAGTTTGGCTTTTCATCGCCGTGAGCCACAGGCCAGGAATCTCCCGGGGCAGCAGCCTGATGAGCCTGTCTGAGCTGCGAGCTGTCCATCCAGCAGGAGGACCAGGAGAAAGGAGGGCATGAAAGAGACGTGCAGTGAGGGGGAACAAAGAAAATCTGCTGGAGTGAAAGGTTGTGATCAGGAGAAAAGGCCAAAAGGGGGGAAGGACGACGAGACTTGAACGCAGCGTGAACGTGAACAAACGACAACAGCTCCAGCTGTTTACATGGAGATGCTGCTTTCATCTATTATTTATCTCAGTTTGTAGTTCTAGGATAATGCACAAGAGGTTGCAATGTTTGCATGCGACGGCACTCAGACCTTGTTCACTTCTTCATTTAAGAATTTACACTCTAACTTAAACAATGAAGTAGTCCGATTCGGGTTGCAATGACCAAGTCGTCTCAATCAGTTCCCTGCTGCAGTAAGATATTGAACTGCTATCCATAAAAATGATATGTAATTTCTTATTCCTGTAAAAGTAGATGTGATTGCATGCAAGATTTTGCTCATTATCAACTGTTGACTACAGGTTTTATTTATAAAGCACGCTACTTCAGTTTTGATGGACACAAAACACTGAGTTGTATAACAGGGAAAAAGAAACAAAAAAAACGACAACAAATTGGATGAAAAAAAATAGAGAGAGTGATGGCAAAAACTGGTGGAGAGCTTTTAAGGCCAGCAACAGAAAAAAAAAGTGGGACCAGTAGGACCCTTGAAAACAAGAACACTTTTAAATGGATATACAACTTGACAAAAAGCCAATTCTGAGAAAGACATGGGGGTCATGCGCCACATAATTGTCTAAGACTTACGTGATGAGAGCCTGTGTGACTTCCTCAAGTTTATGGTGGGAGGATTTTAGTTTGCTGCTATCAGTTGGAAGCAATAATTAGCAATTGGTGAGAGCAGAAGAAGCAGAAGAAATCTGCCTGTTGACCCAGAAATCAGAATCCAAGAGAACACTCAAAATCTACACATTAGATTTGAGAGCTTTTAGAAATAGGACGTGTCGATAACCTTGGTCTTGTCACTACTGAGCTACTGAAAAATATTCTAAATCAGCAAAAAAAATGGAAAAAGAAGATATTGATACTATTCACAATAGTGAGTTTATAAAAGGAGAAAAAATATGGTTTGAATTAATATTGCGCTTTTCTGCAAGGCATTCAAAAGCACTCACACTGAAAGCATTATTCATTCACACCACATTCACACCGGTGCTGCTAAAATACATGGAGAGCCGCAGCTCCAAAAAAAAAAAAAGAACTAGGAAGCAGCAACTTCTATCTTGTTCCTAAAGTTTTTTCTAATTCTGGCAGCTTTATGATGTACATGTAATCTTTCCGGTGCCATTTCACCAACATGGTTAGCTTTGATACTTGTGACCTCGGTAATCGCTAAACATTTTGACGGCCAAAAAACATCAAACAACATTTTCAGAAAACCGATACCTTTTTCATCACAGAGCCTCTGGTTGATGGACACATTTGTTGTTGTTGTTGTTGCTGCCACAACATTCTTCCCTGTGTGTTCTAACACCTGTTCAGACTCAGTCACAACATTATCCTTCCCCTGCTTACCGCGCAACACATTCTCTCAAGGTCTGGATACACTTGTCATTTCCTTGATGTGGCTTGGGGGGGAGGGGGGGAATGAGCTCTGCGGGTTGTGTTTTTTTTCTCTTTTTAATCCAATCCATCGGCCTGCTTATGCAAACACAACAGGAACGAGACAAAAATTGGGTCGCACGGAGGCCTGAATGGAGATTCGGATCGGCACCATTCTATCAAGTCAATGCATCGGGACAACCGCAATGTGAAAGCGCTGATGTGTAGCCTTTCGGTTACGGGCCGTGGAGGCATGCTAACAGCTGTAGTCACGTTTCTATGATCCAAGCAACACGCAACCTATGAAGTGTTTATCTTCTAATAAAGCTGGAAGAACTTGCGCCATTTAAATGGATGAAGGAATACGTTTTTAATGGCGTAGCCACACACACACACACACACACACACACACACACACACACACACACACACACACACACACACACACACACACACACACACACACACACACACACACACACACACACACACACACACACACACACACACAAACAGTCATTCCACGTCTCATCTGGCCATGAGTCATGAAAGCACTAATCTAATCTAATCGTGGAAGCCACACACAAACAGAGCGCGTATCTCACTTTGCGGATAAAAAAACAGGGGGGGCAGGGAAAATAAAGCGCGTCAGATTAAGCTTGGAAGTGTTTGGAGCGATGGGGAATGAGGGTGGAATGACAAAAACGGGCTGATGCCGTCTTATTATGGGGGTGTTGGTGGTGCTGATGGGAGGGGGGGGGGGGTCAGGAAGGCTGCTACCCGCAGCAGTAGTGAAAGCCGCTCTTTGAAGTCGGAAAGGCAGTCGGGAACATAATCCCCGCAAAAAAATATATATACTTCTAAATAAAGCGCCATCAAAATTTCATTAGCTGGTGCCAATGGCCCGCAGGCTCGCTTTCACCACTTCCACGAGGTGACATTCAACCTCTGTACATTGATCTGATGTATGAGGCAATCCATTTCCACTGATTAAGCCCCCCGAGGATACACGTGGGTGCCTTTTATTTATTTTTTGCTCCTCACCACCAACGTGGTCTCACCACGGGGCTCGGGTTCGGCTCCTACTTGTAAAATGAAAAATAATAATGTTACTACCCCCCCCAGAGCTACAACATGCATCCAGAACGTGAAGGGAAAAAAAAAAACAAACATTAATTATTAGAGCCACGGTTCATAAGTCATGTGCATATTTACATAAACCGCGCCCGTGGGCTGCGGGCGTTTTTAATTTATTTTTTTGTTGCTGTCGGGAAGAGAAAGGTCACAGCAAACACAAAGGGGGAAGAGGGGCGGAGGGGCGGTTGAAGGGAAGAGCCACACGTGACCCGTGGACAAGACGCTTTCAAGGGGCAAAAGAGCGTCGGGATTTATGGCCTCCAACCAGAGGTGGACGGCTCCAGCTCGCGTCCCATCAAAACGAGTGTCAGGGGCTAAAAAGGGGAGCGGGGGCGGCGACGAGAGAGGGGAGAAGTCACGCACGAGTTGCCGTCCGCACCCGCATGACGTTAGCGGGCCGGATTTGGCTCTCGCATTGATCGCGATGCCGGGTGAATCCTCGTAAAACGACCATTTGCCTCAAGCACGTGGTGCCGCTCGGATCGTTTTACTGCCTCCCGTCGAGTCGGAGGCTCCGCAAACATCAGACATGTTTGATGTTGACAATTCTATGTTGGGCTGCCGGCTCAGCGAAGAGTAGCAGACTGTAAAGTATCAACAAACAGAGGTGGCATATTTTCCCCAGTTTTATCCAGGAGCTCAGCCTTATCACAATACCCTACGCTTTCATTGTCATTCAACACAACGTAAGCCAGGTGCGGCAGCTGTTGACATTGATTTCCCCTCAATATTTGGTTTTGTGTGTCTGCTCCACACCAGGAACTAAAGCCTTTTATTTGCATTGAACCCCTGACCACGCAGTTGGAGGTCAAATCAAAGCATAATTATGACTTGAAAACCTGCACAGCTGGAACAAGTTTGTATTTAGGGTGAACGCTCGTGTTTTCAAAGAAACCAACAAAGAAGAAGATGGACGAGGTATCCAGGTTTGTGTGCGCAGGCCCACAGTAGTTCACAGGCAAACTCGGGAGAAGGAGGTTGATTAAAGGAGCACTGCAATCTAAAATGTAACCACTCGATGTCGCCGTTTCTTCTCAAAATCTCCAAATATTACACTCTTAACTTTTAAAAATGTTCGCTGCTTTCTGTGTTTCTCCCAGTAAAGGAAAAGTGAATCAAAAGCAAAAAGGGAAAAAGCTAACGTAATTTAAAAAAAAAAAAAAAACAAATGGCTTCTCCAAGCCTGTGGAGCAACAGCCGTTATATACTTTGGCCTATTAAGGGCTCTTTGGAAATGTCACTCCGTGTGTGCGAGTGTTTGCGGGCTGCGGCGCTTTTAACAAGCCCGTCTCCGCCCCTCCCGGGAAAACCCAAACGACACATCAGACAAACCCTCTCCCACCATTTCATCTCATGACATCGGCAGCCAAGAGGTGCGAGAGCAGAGTGCACTTAACAATAAAAGGGGGCCGCGTGTGTTGGACCGCCGCGACACACGCGTGCCGTTGTCATGGCGCTGGGATTCATCCCAGAGTCCGTCAGCGAAGGCATCTGCACGTTACGCCCCGGATTTTATCTCCGCCGCTAACAACCTGCCGCGGGCTGTAAATCTCCAATGAAAAAAAAAAAGAGAGAGAGAGAGAAAAGGAGAAGCGCTATCTCGTCCCGTCTCGTGATTTGGCTCGCGTTCCGGCGGCCGCTGGTGACGCTCGGCTGGAAATCTCGGCCTGGGAGCTCAGCGGTGGCCGCGATTTTTATCCTTTGCCACCTCCCATCGACCGAGGCTGGGCTCGTCAGCGTGACGAAGCGGCTTCAAATCGCATGCGGAATCAATAGGGGCGATTGAGTCTGCTAAATCAAGCGCCTTTAATCAGAAAGAAAGACAGAACAATGCCTTCATTATGCAGAGATATTGACCTCTGCAGCTACGCGCAGCTACCCCTCCCCTCCCCCCACAATATACAGTGCATGCAAAGAGGCCACAATCTTGTGTATTTATCAAGACTAACAGTAGAATTAATGTCTCTCTTGACATTTGATACCTCCTTCTCCTCTGCGTCAGCAAAAAAAAAGCCCCTTCTCATCACTCTTCTTTCCTGCAGCGTTTGGCACTTCTGGCTGTTGAGAGAACTGCCTCATCTAAATGCTGCTGCTGCTGCTCCCTGCATTGCTGGCTGCACAAAACGGGCACAAACTTTTATGTCGACTCTTTTAATGCGACACCGATTATATCGACTTGGCCACTCCGCACTCCTTTGGCCATTTTAAGAATGACATTAGTGGGACAGCCAGTGAGTTGAGGTTTCAGCTCCTCATTCACTCACGCTTTACCGATACAATAGCAAAATGAAAAAGAGCAGAAAATGGTACTTGGTCTAAACACTGTGCCAGCCAGGTCCAACAGTTGATTAGCAAGCCATTAAGAGCCAATGTTTTATTAAACTTTACTTTGTTTTCTGTGAATTCCTCTATTTGGAGGGGGGGGGCAAACATTTAACAAGGAAAACAACACGTTTTTCACATTCCTAGTGACACAAGTGGGTTTTAATGTTTGCATATAGAGCTTCTCATACTAATTCTCCCTCCTTGTAGCCAACAATGATGCTAATCGCTCATTGCTCCTTTAAAACTAGCGTTAGCCTCCATATTTCTTGATATCGACTGATGTCGGTTATGTAGAGTATGTCACTCTTTTTATGCAGATTAAGGATTTCAAAATAAAAGCGTAAAATGAATTTACATGTCACTGTAGCATATGTATAAGTCGATCAATAAATATAATTAAATGGAAAATGAAGACTTTTCATATTAACACACAAATACTGTATAGAGAACACTGATTTAGCAGATATAATCTCCACTCCATTATTTTCCACGTACTGGGGTGTCTAACTTGCACCATGCCCTTTAAAATACCATGTGTTAGCCTTGCTGTTCATTAACACTACAGCCCTCAACATCTAAGACAGATCACAGATAACAAATTTGATTATGTGGCTTCTGCAGAGCCTTTACCGTCTCCAAACTGAACAAGGTCACTCCAAGGAGAGCCAGAGGGCTGCGCCGGCCCGGCAGCCTCTTCATCACCAGCGGATCAGCAGGTCTGTGCGGGAGGCGAAGGCATCCCAGTGCGTTCTCCACTCCCCAGACACCGTTCTCTTTCCTGCGCATGCATAAGTAATCGAGTGCAAGGTCTCTTGATGTCGATCAGCGGCTCACAAGTACTGACAGTCAGAGATCCAATTACTTCTTATGAGGGTCACGATGGCTAAAAGGAGTCGGTGTCAAAGATTTATCACGAGTGTAAACCGCTGGTGCGACTTCCATGATGACGTTGTGACATGTTGACTGCTGCACTGACCTGAGAGGAGGTGCCAGTCCAAAAAAGAGCAATGTTTGACATTAAGGTCAGTGGATGGTCACTAATTGGAATTTTGTTTTGTTTTTTTCTGTTCAGTTTACACAATTCAATGCTAATTTACAATTAACATCAAAGCAGTAGAGATATTTATTTAAAGCAATGCCCTCAGGACAGTCATGTTGCTATTATAGGAGACATGCGCACCACTTATTATTGTATTTTTCTTCTTTGTCTTCCATTGTGGCTCTTATTACAGTTAAACGGGATACCAACTAGTTAACACCGTTTTAGATTGAGCTTGATTTTAGGATAAAAAAAAAGAAGCAAACCTCAGCTATCCAGTCGCCTTTGAAGTTAATTGTTAGCGAGGGCAGGTCTTCAATAAAATATAAGCACAAAATATCTATTTAATTACTTCAGCGCTTCAGAAATGTCTTGTTCAGAGTTCCTTGAATTCTTAAAAGGGGAGCTTTTGATATAACTTTTGTTAAAAATGGGACTTGAGTGAATTATACAATTGCTTGGTGAAGAAGTCGATTAGAAAGTCGGAGCTTTCTATCGGTCTCCTCATGACCTACAGATTTAAAAACAATCATTCCATGAATCATAAAAGAGCATCTGAGAAATACCACTGCTACCAACATCAGAAATGATGCAACATTTTACACTAGATACTCACCTGTTGACACCAGCTGTAGGGCTTATCGCAGTGTTGGCGCTCTTGCTTGACGACTGCTTTGACTTTATGATTCAAATTATTTTATTTTTGAAATTAATGGTTTTATCTCTAAAAAAACATGTTTTAATAATAATAATTAAAAAAAACAACTTCAGTAACCAAAGGTGAATCTTTGCTTCCAATTAAAAAGAAAACATCCAAAATATTTCATTTAGTATCATTGCTACATAATTTAAATAAATGGTTACATTTAATTTAAAAGGCACGATTGCAGCTCAGGTTGCCATAGTACATTTCCTTGGGCGTCTCTGCCTGGACTACACAACCAAAGACTTGAGGGCCCTTAAACATCAGGCCGAGTCTCATTATCGAGCTGGAGGCAGGAGGGACTCAAGCGAGCGCGACTTTGAATGCGCAACCCAAATCAAAACCATGGGTGCACCATTTCATAATGAAACGTTTAGATTAACAGCGCTCCAGTTGCATCTTAATGAGCGAGCGTGGCTACAAAACAGGCTGTGCACGCGTGCAGTCGTGCCATTCAGAATACCGAGGCGGCTCAAAACACTGGAGGAGAGCAAAGCGCCAAGCAACATGCCAACAGTGTGGATTTATGATCCCCGTATCTCTCTTACTGCCTGTGAGGCCATCTCACTGATTAAACATTTTGAATGAAGGCCTTTTAATTAGGCACGTGCACTGTGTGTCTGTGGAACCCAACATAAAAACCCATAGAGGAGGAAAAATAAAACCCAAAACAATCTCTGAGAGATGCAGAGATTTACGTCAGCAGTTTACTGAGAGGGGGTCGGGGGGTGAAAAAAGTGCTTTGCTTTGTATTCAGAAAATAATGCGAATGAGCTTCTGCCGTCTTCCACTTTCAAGACGATAGCCTATTACAGTCACTCTGAGCGTATCCGTGTCATCGACTGTGCTGACTTCAGCTCCCTGAAGATGGAGAGCTGGCGCGGTTTAATCATCCTCTCACCCACAATGTGATGATCACACACACTGGGAGGAGGAGACAGGTGCACGGATGCGGCCTCGTGACACCCCTTAGTCGCCGTCAAATTGGAATTCTCTCTTTCGCCCCCTGTAGCTCAGGCAATATCTCACGCTCACGTGACGCAAAGCGCAGCCCAGGTGTTTTTGGTGGAAAGACAGCGGGAAAAAAAATGAAAACACACACATTAATGTCTGTCTGTCAATGTCACTGTATTGTCCTATTGTTGAAAAAAATAAAATAAAAAAAGAATTAGAGAAAACAAGAAGGCTTGGTCTCGCCAAACGTTGGCAAAAGGTTCATCAACAGCCTCCTAAACCTGGGGCAAGTCCACACTGTCAGTGTAAGTAAGTCATGCAGAAATCAGCACATCCCTTTCACACAAAGGTTGTGTTAAACATGGTGTGAATGTGTGTGTCCCACTGTGCAGGTGATGTTTGCGTGTGCGAGGGAAAGCGGCAGCCACGCTGTGCGCTCGCTTCTCTGTGAAACTTGCGCTCATTAAAAACACGGAATGAAAGACGGGCAGCTTGTTCATTTGGCGCAGTCGCGTTCAGCTCAAGCCCAGAATACACCACCTCATCCGAGGGTGACCTGCACGGCTTCACATGTTGAAGTAAAAACTGCCAATGTATGTCAAATCGAGATGAGCTAACGTCACCTTTGTTTCACACTTTTGTGTTGATTAATTGTTTGTTGTTCAACATTTGTTCTGTTGTTCATATGGTGTTTGCTTGAGACACACGGCTGAAGCAACCGGAGACTTCTGACATCCGTCCAAGATCAAATTGTTAAATTTAGGTGTCACTGGTGACAGAGACCATGAAGGATAACTTTGGGTGATATTTGGCTTGTGTTTTGCCTATGACATTGTGGAAGTTATGTTACCTGGTTAGGAAGAAAGGAAGCCTGGTTTAATTTGTGATCAGCGTTTATTTTGGCTCGGCAGATGAAGTGTACCCCGGTGTAAGATGTTTAGCCTTTAGGTCGAGCAGCGCTACGAGTATTAAGCAGTGAGATAAAAATGTTTTGATCGATTAAAAAAAAAAAGAGAGCGATTATTATCGTAACACAATCACAATCAATCAATAATTGCAGTCACGTTGGATTTTAATGTTGCGTGTCTGGTTGTAAAAACAGTTACTGATGAAGTTAAAATGTGTGCTCGTTTCGAAAAGGAGGTCAAATTATGTAACACATCCGATACAAAACATGATTTTTAAGCCAGAGCGATTTTGTAAAATGCTTCACATGGGATTAAAGGAACAAAAGGAGCATTACTGTTTTGATCCCCTTCACACATTCGGCCCAAGTAATGCGGCTACTTCTCCACTGCAAAAGCCAAAGTGATAAATGATGTATGCGCACTGTACGCCGCCACAAACCACATTAAAAATACAGAATGTACAGGCAAAGGGGTGAGCAGGGTTTCCTGAACACAGACTGCAGGCTTTGTGAAAGTTGTAATACTCTGGTTTACGGGGTTTTCGGCAGTCCAGCTGTTTTATATGTTAATATTGGTCCCTTGACTCCAATTCGCAGACTCCGACGGACTTGAATAAATCATAAAGTTTATTTTTGGGCTGTTTTGTGTGACTGTTTTTTTTTTGTTTTTTCAATGCCGTGACTTCGATACTCACCCTCACCTTTTTTTTTTCCGCGTAAATGTCTTTTCATGTATGAGGTCGTACTCTGAACTTTGCTGACCAGAAATGTCAGACATTATCATTAGAGCCACTTTCGCGAAGGCCCCTAGATTTCTGCTCTATTCCCTTTTTTTTTTTTTCATTTTGTTCCCTCTCATGAGCGAGTGAGAATAGATGAAACGTGGCATTGGGCTGACCTTTTGGTGCTGAACATCTTGGCAGAGTCTTCTCCCTCCTGCTCGGAGGCTCTGGGAGGTCGAGGTTTGATGTTGACTTTTCAGACCTGCGGGAAGGACGCAGACAGGCACACACACACACACACACACACACGTACACACACACAGACAAAAAGAGAGAAAAAAAAAAAGGAACAGTGAGAGACGGTGAGATTCATTTCGTTTTTTTTGTTTTGTTTTGCACTGCACTCTGGTCGCCTGCCACTCGGCTGCGCTCGCATAAAAAAAACCAAAAAAAAATCCATTAGCCGCCATCTGACAGAGCAATTCAAATTGACCGGGCACGGCGGGGGTGGAGGAGGGGGCAACGAGTCGAGCGTAACCCAGCAAATGTGACGCGGAACCGAGTCAAATGTCACTCTTGACTAATTATCTGCATTGCTTTTCCACGACGGACATGATTAAAAAAAAAAAAAAGGAAAAGCTGAACACACGGAGGGGTTGGAGCCACTGAGGGGGCTCAACTTCTCCGTACGGGCAGGTGCCATAACCTACCACAGTGCATAATGGCTGGGAGTTAGCCTCGGCTCTTTTATGTAAAGGTTATCAGAGACTGCGGAGGAGGAGCGATAAGTAAAAGAAGACCGGGCTCAATAATTAATGCCGAGGGGCCGACGCAGGGCTCACTTCTCACCCTCTCCTCTCCCTAATGAGATGAGTGGTGGGGTGATGGTGGGGGGGGGCTTTAAGAGGTCTCTCCCTTTGCTTTCCCCATCCGTCAGGTGGCCGCGCGGGGCTGGCCTGGCCTGGAGAGCGCACACGCTGACCGTGTCATCTGGAACACCTGCAGCGCGATTCCTCACACTTAGGCGGCAGGCGGGGAACAGAACAGTGGGGGGCTGGAGGGGCGGGAACAAGCGGGCGGAAAGGTTAACAAAGTGGCGCGACACCGGAAAGATCTGATAATCCCTCCTGGTGACATGGAAATAGAACGTATCCCTTTTTTTTTTTTTTTACCCCCCTCTGGAGGCGATCTGGAGCAGCGCGGTAAATACTAAACGCATCCTCGGGACGGCTCGTTGGGAGAGAAAATAGTTTCAACACAGCCTGCGGTCGGGATTAGCCCTCACTTTTAAGTTATGACGTTCGTTTGGTTACGCTGTGCGTAAAGCGGGATTAAGGATTCGGATTGGAAACTATACATCAAGGCAGACGCCGTCCGTCCCCAATCAGAAGAGACGTCAGCCAAAACGCACAAAACGCTCAAACTTAATGCAGCGTTCCAAAAAAAAAAAAAAAAAACAAAAAGAGTCCAGGCTAATTCTGTTAACTCTGCAGCTGCTCTGATAAAAAGAGGTTCTTTCTGCGATGCGTGTGGAGTGAAACCATGCTGCACAAAGCTCTTGGAACTCGCAGACATTTTCCACTTTAGCGCTTTAATTGGACTTAGACTTAAAACTACCGGTCAGCCTCGGAGCAATTTGGCTAATGCGCTCAAGAATTTGAAAGTTCTCAGACTCCTGCGCATTAAATGGCGGTCTAAAGGACACCGGTGTGACATAAGTGCACTACTGCAGTGTGTGCCGAAATTGTCTTCATGCTACGAGGTGAAAAATAAAAAAAAACAAAAAAAACAAAGAAGCATAAGAAACATGAACAAAGAAAAAGCAGCGAAAGGAAAAACAGTATTCAGGACACTATAAACACACAGAATAAAAATTATTATTGAGAGCTGCAAATGATCAGAACACAACTGAACGCCAAAACATAAAATGACACAAAAGAAGGGTTTTCAAAGATAGCATCACCACCTTTGTGCATTTGTTCAATATGCAAATATCCATTTGACAAATCCAATGGAATGCTGCGTTTCCTATATTATCTTGGTGGCTGTACGACCTGATGTGACCGTATTGTTTAGCGTAGTCCCTCTGTCCACAATGATAGAATAAATGCAAATGGAAACAACGTTTTGTGCCGTTAAAAGGCTTGCGAGATGAATTGTGCACGTGGACTGTATGTGCACACCTCTCATTTGATTTCCCTCATTTCGTCTCCCTTCATAAAACCACTGTACTTTACGAGCAAAGCTATATCTGCAGCTTAAAAGTACCAACCTCTGAAAACCCCTGTGACCGCCACTGACTCCTACGCCACTGGTTTTCTTTTCTCTGCTGTTCTGAATCCTGTCAACTCCTATTAATCAAACATAAGCTGAGACAATACAGTGACACAAAAGCTGGTCTCACTTTGTTGACAAAGTCGAGAGCTCTCAAGAGGGTCATGCAAGGAGCTTTTACTTTCTCGTGCTACTGCTGTCAGAACAGTTTAAAAAAAAAATAGTAGCTATTATTTTTCAAAGTATTACACTAAACCACGTCTACTTCAAGTTAACAAAGATTACAAAGATCCCTGTGAGGAACCAACTTGACAGCCCAACATATTTTCCCAAAGGGCAGGTGTTGACTGTGGGACCATTTTTCAACCCAGAACTCCTGTGAAGTTATCAAGAGATCACAGAGAAGTTGTTAAGGAGGAGCCGTCCACGTAAAACATCAAGACTGGGGCAGAACGTCGTTTTCAGGGGGGCCGAGTTTCCGCGTTCGATCACATTTCATGTAATTATGACAGCATGGGGGACATTAATGAGAGGAGAAGCACCTTGCTGTGAAGGGTTGAAGGTACACACACACGCGCGCCCGCTAACAGCCAATTACTGTGAAATGTTTCACTTCATTAAAGTGATCTGCTTATCTAATCTAATGGAAAATTCACAGGCTGCGAAGGGAAGGCACAGGCGAGATTTCAAAGAGTCCAATCATTTCCTTTCCCTGCGTCGCTGTTAAATTGCGAGTCATCCTCCCGTCGTCACGGTGATGCAGGGCTTTAAGCTGATTATGGCGGGTCCCTCTCCAAGTTACACCATCTCCCCCCAGGAAAACAACAACAACAAAGCCTTCTAGCATTTCAGGGGCTGTGCCGAACCGAGACAAAAACTGAGACTGCACTTTGCAGTTTTGACTTTATCGGGGATGACACGGGGAGCAATTCCAGCTGCTGCTGTGCTTTAACAAAAAACAAACAAACAAAACCAGATGGCTAGCTTATTTTTAAGCAGCCACAGACAACTGAAATAAACCCACATAATTCAGTTTTTTTTTTCCAACGCACACCATCGATCATATCTCGAGCTAAGAGGTGCTAAAAATGTTCCGAAAGTAAAGCAAGTAAGTATCTGACTTTTGAAGAAATGTCCCAATCAATGAGATCATCAGCTCAAATAGGGGGACCTAGACTGAAACCCTTCAAGTGTTTGCTGCTCGGCTCATGAAAAAGTGGCAGATAGTTTTCAAGTGAGCCATGTATTGAAACTTTCTCATGAGTCATATCATTTCATTCGATGATTTCAATGATTATGATTCATCAACTTGGAACTTGATGAAACTCATTACTCCTTTCTGAGGACCTCAAATCTGTTTTAATTTAAGGCTTCAATTAAAAGAGAAGATAAATACTTTGTGTATAAGCCATTTATTTGAATTAACTATATAATTATTAATAAAACTGACAACACAAGACATAATAGAGGTTCAGTTGATAATCCAGGATCCTTTATCCCTGATTGAGGAGTTTCCCCTGATATGGATCCGATTCACGCAACAAGTTTTCAAGCATTAAAAAGGATCCAAACAAATGTAGTTTTTACTTCTGTGATTTCTATTTCAGACAGGCATAAAAGCTGGAAGACGCAACTTAAAACAGTCACGATCAATCATAGTAAAAAAATTAAAGGGTTAAAAAAAAAATCGTGAAACAAAAGCGCTGTGGAACAAAAGGATGATGGCAGTTGATGTTTCTAATGCATTTCAATCTCCAGTAAAAGACTTTCGAAAGGTTACAGATAATTACGCAAAATTAATTGGAAGTTAATTCTGCGATTCCTTTGTCTCCTAAGCATGAACCCCCCACCGCAGCCACACGCCAGTGGAGCCATGTGGTTCCGGCTGACACGAGGGGACCTTGTCTCCTCCTATCTCCAAATCAGGACATCCTTGTGTGAGGATGTTTTCCCTGCCGAGCTTCATTAGGCTAGCCTTGTGTTTCAGCTTAATTGTCTCTGGGCGTGCAGAGCATCCTGACAAACACTATCAGCATCCAAGCATGTAATGGATTGAGCAGAATTCTTTCAGACATGCAGGGGGGCATCGTGGGGGGGCAGCAGGTATCACCCGGGCTTGGGTTTGCTGAGAGCCGCTGGCCATAAAACGGCAGTGACACGGCGTGCTCGGCCTCGTTCGGGGCTGATGGAGCTATTTCTCAGAAAGCAGAGACGGGATAAGCATGTAGCCGGCCAACGGCTATGGCCACAACTGCAAACAAATCAGGCCTAATAGTGCAGAATCTATCCAACGCATTAAATCCATCCAGTTTTAGATGCGCATCTATTCCCTACCCACTGCGTAAGAGATGACTGATGAGAAGAGGTGGTAAATAAAGATACCAGCTGTGCTCGATCCTGGATGGAATCCAGGGTGTGTGCGGGAGAAGTGAAGTATTGATCAGAGGCAGGATTAGCTGGGCCAGCACGCAGCTATATCAGCAACAACCGAGAGGAGGTACAGAGGTAAGAAAACAACATATCCAGCAGCCACATAATAAAGCAGGTATGGCTTGTGAAAAGCTGCTCATAAGAAATTAGAAGTTACAGTTAATATGGTCTGTTTGCGTAACAAAGCAACAATATGGGCACAAAACAACAAACTGCTATATTTATAAATATAGTTATATAAAATAGTTCAAAATAACTAGTGGTTTTATTAGGTGTTGTATGATGCTATATAGTAGGTAGGCCACAATATTGCATCAGCGCAATTGAAGAGTCGAGTCTAGATAGTACATGGATTTAATCAGGTTTCATGATATAACACTAACATCCCAGCTTGTGTAAGGCCTGAGTGACATCAAGAGTGGTGTCACCAAAGATGCTATAACCTGATGAGATGAAGCGGGTCAAGCAAGCTGAGAAAACCAGCACTGCATCAGAATAATTATTACAAGATGGAAACTGCTCACAAAAAAACAAGTGTATATAATATGTAACATTATTTGGCATAAAAAAACACTAAATGCTGCTAAAACGGACACATTGGCTCTTTCATTTTTGGAAGCCAACTACCTGAATTTATCCGAGAGCAATATATGAGCAACCTTAACATAGTTCTAAATGAACCTGTCAAAATCATAAGGAGCACATTTTAGAATTTGAAACTTGTTTAACATTCCTGATTTCTCCTTCTCCAAAATAAGTGTTGACTTTTTGTTTCACTGCTTTGCCGATTCCAGAAAATCATGCAAGCGTAAGCGGTGCAAATTGGGTATGAACTGGATATACTGGATATAAAAAGTCAGTCTTAGGCAACTGTATGGCACCTGTTATGATCACTGGTTTAATGTAGTTTATAGAGTAAATACAAGGATTAACTTCCTCTCTGTGAGATCTTTACAAACTGGGCCTTGAAACACAGATATAAACCAGGACCAAAATAGAGCCTCAACAACAATTTACGGTCTAAAAACACTCTTCTGGGCCGGAATGCTGCAGTGGAATTTCAAAAGGGGTCCACTTTGCTGCAGTGATATGACTCATCTTCCCTTCTGTCCCCCGTCTGTCCCATTGTCTGTACCTCTCCATTGTTTACATCCCTCCCTCTAGTCCGTCATCTCTCCTTTCTCCCCGATTTATTCCTCGGCTGCGCCTGGCGGCACAGGCAGAGGCTGATTGCGGAACCGTTCCCTAAGCTAATAGGGGTCACGCTAGTCTGCTAGGAAACACAAGGCCATTATGAAAATATTCAGTCAATTACTGGCCAATGAGCAAACACCCCCTCAGTCATTTTGGACTTGCATATACGCGGCAGGGCTAATGGTTTGCGATGTGCTGTTGTTATCCGCCCAGGGTCATCTAATCTCCCGTCTCCCGGAGGAGCTCAGAAATGTGCCCGAGATTGCTTGTGTCACCGCTGGATTGCCATGGATATGGTCTCCTCACAGCGAGCGAAAAAAGCCTCCACGTGAATTTGGCCCGCCACTTGTCAGATAGATGCATCGTGTTCGATTTCAGTGTCCAAACACCACCTTAATTGTATTTTTGCATAGGTTTTACCCTCGTTTTCAAGTGAAACGTGAATACTCGTTTGACTCTGAGCAGTTAGGGATTGCTTCCCAGTTAATGTCCTCATATTTCACCATTTAATGGAGCGTCATGAGGCTGTTTGGTTTTTTTTTTTCCCCAACCATTTTAGGACAGCTATAACTTTCATAGATGGTGTGTTTTGGGTAACATTAGAGCCATCGTCTTAACTCACTGCAACAAGGTTAAAACACGGAAACTGATAAACTGTGATAAATATTGTTTCCGCTGAACAGAATGTGGGTTTAGCAGGCTGGGTAAATTTAATATGGGTTATTAAACTTCTTAATTCTGCTGCCATAATGAATTTAAATATGAGATAACATGGAGGGGGATGGAGAGGGAAAAAAAGTACGCTCATAAAAAGTAAGCTTCTTGTAAAACTAACGGCCCCAGAATTCTATAAGTGTGATGAAGTTTTTAAAAGATATTGTGGGACACAGCGCAGGCTTAAATTTTCTCTGCGCACATTTTAATTAAGATGGCAGAAATAGGACCAGGCCTTGCAGGCGATTTTAGCAGCGTCTACAGATTTTGAGTCGGGGGCGGGGGGAGAGAGAGGATGAGCGTGTATATTAAAAACTGAAGGGCCCTCTGAGACCTTCTACGATATGAAAGTCTGCGAAGGCAACCGCTGTCTGTCTTAATATATTTCAAAAACATCGAAAAGTGTTTTCTCCCCTTAGGGGAAGAGCAACTTCAGTGTAAATTCCTATCTGCAAAGACGACATGTCAATACAGATTTACTTGTGTCTACCGGCAGGATAACAAACTCATTTGCACGTAAAGCAAGTCAGATTTCTATCAAGCTTCTTGAGCACTTTATTTCTGAATGACAACACCTTAATGGGTAGCCTAAGAACTTTTCTATATACTGCAGATGTAAATATTACTTCAATTTTATTAAAAAAAAGAAGACGTTAGTCATGATAAATGTCGACCGTGTCATATTTGGGTTTCCACACATCATGCTTGGATGCAATTATAATGTTACTTCCAGAGGGTGAAATTGAGTCTAATTAAAAAAAAAAAAAACTGAAAAAGGCTCAAAAGCAGCATAAATTGAATAAAATGTTCTAGTAATTCCATACTGTTCTTTTCAAACAAGAGTTTCACGATCATACTACAACTTGTTTAGCGTCAATATTTTGTTGCGATACGTTTATTGTTGGAACGATGAATTATCACATTTTTGAATAAGAAGTTCTAGTGAGTAAAGTGATGCAAATTAGGTTGCAATGCAACATCGATCACATTATAACCTCAGAAGTTTACAACCATACATCTCATTTAAAACGAGACACTGATCTAGTTTTCTTTCTTATAATACATTGCACAACTGTGAATGGTTGTTGTCTCACTGTGTGGCCCTGAAATAACCAGAGACTTATACAGAGTGGACCGTCAAAGACAGCTGGGATTGGCTACAGAAACCCCGAGTGCAGGAGAAGTAGTGATATAAAATAGACAGATTTACAGGTAGATGGCAGCAATATCCAGAAAACAGAACTTATGGGGAGACAGCAACATTCCTAGAATTAGTACATTAAACAAAGCCAAGTTCAGTCAAGAACAAACCAAACATCACCTTTTATCAACATCTTCCGCACTCTTCTTTGGTGGGGGCATATTGCCATCTGAACAGAACAAAGAGCCACCTAAAGCTCATTTCAATGCATCACCTCCGAATACAGTATAAGTATTGCATAAACACAGAAGAAAAGGAAACTTCTGGAAATTTCTGCAAGTGAACTTTCTATTTCAGGAGATTTGACTCCTTTGATCATTTCCATTCTGGCCACAATACTTGTTAGATTTTTTTTTTTTTCCAGGAAAACAAAAATAGAGTGAATACAGTGAATTACGTCCCATCCAGAATGATGGGTAAAGCAGCTGATTCACATAGTTTCCTCTACAAGTGTTTTCCTTAAAATAACTTGTACTTTCAAGCCCACAGGTGCAGCGCCATCTTCAGCACATTACATAAAATATGACGAACGGTGGCTCTGTTTAAAAAAAACACAAAAAAGAGCCGGCCCAGTCAATGAAAGAGTCTATGCTAAAAATGAACCATTTAGAGAGATATAGATGAGAAAGCCTCGCAACAAGAGCCATTTTTTAACATGAAGGATGACGATTCTCTGATCTCGCCACTTTGAAGAGAGAAACACGGCTCCATCCGGGAAGCGCGCAGGCCCCCGAGATTCCACTGTGCCAAGAAAACTACGAAGAATTTCCTCTTCCAAATCTGCCTTCCCAAGTTTATTTCAGCCGGCCGGGCCGAGCTGACATTTCTGCGTTTGTGCAGGCTCCCCCGTGATGCTTGCAAGCAACCAAAAACAAAACGGGGGGAAGGGAGAGGGGGCGCGCCCCAGCTCTCCCACAGTGTAGCTCATGGCAAGGTATGTACGGGAGCTGGAGCGCTGTCAGTTTGAGTTAAGGCCTCGGACACATTCGGTTTGGGGACTGCTCTTTGCTGAGTCACTCCCCTCTGCGAGATTTTTAGCTTGCAGAGACAAATGCCCGTGGAGCGTCAGTCAAAAGTGACCCATCCCCTTCGCCTTGAATCAATTAGCTTCCGTGCAGTGTCCCACAGTGGAACCAAAGGCAATGTACCCTCAACTTAAGTGACGGAGCAAAATTGGATCTTGGTTTGCTGACAGCGTCGCCTTCTCCCCATCGCGTTACGTGGCGTAAGCTTTGTGACGCATGTCATCTGGCTGTCACATTGTCACTCTGCTTACACGAGAGGAGGGTGTGGGGATGGGGGGGCACTTGAGGCATGCCTATACTTGACCCTGACAGCTGTTTGGGGGATACATTTTGACACTGGATCAGAATTGGCTGAGTTGGCAGAAAATGTCCAAAGATTTTCATAATGTCTTCAAATACTTTAACAGCTGTCTATATGTAACACAATTGTGGATTTTTCTGTGATTTTCTCCCATGACTTGTTTCGAAATATCTTCGTCATAAGCCTGACAAAGATGGGAGACATGCCCACAGGTCACGATTACCTGAATTGGAATTCTAACTGGGGCCACATGGTGGTGCAGTGGTTAGCACTGTGGGTTCGATCCCCAGTGGGTTCAGTCCCCTGACCTGGGACCTTCCTGTGTGGACTTTGCATGTTCTTTCAGGGTACGCCGGATTCCTCCCATGGGCCAAAAACATATCTTTCAATGTGGCCTTGCCATGAACTGGCGACTTGTCAAAGGTGTACCCTGCCTTTGCCCAGTTACAGCTGGGATAGACTCCAGCAAACCCCTGCCACCCAGACTGCAGGACAAAGCGGCTATAGAAGATGGATGGGTGGAATTTCTAAGTGGTGGAGGGCGCAGATTGATCGCTTTGAAAACCAACATCAAGAATACATGTCAAAACACATCATGGGACATCAGGAGCTAAAGACTGCCCCCCGCGACCTTCCTCCTCCCTATGCAATCAGTGAATTAGGTCACATGTACGGCCCACAGTGCATCGCAGGCCAAGTTGACCGAGAGGAGCATGGCTGGTTTGTTGATGTACTCAAGGGAGGAGACAACGCAGTGGGGTCACTGGGCTGGGTTCCTGTGGCTTAGCATGGAAAATCCTCACTAATCCTCCAACCAGCCCCATGGTGCCGTTTACTGTACGAAGGCTAAAGCTATTATGGACGCAGACCTTGCACGTCCAGCCTGTGTGAGCTACAACCTACAACTGCGCCCAAGCAGGCCCCAACACCACTGTACACCTGTACTCTTTTCAAGAGCACTGCTCAGTGTAATTCATCCTCCTTACGTTTCCTTTGGGATTAGCGACAGTGAGGCAGGAAGCCTGATGAAAGAGAGATGGTAATGGCATGGAAGAGAAGGAAGGAAACAAAGTATTCCTCTGGGTATTTACATGCAACCAAAATAAGGAAGGACTGAGGGAGGTGGGGCTTCGTGACAGCCTCCCACTGGAGTTTACAACAGCTGTCAATGTTTGGGAAGGACTGATATATTGTGTACTTGGATACTGAACCTGGCAGGAGTCTTACTTGATTTATTGAGGGGAAAAAGCCTTGATTGAAAAGAAAAATACTGCAGGCCACCACTGGGGGTTAGTTCACTGCAATGTTTTGGCCTTACACTAATCTCTGTAAACACAACCAACGTTTGTATAACACGCGCCAGAGTCTCATCTGTTGCCATACCACCTGCATCTTATGAAGATGCATAAAGCACAAAAATTTCATTTGGCAATAAAAAATGTTATTACTTTTTTGTTTTGTTTTGTTTTGTTTTTTAAATTAAGAAATGTCCTATCATAAAAGAGCTGGACAGAATGGAGAATGTAAGAAAGTCCTTATTTAAACACATCTTTGTTTATAGTATACATTTTGTATACTCTAGTACAAAAGCCATAAAGCGCAATAACAGAAGAAGAACTTCCAGATTGATTGCTGGGATAAAATTGTAAGAGAAGGCAACAAATCACTGTGTCACTGGCCCCATCGTTATTTAATTGCTTTCAAGACTCCCCTGTTAACCCTCCACCCCGTCTGTCTGCCTCTATCAGCTTTCTATCAGTCACCAACCTTAACTATTACTCCAAAAACTCGACATCACAAAAATGAACTCCCTGTGAAATACAGCTGCTGCTAAAGCAAACAGGGGAAAGGTTCGCTAAATCTGCTGATGACTGTCAATTCAAATACCAATGCCTCCATGCCAATGTTAAATTAACATTTAGACTACTACCGTGCTAGTATGTTCGGACAGTAAGTAGATTACACAATTGTAGAAAGTGTTACATCATTCATCATCGAACGGCTATTTTTTTTAGATTAAACATTAATTTGTAAAACTAAATTCAAAAATGCAACAGGACAGTGAAAGTAAATCATAAAGAATGAGATTTTTTACAATGCGTGAACAGGGCCAGAGTTGAAAAATCCTTTCAAATAAATGTTTTATACTAATCAGCTTTTCCAGAACGTAAACCAGTGAACGGAGTACTCCTCAGATGCAACGTAAGAAATGAGAATGGCTCAGGTTTCTGACTGTGTCATGCAGAAAAGTATGCCAGGTACCTAAAATAGCTCATTTGGAGAGCGAGACACTGAAAAGTTCTGACAAAGTGCTTTGAAGCTCCCAAAACTTCGGTTGGCGATTAGAGGGTGTGGATAAAGCCTCCCGTTATCGACTTATTGAGGATAATCATTTTCATGTGGGGGAGCCTCGCGTGCCTCTTTATTCTTCAACACTGCTACCACTTCAGAGTTACAGCCTGGTTTGAACATGGATTAGCCATCAGCTGGTTACAAAGCTCTGTCTGCAAAGACCACGGTGGTTTCCACTGGACTGTTTGATTTAACAGCTTCTGCAATACCACCATGAAGCCAGACGTATTACAGATAGCCCACAACAATTTGTCGCCCGCTATGTTTCTTGTTTCTCTACAATAAAACAAATGAGAATCATTAATGTCACAGAGAGAGATGCAACTCACGGGCCAGTGGTTCTACAACTGAAAAAAGTGGTGGTTTACAAATACAAAAAAAAAAAGGAAAACATCAGTGCTTGGAAACCACAGGGTCTACTTGAGGAGCCACAATTATCTACAAGGGGACACTGAAGGTTACACTGAAGCCTCCTATTTACTGACACACAATAGAAGGTGAGAGAGCCTTGACCGCGTCATTGTCATAGCAAGTAATTCCCTGAGCATACAAACAGCATCGACTCATTCTTGGCCGAGCATCTTTTTTCTCTGTCAGGACGAACTCTGCCTGGCAACAAGTCGGACCTGATGTCAGTAACTCGGTTCCTGCTCCAGCTGCTGCTGCTGCTGCTCGGGATAACGCAAAGGTGCCTTCACCTCCACCTGCATATGTGTGCGGGTCCCATTAATGAGGTTTCAGAGATAAATGAGGTAGTCGCAGCTGCTAAATCACGACACGACTCTGGAGCCTCTCCTCGATGACGGTAGGAGATATGGAGATTTGTCCAAGCTGAGCTCGACAAACACGGGACTCATCCTGGTGGGTGTAGAAGCGCAGTGACACATTAAGAGAAGGAAAGTGCAGTCGGATTTATTTAAAAAGACCTTTAATGAAGGCCTGCTAATTGAATTTGTTACTTTCTAAAAATGACGCGTGCACAGTGGTTTCCCCCACTAACTGACTATAGTTCTGTTTCATCCACGTGAATCGATTGGTGACAGCGGGCGCTCGCTAATGACAGCAGGGTGAGGGATTAATCAAAGTCAGGGGGACCGTTCATAATTTGATCAGGACAGCCATCATCCAGAAGTGTGTCGGCGTATGTCAGTGATGGAGATAAATCACTCGTGCTGTGGGGACATAATTCTGTTTACACAGTCCTGTTATGGCAATAATAATTATCAAGGACAGAACCCAAGTCTGCAAAATGTCAATCTTTTTTTTTTTTGGGAAAGGTCAAAATTTGATTCAGTTTGGGCATCGTGTAACTGTTAGCAGCTTGTTGGAATGTTGTCTGCATCTCCAATGTCCCCTGTGATGTAAGGGCGCTTGTCATTAAGACACCTCAGAGTGGTTGTTTACACAACAATGGCACCTAACGGGAGATTGTTGCCGGATAATTCACTTGCTGAAACAATAGAAATCGATTAACTGATTAATCGACTTTTTAGAATGTTACTTCAACTTTCAAGCTTTAAATCTATGTTGCCTATTTAGTTTTTGGGTATGTTTGTTTTATTCCAAGCTGAGAATATCAGAAACATTAACAGCAAATGACGGATTAATGCTTGTCTGAGAGTTTCTATTTGACCAGCTCACAGAAATGTTACATTTCTCCCCTCCACAGACTGCTTTTTGCAGTGCTTTCAATAGTCAAGAGACTCTGAAAATGTCAATATACTAATATTTTTGTTTTGGTATTGGTCTCTTTTAGATACACATTCTGTACACTATATTTTTCTTTTATGTTCATATATATTTTATGTTCTTTGCCTCAAGCGCTACGCGTCTCTGGGGTGACCACGGGGCGGGAGTGTGGGATGTCTGTTTTGCTGCGTTAACAAGCAATTTCCTGCAAACAATCAATAAAGTAGATTGTTCTTTCTGTCCAAAACAACACAAACTAGACTAATCGCGAGAGAGGCAACAGGATTTCATTCTGATCTTCAGTCCGTCTTTTCTCCCACTCTTTCATCTCATTTCTTGGAATCAAACCAGGGCAAATGACAAAAAAAAAAAAAAAAAAAAAAAAAAAAGACTGAAAGACACAACAGCGTGCATCAGCGAAGCTCTGGGCATCTCTGGACAACAATAGCTGAACATGCTGACCTCCCCTCTGGACTGGATATGTTTCATTACGCCAAATAATGTGAGCTGAAGGATGGTGGACAACATACAGGCTCTCCCACCTTCTGCCCTGAAATCAGCTCCCCGTGCACCTTATGGGGATATGCCTTTATTGTATTATGCAATGGTGTAATGGGCTTAGCTACTTGTTACTCTGCAGGGGGGGAGTTTGGGGTCTGATGACTCACTTCATTAAGCCTACCTTCCTCAGAGCCTTCTAGTTTGCTGAGGAGGGAACTTTCCACTCCCCCACATTAATCTGCCTGCTGCCACCAACAAAGTGTGGGGAGAAAGTTGAAAGTCTTCTCGTTAACTTGCACAAACAACAACAAAAACTTTTTTCTTTCCATGCAAATGGTCTGGCCAACCATACCTCCAATCATTTCTCTTCCCCCTATATTGTTTGTTTGATTTGAAAGTCACATTTCTCCCCCATTCACTGAAACCAAACCTAGTTTTGCAAGGTTTCTTTAAAACTTAAACGAAATATCCAAAGTGCAAGAAAGAAGGCGGCTCTTCATAGCAATGCAACTTTAAAATTGACACGATTTAAAAAAAAAAAAAAAAAACGTCTTATCGCTTCACCTGATTATCACCTGCACCTTCCTGGAGCATCACCGGAGGTTGCAGCTGCAGCTGCAGCTGCTGCTGCGGCAGCAGCAGCAGCATCCCTACACAACTATTTATAAACCATCCGAGGCTGCTGAGCCGCGGCAGCTGCACGGAAACACAACACTTTACAAACATTAAAGCTTAATAAGGAAACGGCTGATCCGCTCCCAGCTCACTACGTACTGTGGGAGCCGCGTGGGGGAAACGAGACGCCGGCGGGGCTTCACTACTTACTTTCAGACAGGACATGACGCGAGGGGTCCGCAGAAAACACCGGGCAGCAGACGCGGTTCGGGATGCGAGTGGTTCGGTCTCCGTCCAGCGTGCACCGTGACGGGGATGAACTCGGCGGTAAACATGCGGAGTCATTTGACCTTCTCCCAATAGGAACTACCATCGGCGGAGACGTAGCAGGGGGGCGAGGAGGAGGGCGGGGCGGACCGTACCAAGCGGCAGGTGGGGGGCGGGATCGGGATGGAGTTGGACAAATGGATGGTGGGAAAAATGTGCGTGCCGCTGATGGAAGTGGGGCTGAAGAACAGTGTGGAGTTTATTCATTTTTTATTTATTTATTTATTTTAACAGTCCTGTATGTTGATCAGGGCTCCCAGTGCCGATTAATTCAAATTCATTGGTTCACAATATCCATGGCTGTGACGTTCATGGATCAGGAAAGAGATTACATGATTCACTCACATAGATGGAAAGACGTCATCGTGTGGAAAACAGCTAAAACGAGATCGATGGGTATTAAATGAGGTGCTGTCACTTACGTAGTCTGCAGTGTCTCGAGAGAATGCCACTTGACCAGCAGATGACAGATTAAGCAGGTAGATATGAAAAATATCCACGGTCTATAAGGCGGGGGGGGCACTCTCATTTAATTGGTCCCATTTTGCACATACACACACATACACTTAGCATTGGCTGGGATAATTCCAGATGAGACTGTGCTTCAAAACATCCCAAGTCACAACCTGCTCCTAAAATTGTTGTTATGTTATGCTTTAAAACTGTCCTGTAGTATACAGCAATAGCAACAAATAGTAATGGGTCTGCTTCCTCTTGTAATGCCGAACAGATTTATTCTACAGAGGCAGACCTTGAGACCAGAGGGCTTGAGGCATGCAGGTTGGTTCAAGATTGTTGTATAAATTCTGTTTATTTATTTATTTATTTATTTATTTATTTATAAGAAAGCAGCATGATAAACATGGGTAAACACTTTTGCCATGTTACAAGCAGGAAATTGCAAGACTGTAGAAATGGACGTAGTTTGTAGCACGTGAGCAAGGGGCAAAGAAATGCAAAGGGCTGTTGTTCACGGTTGACTATCATGTAATATTTATGACGCATGTAGATTGTTGTTACGTCACTCTGTTGATGTTCAGTCACGTATCAGCCCAAGGTCAAAAGCAGAGCGGTGCTTCTCTCCTGACAACCCTGACGACACCCAGACCTCATAGCCACTGGGCTGGTGACTGCATTGCTCAAGTATAAATGAAGACTTGTTACTGTATTGATTGATGGTGCACTTCAGCAGCGCAAGCTAAAATCGATGAGCGCCACATGGAGTCTTGAGACTGAGGGCCGAGGAGTGATGCCTGTGATACCTACCCGTCCTGAACACCCCAGAGCTTACTCATAAATAAATGAAAGACACTGCATTTCCCAAGAAATGGAGGAGGGGCCCCTTTATAGCTGCACCAAAATACAGAAAAGATGACAATTAATATGTTAATCCATCCTTTAATCTTGTGATCTTAGTCTACAGGGTATTTTAAATCTTAACCTTCACTTATTCCTCCCAATAGTCAGTGCAGTCTTTCCTAACTGATGATAAACAGATGATAAATCTGCTGAGAGAAACAGTTAAATGCTACCATACGCACAGTGGTGATGCTGTTTTTTGTGTATAAAATAGGAACATGATAAAGAAGAAAAAGAAAACACATCAATTCCCATTCCAATAGAAAATTGACAGTGTTCGTTTACTTTCACAATGGTATGATATACCTACAGTACCTACCAAAGCTATCCCACAGAATAGCAAAAAATGCATGGTAACAATCGGGCCTATCAATTAAACAGGAATGCCACCCAGAGAGTTGGGTGGTGTGTTAATAAGCTTAATAGGATGTGAATTTAATTTAAAAGAACATGTTGATGTTTATTGTGCTGAATTGGCAGAGTAATAATTAAAGCAATCAACAACTAATGGTATTGTTCTATTGTCATATTCATCATTTGAAGATATTACAATAATGAAATTAAAAATTGTATTCATTGTGGGTATGAATAGGTAATCGCTTCATAGTGCTATATGCTTTGCCAACCTGAAATGAATAAAGGTAAGTAAAAGGTAAGTCTCAGCTACAACCTAACAGAGGATTTCCCTTACCTAATCCTTTGTTGTATTACGCCACCATTCAGCCTGGTAAATTTAATAAAGGCAATGCAGCGTGCTGTGCGATACGGATGCCCCAGTTGGATTTGCTGATGGCCTTAGGTGATACAGATAGCCCACTGTGGAAATACCAGCCGCTTAACCTGCTCAATGTGACAAAAACAGATGGGACAAACAGGAAAGGGGCTTTTCATCAGCCTGCCATGATATCTATGCTGCAATTTGATTTCATGCACACGCCCTGAAGTGTCCTGCCAGGCTAAAGATTACTGGGTGTGATGTGATTGAAGCAAAAAAGAAATCAATTTTCAGTTCTTGAACTCAAGCAGAGAACCCCAGTGGAAGGAACAGCCTGAAGATAAGTGACCTTAGAGAATGGGGGAAGAGTGCCATGTGAGAAATGTCAAAATAATTTTTAATTTTTTTATTTTCTTCCAGGCTGTGTTTTCCTTTCTGTCCCGCCCTATATCTGCTGTTTGGAAAAGGTGACCTGTAACTGGGAGTGAAAGGCGTTGTGCGAGACTTCACTGAATGTTAAGGCCAAGGGGGACAAAAAGCAACACCTTAAAAATGGCTACTGCCTGCAGGCATGGTGCAAATGGCAAAGATGGTGTCAAGGTCACCTGATTCCGACTCCAACCCCGCATCTCTGCACACCAGGAAAGGGAAGATGTTACAAATAGCTTTAGGGCAGACATTGCTCATTAGCAATGATTTGAATTGCAAAGTTTAGCATGTGTGATTTGCAGAGAGCATTTCATTTGTGTTCGTGGCCACTAAAGGTCATACTTGCTAACTTCATGTTAATGCCAAACAAACAAAAGCTCCCAGTTATTTATTTATTTATTTATTTTATCATGCAACAGCATTCATCAACACAATTGCGAAGAACATTTTGCAAACTAATTCGATGCTGACTTTTAAAACACGGTTAATTATATTAAGGTCACTGTATGTACAACAGGATTGCACAAGCACAACTTCCACCAAAAGGGATTCTATAGGAATATACTGTATATTGTCCACTTTATTAGGAATGTCTGTTTTATTGCTTTTTAACATAAGCATCTAATAGGTCCATCTCATTGGAGCAACCCTGGTCATTGAGCTTGAACATCATGGTCAAGTTGACCTGCTGAATAAATGGTGAAGACAGGTGATTTATGGAACACTGAATGTGGCAAGGCTGTTGTTGCAAGACACCAAACCCTGAAGCAGAGGGCCAGAATGGTTGTCACCACTGTCAGCTAAGAAGGGCAAACAGGTGGCAATTTGCACGCTCACCAGAACTGGAACACAGAAAATTGGAAAAATGTTGCCTGTCTGCCGTGGAGAAATACAGCTGTTTTGAAGACAAAAGGGGTCCTACCCAGTGGTAGCAAAGTGCATAAGATAAATTTGCCCTTTTAAAATAAAAAAAAAAAAAAAATAAAAATACATATGTGTATATAAAGAGAAACCAATCATCACAAATGTGTAGGTTTCAATCACCGCCAGGTGCTGAAGGCCAGATTAGGAGCTTTGTAGAAAATCAGACATGTGTAAAAGCCCTGGAACCTGCATTGGTACCCCAAAGGGCAAACTACAAATACATACCGACCTTTTGTCTCACAGTCAGTGATTTCACTTAGGCAAAATCTATGCTCTCTTGATTTACCAGAGCAAACTGGAAGCATGAGAACATATTGTAACTTGTAACTACCTATAGAAGCACACGGATGTGCACAGGCCCACCCAGAATGAAAGGGGCCCCACCTAGTTGAATAGCTATATAAAGAACATAAACAAGCAAATATGTTTTAAAAGATAATTGAATATGTCTATACAAAGTATTAGAATTGTTACTATGATATAATTTATTACATGTGTGGACTGTTTCATCTGAGCGGCTGTGATGTTTAGACAGGAAAAGGCCACTTGAGGAAAGGCCACCCCAGCCCAGCCCACCCCGCTTATCTTTTGACATAAAAATCTGAGGTCCATCCAGATATTCCCAGGCTCCTCCATTAGTGATGTTCTGTATCCGCCACTGAGTTGGAGCTACAGTTATCTGATTAGAGCATCCTCCTCTCAATCCTAATTACGTGGAGTTGGAACAGAAGCAAGAGGCAGGGAAGGCCCTTTGCCATTAGCTTTAAGCAGCCATGGATACCCTGAAACAAAAACAAGCGCGCATCACCGCAGCTGGCCTGTCAGTGAGTCAATACATGACATCCATCACTTTGTTCTGGCCAAGCCTTTTAATTACTGCAATGAATTCTCTGCATGACTCCAGCTATCAACTATCAAAACAGGCTTTATGGTTTGGGTTGTTTTGACACCGTTTTATAGGTCAGTAGTCCGGGTTTCACTGCTGCTTTAGTGAAGTACTTGAGCATGAAAAAAAAATTTTAATAGCATGCAATCTGATTTTTTCTTTTTCTTTTTTTTAAATCAGGTCACTTGCCCACAATGCTCTTGTGTTGACTGTTATGCATTTTCATGTGATAGGCCTGTGTTTGAAATACCAAACCAAAGAAGCAATTCACTCTAAGCCTTTTCCCTCTCACTGTCTATGCGAATGATGCAAATCTCATCAGTATTGATGTCACAGTCTCAGAATGATGCAAACGGGTTCTCTCTGGCAAACCACATGCATGACTGCATAAAAGCATCAATTTGCATATATTACAATGAACGCAGCTGTTCTACTCACCATAAATATGTTATTATGCATGCTTAGGACTTGACGTGTTGTTACAATAGGATTTGGGTAAAAACAAACACAAAACCCAGGTTTTGATTATCTTCATCTACTTGGCCATAGACTTTGTTTTCTGAGTCTGGTCATTAATTTCCAGTTCTCATTAGAGAGAACAAGCCATTTGAACCCAGATTTATTAGTTACTGGTGTAATTAGATGCCTATTTATTAATCCAACTGACTTTTCTGGACGTGCAATACAATTTAATTGGGGGACTGATTGAATAGGATTAGTGGGATACAGCGACCCCTGCAGCTCAGGTCTGATATCAAACAATTTATTTGGAAAGACTGTTTTATTTTCAAACTCACGATCGAAGCGTAGAATACATAATTATTTAAAAATTGATTCATACTAAAATGGTTAATGCCGGCTACTGAAATAAGTTGTAACAAAACTAAAACGTTAAGCTAATGAATATACACAGAGCGGTGAGTTAAATGTTCAAGAAAGGGCTCATTCTATCTTACTTTTATTGTGATCTGTCACTATGATCGTATCTCTAAGATTTAAAAAATAAGCAGAAAAACCAAAAATAACACAGAAACACAGTTAATGCTGTATGTTCTGGAACGCGCGGGCATTGAGTTTGTACCTTACCGGCTTCCGGACCTTCAACCAGGAAGTTGTTACTTCATTCATTTTTAATCTGAGTATCCATGTGGAATTGACGCCGTCTTTTATTCAGAATGCGTCGACGAACAACCAACGAAACTCAAACGTCAAACAATGGGCCGGTAAGTGCGGATACTACCATAATATGACGTGAATGCCACAGCAGGTGAACGTTACTAAGCTAGCATTAGCCGAGGTAACGTGCCTGCAAACTCGTTCAACGGATCTTTTACTGTTTACATTATATGGAAGATGATTAAAGCAGCCGATGGCACCTGCCTTTAAAGAGATGAAGTTCCATATCAACGTGAATGGCAGTCAATTGTTTCCTTTTTTGGTTACAATAAATGTAAATATAATTTTGATGTTCTGTCAATGTCCCTGGATAGACTTATTTTTTTTTAGATGATACCAAACAATTATCATTCTTTTTTTCTCTCCCCTGAACAAACTAGAACGTAAGTCAGAGACAAGGCAATCAAAGGGAAACTGCAGGCGGGCTGTCGTATGGCTCTCTGCTCGTGAATTTTGGAAAGTGTTTACTTCTCATCATCATCATCCCTCCGTTCCTCAACTATGCATCACTGCAGAGGGAAGGGCAGATGCTCTTACCGAAAGGTCAGCGGTGGCTCGCTCATTTATTGGACTTAACTTATTATGTAGCGATACCACAGTTTTGAAAATATTCTTTATTCATAATAGCAGTGATTTGATGGAGACTTAGCCTGTTTTATTTCATTTATATGTTGTTTTTGTTGTTGTTGTTTTTAAGGCCTATTGGTTTCCTGTCTGTTTCATCTTAATAAACAAATAGTTTCTAAGCATTACATTGTGAACTAGTATATGTACTATTATATTATTAATAAATAATAAAAACTGTGTGCGTGTGTTTTCATTGTGTCTGATTTTTTCCTTTTTTCTGCGCTTGTTGCAAAATATCCAGGTGGTCAAATTGTCGACGTTGGCTTGGGTCAAATGATGCATCTCTTTTGTAAAGGACACGGAAAACCAGTTGGTAAATTCTCTTATGAAGATTCTGTGCACTGTGTCAAACATGATACAAACAAACTGCGTCAAACATTGCTGTTGCTTGTTTTTATTGAGCTGTCCCTCCCTCCCTCACAGTTATTCTGGATTCACCAGCTGGAATGTCCTCAGATGTTTGGTTGCATGTCCAAGACAATGTGGCCAAAGTAACAAAGGTAAGGGAATTAGTTGATTTCTTTTTTTATTATTTTTTTTAAATACAGTTGAATTTTCTTTTGGGAGTCAAATCTGTTTAAAAAAATGTTTGTACTTTCTTTGTTTAAACAATTGGCCCAAAAGTAAAAATAAATTGAATGATTACTCTTGCTGGAGTGAACTTTCTCCAGGATCAGATTCTTCTTAGCAGCCATGTTGTTTGTTTTTGGAAGGGCACAGAGGGACAGTGCTTGCTGCAGTTGCTCTGTCACATCCGCTTTGCTCACCAAGGACTCGGTACAGCAGAAAGTCAAAGCTGACAGCCTGCCCCATGTTGTTTGTCTGAAATGTGACCCGAATGAGGTCATGGGCTTCCAAGGCGTAGGCCCGAATACATCTGACCAAATAAATCACATAAGCGGCGTCAAAACAAACCCGCAGTACACTGTTTGCACCTGTATTGTAATTTTCACCCGACCGCTTGTCCCTCGTGTATTGTTTAAAATCTGACAGGTTCAGGTGGGGGTGGAGTTCTTGTCGTGAGCATCTTGTGTGTTTGCGCAGCAGGCTGGTTCAAAAAAAAAACAATCATTGGTTTAAAAAAAAATGATGTGAACTTGTGTGTCTTGTTGGTTCGTCACGCTGCTTAGGTGTGCGCATACGACAGGATGGGCCTGGGCTTCAGCAAGCGGCTAATGCAGAATGAAAGCACTGGAACTGAGAAGGTCTGGGGCATGTCCACCACTGGAAGGTAAGTAGAGCGTAACGCACAACAACTGCTGTGTGTGAAGTTTGAAATGTGTTTCATGCCTTCAAGCTGATTTACATTCAGTAAATTCAGTTTATTGATGCCTTTGATGGTGTGAAATAAAGGGAGTTGGCCACCTGTCTCATTATCTGCTGCTGCTGAGCTTGCAAAATTGCAAAACTTATAGAATAGCTTGATTGTGATGCGGGCAAATATACAGTGTTGTAGTTTATGGCCTCTGCTGAGATTATTTACAGTTACCCAGATGGGCTGAGATGAATTTACAATTATGCTGTCACTTTATCTCAAAGCCTGAGTGGATCGCTTTTAATCACTTGTTTGCCTGACAAACAGTCTGGGCTGCAACTTTTTCCTATTTAAAACAAACACAATGAAACAAAACATTAGAAATTTAAATTAAAAAAATTGTTTAGTTTAAATTTAAAACAAATTGTATTTAAATACTAAGCATTTGTTTTATTAACATGATTCTATAGAGTCTGTCATTTGCCCACCACTGGACATTTCAATAAGCCACTACCATATGTACTGCTGCATCCCGATTCGATCTCGAAGTTGTCATACTTGTTGTTTTTTGTTTTTTTTCATTTTCTAGAGTGTCTTTGTCTGCAGCACTATACCAGTACACTATGCTTTCACATTTCTCAGTGTGGCCTTGTAACATTTATACCATGTAGATACTACACAAATTACTCCTCAACAAAATTTATCCTTAAAAAATCAAATTGACTTCACGTCAGTATCTCAGTCAATAATTGACTGAAATTTGCATGAGCAGCTCATGACTTCTGAACTGGCCACAGGCTCACCCTGCCCTGGCCTGGCCTGGCTCACCCTGACATGGCGGCATCAAGCTTTAATCTTCCTTCCTTTGACATCCGAATCGTTTGTTGAGCCTTAAATCTGCCTAAGGGATGAGCAGGCGTGGATCGCCGAGGGTCAGCAGTCTACTTCACCTTGGCATCTGGCCCAGAGAGCGGGCGGCTGCGCATCTGCGATGCAACCGATCAATTCGCCCAAATTCAATATCACATTGAGTTTAATGACTCTCTTGCCTTAACCCTGGGAGTCTCGTGAAATCTTTTCATTTCTCTGTGACAGCCCAACGTTTGATTTATTAGCACAGCAATCAACGACCCGTAACAACTTTCAGAGTTGCTGCCACTTTGCCGATGCTGGCTCTCAGGATGGAAGTTTGCTTGGGCTGGTTTTACCTGTGTGGTTTATATAAAAACAACCATCCAATCCTCTCCTGGTTACTGTTTTTAAAAAATTAAATTCTTGTTTCTGGTATGTATATTTATTATATATATATTTGATCATCTTTTCTGGAACGTTATCAAATAAATAAACAAAACAACACACATTAATGTTTTTCTTTCATACAGACACATGACTATTTTGGGATGCTATTTTCATACCTTTTCATGTTTCGACGGTAGCTTCCAGAAAATAGTCATGTGTCTGTTATAAAAGAAAAACGCTAATAATAACATGTACCTTATGAAGACACAACCTCATTTAGTTATAACACACAATAGATTGAAAACCATCTGATCTTAACATAGAATCTTTCTATGGATTATTTTTGTTTTTGCCAACTTTGTTGGCCTCCCTAATAAACCTGTTAACAAGCAGCTAAGAGATTAATGCCATTAACCTTGGCCTGTCATCTACCAGACTCACACTGGGAGAGTTATGCCCTATAAACTGAATAAATAAACGCCCCCCGCCCCCCGGCCCAGTTCTTTTACACTGTGTCCCGGTTTTTTGTGCCAAAACAAATGAGCTGTTGCTGCTCCCCAGGATGGTGGATGATCTGCACCGACTCCTGGAGGCTGCCCAGATCGCCACGCCCTTCATCCTGGTGGGATCCGAACTCGGGGCGCTCAACGGCAGGTTTTACAGCCACATTCATGATGTGTAAGTATTTGAACACTGTCAACTGTATGTGACCGTTTGAAGGCCTTAGAAAATAGCTCAGGCCCAGGCCGGCTTTCACGACTTAATACCATCACAGAAGGCCAGCGTTTCCCAACGCCCAGGTTTATTAGACACGTGGGCATGAAACGTCGTTATGCTTCTCCCTGCGTCATAAGAAATGTAATATCGGCAAGTCTTGGCGCTCATCCCACACAACGTAATCAAAGATATGGAGACCGGGCTCCCACGGGTCCTTGGAATCCGTGAAAGTTTATAAATTTGACAAAATCATCCAGACTCATTGTGAAGCTATTGATTCATAAATCACGCTGGTGCAATAAAGGCAGGAACTCAAAGCACGCAGCCCTCCAACCTAAAGTTGTTCGGAGTTCCGCCGTTGCACAAACTTATGCGAAGAGCCAGCAACATTTGATACGTCCTTGTGTCTTCTAAGCTGATTGTCCAGCTGGTCTTTATAAATAAAACAAAATCTACAGCTGTGAGGATGTTTTCACATTCAAAACACATGCTCGCACATCATTGCCAGACTTATCAAGGGTTGGAATCCCTAATTTTAGGACTGCTTTTAAAGCACATGGCCACAGAGCAGAGCTACACACTGCGCTTCCGTGACTGGCCGTAACTCTGCCGTGTCCGAGACATTGTCGTGATTAAGGTGACAAGCCTTCACACTGGCGATGAAAGATTTAGTATTTAATCAGCCTTGACACGCTCGCTATTAAGAGAGAAAATTAAGTAGCCGTGAATGGATGACACCCCACCTAATGGAAATATTAGTCCTGGGCTGCGCTCACGGCTGGTCATCTCTCGGCGGGGGGGCTGAATGACTGAGGGGGCCGTGACATCCATCTCATGGCCGTTACGGCCTTTTGCCAGGAGGGTAAAGTGGACAGGGGTAGGCGACGGCTCTCCCACTTCATCTGGGTGTCCTCCCTGTGCCCTCAGGCAGGTGTCAGACCTGGTGCTGATTGATCCCATCCCCGAGGCCGCGTTCGAGGAGGACCAGTGGAAGGAGTACTGGTAAGTTTATAGCAGCTCTCAGGGACGCGGGAAGGATGTGACGGGGAGAAGGAGTGGGAAGAGGGGGGTGGATTGTGGAAGGAAACCAGAGGGAGGGAGGGAGGGAGGAGAAAGCGGATTTGGGAAGAAGATTGGGGGAAGACGGGCATGGAAGGGGGCGCGGAGGATGATAAGGCGCTCCGAGGGACAGGGGAGGTGCAGATAAACAGGCGGAGGAAGGGAAGAAAAGGTGGAAAAAAGGGAAATGTGTGGAAAAAAAGTGGGGATTAGGATGAGGGGACCCGAGCTGCAAACTCGCCTCCTATTGGCTCACGCCGCCTGATAAGAAGAGTCGATCTCTCGCTATTATATTATCTAAACTGGGTGGGGCTCATTAGCTTGATTAATTGGAGGCCATGGAAACTCATTAGCCGATCACATTCCTCACAGAATGAAACAGACGAGGAAAGATGGAGGGTTTTGGTGGCAATCGGCACCAAGTGACAGCGAGTGTAATAGAGCCGCTTTAATCCTCCAGGCGAGATGTATGTCAAGTGGTAGTCATGGCCACAGCATACATCTCATTATACATTAATTATCATACAGGGTGGGGGTCATTATTAATGATAATGCTTGGAGGAGCGCGGAGGAGAAATAACGGCGGAAGAGTCACTGATGCGACGCTAGCGCGCTCGGATTGTTTTCTCGTAAAGCGCGTCATTTGTACTCATTAAAAGGTGTTTGCGTCCTCTGCTAAGGGGATACAGCAAACCTCGTGTTATTTAGCGCACTGTGCTTAGCTGTTAGATTTAGTTGACAACACGGCGGCGAACACGACAAACAACTCTCCTGAGAGCTCCTGTAAGTGCGTCTCTGTCTCGTACGAAGCTCGTCAGAGTTATTTATCGGGACATTGATCAGTTGCATTCTCGCCTCAAAGCAGTGATATCAACAATTGATATCAACAAAGTGGATAAAGTAGCTTTTGCACCTATTTGCACCAAAGACAAATAACATTCGATCAAAGGACGTTTGTAAAAATGGGACTCCCCAGAAGCTCTTTACAGCTTATGAACAGAGGCCCAGACCCCTTACAACAACCATAAATCACAAATCGATTCCCTATTTACAGCCAATCCAACCCAACGTAAAACCCCAAATTCCTTCAGATTCCCCAGATACAAAGATACTCACACAGAGACAAACTCATTAGATCTTTGTGAAAATACATACATGGATGCATACATACACTAAAGAGAGACGTTCATCATTTTGAATCCTCAACTGTTCTCAGTAGTTTTAAAATAAGACAGGGAGATGGTTGGGTTTTATGACAAAATCTTTTATTTAAAACATCATCTTGAAAAGATGTTGTCTGTATTTGTATGCAAGATTATAGTAATGCATTTTGGATATTTTATTATGATGATGTGTGACCCCCCTGAAAGTTTGCTGTGACCGCAGTCATTGTTGGTGGGAGGATTAATGTTTTTAATATAAAACTATTACTGTGCACTGTATAAACTAGCACTCATTTCCCTCCCTATCAGTACATGTAAAAGACAAACAATTACATTTGCAACTAATTTTCCACTGCCAAAATATCACTTGTCAAAACTACTAATAACAACCTTAGTTGCTCCAACTTTTTCAAGAATATAGAAGAAAACAAATAAACATAAATATACATTCATATTCAGTTCTTACACATACACACACACACGCACACACACACACACAGACACACACAGGAGATCAGTAGAAATAACTATATATTACGTCCTGCTACCACCTATATTTAAACTGCCTTTTTTGACCTCAGATAACTTTAGAAACTTTCACAGTTGTGCGCAAGTATAATTTTGTGCCGTCTTGCAGCACCAACTGGTGGCTGATATGCGCTTGAATATCGCTGCTGCATGGCATAATCTCGTTTTTTTTGTTTTTTTTGTGTGTGTGTCGGGGGGCGGAGGGGCGGGCAGGCTGATGACTTTGTACATCCGTAGCTCCTTCCACCAATATTAGCTCGCGGCTCATATAAAGCATGAGTCAGGCCAGATAAGAAATGGATCCCTGAAAATGGCCTAATTTGTACGTGACTCAAAGTGGAGCAGCACCATTTATCAGGGCTATGTGTCCAATTATCTCCTGATTAATAGGCATTCATTTCAGTGAGTACATGACAGTGTCACCACAATCCAATTACTCTGTGGAAAAGCAATAGAGAAATGAAATGAACCAGAGACTTACATTTACTTCGCTCAAAATCATTTTATCACTGGTGCCTGATTTCCACAGGGGGAGCGAAAATAGAACCTGGAAGGGGATAAACACCGTGAAGACATAAGATGCAGCACAAACCCATCATCCCAGTGCTGCTCGCGCCGTGTCTGCATTCCCCTCTTTTATTGAGCGTGATTGCATATGGCTGTGCATTTATCCCTCTTTATGTACAGGTTTTATTTGCTGCCGGAGGTCTTGCGCTATGTGGTGCACAAGATTAGTGAAGCAGGAGGGAGCGGGGCTGCACCTGAGCGGGATTGTGGGTAGACTGTATCGGCTTTGCTGTGGGACTGGAGGATTTACATATCAAAGACCTGCTCATTAGCTCAGGCTAACTCCCAGAATTATCCCGGTTACATCGTACAAAATGAATGGCTGCCGACTCCCGTCTGTGCCTGACTGCGTCTCTCTGTGTGTGTGGGCACTGGCTTGCGCTAAGAGGTCAGTCGATTTATTTGGGATTTTCCCCCTGCAGACGTCGCAGCGTGCGTCTCATTTTCTCTCGGACGCAGATAATGCTTCCTGATGAAAAATCCTGCAGAGTGTCTCGAGTCGAAGATTAGGAGAAGCCCCAGCGTACTTCTGGACAAATTGCATTCTGGGTGAGAGCTGTTTGAGTCGTTCACTCGGTGCGACTCTTTGTTTCACCAGCTCATCTCTTCACACGAGCACAGACGGAGCTTTCATTTCCTCTGTGTGAATTTTATCCTTTCTTTTGGCTTACTTATGGAAGAATAAACATGGATTTTAAAGCCATAATATTGAAGACATTAGTGGCTGTACTGTTGCTGCTCTTGGCTGTTATAGCCTGCAGGCTTTTTATTCCGGGCTCAGGTACATAAGCACAGGATCCGATCAAGTCAAGACAACTTTATTTGTTGTAGCACCATATTAGAAGCAGAGTTATCTAGGGGGGTTATACATGTAAAGCAGGTGTATACCACACTCTTCAAACAAAACATTGAAAGGTCATCTTAGAATGTCATTGCAAACCAAAGGCCATTTTTATTCTCAACATAGACTGCCGTAAGATGTAAGCTGGTCCTCTGGCCTTCTGTATTCTTTGAATAAAAGAAAGATGCACACATACACTTACTTGCCAATCATATAGTGTATAAGACTCCATTGATGCTCCACTGTGTTCTTGCTGTCTTCTCTTCTGGACGGCTTGTACAAATGCTGTCTATGTTGGTTCCAGCTCAATAACTGCAGCAGTTTCTTCTGTTCTTGGAAGTCTGTGAAGCAGCTAAGTTGCAGCGATTTTTCAAGTCCCAAATTCAGTTGAACTTGAAATTCTCCTGTGTGGATCCATTTCTGGACCTTTGAGGAGACAAATGAGGCAGCCAATGCTCAGGTTTCGCAGTTATAAAAGTGAGAAGCCACCAAAAAATGAAAATTCTGTGCTCTTACCAAGTGGCTTCACTGTTAATGAGGAAATGTAGTTTGTCATGTTTGAATAGGATGTGATGGATGTAATGTTTGTTAAATAATCTTCAAAGTTTTTGTGAGGGTGGTTTGTCTTAAATAGTCCTAAGGGTGCCACATAAATATATATAACACATTCCACAAAGGATATTGGTCATAAACAGTTTGTCACTGTTGTAGCAGTTGATTCTAATACCTCTGGTTCATGTTTTTCCTCGGTTGTTCTCCATCGCACTCTTGGGCCAAAAATCCACTAGCATGTCCCCAGTCTAAAGGGATGAAATCAATGTATTTTAGATCTCCCTCTGGTAAATCAGTGGCAGAAATGTAAAGTGAAGCGTATGGGCTTTTTTTGTGTTAATGGAAGAGCAGCCAGTTTGATGTATTTCAAGGAAAACAGCCAAGCACTGTCTTTGTTGTAGATTGAAACAGAACATATAAACCTGATCTGTAGGAAGCCAGTTTCACTGTGCCAGCGGCCCTTAAATGACTGAAACTGCTTGTGGATCCGTCAGGGGGGAAAATCCCACTGGTATGAGAAACAAAGCTCAGTCAGTGAATTGGCAAGTAGCTGAAAATGTTTTCTTGTTAGTGATATTTTTAATTTGAGAAGTATTCCAAATTATTGTGTTGCATTTTTATGGCTGTCATTTTAAGCCCTTTTCTGCCTAGTTGAATAATCTAGTTGATCTTGTTGATGATTCAGGTAGCAAAAATGATAATATTAAAGTAATGGTACAGCGACGCCCCAATTATTTCTACCTCAGTTAATAGACCTCATAATACCAAAACATATAACACCACGGCATGAGAATCCACGCAGAATGGATCTAATGGATCTTCATGTCAAATCCTTATATTTTTTAGCCCCTGCCCAAACACAGCATGCTACCATGTCAAGTTCAGCGCATGAACTTCTGGCTGACCTCGGTGTCTCAGACTCAAGACCTGATTGGTCGTCGCAACTAACTGCGATTTGTTCACTTACTGCGCACAGGAGCTTGCTCTGTTGATTCTGAAGGCCTCAGGCAGATTTCATAGAACACACTGTGTGTTGTAGTCATGCTGTCTGTCAACACTTGTACGAAATCCCAGCTGGAACTAAACAATTGCCGTCAAAGTCAAAACTGCCAAAGAAATGACGTTCATTTCACAATTCCAGAGACTGAAATTAGTAGCGTATTTTGCACCCTTGAGTGTGTGTGTGTGTTGTACAAAGCTAATTTACCCCACAGGGAACGTATTTGCTCGGCGGGCATTCACAGCGGGGAACGCGCCTTTCTAATGAGATGGTACTTCCAATTTAATGAATGCTGATTCATTGGCAAACTCTTGGTTTTAATGTGCTATTACAGTGTGTCAGTCCTCAGGAGGACCTCTCGACAGTTTCCTCGTGTCTTTCTCGTGAATTTTTAAATTGTAAGTCTATACTCGTTCAATTGCTTTGATTCAAATGCCAATACACTACGCACACGGTGGAAAACAGTGTTTGGACGTTTATTTGTGATTGTTGTCATTAAGAAGCACCACATTCAAGGGTATTGAAAAAACATTTTTCTACTTTTCTCCTTCTTTTCTATTACTTATTTTTTTCTACTGTATATTGCTTGTGTTGCCTCATTTCTGATCATATGCTCTTTGCAGCCTTCATTCTCTTCAATCCATTTCCGTCGCACTTATTTGTTTTAACCTTTCTCAATAATTCCACCTCTTTTTTGTGAGATTTAATTATTATTAGTTTTTTTTTCTTCGTGGTAATCAGGATATTTCAATGGACAATTGGGGCAAAAATAGCAAAAAGTGCAGGCCGATGGAAACCCTGATAGTATCCTAGCCTTGCAGTGCTGGTTGATTGAGTTGTGCATCCCCAAACTGAAAATGATACTTTCTGTCCCTGTCATCGTCCAGCCTGTCAATATAATGCTCGGCCAAACGTGCACGCAAGGGTCTGCACACAAACCAGCACGGCCATAATCATGGAAACAACACACACACACCCACAGCTTGCTGTTGATGCGGAGCAGATAGAAGGGTATTGCGGCTCACCTGGAGCCTGCCCTGCTCCATGACAGGCAGCGTATGTCTGTCACTTTGACGGACGACTCCTCAGTCTCAGAGGCTGCCGCATTTGGATTGATTTATAATACGGATAGGGTTTAATGCGAGGGACAAGAAGAGTGTTTTGTCATTTCCCACTTTATTGTGTTGGTGGACAGATTTACAGCCATTTCACCATCTTCTCTCTGGTTACGCCTTCAACGTTGCTAAAGTATTTTCTCATTCAAATGTTCCTAAATCGCTAATACAGCATCAGCAAGTCGCACATTGTCGTCTTTGTTTTCTCCTGCTCTTTATGGCTCTCCCGGCCTTAATTTGTAAACAGCAGCAGCCACTGATGACACATCCAGCTTCCCCCTTAGAGGCCATTCGCCTTCACCGCAGGCTGCGTTCAATAACCCAGTGGAGCACAGCCATGTGCTAAACCCCTCCAGGGATACACGCCTGAGATTGGCAGCAATCAAGTGGCCATGGGCCGATAGACGGATGGACGGACGGATGGATGGATGAGTGATACAGAAAGAGGGAGGTGGGGTGTTAAAGGAGTGAAGGAAGCACGAGAGAGTTGGAGCGCCATTAAGGGAAATCAAAATGAAGCAGTAGGAGGAGGTGGAGCCTGACCAAAACATGATGCTGGGTCTAATTGGAAGAAACTTTAGGTTCCCTTTCAATTAGTCCAGTGCTTATGAAAACAAACAGAAATATCAATTTCTACTAGGTATCATTTCAGGAAGTGGTCTCACGCCTGAGCTCAACGTGCGATGTACGTTGTTGCCACCAAGCCTCCAGGCGCCAGTACTATTCTTTATTGCAGAGTGAGACTCTGTGAGGGCTCCCATTAAGTGGAGCCCCTCCCTCGGCTCTCTCCTGACTCAGCACTCCCCACCTCCAGCCCCCACACCCTCGTCCAGGGGCTCTCAGATGAGCAAGGAATGCCAATTAATTGTAATTAGAACCACTACAGGCGTGACTATTGCTGTTACTTGCCACTAATGGAGCAGGGCCGCTGCGACCCCTGTGTATTTGCCCCACTGCAATCCATAGTATTGACCTGGGCAGGAAGCGCTGATGGCAGATAGAGGCTGATGGGATCAGCGCCGCGTTTCTTGTGATACAATAGTGGCACCTTGTGGTGGCCGACTGGGTATTACACATTAAGTGTCGTATGGGAGCGCTGCGATATTTGAAGGCGCTCAAAATGGCAACAATAATAACTCAAATCACGAAATTAACACAACGTATGAAATATTATTATGTAATGTTTGATTTTGGTTAAATCTCCACATTTCCAGCAAAACAAAAATCAACCTTTTACAGATTAATTTACCAGAATCACAATGAAGTCATCAAAGTTCTATTAATAAACATTGGTGGTCATTTTTTTTCCTTCTTTTTGCTGTCATTTGTCATAACTACAATCATCATGTCCACAAATATCAGTGAATGATTAACAATGAAAATTGAGGAAACACCAACATTTTTACCAGTTGACAGTCTGGCCACAAGATTTAAAAGATGAATCATAACAGATCTTTAGTAAATGACTTTGAATTGACGGGATGCAGCACTGTGTAGGGAAACTACTCTAAGTTCTTTTATGTGAATGTTGTGGTAGTTCATCCATCTGTTTCCTGCCACTGCTTTTCCTGCCCTAAGGGTTTGGTGGGTGCTGGACTGTATCCCAGCTATCTTGGGGCAAAGGCGGGTTGCAGCCTGAACATTTTATCCAAGACAAAAAACCATTCGCTCTCACATTCAATTTAGAGTTCTCTGCTAGCCTAGTGTGCGTGCCTAAGGGGTGTGGCGAGGATGCTGGAGTACCAAGAGAGACCCCAGTCACAGAGAGAAGACAAAGTAAAAAGGTCCTGGGAATTGAACCTGTGACCTTCTTGCTTCGAGGCAACGGTGCTAACCACTTTTTTGCCCCCATCGTAGTTCAATACGACGCTATAAATTACTGGACTGGTTCGTAGCAGTACAGTTCACTCCAACGCCAGCGGAGGCACAATAACCCTTCACAGGATCCCCTTCAGAGTGGATTCTGTCTAGGAAGTTGCACAGAATATTTTTTTTCAGAAAAATTGTAACCATATTGAGAGAAATTAAACTGCTGTGACTTTTGCCACTCAGATGCCTCCTTCACAGCAGTATTGAAACATTTTATGTGTCTTTCTGTGTCAACATAACAGTTAGTGTCTACTGGATGTAGAAAAGCCAGTGGTTCTGTGGATTAGCGAGTATTACGAGTGTTGTTAGGGTGAGTAGTAAATTGGGTGAAATGTTAATTTTAGGGCTAAATTCCTTTAATACTGTAACTTCCTATCTGGTCACAAGTACGTTAAAAACTTCTATTCTTACTTCACTCACCCTCTAGCCTCCATTAACCTACAGACAGCCTGCTGATTTTGCTTTGGCGTGATTGGAAGTGCAAAATACATTATGTTGTAGCTGAAGGCTCATCAGTAAATTGTGTGTTTAAATTGAGTAGTGTAAATTACAACTAACAACAACACTATTTGTTACTGTTGCTCTCTAAAGAACTCGGGTTTGTTCGGGTCTGTGTTGTGGTTGCCACAGCTGTTAAATTTAGTGGTGGAGACGACCCAGTGGAAAGCTGCGGTCATGGCTTCACGTCTGGCCTCTCTTCTCTCCGGCGTGCGGCCTCTGTCCTACTGCCCACTTAGAGTCTCTCTGGTGAGAACACTGCACTGTTCGGCCTTGTCTGTCCTGATGACCTGTTTGTGTTAACCGGCTCCCTCATGAACTTGAGCCGTGCCACTCGCTGCCCACATCTGCACCATCCAGGGAATTTTGTTATTTATATATCTTGGGTCGTACTTCTCCAAACAGAGCTTTGAAGTGCTTCATCGAGCAACCAGAAATATTCAACTTTATTTGCGTAGTGTCATAATAATGTTATTCAAGAGCTAAAACTCTGATCCAAGACCAGTAGGCCCTCGAGGCAAGAAGGTTGTAGGTTTGATTCCTGGGCCTGGGACCTTTGCATCTCTCTAGCTGCATCGGTTCTTTCCGGGTGCTCTGGTGTCCTCCTAAATTGACCAAACAGTTGAAACAATCAAAGTGTGAAATAACTCGAACACGTTTTGTATTTAAATTTTTCAAAATATCCACCTTTCATGAAAAGTAGATTTAGAGTTATTTAATGTGTTTTTCTTTGCTGCATAGTTACATATATCTTGCTCGTATTTGTGATGTCTTAGTATGGATCTGCAATGTAGAAATTTGCAAGATAAAAAAAAAAGAATTTGCATGAGAATGTGTGTCCAAACTTTTGACTGGTTGTGTAGGTTTGACTTCAGCACTTCAGATGTCCCGCTGCGCTCATACACAATTTTGACCCAAAGTTCCCTCCCTGTGCAAACACATGGCTGTTGCGGAGACATTTTCCTGTGATGGATCTCAACTCTGAACAGCGACTAATGCGGTGGAATCCTTCCATGACCCCTCAAAACAGACCTGCCTGGCGAGAGGGGCCTCATCGTGCACCCGTCCACGTCCACCTCCCATCCCATTTGTAATGCAGCGACCGGATTTTTTTTTTTTCTTTTTCAAAAAATGTCCCCTTGCTGTAATAGTTAGTTGAGCCTCATGTAATAGTCTGCGCTTAAATGTTCTCTAGTCTTTGTAATAGTTGGCACAAGCTCATGTAATAGTTCGTGTTTTTGTGTGTGAGCGGGCTCTCAGGTAACAGCGGCCCTGCATATGAAATGAGATGGTAATGAGGATGAGGAGGCGGAGGGGGAAGCCTTATCACCACGGGGCCAAATTCCGACAGTGAATTGCGCAGTTGTAACAAAAGTAACAGAGCGTCCATTCAGCCTGCACTAATCCAGATGGGAAAGTCAAACAGCAGAAAGTCCACGGCACAAACTCATTTCATCACTTTATTAATTTAGATATTGCCTCCCCGCTCCTGTGGGGAGGGGAGGAGAAAAAAAAAGGGCCCCTCTGAAATGACCAACATCGGTGAGGCGTTTTGCTCTACATGGTTTCCCCACTTCGTCTCCTCTCGTTATCTGTTTAATTCATCCCGCCAATCTTGGCTGTCTTTACCCACTAAATTTCCCTTTGACACGCATGCCTTGCTTCGCATAATCCTCACTCCGGGGCAGAATTAAAAATGGAAAAAAAGAGAGGAGGGAAGAGGAGGGAATAGGACAGGTGGCTGGAGAATCCTTGAAATAATGTTCAATGCCAGAGCCGGGAATGATGTGAGTAGATTTGAGCAGGGTGGGGGGGGCGGACAGGGAGCGAGGGGCTACTCTGCCCTTTATTTTTGGAATCAAGAGGTGAGTTAAAAAAAAAAAATAAGGGGGTGACGGGCTTTAAACGTGTCCGTGTTCAGAAGTCCCTCGAGATACGGGTCAAAAAGTCAGTGCTTTATTGTGCTAACACAATAACTTCACAGGGAGGGGAAAAAAACAATGAGGAAGGATGAAAATGTCACTCTCTGGAGGTCTGAATTAAAATGTTCTTTCTGTGAAGTGAAGGTGGAAATTAGGGCAGGCCACATGTTTCTGTTCCTCTGTCTGTGCCCGAGTCGGTCACAAGGCGCAGAGGCGCTCTGTGTCTCTTCAGCCACGAATACGGCCAATATTCGGTGCTCGCGCCGCCACCGTCTCCTACTGTGAAATCTCCAGCTACTTTGTCGAAAACTCCTAGCAGAACCATTTTTTAGGCTACTGTGGATGCAAGGTGCCACAACCTTGCTAGCACACCTGCTCTTTATATATGTGTCAGTGCCAATAATTTATTGTCTTTCGAAAACTAAAAGCATATGTTTTTTTCTAGATCCCCTTAAAGGTTACTCATTGAATCTTGTAAAATCTATTTATATTACTAAACATATTGGTATATTTGTATAAATATTTTTGTAGAATTTCAAATAAATACCAAAAAAACATCCGTTTTTTTAGACACTCCGATAGTTTACATTTACTCACATTTACTCAACAACGGAATACTCCAAAATATGAAGAATTTACCATATTGTTTTTTTCTTTTCTCAGAGTACGAGAGTAGACTGCAATTGGGGTCTCAAAAGCCAATTCATTGTTCACCGGCTCGATAATAAAATTGAATGATAAATTATAATTGTTTTTTTTTGCTATGCTATTTCTGATTAATGAGCTCGGGATTGTGAAATCGTTGACAAATTACAAAATGAAAAGCAACAGCATTCCCCTCAAAAAGCGGAGTGAATTTGCGGCGTTGCTTGTCAGGTGTGGGCTTTGGCCTGGGCTCGAGCGTGGCAGGAGGAAAGTGTGAGGACACGGAGGCGCAGTGCTGTGAGCCTGGCCAAGATCAGGAGGAAGACTAAGACAAGTGTTTCCTGGTGCTGCTGTTGGCGGCGCGTACGAGCAGGCTGTGTGGCGCGGCAGCAGGCGCACGGCACTATTGATTGGGCTCCACAGGCTGAGACCAGCCAATTCAGAGCACCAGTGAGCCGAGACCGATTGGGCCTCCTGAGTTACAAAATCCCACCGCTCTTCTTCTCTCATCTGCCAAAAAAAGTGCATTTCTCATTCCCCAGGCAAATGTTTTTTTTTAATGTTATTTTAGTAGAGGAACTTTGAAATTTTGGGTTGAAAAGAAACAGGAGGGAGGCAAATGTCATGTATGACTTGGAGTTTAATGCCTTTCTAATTATAAAATCAGCCCTGCTGTAATCCGGCCTCTTACACATGTGCATGTTGTCAAGCACCCAAATAAAAAGTAGCATCATAATTTGTGCCTGTCTTTGTGCTCAGAGTTTAAACGTTATTCTGTTGATGGGTCGACTGAATAATTATAATAATGAAAATGACAATAATAATGTAATATAACCATTTTCTTCCATGAAGACGATGTGCTGTAGAAAATAGCTCAAGAGTGACTTTAACCGCCTGGTTGACTTGTAAATCACACGGTTTTGGTGCGATGTGGTTCGTTTATTTTTTTTAGAAGCAAAACTTCCGTTCAAATTGAACAGCTTCTAAGTGTGACCTGGCTGAGGTTTTGACCTGTGACCCCCGGTCACATAGTGGACACCACTGTCACTCCACCAGATAGACAGGTGTAGATGTACATATGTAACTATAGAAGGTCATAATAAGAGAGAAATCCCATGTCTCCACTCTGCTAATGTCAGCGTGAAGATTTAACCAGAGCAGGTTCAGGGGTGAATTTCCACTTGTGAGTGAACTGTTCCTTTAAACTCCTGGAACACTGCATGAAACTCTCCTTAAGTCTGCTTCATTAAACCTTTCAATCAGTTCACTGTCTGCTATTCCAATGTTAACGTGTTTGTTGTGTTTGTTGTGCTCAGGTACAGTAAGGTGCTGCCTTCACTGCAGGCCAAGCAGTTCTCTGCTGCCACAGGACTGAGCCGCCTCCTCTTAATCCTCGGGGTGATTGAGCCGACTATTAAGGGGGAAAACGTCTCGGAGGAGGTCATCCAGCGCCAGGTGAGGCACATACACGCACCACACGCACACAAACACGCTACGATATTAACATATCATGTATTGCTGAAAAATAAAAGGTTCCGTCGTGGCACATGGAATGTTGAACGTATTCAGAAACATTTTTGTGGTAATTTAAGGACGTAAATATAAAATTTAGAGAGACGATTTAGAGCTTTTAGGCCTAAATTGGTCTGAAAAATTCCCGATTCTTCCTGCTTAATAAAAAAATGGATGAAAAGGCGATTTGTCCCGAATACTATGCTGCCATCTTTCCGACACAACCACAGGGTGGTGCTAGTGCGAGAATAATCAAGTGTGCTCCTGAGCAGAGGTTGGAGCGGATGGTGATTGCAGCTCTTCCTGTCTTCTAAGCCTCAATTGAAATTGGACTGTGGACGTCGCTCCGACATAAAATTGAAACGAAATTACAAAAAAAAAAAAAGAATAAGACATTTTGCTTGAACTGACCAATAACGCTGTTTCTTGCAGGGCCCAGTAACACTGCGCCCTGCTTGACAGGTCACACAGTCTGCAAGGTGCGAGCAAAGGTTTCATTTTTCTATTTCGCACTTGTCCAAACTCAGACCCCCTCGTGGATTAAAACATAAAAGAGCTGCCAGGGAAGCGCTTTGACGTCCTGCAGTCATATTTTTACTCGCTGCTAGGGAAAAAAAAAATGTTCGACAGAAGAGGCGGAGCATTGGGTTCTGAACGGCGAGCGATTCCTCGACTAACATGGGGCTAATGCTCTTCATGGACTGACACCCTATTACACCAGGGACGCTAGCGCTCGTGCGGCGGCGGCTGCTGCTGCTGCACCAGGGGGACTCGAGGAGGACGTGATTACGGCAGCGTAGCTAATTTAGCTAGGCACTCGCTGCTGATTTTCAACCACGCGGCCCCCTTCCCTATACCTTAAATATCTTATTTATTTCCCAGGCAGACAGGACAGAAGTTAGCGGCCCCCCCGTGAACACTCGGCGACATCTCCCCGACATCCGCTCGCCATTAATTCTGCGACGCGGCGACTCCTGCTCGCGGTTCGTTAAGGCTCTGCCCCCCCTCCCCCCTCGTGCTGCTGCCTGCCAGCCACCCACGATTTGATGGCAGTAGTGATGAGGGACCTATTTCAGCTTTTCAAGTGTTACAGTTGTTGCCAAGGAGATAAGGACACCATTGTGCCTGAATCCTCCAAGGACAGAGGAAGGTTTTGTAGAGGCTACTGAAGGTTATAACACGTGCACGCACGCACACACACATATGCGCGTGCAAGCCCACCATCCTCAATGGAGCGTGCAAGTCCATTTCTCAAGGGCATGTTCTGTAACCATTGCTTAATTGAAGCAGAGCAGAATTGTTTGCTGCCATGTTAACGGCACCAGCGCTATCTGGCCTCATCACACGTGGCTGATAGAGAGAGTTAAAGTGGAATTTGTTTTCACTTGGAGACTTTACAACCCTTTTGGGTGTGTGGGGAAAGTCCCCCCCACCCCCAAACATTAAAAACACAGAAGTTGGCACGTGGAACCCCCGGAGCTGCTGGACTTAATGCAGACGTGCTGTCATTTCCTTTTGGGAGAAAAACAAAACAAAACAACCAACAACGACACAATTTGGCTGAATGACCAGATACGTTTTTCTTGGCATCACATAATGGGAGTGTGATAGTTTAATGAACAGTTACATTGAATTATTTGGATTACTGTTCTGTCTTTGCTTTGTGTGTCCTTTTTTTTTTTTTTTTTTTTTACATTTTCATTTTGAAAACTGTTCTAAAACGATCCCACCAGGCATTATTGGGTTGTTGTAGACAAAACAAGCAAGCCAACACTATTTTGTTTTTGCAGGCCGTTGATAATATGTCAATTTAACGTGTATTGGCTAAAGAATGACTGTACTCCTAAAAATATGTCCATTTTGCTTAATTTTAAATTACTTCAATTTGACTGATGTCATTTGAATTTGTCAACAACACAGCACCATAGATGTTGCTCAGGTTTTGCTCAGCCACTGTGTCCAGTTAACACACCCACATTAACACAAAAAAAGTCCCATTGATGCTGAATAAATAAATGCAGACACTTAAACAGAAAGTTTACCAGTAAGTGTGTCAAATTTGTCACAAATTTGCAATATCAAATACCCCAAAACATAATGTCTCTTATCTCAGTACCATTATAGATTATTTTCATGTTTTTATAGTTAAAACAAATATACATTTTCCAACTTTGTGGTTTTTGTATCTAATATCTAATAATTTGCATATAATCCACAAGGTTTTGGTAGTTAGTCTTTTTCCTTGCCGGTAAAAGAAACAGTTGTATTGTGTACCCTTAAAGCGTATAACACTTAAATGTAAAAATTGTATTTTGATTATGATTTTATTATTTTGTCTTTTTTCTCTTGCGTCTCCAATAGAAATATCTACTGAGTAACCCTGCCCACCAGAGCAGCGCTGTGGATGAGCATTACTTTTTGAATGAAAGTGCAGCTCAAGTGAGGTATGGTGAAAGAGCCTCGTTTCGCTCCCCTGAGAAATACGACTTGAAAGAGGTTGATGTTTTGTTGTTGTTGTTGTTTCTTGTTTTTAAAGGGATATCACAAAATTCAAGCCACTGTCCAGCAGGACATCTGTGAGTGTGATTACGGGTGATTCCTTTGACCAGGATTTACCAGCGCCGCTAAACCAGGTGACGGTGTTCACTTTCACTAAACGGCTCCGTGGAGCATTATTTTGTATCGCAGGCAAAAGCAACAGAACAATGCAGGGGGGGAAAAAAAGCGTTGTGCGAATCCCAGAGTAAATCATCTTTTCCCCCCTCACCAGATGGTAGCGACGCTTCAAAAGAAGTTTTTGGAGGAGTCCTACCCGTCAGCCAATCACATTCACATAAAAGGAGCAGACAGGCAAATGATCTACAAGAAGCCATCTGCCATCAGCCAGCACCTGAGGAAGCTAGTTAACCAGCAACAATCCAAACAGCAGAGCCAGTGACCCACAGCCAAGCACGGACATGGATTCAGCGGCGGAGGCGCTGGATATGTTTTGAATATTCAATAAAATATTAAGTTATCTTTTTACCTTTGCCTGCGGCGATCTGCAGAGATTGTCGGCGTGTCCGCTCAGGTTCATCAAGAAGTCAATTTTTGAGATTTTTTTTTTTTCCCGGCTTCGCCTCATTGGGAGTTTTTTAATTGAAAGTAACTGGAGGGTATTCAGTGTGATGAAATATTTGCTGTCTTAGATTCAGAAATTCTTATCGTTCCAAGTTGTTATTTCAGTCCCCTTACCTGATTGGCCGGCGCCAAAAATTAATACATGACTTCTTATAGCTGCAAAGGCCACACGCGTCACTGTTTTGCCTCATGCCGTTAGTTCTGTCTTAATATTCCACCATGTTGTAGCCACAGGGAGAGCTACCTCAGGTTTTCTGCCTTTGTTGCATCGGCTTCATTCATTTGTTACTTGCATGTGCTCGAGTAGCATCCCGGCCAGAGGAAGACCTCTATTTTTCGGTGTTCGGCAATTTAATTTATCTTATAATTTGAAAACGGACGAGTCCAGCCTGTGAGGTTAATACAACTTTGTGTACTTATGCATCTGTTTTCACCTGTGCTTATTTGGGATCCTAGTGATGGGGGACGCCATGAGTGATGCGAAAGAATGAGCAGACAGCATCGGTTTATCCTGAGGATTTAAGTTTAATTATGACACCACATCAAAATAAAAATTTCCAACAGATCTGGAATTTAATTCCATCCATATACATGCATAGCAACAACGTTTTAAGAAACATTTTTCTCCCTTAATCAGGACATTGGAATGATCATTTTACATCAGTATCCCCCACTGACATCCCACCCACCTTGTTCGTCAGCAATAAATGTAGTTCTTGTACAACTTCTTATTTTTTTGTCCCTATGGGGTTACAAATAATTATATGCACAATCCCCATTTCATAATACTGCTTTCAGTAATGTTCCCTAATTTACAAAGTATTGCATCGAGAGCAAATTTCAAAAAGGGAGACCAAAGTGTATCGTTAAACAGAAATACGAGTACTATACAAGAATGCTGCCATCCTCATGAAAACATCCACATCTGAGTTGAATAAAAGAGACAGGGACAAACAGCCACATATGTATGCAAAGCCATGTGTATATGCCAAGATGTGACATGCAGGGTTGTGCCTGGTGATCACCCACAAATGGTGATTTTTTTTTTTAAGGCAAACAAGTCATTAGTAGCAATCTGCAAGTGACATTTTGGGCATATACAGAAACTGGTACAGCAAATAAGAATACACAAGTGCCTCAGTAGCTATTTTTGTGTCTAAAATGCATCTCATTTTTGTATTGTCTATTGTTTCATTGAGCCTACATTACAATGTAAACAATATGTGTGCTACACAAGAATGACTATACAATAACATTACAAACAACTCTGATATAAATTTCATTTTGAATTTAAATTAAGATCACTACTTCTATTAATACTGATTGTAAAATAAATTAATGTGAAAGTGGCACCAATATTATTCTTGATTCCTTTTTTCTTTTCATTTTCTTTTTTAAACCAATGGGTTTTGCATTTTTAAGTCTTAAAACGATGAAAGGAGAAGCTTCTCTTGATTGTCCACAAGCAGCATTTAGCACTGCATGATGCACTATTTCCAGACACAACAGTGTACCAAAACAAAGGAGAAAAAAGGGGGTTTAAAGGTGGCAGGGGGGTCAGAGTGGGGGCGAGGAGGGGAGAAGTATAGGGAGGGGAGAAGAACCTGCCTCAGTCCTCTCGGCATTTACTTTACATGCTCCGCGGCGTGTGATGAGCAGTAAAACTTCTTGTGGGTAATAAAGTTTGACAGGTTGTTGAACTGGATGTCGCACAGGCGGCAGTACTTGCCGCTGCCGGAGCCGTTCACGCCTTTGTTGTTGGCTGCCGGCGCCGCGTCTTCGCCGGGTGACTTGGCCGAGGGCGACACGTTCTCGTTGGAGTCGGCCTGGTTTTCAGCCGTCCACGTGGGCGAGGGGTTGGCCGGCTGGCCCTCGGCCTGGGGTTGGTTCTCCTGCTGCGGGGGGGCGGTGCCCCCCGAGCGCTCCTCGGCCTTGTGCCCCCCGTTGACGATGACCATGCCCCGGTTCTTGGGCAAGAGGGGGAGGGACTCCTTGCCCGGGTGGGGGCAGCCGTTGGCGGCGGGCTGCTGGGCCTGCTCCCTGCCCGCCCCTGACTCTCCTCCGCCCGCGCCTCCTCCACCTCCACCTCCTCCGTTCACAGTTTGCTCCTGCTCCTGCTCGCCCTGGACCGCCGCTCCCCCCGTCACGTAGTCGGTTGGTTTGATCCCAAAGTACGGCGACAGTTGCTCGGGACCCTTCACCTTCTTTATTGCACCCGGGTAAAGGCAGTGGGGCAGGAACATGTTTTTGCTCTCTTCCTTCGGCGGGATGAGTTGGGGCTCTGCGAAGGCCTTGAGTCCCGGCACGGGCGCCAGGTGAGGGGGGAACATGCCCCCATTCTGCACCATCACCTTCCCGTTGCCGTTCTTCTCACACTTGCCCGGGCTCTTGTCGAATGCATCGTCCAGGTTGTTGTTGCCGCCCTCGCTCTTCACATCGGGAAACATGCTCGACTCCAGGCTGCCAGTCTCGCTGTGTTGCTGCTGCTGCTGCTGAGCGGAGGCGGCAGCAGTGGCGGCGGCTGCGGCTGCCGTCGCGGGGCAAAAGTTCTGTTTGTGCGCAAGGTAGTTCTCCACTTTGTTAAAACTTATCTTGCACACTGCACATTCGTGATAGTCCAACAGTCTTTTCGGGGAGCTACACGTCTTTTCGGGCAGCGGCGAACACTTTTTGCTGAGGTCAATGGGAGCGTCCAGCTCCTGCGGCTCCAGCGTGTTGCATTTGGGGGCGAGGATGGGCTTGGTGACGGTCAGCGAGGCCTCCAGGTGTTTGGGGACCATCCCCGGGAAGATGTCACAGCGCGGGTGAAAGCGGTCCGCCAGGCTCTCCACCGCCTCCTGGGACGTGCAAGGGTTCATGGGGGGGACGCCGAGGACGCCGAAACCCGGCTGACCCATTGGCGGCCTCTGGTGGTCCTGGTCCGGCAGGCACATCTCGTACATCTTCCTCCGCTTGCGGGTCCTCATGGTCCTCTGCATTGAGGGCACCTTGTTGGTGGACATGCGCTTCATGGGCGGGTCGTGGCGGGTGGCGCAGTAGTACTGCTTGTGCACCATGAAGGTCTCGTGGCGGCTGAAGGTGATGTTGCAGGCGTCGCAGGTGGTCTTGGTGGGGTCGTTGTCGCTCTCCACCAACCCGGTGCTCGGGCTCTTGCCCTCCGACTGCTTCCCGTTCATCCGCTCCTCCGACCCGGTCGGGGTGGACACCTTCTTCACCTGCGCCGCCAGATCTTTATCGGGCCCCTTGGCGCCGGCGTTGATCATGTCCAACATGTTGGAATTGAGGCAGGCGGACTGCAAGAGGTGGCTGTCGGCCTCCGCCGGGTGGCAGCCGGCCAGCATGCTGACGGAGCTGTGGCCGCTGTTGGGGCTCACCGCCTCGGGGACCTTATCTGCGAGGGCGGAGAAATCTGGGGACTTTGCCATGTGCTGCCAGCGGCTGTTGCAGTAGTGCTTTTTGTGGACCAAATAGTTGTCCAGGTTGCTGAAGGTGATATTGCATTCGAAACAGGTGGCCCCTTTGGGCATGAGAGGGCTGTAGATGACAGGGGGATAGCTGTTCCCTCCATGGCGCAGCCTCCGGTGAACCAGCTCTGACATTTTAGCCAGAATCTCGGAAGCCTGTGGGACCACGGAAATGTCCTGGGAGAATGCAAACTGAGACAAGAAGGGGCCCATGGGAAATGTAGGCATGTTATGCTGCACTGGGGAGGAGGCCAGTCGGGGGCTGGAGGGCTCAGACTTGATCCTCGTGTAAGAGAAACTGGCTTTGCTGCCTGGGTGGGCCTCTCCCTTCTGAATAGACAACATGGGCTTCTTCTCAGTCTTGTCAGTCTCGCCGTCCGTGCTGGTCTCCTTATTGAGGGCTCCTTTGGGACTTCCCAGAAGAGCATCCTTCCTGTTGGCCAGCTCAGCGCGTCCCTGCTGCTGCTGCTGCTGCTGCTGCTGCTGCTGCTGGAGGCTTTCCTCAGGCCCCCTGGGGGAAAGCTCAGTGCCGTCGCCTTCCCTGTGAAGTTTGCTGCCGTGCCCGTGTAAGTCCTGATGCTGTAAGAGTTCCCTGTGGCTCTGGAAGCTGATATGGCAGTGATTGCATCTGAAGGCCGCCTGTGACAGGTGAGACATGATGTGATGCTGGAATGTAATAAGAGAATCCGCCGTGTAGTTACAGATTGTGCATTTCAAGCTGGTGCCAGGAGGGAGGCTCTCCTCCATTTTGACACCTGTGAAGGAGATAAAAGGGTAGAAACGCTCAGAATCTCGCCTCCCACTTCTCCTTCAGAGTTAACTGTAGGAACCATCAAACATTCATGCATAATGCTGAGCTTATTCCTATCCACCAGATTTTTTATGCCTCAGGATAAACTGTCAACTCTGCTCGCTGACAGCAGGATATGTATATTTTTTTTGAAAAGCCATTTTTAAAAAAAGCTGTTTTAAAGGGATAGTTCAACCAACATTGACATTTCAACCATTTATTACTCAACGTTTAATGGCATTTTCTGTTGGGTTTTTTGGGGGGGGATTTTTGGAAACAGACCATCAAACAAGAATTCCATTCAATGGGTCTTAATGGTAGCAATACACTCAGACACAAGAAAACAGAGGATACTAAATATAACATGTCTTCACTTGTGTGCATCTGATTATGCAGTAGTCAAGTTTGACTTTTTTATTTTTTGTTATGTTTGTTATGTTTCGTTATGTTTTTTCATCTTTTTTAATTTATAGCCAGGATACACAGTGTAGCTTCTTAGCTGGAATTCACTTGTACATTGTGCGCATTTGATTGAGACGTGTGTGTGTGTGTGTGTGTGTGTGTGTGTGTGTGTGTGTGTGTGTCTTTGAGGTCGCCTGTCCAGATTTTTTGTTTTTTGGTGGCAAATAAACTGATATAGAGGACTAGGTGGCAACAATCAGTATTCTAAACGAAAAACATGGTGGAGTAAATAAAGTAGTGGGTAAAATAGCCTTTTTAGACTGTTCCTCTAGAAAAGATATCACTGCTATCACTGCATACAATCATTTGTATGTGCTACATTTTACTATCAAAATCTAGCTCCTGTGTTTTGGTCTGTGAACTTGCGACTCACCAGTGTGTGAAGTGCTGAGGTGCATTTCCAGGGCCCTCGCTCCAGAGAAGCTCTTGTTACACTGTGGAAAAGGGCAGATGCTGGGGGTCTGGTGGGTACTGGTGTCGCTCTCCTCCACGACGGTCTCCGGCTCGCGCTGCCGCCCGCTGCAGTAGTACATCAGATGGGCCTGGAGGTTCCTCTCGCTCCGGAACCAGATCCCACAAGCTTTGCAGGGAAAGATGTCCTCTGGTGGGGACGAGGAGGAGGACAAAGGGGACACCATATCAGGATATATGAAGCACTTTCATATTTATGCCCAAGTACGGAGATAAAGAGCTTGCACATATGCACGCGAGCGCACACTTCCACAGTCCCGAATCTCAAAGCGTGCGTTAAAAGGCTTTTCTGCCAAATCCTCGGCTGCTGCATATCGCTGTGTTTCTACCACTGGGTTGGTGCCCTTTCTCAAGGGCAAACAAGAACACTGGACCATCTGCTTACAGAAGCCTCCCTGTCGAGCTGAACCCAGATAGCCCTCGCTAAGTAAACAAACACACTATTTGCATGAGGCGCGTATTTCGCAATTAACACGTCGGTCCGAGCCTCAGCGTGTTTATGTGAACCCAAAACTTGAAGGTCGATGGCTCTTATCTCCAAGCGAAAAAGCTCATCTGGGTTAATCTACGCCCAGCGGAGACGACGCTTTTTTTTTTTTTTTTTTGTTAAGCAGGTGACTAAGTGCAGGCTGTGTGGACTTGCGTGCGTGTGTGTGTGTGCGGGAGAGAAGGAGACAGAGAGGAAGAAGGGCACGCGCGTGCGATTGTGCCGCTTCTAAATTAGACGCGGCTCGTTCCAGCTCCGTGCGCGGCGGCGGACACTCACTGTTGACGATGGCAGTGGGCAGGATGGAAGCCATGGCGGCCTGCTGCGGCAGGAGCTGGATGCTGTCCAGCAGCCTGGCTGGGTACATGCCCTCGCTCAGAGACATGTGGTTCACCGCCTGCAGTCGCGAGTCAAAGTCCACCGCAAACGCCACCAGCTCCTCGCCCTCCATCATGTTCTTGGTGGTGGTGCACCACAGTTGGCCACCTGCACAAAACAGAGATAGAGGGGAAACTTTTAATCGTCCGCCGCGGGAGGAGGGGGAGAAGAAGAGGAAGAAGAAGGAAAAAGGGGGGAGGGAGGGGGGTGCGTACGAGCGGGGAGGCTTTAAATGTCAGAGCGTTATGTAACATATGGAAGTGTGTTTGTGTGCGCCTCGGAGGACACAAGCAGCATTTTGAGGACTTATAATAATGACGGGTTGTGTAACTGTGGAGGTGAATCAGGATGCTGGGTAGAAAGACCAACTGTATAAATGAATGAATGAAACACTTTAAACTTTGACTCCCATCTTTGCAGCCAGTGTGTTGACACTGAAAGTAACCCGGTTAAAAAAAAAGAAAAAAATCACCCTAATAAATAATATACTCATGAGTAAAGTTCCATTTCATTAATTTAAAGGAAGCAGCCGTGATACGCAGAGCGTTGTAGACGCCGCTGTACAGAAGCCACATTGTTTTGTCTTTTTAAATCCCTGCACTGTGTTTAAGATTGAAGTCACCTCTACACTGGAGTAGAGAAGTGTCAAAGGATGCAGTAAAACAAAAACCCAAACAGCACGGATGAAATAAAACACACAGCATCGCCTCTAAAAACAGGGTAGAGGGCGATTTCCCTTATGTTACTGCCACTCACACGTGCTTTTAGGTCTGTTGGCTGCCATATCCGAGAGCAAGGCAAACCTCTACCGGGGCTAAACTGTAGCCTACAGTGCTGTTGTCAGCTAGAACACAGAGACAGGTCCTCCATATTATTAGATTGTTGTGTTTTGGGATTAAGCATTCCTCTGAAATCTTCTGAACATATTCATTAAGTCAGAGGGAGGAGGAGTGGAGGGATGGAGAGGAGGGGGGCAGCGGGAAGACAGGGGAGGTAGCGGCAGAGAGTGAAGGTTTTAGCTTAGATAATATTTATCTCGGCGCATGACAGGCTTTTCAGCCGCACTTCATTTTCCATTGAAGAGATTAAAGTTTTTTTTTTTTTTTTTAATGTGACTATTTACAGGAATCTGGCGGCGGAGATAACAACAAACTATGATACGCGGCTGCTAAATGGCAGAATTAGGACATTGTTTCTGAGGGGAAAAGCTGGACAATTAATTAAAGCGCGCTGTTTGCCTTGAAAGATGTGCAAACATACCGACGGAGTGTCAGACCGAGAGGGGACATGCGGTTTGAGCCCCGGCTGATGCGGAATAAAGAGAGTCCTGAGAGGAGGTGCGAAGGCGAGGGAGGGGGAGGGTGGGAAGGAGGGAAGGGGGAGGGGGGGGAGGAGGAGGAGGAGAGCTAGAAAGCCCACACACATGCCGAGCGCTGATTACTCATGTTTACACAAAACCTATAAATCACCGGGTTTAAAGGCGCCGGGGACGCGGGGAAGGTGCTCAAGTCTGACTCTGCGTGAAAAGCCACCACTTTGCTGAGGATTTATTTTAAAATGGAAAGGAAAAAAAACAACCAAAAAGACACAAGGAGATGGGAAAAAACACTATGCCATGCATTATGTATAAATCATTAAGTTTCTGCAATGAATTGCCCCATTATTTCAATTGAATGTTTCAGATTTCACATCGGTGTTTTGATTAAAACCCTTTTTTTTTTTTTTTTTTTCCAATCGTCCCTATCTGCTGGTGTGTGTGTGTGGTTGGGGGGTGGGGAGTGGGGGGACTGGAAATTAGAGCACAACACAAACGTGTCAAAGGAGTGAAACAGTATTAAAATATGCCATCTTTCAACTCCCGTTGGTGTGCTGCCTCCTTCCCCTCCCCTCCCCTCCCCTCCCCTCCACGCCGCCGCCCAGCACTCGCTCACACGCGTGTGTGTGTGTGTGCTCGCGCGCGCCTTCCTGCGTGAGCGCGCGCAACGCACGTCAGCGCCACTTTAAAGAGCAGTGCCTATCTGTCGGCCAATCTGCTGTGACGAGACGCACACTTCAGGGCCGCTCCACTTCATCGTTTTGATTCTGTCACACCGCACACTGCCTGGAGAGGCCCTTTGAATTTTTATCTCCTAATTAAAATAACAAAACTCCTCTCCACTGTCTGCCCAAGTTACCATCAAGGTAGATATAAACTGCCACCGACAATGGCAGGAGGGGGTGGGGGGGGGGGTATATATCGCAGGCGCAGCCACAAAAGTTTTCCTTCCCTTCCCCTTGAATGGATCTCTTAGTTCAGACGGCGTCGGCTTACAAAGAGAATTAAAGCGGCAAGCTGCGTTCAAGAGACTGAGCCTGCTGTTTTTTTTTTTTTTTTGGGGGGGGGGCAAAAAAAAAAGAAAAGGAATATTTTAACAGGCCCAAATTCACCAAAGTGCCCGTCCTATGATAGTTTAGATGAGATTAAGTGGTAAAATGCAAAATCTCAACACGGCCAAAAATTTAAAAAGCAACATACTATAGTATGTTGCTTTTTTGGGGGGAGGGGCACCAAAAAAAAACTTTACACTGGCCGAAATTCACCGAAATGATGGTCCCATGATATTTCAGCATGAGACGGACGAGTAGAATGCAAAATTTCAAAGTACGTTGAACACGTGTCATTTTTTTCGGGGCCAAAAAAATTCAAACAATATTTTTAAAACAGCCCGAAACTCGTTTAGCATCTCCACGTCTTTTATGTGCGTGCAGCAGGCATAACGTGTCTCCCTCTGATATCGGTGCTCTCCTGCTGTGAGGATCCTGGCTCAGCTGGCTCATTTGTTCTGTATTGTTATTTGTACTTAAAACACCAAAAGCGTAACTTAAGTAGAGAAAGAGAGAGAGAGAGAGAGAGCAAGAACGGAGGTAAAGGAAAAACAGTGGCCCCGGTCGGGATGGAACCCGGCTCCTCTGATGGCTCGGCGCTGGGCCGTAATGACTGAGCTAAACTCCCGGCTGACGTGCAGCTCCCGCAGGAGCCTCTTTGACAAGCGCTGCGCTGATTCCGCTTTTTGGGCCTCAGTCCCTAATTGTGAACCAGGCAGCGACACTCCAATACAAATCAGTGTTTTCCATCTGAATCAAAGGGAGCGCGCACGCCACCCCTCCAGTCCCCCACCCGCAGCTGAGAGTGGAGTGAATCATGTGGAGCCTGATGGAAATGTTTTAGTGCGTTTTGCAGATTGCAACCCCTTCAGCCAAGCAGAGCTACAGATCCATCTGCTGTGTGTGAGGAGGCTGCGAGTGAGTTCTAGGACTCGGTGCCCCAGTTTCACGGAGCCACGCGAATAAACACTGAGGCAGCACTTGTTACAGTCGCCCCGACCGAGGCAAGGTGGGGAGACGTGTGTGCTCTGGATGCGGGATTAGCGCTTAATCAACACAAAACAATCCCAGTGTAATCAGATTTAGAAATCACGCTCCTGTCAGAATTCCGTTTGCAGAGAATCTTTTTTGTCCACCAACCGCGCACTGTATTTTTTTTTTCCAAGGCAGCTCCTCTCGATATTTAACGACACGGTCTCGTGCATGCAAAAGCGTGACTAATGCGCAACTGTAACATCTGCGAGATTGTGACGAATGCAACGGAGCCAATTGTGCCCATATGCACGGAGGAAAACGTGCAAACTAATCTGCAGAAAAACGCCGTACCCCGTCTCCAGCCTAGCCACGGCTCTTTCTGTGTCCGCCATCCTCTCCCCTCCGACAGTGATTTGAGCCACTCAAAAAAAGAGAGAGGAAACAACGCAGGTGAGCCGCACATGACAGGGGCGTGATGTGTATGGATGAATTGAGGAAGGGAGGGTCAAGAGTTTAGCGAGGAAGACCAAAAGCCTTAAGTCGACCAAACTGGGTAAAAGGCTCTGCAAAGTGCAGCTTGTGATTTGCGCTTGTTTGCCTGCTGACTGTCTGCGGCGAGCCGCCTTTGTGCAGTGGCCAATGCAGTTGGAATGGGGGCTATTGTCTAAATCCTCCTGCAGAGCACCTGATAAAAGAATAAAGAACTATGACATATTCTAAAAACAATGGAGGAATTAAGGGGAGACAATAGGCCAGCTGCCTCATTAAAACAATCAAAAACGGCATCCTGTACGTAGTCCAGATAATTAAAAACCACTGCTTCCTGCAGTCTCTCTCTCTCGCTCTCCTCTCTCTCTCTCAAAAAAAAAAAAAAAAGCCCATCCACCGGCTCACTGAGGGCCCGAGACTGTGGCTCCGCTGGCTAAATGCCCCCCCGCTTTGATTAGCACTTTATTTGAACGCGCGGTTGAAGATGAACGCATGAAGGAATTCATGAAACAAAATTAGAACGCAAACCTCTTTTCACCCTATAAGCACTTAAAGACGAATCAAATGTCTCAGGATGAATCGTAGCGACTCTTCTGCCCCCCCCCGCCCCGCCCCCACCACCTTCCCCTGCCTAAAGCCACCACCACCCACTGCCCCACCCCCATCCGCCCTCTGAGAGATTTCAAAGTGCAGGCATCACAGGACCTTTTTTTTTTTCTTCTTTAATTTGCTCACTTTAAATGACTTAATAAGAGAACGGATGTGTACAGTATCTATCTGTGTGAGCGTTGGAGGTGGGGGGGGGGGCAGGCCGGGTAGAGCGTGAGAGATACTTTAGCTGGGGCTATTATTCATATATATATATATTTATTTATTTACCCCCCGACAAAACCCCCCTCGCTCGCAAACGTGCTACCAACCTCCCGTATCTTAATGAAGCTGCAAACAAATCTCCCGTGCCTCGTGCGGAGGGGGGAAAAAAGCAAAAAAAAATAAAAAAGCTGAGAGACAACAAAGCGGCAGAAATAACAGAAGGGCCAGGATAATTAAACTGGCCTGAAGACAGGTATTCAAAACGTCGGTGTGTAAACAGCACAACTCTTTAATAGTTTAGCTGTAAAATGCATAGTTAAGCACATCAGCACTCGCCTCTACCCCATCTGTCCAAACACATTAGCGCTGCAGAGGCCATTACAGCGCTGGAGTACAGGCCCCGTTGCACCACGAGCCCGCATATTATGGGATGGGCCGGATGGGGCTTGTGGGAGAAGCCGGCCCGTTGGCGTTAACTTGACCGCACGGGTTGAACTCAGGGTTAATGGGGTCAGATATGCCGGCATAGTAAATGCAGAAGGCGACGCGACTGGACTCATATCTACACAAGTGCTACAGAGCCACTTCAAAGATTCCAGAGAAGAAGGGTTTTTTTTTTCCTTCCATCATTTTTGTTCCGACATTACGCAGGAATAAGATTTTCTTTGTGGAGCCCGACTTGCCACTCTGGCCCTCAAAGGTCTGGTCTCCGTCTGTTGGCCGCGCGCTAACTGCTGGTCCTTAATTGTGAAGTGAGACTGGCGGCGCCTGCAGCCACCAAGCAGGGTTGTAATTAAAGACCTCTACTCTTCTTGTCTTCGCATCAGCTCCGAGTCCTCCCGCCGGTCAAACTGGAGCGAGCCGCTCGCACCTGCGAATATCAAGTAGCCGCACGACAGCAGCCGCTGCTGCTGCTTCTTCTGCTTCTTCTTCTCCTTCTTCTTCTTCTTCTGCTTCTTCTTCTTCGTCTTCTTCTTGACAAAGCTTTATCATCAGCAGAGGACACACAAAAAAACTTGCCTGTTTGGGCTCTTGGGAAAATGTTTGTCACAGATCGCGGATATATAATATCAGTGTTCGGAAGTAACGAGCTACATGTAACGTTGTTACGTAATTTAATTACAAAATAAAGATAATAGTAATTGTTATATTACTGGGAAAAAAAATGTAATTAAAGTTTTATAAAATGGTTGGGATTTATGTTTAATAATTGTATTTTTGTTGCTTCCCATGGCTTTCTTCTGCACTGCTTTGGCATGAGCACCGCCCTTTTCTGTTTCCCTCCACAGATGAAAAGTCTGATACTAATCTGATGCTTCTGATTGGTTCTCCTGTCAAGCAGGGAACTGCAGCGCCCCCTACCACTCGCCCGCCAGTTGAATTGCCTCTCTCTGGAGCGTAATCTGAGCAAGTTGCAGCAACAACAATGTCGATTAAAAATGCCTTCCAGTGCTGGAAGTACATAAAAAAAGTCAAGATGTCGTCGACCTCCGAAATGTCCACGTCAATCATAATGTCTACGCCAAACCTCAAGACTCATCTTACATCTGCTTTGGGCACAGCTGGAAGCTCAACACTGTCAGGTCTAAACAGCTGAAAACACTTCTTAAGTTTAGAAAAGTAATCAAAACATTATTAGTTACATTACTTTGACAATTCAATTCAATTCAATTCAACTGTTACACTAATATCATATTTTCAATGGGATAACTTGTAATGGTAACTTGTAATTGGCAAGGTAATCTTCCCAACACTGTCTGCACCTGACAAGCACAAAATACAAACACGCCACGTAAATACTTGGACAGTTTCTGGATCATCAGAGTTAAAAACGTTGGGGGTGACTCACGGCCGTCACAAAATCCTTGGCCGGAGCTGAGCAGGTGGAAATGGGGGGGGGGGGGGCGCTGAGGGAGCCGGATGATTTGACGAACTCAAACAAGCCCCACTATTATTGACGGTACACTAGACTAGAACGAGCTGACTCTACTGTTATTTCGCCGAGGCGCCGACACAGATTGACTCCTCTCCCTCTCCTCCGTGTGTCCTCTGCCGACCACTAGGAGGCACTGTTCTCATGCTCAAACCGCAGCCGTGGGTGTTTGCCGCTGCGACGGTTGCAGAGAGGCGGCTCAGAGCGGGCACAGCAGCAGCAGCAGCAGCAGAGACAGCAGTCTGCCTCTGCGTCCTCACAGGTAAGTGCGAAAGATCTTACTCTCATGAGAAACGCGTTCCGATCGAAAAAAAAAAAAAAAAAGGAGAAAAAGAAGAGGCATTCTTTTTAATAATACTAATAAACAAATGACTGTAAATGTATAATGTAGGCATTCTATTTTGGGGGATTTTAACTATTTTTTAAATGTATTATTGCTCAATGTTTATTATGGCAGCAATTAAGCATGCCAGCCAGCCTCACCACCTCCTTGCTTCTAAATTTTTTTTTTTTTTTAATCAAACAGGACAAGAAAAAATGGAGAAAATCTCAATTTTGTCATTTCTGATAAAACATTAAGAGGAAATGATTGAACAAAACCAAGACTTGAGTCATGTTACCTTGCAGAAAAAAACACACCCAAATTCACCCCCTTAAGCACTGGTGTCCAGACTTTTTTTTTTTTTTTTTTTAGCATCAAGTGTTTTGCAGATACAGCCGGCACTGAGAGCTCATGGATGGCCTGGAGCAGATGGCACGCAGGTCACAATCCACAAATTAAAAAGTCCTCCCAGGGGAGCCTCACATGCCGCTCTCTCAACAGTGTACATTCACAGGCAACAAAGACATGAAAGCAGCACAGCGCACCGAACACTGTCACCCACCACATGTTTATGAATTATATGACATATATACATATATATATATATATATATATATATATATATATATATATATATATATATATATATATATATATATATATATATATATATATATATATATATATATATATATATATATATATATATATATATATATATATATATTTATATATTTATATATATATATTTATATATATTTATATTTATTTATAAATCTATATATAAATATATATAAATACATATATGGGCCCTAAAAAATTTTATGGTTTTTGGGAATAATAGTAATAAATTCTCCGGCTTGTCTCTGGAGATTTTATTTTGTTTTTTAAATATTTTTTTTTTTATTATGTACAGACAGACAGACAGACACTAGCAGGAGGATTTTTGCCCAGTAATAGGGTTGTAAAATTTTCAAGGGGGGAAATAATAGAAATGTGAAGGCGGCTTCATTGGAGCACAGCTTTTTGTTTTTATTGTCCTCTGCACATTTATTTCATTTTCTAAAAATATTAATAAGACACTAAATTGAAAACAAACTCCTGAGGTTCACTGTATTACTTATTTTTTACACAAAACACATATATATATATGTGTGTGTATGTATTGACTGTGTATTTTATTTGCTGCTAATTGCTGCTGAGCACATTTCGCCGGGCAGGCTCTCTGCGGCAGGTGCCATATGTGAAGTCTGTGCTGTCAGTCTGAGACAATACCAGCCTCAAATTCCTTTAGTTAGCGAGCTGCTCTCCCCACTCACTCAGCCCCCCCGCCTTTCCCCCCCCACCATCCACAGCAAAGTGGCGAGGACTATTAAAGGCGAGCCTGCGACTGGCTCCTCTTCCTCTCTCCTCTTCCTCTCCCTCTCCTCTGCGCTGCTTTATTCTTTATTTGGACAGGTTTGTCCCATTGAGCGCTCTATTAGCCGTCCCTCTCCGTGGGGTGGTGGCTGCCTGTGTCCTGCTTGTGGCCGCTCGACATGTGTTTACTGCGGCCCCCGCTGCGGCGGCAGGCTGGTCGGGGCCCCGTCCTGACCGGGGGCCCCTCCCCTCCTCCCACCCCCACTAATGGGAGCGGGGGACCTCTGGTGACTGGAGGGGAGGGGGGAGGCATCGAGAACCGCCGCTCCTCCCCGCGTTCCAGCTGCGGCCTCGTGGCCTGTGGCCCCCTTTTTACCCATCATGCCTCAGCGGGAGCAGGTGAACGGCGGAGGGCCAAAAGCCGGTGAGCCCGTTTTTTTTTTTTTCCTCCTCCTCCCTTCCTTCCCTGGGAGAGCAGCGCGCCACCGCCACACGCCTCAGTGGTTCCTCCAACATGGCTCCGGCCCGACACCACATGGGCTGGCTGGCTGGCCGGCCGCTCGTGTTTTTTTTTAAAGCCTGTGTGTGTGTGTGTGTGCAGGAGGGGTGTATGGTGGCTGCCAGCCCTAATGCAAATGCTTGGCGTTTTTAAAAAATGGGAGCCCTTCCTCTCCTCCTCTGTCTTTCCTCGTTGGAAAGGTCCACCACGGCCTTCTGGTGCTGGCACTTATTTTTTCTCCTCTCCAGAAGGGACACGGAGCCAGAGAGATGCACCTGTCATCCATTTTGAAATCCGACATCATTGATCTGGTCATGGGGAAAAATGGAATTCATGAAGTTGCGTGTGTGTGTGTGTGTGTGTCTATGTTTGCGCCTAAAAATGTGAGAAACATTTGCAAGCGTGCTAATTTAGCGTTTTGTACAAGCAGCTCTCTCACTCTCTCTCTCTCTCTCACACACACACACACACACACACACACACACACACACACTACTAGTCACCGTTGCAGCATCCCCGCTCGCCCTCCATCTACGCAACCCCTGTAATTCTACATATTAGTTAAAGTACGCGCTAATTAAATTTTCTGTCCGGTTTTTGCAGGGGAGGGGGGGGGGGACAAATAATCTGCCGCTAAAAAGGCCTAATTGCGTTTGTCACATTGTGTCTCGGCGGCTGGGACACGGGGAGCAGCAGCCGCTGCCCTCACTCGTTGCCATTCTGTCGTCCTGGCAAGCCCCGGCGCTGCCCCAGGTATCACCACGCGGCCATCTGGAGCCGACATCTGTCTCTCTATTGATCACAAGGGTTTAGCACTTGATCAAACAGACTGCGACAGGAAATTGCTCTTTTCCCCACAGAAAAGGCCAATCGCCCGCGCGAGGGTAATAGAGTGGAACCGAGTCGAGGTTCCGAGTCCGGCGCCGTGACGCGCCGAGCCGAGCCGAGCCGAGCTGAGCTGAGCTGAGCTGAGCTGAAGGCTGCGCGTCTTGATGACTCGCTGCTGCTGCTGCTGCTGCTGCTGCAGAAGTCGACGCAAAAAAAAAAAAAAAAAAAAAAAAACATGTCTCGGATATTGTTTTGCATTTTCACCGCCCCCCTCCTCCTTGCGCACTTTGAGGCTGCCGCGCTCGCGAGATGAGACCGTCACCTCTGATGAAAAGCTGTCATTTGAAGAGCAGAATTTATCTTTTAAGCCAGGCAGGTAAATGTCTGCTGCCAACAACTGCCTGGGAAAAAAAAAATATGAAAAAACCCCCCAAAAAAAACAGGAAAGCCGAGTGCAAATAAAACATGCTAGAGGATAAGTTGAGCAAGCGGTGGGAAATAGATTCGTACATTTTATTAAAGTAAGAATCTTAAGATTTGTAAAAATGGTTTTTGTATCCTTTTTTATTCTGATCAAAATAAAAGGAATAAATGGAACTCTGGCAGTGTGCGACCTTCTTTCCTTTCAAAGAAAAAAAGAAAGAAAGACGTGTATTTAATATGCAATCAGGCAACCGCGTGTAATAATTCAATAGTGGGAAATCCCTGACAAGGCTGCGGTTGTCTCCTGCTCACTGGTATCCCCAGTGGAGTTGAACACACTATTAGCGCCCGGGGTGAACAGCTCCTCAATGCGTGTTCCAGTGTGTTAGCTAAGGTTGTGGTCCACATCTAAAAAAAAAAAAAATAAAAAATTGTGCCTTCCCCCTGCTCGGGCATGCTTTCCAGGCACTCACTGTAACACCATGTTTAGCAAGTATGGACAATTTGATACTGAAGGTGACATTTATTCAGCATTGTAGGAAATATTTAATTGTTCCTGCAGAGAGCGAGATATGTTTCCCCTTGCCTACAGTGCTGGGATTGTCCTTTGGAATATGATGCAAATTTGGGATGAAGCAACTAATTCCTTCCTTTCGCCCCCCCCCGTGCCCCCCGCCACCCCCCTCGCCCTCCATCCTCCGCCAGCCTCCATCCTCCCCAGACATGAGGATTCTGATTAATCGTGTGACCGCCCCTCGCTTTGCATTTCGCACAATCTCACGCTGCCACGGTGAGATGTGTGAGGTGTTTTGCCACTTTTGGCAAGCTGAAAAGACATAGCCCAAGGAAGAACAAGTCGAAAGTATGAGGAGGGGGAGGGGGGGTGCGTGGCGTGCGGCGTTGGGGGTGGGGGCGGGGAGAAAAAAAAATATGACCAGGGGACGTGATAAAAAATTATCAGCCAGTGTGTTTTCCTGTTTGGTTTTAATCTACATTTAATTAAATTCTTATCTGCTGTGTGCTTATGGCTGCATTTGAATGGCGAGGCTGCATTCATTATGAATGGTAAAATTGAACTCAGTACATTGTGTGTGGCCCAATAAAGAAACAAGGCTCTTATTGCAGCGCATGCACAAGCTCCGACAGACATGCGGAAAAAATAAGTCAATTAAGATCGGTCTTTAAATTACTGCTGTATCAAAACAAGGGGCGGGAGGCTGCGCCATAATAGAATCCTGACGGCGGGGAGCGGAGCGCCGTCTACCGCTGTTAATATACATCCCGTCGCCGCGCAGCCAATTGTGCCAGCTTGTTTATGGAACGCGGCGGAGTCGACGCGGCGCTAGATTTACTGTGTCTGTCATGATAGTTGATTATCGCCGCGGCCCCGGGGGCTGGGAAAAAAGAAAGTTGACTTCAATATGAATATGGAAGGTCAAATGAAAAACGGGCGCGCAGACGGGAGTTCCTCGTAAAGATTTTTTTTTTTTTTTTTTTTGCTGGTTTATCTAAACGGCAGAGGTCAGCGGCGGAGGTCAGCGGCGGAGGACGAGTCGGAGAGAGCGAGCGAAGAGTTAAATCCAAATGGAGGAGGAGGAGAAGGCAGAAGAGAGGGAGAAGATTCAGCGCCGGGGAAAAAAAAAATAAAAAAAATTGTAATGCTATTGACAAAAGACACACAGCTTATAACGGGCGGGCGGCACTTCATAAGCTAAGAACAATATCCCATAGGCAGCACCCCGGAAAACGTCGGAAAAGACCCTGAGCCGACGCTACAAAGTTGGGCGCCGGCAAAATCCCTAAATCTTCCCTCCTTCCTCCTTCCTCCTTCTTCTTATTCGGGAAGCTCGGCGCTGCCTGCCCATGTTTACAGAGCCGATCTCATCTCTGGGCCCTGCTCATCCACGGCACTGACACACGGTGTCGACATGATTAGGGGGGTCCGCCTTTGCATGGAGGGAGGAGGTGGGGGGAGGAGAGAGGAGGAGGGGGAGGTGGGAGATCGGCAGATGAATGACTTTGGTGCGTCGGAGAGGGATCACAGCAGATAATCGCTCCCGACTGCTGCGCCGGAGCTCTCAGATCTGGTCTTTAAAATAATGTTCCGAGTCAAAGTCGCTCCAAAGCTTTTTTTTTTTCTTTCTCTCTCTCTCTTTTCTCCACCTCCTTCTTTCTCTCTCTCTCTCTCTCTCTCTCTCTCTCGCACGCGCACGCAGGTTATCTGCCACATTTTATGTTTGCTGTTTAAATCTTAACGGGACACGGGCGGCGAGGGAGAGCAAATATGTCTGGAGTCGGAGGAAGCGGAGTGGAAATGTTATTGCGAGGGGTTAAGATTAGCCGGAGCAGGGGGCTGAGGAGATGAAACTCCTCTCTCACTCACTCTCTCTCTCTCTCACACTCTCTCTCTCTCTCTATTCGAGCAGCTTTTCAGTCCTCGGGAAAAGAGAAAAAAAAACTTGGAATTTGGAATTTAACCTTGGGAGGCCGGATTCCCTGCGAGCGGCGCAGAGGGGGGATAATGAACCTGACCCCCCCACCACTCCCTCACCCCTCACCCCACCGCTAACGCTGACATCGCTCCAAAAGGGGGCGGCCCCGGCGACAAACACATCACAAACGGCAAATCAACTTGAGTTGCGTTCCGAGTGCGAGCGCGCGGACCACCGCTGGCACCCGGAGTTCCGACATAAATTCCAATATCATAAATACTGCTATCACGCAAACAGTGGCGCCATAAAGTACGACCAGCCGTGTCTGGGGCCATAAACCTCTGGCGTTACTCATACGGGGGATACACACACACACACACACACGCACAGCACACACACACACACACACACACACACACAAGGACAATTTACTGCACCGGCCCCCTTTTGTTTATCTTTTAAATAAGCACACTCTATCACCCTCCTGCATAAGCAAATTGCATGCAATGTGTGTTGTTGTAACATTTGATACGGCGTTCCGGAAGATTCATTTCTCCGCGGCGGGATTCAATTGTCCCCTCGCGGTGTCCCGCTGCCACAGGCATCGGGCCCCCATCACCTGTTCGTTATCGACGGCCGTCCGTCCTGTTCGGGGGCTCTTGAAACGGCGCCACGCACGGCAAGCGACGCCCGGCTGCTAACAGCGGGTCTCTGAATTTCTTCCGGGGCGACCGCGCTAACAGCTAATTAGCATCATAAAGAGGCGGCTAAATGGACGGGCGACACCCGCGACCTTCATTTGCAGTGCGCTAACACGGAATTACCTGCGTTTCCTGTTTTGTCGTCGTCGTCGTTGTTTTATGGGTAGCGCATGCATTTTTTTTTTTTAAATCACTTTTTGTTGCCGTTCTTTCTAAGGCTGGCTTACCGATTGGCACCAGTCGCGTTTTAAATGTGTGCTGCAAAAAGAAAAAGAGCCACCAGGCCAAAAATAATAATTGTCAAAACAGAGAGCTGGCAGGATTCCTCAAGCTGTTTTTATCCAATGAGTTTGTATGCAGCCATAAAAAAAAAAAAGCAGTGTGCGTGTGTGTGTGTGTTGGGGGTGGTGCACGGCAAAATTCTGTGCCTGAAATAACCCTCTCTGCTTTTTTTAATTTCTATTTGAATATAAAATATTTCATGCGGCAGACCTCCGGTTACTGGTCCGAGTAACAAAAAAGTGCAGCCTGTCAGTCCGAGAGCACTTTGCTGGCTGGCTGAACTAAGCTGGTTTAGACTGACAAGTCTTCAGCATCCACTGGCAGGCCTCTGGAGCCTCGCCTCGCCTCACCCCCCTCCCCCATCATCACCCCTTCCCTTCCCTCCCCCTCCGCCACCGCCTCTCTGCCCGCCAGCCTCTGAGAGTTTCCGCCAGAAGATGACGGCGGCCGGCGCGGTCGAGGATTCTTTGAAAACTCCGGCTCCTCTTTGTGTCTTTCCGTTTTTTTTTTTTTTTTAAAGGGTCCAAGAAAGGGAGGGAAGGAAGGAGGACAAGAAGGAGAAGAAGGAGGAGAAGGAGAAAGGAAGGGAAAAAAAAAAAAAAAAAAAAAAAAGCCGGGCCGCTAAACTTCCACGGGACGGTAATGCACTCACACCTCATTACAGAGCCACATTATGGAGTACAGCAGTAATACGGCTTTAATCTTCTCCAAATCGTTATAAATGTCAAGCTGGGGCCAGGGACTTCCCAGTCTACTGCACCGATGGCTTAGCCCGCTATCCCCTCTTTTCCGCCCGAGCCAGAGAATTACATTCACTGCCAGATCCCCTGAAACTTTCAACGCCGCCCCCCCCCCCCCCCCCCACTCCCCCAGAACCCTCACCCAACCCCTCCTCCCCCCCTTTTGTTCCCGCCGACGTTCAACGAAACATTAACATACCCTTTGAAATCCTGCACCCCTTCCCGACGACGACGCCCCCCACAACCCCCCCACCACTCTCACCCCGAAAAAAAAGGCGAAATATGAAAACAGTTGATACCCCTACCCCGCTGCATCTGCACAACCCCATCCCCCCACCCCCCCCCCACACACACACACACCCACCACCCCACCCTCCTCAGCCTCTCCTAATGAGACGCAACAATCCCCGTCTCTGCGCTGAAGGATCCAGACTCGCCGTGTGATAGAGAGACTGCGGCTGTTTATTAATAATGAATTTTTGGGGTGTTTTTTTTTTTTCTCCTCTCCTCTCTTCTCTGTCTTTTTTTTTTTTTTTGCGGCGCGCCGAATGTTATCAGCGCGCGCACAATCCCACCAATAGTTTTTGCCCTGATGGGCTAGCTGGGGTTCCTCATTAGCAGAACATATTTAATCCAGAAGTTTTCTTATCAAATGTCACACCTGCATCTCTAAATGGCATTTTCACATTCATTCGCCTGTATTTGGGAGATGAGGCTCCAAGGTGCTTTGCAGAGATTAAGACGGAGAGAGAGAGAGAGAGAGAGAGAGAGAGAGAGGGAGAGGGAGAGAGAGAGAGAGCGTGCGAGCTTATTTTATCATTTGGCGGGTCTGGAAGGAATCCAAGGAGTTTTTGTCTTGTTGTTGTAATTAGAAAGCCTTTTAAGTGATAACGCCTGCATAGGAATATGAATATGTAGCGATCAGGCCACCTCCCCGGTCCAACCCCCACCACCCACCCACCGCATCCCTAACTCTCTCTGTTTCCCTCTGTCTCCCCCCCTCCCTTCTCTCTGCTTTTTTTTTCAAATTGTTGAATGCTGAGTTTTTGTTCTACGTTCAGCAAGGATTAACTCGGAAGCGTCAGAAGTTTAATGAAAGACTTGAAAGGACGCACCCCAGCCCAGCCCAGCCCCCCCACCCCTCCCACCCCTCACCCCCCCTTTTTTTTCTTGTTTCTGGCTGCGACAATGTTCCTTTTCTCCTGCGCTGAGGCAGACACGACACAGGTGCAACTCGTGTTTTTCCTGCCTTGTGTTGGAAAAAAAAAAAAAATGATGGACCTGCTTGATTTCCCCGGAGGAGACATTTTAGCAGCAGGTACTTGAAAAAAAATCGAATGTGTACTAAAAGAACCCCCCCTCGTTCCCACCCCCTTTTTTCATTTCACCAAAAAAAGCCGGTTAATAAAAATATGATGCTTGAATTCAACACATCACAAATGGGGGTTTTAATTGTTTTCCTTTACTGGCCTGTTACTCCTCCAGTGGACCGGAGCAGGTGCGCAGTCTCTCCCTCTCTCTCTCTCTCTCTCTCTCAGCGCTGGCATTTAGTCCCAGTGTATATCCACAGAAGATGCTGCTAAGCGTCGGGCCAGAGATAAGTGCAAAACTGAGGAGTATTGATCCAGTAATAGTGGCCCCGCGCTTTGACTCTGACACCGTAACCCTGCAGACATAATGTCATAGCCTCTTATCCTTTCCTCTTAACACAACCTGCCTATCTCCCACCGCCTGTCAACCCTGGTAATGCGCTTCTCAAAAGCTCCCCTAAATCACCCAAATCATTGCACTTTCAGACATTATTTTTTTTTTTTATATATTTTTTTTTTTGCCGCCTCTTATAAAGTGAAGCCTGATTTACAGTTCAGTGAAAGGTTGTTCCGTTTCCCCCCCGACCCCTTCCTCTTCCTCCTCTTCCTCCTTTTCCTGCAGATGTTCTAATGTTTTCTTTCAAGGTAATTCAATTTCTACTATTGTTGGAGCCGCTGTGTAGCAATTACGGCGTTTTTGCTCTGTGTGATTGTTGCTGGCTTACGCCGCGCGATAAAAAAAGAAGAAGAAGAAAAAACAGTCGGGCTAGAACCCGCGCCGTGATCCCAGATGAACGCCGGTTTAGACGTTTTCCTTAATTGAAAGCGTCACTGTTTAACTGCGCAGTATTGCACTCTGGCAGGTATGAATGAAGTCTAATACAGCTTAATTACTCCGCGGCTAAACGTCTATTGTCGGGATTCCTTATGTGGCGCTCCTTATCTGTTACAAATCACAAGTTAAAACCACTGGAGGGTGGATGTGATAATTAGCGAGGATTTAGGCATCCGGAATCCTAATAGAAATATCGCATGAATTAATCCAAACATCTCTGGCACACAAAAGGCTGCGAACGATCAGACGCTTTGCCCCCAACTTTTTTTTTTTCCCCTTCTTTTTTTTTTTTGATCAGTGCGCTTTCAAAGCCCGCCACTAGAGCGTCTACGCCATCTTCGAAGGATGCCAAACGTCGACATTATATGCAAATTTTGTTTATTATCTCGCAGGCAGCACAGTGCCTGCCTTGGTTCGGGGCTGCCGCAGCCCACAGCAACTTCCAAGCAAGGTTTATGCACGAGGGTTTCTAATTAGCTCTCTGAGGGCTGCAGTTAGAGCAGCACTTTTCACAACAGCCGCTGGGAAGTTGAACACTAACTTGGAGGGCTCCATATGTTGCCCAGGAGGCCCGAAAAGACGGACTGATTGCGAGAGTTTCACGGGAGGAGACGCGACGTTCCCGCACGGGGGGGGGAGGCGCGAGCGGCGTTCTCGCCCGCCTCGCGGACGAAGTGGGAAAAAAAGGGGCTTGATAATAGAGACCTCCATACGTAAGAAAAGGATGAGAAAATGATGGGGAGGTTGAATAGAGGACAACAAACACAACAAACCTTGTGCAAACATGACTGTGCAACTCCAGGACAAAAGACCATCGCTGACCAACCACCAAAGATGTTGCTCAGCCGTGTCTGCACCGTTTTCCCGAGAGGCCTCGGCCAACTAGGAGCTCAGAGCCAAAATGACAAAGGCCCTGACAAACGCACCTCCGTCACGACCTGCCGCCGCCCCCCCGGATCTCCAGTTCTCCACCGTCTCACTTTTTTCCCGCCTTCGCCCTCTCGATCAGCGCCGCTTCCAGCCGCCGTACGTTCTTTGCCCCCCGCCCCCCGCCGCAAAAAGATTCGCCTCATTAGGCGAGTCGTCACACTTGCTTTTTTCGCCCCCCCTCAACTTATTGTCTCCCGCACCTTATCCGGCTCTTCATCTTAGACTCGGAATAAATGAGAAGGATAACGATCGGGCGCGCGTGCCATTAGCCACAAATGAAGTGGCTGACACAAAAAAGAGGGGGGGGGGAACCGCCGCAAAATGGCAGACGGACCGCAAATTGGGTGGCGACATGACGAGGAGCACTTCCTGCTTGCATCCCTGTGGCGCTCGTGCTGTACAACACACAGTCCAGATATCATTCCCCTTTAAGACGTATTTGCTTTTAATTCTCCAATGTGACATTTTAAAAGTCTTTCTCTGTCGAGGGCCAAAGGGAGGTGGGGGGCGGGGGGGGGTCTTGAAAGAGGAAGTCGGTGTTTGTTGGAGATGAGTCGATGGCTAAAGACCCTCTTTTGTTCCCAGGTGGAGCTCGGCCTCGCGACTTCACACTTTTAATATTTAGCGTCAGACATTTTCATTCCGGAATTTCAGAGGAGAATCGTTCCGCTGAACCTGGACAAGAAAATGAGGACACGCGGACTAATTTGGGGTTGAAGAAAATAAGAAAAAAAAAAGAAAAAGAAAGAGCGAGCGAGCGACACATCACGGGCCGAGGTAGCGTCGCTCCGTTCTGAAGAAGACAAAACTGGTGGATTGAAGGTCTCTCGAATGCGGGCCGGCGCCGAGGGGGAGGCGGGGTGGAGGGGGTGGGGGCTGGGCGCGAGGGGTGCGGGGGGGTGCGGCTCTTGTAATTTGCAGAACTGAATCCATGGAGCGGGCATAAGGGAATAAGTTGGACGCGGAAGAAGACAGAGAACAAACCTGGCAGGCACGTTGAGGCCATGCCAGTCCTGCCTGCGCCACGCGGTGTGGCAGGGGGGCAGTGCCAGGAAATGTGGCAAGAGGAGGAAAGATCAAACAACAAGGGCTGCAGATCTCCACCAATCTGCTCTGTATTAATGTCAGAGCCAAGGAGCAGCTGAACCAGACGTGATCCACAATGTGCGACGGCGCCGCCCGCCCGCCCGCGTTTGTGTGTGCGTGCGCGCATGTGTGTGTGTCTATATGACCATTCGCCACAAACTGGACCGGATTCATGACGGCCTGGTGGCGCGAGCGACAAACTCACAACTGCCAGGGAGAGAGAGAGAGAGAGAGAGAGAGAGAGAGAGAGAGAGAGAGAGAGAGAGAGAGAGAGAGAGAGAGAGAGCGCAAAACATTTCAGATACTCGTCCTCGGCAAAAACTCAAAAAGGCGGCCGACGGCGCGAGAGCTTGCAACCCCTCCGAAACTCCCGACCGATCTGAAACGCGCGCCTCTGCGTGCCTCTGCACGTCGGAGACATCCGGGGACGCGTCCACGCGCTCCTCCCAGCTCCGCTGGGCCGCAACAGCCGCCCGCGCCTGCATCCCGCTCCAAAAAGCCGTCCTGTATAGCTGCAATAAAGCAAGCAGACGGCAAATGAGCTCGGCGCTGCCATCGCTCCCTCCCGGACAGATGGCAAAATTAGACAATATGCTTTCCAAAATTACACTGAAATCACATGGTCTCGTGTCTGTCTGCCTTCCCTGTCTGTCTGTCTGTCGGTCTGTCTGTCGGTCTGTCTGTCTGTCTGTCTGTCTGTCTGTCCCGCGTGGAATCCCGCCCGTCTCTGCCGGGGCGTGGCGCCGTCGCTTTGGGTGGAAGTGGGCGCCAGCCTTGTTGCCGCTGATTGATATCCCGGTGCCGTGTTGGGACGCCGCTGCCGCCGGCGTCGGCGTCGGGATGTGGCAGGGGAGCGACAATACGCGGCGACAACAGCCGGCGATTTGGAGTTACATCTGCAAGGAGGCAGTCTTCAGCGCCGGGGCGGGAGCAGAGCAAATGTTTGAGGAGCACCGCCGAGTCCTCCCGGTGCATTTTGGAGCGGGCGGGCGGTGGGAGGCAGGGTGGTGGAGCGCACAGAGCAACTTATGACAATATTAGCCCGCTGCCTCCTTGTCTTTCTGAAGAGAATCTCCAACTGGGGGACTGATAGCGGCATCGCCGGGCTGATACGGGAGCCTCGGCTGCTGCGGACTGGGAATGCTCCTCCTTGCTTTGAGGGAATATCTGTGGAAAATCTTGTCTGGCGGAAATTGCGCTATTCCTCTGCCGCCGCTGCCGTGCGAGATAGAATTTCAGAAGTTGGCAGCTTTGACGATCTCGTCATGTAAATCAATGGGCCTCCTCCTCTCACAACCCTCCTCCCAACCGGCCGCAGCCCCGAAACAAAAGGAAAAGCAGAAAAAAAAAAAAACAGGCATGGCGTTCAAAAGAGGCGCCCTCATCTGGTTACGGACCGCAAAATGACGTCGCCGAGACGCGCGGTGGGCAGCTCACCCGCTCGAAGTGCACCTTCACTCTCGGTATGGATTCGAAAGTGGGAAATATCACCCAATTATCTGAATAAACACGCACGCGGCCACCAGCGCTGGGATGAAAGCGCGGCTGCAGATGGCAGGACGGAAAAGCAGGAAGGATTCTGGAGCGGGCGGCCGGAGCGGCGGCCAATGCGAGCCAGTTGAAAATTGGTGGCTGAAAACACACACAGATACACAACACACACACACACACACACACACACCAAATAAAGAGCAGTACGACTTTCCAGGGGGGACTAATGGTATATATTCAGTAGAATGATCACAGCCTCAGCCTCCTCACTGCCGGCTTTGATTGGCTGCCGGCCTGTCACTTGGGAGAGAGACCCCCCCCGCCCCCCGTGACAGCTCTGTCCCCCTCTTTGTGCCCACAACCCCACTCCCCAGCTCGAGCAATTACGTCCCCGCTACATGTTTTCATATGGGAGCGGATTTGGGTTGGGTTGCGATGACGGGGGGGGAGGATGAGAGGGGGGGGGGGGTGAGCGCGGTGTGTGGAAAAGTCATTTCGGCGGCGCACTCTTCAGTTCCGGTCATGCTCTGTACCGACGCAAATTAAAACCTCCCCCCAGCACCCCCCCCCAACCAGTAGCCTATGTAAATACGCTGCCTACTGTGCTGCGCTTTAATGAGCCATGATATGAAAGACATCTAAGAAGAAGAAGAAAAAAATAACTGGCCACTTAAAGGTGGCCCGCGTCTGACAGGTGACAGGCAGGGGGCAAAGTTTCGAGACGGGGAGGGGGGGGGGGGTGGGGGTGGGGGAGTTTATTGGTGGTTGGGTGGGTTGAGATGATGGCGCGCCGGCCAGCTCTGCCGTTTAGGAATAATCTGCAGCTGCGAGCTGGAGGAGAGCAACCAGCTTTTTAGCCTGAGGCGTTTCAAAGAATTCTGGGTGGTGGAGGAGAGATGGGAGATGGTTGGTTCATGTGTGTGTGTGTGTGTGTGTGTGTGTGTGCCTAGAGTATGCTCATTTTTAAGTGGGCAGGATGCCGTTAGGTGAGATCCAAAAGCAGACAGTTGCTGTGTCTGGTGTGTCTGTGGTTTTTATTTTTGTTTGCCACCAGCCGGAAAAAACATAAAAAAATGTACACAATTTCGAACATGCGCGCACGTGCACAGGCATCTGATAACCCATCTTCTAAAAAACCTTATGAGGATTACCTGCTATCTGGAAAATCTGCTTTGTGCGCTGAATGTGATGGCCAAATGGAAATGAGCAACTGTTCAAGATGGCGCTGACCAAAAAAAAAAAAAAAAAAAAAAAAAGGGGAATGGTTGGGGGTGGTTTCGGTGGGGGTGGGGGTGGACCACATCTGCACAGACTGATTAATCCGAAACATTCAGAAGGAATCTCAAGTCATTTGCAATATCACAGAATCCACAATCAAGATACAGCGGAGGAGCCCGGGGTTAGTCAATGCCCAGTTCAATGAGGGCTGATGGAATGTATAATTTCATGACAGACGTGCACATTCATGTCGGAGTCGGAGGGGTTGGGGGGGCCACAAGGTCATTTTAGACATTTCCTGACAAAAAAAGGCCCAGACTTTGCCCACAAAGGAGGAAGCTGCAAACTATCAACAGGCAGAAAATGCATTCTGACAAATGTTTGTCAACCGATAGCTGCGCTCGCACGGAACGCAAATTTGCACTTTAAATAGCAGTTATTTAAAAAAGACAGCATCCCGTGGATATAAATATGCGTCTCTAATTGGCCAAATCCCCGTGTATGCACGACGTTAATTAGGATGATGGTGTTTATTGTTAAGATTATGAGCTTGTTTGTTCGAACAGGTGACTCGCTGACAAGACACGCCGGGAACGAACCTCGGCGGTCTTGGACTCCAAGCCGGTGTAGGGCGCAGGGGCTCGAACCGCATGTTTTCCAAAAAAAGGAAAAAAAAATGGACAAACAGATATGTAGATTTTGTTTTTGTTATGGTTCGAACCTTTCCGAGGCGTGTCAAATCCACTCTTTAAAGCCACACAGCGAGCGGAGGAGGTAGGAGGCTGCAGATAGAGTGGGGAGATTCATTGTTGTTGGGCCATCTGACAGTCCAACTCATCGGGAAGCGTGTGTGTGTGTGTGTGTGTGGTGGAAACAGGAACAAGAAGCCAGTGGGGTGCCTTATGAATTTAGACTAAGTTGAGATTCAAATATGTCGCCAAACACACGGCGCTTGTCTGTGAACTGTAAAGAGATGCAAAACCAAAGCCACCGAGGAGCGATCTGGCGAAAGAGAGTTCTGCCAGAGCCTCTTTGTAAGCCGTCAAGCAATCAAAACCAAAATAATGAAAAAGAAATAAAAAACGGACGTGGCGGAAATGGCACGAAAAGCAACGACGACGTGCGGCAGAATAAACAAGACTAACGCAAAAAAAACCAAAACAAAAAAAACCTTGCTCGGCAGAAATGCCGTCGAGTCGTTTGCAAAGCTCGGCCTAATTTAGCTTCGCTGGCCAGCAGGAGAGACACTCCGCAAGGAGCCATCTCTCACACTCTGCCAACTTTGCGTGACCTTGCGGGCCTGAATAAGACTGTAAAATTGATTCAGCTCCTGTAATAAAAGAGCATACACATTATCAGCGTTCTAATTATAATTAATACAGGCAGGAGCAGCCGACTCATTATTTATGATGGCGGGGGTGGAGGGCCATGGTAAGCAAACACCATAATCATCTACTCCGAGTATTTATTTTTTTAATTTTTGCTTTTTTTTTATTGATGTGGTGATGAATGGGCTCTTTTACACAAAACACCTATGCAATGTCTGAATGGGCGATCGCACCAGCACGCTGATGGTGATGTCGCCCCTTTTTCCTTCACCTCCACCTTGATCCTCACCCTCACTCCCTTTCTTTATCCCCCTTTTTCCATCCAGGCCTTTTCTTTATCAAACCAACCTTGTTTGTATCACCTTAGTGTACTGAATACACACCTCATTACTGGATCGGGTGATAGCCAGACAGCCAGCCAGGCTGCGCAAGGTGTCTCAAGGCTGAAATCTGCTTTTCACAACAAATCTGACAATGACGATGCAGCCATTTTTGTTTCATTTACAATGAGACTAACCGGTGGTCCAACTAGGTATAGGACAATCATGGGCAAACTATTACCTGGGAGCCATATGCGGCCCGTTAAGCTTTTTAATATGGCCTGCCGAACTTGCAAAAATTATACCAATATTAAGTAAGTAATTAAAATAGCAGTATTTCATTAATTTTCCAGTGTTGTAAGAGTCATTTCAATGAAGAGCTAAAAACTGTGGCGCTACAAATACTGTCAAATTTTAGAAGCCATTGTGGCCGACCAGTCCTAAAGTTTGCCCACCCCTGGTCTAGGATGACACTGCTTGGTTCAACTCTTGGGTCACGTGTCAGTCACACGTGTCAACTAAACAACACACGAGTCCTATGACAATGCATCATAGTCTCAGACGCACTGAGCCACGTCAGAATGCATTGGCTACACATGATCATTTTTAAGCTAGTTGTTGGGTACTTTAATATTTCCCATCTGGCAACTCTGCACAACCATGTTTTGTTTTTGTTGTAAGATTTGACGCAAATGCAGCCAGGAGTGAAAGGAGGCAACCGTGAACCTATTTTATGATCAACTAAAATCATCAATCAATCAAACAACAACATATTTAATTAAATAGATTTTCAAAGTTGTGCCAGCGATGTGAGAACATCCAGTTTGTTCCACTTTGAATAAACTGAGGGAGGAATTAAAAAAAAAAAATCTGCTCTTAGATTGCTGGATCTTTGTTTCTGGCAGCTGTACTTAAGCTGAAATAGCAACTGGCGAGTGATGCTACAATCACTCCCTCCTTCAGTGGATTGCACACCAGATACAGAACCACTGGCAAGAAACTAGAGGACAGCGTTCCGTCAAATAGTCTGAATATTACGTGTCCAGTGACTATCCAGTTTGCTGTGCCGCATGAAAAACAGTCAGTATGTAAAATAAAAAGGCAGCAACCTTCATATCTAGGTTATCCTTTATAATTAGGTGTCTATGTAGCTTATGCCATTTCGCCTGTTTGATAATTGCGGTCCATCCCTCCTAATTTTGCACCCAGTCAGAAAAAAACTGCTTATTTGTGCCTATCTTCCTTATTAATTCTCCTCACAAATCCTTGATTATTTTCCAATCCTTCCCTCTGATATCTCTGGCTCTGTTTGTCTGTTTCACTCACTCCTCCACTGAGCAGGCTGCCTTCCTTCTCAATCGCCTGTTTTGTTTCCCGTTTTAATGAACAGTTGGATTCTTTTATTTCTCTACAAGTGCTGGATTTGCCTTATCACCCCCCCGTCCCTTTGAGGGTTGCCAATTGGTTTTATCCACGGATGTATCATTTCTTAGGCTTCCTCTTTTTTTCCCCCACAAAGAGAAAGAACCACTCCGTCAACAAGCCTCTCCGGAGCCAGAGATTAAAAACCTCAACATCACCTACCTTCCAGCGCTACTCCCAACTGGTTTGTGTAAAACTCAATTAAACTTGTCCCCACTGAATTTCACATTACAGTACATTAAAAGGAAAATTCTTCAAGCGTGATGACAAAGCTCAAACCTAGCTTCAGAGGGCCCCATTTAGCCGCTTTTTTTCTTTCCTCTAAACGCCGCAGTCTTCGGGGCTTTAGCCTCATGTCGACGCCAAAAGGCGCTACACATGCAAACAAAGGAAAGGTTTCTTTTGACACAGGAGGGGAAGAGAGAAAGAGAGAGAGAGAAAAAAAAACAAACAAACTTTATGATTTATTTATTTACAGACGTGCTGAAAGTCACGGTGTCTGCTTGATGCGCCGCATGCAAACATCAAGGTCCCAGTCTATCAATTAGCGGCCGACAAAAAAGGTAAAAACGCTGCCGTTTGATGCTGAACAAAAAAAAAAGGGGCGAACGCTGTCGGAAAATAGCCGGGACACAATAATAGTCGTCAGCTGGGGCGACGCTCGCCATCTTTAAAAGATGCAGATGTTAATCTTTTGGGGAGGTGGTGGAGGTGTTTGTGTTGGGGGGGGGGGGTTTTTTTGATCTCCATTTCAGGGCCTCGGCGAGCAGATGAAATTATTATTCCGCCGCCCTCGCGCAATCTGTCCGGGGTGAGAAAAAGGGAGGAGCGGCGCTCAGTGGAGCGTCGCAGAGAAACATCTCGGGGTCGATTTGCGCGTTAACTTCATTGACGGGAGATAATGCGCTCTTGACGACAAGATAGCGGACCCCGAGATTCAGGTTGCGGGAGGAGGAGGGAGGAGGGAGGAGGGAAGGGAGGGGTTGGAGAGGAAGCGCCCGCTCCTCTGTAGCCGTGCGCTTTCTCTCTGGGCCGCGAGGGAGAGAACAAGCGCGGCGTGCAGAAGGTGGAGGCTTCTCTACAAAGCGGAGAAGGAGGCTTTGGCTTCGCTTCAGCCAGGTCGGCTTTACAAGAGAGGAGAATCTCGAGATACGCTCCCATGCAGCACCAACCCCACCACACCACCACCACCACCACCACCACCACTCCCGCCGCCGCCGCCAACCCTCCCCTGAAACAGCCCAGGAATGTAAGGGCACCTTTGAAGCCTCTCAGCGTTCATCCGCGTTGCGGGGGGAAAAAAATAGAGAGGGGAAAGAAAAAAAAACGTGCAAAAAAAAAAAAAAAGAAGAAGAAAAAAAGGTGTTTGTGCGGAGATTAGTGGATGAGGTGCAGTCTGTGTTTTGGGCCAAACATGGCCATCCTTTTGACACCAGGGTGTACTCTGACTCTGACTGGGCTACGGACCAAGATCACTCCCTCTTGTCTCCGCTGCTTCTCCTCAATCCTCTCCAACACATGACATGTGTCACTGCCACAGATCTGCACTGGAAGATACGAGCAGTTGAAGGTCAGGGCAAATCCCCAAAGCCGAGAGACGAGAGGGGGGGGATGAAAAAAAAAAACCCTTATATCCGAACACCCCCCCTCCTTTTCCACCGACGCCGATGAACTATTTGAAAAGTTCATTTTCCTTTAAATGCTTAGCATATTTCATGGTGCTATAATGTGAGCCCTATAATGTGAAATCTCCATTACGCAAAAGATGGGAACGGCAGTAATGCAATGGATATGTCAATTTTCTTGTTCTGGAGCTAAAAAAAAAAAATAATAGTTTTTGGTAGGGATTTAAAACCCATGTAATATTCATATTTTTCATATTTCACAGCACAATAGCCTGCGAGGAACTAAAGTGATTATGGCAAAAGTCAAAGTGTAGGGCAGATATCTATTATAGTTTGACAAATCAACAGAGGGAGAGCAGGGGGCACCAAAACTATTCTGTTAACGCGCTGGAACCTCTTTTTTTTTTTTCTCTCCCTGCTTCTCTCTCGCTCTGTCTGTCTTCCTCATGCCAAACATGTTAGTTACGACGGGGAGCGTGTTTATTTCGCATGGGGAGACGAGCGGTCACGTATCTTTGCGCGTCGGCCTCGGGAGGGAGGGAGGGAGGGACGGGCGGGGGGGGGCGGGAGGAAGCGAAACTTCAATCGACTCACCGACGGCAACTATTATTCAGCTCAAATGCGTTTCTGAGGCCAGGTGAACCCAGACAGGATGTGGGGTGGAGCGTGTGTGTGTGTGTGTATGTGCGTGAGGAATAGGAAAGGAAGGAAGGGATGGGGGCAACCATGTAATTATTTGGCACTTACAATGTCCTACACTTCAGATTTGTGAGGACGGTGAGCAGAAAATCTGTTTACTATGGAGCCCAGTTCCCGGCTCTCCTCCGTGCGGGATGAAGCCTCTGAATAATTCATGGCGACGGGCCATACGGCGCTGGCGACGGGGAGGGGGGGGGACAAAAAAAAAAAAAAAAAACAGGCGTCGGCGAGAACATCGCGCCCTAAGATGGCATCCTCCATTATGTGCGGCAGGCGTGTGCCCTCCCCGCCCCACGTGCCCGCGGACCTCACACGTAACGTAATTGGGTTGAAAGTCGGCCGGCGCAATATTGAGGGAGCGACGCTCCAAACCCAGTCTCTCAAAAAAAATGCGCTAATTGTCTCAAAAGCAGTGGCGGCGGCGGCGGCGGAGGGAAGGGAAGTGATCGCATGACTTATTGTCTCCGTGCACTTTATCTGCGGCACCTCATTTTTTTTTTTTTTTTTTTCCCCCCACGCGGGGCGTTACAAGAAATAAGTGGAATACATTTGCTTGGTACAACTTGTGTTCAAAAGGCGTGACCTCTCCGAAACAGAACAAGGGGGCAGCGAGGATGCACGGCGACGAAGTCTCCGTTCGGGATGTCATTATTGTCGGGTTTTGGTCCAGCAAGAATGCGTTTGTTGTCACCCACCCTCCCCACCCTCCCCACCCACCACACACACACACACACACCCGCACCCGCACGGTGACAAGTTGTCTCGTCGCGATGCTGCTGACTGAAGCACCGTGACACGCGTTTTACATATCAAAACTGCCGAGCCTTTCATTTAAAGAGGCGTCATCTTCAATGACAACATTTTTATTGACAGGTAAAAGCCGGCCAGATTAGACGCGCTGGTCTAATTAGTCTCTGCCGACGTATTTGTGCATTCGGAAGAAAAAAAAAAAAAACGCGCCCCGAAAGAGCCGCAATCAACACACAAGCAGCCAGTCGGGGAGGAATATTTAGCAGCTGCAGACGTTTCACTCGCGGGAAACGATCTCTTTAGCCTTTTCGCGCTAGATGCATTGAGGAGGCCATTTTTTTTGGCTGCTCGGGGAGGAGCTCACGTGTGTGCTTTTTTTTTTTATTATTCATCACTGCGAATGCACTGTTTAAAGGTGAGCCTTGAAGGAAACCATTCACCACAGGTGAACATTGCTAATGAGGAGCGTGCCATGAGAAACGCATCTTAAAGAGACGTCATTATATGTGTAAGTGATGCAGATTTCCAAATTTCCAAAACTCCACATTGACTAATGTGCTGAATCCGTTTGAAAATGTTATCACATTGGCAATTAAAAAAGGAAGGAGAATGTAGCATGTTAGCAGTGTTTTACAGGGCTTCATTTCCATTGGCTTATTAATTAGTGGATATAAAAGCTTTAGAGCCTTCAGTGGCATGAAGACTTCAGCTTCTAGTTCACGTGTCAAGCCCGGAAAACACAAAACTATTTTTCAAACTTGTACATTTATACAGGCTAATATCTTTAATCGTGGCTGAAATGCTAATGAGTACAAGGATGTCTTGATAATTGTATAAAAGTAAATGTTAATCAACTAAAATAATTCAAAATAAAGCTTGAAAATCTTTTTTTTTAAGGTAGTCACATAAATAAGATTTGATGAAACCGTAAAATGTATAAATATGATTTTAAACATACATATTTCTCCATCTTAAGTGTGATAATCCAGGGCCCCTAACTTATAAGGCGGCTCTTTAAAAGAGGAGGAGCGGACGATGATGGATGTGGGGGCCGTCTGACTGTAGAAAGGAGTCGGCGGCTGCGCTTGCTTAATTCCTGACATGAAATATTACCCGCGGCGCTGGACAGAGTGGACCTGCTTGGATGGCGGGAGAGATAGCATCCATCCTTTCAGTATTAGAAACAAACAAACAAACAAAAGCCCCGGGACCCCTGACCCGACAAAGGAAGTACAACTGATAAGTTAGTACCAATTTCTCCCGCCTCTCTCTCTCTCTCTCTCTCTCTCTCTCTCTCTCTCTCTCTCTGTCTCTCTCCCCCTTTGAGTAGCGTTTTCTCTGCCTTTGGCCCCAGTTTCACCTTGCTACGCCTGTGCCCTTCTATTAAAGGTGGTAATGGCTGCCAACTTCCCTCGGGCCTTCTTTTTAATATTTGTCACTCATGAAAGAAAAAGGGGAGGGAGGTTGGGGTGGTGGTGGTGGTGGTGGTGGGGGTGGAGGGGTAGGGAGATGATAAATCTTACTTTTGCCAGCTAAGGGCTTCCATCTCGCAAACAGAAGAAAATCCAGTCCAAAACACTGCTGTGAGCATTAGCGAGCGCCGGGGTTTAAGCCTTGTCCGCAAATGATCAAACCGGGATTTATGGAGCCTCATAACTCCCGACAACATCCAGCGGCTTATTAATTTTATATATTTCTGTCCATTCCGCGATATTCCCTGCCTTGACAGTCACTCAAGATAAGCCAAAAGCGTTCTGACAGGAAAGAGTGCGCGTGTATATTTTTCACTGTTCTGCCCCCACCACCACCACCACCACCCTCCCCGCCAGTTGAATAGGTTTAGCAGAAACCTTGAGACGGCTGCGGCGCGATCTGTCTCTGCTTTTTGTCTCCGCTCGCAACCTTCCCATTTGTAAGGAGCCCCTTAAATCAGCCTTCCTCTGCTGCCGGGCCGTGAGGAGGAGGCCGGAGAGAGGCAGGGAGGGGAGAGGGGAGGTGGGGCCTGGGGGGGGGTAGGTGGTTCACTGCATGCATGTCTCAATGTATGCTTTTGCAAGCTGGGGGAGGGAGGGACAGAGGGAAGGAGGGGGGGGGGGAGGAGGAGGGGGAGTATCGCACATGTGGTTGAATTTTAATCAAAACACTCACTAATCACCATTTACAGGCCGTCTTTATAAAGGCCCGTCCTCCGATATGAGAGGGCAACATGCTGATAGGGTTTAATTTAACTAGAGTCCGGGTCGGAGGCTCCATTTAATGTGGCCCACAGGAAAAGTGAGCGGGAAAGGAGGAAGGGAGGAAGGGAGCGAGAGAGCGAGGGAGAAGAGGGAGAGAGGGAGAGAGGGAGAGAGGAGAGAGGGAGGGAAACGGCGGCTCTTTATGCAACGATCACATAGGTTCACATCAATGGAAGCCCCCGACCCATTAGCAGGAACGCTACGCGAAAGGGGAGGGGCCGGGCGCGAGTGCAAAAAAAAAAAAACCCTGCCCGTCTCGTCGGGACCGACGACAGGAGCAGCTCCGGCTCCCCTGACGGCCGCCTCGCTCCTCTGACAGGCAACGCGCTCGCGACGCAATAAAGCGTCCTGACAGGCCGCTTCCCGATAACTCCTCTAACCTCCCGAACCCTCCCGATTTCCTCTTAATGTTCCTCTAAGTAGCTTATTTTTTTTTGGTGGGGAGAAACAAATTTTTTTTCCCCGAACTGTCTGGCAGCTTGCTTGTTTCAGCACCTCTCCAGGAAGTTGGGTGACGCGCCCGCGGAGGGAAACGTGATTTGATACGGTGTCTGGCTGAGGACACGCGATACACGCGGCGATACTTCTTCGCTTCTCAACTCAGCCTGCGCGCTTATTTATAATTTCCGTCGTCATGAAGGGAAGATGATGAAGCAGGGAATGACATGTTCCAATCATTTCCGTAATGGCGCTGGGACAGAAGCCCAGCGGCAGCCATTTCAAGGCGAGGGACATGCGAAGAATACAAGTTGGTCCTCGTTTCTGTAAGCCGGCCGCAAATTAAAGGCGCTGAAACTCTGCAATAGGCAAAAGTCGAACGCCTGCTTGTTTTGCGCCCGTTTTCTTTTTTTTTTTCTCTCGAAGTGCGCGGCTGAATTATGCATGACAGCAAGTATTTCGATGATGCAGTCTGTCGTGGGGACACTAAAAACTTGGTTTGCGGTGTGAGTAGAGGCCAACTCGGCAAATGCAACTGTCTCCTAGCAAACTTGACTGAGTGACTGAGTGGAATGCGCAAATATATTTATGTGCATCTAACATGCAAAAACTACAGAAGCCCTGAGAGGTCATGAATGTTCATACATTTTTTTTTTTTCCCAGCTTCTGTTTTCCTGAAACAACAAAATGAATAATTACAAATGTTCTTCTTGCAGACACCTACTGTAGCAATTGCTTGCTTCAGCAGACTTGCAGGCCTCTCCTTGGCCTTTTCATTGTTATATATACCAATCAGCTATAATGTCTCAGGGAGCAATCAGAACAAATAGGCAGTTTTTTAAATCCACCAGACAGTCAGGAGGCACTTGAGCTCTGAAGTGCCTCCTGACTGTCCAAACCCCTGATACAGCTCTGACTTCCCGTCCGCCGCCGCCGCCTCCTCTTCCCCTTTCCCTCCCTCCCTCCCTCCGACAGCCGCCTGCACTCCGCCGCTGACCCCGACCGAGCTAGCTAGCTACAGTTGCTATCACGCCCAGCAGTGTTTGACTAAGACCCTCGCATGCACCAGCCAGCCACGGCCACAGTGACTGAAGCACGCAGCGGCGAGGAGGCAGGCAGGATGTAATCTCCGGGAGCTGTTGATACAGGGAAACACACGGGGTGTGGGTCAAAGGGATTAAAATGGTGGAGGTGCTGCTTCTGAGAAGGAGAGGGGCTGCGAAATAGTGGCGGGAGCAGCGGGTGAGCCACCCCAGAAGAGAGAGGAGTGGGGAGATTACAGGGAAAATGGCGCGAGGGGGATTCGCGGGAGGAGACGGGGAGAAGCGACTCAAATGGCATCGGAACATGGCATTAGCAGCCACTATTCACGAGTATGCAGGCTTAGCGGGCTCAGGGCACCAGGCGGGGGCGGTCACATGCTCTGTTCTGGTCAGCTGATGCAGGCTTCCTATAGGACGGGAGGGGAAATATGGTTGCGGTGAGGAAAAGGCTGCCCAACGGCCCTGTATGATGCAAAATTCCTTTTCCGGATAATAATGAACGTCTATGTACGTCCGGAGTCACCAACCTTTTTAAACCTGAGAGCTACTTCATTGGTACTGAGTCAAATGAAGGGCAACTATTAGCTACACTCTTCTAAAATAAAACACTTTCTCAGTTAGCCTTTAGTTATTATCCATGATACTGATCTATGTGAAGGTAATGATCACGTTAACGAGTTCTCGTTAATTATCAACAACGATTTAACAAGATTGGATATGTGGTTCGATTCCGGGCCTGGGACCAGAACCGCATGTTCTCCCTGTGTCTGCGTGGGTTCTCTCCGGGTTCTCCGGCTTCCTCACACAGTCCAAAAACATGCATATGAGGTGAACTGGAAAACTCTAGATTGACCGTAGGTGCGTATGCGAGTGCAAATGGTTGTTGGTTTTTTGTCTCTATGTGGCCCTGCGATGAACTGGCAACTTGTCCAGGGTGTCACTCTGCCTTCGCCCTAAGACAGCTGGGAGAGGCTCCAGCAGACCCCTGTGACCCTCAGCTCAGGATTAAGCAGGTATTGAAAATGGATGGATGGATTGATGGATGGATGGATGGATGGATGGATTGATGGATGGATGGATGGATGGATGGATGGATGGATGGATGGATGGATGGATGGATAAAATTGAAGTTCAGACGCAGCTCGATGAGTTGTGCTATCTTTAGAACAGGCTTGCAGGCCACACATATGGTCCATGGGGGCTACCTGGTGCCCGCGGGCACCGTGCTGGTCACCCCTGATGAGTCAATAAACTCATCAAGAATAAGAAAGGTCCAACTTTTGCTTCTCTTGCTGGCGTGGTAGCTCTCCCATGTTGGAAGATGTCATTTAGCTTAAATCATCTGTTTTGGCAGGAGCCTGTCAACATGAGGGCTAAATATTCTGGAGATGTATAGAGGATTTTTTTTTTTTTAAATTACACATGCATCTGGGATGGGAAATACAGAAAGGGCATAATAGAGGTCTATTAACGGATCAGCCCCCTCCCCGCTATATAACCCCGGAAAACACCGTCAACAGCAAAACCTCGACAAAGCGGGGCCGTGCCGCCTAATATCTTCAGCCGGCCCTTTGATGCTGATGCAAAACCTCGCAGCTCCGGCACTGGAGCTCCGTCGGCAAAACATGTCAATCACCCCTGCGTGGGGGAGAGACGAGAGAGACTGAACCCTATCTCGCGCTCACCCCAAAACGCTGCTCGCACACCCAGGGCTTCCATTTCGCAGTCTGGGGCAGAGCGGTGGAGGTGTTGGAGGGTTGGGGGGGGGGTTGCTCAAAAAAAAATAAATAAATCTTGCTATCCAAGGACTCAGACTCCTCCAGTTACATTTCACGTTGAATAGACTTGTGTTTCCAGCAGCGGAGCCCTCGCCCAGTGCACTGGCTAGTGGAGCGATGACAGATTGGTTTCCACTCGCTGCACGGGGGAGCACAATGGAGAGGCTTTGACAGAGTTAAGAGAAACAGTGCATCGGTGCCCACCCTCCCTTTTTTTTCTCTGCGCACACACACACACACACACTCTCTCCTTCATCTCCCTCTCCTTGCCTTCTCTCTCTCTCTCCCCCAGGGCTTTGAGAATGGATGGCCCTGTCTGACCTGGACGACACTGATGTCTAGTCCTCCGCACTACTGTACCTACAGCGCGCCTGTCCGCTCGCCCGGCACTCCGTCCACTTCCTCTTTCGTTGGCTCGCGCGCACACACACAGGAACTCTCGTCATTGTAAGCCAGCGCTGACAGGCAGAGGTCAGCGGAGCTCCGACGCAAAAAAAAAAAGGCAGATTAACTCGACAGAAGACACAAGGTGGTTCCTCTCAGGCGGCTCTCTCATTATTAAAACGGGAATAATAAATTCTTTCAGCGAAATGACTTGGCCTGCTTCGTTTTGGAGTTAAACTGCAGCCTTGTATTCCTGGGCAAGTGTCGGAGCTGCCAGCGTGGACTTGGATAGGGTTTTTTTTTGTTTTTCTTTACACTGTGTCACTGGTTGAACCCGACCCCTTAAACACCGCCTGTGATTTTCTCCCGCACCCTGCGTGGTCAGCTTCTAATGCTGTGTTCCGATGCGTAGGTAGGTTTGTCCCGACCCCATCATCGAGTGTTAGCATGCTGCTACCCTGAAGAGAGACCTCGCAGAAAGTGCAGAATCAAATGTCACGGATGAGAAAAAGACACGCAAGAGGGCTGGAAGTCTAATAAAAACTCACAAGATACAAGGTTTGGTTTAACAAAGGCAAGTAACACAAATTTAAATGAGATTGATTGATGAGACAGGACGTTTAATGTGAAAATCTGGTTGGTTAAAAGACTTAAAACACAGAAGATAAAAGAATATATTTTTTTAAACAGCTGTTGTTAAACTGAATTAACTGCACCTTCAACCTTTCCAACGCGCAAATCAAACTCTTCTGGTCCGGGGCTTTGCCCCCGAAGGGATCATGAGCACATTTGAGCGGCTCTTTATTGGAAGCTCATTGTTGGCCGTGCTGCGTGTCCTTACCCCTGGCGTTGGGAAAGCTCAGATCCCCCGAGCAGATAAGCGCGGATAAAACAAGACGGCGATAAGGCGCTAATGCTAGAGGTGGCTCGCAGTTATGTTCCTGCGTGCGTCGCGACGGGAAAAGAACTTTGATATCTCGCCGATAAGGCGCCTTAAAGACTGGAGGGCTGTGTGTTTTTCCTTTTTTTCTCTCCACACCCCCACCTCCACGCAGGTGGACGCACAATCAATAAAATGGATTAGCTGCAAAGGTATGTATAAAGGTTATCGCCGGGCGGCGACCCCACAAAACAATTTTTGAAATGCGTGGAGCTATTTCTTCACAAGGAAAATCTGATCAAGGTTTCCTTTTTTCGCGTGTGTGCACGCGCGGGGGCTCAAAATTGATTTGTAGGGGTATACATTATCAAAGGAAAAATAGCTCCGCTTCCCCACCACCACCACCGCCGCCACCGCCGCCGCCCAACATGCTCAGATGGAATTGTTCTTTCCGCCTCGTGCGAGTTCAGCGCTGGTATCGCCCTCCCGCCAGCTGCCGCTGCCGCCGCTGTGTTTTCTTCCAGGTGCTGCTTCTGTTTCCCCGTCGCCGAGGTCGGCTCTTCCGTCCCCCGCCGCCCCCGCCCCGACTCACTCTCACTTGTTTAGCCCCAGTCGCTCGCGGCGGCCCCGTGTCGGCCCTCAGCGCGACTTAAACCGTGCGCTTTTCCATCACGCTGACTGACGATCTGAGCAGCCGTCCACCCCGGTGATTCCTCTATCGCTCTTCCTCCATCTAGCCTCGCCCACTCGCTCTGACACACGCACGGGCGCGCACACAAACTTTGACCCCCCCCCCTCCGCGCCCCCTTGAGCCTGATAAAAAGGCATCGGCAACCCCACCCCCTCAAAAAAAAAGAAAGAAAAAACTGCAGATGTGCAGAAAGGCCTCTCGCTGCAGCTCTGAGCTTTTGTGCTCTGCTTGTCCCTGCTAACACGCACACACACACACACACACACACACATACACACACATACACCATGCTACTCTTATCCCACTCTCTCTCTCTCACACACACATGCTACTCTTCGACACACTCCCTCTTTCTCTCTCGTGCACACACGTACGTCTTCTCAACCTGCTCCTGGATCTTGTGCCTCTCTGTTTGTGTGTCTGTGTGTGCGCATGCGCGTGCACGCGCCGACTCCGACCAATGGCATCCAACGGCAGGGCTTTATCCTGAAGCACACTGACAATGCTTTTCACACCTACTTACCACAGCAGAGATGGGGGCGGCGGGCTGCATCATAGCCAGGCCTAAAAGCAGGCTAAGGGCTTTTTAGAAGACACACACACACACACACACACACACACACTGGAACGGACTCTTTAATTACTCACTCGAGATTCCGCTGTAGATTAAAAGGAAGAGGGTTAGCAGAAGAAGAAGAAGAAGAAGAAAAAAAAAACTCGCAGAAGCTTATTTTCATATCTGCAGAATTTTTCAATGAATATAAAAACGGCCATTGATTATGCCGTTAAGGGCGGGAATTTAAGAAGGGAAATATAAAGTACACATAATCACATTAAGTCACTGTGATTAATGTAATAAAATATGATTCCCCTTCCCTCCCCTCCCACCGCATCGGTGCTGAACACATTTGGCAGCAAGGGGACATGCTCCTAATGTTAAAAAGCAACTCCTCAAAAATCGACTTAGCCAGTCCAGTGCTGCAGAGACGCCTGCTACAGGCTACAGCCACGCAGATAACTCTCACCAGTCAGAGTCCATGCAGTGGCAAAGGAGGAAAAACAAAACAAAACAATGAGTCATCAGCTTTGGATGCCTGTGCACTCACCATCAGTTTGCATTAGCGACTGCAGGTGCGTCTCCATTCAGGGTCGTTTTGGTTCATTCAGAAGAATTGTTCAAATTCTGGATACAAATCTGGAAAAGTCTTTCATTTTAAACATTACTTTTCGGCAACGTAGTTTAGCATATTTTAATGCAGCCGAGGAGCTTTTGATTTGTAGTTCCGCATAGTTCCTACATTCCTCGTACTCATTAGCATCCAACCAATGAGCAGCATTCACAACAACGCCGCCGTCGATTCACAATATTCCCCCGCCGTTCCATCTGACATCCGCCGCTGCTCGATCAATAGCAAAGCGTCTCTCGCTGATTAATGCAGAGCGGCCAAACGCGTGACACACTCTGGTGTAAGAGCTTTCACCAATAAAGCCAGAGGTGGTGACTAAGAGGAGACAAGAAGCTTTCTCTGCACACGCAGGGTTTTTTTTCCCCCTTTTTTTTAATTTTTTTTTTTAAACCGTGGCGCTTAAAGCGAGCTCAGCGTAGGCCAGGTACTTCACTCAGATGATTATAATGCCACGAGGGTGCAATACATCACTCTTATTAGCCACACAGGAGCACAATGGTATCATAATTAATGGTCGCAGCAGGATTGAACACTGCCCTGACATGGAAAAGTGGGCCTACTTAAGCTCTACAAGGCATTTAAATATGCAGAGTGAATGGCACAACCCAAACCCTCCTGCTCTGAGGACAGCCCGCGCTCATTAGCCCGACACCTTCCGTGGCATTAATACAAGGGCGACCGGCTTCGCCACGCGGGGGGAACAAATCGCGGGCGGGCGCGCACACACACACACACACACACACACACCAGGAGGGGTGGTTGCGGGTGGGGGGGGTGCAATTGGCCGCGGTTTGGACAGCCAAAGTCGGGGTGGGGGGGGGGGGCAATCTTCCACCCTCATCAGTGCCCATCACCTCTTTCACATTTTCTCCCCGTATTGTTGTGTTTTTGTCTGGCGGCTTAAGTCTGAGCTGAATGCAGATGGACATATATGTGTCAGCAGCCATTATGCAAATGCGCGGTAATGGCGTTTGGCCTGTGTGTGTGTGTGTGTTAGAGAGAGAGAGAGAGAGAGAGAGAGAGAGAGAGTGTGCGTGTGTGCGTGTGTGTGTGAGTGTGCGTGCTGTGGCAGAATGTGGCGTCTGGTGGCTGCGCTATAGTGTCTCGCGCGGGCAGAACAATGCACATAAAAGGCTGTCGGAGGAAGCGTCTGGAGCCGACGTCTCTCGCTGCCGCAGCCGCTGAATGGAGCTGCGACAACATTTCTGCATGCGTGCGTGCGTGCGTGCGTGTGTGTGTGTGTACTTTACATGGATGCAAGTGATACAGAGAATGGGGGAGATTGGGAGAGAAAACACCCTCTCGGGCGTGTTGAACAGAGGCGGAGGATGAACCGACATATATGTGATTTCCCTCCGCAGCCTGAACGGCGCGCCTGTGAATCCCCGCTCGTCACAAAATCCACACGTGGGATGTTAAGTCTCCGACTGCCGCACAATTTGGACTCCCCGTCTCCCCATAAAAAGCCAGCTTTACAACTTCTCCTCTGCCTCTTGTGGTCGATTGTCAGGCAGCAGCAGCAATGTGTATGTAGATGATGAAGGAATCTTTGTTGACGCAGACTTGATTATACAGGAGTAGGTTTATCCCAAAAAGACGTCTTGCGTCGATCAGGCGCCGGTGCACCTCAGGGAGGTCTCGTAGCCAATGTGAACGACTCCAAACTCACCACAGCAGCTTCTGGTGTATGTAGGCCAGTTGTTTAGCATCTTCTGACCAGCTCTTCCATCACCCTGAACACCCTCACATGTTTGTCTTGACCTTCAGGGTCACTCTAGGATGCCCCTTAACCATGAAACCAGATGTTCAACTTTGTGGTAAACAACCCTTAACCATAAAACCATTCAGGCCATGAAACCATTAAGGTGATGTAACAATAAAACCATTAAAACCAACATTGCATGTAGATGGATTCTAAATGAACAACCAGACACTGCACTCTGCTGAGGTTTCCTCCAATGTGCAAGCCTACAGTCAGCGACACAGACGCGCTGCTCTTGTAACCCCCTCCAGCACCCCCCGCCCTCCCCAAAAAACACGAGGCACCCCTCTCCGCCCGGCTTGTTCCCAGCCTGACCGCGCCGAGTTATCGCGCGGCTCAGCGCAATCAATTATTGTTGCAACGGAATCATTAATAATTTCCTAATGAAAACGATTCTGTTGATCTGTTGTCTTTTAATTAAACATAATTAGTCGGCTGCTCTGAGCTGCGGCGGGGGGGGACTCCTTTAGGGTACAATTTTGTTTTAATACACTGATAATGGAATTTTTACATTGTGTCACTTGTTTAGTTATTATTCAGCCACACTATTTCGCTATGTTCCCAGATAACAGATAATAACCCTCGCACCTCCCATTCGCCGCTGTCGTTTTTTTCCCCATTTTTTTTTTTATAGCAGAGGTGCTGAAATGAACAATTACATTTTGAACTGTAAGAGTGGCGTCGTTTCCCGCCGCACAACGCCACGTGCGCGGTTGGAACGCAGGAGAGTGGCTTCGCAATGTGCTTGGGGACACGCGACGAAAAGGCCGGTGTTGTTGTTTATCCCCCCCAATAAAGGTAAAAGAAAGTAGAAGGCTCGGACAGATAGTGAATCTACGGAGGCAGGTTGTGCTAGTTCAGCTGGTGCCTCAGAGCTCCACAGCTCCCGAGCAGCGGGAAGAGCAAATGAAGCTGTAAGTAAAAAAAAAAAAAAAAAGAGGGATCTGATTGTGAGGATTTAGAGAATATGAAATAATACAAAGACACAGAGAGTTGGCTAATTCGCCACTGTCCGGGCTTATGTAAAACGCCCCAGTTACATTGGTCAATTTTAGCGCGAACAATGGGCTAAGTTGCTCTGGAGACTTATTGGACATGCTGTATCTGAATGTGGTCTGGCTTAAGAGGCTTACGGTTGAAAAGTTTAGGTGACCTCTGAATAATGCCACATAATGTGGTCGCGCTTGCTGCGTTATAGTTTCAATGGGCTCAGATATCAGGTGACAATGGGGGCCGGGGCACAATGGCGGCGAGCGTCGGCGGGATGAATGAAGTCATATCTGGCGGCATTAGACCCGAAGGTGGGAGCGCCTGCGTCTCGCTGCTGTACACACTCCAGATCGGGACTCTTGTTTGATGACGGCAAATTTGCACTGCGGCGAGGTTCCATTTGCCATAATGTGCTCGCGGAATTTCAACTTACCTTTGCAAATATGATAAAAAACACCTAACGCAGGAGGGCGTTTAAAATCTCATTTTGCGCCGCAGCGTGAGCGATGGCGTGCATTTGAAAAGAGAAAATAAAAATCTGACGTTTCTCACTCGATGTGCGCCGTGTCTTCCCACTCAGAGCAGGATCAGAACCATCCACTTGGTGCTACAGGTTCTGCCAGCGTCTGATTCATCCCACTCTTCTGCACCATTTAGCCGCATCAGCGTTAAGAAGGTTTGAACTCCACCTTGCAGTGTCTTGGTGCTCTGAATACCGCATGTATTCAAGACTACCAGAGTCAGCCGTACATCAGAAAACAGAGTTCTGGCCCTGACAATCGCAAAAGCAACTAATTAAATAGATGGACCAATATAAATAACCAACACTATTACCATCAGTTAAAGCCAGAAGCCCATTCTGCACATGGCACCAATGCATTTGTATTCAATGATACAACTGCAGCTGTAGAACACTGTAGAATAAAAAAATAAATAAAATCTCAAGCACATCAATGTTGGCTCCTCTGACCAGCTGCTGAACTCCTTGCAAGCGAGCAGCAGGTTTGCAGCATTTGAACGAACCCTGATTTGTAGCAAATTCAACTCTGTCAAATCTGCTTTTTTTTCTCTCTCTCTCTCTCCTTTTTCTCCGGCTGTATTGTTTATCAATCTGTTGTTTATCTGTGTGGAAAATTCTCCGCCGCTTCCTCTTCCCCTCTCTCTGTTCCTGTCTGTCAACCCCCCCTCCTCCCGTTACTGTAACATATAATTACTCTGCAGACTTGCCGCCTGTTTCTATAACTTCAGCGCTTCAAAGAAACTGTCGGAGTGTGGAGGAGAGCATTGTGGGAGTTCCAGGTGGATTTCTCGATAATGAGTTACCGCAGTGGTAGACCGGAGAGTTTTAGTAATGGCTGGCTGCTATACGGCTCTTCCTGGGAGCTTAATGTAAAACAAACAGGGCCATGCTGACAGCCTGGGAAAAACAGATATTGTGCTCCTCCACTTCCACTCCGGGCCCTTCCTGCTCCACGTGTTAAGGATTCAAAGAAGAATTTATATTCATGGAATGATGGCTGCGTGAGTCCTCATTTGAGGCTAATTAAAAATGCCTTCAACTTTACTCACTTTAAAATATCCTGAATTGTTTCTTCGGTGCACTTGTGCGTTTGTGTGTTGCAGCAGATCCTGTTTTTTTTGGAACAGGAACCAAAGAATCCAAAAAAAGAAAACCTGATATTTTTTGGGAGGCTTGTCTCAGCGTTGATGTCCAGAAGCTCCCTACGGGCTACCTGACTACACCGTCCTGCTGGTTGTTACACACTCTGGCGCATGCATTATACATTACACAGACTGCCGGGGAACAACTCTCTGAGGAGTCGGTTTTTGCTGAATCCTCTCCTCGCTTCCTCTCCTCTTACTTCCCTGACTTCCTGGAAGACGTGGACGGAAGAATGCGACGTGGAAATCATCGGCGGAGGGTGGGGAGCGGGGGGGGCAACCAACGTTAAGCTACAGCCACTCAAACCAATCGGCCGTCCCGACTTCAAGATACTCCCCCGTAGATTCACGCTGGCGAGCGTCCAAAGTCAAGCGCCGCCGCTATCTGCGCGGGCAGGCCGTAAAGGAAGCCGCGCGACCACTGAAACGTGAGCCAAAGTGTATTTTTGCGAGCACACTGCGTATTGAGATATTCACTGTTTTCCATAAGTAACGCATCTCAGGGAGCAATGAGGGAGCCGACAGAGGAGGAACAGCAACAGAGTGGAGATATAAACAATCTGGGCCGGAGCTTTTCCGAGGTGCGGAGAAAATTCCTGCGAGAGAGTTTTTTCTCTCTCTCTCTCTCTCTCTCTCTCTCTCTCTCTCTATCACTCTCTCCTTGGCTTTGGTCACTCCACGCCGGTGTGGACACGATAAACTCTATTCCGGCCCTGCTTCCAAACGGAGGCGAACAGGACGGAATCGAAATTGAATTTGACAAAGATTTTGATTTTTTTTTTTTTACTTAGGGCACGCTGACAGTCAATTTCAATGTCACCTCCAGAGGGTGCCCGCACATGCAGATTGGAATATTTAAAGAAGAATGACTGGTATAAATTGAGTCACAGTCCGGACGGCGAGAGCTCAGCGTCTGAGCGCCATCAAACACTCCAACCACTTTCTGAACCGACTCTCAGTCCAGGAAACCAAATAAGAGGAAGAAAAAGGAGAAGAAGAAGAAGAAACAGCACCAGGAGCGAAATGTGGAAGGATTTTGGACAGTGACTCAAGAAAAATGGAAAGCCAACCAATCTCACGACAGGTTTTTGTGACAGTTGCTTCAAAACTTGAGTTGAGCCGGAATTGCACCGGTTCGTTTTTCTTGGATCTTTTGGCAGGACAGTTGGAGCAAGAGTCCGATGATGTAACGTATATTCTGACTGTTACATCGGCGTTCAAGTCAAGAAAAAAAAAAACTTGAAAATATTTCACACAAAGTTCTGAAAAAGAAAGATCAAACGCGTTTTGTTCCGCTAAACGGCGCCTTCGCGGCTCCACGAGAGGAGCGAAACTTCCTCCCCGAGATTGAAATTAATTCCTCCCATTCAAAACGCGCCGCTATCGTTTGTCATCGCTTGGCAAGCGCGCGGAGATCCTCGCCGAGGATTTACTGTAATGAACTTACGACGGTTGCAACACGGGGACGCGAGGGGAACTTCGCAGGCACAAGACGTCATTGTGTTTTAATTTAATAAGGTCGAAGTGGAGGCGACAAAACAAAGGGCGCACGGCGGCGGCGGCGGCGGTGACGGCGCTTTGTGTGTGTGGGGCGGGGGGGGAGGGGGGGGAGCGATGCTATCTGGAGGATGAGCGGCGCTCCGGAGATCCCTCACATGTGAGAGGGAAAATAAAATGTGAGAAATCCTGTTATTGCCCCCCCCCCCCCCACCCCCAACTCCACTGACACCACTCCCCCACCCCCCACCCCCCCTTCTTTTTTGTTTCATACAGTCAGTCTGCGAGTGGAAAGATTAGAAGATTTTAAAAGAAGTGCATAATCTCCTTTAACAGCTTATCAAAACTTTAATGATTTGGTGATAAAGAGCACAAAGTTAAGTAGCCGGTTAAGAGGATAACTCCCCAGTGCAGTCTAGTGATTAGTAGATGAGAATTGGGAGACTGAAAATCCGGGGTTTGCAAATCCCACTCCTGCCACTTATTCACTTTGAGGGTGAAACCGGCTCCGTTTCAGCTCCTGGGGGGGGGGGGGTGATATTGTCACGGGGTAATCATTTCTGAAAAGTGATAAATGGAGAACCCCCCCCTTCAACCCCCTTTTGCCGAGTCCAAAACGCATCTTTTATGTACGTGTTTATTTTGCCGGTTGACTCCCCGTCAAGACCCAATTACCGCCGCCTTTTCACGGAGGAGGGTCGGGGGGGGGGCAAGTGACGCTGCACGCACGCGGATGGATGGTGGCGTGGCTCTCGTCGTCGTCGCCGCCGCCGGGATCCGCCAGCGACCGCAGCCGTGTTGCAGATCCGTGTCAGGCTGTTCTAATGAGGCCGGACACAGTGAGAAGTTTATCTTGATGGCGGTGGCGGCTTTCTGTGCGTTTAGAAAAGCTTTCGGGTGGGGTGTGTGTGTGTGTGTGTGTGTGTGTGTGTGTGTGGGGGGTCGAAGCTAAATAAACACGGATGTTGACGCAGATATGTTGTGTGTTGTTTTTCTCTCTCTCTCTCGCCCGCCATATTTGCATAAATCCATTTCTGCCGGCGGCGTTTTTTTTTTTTTGTTTTGTTTTCTGGTGCGGATATATGACCGATTGGCGGGCGATAGAGGGACGCGGCTTTTTTTCCGAATTAGCGCGAGAACAAATGAAGGGAAAAAAAAAAATGGCGAAGAGACATTCTGCAACCGCTGCGCTATCTGCGGCGAGATAGGGGGCGGTACAAAAGGGCGACGGAGGGAGGGGAGAGGGAGCGAGGGAGACGGGGGAGGCATTAATTACCTTGTGAAATCTAAAGACCATTAACTTTGTGTGTCAAGTGATGTTTCTCAGTTCCTAATCGCAGTTCTGGAAGATAGAAAACCACTCTTTCTTTTTGGGGGCGAGCGTGGCCTCTTCTCGCGCGTCCTCGCCGCCGCAATTATTTTGCGCTTGGCTTTCGCGTGCGAGAGAAGTGAGAGAAAAGCCAAAGACAGAGACGGAGGGGCAGGAGGGGTGGTTGTGGGGTGGTGGGGTGGGGTGGTGGGGGGGGGGGTGGGCGGAGCACCGTCAGTGTCTTTTGCGGCGTTGCTGTGCGGCGCTGCCCAGAGATAACGGGCCGCCGCCGCCTGCTTACCTTTGCTGTACACCACGCAGTTGTTTTTGTTGTCCTCCGCTCCCTGCCAAGTCACATCCAGCAGCCACCTGGGGCCGGCGCTCAGCACCACCGGGACCGTGCTCTTCGTCTTCTGGACGGGGACAGATAACAAACACTAATCATTTGCTTATTTTGGCCGATTAAAGGAACATTAATAAAGCCTGCAGTTGCGCTGCTCCGCGTCGCCTAAATGACCAGAAACAGACAATTTTTTATTTTTATTGTTTTTTTGTTTTTTTTTAGGAACTGTACGCAGCGTGCAACGACGCTCCCACCCCCACGTGTTTGTTTTGTGTGTGTGTGTGTTTGCAAATTCACAGCAGAGAAGATTGGAGAATTAGGGCAGGTTGTGCGTGAATTAGGGCAGGTTGTGTGCATGTGTGCGTGTGTGTGTGTGTGTTGACAACCCCAAACAATGGCTGCACAGCAGTTGTGAGTGGTGACAAATTGGGGAAAGAGGCTGCATCCTATCGCAGGAGGAAGAGGAGCGTGAGGGGTCAGAATCCAGGAACGACCGGGCATCAGATCTCCTGGATTAGCAAGAGACATCAAAGCTGTCTGGAAAATTATGGAGGGAAGAAGAAAGAGGCAGAAAATATGAGAGAGAGAGAGAGAGAGAGAGAGAGAGAGAGAGAGAGAGAGAGAGAGAGAGACCCGAAAACAAAAACGGCCGCACGGTGACTTTCAGAGAGAGAGAGAGAGAGAGAGAGAGAAGGAGGAAGCGAACATTCAGCGGTGAACTTTGGGCGCATTGTGCCCGCCTATCGGCCGGAGATCTCACTATTTCCTGAAACAAGCAAGGGAAGAATTTAAAGAATCAGTATCCATTTCAAAGGGCGATTGAGGTTACGGTTTTCATAATGCGGCGGAAAAATTATTCTGAATGTGTAAGGTCATTTTTCTTCCCGGTCAGAGGTCAAGCGTGGAGTTTTCTTTCACAGAAAAAAAAAAAGGGGGGGAGGAGGAAAAAAAAATGAAAGGAGCAGATAGAGGAGGACGTTGGCTCTAATAGATTCACACGGTGCACAGTCGCCAGCCCGGCCGGCCGGCCGGCTCTATTCATCCCCGTATTATTTTCGAGTCCATTTTATTCATTCTGGTGATTTTCTTTTTCTATGTTCCTCTCGCAAAAAAAAATAAAAAATAAAATAAAAAAACTCCTCCTCTGTTGGCAGTGTCGGGGGGAGGGAAGTGGGCGGGTTGCAGCGTCTGAGGCAGCCGGCTGGGTACAGTAGCCTATTACTCAAAGGCAAAATGTCAGTATTTCAAGGCCATTTACTTCTGAACCTCGGGGGCCTCCTTCATTAGGATGTTACAGAAATAGTTTGGCTAGGAGAAAATGGTTTGGTGTGCAATCTCACCCCCCCCCCACACACACACACACCATCTAAGCGAGCGACAGGCCACTGTCCATCTGCCTAATGCGAGAGAAAAACGAAACGCGGGGAAGCGAGCGAGCGAGGGAGACGCTGCTCCTCTCTCGTGCCTTTCACTCGTGGTTTCTCCCCCGCAAAAAGGCAACAACCTTCAAGGATAAATGCAAATGTCACTTGAGCATGTTAAAGGTCTGAATTGGGACAGATATGCGGCGGAGATGAGCGCCGCCGCCGCCGCCGCTGCTGCGCCTGCACAGCACAGCCGCCCCACCCACCTTCCCTCCCCTTCCTCGCACTCCTCCTCCGCCACCCGCCCTTTTCTCGTTTCCGTGAACTCCATCTAGTCTGAGGCTGGAGGACAAACTCCCGTGGTTTTTTTTTCTTTCTTTCTTTCTCTTCCTCCTTTTCCCAAGCCTCATTCGGAAATGGCGAAATGCATCTCGGCAAAGAGGCGATAGCAATCTGCCTGGATTTCCTTTCGCAAATTAAGAAGGCGTGCAGATTTCTAAATATATTTCTCCCCTAAATATATATATTAATATAGATATGTGTGTGTGTGTGTGTGTGTGTGTGTGCGCGCTGCTGGCAAACGGCGCTCGCCCCGCGCGGATCAAACGCAGACAGTAAATTGTGTCTGTTGATATTCTTATTCCTTCTCCTGGCATCTCCTTATCCCGCCCTGGCAGCAGATGAGACAGAGGGGACCTCCGTAATTTCAGTCATCCTCCATTTCACATTTCAAATTAGCCTCACAATAAAAGTCTCGCTATCTGGCTAACCTGAAAAATCTCACACCCCTGTCAAAGGGAGCGGTGGCAGACCGGCCCGATTGTTGCCAGGGACGACTATCTGAAATGGGAATCAGATTAACCCCTTCCTTAGATCTCCAGACTGGAGCCATCTCTTATTCAGCGGCGGCGAGGCCCTCTCCTCCTCCTCCTCCTCCTCCTCCTCCCCCTCCTCCTCCTGCTCCTCATCCTCCGCCTCCCCCTCCATCCCTCCGAGCCTCTGGGAATTCATGATATTCCAGCTGCTCTTAATGCCGGCCGATGGGGACCTAGCGGCGCGCTAACCGGGTCGTCCCGCGGTTGGAAACCGCTGGACGTTTGCTAGCAAAGCGCTCACATTCCGCGCTAAAAACTTTTTTTTTTTGACCTCGGCCCTGCCAGATTTAAAACGTCGATGGTACGCCGCTCGCCCCAGCGCTCCGGAGCGGCGACCTGACCCCGTCCTCGCCGCAGATTTACATAATGCGTCCATCTTGACAATAGCGGCCCGCGTTTGCTTTGTAAGCGCGCGGCGTGTCGCAGCCGCTCGGGGGGGAAGACAAAGGCGCGCGGAGGAGCTAGCAGGCGACGCGCTCGGGATTAAGCGCACGGCGGCGTCACCGCGGGGGAGGGGGGAGGGGAGGGAAATGCAAATGACGAAACGTTTGTGCGGGCAGATCAGCTGGTCGAAAAGTAGCCGAGGCTACTGGGTGGTGGTGGGGGGGGGGGCAGATTGACAGGCGGAGGATTTTTTGATTCCCTTTCCCCCTGCGGCGAGGAGCATCTGATGCAGCGGAACTCCTCTTTGGCCGCACGCGGCGCCAGAGACGTGGAAGTATGCGGAAGCCACTTCCTGCCCAAACAGCAACACACCGAGAAATGCAGGGGAGGTGGGGGGGGACCATATTAACCATTTAGTTTAAAAATAAAAGGAAAGAGACAACCTTTTTGTTGTTCTTTGCGCCAAAAATGTGGCAAACCGCATTTATTTCCACGAGTCTCCGTTCGGGGGGGGGGGATTAGTTCTCGATAAGAAATAAATGTTAGTTTCATTTATAGAGATACAGAGTTTAATATCAGTTTACAGACTATCATCCCTGTCAGAGCCTGTAAAAGCCCCTCTAGCCTTCCCGTCTGTGCACTGTGTTATGGTTTATCCACCCTCTGCCTTCACTCCAGTGGTTTCAATACTCTCCCGCTATTTCTATTTATTTATTTCTTTAACCCCCCCCGCCCCTCCTGCCCCCTGAGCCGCTGTTCCCGCCCGCTCGTGTAAGAGATACAGCAGCGCGAAAACAGTGTAGTCAGCGAGGAAGTGATTACAAAACTGATGCTCCAAATTCGCTATAAAATGAAAATCAATATTTCCACAAGTTGCTGCAACATAAAAGATAACCTTCATTGATTTTTCTAGACTTAGGCCTCTGTGATAAGATCTAATATAAATTTTCAGCCACACGGATTTGGATCAGAGCGGAGCAGGAGGCTGAACGATAAGTTCCGCGCACATCTCTCAGACTTGGATTTTTTTTTCCTCCCCCCACCTCTCTCTCTCTCTCTCTCTCTCTCTCTCTCTCTCTCTCTCTCTCTCTCTCTCTCTCCTCTGCTCTCTTCTCCCCCTGCCTTCCCCGCTCCCTCTTCCAAGGCAGGGGCTGTGCTATTTATAATTGGCCCTGTGTGAGCAAAAGCTTCTATCAGGAATCTGTTCTAATTTTTATTACTGAGGAAGCTAAAGCCTGTTCCAGATAATTTGGAAATTTCAGGGGGAATTGTGATAGAGCTGATGGCACAGCCGGACCGACTCGGGAAAGGAGCTAACCTGTAATAGCCTCTGTGGCTGCGCTGATTAAATGTTGCCATAGATGAAAGGCCTGCCATCACCGCAATAAATTAACCAATCACACAAATCCCAAGTCGCTACTAATCCCTCCTTGATACCATGATCCTCTGATCAGCTGAAGGAGGTGAAGGGAAGAAAGTGGCTTGTGACACTCAGCCGTTTCCCGCTCGCTCCCTGCCTCCCTGTGTAAACAACGAGCTAATGATAGCGCCGCTGACCGTTTCGCCACCACTGGCTACTCTTAACCCGCTCGGCGGTCAGGGCAGGTGAAATCGATAGGGGGGCCTCGCTGGGAGTGATTTTTTTTTTCTCCCCCTTTTCCTTCTTCTTTTTTTTGGATTTTATTTTCTCTCTCGCCTCACCCCCTCCCCTTCCCTTCCACCAAGGTCACTGACTGGCACTGCATCCGTCTTGATCCCACAGCTGCAGGATTTAGACAACTGAGAGATCAAAACGGACGCGTCTGAATATCTTGAGACGCGTTTTTTCCTTCTTCCCTCCAGTTTTATACATCCCACTTCCCCGACGCCCACTCGCTGGGGAGTTGCGCCGCCGCCGACGCAGCCACCGCTGCTGTTCTAAACCCGAGAGCACCGGTTGGAGACGCCACAGCCGGGCGCTTTTGACGACGCGCATTTGCATCGGCGCGTCACGGTTTCCTCCAATTACAGAGACGCGTTTTAACACTTTTGCGCTGGCGATAAACGTGTTTTTTTTTTTTTGTTTTTTTTCCCCACCATCCCGGTCGCCGCCGCCCTCCTCCTCCTCCTCCTCCTCCTCTTCCACCCCCACCATTGGCCACCACGCGTTCGCGTCCCACAGCAACGTTGTCACCCGTCATTTCCCCAGCGCCGTGTTCTTGTCAGGCGATGCCGGCGGGTGCAAATCTAACAAAAACAGCTTATGCGCGGGTTACGTCAAGTTTATATGTTCTCTGTTTCCAACATGGGAGTGCGGATAAAGGATTTGTACCTGTTTTACCAGCCAGTTTACAGCGGACGGCACACTCACACCTTTGATAACGTCCCTTCGCAATTAGTTGTTCGGCGCGATGAAACAAATTGCATGTGGTCAACTGGAAATTTCATTAAGGGAGATTTTCCTCCAGCCCTCGTTATCGCCCTGCGTATTAATATTTTCTTAGCCTCAAGGATGGATGGGTTGCAAGGGTCCCCCCTCCCCAACCTGCCCTCTCCTACCCCCGCCCCCGACACCCTTTTTGAATAAAACGGCCAGAGCCAACCTCACAGTCCTCTCTCTGCTATCCAAGCTCAAAAAAAAAAAAAAAAAAAAGAAGGCGGCGCGCACGTGCTTAGTTATGCGCCACATCCCCCCCACCCCCTCGCCGCCACCTGAAATAAGATTCTCGGTCAACATCCCACATAAAGTGGAGGAGAAGAAGAAAAAAAACGCCTTCATTTCTCAAGTCTGCTTTTGAGCAATTTTTTTCCCCCCTCTAAATGGCAGCGGATACAGCTGCTGAAATGAAAAGATATACCTACATACTGCGTTCATCCCTTTTTTCTCGCCGCCCGTCGCCCCGCTCCCCCTCCCTCCTTCCCCCGCCCCCTCCAAGGCTATACAGCATCTGCTATTGGGAGACTAAATAACAGAAATATGCAGGAATTGCACACTAATTCCCTTTAGAGATAGATCTTGGCTGGTGCCCTGTCATAAATCAGAGAATTTCGATATGAAATGAGGCAAGCCTGCTCTAATCATTTCTGCATTTCAAATTGGATCACTGGCTCAATCGCTTGGCTTTTAAACTGCTTGCCTAAGAGCAAATGTGAGGTGGGAGATAATTCAGCTGAAATCTCTGCCTGCTCGGTGCGGCAGTTAGTTTACTGCTTGAGTGCAAGAGAATGCTTTTTTCCCCTCCCCTTGGCCCATCTTTCTCTTTTCAACTTTGTTAAATTGACTTTTCATTAAAAAAAAAAAAAAAAAAAAAAAAACAGATTAAATTGAGAGAGAGTCACCGCTGTTCCCGGAATCTTTAAAGGGACACCCATCACCGTGCGCATGTGCCTTTATTTGGCTGCCCCGCTATCATGGTGGCGCGATGGGGAATAAATATTTTCTCATTTAAATCACCTTTTATCCCGCTGACTGGACTGTAAGCATCAAAGTTCACGTGCTGCATTAGCTATTACCTATTTGGCGTCATTGAAATGCTAGCGGTGCTTGCATTTCTCGGCGCTGCGTGGCGTTGCGTGATTGCTGTTGGTGCGGCCGCACCTGGATCACGGCTGAGTGGCTGAGTGGCAACCAAGCAGGCTGCCGGCTTTGTGTGCGGCCCTGAGCACTAAAGCCTCATTGCCACCACCAAACAAAATATTCATTTTAAAAAATAAAAAAATATATATGTATTGTTTGCATCTTATTTTTCCACATGGGGGACGTTCTTTTGTGCCGTGACTCTGCTTGCTACAAAATCAGTGAGAGGAGCAGAGAAGAATGAGGCTCGGGAGGGAGGGGGCACTCTATCCACGCTCCATTCTTCAGGACCTTCAGGCACATTGAGGTGCTCCAACTCTAAAGCCAAACAGTTTAGTGTAAGCTGTACCTGCCCCGAAGACAAGCAACCCCTTCCCCCACCCCTGCCCCCGTCCCCTTCCTATTAATTCTTTTCCCTTTCCCTTCCTTTCCACCTCACTTCTTTCCTCTCCTTTCTTTTAATTTCCTTTCCTCCTCTTATCTGCTGCACTTGCTCATCTCCCTCTCTCTCCCCCCCGCACTCCTCTAATATTTGCACGTCACCCACACCGCCCTCTACTGATTCCGTCGAAAACTTGGACACTTTCATGCTTTCCCCCCTGCCTTCTTTTTTTTTTTTTCCCCCAAACTCACCGTCCCCTCAGCATCGCACAACAATGCCCCCGACTTTCTTTGTAATGGAGAATGTTTAATTCAACTTCTCCAGTAAATGTGTGTGTACTGCCATGGCTATGTATGATGCATATGTCCTGGGAACCATTTGAAGTCTTAAACAAGAAAAAGCTGCATATGTAATGCATGTGCTCCAGGACTTAATCATGTCTTGGAGGTAGAGTGCTCCAACACACACTCTTGCACTCGCACACCTTCATGCATTCCCTGTGTTTGGCTTTGGTCAGGGCACAGAACAGCCCTGTCGCTTCACTACTCACCGTTTGAATTACTCGAAATTTCCCATTTGAATTCAATTGGGACAGACTTGTTTGATCTTTTCGCATGTAAGTTGGGGGCTCACTCCCCGAGCGGCGAGAAGCTGTATAAGGGGGAACATAATAGGGAACCTGGAGCCAGTAATGTTCACCTGTATGGATATTACCGTGGCCCCTGGGGTCAAGGTGGCAGGTGGCTTATTCTCTGGACGGATCCACTTTTCTCCGTCAGGAATAAACATGCGGATCGGTGGGTTTCTTCAAAGTGCGAGAATGGGCGAGTGCTGAAGTCAATCAGTCAATGGGGTCCCAACAAATCCCTGCCCTCATAAGCACACTTGGCAGAGTGGGATCAGTCGGAAGAAGCAAATAAGGACAAACAATAAAATAGTGGGCATGATGCTTGAATAAAAGCCCCTGACTTTGGATAAACCTCTGTGCCCCCTTTAGGTATTGGATTTTAATATTCTTTTGAACTCTTCTCTCTTTACTGGTGGGTTTATAAATTTCACGATGCATTAGAACACTTTCCACTCTATGAGATTTTTATTTTCAAGTGACTCTCCCAGCCAATCTCACCTCCTGATTGAAAACTAAGCCCCATCAGAAGTACGCCCGAACCTTAATTATAATACGAGCCAGGCGTGCCCACAATCAATTGCCAGAAGTTAGAAATTCAGCATAAATGCAACTTTGTGAGGTATCTGCGATTTGCATACAGTAGCACCTAATCGTCGACATACGGCTGTAGCGTTCGATAGGTTTGATCCTCGGGTGCACTTCAGAGAAATGGGGTCTCTCTAAATCCACCATAAAAGACCAACAATATTTACACCAAGTTAAGTAAATAAGATAAAGATGGTGAACTTGCCCCTCGCTAAATGCATTAGACGTGAACTCTCTTATCAGAGTCTCAGCACACGGACTGCTAAAAGATGGGTTCCCTGAGCTGGAAATGGTCTTTGTTACCCAATTAGTTTGCAGACGACCCCGCGGTATAATATTCCTGCTTTGACAGCCTTATACACATCCATCTAATGAGGTGTTGCTGGACCACCATGGGAGCAAATGGACACTGTCCAGACCTTCATCTCCTCCAAACACCTATCAGCTCCCTTATCTTCAATGCTAACCTTTTTTTCCTCTTTGTCAGATTCTCAAATTTCTCTGCTTGGCTGTTCATCCGTTCAGAGTCATTCTGACAGGGCTTTGTCTTCTGCGGGCCCCGAGCCAACTAGGCTGAGCATCAGAGGGCTAAGGCCAGGACAGGGGACAGCAAGGACTTATCAAGGTCTACCAGCAGGGGTTTGTCTCCCTGTAGGGTAGCCGTCCGTCTTTTTATGAAGGAGGTGAAGCACACGGAGCCGAGCTGCTTTGTCTGCTTCCCTTTGCCAAAGCAACCGAGAGGCAAAAAGACGGAGAGACACCCTTGAATTTATAAGAGTGACGCTGCTTAGGGAGAAGCTCTGAACTGCAGCCGATGTACGATATTCGCTTTGTTGCTCCAGTCTTTTCGGTAGTGGTGAAACCTGAAGTCCTCAAGCTGCACATTAAATCCCTACAACACCACCTAATAATAAACTCATCTGTCAACCATACATCTGGCAGGAAACATTACATTTTACTTTTAAAGCAGAAGAGCTACGAGGGCCAGGTCAATGGAAATAATTGTCGAGTATCCAGACCGCTTTTTTTTTTTTTTTTTTTAAGAGAGATGTTTGAACAAATCACAAGTGTAGCTGTGACAGCGGCGGATGAAAGAGCGGCTGCCAGTACTCAGCCCTGCTTCACTCTTCTGTCTCCTTACTTCCCTTCTTGTTCCTATCAAACCTTATTTTTCTCCTCATCCCAAGTCTGTCGTGTATCGAATAGTCAGATCATTCATTGGGAAACTTATAGTGTGTCAGCTGGAAGAGGGTGAGGATGATGAGGGTGGCGGCGACATCTCAGGATTTCTTTTTTTCCTGCCTGTCAGACAAATATATATACTGTGGACACAGCAACTTGATGGCACGGAACTAAAAGGAGCATCTCATTAGATCTTCATCAGTTATGGTTCACGTTCTGGAAACTGGAAATTTGGTCAGTAAACGACTGCGTTGTGCAGTTGGTACGGTTATATATGAATGTGCTTGAGCTACTCTTTACTGTGACAGTTCAGTGCCATCCAGACTGGGTCACAGTCCTGCCGTCTGACAGCAAACGGCCAGAGAATTGTGTAGGCGACAGGGACGACCTCCCCCACCACCATCCCTGAGTTCACCCTCAAAGCCCTGATGGTGTGAGGAGTGGACCCGCAGGACTTGGAGCCTCACCGGGGCTTTCAGCCATGACGGGTCCTGCACCGCTGCTGTCGTCCACCGTTCACAATACAACCATATCTTAAGTGTCTCTGAGGATGGAATCGTTCCATTGCAGTCTAAAACCTTTACGTTGTGCAGAATCTCACAGACTAACGTCGTGCATCAGCAGCAGGGAAAGTGGTTAAAATACATTTTGAGGGCTGCGCTGAATTTTTTCTGTTGTTTCATCAAAACAAAAGGCAGGATTTATTTTTTTAAAAATTACATCTTTGGGAAAGGCTGTTTAGTATGATGTTTGTTATACTTCAAGCCAAGTTTTGGTACTTTAGGGTATGCTCAGGAGAGGAGAGCAAAGCATTTTCTTCTGAAATGCAGGGGAGTAAAAGCTACTGTTTTAACTTAATGTGCCATGTTATGTGAATAAAATGTGAGGAAAAAAGAGAAAAAAATGTAAAACAAAAAGAAAAAAAAAGAGAAAAATCTATAATGTTTGGGATTTTTTTTTTGCCTTTATCTACATCCCAGTTTGATGACAGTGCCTGCTGTCCTTCAGATGTTCAACACTGGAGGATGGGAACGTGCATAATGGAAAAAATACATGTAAAGCCCAGTAAGATATTCATTGCAAATAAGGTGTTAACATGGCTGCACAACCTGAGTAAGATTGGCACATGTCTTCGCACAGCCGTCGCCTGCTCCGAACATGACTTTATTCCGATTGAGGTGGCGATAAACTGCTGTTTGCACGGAATGCGATCTTGACTGAGTTCGCGCTGCGATACTGCTGTGCGTGTAAACCCGCTCGCATCCATTGACAAAAACACAAGACTTGTTCAGACTGATATCTGGGGCGAAACATCCAGAGAGGATCTCGCTGAGCGGTGTGTTGGTGTTTACACTCGCTGTGTCCTTAAGGAAAGCGCGCAGCCATTACAGCGAGCACAAAGCAAATCAGTGAGTCCCTGCTCTGCTTATCAGGGGACCTGCCATATCAGTTTTGGTAGTTGTGCTGTGATGTAAGGACAGCAAAATGTCAGGTTCACTTGTAGATCAAGTCAACCATGCATTATCTCTCAAACAGCGGAGCTCGGCGGTGCTCCGACCAGCTGACTGACTGACTGACTGACTGACTGACTGACTGACTGTCTGCTTCACAGCCAGCACACAAAGCTGTGGGAGGCGCCATAGTTCAGCAGTCGCGCTTGCAGAAAGTTTCAGAGCGTAGTCTTTTAGGAGCTAACGGTTAACGTTGATAAGGTTTATGCATTTTTTCCACCCTTCTGCCTCAATCAAGCTTCAATATCATGTTAGTTTGCGCTTAAACACCAATTCATGGCTCCAGTGGAATGTCCTGTGTTGTTTCCCCCTGTTTAATACAAAAGCATGAAAAAAAAACCCACTGATAATGTCGTTGATAAATACATGGCTGCGGGTGGGCAAGTCAGACCAGGCCAGATAATTACCATTTTACCCATCTGAAGAGACCCAAGCCCTGATATTGGTTTAAACCCAAGAAATAATTGGTGCATGCAATCACAAATTGGTTCTCGGCCTAAAATTTGGGCCTATTATTTCATTAGATGGAGCCACATTCTTTGTGCCAGAAATTATTTGTGTGCCCAACACACAAATTCAAATCCTGTTAGACGCGATAATGTCTAGCGTTTTTCAACAAAACATATCCAAAACAGTGGGGACTTGCAGACGGAGACCACAGGCCACCTTCAAAACCGGAGCGTCAAAGCATCAAAAAACTTCAGACTTTTGTGTTTATTTATTTTTAAGTTCGACTGTTTGTTTGTTTGTTTGTTTGTTTGCGCGCGTATCTGTGCGCGCCGGGCTTGTGTGTCATTTCGCGGCTATGCTATAGAGAGGTTGTATCCTGGGGTGCTTTCTTGCATATGTAATTGGATGTTACTGTAAATAATTGCCTGGGCATGTGCCAATGTGATGATGATGGTGATGATTTGTGTGTGTGTGTGTGTGTGTGTGTGTGTGTGTGTGTGTGTGTGTGTGTGTTTGTTTGTGCGCGCGCGCGTGCGTTTTGCCTAATGTGTGAGTATGAAACGCATGTGCACCGCTCTGTGTGAGTCTGTACGTATGCGCCTGTGTGTTTGTGCGTGTGCGAGCGCATCTGCCCCATCCGTACTCCACTCTCAAGTCCCACTGATTCTCCTTTCCAGCCATGTTGAATCCTCTTTTCCTTATCAGGCGAGCCCAGGCCTGCATCAGGCTCTCCTTGCTATGACAGAGGCTACAACAATAGGCCTGCGATACCGCTGCTTAGCGCTGCGTTTCGGAGGGGAAACCTGCCACGGGCGCAGATTAACTACAACACACACGCGCGCGAGCGCACGCGCGCTCACACACACACACACACACACACGCACGCACGCACACAAAATAGATTGCAGCCTCCAAAACAAAACATTTTTCAGAATGCCTCCTCTTGATTAATGAAGCAGTGACAAGAAGAAAAATATAATTTCTGAAACGGAAAAGAAAAAAAAAAACCCCGCCGCCACTTGTTAAAGTTTAGGGGTAGCTAACAATAAACATATTGGAGGGAGAGGGTGGGCAAAAAGGAGGTGAGATAAATGGCTTGAGTGATGGGGCTGAATAATTTCGGGAGCATTTCTTCCTCTTTTTTTTTGGAAGCGCGGGGCCATATTCCTACCCCCTTGTACTAAATTACACAATAATCACACTCCATCGGCTGACAGCCTCTGCTTCTCCCTCTGCAGGTGGAAATTAGGACAGTATCTTGACATTTTCGCTCCTCTGCAGTCTTCGGGCTAAAGCTCTCTGTTCGCAGCTGAAAGCAGAACGCGGTCGGCGAGCCGCTCGAACATGCCCTCGCACGCGAGACAGACGCACACGCACGCACACGCACGGAAAATGACGGCACAGTCTGACCCACAAGCTCACCCATTAGCGCATGTCCACACATCCACAAACAAAGTGGACGCGACGTCTCTTTTTTTTTTTGCAAACACCTCTTAAATGTGAATTGTTGATCTTCAAACGGTATGAAGGGACTCAATGTGGGTCCCCGGCAACAAAAAGGGTACGAACCTTTAAGCCACATCAAGTGTTTAACACAATGTATATATTACTATTGAGAAAAAGGAAAAAAATGCAGCATATCTAACCCAGACAGAAGCAAAAATAAATGAATAACTGAATAATTGTTTCATGTTGTCTATATTTATGCATTTTTAATTACTGCTGTGCATTTTAAACATGAGGACTTTTCAGTTGTTTTCATCACAAAACTGTCTTTATAATAAAAACACCTTCCCATCTTCCGGACATGAGGATGTCAAGAATTGCGGGGGGGGGGGGAGGGAGGAGGAGAAAAAAAAAAAAAAGCTGAAACGATCTTAATCTGGAATTAAGCAGGATATATGCATTGCCAGTGCAATTACCATGTCATTTGCCCTAAAAGGCCCTTAAAACACATAAAGACCAGAATTCTATTGAATCCGGACTCATTACAGCGCACCTTGACTAAGCCTCGGTAATTAGCATGGGCAAAGCATTGTACAAGAGGCGGCAACACCCTCATCAACACACATTTACAACAGAGCTCTAAATCTGCTGCTCATTAATAGCCTGCCTCCCAATCAATTATTAACACCTACAATAGCAGCCAGGCTCACCAGGGCCGGGCCTCTCACTCCAGGCAAACCGCGGGCCGCCCTCTCCTCGCGCTTCTGTCCAGCGTAGGTAATTACCACTTTTAAAGACACCTGCTACTCAATAGCTTCGACCCAGACTGTTAATTTAGCCCCCCTCGATTGCAGACATTTATGTCTGAGTGTCACTATTAATTTGCGTTAATTTGGAGGGTGCGAGGGAGCCGGGGCGGAGGCGTCGACGGCAGCCGACTGAATGTGCTCGTCGCTCACCTGCGCCGGCGCCGCAGCTGTAATTGGAGTCTAATGGTCTGATTGATCAGTGAGAGGACTGAGGGATGAGACGGTGCTCTGGCAGCTTCATCAGTCAGCGGGAAAGGGGAAGAGGAGAGGAGAGGAGGATGAGGAGGAGGAGGAGTGGAGAAGGTGGGTTGACAACAGAGGCACGGCTATCGGGTTGTTGCCCCCCCCCAACAATTTTGTTTTAGTTCTCGTCCATGAATCTACTCACACTGCTGTTCTGCCTCCGTCCACTTTCCTTCCTTTGCAATCTTCTACCTCTGCCGCTTCCCTGGTTCTTATTTCAGGCACGTTCTTTACGTTCAGTAATTAAGCCAAAGTATGGCGACCGTACAGGTGAGAAGGTACAGTTTCTGAAATTTACTTCAGTAAACAGTAAAAATTATTGTTTTTTTTGCCAATAATGAATCAATATGTTTGTTTATAATTTTGCAAAAATTAAAAAGTTGTAGAATAATCTGGACTGAAAGGACGACAGTGAACCCAAAGCTGAGGTACTCAGCAAAATAATCTCGCCCTAAAAGAAGATCCACTCTCATATTTATCTATACAACAGCAATGTTCCAATAGCTCCACACATACCTGAAAACCTGAACCTACTTAAGTACACTAACTAACACAGTATTTAAGTACTATGTTACTTCCCACCAATGTTCGCATGTCTATTAATTTAAACATCACTGCTGTTTCCTCACCATGACATCGAAATCAGTGCTTTACTACTTTTGATTCCTTTTTTTGATACTTTACTTTTCAGAGAGCTTTGCGCTAAAACACAGTTCAGCTCCTTATGATGTCACAAAGGGCACTGATACCTCACTGATGCTCCCAGGTTCACACCTCCAGCCAGGTGTCTGTTGCCGCCTCTGAATTTACATCTCAGCCACTTGCACTTTGTCCCCCTAAATACGTGCGGGAGGTTTTTTTGTTTTTTGTTTTTTTTTGTAAAAAAAAAAAAAAAAAGCCATTTTCAGCAGCGCTTGAAAAACCAGAGCAAAATATTTGCACTGACGGAGCTCTTTTTGAGAAAATAATTAATCATGAAAGGCTGCGTCAGTGAGGTGAGAGATGAATAAATAAAAAAGAAGTGAAAACACCTGTGTGTGTGTGTGTGTGTGTGTGTGTATACAATATTGGATGTCTATTTATAACCAAGTGCCAAAAAGTAATCTTGATGTAAAAAAGATTAGAGATGCATGAAGAAAAAAAACATACCCTGGCAGTGCCGGGAGTATAGGCAGCCTAATTCAGCACAATGTGATGGTGTTAACAGGTCTGCAGCAGCAGCAGCAGCAACAACAGCTCCGACTCCAGTCCCCGGTGCCAGGCTGAGCCCCTGGGGTCCGCAGCCCTGCCACGGCCGGCCCATCAGCTGTGAAATCTGCTTTCCTCTTTGATAAACGGTTGAGATGTGACCCTATCTCTGTCCTGCAGATGTCCAGATTTCCTGTCACGCTTTTCCCCCCCTCTGTTTTTTTTTTTTTTTTTTTCTCTCTCTCTCTCTCTCTCTCTCTCTCTCTCTCTCTCTCTCTCTCTCTCTCTCTCTCTCTCTCTCTCTCTCTTTCTCTCGCTTCCCGCTCTCTCCCCTTTCGTTCTTTTTCTTTTTCGGGCTTTATGCCTCTCTGTCCGGGCCTGCATGGACAACCGCGTGTAACACTCCATTCACCGCTCTTTTCTAAGCGTCATCCATCACTGTGGTGGGCTACTGGAGCAGCAGCAGCACCACCACCACAGCCAGTCAGCCAGTCAAGCCAGCCAGCCAGCCCACACTGGCTATCACACCGCAGCACATCCAGCCCGGCCCAGCCCGGCCCGGCCCGTCTGCTCCCATTTTGACTGCCCCTACGGACCAGTAACCCCTCCCCCCACCCCCACCTGCTCCTACCTGCCCACCTCTCCATCAGAATGCAGACGACTGCCCGCCTGAGCACCAGCCGGACCTCGGCAAGACTGTACTTTTCAAGCCCGCCGCGTACGAGAGAGAGAGAGAGAGAGAGAGAGAGAGAGAGAGAGAGAGAACTCCTGCCCATTTTCAGAAATCCCTCTAACATCCCCGGCCTTTCATTATTTTCCGCGAGCCATTTCAAGAAGACATTACACTTTAGCCCGTCTTCTGGGCGCGACGCCAAGGATTGAGAAACTGAGCCGTGGCCCCCGCAAGTGGCAGCTCGACAAAAATAGCTTGACCTCTAAAACGTCCTATCTCAAATGGCGTGTCTGGATGAAGGGGTGGGGTGGTGGTGGCGGTGGGAGGGAGGGGCAGGGTTGGTAATATACGTTTGATTTCAGAGAGTGCATATCAATATTTCAACAGCGGGTCATGTGTTTCAAGCGCGAGAGAGAGGTGTCACTCCGGCGATACAGCCAGCTGCCTTTGGGTAATTCGCTCGAGAAAGGAAAAAAAAAAATAGAAAAATGTGAGAGGGTAAAAGGAGTCTGTTTAATAGTCTGCGGAGGCCACGCTTCATAAGAATGACTTGAAGTGCCTCCTAGCCGAGGTAGAGACCCGCGAAGCAATGAGCCTTTATTTCTACCTCAGACGCCTTCCACCGTGGCGTGACCCTGCTCGGCGCCGCTCGCCGCCCTGACATGCATCAAAACTAGACCCTCTTTTTCTACACCGCCTCCTCCACCTCCTTCCTGCTCTCCTCAAGCTTGCGTTTGATATTTCAACTCCTCCCTCCTCACCTCCACAGGTGAGGCGTCAGGGTTCGTCCCCAAGTCTCCGCCCGTGTGTCGGTTTTTTGAGGATTTGCGCGACTCCCCTGGCTCCCGCTGATACAACCCAGATACGTGCGGCGTCCTTCCTGGGGGCGGCGTGTTTAACAAACCCAATAACAAGAACTTTGACTAAGGGGGGTGGAGAAAAAAAACAGAGAAAAACCGATGCTACTTGTAAATGAGAACGGTTCCCCCGCTGACGTGCAAAAATTGAGAGTCTCGGGTGAATTTTGCATCCAGGAAACAGAGACAAAATAAAGAAGAGGAAGACGACCGAGCCCCTTGAAGGGAGCTCGATAAAACAAAACATGCCAGACGGTCTGACCCAGCCTTTAATGAGAAGCAGTGAGAAGCTGCTAACAGCCAGCACTCTGAGCGCTGAAAGTTAGTCGACGGGCACTGAAAGGGCCCCGTGGGAGACGAGGCGCACACGAGAACCTTAAAGGCAATATGCCAAAGCTTCCTCCGCTGCTTTTTAATTGCAGGGGGAGGTTGGCACATTGTGTAACCCCTCCGCAGCCCATTACAGGTGATGACCAGCACCTGCTCATAGAGCAGGGAGGGGAAAAAAATCCTGAGGAGAGTCTGGAAACGAGCGGCGAATTCCTCGGGGGGCAGTTAGCGAGGAGCTCGTCTCACCGAGAGCAACAATTAGTTTGTGCGTCTTGCTCGCCGAGCGTTCTGTGTGACCAACTTGTAACGTTCCCGTCTGCCGAAAGGTTTTTTTTTTTTTTTTTTTCTCAGAGAGATGTTTTGTGTGACTGGGGATGCTCGTGGGACACCTGAAGGATGAGTTCGGACGGGAGGGGAAATTCATGCAGAGATAGCCGAGGAAATATATGGAGTGTGTTACTCTGCGAGGCGACTCGGAGGTGTTGCTCTGTCAAATCACTTTTCCACCCAAGGATAACTGGCTTTTACCCTGAGAGAAGCCATATTTCATGGCTATAACGTGGCCTGAGTTATTTAAAGCCACTGATGACTTCAAAAACCAAGAGGGGAGCTTAGAAAACAGCCAAAACCGCTCTGGAAATGATTTAATAGAGCGACGCCTTCGAGAAATCTCTGGAAAAACCGGGGGAGGGCCGAAATCCTCGCGGACTTTCTCCTTATGTTTCTTAACAGGATGAGGAGTGAGCTTGGTTACCATTTTAATAGGAATTTCTTAATTAATCCAAATGCAGAATGGAATATCAAACCCTGTGGAGGACTTACTCCACGAGAGCAGCAGGTCAACACCAGCCTCCGCTGGGATCCGTGAGACGGCAGATATAAAAATATAAAAGCCGCGGCGCGCGGAGTAACATCAAAAATAATGGCTGGTGGCTTTGTTTCAATTGCGGCTTCACGGTCTAAGCTCCGAAAACCCCGCCAATTAAAGGCGTTTTGTCATGAAATACGCAGATTAAATGGCTAAAATAGATGCACTTCAAAGGGTTTTGTTGGGAGGCCAGTTGGATCCCGGAGGAGTCACCTCAGCCGCTCTCAACGTCGTGGGACTCGCCGTTAATATGGTCTTTAGATGTCGGACCGTTTGTTAATCACGTTTCAGTCGCTGCTAAGTTTGACCGAATAAAGTGATTTCATCACAGCTGTTAAGGATCCCTCGGGTGTGAGCAGCGTTTTCCCTGCCGGAACCGTTCGTGTTTTTCTGTGGCTGAGACCAAGAAACCAAGAAACAACTGAAAGACAAACTGATTTTTTTTCCCACGTAGCCCTGCCAGTTCGACCAATAAACATTCTGATAAAAGGTTTTGCCATATCAAAAGCCGCTAATAATTTAAGACAAGTTTCATGACATTCCAGGCAAACTGTTGAGGGAGCTTGTGGTGTGCTAAGAGAGGAGAATTGAATGTTTCTTTACTTGTTATTTGGGTTGTTTAGTGTGTTTAAAGTTCATTAAAAATGAACTACTTTCATTTTGTTCGGATTTCTGATTTTGCCTTGGGGATGAAATGTGATCCGAAAATGAACTCCCCTAGCTTGGCCCTACCTACCTTACCTGAGCCACCTCACATTTAAATCAAAAGACTCATCATGCTGATCCAAGTCACTTTGGTTTTCTTTATACGTCCGTCAAGCCATTGGACCGTCATTCTATGTCCCTACTTTGGATTTCATCCCAGAGTTTAGTACTTTCTGCAGCACACCAGTTAAAACAAACAAACAGACCAAACTTACCAGTGCAGTGCTCTCAGTGCTCATTTCAATCTTCCCCTCAAACGGTCCCCATGTCGTGCCCACAGGAAGCTGCTGCCTGCTGTGGATGCGACGCTCGCCATCTTTCAGGAAGGCATCCAGCTCCCCTAAAAAAGAGAGACAGACACACACACACACACACCGGGAACCAAAGCAGTCAGCCATAGTTGCTCCATATAGCACACAAGTTCCACATCAAATCACAGTGACATTCTTTCATTGTCCTCTCCCCTTCCAACCTGCGCGCGTGTCAAAGCCCCGCGGTGGGCTGTGAAGGTTAAAGCCTGGCGTTTTCAAAGTGGATAAGCAAATCGAGCAAGCAGCCATCTGATGGTGTTCCTCAGACGCACGGCGTGCTAACCTTACTTGAGAGGTGTCTTGTGTTGAGATAATCTCTGTGAGACAGCACAGGCTCGCTGGCTTCAGGGTGGTGGGTGTAGAGCAGCCGGTGGCGGGCCTATTTCTGTTGTTCCAGGAAGGCTGGGCCCTCGTTAGCGCAGCGCAGAGCTCCAGTTAATTAAGAGTGAAACCGGATCGCGCTGCTGGAACCGCCGGTGCTCACCTCCCCAACACCCCTCCATCCCCCACTTATCTTATCTCTAAGATTCAGCGTACATTTTGGGAATGGTGATTAATCAAATAGTTATGATAAATCCCAGGACAGGCTGTGGCGTAGTTTACAGAAGAGGATGTTTCCTCCTCCTCCTCCCCCCGCCCCCGGCCTTCTCTTTCAGTGTGTGAGTGTGTGTCTAACAGAGGGAGAGCGCCTGCCTCTCAGCCGGCCTGCATTTCCGAGTGGCTGCCATTGACAGAGAGAGGGTGATGATTTAAACGTCTTGGCTTGAACTTTGTCCACTGTTCCATATACAGAGAGTTGTTAGTTAAAGGCCGAGAGTATGAGATCAGCATCAAACAGTAAGAAAGAATTTGGACCAGCAGAGGTGGGAAGTAGCGAAATAGAAATACTTGGTTAACTATCTGTACTTTCTTGTTGTTGCTTGAAGTGGAGAAATTCTGTTCAAAGTAATTCACTTATTATCAGAGTTGTAATTGCTTGAAGTGGAGCCATTTTAACTATGCCATCGTGTAGTTCAATATAAAAGTGGATGGTATTTTAGAGGGAGATTATTTTAGAGTACCTCAGCTTTTGGGGTCACTTGTCAGTACATTTTCAGCACAGAGAAAAATACAAATAAGTACATTTCAGAACCTGTGTTTTCTTACTCGTACTTAAGTAAAGGAGTTGATTCTGTACTTTTATCTACGTATTTTTCTTTACACAAGTATCCGTCATTTTACTTAAAGGTGAAGTGTGGAATATATTGAGGTTATGAAGAAGAAACAGCGACATCAAGGAGCTACATTTCAGATTGCAGCGTCTTTCACTCTCCCTCCCTCTCCTGAACTTGCCAGTGAACTACAGTGGCCTGCGCACCTAAACCTGGATACCTTGTCTACCTTCTTCTTCGTTGATTTATTTGAAGACGTGAGTAGACACCCCTATTATGAAACACGTTCTCAGACGAGCAGGATTGTCCATACAGGCTTCCTTAGAAATATGGTGGTGCAAGATGGCAGCTAACTGGGAGCAAGACCCTTATTGCTCTATGTTTATGTTTATATAAATATATGAGAACCGTTCTATGGGTGGGAAAACCAAATCACTTTTATTGTACTGCGATTATACACTATCATTTATGGGCAGAATATTAAACTTTTACCAATATAAAAATCATAAAGTGAGCCAAATATTACACACTGGACCTTGAAGTCCAGAATGTGAATACTTTTGCCACCTCTGTGGACCAGGAATCTACTTTCATGCCCCGCTTGATCACAGATGCATGAGGTTACACAAATCAGAAAAAAACAAACAACTCTTTTCAATGTTCCAAACTGTGCCTTTAATCTCAGAGTGCACAGTTGGTTGCGCCAACTGCCCTTTAGCTGGAAACCAGCCTGCCACAATCAGTGCATAATTATTTGGGCAAAACTCAACATGAGCTGTTAACATTGTGTCTTTTAACCCGTTTGTTCACATACACACGTACGTGGCTCATACATATTCGGGGCCCTCGGTTTCGCCATGAATGGGACCCAAAGCGATCGTTGAACTTTCTGACGTGTATCGCGGCGGAGTGACCTATTCATCCCCATTCCGCCGCGTAAATATCAGCTGTGTATCTGCCGCGTGCCATTGTGTCCGCCCCCCGTTGTGCCGCTATGGAAAAATGCGCGCCATGCTTATGCCCCCCGGTGCAAAAAAAACCCAAAAAAACGACGCCCCACTGATCACGTGACCATCTGCGGCGGTTAATCTGGCCGCGCTGAAAAATGCTTAACGTCTCCGCGGCTTAATCCTCCCCGCGAAGAAGGTAGAGAATTGCGATACATGTAAATAAAAAATATTTTCGGAGGGGAAAATAGACGCGCCGCCGTCGTCTCTCTAAAAAAAAAAAAAAAAAAAAAACCAAAGCGAGTCAATCTGGACGCCATTATCGCGCCGCTCCTTCAGCTCTGTCCTCCTTCCTGTGCTCCCGCCGCCGCAGCGCCCGTCTTCCCGGTGCTGCGCTCGAGGTGTGTAAGCTCATTACAGGGAAATAATTAAACATTGGCGCACAGCTGGTCTTCATCACTGAGAGCAACAGCCACCGCTTGATGCATTCTGTTTGTCCTCAGATAAGACCGGCGGCCTTTAACCGCTTCGGATGCGACTTCCTGTTTAGCCTCGCTTGACAAACTGCTCAAACTGCTCCCCCCCACACACACACACACCCACACCCACACCTCATACCCCACCCAACCCCCGGCTGCGCAATCACGTTTTTTTTCCCCCCCCCCACTTTTTACCTTTTCTTCTCTCCGTTTCCGGGTGGGTTGCGGCGAGGAGGGGAGGAAAAAAGACGGCGGCCAACGTGCGATGTTAGGTGAAAAAAAGAGAGGGCACGATTCAATTTGTGCCGTTTGCGGTTGGCCATGATTGGGCGCCAGTTGTGTGCATCTCACACCAAATGTTGCCTGAGGACCTTGGCTCACAGATGGCTTGTCACATCTGTTGCAGATACTAGTGAAAGATCTCTGCAAAAAAAAAACCCAAAAAACAACAACAAAAAAACAGAAGAAAAACAGCCATGGATGAATAATTAGTTCCCTTTTTTTTCGCTCTGCCTGTATTTTCTTTACGAGCTCTGGCGACAGCGGAAAAAAAAATATATGGACAGATGCGTGTCAACTGCGGTTTTTATTTGTAATCAAGGGTGCGATAGCACTTTATGTTACGGCGGTGCCTCGGCCTCTCTATCTCTTCTATTTTTTTGCCGTTTCGTACGTCGTCTCAACTTTTCTCAGCGAATCAGAGGGTTCGCGATGTGGCCCTGAGGCCACGCCCACTTCCCTACTTCCCTTCACCACCTTCACCTCGCACTCCTACCGGACCCCGCCAACCCACCAACGAGTCGACCACCGCTCACTCCCCACTCCCACCTTCCCTCACCCCCCCGCCCCTCATTTGATAAGATCATCATCTGTCGCTAGGCACCATGGTCTGTTCCTGCACTCTGCAGATACTTGGCAGACCAATGAATGTCCCTTTGTGTGGAGAGATCCTCCTCAGATAGCACCCAAGATGCACCACGCTGGCATCTGTTTGTTTTTTGTTTAGTTTTTTTTGTATTTTTAATGCGTGTACGCGTGTCTGTTCTGTTCAGAGAAGTAGGGAACCACATCTCTTCTTTTCATGCCATACAAGTGAAAGCTAATGACCGCCAGTGGCAGGTTGCCAGCTAGCTTGCTTAGACTAAAAGAACGCCATAGACAGCTGACTACCGGCAGACAAGACAGCCACACAGTGATGAACTACCACTTTTCAATGACGGCGCTGGATGGAATTCAACTCTTACACCTCGAGCGTTGTTACGTCTTACATCTTTTAACCTGCAGCCTGGAATTCCCACTTTTCCAGTGCATGTGTCACATCCCAAATGGCCTCTGCTGTGTTGTACGTGTCATCATTTATACTGCTGGAGGATCTCTGCCTCCCATGGCATCACAGTTCTAAACAAACAGGGAAGCAGCAACTTGATAATGCTTTTTAGTGGTGGAAATTTAGTACAGTTGTAAAGATTTATTACAAAAATGAAATGAAATGATGAAAAAATGGGAAATATTATTAGTCAGGATTCTTAGCTTAAGCAAATTTCTTTCTCTTGCTTTTTTTAAATGATGGATTAATTTAAATGAATCTTTAATAGATTAATATTTGGCTGTGACTGTGTCTGAACATCAAGACTAATTTTCTCCATACACTTCCTGCCCAGGAGACCCCGCTGATGGCCAAAGATGACGAATGACATCATCGGCTCCATATTGCAGATTAACATTAGTTAAAGCCATTGATCTGTTCGAGCTATTTCCAACACAAATCTGACCTCTTTAACTGGTTCAAAGAGACGGCTTCAAGGGGAAGAAATTGCCCCGGGTGTGAAAAAAAAAAAAGAGTCTTATTACGGGGCTCGTGGTTCACTCCACCTTCTGTAGTTGTCGCGAGCGTGTTAACCGTGGGGTGGGTGTTGTGGGGGAAACAAAGAGCCACGAGAGCAGAGACGAGTGGGGGAATACGCTTGAGCTTCACACAGCAGATGATCCCCCTTGATATCGAGTGCTACCTTTGAATCAAAGCAAACAAATGACTGCTGTTCAAAGTTCAATAACCTGTGAGTGGCAATTCGCAGACGTCTCGTTGAACTCCAGTCATCTCCGCTGACAGGCCGTGTTATAGCGCCGGCAAATGGCCTATAAATTAATATAGCGTGAGAGGGAGGCATATGGGGTGAAATGGAATGCTCTGTATCAGTTCAACAAAAGGTGCCACATCTTCAAGGCAGATATGTGATATGAAATTTTACAGCTGAGGGAGAAATGTCGCGGCGCTTTGATAAGAGAGCGATGAACTTTCTTCCCCTGCTACACAAACCGCTATTATCAGGTCCCCAGGAACAAAATGCATCATTTATAACCCGCAGCCCGCACTATCATCTCGGAGGATGGCGCTTCTTTTAAAAACACTGGAGGACCCCGACAGCCGCCATACTACTCCTTGCCTCCTCCCGACCAGCCCCACCCCTGGAAACCTCCGTGAACCCAGCAAGACGTGGCTGCTTTTGGCTGAAAGTTGCCATTGGGGGCAGATTTTGCCTTCTGTACGATGTACCATCAGTAATTCCAAAAATACCACAGCACATGGTCATGTGACCTCCTCCTTTGCATTGCTAAGTTAATTCATTGACAAACACAATCAGGATACCAATCCCGTGCATAGATATTAGACACGTGTTTACGCATCATCTCACATCGCCTCTTTACAGTCAATCATTAGGCCGTGCGTGCTGGTGCACATGGACGAATCTGTGGGCTCAGCAGTCCTTGGAGGCCCCCAGAGGGTACTGTTATTAATACGCTATGTATGGGAGAGGGGTTAGGGAAGGGGTCTAAACCGATTTCTAGTCAGTGGGCCCAAAATTGCGAGCTGCACCCCCAGACGGCCTGAAGGGATTCAGGAATTTTTAAGGAATACGCCAGTTGGAGTTGGTTGCACTGGTCTTTCTGATAGTTCTGACTACAGGTGTCTTCTGATCCATGCTGTGTAGAAATACTACTACCACTACTACTAACAATAATAAGAATACGAGTAAAAATAATAATATTGTTAATAATAATAGTTATTAATCAGGTTAAATGATGTATTTATGGTATCTTGGCCCTGATTGGGCAATGCCTGCGAGCAAGAAATAGCATTGACTAAAACCCCTAGAAAACCTGAGTTTGAACCATTCATTTCATTCAATATGCAACTCAAAGCGAGAGCGTTAACAGAGGTTTTGTAAGGTTTTTTTTTCCCCACTATAAAACAAGCCAATCTCCTCTCTTGTGCCAATCTTACCTCACTGGATGTTGGCTCTGGCCTTATATTTAACAGGCAGATAAGCAAGAGTTATCGCTCTTCTCATCTCGGCCTGCGAGGCAGAGAGCAAACACTATTCTTTTAATGAAAGGGCAAACCTTATTTGCAGGTCTGCAACAGGACTGAGGCTGGTCTACATGCCCATCCGTCCAACCGTAATAACCCTCTGCCGCGCCGCCACCACTTTACCACCAGCGCCGCTGTTGGACGGGTATAAATCCTGGAGCGGGGCGAGTTGGAATTAGCTTACACGCGGCAGAAGAAGGGGAAAAGCTGCAGTACATTACCTGCCGCTCGGTGTCATTGAGCAATTGTAATAAATCGGCTGTCGAGCGCTCTGTCTGTCTCCTCGGCGAAGTCAGCGAGCGGCCCCGCTGACGGCCGACCCGGAGACATCCATCTTTGGAGAAAGGCAGCAATTTCTATTGATGGCATGTAAAGGGAGACGGCAAAACTTAAAGAATGACTGTCCTCGCGCAGAGATACAGCCGTATCGCCGACAGCATCTAGAGGACACGCAACCACTTCGGCCGCAATCAGATTGTTTGTTGTTTTTTTAAAAAAAAAAAAGGCTTCCTCAGAAAATTTGAGACGCGTCAGAAGGACGTTAGTACACCTGAGTGTTGTCAGGGTGAATGACTAATTGATGTGTGCACTGGCGGTGCGCACGTTTAAGATGGATGGATAAAGGCTGAAGCCAGAGGAAAGAAGTTGCTTTTTTCTTTTTTTTTCTTTATCTGCGCAGCCTCGCTGCAGATAAAGTTGGCGGAGCACATTATTAACAAAATTTACAATTTATGAGCAGGTTCAACTTGGATAGGAGAACTGATAGAGACTGGTTGGAACAAGAATTTCTAAAGAAAGAACTCTATAGCTGGAGACATTTTTAAAAACCGCCGCTACCTCCCAGTGTTGGCATATTGCAGTTAATTCCAGACTATTTTAAAGCACTCCTGAATCTCCTCCCGAGTCAATTACCAGGCTGCAACTTCCCCTGAGTAACACCGAGATGTGTTTTTTTCCCCCTCTCTCTCTCCCCCCTTTTCCTGGGTGACCTACTTGTCTTTTGTGAGTAGGTTTTAGCTAGCGCAGTTTGACAGTCAACAGATAAGATGGATTAAGCATTTTTTTTTTCTTCATCCAGTTTTGATGTGAACAGCGTAAAAGCGGGTTAAATCATTGAGTTTCCAGGAGTATTTTTAAATGCCTGGCGATAGCGCGATAGAGGAGCTAAACCTGAGGCTCGGGGCCCTGCAAGGTCAAGGTCGCGGCTCCTGAGAGCGGCTTCCCGGCGACAGGGGCCCGGCTCTCGTCTCTAGCACCGCGGCCCGAGCCCACCTCTCGCCGTCGCTCCCAGAAAAAGACACTCGGACGGGGAAGTGAAACGCGAACCGGCGGGCGGCATCAAAGAGTGGAGCGCCCCCTGCGCCTCGTGTGGGTGACTGTGTGAGTGTGCGGCGGGGAGTTTGTGCATTTTTTGGTGCGTCGGATAAATAAGATGGGGGCGTGCGTGCGTGCGGCTCGGCGTGCGACTCGCGCCGTAATTACGTTTCGATTATTTGCGAGCGCTAAAATAAAACAGCAATTAATCTGCTGATGTAAGACGGAAAATTGAAGTGCCGCGCGCTAAAGGGCCCGGCGCCGCCGAGCCGCCGAGCCGCGCCCACGTCGAAATAAAATCTTAATTTGAAAACAGAATTCGCCGCCCCATTCCCCCTTCCCCACCGCCACCTTACAACCCCCCCCCCACCCCCCCCCACTCCCACTCTCCACCCCAACCTGATCCAAGGCGCGCTTGTTTGCGAGCCGTACAGTCACGTGACGCGGCCCCGGCCAATCCCGCTTTGCTCATTTGAGTCGATTCAAGCCAGCGCGCCGTGATGAAGACGCTCGAGCGGCGGAGAAGGTGAAGAGGCGACTGAAATGAGGAAACAAAAAAAAAAACAAAAAAGACGACGACGGGTGAAACATGTTTGTTCATCGCGCGTCACATCTGGCGCCGCCGCCCCCGGTCGAGGACGCAGGAGCTCCAGCGGGAACACATTTAGACACGTTGCCTCTTTCTCTTTTTTTGCGGCCGCCCGTTCCCCCCACTGCTCCTCATGTCGGTGACAGGGGAGAGTAATCCTATACACAGGCTGCTATTGTGAAATGAGAAACTAGCCTCCTTCACTGGCACAGACCAGATGCACCTCTCTCTCTCTCTCTCTCTCTCTCTCTCTCTCTCTCTCTCTCTCTCTCTCTCTCTTCTCTCTCTCTCTCTCCCTCTGTCCTAATCTGTAAACGACTTAAAGGAGCCTTATCTCCGGGCTCTTCTGCTTCATTTCATGCTTGATTTACTTTAATTTGTCTGATAGGGCACAAGGATTTGGAAATGGCCCATCTTTCGGTGGAAAATGTTCTGATTTTTCTCTGGCATTGTTATGTGGAGGTTTTTGACTTTTCTCTCTCTCTCTCTCTCTCTCTCTCTCTCTCTCTCTCTCTCTCTCTCTCTCTCCTCTCTATCTCTCTCTCCTCACCCCCACCCCCTCCCCCTCTTTCCTCCATCTCCATCTCCCTCCCTCCCCTCTTTCTCCCTCCCACCCCTTTCTCTTTTCTTTCCGCCATCCATTCTTCCTCTCTTTCCCCTCCTCCTCCTCCTCCTTCCTTCTTCCTCTTCCTCGCAGCGGGGATCCTGCTCCAGCGCAACAGTCTGTTTGAGTGCATTTAGATTCGAGCTAACGCAGCAGAAACAAGTCCCCCCCGCCGCCGCCGCCGCCTCCACGAGTCTGTGACGCGGCGCAGAGGACGGCGGTGCCCGGAGATCGGCGCTGCACTGGGGGCAGAGCAGCCGAGTGCTTCAAACCACAGAGATCTTATGTTGGAGTTCGGAGGCGACTGGTCCTCCAGCTTTGCAAGTGGCTGAGCCCGGTGCTGATAAAGCCGCCTGCCTCCACAATGAGGGACGGGGGTGGGGGGGGGGGGGTTGCTTCCTCTTCCGCTGGCGGAACTCAAGTGCTCGCACGGCGGCCTGGCTGCTCCCATCACCAGGACGTCACGCCAACCCTGCGCCTCCACTTTAATGACTGGATGACGGCGGAGGCAGCGAGCTATGATTAGGGAGGTGCGTATCTTACTAGATTCTGAATATTTGCCATCGCCACCCACCAGCAGCAGCAGCAGCACTAGCAGCGAGGCGCAGAGCGAGAGAGCAGAGGAGAAGAGGAGCTCGGGCAGAGCTTCCTGTGTCATGCGGCTCCACTGCCCTCGGTGCGGCATCCAAATTTATCCACCACGGCAGTCGTCATCGAAGGGGGGCCCTTTAAGATTTCAAATCTGTCAAGAAGTGGAAATGATGACATCCAAACCCCCCCCCCCCCCCGGGCCACACCTCCGAACACAACGCGACTGAATACCCGGCTGGCGACGCCCGCGCCCTCCACACGCGGCGAAGGAGCGGGAGGAACGATTGAAATTCATCTCACAGCCTGAATTTACTTAACTGCGGGCCTGCGCGCGGTGATAAACGGAGTGATGATCCGGCAACACGTCTTTATCCACGCTTTGCTTTAATTAACGGGGGGCTTGTTTGTTGAAAAGATGATTAATATGCCAATGAAAATTGCATAATTGAATACCACAACAGGCGCACAATCAGGGAGGAACATGCCATTTTTTTTTATTAACTTTTTTATTATCGTTACTATTGCCATTATTTGGTATTTTAATTCACTTGACAGGCTGGCCCGCACCCCCCATCACATCTGCCCCCCCCACCCAAACAGAAGAAGGAGGAGGACTTGGAATTGGTGTGACCACTGGGCCAAGCTGGGCCCAGCTGGTCATCACCAGAGAGGGGCTTCACAGGTGGGGGAGGGGCAATGATCTGAAAGCAATAGGCATCAGTGCGAAGGTTGTATGTATGAGCAGGAATGACTTTGGAGTAGCTTTGATTGTATGAAAGCGTTGTCATGATTCGAAATATTCACTCTTCTCAACTTGATCCTGATTTTTTTTTTCCCTGAATACCCTCCCGGATTTGTCTGTATGAGAAATAGATAGTCGTCTTTGGGGGTACACACATCAAAAGGAACAGAAGGGACGGCATTGTGAGTGGACACAGATTCGGCTGAAATGTGAGCAAAACGGTCGCAAGTGAATTATCTTATTAAAGGCATTCTCTCGCACGCCGCGTCCCACGTATCCACGGGGGGGACTGGGGCTGAATATAGTGACATCTTCCTCGGATGATAAGAACAGTGATTGCATTTTGCCCCATTTTAGATTATATAACTAACAACCATGAAGTTCCTGCATAAAGCCTCTTAGTATAACGGATCAGTGGCTAAATTTGCATCAAGGCGCAGCAGCGGCAGTACAGTGATTTGTCTAATCTCTTGTTGCATATTTCATCATTATAATCACACATTGTAAATTTGCGAGTGTGCGTGTGCGCATGTGTGTGTGTTTTCATTTACGTGGGTTGGGGGAGGGTGCTGTTGCCCTACACAGGTGATGATAATACAGTACCCTCGGAAGCCTTAATCAGCAATGTCTGAAAAAGGAACTGATGCGTTTGGGGGAGGAGGGCAAAAAAAAGAAAAGAAGGGGGGAAAAAAGCCGCGCCGTGTTTACACGCAGCACTTTGATTGCGATTTAATTTTACATCACTCTGGGTAGCTGATGATGGACTTTCATCATCGGTATCGGCAATCTCGGTGTCGCTCATGTGTTGTGCGAGTCGTCGGAAGACTTTGAATAAAAAACCCCTGGAGGAGGGAGATAAAAAAAACGTCCTTTTCTGAGGGGGAATTGCCGTGATGCACGTCCAAATTTCTTGATTACAGGACGGGAGGGAAGGGGGAAGAGAGAAAATATATATAAAAAATAAAACCTTGAATGAAAGGCTGCGCTGAAAGTTTCCAGTTTACTGATATAACAGTCAAGTGTGTCTATAAGTCTACTTAAAACGCTTTAGGTATCAGCGGAGACAGCTGCGACACCCTCGTCTCACGATCCTGTCGAGACAGTACACTATCAAACCTTTCATACCGCTCCCAAGCTACATTTCCGGCGACAAAAGCTTTGCGAAAGCCTCCTGAAGGATTCGTCTGTATCCTAATATTTCCAATCCAATTTAACTGGAGCAGCCGGAGTGGTCTGAGCACTAGTTTACCAATCTTTGCTTTCCAAGACTGTGCGCGCTGAAGGCTTGAGGGGTTCAATCAATGGCGCTTTGATCTCGGCTGGAACCATAATTATTTAACATTGTTACAAGGATTTCTCTAATCCATCCTACCATTAAATCCCTTTTACACCCTCATCTTCTGCCGCCTAATCTGCATCTGGGCGCTCCGTTTGTCTCTCTCTCTTCCCCCCCGCCCCCTCATTTCGGCTCGCCCCTCCTTCCTTGACGACACCCCTGACTTTTATAATGGACTTGGGCGCCGAGTTCTGAGGCGCCGTGTTTACCGAGAGCAAACCTCGCTGAACTGTGCTAAAGTGGACTGTCGCGGCGCAGGATATTGGAAAAGTTTTCTTCCGCGGCACTTGGGCTGCTGTTTTGGGCGTCTTTGCTTTTAGCTGTGCAGCTCATAAAGAACCCCTGCGACTCAGATGCAGAGGCGAGATCATTCTTTTGCACTTCTGAACACATTAGGGAAAGAAGGGAGAATCCGTTCACTAACAACTCCTGACTTTGTTGAGCGTATTCCCTGTTTTTTCCCCTGCAGAATAATAAAGCTTTTCTTCTCGCTCTTTTTTAGGATAAAACAAAGTTCAGGTACCAGACGCCCACAACGTTTAATCCCATCTGTTTGCGTTGTTGGCCACTTTTGACTCACTGTCCTTTTGCAAATATTTGCGTGTCTATGTTTCGCCACGATATAAATAGCGGCACGGACAGCCGCAAACATTTGTCGAGGCACCTGCCACAGTATCGCGGCCATCTGGTCCTCCTATTCTCCTTGCATGACATATGTGCATTGAACCTGCAGCGGCTATTGTTTTTCTTTGCAGGGCTAAGGGAGATGGATCGGTCACAGACCCTTCTGCGCCGGCTGGAGTCAAAAATAAGACTCAGGAGGGTTTTTTTTTTTGTTTTGTTTTTCACATCTGAGTGAAGCTGCTTCTGAACATGTGCTCGTTTGATGTCTTAAAAAAGGGGAAGGAAGGGGAGGGGGACGAAAGTGGATATTGTCTTTTCCACTGTAGCGGCCTGTGGGGGTAGGTTGATTTGGTCATTGCTGGTCTGTGCAAGACCATCAGGTAAACACTCAGATGGCCACTAGCTCAGGTGACCCTTAACTCACCCGCTGCTGCCCAGCTGGCACGACTGGTGGAGCAAGCCGGACCTCGGACGCAGCCAGGAGGAGAGATTTGTTGACCAGGGGATCAAACGTCTTCTGTTACATCTGCTATCTCACCATCTCTGGCTTCTCTGGTCGCTGCAGTGGCCTAGATCCTCGTCCTTTGTAACTGTAGAGGTTGCCTGAATACCCAAAGATCCTGAAATGTATTCTGGGGATTTATCCAATTGTCCCAATCTGATTTATGAAATAATATTTTCAAGTTTGTTTAAAATAATCTTGATTGCACCTTGACTTGCTGTAGTTTCAAATAGTGCCATTTATTGAAAATAATTTGGACCTAATAAAAATAGCGGGCTAAAACGAGCTAATATAACACAACTCAGTTGTCTCCTCAGTAATGTTCTACGTCTTCATCACAATCTTGCACTGCTGAAATGAGTATAAGTTAGAAATGAAGGGGGTTTACAACCACTACAATGTTTACGACTTTTTGGTACTATAGTAGAGAATTTCACACACAGTAATATTAAAATAAAGGCCATTCCATACCCACCCCTGACTTAGACAGTAACAGCTTTAAAGGTTATTATGTATGACTAAAAGCCGCGCTGACGCAAATGGTAATTTACAGGCTTAATGCTTTTAGTAAAAATGACAACGATCACAATTAGAGCGCCCTTAACGAAGCCTTGATTTCCATGACTTTCAAAAGGGGGTGTAGTTTACACGAGCAAGCCTTCAGATAAGGCGGCGAACAAGTTCATTAGCAGAGTTAGCTAGCTAACGCGCGCCACTCCCAATTAGCCTAGAGGAAGTGGGAGAGAATGAGGAGGAGACGCAGGCAGATTCCTATCACCGCCAGTCCGTGAAAATGAACAGAGGAGCGTGACGCTCCCATATCTCCCAAATCAGCGGCTGATTGCGAAACATCCGTGACGAGAAACGAGCGCGAGACACGAGATCGGCGCGTAGATTTGCTTAAGGACATACTGGTGGAGGCGCAGTGGAGAGAAAGGGAACTCGCTGGGTGTTCCACATCAGAAAGCCGGCACTCAGTGCCGCGCAGAGGAGCCGTATCAGATTAATAGTGAGTCATTCTCTGCGGTTTCAGACGGCGAGACAATCAGCGAACAGGGTGGAAATTGCGGACAGCACTTGACACAAGTTACAAAAGTGGAGATGGAACGCGAGGACAAAAAAAAAGTTCAATTAAAGGATGTAGATTGTAAAAGGCTTTTGTTGTTACTCAGCAAAAGGGAAACGGGCGCTTCAATGGAATCACCAAGGCAGGTGGGCATGTTCCGTGTTAGCCCACCTCATTAAAAGGCCTCACTCTCTTTTTATGTAACGGCCATTACACATCCTATTCAGATGCACACGCCCGGTGATTAAAAATTATCTGTTGCCGATCATAATCACACCTGCTTAAACTTAAGCCAAAGAATAACAAAGAACTTCCGAGTGGGGAACTATCAGGACATTTGCAGTGAGATTAAAGGGTAGACAGTCTCAAACTAAATAAATTTGCTTTTAATCGCTTCGAACAGGAAGTCATGTCATTTCAAATGTCCCTATCTGATTGTCTGATTCCCCTCTTTATTCAAATTATAACATGCCCATCTGACTTTTCCAGCACAATGGGAAAAATTAAAAAGGGAAATGACCTTTCATGGCAGCGATGATGGGAGAGTGAATGGCATTATTATGCGCCCAGATTAATTTCTGCCCACTCAGTGCTGCCCATTGAGAAAACAGGAAGAGCGCGTCGGCCTCAATGTAAGTCACTCGCTAATTGGCTGGCATATCATGGAGATGTTGAGAAGGTTGCACTGGCATTTTGTAAAATGCCTTTTACTTGTTATTCAGTTTAGGAGTCAGGACTCACGTCTCAATATTTGGGAGAATTGCTAGCGATGCTAATCAAAATATGTATATTTTTTCCCTAGCAACAGCTGAGAAATAATAAATAATAAAAACAAGTATTATAATGTTGAATATTTTGTGGTGTGGCTCCCGATGCTCCGAAAGTATGTTGAGGATGATTGTGAACACACAGTGAATGTAACATGTTGCCGCATGTTGATGTCACCATGTTAGAAGAGTCATTTTTCAGCTCGTAATGCCGCAGAGATTAGGGACGCAGCGGCGGGGACGTCAAAACTGGATGTCACCAGATAACCACTGGAGGCTGCGGTTGAGTAGAACATGAAACGGGCACGGTGTCTTACATCACTTCCTCTGCAGCCCGGGAGTCACTTGGCTCCCGTGACACCCAAGCCCCTCCCCTCCCACCCGCCCACCCCCCACCCTCAGCCTCTAATTCTCATTCTGATGGCTAAGTAGAAGTGTGTGTGTGTGTGTGTGTGTGTGTGTGGGGGGGGATAATTACAGTCAGTCGTACGTCTAGTCGCGCTACATCCATCCTGGCTCTTCAAGGCCGTATTTATAAGCTCAGCGTTTTCTCTCCCCCGCCCCAAAAGGGCCTTCTTCCCGTGTGTGATGCCTCCTTTTTTTTTTTCTTCTCTTTTTTTTTTGTCACGGCCCCCATAGTTCTGAGCTGACCCCCTCAGCCCTGTCTCCTGACTGATCACAGTGATGGTTTATTACTGTCGTCCCAGCGTCCTTATCTTTAGCCAGCAATGCTCATTTCCTTCCCCCAGATTTAAATGCAAATGTGAAATTTAATGATAAATGCATTATCTGATAGGTGCGATAACGCTGATTCACTGTCAGTATAAAATACACACCCCGGGGGGGCTTCCAGCTCGCACGCACAACTTGCCCAAATCCACTTTTTTTTCCCCCTCCCTCGCTTTCTCTCCCTCTCGCTTCCCTCCCCTTTTCTTCTTTTTCCCTCTTGTGCTCTTTTTTTTCTCTCTCTCTTTTTTTTTTTTACAAAGGCATGCACCTGCAATAAATTCTTGAGGTCATTTTATGCATTAAAAGGAGCGATATTTTGTGTGTTCAGCAGTGTGGCTGCGCGCCGTCGCTGAGCAGTAATTGCCGCGCAACCGCCTTGTTCTGCGTGCCGTCCATCGCTTTGATGCAGCTCCTTTTAGTGAAAGGCTAAGATTAAAAGGAAAAATGCCTCGTAAACTCGAAAGCTTCGTCTGCGTTGTGCCGTCTGACTGACAATGCGGATGACGGAGTCAGTTGTGGCCGGCAAGGCTTTGACAAGTTGCCTTGCTGTGGCGTCTCTTTCCCGCTATCCTTACCTTGGATCTCCCAACATTCATCAGGACTTCTGTGAGTCCAGCACATTGCAGTGCAAAAAAAAAAAAAAAAAATGGATATGGGGGTTTTTCTTACTTGGACCATCCCATTCGTCTGGACCCGCGGCCGCGTGCCTGGTTTTCTCAGCCTGCGTGTCCATCTCCGACTCTCCTGCGTCTCGATTGGGGTCGTCCTCTCCTGCGGGCAGAGGGGGGGGGCGCACAAAGACTTCTGTTAAACTGCGTGTGAAGCGCAAAATGAGCACCACTCGATTTAATGCTCAGACACCTTATTGAATTAGCCTATTATGGGCTGCGCAGCCCTTCTAAAGTGCACGTTTTGTTTTTATTTGAGAGCCCTCGACTGGATCAAGCAGCTCTGCGACCTTTCTCTGCGATGTTTACGTCCAACCTAAATCCACATCGGCTATTGTCACCGTGCTGTATATATAGTGTTGTATACATACGTTTGCCGTGAGCTCACCGGGTCCAGCTGCATACTTCTGTGCTTGAGGGCTTCCCATGAGTGCTTGCAGGAACGAGCGGAAGCCCCCATGGAACAGGAAGGAAAGCAATGTGTGGGGAGAGGGGTGGCTATTTATTGCCGTTTGATCTATTGTGGAGCGACCCAGAATGTGTGTTAGGATGTAGGGCTGATTTACAGTCTCGGGGCTCGCACAGACCACGCTACGGGATTTCTTTTTTGGGTATCTCTCTCTCTCTCTCTCTCTCTCTCGCTCTCTGTGAGGTGTAAGAGCTTTAAGACCTTGTTAAACAAACTCCGCCTCTCCGCGTAGTAACTCTGCTGGAGCCCTTGTTGAGCTCCGTAAGAGGCACTTAAAGTTAAAAAAGAAGAGAGGAGTAAATCTATTTTTTGCATGTCTACAGTAAGCGCAGTTTGTACTCCAAATTTATAGGCACGTAAATCAGTGCTTAGTAGGCGTCCCCGTGCGGCGCTCGGAGTAAATCCAGCACATTTGACACAGCGGCTGCGGCAGTTTCTCTCCAAAACTGGAGTGGGAGAGAGGAAGAGACGCTCGGGGCGCCGAGTGCTGGTCGATAGTTTGCGGGAGATCGTTTCTCTGACTTTTGTCATCGGCATCGTTTTCGTCCCTTTGATGTTTAAAACCCAATAGTGCACGGTCAAGGACAGGCCTGGATTACTACAATGGATTACTACACTTCACACACTCGAGGAGAGAGAGAGGGAAGGAGAGGGAGAGGGAGATGGAGAGGGCAGAGATGGCGCGGATGTGCAGATTTTAATATGGCTCTATTCAAATGACAGAGGCGAGCTATTTTAAGACGCAGTAAATATCTACCATCAATTACGGAGGGGCAGCCGTCTTGTCACGCAGATGTTTATCGTACTTTTTCACCCCCCGGCGGCTTTTAGGAAGCATCTCGGAGTGTCTGCTATCATGCGTTTAGTGACAACTGCCACAGGACACGCAGCACCTTCCTCCGGCATCCTCATACAGATTCATCTTGAGGGTGACGCACACACATATGCTTGTTGAGCATTTTTTTTTCAGCATTTTTTTTTTTTTCTTGGACATTTTTTTTGGCTCACTTCAAAGAAGGGAGCAAACATTGCCAAAAGGGTGACTGCTTTTTTTTTGCCCAACTCTCACAAAAAGAGATGCTTATCGAGGGGGGGGGGGGAAGAAGCGAAAAGGTGATAGCGAAGGGAAACGTGCAGAAATGCCCTACTTAAAGTACAGGAGGTCATTATGACCCAGTTTTCTCTGTGCAAGTGTCTGCTTGGGCCTGCAATTTCTCACGCACCCCCCCCACCCCCCCCACCCCTCTCCCCCCCTGCCAATAAATTGTCAAGGAGCGCACTCAAGCAAATTCCACCCCCCTCCCCACTATTTATCGTCGGGCGCCGCCGCAGAAGCCTCTTTAGCATACCCGGCTCGTATTATGGCGAGGATAACAAAAGGCGTGTATCAACAGTTCCTTCCAATGGAGCGGAGTTTAAAAAAGCGGGGCGAGATAACATTAAAGGCACTACCTTGATCTCAGGCGAACATGTTAAGCCCTGTAACGAAACGTATTGGAAGTGTTTAATTACAGCCCGGGAAATGAAGCTACAAGATGATTCCTTAATTAAGCAGTGATTAAGGATTTTCTTCTGCCTTCTATCTGACGCCGTTTGCAATGCATTTTAAACGCCAGCGCCCAGGCAACCTCGCAGGGAACAATGTCACAGGGCTTTGATGAAGTTTGCCGCACAAATGTCACTGGTAAGAAAAAGGAAAGAAGTAAAAAGAAAAAGCAGGGCAGAGGCAAAAAGTGCTGTGACAGCACTCCTTTGCTGACAGCGTCAAACTGCCCGCTTTTTGTAATGCTTTCTAAAAGACGCAGGAATCCCGACCTCTCCGGGAGAGAATGTGGAGCTGCACTTCATAAGTAATAGAGACTCTGCCTTGTTTCATCGTCCAAAATTGGACGCCTCGGCCGCGCGCTATCGAGGGAGAAGGACCGTGGATGATCACCCTCCACGTTATCGCCCGGATCATAATTTCACATCTGGCTCAGGTTCATTTCCCCGCACAATCAAAATGGAGACTCTTAAAGGTTTGAGGCGAGGCTGAGCGGAACAGAAAGGGACAGGGATGGCTGGGAGCTGAGGGGTGGGGTGGGGGGGGGGGTGAGGCGAGGCGAGGCATCGTGCTGGGTGCAGGGTTGGCGGGCATGCAAGAGGAGCCAGTGAGCTGTTAAAATCGGGCCCCTATCGCCGCTCCATCAGAGGACGGCTCTCTCTCCGGCCAAATCGCAGTCACACGCAGAGTGCCATGCATTCAGGTCAATAAGCTTATGGGCGATTTACACACACACACACAATTCCTGGAGCAAGGTAGCAACAAAGTCATATTGGCTTTTTTCCCCTCCTCCTCCTCCTCCTCCTCCTCCTCCTCCTCCTCCCCTTTCAGCATTGTCTCTGCCAAGGAAGCCCTTGAAAAATGTCAATCTCTCGTGTGCAACTTTAAGGAGCTCAGAGCGCTTCTAATCCTGACCAGTGAGTTCAGAGACAGCTCGCAATTTCTGCAAAATGAAGCCTGGGTATTTTTTTTTTTTTTTTTTTAAAGTCGTCATATGGGATTGTGCGGCTGTGGCTAGCGAAAGTCCAGGCTCAATGACTTTAACCCGCTGCTACTTTATTTTGCACCCGTAACAGTCTTGCAAAGTGTTGGAGGTTGCCAATGATTTTCAGTAAGTCATATTAGCTGCCGAGGATGCCCCGCGCTATCCCCCAGCAGTGGCAGTGCGACTCGGTTGATATTGCACATTTGGTTGTTGATGCAGATTATCCCGCGACAGATAAAGTCAATTCCAGGAAGCAACCTCTTTCACCAAAGTCAAGCATAGCTGTAAGACTCCTCCGCTATCTGAAAAATGGGCCTGAATTGCATTGCAAATTGTGGCAGGCTGAGCACTCCAATGGAAGGGAGGCTATTAGCGAAATGCCTCGCCACTGTCTCTTTAAATGCCAATAAATTCCCATCATTACAGAATCTGGCAGTTTTCCTCCCTGTCTGCAGCCTGGTTCTTTATCTCCCTCCGCCTCGGTCTCTGAGCATGTAGATCTGGCCCAGTTAGATTGTCATACTTAACAAACATTAATGATTAATTTCCTCCACTGAGTCAAATGGGGCTAAAGGGATGACTCGATTCATCTTATCGCACCGCAAATTAGCATTTCCCCATATTCTCCAGCATCAACTGTGCATTAAAATTCCACATCCGCCATTCTGGGCACTGGCAGCTATGGCGGAAGCGCCAAGGAGACCTTTCTCCTGCGTTACTGGAGATTCTGATTACTCCAGCGTGACACAAAGAGTGGCATAATTAATTCTGCCACGTTCTGTTTGTTACTGTACCACTCCGGATGCTGCGAGTCAAATTACTCACTTTCGGGTTATTTGAGGGTTCAAGGTGGGGTTTTTATTTGCCGAGTCCTGCGTACGCAAGCCATCAGCACTTAGACTAATAAAATGTTTCCGCCCGCATTGTGTGTAACTCAAGGTGAGTGATGCGAAAGAGAGATGTACCCGTGACTTACAAAGACACGCAACAGAATCAAAATCAAGTCATTTGAGCTAAAAAAAATATATATTTTTTTTTTTTTTTTTAAAAAGGGCATTTCACACTGAGGAAACCAGACACACGAAATGACATGTAAATTTACTGTCAGAAATAACTAAGGAAGTCGTTTGTCATCAGACAAATGCTTGGAACACACAAAGGGAACAGCTTGTGGCAACACCCTGTGCTGAACTTCACAGATAGCCAACAATAAAGAAGGAGGAGGAGGAGGAGGGGGTGAGACGCAGCAAGGTGAAATTTCACAATTTCTGTAAAAATAAAAGCTTTTGCTCAACTTAGATAAAAAAAAAAGAGGCATCTTTCTTAAAATGATGGAGGCAGGTGTTTTAACAGATTATGGATCTTTGCGGGCGCCTGACAAGTGCAGCTCCATAAACAAGCGCGAGTTGTTTTAGGGGGAAAGCAGTTTTAATCACACAAAAGGTCAAACTCTTTTTTTTTGTCTGTATGAACCTTTTTTCCAGTGCTAGTATGTTCCGTGCTCTACAATCGGAGAATATGAAAGTTTTTTTAGTCTTTATAAGGACACGCAAGATTTCTTTATCTGAGGTAAAATTTATTTGCAAGATTTGCAAAACATTGATTTTTTTTTTTTTTTTTCCAGTATTTGCAAGTAGTTGCAAAAAAATGTGATGCGCCCCACTAGGCAGTCTTAGCATGAAGAGGTCAGATACAGTTACTTAAAAGTAGCCAAAAGTTTAGGTCTAACATGGAATACTTTAACCCTAAACTTCAATATTGGTGTATATTTAAAAATACATTCTGGTTGAAGAGCTGATGAGACAACCAGAAGTGAAGAGAAATACCACCCACAAAATCTCAAGCATTGTTTTCAGGAGAGTCAGGGTGCATTATTTTCATGAGTTGACGCGATTCTTGTTTCAAAAGCTGGGAGGCCCTGAATACGTCTTGTCTCAACCGCAGCCCAGCGAGCAAGAAAACCCTCCAAGAGTCTCGACACCATTAACTAAACAGGTTGTGGAGTCAACCATCAACCAATTTAGAGGTTGCCAAGCCTAAGGCCAAGATGGGACATCAAGGTGCTCCAGGCACTTTATCTGGGGAGTCCCTTTTCTGCAAGGGTAAGGCAAATGACTGAGTCTTTGGTGGCATTCAACTTCTTGACCTTTGCGCCTTTAAGCGGCTTTGCTACTTCACCGCACTCTGATCAAAGTTAATAAGTGCTTCATATGTTAATGAAAATTGGTACTCCTCTTTGTGTTCCTACAGCTTTTTAATACCTATTATAGACTGAAACTTTTAATGGAGGTTTTAGGTCCCCCTGACAAGCCCATTTCAGAGAGTGACTACACAGATACAAGGCTAAGCTAAGACCAGCGAGTCAGTGCTCAGTGGAGGAACCTTACACGGGAGACCTTATTCTCCGGGAAGCAGTCGAAGATAAAGGCCATGGGATGAGTGGCTGCTTTAAAACCCACGTTCAAGTCCGCGCAGGGCTAATTACAGCACGCCATCACATTTGAGAGGGTTTAGTTAATCAAGGGGGGCTCTCTTTTTCCTCCTATAGTCGAGGAATAACACACTTAAACCATTTAATGCTGCCAGGATTGCGTCCTGACTAATTCACGGCAGTTTGCCATAAGTGGGGTAAATTTAAGCCACGCCGACATTAGTTTTAAATAGATCTAATTGAAGAAGGGATCACGAGGAACATGGCTACACCTGATGATTGCGCACAACTTGCTTTGAGGAATAAAGAAATTTGGATCGCAAATCACTCGGGTTTTAAGAAGTATTGGAGGACTTAGCCACTGTAAGCTCAGATAGCGGCGGAATACGTAAAAATATATATCTGACACTTGGGCCTGGCGCACGGCAAGGAGCAGATTACGAGCGTCTCCGAAAAATAGCATTTGACATTTCGGGATTGCAACTTCTTCTTGACTTAATTCATAAACACGGGGAGGAAGATTTGGAAAGCCGGTTCCCTCACATGGTTTTAACCAAAACAATGGAAATATCAAATGGTGCTGACAAGGTCCTTTGAAGATTTTTAGGAGTTGCACTCTTTCTCCAGCTGTAGCCAGCGGCGTGCGGCGGCACAATCTGTTCCATTGCAACTGGGTTATTGCGGAAACGTATATTCGGCTTTGAAGTTGTCGCGGGGACACATTATGGCGGAGACAAAGGGTAAAGCAGCCGAGGCGACGTCGGTAATTGCAATTTCCGAACAATTGCGCCGTTCGACTTTTCCCCGAGAACAAAAGGAGAAACAGTATTGATACGATTACCGGGGCATAGCCCACCTGAAACATGAAAGATTTATTTTCCCGGCAATAATGTAATCCCACGAGGCACATCAGTTTAGAAAGTGTGGAGAAATAATTTCCAAACAATTTTCCCTTTGAAAGGGAGAAGGGACGAGGCAGACATTCAAAGCGCTGGTTCTTCATTAAAAAGTCAAATTTATGGCACCCGCGCACCAGCAGGAGCGGGGACACCTGGGGTAGTGGAAGGCACGCGACCGGGGGGCACGTGGGGGCGGTGGTGGTGGTGGTGGAGGACGGAGGAGGGGGGCCGGGACGAGGCGGGACGAGTCTGTCATCTTCACACCGTAACCTGGAGCAGACCGCAAATTAGCTCCTGTGATGGCAAGGTGTGACCGAAATGAAACAAACATACAAAGAAGCAATCTAATTGAATTGGAGTTCAAAGAGGACTCGGGCGCATTTGGCGACGCCGAGGCGCTTTATAGTGCTGGACCTCCGAGCAAGTAGCAGGTGCTGCCGAGTGTTCACAGAGCTTCAGCGTGCGGGGGGGGGGGAGGCTCAAAGGGAAGTGCTCAGCTCTCCAGTGCATTGGTAGCGCACGTCGCGCACCTTCACGGGCGCAATCACAGAAGGGAGAGCCAGCGCGGGCCGATGCCATCTCCCTCTCAGATCAAACCCCTGCTCTCGCTCGGCCCCGACGGCTGGGATCAAATATCAAAATGGGCAGTTTCCAGGGCGGGCGGCGGTGGCGGCGGCGGTGGCGGCGAGAGAAACTCCACGCAAAGTTGTGCCAGGTTTGATTTGAACACGTTGAGGTATTTTGCGAGACACGGCTGGCAAGGGTTTGACTTATTTTTTTTTTTCATTTCCTCTTATGCTCGACGCGAGGGGGCCACTTCACATATTGTCTAAGAATGAAAAAGGAGCGGCTGCGCGCCTGTGAAGGAGGCCTTCAAAGGGGCTCCGGTTTTCCGACCGGGAGCGATCCAATCCTCACCTTTGTTGCAGAAGTACTCCATGTCTTCGCAGCCCATGTTCTCCGCCTCAAACTCGGCGCTGAAGTTTTCCTCCGCCGAGAACTCATCTTTGGCCAAGAGCTCGTTCTCCTCGGAGACGCACTCCTCCTCCTCTTCCTCCAGGCCATCCTCCAGAGGACCTGGGGGAGCGTGCGCACGCACAGAAACACACACACACACACACGAGAGAGAGAGAGAAAGATGTTCAGCAGTTTCATCACATCCCCCCGGCGCAACAAAAAACTCTTCCCTCGCTCTGTTTCTTTTGTTGCTTGATAAACGCAGATGCAACTTACAGTGGGGCCGTGTAATTCTATACAGTTGGTGCACAGATAAGACAAAAGCAAAACGTAAAAAACAAAACAAAAACAAAAAAAAAAAAAAACATATGTATTATTGCATAGTAATCGTTCATTCAGAACATCTTTGCATTATGGAAAAACCCCAGACTGAGAGTGCTGAAAACAAGCCAGTGTGCAGCCAAGGTGAGCGCAGATTTTAATCCCGCTGCCAGCAAAACAAAACCCAGACACAGACGGACAGAAGCGGGCGGGGAGGGAAAAAAAAGTTCTATTCCAGACTCTTTTTTTTTTTTTTCCACCCGGGCATCAGCAAGGCAAGGAGGAAAAGAAAATACTTTTATTAATTTGTTAGCCTTATCACAGGGTACAATGTTGATTTTCCATTTACATTCCATGCCTCCGGGTAATACACCAGTGCAATCTTAAAGTAGACACTTTTCCGTGTGATTAATGTTTTCCCCCCTCTGTGCAATATTATTTCTTTAAATCTAAATGATTTCAGAGTTTTGCTCGTAGCTGTACATCTCTTTTGGTATTTGCATATTACCATTTTTGCTTCAATCAAGGGCGCTGATGGAATTACCGCACGGCCACCTGAATTGTATTAGTTCAGGCGGGGGAAAAAAAACATCTCACCCGGCATTTGAATGTTATTAAGATAATGTGGATCTTGCAAACCTCTCCCTCACCACCGGAACATGTCCCCAGTGTCTGGATATGCAGTAAAATAGTGAAAAAAATGTTTTGTTTTTTTACTATTTGGCTGTATTTTAAAATAACAGACTCCGAGCAAGTAAAGTTTTTTTCTTTAAAAAAAAAAAAAAAAAAGTCCCGTCTGCAGTTGAGTTTAAACTTAATCACCTCCAAAGTGCCGCCTGCTAAACGCTACCTCACTTTTTTTTTTTTTTTTTGCCGGTCACACACACACGAGGCACGTTGCAGCTTCTCCTGCATCATCCTGGAGCTCAAACAGAGTGCGGCGATATCCTCTCGACACCTCTCAACGTGTTTGCTCTATTGTCGCTGGAGTGAGGCCCCTCAGCTTTTAATAAAGCAGTAATTTCAGTTCAGAACGTGACGCCGGCGAGGCTCTCCTGTTTCTCTTTCTTCCTGCGCTGGGGCCCTCATAAAAGACCCCCCCGACGTCCACAAACTGCTTGCTCTTTTCATTAGTCTTATAAATTACTCCTTTGTAGGGGCCTACATCTGCAGGAGCCCCGGACATGAAAAGAATTAGCTCACGGATCTCTAATAGACGCCGCAGATGCAGAGCGCCGCTTTTAAATTAGGATACAGTTTTTTTTTTTCCCTTCCTCACGATCTTATCTGATGCCTTCTGCTGATTCGCTGAAGAGTGAAGTGAGGCGCGAAGCGGCTCGATGAGTCTGCCATCGCTCGAGATGATATGGGGAGATAAGTATCAAGGGGAGACTGTATGACGGGCGTGAAGAAGCCCCCGTCGAGGCGACGGGAGACAGTGCGAAAGAAAGCGGGCAAATACATTTCTATACGCACGCTCGGTACACATTCCATTACACAGCTGAATAAGAACTGTGTGTACAACTAAACGATTCTTCCTCTGTTGCCGGCGAATGCGGGCGGCACTGTTGCCCCACGGAAAATAGACCTACAGTGTTGTGTGATAATAAGGGTAGAGGGAGATTAAAGATAAACTTCATGGTCAATAAGACACAAAGATTAGGTAGATAAGATGAGATAGAATTGAGGTTTAATAGACTCGGAATAAGGGCATCTCGCTTCCCCCACTCTAACTGATAGTGGCTAAATGGAGCGTTTTCAAACGGACAGAGATACCAGAGGCCTTGCTGAATATGGAAAAAATGAAGTGGCGCACGAGAGGCGCGGGACATTAAAGGGGGTCCGGTGGCTACTTCTCGGGGGGGGGGGGGACGGCGTAGATGACCAAAGTTTGTGCCGCATTCTCACATGTTTAGTTTATTATACAGTATTCATTGCATGGAGAGACCTGAAATTATTTCAGAGACAGCAATGATAAGAATAATGACTTTCTAAACGACCAGCACCACACTCCTAACTCATTTTCTGATAGTGGCGTTCCCGCTATATTTAGTTGTGTACTGTTTAAAATCCTGTCACATTCATAGTGTGAACCCGCCGCCCGTTGGTGCATTTCTATAGGCTCTGCTGACGAGCCCGGTCCGGAGGAATGTCTGCAGCATCAGCCTCTTATCGGGGCCCTCCTCCGGAGTTCAGATGGCCAATGACACGGCCAGGGAGAGTGGCTACATTTCATAGGGCCAACAAGGCAGGGCGCTTTGTCACGGCGCACTCATTAAAACCGAGGCAGGACTCTGCACCAGAGCGAGGCGCTGCACTCCAGGAGCGTTCCGCAGTCAAACTCACTGCTGAACTCGTTTTGGGGTTTCCGACTTCTGTATTTGTTTATACCCAGATGACATGATTTTTTTGTGTCATGTTGGGGAATCTAGAAAGATTGTTTTTGGGAAAAACCAGAAGGCTTTTATGTTGAGGAAATTTAACTTTAGTTGCATGTGATCATTATTATTACTACTAATATTCATTGTTTATAATATAGTATAGTCTCTTTGTCAACTGTCAATTTAACCACATTTATATTTTAATACAAATGGAACTTCATGATGGATTTTAGAGAAAATCATTGGACAAAAAAGTCCAATATATTTTGGCTATGGACAAATCCATCCATCCATCCATCTCCTATACCCACTTCCTCCTGCACTCAGGGTCACAGGGTCTTTTGGAGCCTATGCCAGCTGTCATTTCATCTAATCACAAAAAAAATCCTAGATATGGCCAGCAATTTTTTTCTTAGCCTGAAGTCTGACCCGCTCGGCTTTTCAAGCGCTAATTGATGGGTTTTTCCTTTCAGAGCGAAGCCCAAAATCACAATGCTGCTCAGTTCAAAGAGGACCTTTTAGGAAGCTGCACCCTGACGGGGGCTTCCTATCCTCCGGGGGTCAGCGACCAGGTATCCCTGGCCCCCCCTCGGAGCTCCAGCCGTCCACACCCTTCACCCTGAACTGTATCATCCGCATTCATCGGACTCCTCCTCCCCCCCGCTGACTGTGGGAGAAATCTCAGCCCTGTTCAAACAGTCACGCGGCAGGAGCGGCCAATGCTAATAGAGACATTGGTAGCCCGACGCAGGCTTGATCACAGTGGCTCTTTTGTTCATGGCGTGGCCTCCGCCTGATAGGGATCAGCCATGCGGAGTGAAGCTCCGGAGAGGGATATGGTAATGCTCCCACCGAGTCTATAAAATGGGGTGATACTCTGAGACCATATGATGGACAGAGGATTAATGAGTCACACAGGAAGGAGAGCGGAGGCTGCGAGAGTGCGGACAGAGGCAGCGCAGGGAGAATATCCCTCTGTGTTCGCCAGGCTGCGCGCAGGTTGAACTAGGGCGGGAAAAAAAAAAAACAAATCTGTATTTTTTTCCTCTTTTCACAAACTCACCTTTAAATAAATACTTGGGGGGGGGAGGGGAGCCTCTAAACGTGCAAAAAGCGTACAAGCGAATTGCTAATTTCATGGCGTGCTCCTTCAGCCGTCCTCAGCGCTGGGGAGCCGGTGGCCGGGCTGTGATAGCGATACCTCACACTATCAGCAGGCTCCACAGTGTGATGTGTGTGGATCACAACACCCGGCCTCCTCTATAGCTCCCTAATTAGAGGTGAGGTAATTGAATCTGACAGAACAAAGCAGCAGATCTCTATAAGCATGAAAATCTTTTTTTTTTTTGCTCCCACCTATGTAGTTATTTTTTGTTATTTTATTTTTTTCCATGGCAAAAGGTCCATTGAAAATGTGTCCAAGCTGGCCTGGGGATAAAATGCGACACCTGACACACCAAACATGAATGCATAATGCAGCCCTAAAAAAAAAAAAAAAAAAAAATCCAACAGGGCCAACGTGGCTCAACCTGCTGCCAAACTCTCCCTCTCTCTCTCTCTCTCTCTCTCTCTCTCTCTCTCTCTCTCTCTCTCTCTCTCTGTGCGACTGGCCCTTTGTGCCAACGCTGATACCAGGCGCCGTTCACTTCCAGGTGAACGCTCACGCGCTTCCGCACGCCTCTTCAAACTTCTGCGTGGGAGGAAAAGACGGAGACGCGGACGTCCTCGTCTCTCCGGACGAGCTGCGAAGTTGACGGCCAGGGGGGGAAATCCGCACGGCGAGGAGCGGAGAGAAAAGTGAAAACATCCGAACTCGTCTGGCACGGGCGGCTTGAAAGAGGAGACGGAGACGGAGGTGGAGACCGGAGGCCGCGCGCTCTCCTCGGCTCTAATGACCTTTGGGAAGCAGAGGGCTCCCTCAGCCTTGGAGGAGAGCGGCTGTATATGTTACAGGGCTCAAGCCTCTAATTTAATCCTTGATCGGCGTAATGAAATAGATATCATTTACCCGACTCCTAATAGCTTAATATGCTACAGGAACCCTCAAAGGACTTTTTCCATTTCAAACGTCTTTTCCTTTTTTCATCCCTCTGTTCGGAGCAAACGTCGCAAAAGAAAAGAAGGCAGGGAGGGGAACAAACTTGTAAGCTGTGATCAAACTAAATGTGGAGCTAATGCCTGCGACACAGTCTGAAGTAATTTACCGTTTTGTATATTGTCTTTGAATGTCAGTGTTGGCGCGCGTGTGTGTGTGTGTGTGTGTGTGAGTGCGCTAGCGGGCGGGGGGAGGAGGGAGGGGGAGGGAGGTGGAGGGTGGAACAGCTCCGCCGGAGATTGACGCGTCTCTCGGAGCCGCTGTCTGTGACCGGGAATAAGCGATGGTATTGTTTAACTTGATTTTCCGGTTGCTAAGCAATGTAATTCTCATGATTAGAAATGGCTGCCTTCCTAAATTCGGGCACTTACAATCAACAGTCAACACACTGCTCGAGAAGTCGGCGGAGATGCTCGTCTGGAAATTGCAGGGGAAGAGGGGGGCGGGGGGGGGGGGGTTCATCAGAGGGAAAAGTAAATACATGTCTCTCTCTCTCGTTCTCTCTCTCTCTCTCCCTCTCTCTATCGCTCACACACACGCACACACGCACACTTGTGTTTGGATTTGCTGGTGGAGATGACACGGCATCAGAATGCAGTCTGATGACATCATGCATTCAAATGGCCCCCACGGTTGCTGAAGCCTCAGAGTGGGACACGCCCTCAGCTGGGAGAACAAAGCAATCGCCGCCTGCTAATTCCTGATCGCGCCTTGTCAAAGTCTCATCCAGATGCGGGATAAACGTGGAGAGATTTTTTTTTTTTTTCATTCTCCCTCTTCCTCTCTCTTTCCCTCACAAAAAGATCACAATTCTGGCCTCGCTTTCTACATCCAGTCGGACACGAATTTCCGCGCAGTTGCTAAGTTCTGTGTTGCCGCGCCCGGCCCGTCTCTGTCTGGACCGTTGAATAAACGCGCTCTCGCTTCTTTATCCAATGAATTTGAATTGGAATGGCATGAAAACACGCTGGCATTTCGACGACGCCATTAAAATGCTGGAGGCGCCTCTGAGCGTGCCCGAGGGCTTCAGCAGATGCCAGCCGGGTCCTGCTTCACTCTGCTGCCTCCACTCTGCCTCAGTGCACGGGGGGGGGACGACACACACACGTGCGCACGCACGGCGGTTGCGTCCGTCCGTTGAAAACGACCCGCCGGCGTCACGGCCGGGTGATTTACCGCCGTCGTTCTGTTACTTCCCGAGGATGTGAAAGTTAACCGCGTGCCTGTACACCGGTCGTGACAGCCGAAACAAAGCAGGTAAAATATGTGCCGTCTTAATTACCGGTTTATAAGCGAGCTTCTTTTTTTTTTCCCGCGCCGCGACGTTCACTTTTAATGAAGCCATTGACTGAGGCACCTCCGGGGAGCTATCATGGTTAAGTGGGGGCATCCATCTTCAGCCATTGGCTCGTCTGCGGTGGCGGGGGTAGGAGGGGGTGTCGGGTGGGGAGGGGGGGGGGGGCTGTGTGTGCGGCACGCTCACCTCATATTGGCTCACTTTATCTCCACTAAGTAAAAGTCTGTTGGAGGGTGCTAAAAACTGGCAAGGAAACACTTTTCTCCAGCAGCTCTGGAGGAGTTTTTTTTTTCCTGCTATTGTTGCATCAGACACTTCACTTCCTCTTTTTTTTATGCATTTTGAAGGGGGGGGAGATAGGCGCTCAACACGGCGCTTCTGTTTAACCTGGGAAGCGTTTCTGTATTTCAAAACGTTCGGTATGAAACTAAGAGATGGCCACGGCAACAATTAGCTTCATTCCAAAAGAGTTGAATGGAGAGGCTGCAGAGAATGAGGGAAGAATTCGTGCATCAAATAAAGACGATAAAACAATATATTCCCATCAAGACATTTCTATGAAATGGAGATATCTAAGATGTCAATTTCATTCCAGTATTATAATGGATGGGAGGGGGTGTGTGTGTGTGTGTGTGTGTGTGTGTGTGTTGGGGAAGGGGAAAGGGGGGGTCCTTTCGCAAGAAACTCTTCATTAATTCAATTCTAATTCTTCCTCTGGTTCCTATTTCTACCATTGATAGTTCCACCCCTTAATACCTCGGATAAGGGGCAGAAAATCATTGCAATAACTCAGCGGAGGCTGCGAGCGGCAGATAGGATCTAAATATTAGCAATGCCAAAAGAAGTGTGAAGTCTGATGAACATTTCAAAAGAACAATTCTTTATGGATCAGCTAAATCTTTTCCACTTTTTAATTAAAAGTAAAGAAAATAGAAGTTAATTATCCTGTAAAGATTAGCTGGTGGGCATCTTTCTGTAAATTAGTTCTAATTAAAAGGAAATTGTCAAATGACATTCAAAGCACTGTCCTTTAAAACACAGACCGAGCTGGGCTTTTCCTCCTCCTCCTCCTCCTTCTCTGCCCCCCCACCCACCCCCTCAGCCTCCCTCCTAATTCTTGATCTGTCCATGTGAAGCTTCTTGCTGGAAGATTAGGATTCTGCCAGTCCTCCAGACAGCACGCACACACACACACACGCGTGCGCACGCAAGGCTCGGAGCTCCCTGGATAGAAGGCCTCCAGCACAGTGGAATACTCCTGCATCAATGGGGAGCTCGTGGCTGCTGGAGATAAATACTCATCATTGATAAATGATTGCACTGATTTGCTGCTTGAAATGGGGCTTAAAGTGTTTCATCAGGGGTCATAGTGGCTCCTCGGGACATATGTGGCATTGGTCATGTGTACAAATCTGCCTTTGTTCAGTATGGCACTCAAATCAAGCAAAGTATAACTTGTTATATTTTTGAATTTATGAGCTAGAAAATACAATAGGTTGTAAATCCTCCCCGCAAAAAAACGAAAATCCCAAAAAAATCAAATGCTAGTTGTCACTCTGCAGAACATACAACTGGCTGGTTCATACCCAGTGATGTTGCCAGCCTCCATTACAGGCCAAAAAGGCTCCAATATTATTTTCCTGCCACCGTACAAAAAAAACAAAATCACACAGCGCTTAAGCAAACCCCCACCCCCTCACCCCCCACCTCCACTATCATCACTTCACAAATAAATGATGAATCAGACTGCGCTGCACTCGCGGCTTTCATCTGATTTCACGAGGATTTCATCATTCATTGTCTCTGCCGGGGCTGTTGCTCCCGTCCGCCCGCGTTGTATCAAACCAGATTCCAGCAGTATGGACTGACAGAGGAGGGGTGGTTGGGGGGGAGGCGGCGATGGAAAGTCGGGGGGGTGGGGGGGTAACGGCGCCGAAGCTCCTTTCCATCTGCTCTGGCTAATGATGGTGCTCCTCCTGGCCTGGAGCAGAACTGCGCGAGGGAGATTTACACCCATAATACCCCCCCGGGGGAGGGGGGAAGAGCCACCACGCCTCACCCCCTCCACCTGCCCGCTTCCAAAAAAAAAAAACAGCGTCGCTCCATCACTTCCTATATGTGACGGCTGGCGGGAGGGGGCAGGTGACAATGGGAGCGGCAACAATGTCTCTTTTCTGTGTGTTACTGACAACTGCCTTATTTGGTTGACACGAGCTGCCTCGGCGGCGCGCGGGGGGGAGCGGCGGCAGGGCGGTGGGGAGAAAAACGGGTGACAGCGACACCATTGAGACATTGTGCCGTCGGAACAATCGCACGCCGAGCGTCTATGTTTAAGGAAGAGAGAGGGAGTACAGCAGCAGGCTGAGGGAGAGGTGGCAGTCTTTGCTAGCGCGCTAATTGGAATGATGGCAGGAGGGAGACGGGGGAGGCGGTGGGGGGGAGGGAGGGAGGCTAAAAAAAAATCCAAGCTAAAGTGAACCGCGCGCCGCCGTTTTCCATTTGCTCCATTATAAAGGTTTATAAGTTGTAATTGCCCTTCAATTTGGGAGCTTTAGACCCGCTATAAAGCTCTGCGTGGGACTCGTCCTGACATCCATCTCCTAAAACAAGCGAGTTAAACGACGGCAGGCAGGCAGGGAGGCAGGGAGGCAGGGATGGAGGGGGAGAGCGTGCGCACGCGTGCACACGCGCGCTCCACAGAGACCGCGGGGGAGGGGAAAAAAAAAAAAAAAAGAGCGCGCGCGGCGAGCGGCGGTCCTCAGGGATTGAGTGTTCGCACGCGGTAAATGGAAGTGGCACGGCTCTGACCTTTGAGCCGCGGCGTGCGAGTGAAAGCGGAGGCGCTGTCAAAATATTGCCTCAGAAATGACAATCCACCTTGCCAGGCCCGAGCCGCGACACGGCAGCCAGGCAGCCAGGCAGGCAGGCGGGCAGGCAGGCAGGCGGGCGGGCAGGCGGGGAGCCGCAACCCGCTGATCCCCATGCTACAAATGAGGTGGTGGTGGTGTTGGGGGGGGGTTATCAGGACAACAAACGGCCGTGCGACACATTGCATATACCCTAAAGATATTCTGGCTTTTGCCCCCCCCCGCCACCACCACCTCCCCCTGGTATAATCGGCGGCGTCCCACACAGATAGCCGGCGATCAACGCCAGAAATCAACGGCAGAAGAATCACAATGCTAGGTGAATGTATTAATTTGAAAAAGAAGAAGAAGAGGAGGAAGAAAAATCCGAAAGTAAAAGAAAGCTTCGCATGTCAAATTGCAGCTCTGACATCACAATCACAGCTGCCCAATTTTGGGGATTGGTGCGGCTCCCCCCCCCCTCTTTTTTTTTTTTCTGCATCTTCATTTCCAGCCGTGTAATACTCGAGCCCACCGAGAATTAAGTCGCTCGTAAAGAATACCAAAATATCACAAGCAAATTACTAGTGCAACTGAGAGGAAGCTCGGGAGGAACAAAGACGGGCAGCCATAATTATATCTTGGCGTGTACGGCATGTCAATGGGCCACCTTGCTCCTCCTGGGCTGGGGTGGGTGGGTGCGGAGTGGTGGTGGTGGGGGGGGTGCGTGGAGGGGGCATTCCCGCCGGCCCCCATCACCCCTCCCCGGGCATCACAGTGATGTCCAAATTATATTGTGCCGTTATTGCAGCGGTGGCGCGGTTATCATATTTACCGGCGGACGCATTATGACAACGAGGATGTTTACACCTGTCCGCGCGAGCGGGCGAGGTTTGCACTCTGTAATTTAGCAAATGTACAGTATGCATATGAGCTGGTTGGCAGGGATTTAAATTAGGTCAGAAACGGAATACATCAATAGCAACCCATATGTGCATCTTTCTGCCACCCTCGCCACCCCCACCCCCCCTCCACCACCCCCCCATCTCCTCCGCAGCCTTCTTTGCTGGGAAGCTTGGCGATGAAGCAGCTTGACGACTGCATAAGTGTGATATGTGCAAATCACATTTGCAGATGAGCTTGAAACTCCCTTTTAATATTCAGATATCAGACATCCTGCGCCGAGAAGCCCGCTAAGACGCGATTCGGGAGCGTGGCGGCGGCGGCGGCGGTGGGTGGGTTGGGGGTCGGCGAGATCCGTGTCATTAAGGGAATCGTTAGAGGCTCGGTTTACGTTTTTACATATTTCGCAAAATGTACGACCAAGTAAAAACATCGGCAGCTATCTGCGATAACAATGCTAATTTTTTTTTTCTTCTTTTGCGTCGGGGAGCGTTACGGAGATTCTGTCAAAATCCAAAGTCGCTCAGGTCTTTTCTCTCCCCCTCCTCCCCAACCCATCACCAACCCAGCTCTGGCTTAACACCCTCAGCTTATTGGCGCTTTGATTTCTTTCAGTTTTTCTTTTTTCTCTCTCTCTCTCCGAGAAGTCACACGGGCTCGCGCAGTCAAAGACAGTGAAAGGTGCGTTAGCCACGAGGCGCGGGAACACGTGTCCCCAGTCGACTGCCAATAGCTCATCAAACACACGGGCAGGGGCCCACGGATGGATGGACGGATGGATGGATGGGACGGATGGATGGATGGACGGATGGATGGATGGATGGATGGATGGATGGATGGATGGATGGATGGATGATGGGAGCCCGGCTGGCGTGCAGGACGGCGAAAAACAACGGCGAGCCCGACCATTTTTCTGCGATTCCACCTTTTCTCATTTATTTTTACTCCTTTATTTAAATACCTGCTCACTTGTAGTGTACAGGAAGCACCCCGGTATTAATTTTGCAGCCCCCCCGGTGGCTTCGACTTTTCTCGCCTCATGACAGAATGTAGCCCCTGCAGTCCCCCACCAACCCCGACACACACACACACACGACACACACACACACACACACACACACACACACACCTCTTTCATTTTCCCCGTGTCTTAGCCCCGGCGCCAAATTTGTCTCCGTGCCATTTTAATTACAGCCAAGGCAATCTTTATGGTGGTATTCCGCGAGAACACCAATCTGCAAAAAAGGTGATAAGTAGACCCGCCACCCGGCTTTGGTATCAGTAATAAACAGACACTTAATTGAATAATTTGACCTAAGAGGCTGATCCTGGGAAGTAGCTTGTTGAAAAAAAAGCAACAACAACACACACACACACACACACACACACACACACATGCACAAATAAATAAATATTTTGAATATTGGAGACAGTGCTGTGTATTTTTATTTTTTTTGCATGATGCCTGCAGCAGGGGAGCACACAGTGGATTTGGCTGGTTGCCCACCAACTAGCCAATGTGGGCCATTGTGCGCCTTTACGGAGCAGATAAGTGAGCCTTTGGTATCCTGGAAGCACTCAGATGTGCGTGTGCGCGGGCGTGTGTGTGTGTGTGTGTGTTTAGAAATGGTGGTGGTGGGGGGTTGTTGGTGGGTGACACATGTATGCACGAGCTTGTGTGCAGGCGTGTGTGTGTATGTGTCCGATACGTACAAGGGGAGTGGGGTTTGGTTGGGCGTGAGTGTGTGTGTGTGTGTGTGTGTGTGTGTGTGTGTGTGTGTGTGTGTGTGTGTGTGTGTGTGTGTGTGCTGGGGGGGTGGCGGTGGTGGTGGTGCAGGAGTGTGAAGTGTGCCCACTCGAGGTCCAGCTCCAGCTATAGCACATCCGCCCTGCCTGAAAATACACAACACACACACACACACACACACACACACACACACACACTAGAGCAGACACATGCAGCAGCAGCAGCAGCAGCAGCAGCAGCAGCTTTTCGCTGCGCCTTAGAGACAATGACTCGCGGCCCCTTCCTGTTTAAGGATAGCTGTCAGAGGATGATGGCTCCGATTCAACACTGCAGCAGGTTTGCACGGAGCTCCCTGATAAAAACGAAGGCGGGTGGGAGGGGGCGGAGGGGAGCAAAAGCCTCCACTCTCTCTCCCCTCTCCCTCTCTCTCACTCAGCCCCTCTCCCTCTGTCTTCACTCCCTCCATCAGTCTCCCTCTCTCCCTCCACAGTTCAACGCTGATTTGACTGCTAGCATAATTTTGCAGAGGAGACTATTTGCGGATGCAGCCGAGTTATCAATCCGAGCAGACACACAATCCGGGTCCAATGTCACTTCTCCTCATTATGTTAATGGTTAATACATGCAAATGAAAACATTCCGGCAATTTGATTTCTTTGAAGATAGTTTGCATATTGTCTTAGCCATAATGATGGTACACTTTCTCCCCAGCCTGGATACACGCGTGGCAAGTTAGTTCATTTTTATCAGCGCCGAGTTCATTTCTAGGGCTACTGGAATGTGTTTTCCCCTTCCCCTCACTATTTAACTAATTAGGATTCAGGTACCATAAGCAGATTTTTCACGCTATTGGTGTTTTTCTTAATTAAGAAACAAATGAATTCTCCCCAGCAAAATAGATGGAACAACGGGATAGGGTGCCAGGGGCCAGATGCGGCGCTTCTTAATTAGAAGTCACTCCATTGTCTGAGGTTTTTTAATGAAGCTCCAATCTAAATGGATATCAAAAAAGCTCCTAGTGAAGAAGAAAACACACACATGCACGCACGCACACACACACACACACACACACACACGCCGGCCATTTAAAATAATAAGAGAATAAAGATAATGAAAGACAAAAGATATGTACTGGCAGCCCTGACTCACACCTCCAGTTCAGAGCACGCGGCGCTCCCGTCACCTTTGGATGAGCCCTATTAAAACAGCTCGATCCCTCGCCTGCCCCCGCCCGCCCGCCCGCCTGCAGCCATGTCTAATGTTCTGCCAAGCCAACAGCGAAACACTCTTTTCAACTTCTCATCAAAGGTGGAAGTTTCATTACCCCGTGGATGGTTATCGACTAACTATTACAGGAGGGGTGGGGCGAGCGGTACGGGTGGGGCGGGGGAGGGGAGGTGTTGGTTGCGGGGGGAGCAGCCGTCAAATCCATGCCAGTCATATCAGTGTCATTTTTACTGATGGGCTTTTTTTTGTTTGTTTTTTCCTTCTGTTTTTTTGTTTTGTTTTGGGTTTTTTTTACAAAGAAGACCACACAAAATTTTCCAATTAGCTGGAACAAATTGTCACCCGCACACAATATGGGAGGCGGAAACGCAATTAGATTTGAGCACCTGTAAAGCTAAGAAAACGGTGCAGATGGACCAGGAACGGGAGCAAGTTTTTTTTTTGTTTGTTTTGTTTTTTTGAAGTTAATTTGCAGGAGGATTTTTTTCCTCCTTCTTCTTCTCCTTTTTTTTTTCCCCCTGTGAAGCCCAATCATCTCAGTCAGGCCCCGCCGTCGCTGCTGCGCCGCTGATTGAAGACGATAACATCACGGCTGGGGTTTTTTTCCCCCCCCCTTTTTTTTTGACTGAAATAAAACCCGTAGCATGCCCATATGTGCTGCCAACCCCATCAGTTCTTCTTCAGACGGCATGGCTTAGGAGCTCCCTGAGGATGGGCCAGTGCCCACTGATACGAGCCCAGCCACCGTCTTGTCCAGGCCAAGTATCCCCACACCCAGGGGCTGTGCCATCAATGCCATGACTTGTGCCAGACTGGATCCCACCCAGCAATCCATTTCAAAGGCTTTCTTTCTTTTTTTTTCATGGATCAGGTATGCGGTGTGATTTTCCTTTCCCTTTGTAATGTGCCGTGTCAAAGGCGAGCGCCGCCGACTTTAAAGCCATATACTAGTTTTTTTTTCGGCCTTTCATTTGGGAAGAAGACATAATTGATTTCTGACTTTCCAAATGTCAAGTTGGAAGAGATGAGACAAAGTGTAATGTCCTGAGAGTCAATGGAAACGCGGGCACGCTGGTATCGATGGCGTTCGGGATTTTGAGGCTTTTATTTGCATTTTTCAAAAACGAATCCTTAGAATCATTTTTTTTTTTTTAATGATTTGACCATCTTAATCTTAGTGAGCAACAATTAAAACAGCATCTTCTTCATCATTTCCTGAGCCAAATGCAATTGCTTGATTAGAATTTCTGTGCCCGCAGAGTGGAAACAGATTTTCAAAGAAGGAACTTTTCTCATAACGATTCGCATTTTTTTGGGGGAGAAAAAAAAACAAAACACCTCTACTTATCCACAAATTACCATAATCCTCTGGATGTTCACTCGTGTGCTCCCGCTCGTTTAGAGCATTACTTGTTTATTTATATCTGTGAATAAGATTAGAGGGGAAGATTACTTAGTGCAGACACATGAATAGCGATCAAAGACTGCGGGATAATGTAAGTCTTTGGGTGATTGCTCAGCTCTTTGCGAGACGTACCGGCAGAGTATTAGAACAATACAAGTGGCTGCGCTCCATATAGTGTGACGACAATAATACAGAATCCTCTGGGAGCGAAGCGCATGTAAACACTTCAGATCCGCCGGCGCAGGCACAGCCTCTTCCGAAGGCGGAGGAAATGAGCTTCGATCCCGACGAGGGGCCTTCGGCGAGAAAGTGGCGAATCGGTTCGGCGGAGTGACATCACTTGTCAGACGTGAGCCGCAGGTTCGGTTTCTGAGGCACGTCCGGCGCTTGTATCTCCAGCGAGCAACGTGTCCTAACAGGCCCAGGCGGCGTCCCTGCGAAAGCCCGCGCTTGGGGAAACGTCGGCCGGCGGAAAACAGGAACAAGACGAGCGACATCGTGTCTCTCTGATTATTCAAAAACAAATATGCGGACGCAAATATGACACGCGCTCATCCAGATGATTTATGAAGAACCATGTGACAACCGAGTTGTCTTTCATTTCAGTCTGTTTTGTGGCGCGCACATTTGGAGGGAGCACTGGTCCAGCCAATTATCGGCGGCAGGACAGAGGGACCTGTCACTCGGGTGTACATGACAAATGAACGAGGGACAGCGCGGCAAAAAAAAAAAAAAAAAAAGAAGAAAGGAAGGAAAAATGCAGATGAATCTTAAGAAAGCGCGCGTGCGCGTGCAATCGGAGCGACAATGAAAAACAAAAACAAAAAAAAAAATACCAAAAGCGAGTCAACGGCGGCACGAGGGCCGTTTTGACGGGCAAACTTTGCGGCCAGAATTGATTCGCCGCTGCACAAATGAAGGGACGGATCTAAGTAGCAGTTGGCTAATTATTTATCCTGCTGGCTTTATGGCTCTCATTAATTTCCCCCCCCCCGCCCGCCCGCCCTCCCCCTTCCTCTCTCTTTACCTCCCCTTTGAAAGTCTGAAGTCAACCTGCATCTGGTGCTGATAACGCCGGGGTCTGAGCAGCCTCGCAGGCTCCCCTCGAACCCGCACGCACGCACCTCCGCGAGAGAAAAGGCACCGCTTTCAGACGCACTCGCTTGATAGTACAATTAGAAATAGCACTCAAGCCCACAAAGATGGGCAGGGAAAGTGTGTAGTGTGCTGCGGCGGTGGCAACCCTCCGCACAGCGGCAAGGACTGTTTTGTCCGACAAGAAATAGGAGCGACAGAAAAAGGGCATTGGGTGAAACCTGAGCTCCCCCCCCCCCTCCCCCAACATTCTGATAATTAGAGGTTTTCTCCGATTTTCACTGCCATGTCCGCCACATTCCTGCTTCACACCGCAGGAAGAATTTCCTTCGACGGCTATTGTTTTCAGAAACCATTAAACGCTGGTATTTTTAGTGCCGTGACCCCCCCCCCCCCCTTAATTTAAAATGGCACGCTTATATCCACGTGAAGGTATGAAAAAAAAAAAAAAAAAGCCCGGCAAACTGGAAATTGCATTGTTCAATGACCCCGCCCTATTAGAAAGAAATGAAATGCAGGAAGAATAATGAGGTGAGTCTGGCACCTTTCCTCCCCTCAAACGTTTCATTTTGGCTTGACTGGAGATTGAGCCATTCTTTGCACTTTGGCGAGATCTTTGGCTCCAGATGAGAGCGCCCCCGCACCCCCCGCCCACTTCTACCCAGCTCCCGCTTCCAAGCCCGCCCCCTTCCTCCGCCCGCCGTCCGTCATTACCCTCACCCGGGCGACAACAATGACCGACGAGCTCGTCGCAAAAAAAAAACAAAAAAAAACACCTCGCCGTCCGTCCGCGGTTGAACCAAACGGCCAATTTGTGCCATTTTTTTGTGCTTTCCAAAAGCGCAAAAAAAAAAAATGATAGACTCCACACTGGTCACACTTTCAAACGCCTCAGAGAGACACAGTGGGTGAGAATTGCTGAAAAGCAAATATTGTCGACTTCTGTTGACTTCAAACGGCAGTCAGATGGCAGAGACTACCTGGGAAGTAGAGAAGCTGCATTACACAGCGCACAACAGAAAGGGCCTAAAGAACTCTCGCTGATTGCTTTCATGTTTGTCTTTACGGGGAACCCGGAGCATTTATTTCTCTTCTTCTATGCAAAGAGGGGAGTGAACTTGGCGCTCTCTGCGGGCTCGTGAAATTGAACAGTTCTGAGCACGGCGGCCAGTCCCTTTCTTTGCCTGCGTTTCAGAATTTGGCATGTTCGCTCTACCGCAGCACTGGCACAAATACATGTATTTCTTTTTTTTTTTTTCTATAAAGGCTTAAAAGGCAAATTTGCATTTCACGACACATATTTCATGCTAAATCTCTCCGCATTCATGTGTCGTTCTGGCAAAACACTTTTTTGAAGACTTTCAAACTCAACTCCAACTTTAGCTCCAGTGGTTTAACACACACACACACACACACACACACACACACACACACACACACACACACACACACACACACAGAGGCTGGTCAGCCGATCAATGCAAACGCAAACTTAACTTAACCCTGTAAAGTTGTGTTCTGTTGTTGCACTGGTGATCCCACTGTGTTGCTGCTGTCCTGCAGCCTCATTGGACTATCAGTAGTTGTGGGGGTGGGAGGGGGTCACGGGCCTGGCCGGTCAAGATAAAAACAGGACCCTGATGAAGTGAACCGTGGAGGAAAGGAGAGGGCTGCTCTCAGCTGATGGAGGAAACCCAGTCACTCCGAGAGGTGAGAATGTAACAGCGCCATATTGACCCGGGTGACCCGGCTCACTGCTTGAACTGCAACACACTCTGTTTAGAGGGGAGCAGACAATAGGCTCTGGCTGATGTAGCGCAGGATCAGCAGTCAAAAACAATATTCAATAATTGTCAATAACAGTCCAAATTCAATATAATCCAGGGTTTATTTTATCTAAATACAATGCCAGCCTGAATTCACTCCTCCAAGGTAGTTTTATATGCAAATATATTGGTATATATTAATATAGTGGTTTATGTATTTTGGTGATTTATACTAATGCACTTTCATATGTTTATTTATGTTACACAGTCGTAGATTCATCACTGCTGAGCTTGAGAATTTTTACATCAACGCTCTCGTCTTCACTGCACAGTTGTTGAGTTTAGGGAACCTTGACACCAACTATTATGCACAAGAGGGTTCTTTTCATGAAGTAGCATGAAGTCAAGCAGTTTGGAATCATGGGAGTTGCTTTTTATTTATTTACTGGTAAACTGTTGCCAACCATGTAAAACCCATTGAATGGTATTTTTGCCTGCTACCTCACGGTCAATATAACTCTAATTTCACCTTTTTTACCATCAGCCATATAACAAAAATCTTAAAATGTTAAACTCATGCAGATTCTTCAGGAACAAACCCCATGACCTGACTGACACTGACACATTTCCCTATCATTTAGCATTCACCCGGCGTTATACTTTTTCCTGAGAAAAAAACAAACAAACAACAAATATCTGCATCTGTGCAGGCTCTGGCAGCAACACCTTAAATATTCAGACGGAGTCTGACAAAGTTGCAGAGTGACACCAACGCAGGCACTCTTCAATATTCCATGCCGTTTGATTGAGCCGCTGACACAAATACTTATTTACCTCTTTCAGATCAGACACATGCGGCGCATCGCTATCATTGAGCTGGTCAATATACATCACTTCCACCCAAAGGATTACACCTCTTATCTAAAATGATATTCAATAAAGTATGACCGCGAAAAAATACAGTGGAGTGTTCTTTCTCTCTCTCTCTCTCTCTCTCTCTCTCTCTCTCTCTCTCTCGGATCTGGCTTATGCTGTGAGAGGAAGAAGAAGAAGAAGAAGAAGAAGGAGAGGAAGAAGCAGGAAAAAAAAAAAACACTTTATTGGAATTAAGATCCAAGTCAAGATTACCTGAGGAAACAGCAGCTAGATTCCCGTGCCAGTGCCACATCCTACACTTTATTCTCTGCTGCTTGGGGGACTGAACCTCAGCGCACTGCTCTCTGCGAGCCACAGGGGTGTAATAGGATGCCTTTATGAAATATATAGAGACGCCGCAGCACCTTCTACAGATCGTAGCGTGGGCTGGGCTGTTTGCTGAGCTGTGAGCTCAGTGTGTGTTAGTCTGTCCGTGTGTGTGTGTGTGTGTGTGTGTGGAAAAAGTAGCAGCACGGGACTAATATGACAGACCCCCGGTCCAAAAAGTCACGGAAGCAACGGCGAAAAGTTCCAGCAGATCCCTGCGCGATGCACCCCCGCCTTTATTTCATCAAGGTGCCGTGGACGTGAAAGCACTCAGTCATTTGCGCCGTCTAATTAACTGCTGCAACTTCTCCCCTCCGCCGCCGCCGCACACGCTCGCCCATCCATCCATTCAGGGCTTCTAGGAAAGCGGCTCCATTATCTACAGTGGAATGGAGTTAACTTTGGCCGCCGCCGCCGCCGGCGCCTCGGACGGAGTTGCCAGGCTACGAGGTGGTTCCTCTCTCACACAGTCCTCCTTTATGGCTCCGGCCCGACAGCTGCCGCTGGATTTTCCACTATATGTGTCGTGTATAAAGTGGGGTTTGTTGGAATTTCAACCCGAGCACTCGAGCGGCAACCGCCCTCGTTTTCTGCGTTTTGTGTTTTTTTTTTTCTCCACGACATCAAACCGCCGCCACTGTGTAGGTTTTCTCCTCTTGTCAGGGATTTGATAAAAGCCTTTGGCGAGTGTGGTTTGGAGAACTTGATCCGAGGGTCTGATGAGACGTGTGAGGTCTGCCGCGCATGCGCACACAAACGCGCACGCACGCACACACACACACACACACACTTTTAAGTACATTCTAATTAGTTGATGTATGCAGGGCCTCATCCACATTGGAGGAGTATCAAAAAGCAATCAACGCCCCATCGCTGATGAGCTCGCGGGGACACAGAGATCCACATTGTCTGACGGAAAGATGACACGCGGCCGAACTCAGCTTTTTCCAAACCGCCATGATGCCGCCGCAATCACCAGACATTATGCGCAAATTTGAACCCCCTCGCCACAAAAAAAAAAAAAAGCCAGAGCGTGTAGGCAAAGGCAAGGCAAGGCAGGGCAGGGGTAAGGGAAGAGAAGGGAGGGGAGGGGAAGGAGAGGAGAGGAGAGGGGAGAGTATATTGAGTTCATCATTCGAAAGCCTGATTGTGATGGCCGGCCCTCGTGAGAAGCCGCGGGTGGAGGGGGGCCAGAAGTGGGAGAAATGGGCCGTGAGTGGCGCAAATGCGGTTGTAAATGCAGAGGAGGAGTGTTTAAAAAACTGTCATGATCAAGAGCGGCGCGGCGACGATAGCAGCAGAATCAGGCGGAGATGGTGGAGGGCTGGGGGAGGGGGTGGGAGGTGTGGCGCCGTTGCCATGCCATGCCAAAAAAAGCCAAAAAAAAAAAAAAAAAAAAAACAGACAAAAAGTCAGCCGTCGACTCCATGAGGAGAAATGCTGGAAGTGATTCTTCTCAGCGGAGGAGGTGGGGATGGGAGGTGGGGATGGGGGGTGGGGGGGAATCAAATAGAAATATCAAGCGCAGCAGAAGCAGAAGTCCACATCGTATCAGCATGAAATGCGAAGAAGGAGGGAGGTGAGGGAGGGGGGAGGGCGGTGGTGGAAATCAAATGTCCCAAACACACAATCTAGGATTTTGTCAGCCATTCATAATCTAATTTGACCCGGAGCCACGCGCGAGGCCGATTCGTCCCAGCAAAGACCGTAAAGACCATAGGTGTTTTAGCTGCGGGGCTCTGGGAGGAGAGAGGCATGCGTGTCGCACAAAGACCGTCGGTTAGCGACGTACCGAAAGGGACTCTGTATCACCATCTTATCTTCAAAGGACTGGGCAGGGGCTCAGGGGAGCCGTGCCACCGCCTCGCCTCCACACAGACACACGGGGTGGTGGTGGTGGTGGTGGTGGTGTGGTGGCGGGGGGGGGATTTGGACCTGCAAGCAGGAACCAGAGATCTCTCGGCCGGCACCCAGGCCTGGACCCTCCTCCAACTCGCCCGCGGAGAACAGGCAGGGTTCCTGCACACGCGGCACGACATCAGTGAGCTGATCCCCTCCGCCGCCCCCCCTCCTCCGCCCCTCCTCCCCTCTGTCTTTCCTTCCACCCTGCTCCTCCTCCTCCTCCTCCTGCAAAACCCACTCCGCCGAATGCCTGCCCATTTGCTTCCTGGCCCCGGCTCGACGGAGGGGATGGGATCTGAACTCAACTTAGACACAGAGTTTCCACATTTCACAGATGGCCGGGAGAGGCTTTGCATCGAGGTGAGGAAACTGAGGGAGGGGGAGAGACGGAGGGAGGGAGGGAGAGGAGGGAGCCTCATCGCCGGAGCCGAAGCGGGGCCGATTTCACACCGCGGCTGTGCGCCGCTAAAGCGGGCCGCCGCTAATCCACTCACTGAGGGGAAGGCCTGGAGCCATCCCGCCGTCCGACCGCCATCTCCTTCCACAAAGCCATAAATGGTGCATTATACAACTGGGCTTCAGAGACACTGCTGATATGCTGATAGTTGGCGGACAAAGACCAAAGCAACCGCAGGAGCGGCGAGGGCCCTCGATTCAGTCGGAGCAAACACGTATTCCAGCAGCAGCAGCAGCAGCAGCATCAGCAGCAGCAGCAGCATCGTCCTAAAACGCTACGCTAGCCAACTGAGATGATTCCGATCTGGGTTCGGTCGGACCTCCGCGTCCAGCTGCCGCCGAGACGTGGAAGGAACGCCGTGCGTCAACATAGTCCCGCCTCTTTGCACGTCCCCCCTCACCATCAAGAGGGGCTTCGCCTCGCCCTCCACCTCGCTGCGAAAAACTCTGCCGGGCCGTGCTGCGCTCCCCTATCTGCAAAGTTACCGAAAGTCTCGCCGATGAGCCTTTGAACCGCCGAAAGGCAATCATTGTGAATGAAAGGAGACAGGAAATATATAAACATGGGGGAATTTAAATAAATTGCCACAAAGGAAATCACAGAGAGGCCAGCGAATTATGTAACGATAAGGCCGCCACCAGCCTAAGCCACAAAATGAGATGTTTTACATGGAGCGAACAGTGGGCTAGATTAGAGAGCCATCCTGTTTAGACATGAAGCCAATTGGGTTGATATCACATGTAGGGGGAAAATTTGAAAGATAAGTGGGAACTATGAGAATTGTTATAATCCAACTGTAACAAAAAGCGGGAGTATATTGGCTTTTCTCCCCCCAAGAAGCGCGGTGTGATAAACATCTCTGATGAAAGAAGTTCATTACTTGCGGCGCGGCGCAAACGCAACGCACGGCATTGTGCGCCCCGTGCCAACCTACGCCGAGGCCGTCCTCCAAACGAAGCGGCAGGCATTTAATGGACATCATTAGGTGAAAACATATAAGAGATAATTACGGTAATTACCAGTCCCTTTCATTCGCCTTGAGCCTTTGTCAAGAAGGTTGTCATATCAACCACTTCAAACAAACAAAGAGTTGTTGTCTCGTCCCCTAAATGATGTCCGGTTCCATTTGGATTGGAATTGTCTTCGGATTATCCTCTTTTTTTTTTTTATTCTTTGGTTAGCGGCTCTGAATGAGGCTACATTTACAACAGTGGGGGGAAAAAAACTTGATTAAAAGAAGTGATTCATAATGGTAGAATTTGACTTGCATTTGCATGGGCACTTCATTACAAGTGAGACCTTGATCTTGAAAGCAGCCCCCTTATACAAAGGAAATGGACACTTTCTTTGTCGTGTCTATTAGAGATGGACCTTCAGAGGAGCCAGGGCCTTCTATTCAATCACGCAACCGGCACACAGGGCCCGTCTTATTAAATTTCAGCTTCATAACAATAGCTGAAGGGACCGAGTGACAAACACTGGCAATAACACAGTGTGTTTTGCACTTTGTTTTGGTTGAACCTGATCCAAGAGTTAGCGCTGCACGAGGGCAAATCCACAGCAGCCCTTTGTCACTCCATCTCCGAGATACACGATCTGAGCGGCAGAGAACACATGAAACGTTGTGTGGAACATCTCCTCGGAGAGGCAATGGGGAAAGACTTGGGTGTTTATTTACAATATGCATCCAATCATCCTTTGATACGGCTCCATGTCTGTCTTTTTCCGAAACCACAAGGAGACACTCGCAGTAGATTCCATTTTTGGCCTCCTCTGCTACACAAACTCATGAAATGGTGGCGTCTTATCAGATCCCCCTTACAATAACAGATTCACTCGGAGTCAGAGCTGTTGTTTAACTTATTCAATCCCATGGGAATTATTTTTTTTTCCCTTTTTCTTTTATTTTTTTGGTTCAAGCGAGTCGGGAGACATCTGCCAGTCCACAGCAGCTGATGATGTCAACGGGTCCCTGCTCTTACCAGATTCCTCCAGCACTTTCAATCATGCCTTGTGAGATTACGGCAATAGGATATTACTGTACAAACTATGACCATGTGTCCCGCTGCCACAAAGCTTAGCAACATATTACAGTTTGTCAAAGCAAGCTATTGCGAGGGAGAGATAGATACAGAGAGGAGAGGAGAAGCCATTGACCTTTGTGTCCTTCATATTTGCCTAGCCTTCCCCTCAACCCCAATCTGAGGAGTGAAATCATCTGATCCCAAACTGACTGTCAACCGGCCTGTGATGCTGGCAAAGCCAGCAGACATCAATCAATCAGATTTGCGCCTCGTCTATCAGAGGAGGCTTTTTTCGCCTGTTTTGCCCGGGCTTATCATCTGACCCAGTTGTTATCCTGTTTCTGAAGCTTAAAAAAACTTGATTATGGTCAAATGTGTGTCTGTGCTGATTCTCAGGCACAGACAAGGCCGAGTGGACAAAAACCAATATATATTGGCTCATATAGAAATATATACACACATATACTGTGTGTGTGTTTGTGTATGTATAGTCTTGGTATTTCACCAAACAAACGAGCAGGGGATGTAATGATTGCAGTTTTTCAAAATGAGCCCTCTTAATTCAGCGCCCGTGCTGGAAATAAGGAGTTTGAGCCACTTATCTTTGTTTTTCAGGAATGCACGATTGCGCGAACCTGAGATAAAAATCCAATCAGATATCATAAGACAAAAAGGCATTTTACTTGGCTACAGCGCTTGCTCAATGTCAACAGTTTTTAGTAATTACTAGATAAGCATTCTGTGAAATACACAGAAAAGAAAATTGGCTGAGTATAAAATAATAGGGGCTGCATTTCTCTCTGGGTGTTTACTCTGTCACTTCACAAAGCCCACTTTGAAATAATAAAAAGCAGAGAGAGGGCCACTTTGCAAAAAAAAACAAAAACCCTCACCCCTTTCGTTGCCGGCCAATGCTAATCTGATTTGCATGATTCACTGTGAATATTGTCTGCCGCTGCCGCGGCTCTCCAACTTCAACGTACATGTCCTTTAGGGCTATTTCTGTAGCCGCGCTGCACAGCTCATCACACCCAGACACGCGGACGTGGCCGCCGATCACATGACGTGTAAGCTGCGCTGTCAACAGCTTTAGCAGCTTTGCATTGGTGCAAATCTAAAGACAGCCTCTTTAAAGTATTAACATGTTTTGAAGTTTGTTTTATATTTTCAGCGTATTTGACATAAATTGTTGATCTATTTACAAAGCTTTGTCATTAGCGATTTTCCACTGGCGCCTTGGGATGCGATGGGTTTGGTGCTGTTCATCTGGCAGGAAATGCTGATGTACAAATTGAACTGAAAAGCTTGTTACTTAATCCTCTGTTGCCACCTATCCCTTAACTATAGAGCCGGCTGAATATCATTTCAATGCAAAGTTCTGCATCGCAAGCCCCTCTCCCCCCCCGACAAATACATCCTCCGTAATTCCTGCCAAGCCAGAGATTTACTGAAGCGCTATTAGGGCATCGCTTCCCAGTGTGCCAGGTACCCTCCTGCTCAGAAAACGCTGCTCACCAAATTACCCCCTTGTATTAGCATCTCTTTTGAAGAAAAGCACCGGTTTTTGTTTTTTTTAATTACTGACACAAATAATGTGCTTGATTTTCAATTGGAGGCTCGGCCAACAATTTTACTGTATTTTGCTGTCAACATATTGTTACAATTGCCGGCTGCAGAACGTGAGTCATATTTTCCGAAGAGCCCCGTCCTCTCATCCAAGATTCAGTCAAAAGCCCATCTTCGTCTTGACGTACTCCATGAAAATATTTGTGATTAGCTGTGGCTAATTAAATTGAAATAAACAAAAGGGACCTTAATACAAACATAAAAGTTATTTGAATCCTGCGACGGAAGACTGACAGACTTTTGTGCCTCCAACGTGGCAAAGGCGACTTCCTGTCGGAGGTGCCGAGCTGTTTCTGTTTTCGTCTGCCGAGGTGTCAGGGCATCAGACAAACGCGGTGAACCCAATATCCATATCCATGATGCATCAGAACCTCAATGTGCCACAAAAATAGCCGCAATACCTCGGGAGCAGCCTCGGAAAACCCCTTAATTGAGCAATATCTTCATTCCCGATCCATGTGCATCACCAAGGTGAAAAGGGACTGTGCAAGTTAAATGAAAGAAGAATTCATGATGTGTGGCGGCCTCCCTTACTCACCCTGGCTATTTCCCCTCTTGGCAGGGGCCAAATAGAGAATGTTAAATGAGGCAATTGTGTCCCGGAGGCAAAAAAGAGGAGGAGGGGGGCAAAGAAAGAGGAGGCAGTGCCCCTGCTCTCTGCTCCAACCCTGAGGAGCATTCTGCAGCATGATGAGGTACATTCAAGCATCCACCACCCAAGATGCTCAAACAAGATCCTCACTGTGTGCACAGGCTGCTTCTCTACAATGGATATGAATATGGAGTAATGAATGGATGGATGAATAAATATAGATTTAGAAAACTTTTCACATAAATACGTAAACACTGACGAGCTCTTGTACAGGAGAAATATTTACACAAGTACTCTTAACAAAAAAATGTTATCACATATAATTATCAATTATATATTAGAGATTTGTTGTACCATTGCTCCTGTCCATTGATGCCAAACTCAAAAATCATTACCAACATGGTGTTTTTATTGAAAGTTATGATTGTAGATAGGACAAATGCTAAAAAATAATTTTTTGTCAACTTAACAAATTTAGTGTAATGTAGATGAATGCAGCGAAAACAGAAAGGTGGCTATCATACTATCCTAATTAATTTGCACAGTAATATGCTGTGCAAGAACACAGCAGCAGCACATTGAGGTCATAGTCAGAAATTTAGTGGCAAATCTTATACTTCAGTCTTCAACACATTGCTATTGTCTAGTATCGTATCTTATTATTAAAACAGGATTTTGGACTCTTCTACAATGTATTGAACATTTAAAAATCCACAACTACAATTATTCTACCAGACCTCCAATAACACCTGATTCAGAAAAAAAACATATCATTTTTAATAAATCTGAATTGCAGCAACAACCGATTAACCAGCGGTCAATAATGCAAACAACAATCTAAAAATGAAAAAAAATACCAAATTTGCAAACCAACAATTCATAAACAAACAAAAACAATATATGTTGTTTTAATTGTAGTGATTTTATAGTAAAGGGAAAGAGAACTTTGAAGTCTACAAAATGCTACAAATTTCCAGCGAATCAACTCATCTGTAAATGACAACCCTACACTATCTGTGAGACAGACAGACAGACAGACAGACAGACCGGATACACAGTGGGCCTATAGGAGGCCCACTGCCATCACAGCCGAGTGTGATCTGTTAACATTCTGCGGCTGTAGGAAACTGATCTCCCCTGCAGTCCCACACTGTCAGCTATACAGACATACTCCACGGTGACACTGCTGATAATCAAAGCTTTGTCTGGGTCTTAAAAGGACGTACTTGAACAACAGCGAGACCAGAGGCCTTCTTTGCTGTAATGGCCTTTGGACATCAATATTTAAATCTTACATCTCTGTTGTGATTAGAATGCTGCCCCCCCCCTCCTTCCCTTCCCCTCCCTCTCTCCTGAAACAACAAGGTGGGGGCGAGAAAGAAAAAACGGGCCGAAATCAATGATCTTTGAGTCTAAACTAGATTCCTAAGCAGTTTGCCACTCTCAGCAGCAAGATAAGATAAACTCTCTTTGACCTAAGAGATGAAGTTGCCATGACGATCAGGGAGTCCACTTTCTCTATTGATATGTTGCTGATGTAACAACAAATGGAACTAGATCCCGCTCTTGATAATGGCGATTAATTAATACCAATATTGATCCCTACAAGCAGGAGACAAGGCTATTAACTTAAAGCGGGCTGAAAGTCAATTGTTACCTGGGGGCTCAATGGGCATCATTGATATAAAATCTAAATAAGCGGAGGGGAATACGGTCTGAGGCCAGAAACACACAGCCAGGGTTAAAGAGACGCAGGCGGTAGCAGGTAGATTTTTTATTTATTTATTTCTAACTGCATTTTTTTTTTTTTAATTAGCATTTCTACCAAGATTACCGACGCGGCTCGAAAAAACAAAAAAAAAAAAAGCAGCACAGCTTCAAGCCCAACCTTTATTGCAATGAAAGCAGTGGAATTCAGGAAAGAGGAAGACAAAGAGGAAACTGCACGAGGAAGTGACCTCCACCTTTGGCGGCAACCCTGCCCAACATTTCACGCTGCTGTCCGCACACACTCGCGGGGGCCGGAGCGACACAGAGGGCAGGAACCAGCGCCGTCGCTCCGACCGCCGGCTGCCAGCCCCTTCCAACCGCCTTCTCGACCAGCTACGTCGCGCAAGCGCGGGCTGTCAACAAAGACGGCGGCGGCAGCTGCCGTACAGCCACATTCCTCCCGACATATCCGCGGGCGAGCCCTCGACAACGCGGGGCGGCAATAGCGGGCCGGCGACCACTTTTGTCTGCGGGAGAAACACAGCACTCGACGCACAATGGCAGCGAGAGGGAAACGTTTGCGAGGAGATGACATTCATCCGCTATTGTTGTTTTTGTGTCAAAAGTGAGGAGGCAATCGTGGGGGGGGGGGATCCTTCAGCTAAGACGAGGCGACGGCGCAAGCTGTTATTGGCAGCGAACAGATGTTTGAGGGAACGTTGGCATTCAGCAAACCGCTCCTCCTCTGACAGAAATCAACAAGAGACACGCGAGAGACGCCGAGCGATTGTCACGCGATGAAAGAGAGAAACCCTTAAACATACAGGGAGGCTGGCACGGCGGCACTCTTTTCTCTTTTTTGATTTTACACCCCCGAAACATCTGACTGCCGGAGTTTGCCAGCGCTTTGCGGGCCAGGGGTGAAACGTGGCACGCACAACTTCCACAGCGAGGAAAAAGGAGAGCCGAGCTGAGATTGGACGACGGGTCTGCTCAACGAGAGGAGGAGGAAGAGGCGGAGGGAGGAGCGGGGGGGGAGGAAAAACATCAAGCTAACAGCTTCGATCCGTCAGCTAAAAGCCACATGCTCCTCGCACATAGTGAGCGTGCACCGATGTATACACGAGCAAACACACACACGCACACACACACACACAGGCATTCAGATACAGGATGTTGGCAGTCAATTCAGTAAACACTCCCCTTATCCCTTACTACTGTAATCTGCCTCTGATAAATGCCCCTCAAAGATAGAAATGTCACCTGATATGATAAACAGTATGCTAACGTTACATAAAGTGGCCTTATGCTAAGGACCCGCAGAGATTAAACCAGTGCAGCTAAGATGGAAAAAATGGTGGCAAGGCAGGAGGGGAAAAAAAAAAAAAAAATCCCTTTTTTTCCCAACCGTCTGTGGTTTAGACATTTGAGGAACAAGCACATAAATCCAGTGTTGGACTGGTTTTAGTCGAAATATGCAGGATTTGTGGCAACATGATTTAAAATCATCAGAAATTAGCAGCAGTGAAATGTGGTCAACATATTTAAGATGACCTTAAAGAAAAAAAATAATGGATTTATCTAATAAGACAGAGACTATTTAACCATATAAAGTCACTGATCCCTGTTTACCTACCAGGAAAGTACCAAAAGACAAAGACGAGTGCACGTGGACGTTCAGATTAGGCATTTTGACAGTGACACTGCTCTGTCGGCTCCAGGGACTCGTGCACTTCGCCGCCACGGGCTCCATACAAAGTTACAGTACAGGGCAGCGCAATCACAGAGGCACTGGTTGGACAGCGCGCGGGTGGGGGGGCTTGGAAGAGCCACAGGAAGCAACATGAATTCTCCGACGGCCCATACGGTGGAGGACAGCAGCAGAAAGGGGTGGAGAGCACTAAGTCAGTTTAATAAGCACATTTGACACCAGACGTCCAGCCAGCCGCAGCCTCGGAGGGGCTGCTCCAATATGTTCCCGTAAACAGCGGCCGAGGCGCGCGCCCCTACATCATCCAGATTCCCCTTTTACGGCGTGAAAACTTTGGGGGCCAATTTTGCAGAAAAATTACTCTGAAGGAGGAGGGGGGGGGGGTGGTGTGGTGTGGTGTGGTTCGGTGGGGGGTGGCTGGTTTCAATTCAGCCTGTTCATATCTTTCCTTCCTATTAGGCGTCAAAATGTTCCCCTTCTCAGTGTGGGGGCAGAGGTGGTGGGTGTGGAGGCAGCAGGGAGAGGGGTAGAGGGGACGGGGGGGGTACGAGCAGGAAGGAGGTGGTGGTGGTGGGGGAAGGGGGTGGAAATGGTGGAATTCACACATCATATTACGACAGCTAATCGCAATCCGTCGAGCAATCGGCGATATTTTCATCACCGCTGTCAAATTCAGGCCAACCCGCCTCGGAAACGGGGGACCCGAACAATCTGGGCAATTTATTGGCATATTGGCACGGGGTGATAAGGCTAAAAACAACAGCAGCCAGCAGCTGGCCCTGGGAAGATGAGCTGATAACATTGATATGTGTTCCCACACAAAACACCTCCGCCGCTATCTGGCCCTGCCATCAAACTCTTATTACAATAAAAGTGCGCGGGGGTTGTTTTCTTGAAAAGCGGCGATGGGGGGGGGTTGGTGGGGGGAAGGGGCACAAAGAATGGGGAGGAAGAAATATATATATATATATGTATATAAATATATATATTTATATAGAAAAGAAGAAATCAGATGTAACGTTTCTCAGGAAGAACAACAAAAAAAAAAACAAGAAGGGGGGAAAATACATAATTTATCACTGTATTATCGGGATATCCAGGCAGCCTAATCAAGGAGCACTGAGTGACTATTTTTTGCCTTATCATCCAAAGTGGTGGAAACGGAGAAGGAATTATCAGCCAGCTGCAGATTGCTGGGCTGGAATTTTAATGGTAATAATCGGGGGGTTTCTGATGGTATATCTTCCCCGCTTATCTTTCCTATTATCTGGCCTTATCTCCCCAGTCATCGGAGCAAATTAATGGTGCTCTTTCAGCATCGCCTTTTTATCGCCGCTCGGAGAGCACCCAAGGGGAAAGAATAAGCAAAATATTAAAATACTGCATAAATCACAATTTTAGATAACGGCCCAATGTATGCAGGGGGAGGGAGGAGGGCGGAGAGGAGTGAGGGAGGGAGGGTGGAGGGTGGAGGGGTAGGTGGTGGGTGGGTGGGGGGGGTGCTGCGCCCAACAACCTTTTTGTCCTTTAGAACGACTGTCTGTGCTGACTTTCTGTGCTGCGCCTCTTCGGCCTTTTTATTTTTTTTCTTATCCCTTTTTTTACCCAGAGTTCCCAGGCAAAGGAGAGAGAGAGAGAGAGAGAGAGAGAGAGAGAAGGAGAGAGAGGATCTAGGCTCCCAGTGACCTTTCTGTTTCTAACTAGAGCTTGATTATACGGCTGCACACTGGCTCCATATTAACAAGATCTCACACATGACATACTAATTCACACAGGGGCCAGGTCACAACGACAAAGGCATCGGGGTGGAAAAAGAAAAGAAAAGACAAACACAAACACAAACACGACACTTTCGTGGTCTCGACGACAAAAAAATTTCGGATGGCGAGGTCTGGATTGGATGGGATGGGATTGCCCCCCCCCCCCACGAAGACGAGCGGGCCCATCACGTCACATGTTGTTGTCGTGCTACGTTGTCGAGTCGAGACGGTGGCCGGGTTTGTGTTTGAACGCAGGCGAAAACACAATTTGAGCTCAAGAACGAAGTTAAAAAAATAAATAAATAAATAAAAAGCGGGTGGCGAAACGCAGCTAATCGCTTCAACGGCTCAAACCTAAACCACAAAGAATATCATGCGTGCAATTAGCTTGAAAATACTGCAAACAAAGATTTGAGAATAAATGACAGAATTGCGTGGACGACTGGATTGGGATGAAATGTAAAACACGGACGTATAATTGGATCGCAAATGCAAAGTGAATTGTAAATTGTGACGGGGAAAAAAATAATTCAAAGGTTTGGATAAATGTCAGTTGAAAGTGTGAAAGCGGGGACGGCGAAAAAAATTAGGACAGACGACAAAACACGACGGCAGACAAAACCCCCGGCGACCCACAAAGCGTGCCGTGCGAATGCGATGGAAGCCTCTGTGCAAGTTGAATTCATGCTTCCGATCTCACACACACTTGACACACAGACACACACACACACCTACACACGCACGGCCACACAAACGCTGCGGTGGTTTTGAATCCCTCAAAATGTCGAAGGCGAACGCTGTCAAACGCACAGGACAAATTGGCTGGAATGCTTTGATGTTTTAAAAGTTTGACCTCAGTTTCACCGCCGTCTGCATTTAGCCGCTAACGTCAGTAGCAGACAGTGGACACACACACACACACACACACACACACACACACACACGTCAGCTGTTTTTGAGTTGTAAACATGTGTTCAATACAATGCGTGTGTGTGTGTGTGTTTACAAGTATGTGTGTGTGTGTGCATGCAAATCCTTGCCTTCTTCGTGTTTGAAAAGAATAATAAAAAAAATACATGTCAGCTCTTAAAAACACGTCTCTAAAATATTCCATGAAAATATCCTTCAATAATTTAAAGGCAGCATCGCCCTTTAGGAGTAATATCGAGCATGTGATGTACTGTATTTTTTTCCTGTTTGAAATACCAACATTAATATAAAAACATTCCAGTGCATTTCAGCTAAAACGCATCGTTGCGGGAAAATTGATAGATAGGCGTGAACCTGCTACACAGGCAGCCGGGGTCAAAGCTGCTCCCCGGAGGAACTGCTGCAACTCTGTGAAATTTAAATTAAAACATGGCTGACCCGACAGCACTGTAATAAACACTCCGCCGCCAATATTTATCTCACCTCACGTGACTTTGGAAATGGCGTGTTTATTCCCACCAGCCTTCCACAGCACGGCACGTGTGTTAAGGACTATTTAAAACAAACGGAGAGCGTTTGTGTGAAAGAGTTGCTCTAATGGCGTGTGTGTGTGTGTGTGTGTGTGTGTGTGTGTGTGTGTTAGCCACGTGCTCGCCCACACAGGCCCCATTATGAAAATAATACAGATGTTTTATGTTTGATTTGTTTTCTTTTTTTAAATTACCAATTAGCAGCGATCACAATTAAAAAGCAAAGCGGCGACGGCGGTGCGACTGCTGCAGGATCGTCGGCCTTTGCCATTTAAAATTAGCGGCGACTGGCCGCAGCACTCAGAAGTGATGCACTGTCTGACACTTTTTTTTCTTTTGAGCCTGTGTGTGTGTGTGTGTGTGTGTGTGTGTGTGTGTGTGTGTGTGTGTGTGTGTGTGTGTGTGTGTGTGTGTGTGGAGGGAAAACTGCTCTCAACACAACAGGCAACCAAAATAACTTGAGACGATTTGGGAACTTTTCAACGCGGCGGCAGCGCCGTGAGATTTTGGTAGTGTAAACCAGCTCTATTTTCTCTTCTCTTTTGAAGAAAGACACATTAAAATAGACAAGCGCGGAAGGATTGGACCGGAGCGGCGGTGGTGGTGGTGCTGGACCGTGAGTGCTGTGTGCGGCGCAGCTGCTGCTGCTGCTGCTGCTGCTGCTGAATCAGCGTCAGTGCGGTCAGCGTTGCACCGCCAGGTCCCGGTTGACGTGCGGGGAGAGCGGAGACGCCGTTGGAAAGACAACACGAGGAGGAGGAGAGAGAGAGAGAGAGAGAGAGAGAGAGAGAGAGAGAGAGATGGAAGGAAGGAAGGAAGGAGGGGAAAAACTTACGTTTGATCTGCCTGGGGTTGCTCTGCTTCCTTCGGGACATGCCTGCTGTGCGGCGGCTGGTCAGTGAATCCAGGTGTAGTGGTGACAGATCGATAGGTTCTGGTTCATCCAAGCAGTCGGGGTTGTGATGGTTGTTGCCGCTGCCGCTTCTGTTGTTGTTGTTGTTGTTGTTTTTAGTCTGATTGATGGAAAATTGTGAGGAATTTTTTTGGAGGAGGGGGGGAAAGCGGAAGGGGGCACTTTTACGCACAAGTCTATCGTTCCGTCTGTCTTTCCTTTATCTTTCTCGTCTCTCTGGCTCCGGCTTTGGCTCTCTCTCTCTCTCTCTCTCCCTCCCTCTCTCGCTCTCCTTCTCTCTCTCTCTCTCTCTCTCTCTCTCTCTCTCTCTCTCTCGCTCACTCGCACGCCCTCCCTCCGTGTCTCTCCGCGACGAGGCTGCTTGCGCTCCGCCGCGATCCGCGCGGACTGACTGGCTGAGGTGAAACGCGTTTCGCGCTTTTGTTTGAAGATAAGGTTTGTTCCTCCCCGGGTACCGTAGCCGCCGCCTCGTGAACTTCCAACTCGATCTACAATTACTTCAAGTTCCCAGTTATTAATTAGCGCCGACCTCACTTGGCACCTGGGTGTGTGTGTGTGTGTGTGTGTGTGTGTGTGTGTGTGTGTGTGTGTGTGTGTGTGTGTGTGTTAGCGCGCGCGCGTTTGTATCTTTTAAAGGGGGGTGCCGAAAAATCGGAGATGTGGGCGAGCTGATTTCATTCACCACTCACCAAGTGAACAAGAAGCCAAGCTTTGGATTTTGTGTCCATGTTAAATATTAAGTTCCACATTTTTATTTACAGTTTTTTAATAGTTTCCTACTTTTTCAAATTTATTATAAAGATTTTGTCATTTACGTTCTGATTTGTTTTTCAAAGGAAAATGATGCCCACCGTTAATGTGCCACTATGCACAGGTCATATCAGCGACATATCACCGCTTAAGTAACAAGCGGAGCTCAGTTACACTTTGCAGCCCTCACCCACAACGCAACCTGAGAGTTGATCTGGACCGGACTGGCTTGACCTTAAATGACTGAACCTCCGCCACAAAAAGCCGTTGTAACCTGAAGCGTAGGGTGTTTTAAAGAAAAACAGAGAAAAAAAAATCTGATTATTTAGTAGAAAAACTGTATAGTATTAGTTTTATCTGCACAAACTCTTCCCAGCATTTTTTTTTTTACGGTAAAATATACTTCGACTGACTCACAGTTAAATTCCACAGAGAGACTGCGCTTGTCTTCTGATGTTTTATTTATCAATTTGAGAAACTGTCAATCAGAATTTTTTCTATTCCCCTCGTGAGCAATTTCTTTTTTTCCGCCTGTGGACAAGTAAAATATTCCAAATATTAAAAGAGAATGACATTAAGTGAGGAATGAGAATCATTCAGATTTGGACTGCCATGTCCTGAACAGTCACCCAAACTGGAAATCACTCCCTTCAATTAGCCAGTTGGACTGCCAAGGAAGACAAGCAAGTGGCCTGTGAAATTATCTTGTAACCCAATTCCACAACTTTGGAATGGAGTCTGAAACTACAGAATAATTTATGTGGCAGGCAGGTCAGCGCTGGTTCACCTTGAGGAGAGCATCTGTCTTGTAAGTCCCCCCCCCCTCCCGGTTCGTCTCCTCCTGCGTCTCTTCCTCTTCCTGCCAAACTTTCTCTTTCCTTTCTTTCTGTCTTTCTTTGTCCTCATATACAGCTTCAGTGTGAACATGGTGCTCGACGGGGGACAGTGAGGGACATTGCAGTCATCATTACTGCAATGGCACTTTATGTATGTTGTTTGTTTCTCATGATGCTAATTTGAAAATAAAATAGATTCAATGAAAAGAATAAAAAACCTATCAGTGAAACACACACACACACACCACAGAAGAAGAAATTTGTGTCTCAAATTAAATAAAAAAAAGAGTTGAATGGTTAAACACTTAAATGCTAAAGGGCGATACAAAAAGGAGTTTACTAGCTATATTAGGAAGCCGGCGCCAAAATCAATAATGATTTGTGTAAGAGCAACAACATGGCGGGAGAGAGGAGAGTCAAATTGCCGGCTGAAGATTAATTTAACGCCACTCCTAAATCCTCTGAGACTGGAGCGTGGTTCTTCTCCGCTGTTCCTGAGCCCCAGTGGCTTGTTTGAAGCTGACTTTGATTGACAGCTACAAATCTAGCAGAAGAAGAGGAAGCTTTTTGTTGTTTTTTTTACCCCCCCACCCCCCTCTCTCTCTCTCTCTCTCTCTCTCTCTCCGTTACTTCCCACCACACTCCCCCCCACCCATCCCCACCCCCACTTCTCGGAGCAGATGGTTGCGATAATTAACATGATACTGTTTCCATCACTCGGGAAATCACTGACACAAGGTTGGGCGTATTAATAGGTTAAGGTATACTGTACACTGCGGAGTGCGCGCACATAATCTGATTACAGGGGGGAAAGGTTGATTTAATGTGCTAAATCATTTGATTAGAAGTGCCAAGTCACATTTGGGGAGTGCCACTCAGTGTCAGGAGTGGGTGGGGGGGGGCGCGAGGTCGGCCGTCTGGTGACTTCCAACGTGTTCATTCTTAAGGACAATATGTTCCGGAGCGGATGGCGGCGTGCTCGGCTCGGCGCTATTATTGCGCACATGCGCAGTGGCGCCCCCGCAGCCAGGAAGCGAGACTGACACGTTTGGTTTTTAAATAATAGATCAGCTGTTGTCTGCTGTTGTGATTATTTATTGACAGCCCCGTGTCACCAGGAGACCGTGGTGTTTACGGCGGCATTTTTTTTTTACACTCACGTTGTAGTTCACACACAAATTTGTTTTAAGTGATTTGTGCCAATAGGTATGTTGCCTTTTGCTCGCACTGCCAGTGCTGTTCGTACTTGCGGTACTTAAAAAAAATATTTGGTTTGGATTAAGGTGGCAGAATTGGTTTTACCATGAGGCTCTGTGATGCTGTTTCAACTTCCTCTCAAAAAAGCATTATTTGTCAAACTATGCTGGTGTAGACTTGACTTCATAAGAAGGCAACAAAAACTACATAAAACGCTGAAAACAAAACATAACAAATGACATTCACAGCAGTCAGGCCGTCCTGGAATTTCTTTTCCATATATCCTTTAACTTTCATAATGCAGTCCCCGCCTCTTTTTAGTTGCATTCACATTTTGTTTTTCAAAACATGGCCTCTTAATTTGAAGGACTGCTTGATTTTTACCGTATTTATTTAACAAAATACTGAAAAACTAATTTTGGTTTCAAATGAAAGAACAACAACATCTGTGTATGTCAAGAGGACCATGTAAGTTGCATAATTCTTTCAATAAAAATGTGCATTTTTCTTTTTTAATTAAATAATAAATGTAAGTGAAATGTAAGAAGGTCTAAAAGGCATTCAGTTAATATGTAAAACTGCAGGCTTTTATTTTTTCAAACCCTAATAATGTCTACATTATGGCAAAGTAAACATTAATGGTAATCCACATAGAAAATAATAATTCTACATATGGCCTTCATGGTATTGAGCATTTTAAGCGTATTAAACATCTATATGTATATTTCTGTCATTGTTCAGTGTAATGACAAAAAGCAACAGAGTCACCTCCACCGCAGACTGTCTTCAGCGAGCGGCTGTATTGACAGAGCAATATCACAGGGAGGGTGGTATGACAAATTACTAGGTGCACTCCTTTAAGGGATGGCACATGTCCGGTGGCGCTGGGAGTGACAGCCGTCGGTCGCACGCGAACTCTATCCATGAAGAGCAGCCTCAGCAGCTCAACTTCAACACGTGTGTTATGAGTTCGCCTGCTGTGGTGTCACCCTCTGGCTGTGGAGGATTGGTTTGTCTCCAGAGAGGATGTGAGGTGTGTGTGTGTGTGTGTGTGTGTGTGTGTGTGTGTGTGTAGACCAGAGTGACGTAGGGGGTGCAGTAGAAAATAAAAAAAACAAGGGTAAGTCAAAGAAAATTTATAAAGACGGACGTGTTTAACAAATTGTACAATGTGAAATTTTTTTTACCAACAACAAATTAAAACAAAAACAGCAATCAATATTTTCAGGTTCACACATGCACTGAAACACAATGAAACCTTAATGACTAAAATTAATTCACCTGTACATAAACTAATTAGCAATTAAATATTTTCATATTAATCCTTCCTCTTGCTGTTTAAAACTATGGGGACTGCTTTATTTTTTTTATTAGAGATTCATTTAATTTAAGGCAGTCAGTATACTGAAAAATATAGAGAAAGTTCTTCAGTCCAAAATTAAGAAAATTGCCATAGGCAAAAAACATGATTTAGCCGTAAACGGTACATTAAAATGTAACTGCTTTTCAATTGTTTTAACCGAAATCCTGAGTCATCGTCATGAAATTTGTGTTTTATTTACGTCATTTTATTTATGGCCCTGAAAGGAGCAATGCATCCCACCGCCGACACCAGTTCAGACACACAAACGCGCCTTCTAATATCCAAAATCTTGACTTGCTGTTGTCTGTCCTGGATGAGATGCTGCTGCTAGTTGGGACTAAATGCTCCAGCTCTGTTGCCCCCTTCCTCTGCTGCCTCACACACACACACACACACACACACACACTCACACACATTTCCAGCCAGCAGCTCCAGCAGCAGCAGCAGCAGCAGCAAGCAAACAGATGTCTGAGAGAGTGCCCACTCCGCTGCCCAGCTGCCAAAACCACCCGCGGCCCTGGAGGCCCAAGTGCCAGCTCTTTCCAGGGAGGCTTCACTCTCGGCGCCGCCATCCAGGACCCTCCCCGCACCACTTTCTTCTGTTTAGCAGGGAGTTATGTATAATGTAGAATGCGCTTTGAGAGAAAGTCAGAAAGGCACATGGGGGGGGGGGGGGAGGTAGAGGAGTCAAGATAATTTTTTTTTTAAGGAAGAGGAATCTCAAAATACCACACCTCCCCAAAAGCATCGTAGCATCACACCGAAAAGGAAAAAAAAACAAAAAACGTTGCAGCCGAGGAAAAGTGATGAAAACGCTAAAAGAGGGCGGGATGGACAAACTATGCTCCTCCCAGTGGGAGTGAGTAAAGCTGTAAATAAAGGCTTTCTGTAGAGGAGGAGAAGGAGGAGGAGAAGAACCACGGGGCAGTGCATGCTCGCTGCTAATCTCACTGTCTTTTTATGTGGTCAAAAGCTGAGATTGCGACACCTCCGGGGGATAACCAGTGAGCCTTTTATGGATTAAAATCATAAACTCGCACGCTCATTTCAAGGAGTTCATTTCGGTTAGCGAGAAGAAGAAGAAAGGCAATGCTGCAATATTAAGAAATGAGACAAATGTGTTTGGCAGGAGAAGGTGAGGGAACTGAGCCCGGAAACTCCCCGCAAGAATCTTTTGCATTACACCAAAATGAGCCTTTAATAACTCAGCAGCTTTTATCCATTAGGAATCATATGGATTGTGATTTTATATACGATCTATGAATAAACAATTTACAACCGATTCTAAAAGTCAAGGATGACAAACTGCTTTTATTGCATTTGTTCTTTAACTCCTGTCAGGGGTAAATGTTTATTATACGCAGGGGGAGTTTGTGATTATATGCAATTTTCCATGTATCATCGGTATGCTATAATTCTCGTTTTTCCGTTTTTAATTATTTACAAATGTAATTAAAACCTACCATGTCTTGAATTCCTGTGTTTTTAAACAATATGTCTGTTTTGGAGTGTGACATATCCTGTGCTAATAAGGCTCCAAAGAGAAGGAGAAATCAATTTGGTTGAAATCCACAATCTGATCTCAGACCATCACTTTCTGCTGCAAAATTCATAAATCACTGTCAATGGAACATTTGCAGCATTCCACAGTGGATTTCCAACATAACACCACAGGAATTATTCAGCTTTAATGTTCCAATTGTTCCATGTTGACAAATTCAAATGTATTTAAATGAATAAACATTCTAATTTTAAAACATATAGTTCCAGTGTTTCACCTCAACGCATTCCTTCTATTTATACTAACATGCGTGGTTAGAAATAAATCAGAACGCCACAGAAGGCAGCTAAAATTCCCAGTTTTGAGAAAAGATATTTAGGCTATAGATTACATAGTGTTTCTTGCATCATTCTTTACGTCAAAATACCTGAAATGTCTTCTTTTTTTAATTCACCAACAATAAATTCTGTCTTCGACATCATAACAAATTAAGGGAAACCTTCATTATATTTTGTTTTTTTCCTGGCAGAAAATCTACGTCATCAATTTCTATACATGTCAAGCTGTGGCTGGGTGCATCGAAAACGTCTTTGCTTTATATATTACTGCTACTGTGTGAGTGCCAGAGGTTTGCATGCCAAGTGTCCAAATAACATATTTGCTCTTTTACATAAGCACCCCGTGTGTTTCGCCATCCTGTGATTTAATATTATTCATTTTTATGAGGTCAAGTAAATTACATTTGATATGTGTGCCTGATCTCTTCCCCCCCTTTCCCTATATGTGCATGGGAAGCGAGGACCCACATCTGAACGCACATTATAATACAGTCTGTTGATGTATTTTATAAGTGTGTCTGCCGGTTTATTACATATGCAGAGGCATCAGTGCACAGCAAAATGGAAAAATGCATCAATATATTCAGAGAAAGGCTGCTCCGTAGACAGCTCAGAAAATAAATCTACATCTGCCAGGCTCCATGCAAACAGCGGAGCCATCCTTAATGGTGAAACCATCGATGAAAACAGATAAAAATATTAAATATTCAGACTTTCCTTTCACCCATTATCAAAAGCGTCCAGATGTGGGAAGGCGAAGTTGTTATCGCGAAGCCGACGACAGGCATTGAAAGAAATTCCTCTGAATTTCCAACCATATAAAAGTATTTTATGGCATGCAAATAAATGGTAATTTTTGACTATGAAGGGGGGAAAAACATGCCAATAAGCCCTATCATTTGGGACTAAAACTCCACAAACAGGAGATACTTTCAATTTGCCTTGCCTGTCTCCCCGCGTTAGATGCCTGCGATTGCCGCGAAATTAATCCATTTAACAATCTGTGGCTTAAATTTGAGGATTTCCAGTTTTTTTCTTTTCCTCCCCCCTCGCTCGCGAATATCAATAAGTTCCAATTGAAGAGAGGATTCTTTTGCAATTCAGGCATGTGCGGGCGATAACGGCAGAGTTGGCATGAAGAGAGGCAAAGATGGATTAATTATGCAGAGAACATGGAAATTCTGCTTATCATCGCTTAGCAAAGGAGCCCAGCTCACATAATCAGAAAACGAGGATGAAAAAAAAAAAAAAAATAACAATGCAGTGGCACCTTCCAGCCCATCATCTTACAAGTTAGATTTTTCCTGTAATTAAAAAGTAACATACAATTATATTCATATCTCATATTCAGACCATGAGTGGGTGTATATTAAATAATTGCATTGGGATATAAGGGTTGAAGTAAGAAAAAAAAAAGGTGGAAAAAGGAAGTACAAAAATTTTTTTAAATCACACGGGGTATAGCTCCCCTGGGTTGGATTGAACTACTTAGAAGCTGGAAACTTAAATTATCTTTGTGGAAAGCAAACAAAGACAAAGGCTAAAGAGAGAAGCTAGTGTATGTTTGTGTTTCAGAAATGTGCTATGGGTGCATTTCGCAAAAACAAGAAAAACGGTGTCTAAAAGGCAGTTGCGCTAAATCCCCTCTGAGGATGCATGATATGGAAAGATACGCTCCGCATTTTGTTTCTCATTTTCATGTCATCCTCAGATTCCGCCGCCGCCGTTCCAGGGATGTCGAGGAGCTTCTGTGCTCAGCCTGCCAGATCTGTGAGCAGCCGCTAATATGCGCCGGGCTTACACTGGCGTTTCTCTTCCTCTTTAAAAAAAAAAAAAGAGCCGCAGATTAAACTGTTAATGTCGCACAGCGGCTGGTTGCGAACGGGCGAAAGGTTTAAAACCTCTTTTCACTGAGACACCTTCGGTTTAGAAAAAATAAAAAAATAATAACATCAGAAAAGAGAATCAGTGCTAAGGGTCAAAGGGCGATGCTGCCTCAGCTGCGCGTGAATCCATTCTATACGTTGGATTTGCAGGCTTACGATTGCTGCAAAGTACAGGAGAGCACATTTTCCCTCCTGCAAGCACAGAAATGCTTCAGATCTGGATAATAATGAGAGTGACCAGCCAGTCCAGGCTAACTTCTGGAACCCCCCAAAAAAACGAGTGGCTTACACCAGGCATGGGCAAACTACGGCCCGGGGCCCATATGCGTCCCGTTAAGCTTTTTAATCCGGCCCGCTGAACTTAAAGAAATGGTATTAATAGTAAGTAAGCAATAAAAGCTGTATTTCATCATTTTTTCAGTGTTTTAAGAGCGAGTAAAGAGCTAAATACTGTAGGGCCTCAAAGACATATTTTGTTTGAACGCTTTTGTTCCTTTTGCAATAGACATGAAAGCACGTTTTCTACATATCCCATGATATTATTTTTCTCCTCTGAGGTGGGTCACCAAGACACTCCATCTGCTCCTGCTCCGGCCCCTTTGTCAAATTTTAGAATCCATTGTGGCCCACCAGTCAAAAAGTTTGACCACCCCTGGTTTACACTTATTGTACAGGAACTTTTAGTTGCATTTTTTTCTGATTGGTTTCACAAATAAATCTGCCAATCCTGCGTCTGAAGTCAAAAGAGAAGAAGGACAATTCCCAGGGTGAGGTTGTTATTCCAAATAATTCCCGCTGCTGTTTGGCATTGTCCCCGCCGTAAACCGTCACCGCGTTGCTGGCGTCTCCCCCTCACCACGACTTTCCAGAGCCTGACCCCAGCAAGCAAATCCCTTGAAACTTCATCGAATCGCTCCCTTTTTTCCCCTCACAGATATATAAAAAAGCCGAGATAGCTTTCCAGTTCACTTGCAGATTGCGGCGGCCTTTCAGGCGGTGCACCTGTTGCTTTAAACCTCGATTCCGCTTTTTGATCAGAGGCTCCCCCCCTGACAAAGGAGGGAAAGGAGAGGCTGAAGAAGAGGCAGCGGCAAGAGAAAAGATCCTTATCGAACGCTCTCCACCGGACAATGAATTTTCTCCAACCATTCAAATGTATCTGCAGAATGCTTGAGTGATTCATTACAGCAGATCCTGAAGTGTGACAATGGACCTCAGAAATGAGTGATGCTATCTTTTTGCTGATTTCATTTCCCTGATCCTCCTTATCCCCCTGGCCTGTGTACCTCTATTAATTAGAAAGTAGGGATTTCCACTCATCAACTGATGGGTTTCATGCTCCGCTCCGTCACAAATCTCCTGTCCGCGCTATCTCCCTCCTCCTGAGCCACGGCTGCTTTGGAACGCGCGCGCGCCCCGCCCTGGCTCCAATCTTGCCGGCAAGTCAGGGTGGCTTTGGCGATTCATAAATATTTATAAACCGATTAAGAAAGAATAATAAAGTTATAAGACAGTTGGTTGGTTACCCTTGAACGGTGCAGCGGGTTACTTCCCCGGGAACAGGAAATGCGGCTGTTCTCCACACTTCCTTTTTTTAGGATGTCTTTCTTTTCCTTAAATGGTTGAAATTGCGAGTTTCACGCTTCTTCAGTACCCCGGACAACCTCGTGAAACAATCATCAACGTGGTGTCGCTGATGACGAGCTGCATACGGGCAGAAGATTCTCAACGTGCACTCAACAGCAGGATGAGGCTGAGTGGAATTAACGTTTAACTTTTGACCCTTTTCCACAGTTTTGCACTGAGTGTACAGGGATCACTGCAGAATGTTATAATTAGGTTTCTAATCAAGTGTCTGTGTCTTTTCCAGACCTTTTTTTTTTAATCAAAACGTGTCAACATATTAAAGTAGTAGTTTCTTGCTGTATGCACTCTGTGTCCAGAGTTTTCTTAATACTCAAAGTCCCTTTCGAAAAATGACTAAGGGTTTAAACATGAATACGTATTTCACAAGATAAATTGGAACGTGGAATGTTGCAGAGCTGTGGAAAAAAAGAAAACATTTTCAGAAATCTATTTGCGTCAGCCACATTTGCAACCTTTATTTGTGTGTGTTTCTCTGCCCGGAACCTCTTTCGTAAGAACTGTGTTAAATGACTCAAACTTAAATGAATTTATCAGTTGCTGCAACAGATGAATAGTTAATATGCAATAAATCAGAAACGATCATGTGGCATTTTGATCAATCGTGCCACATGAAGGTGTTTCTACTTCACAGGATGCTGAATCTTTGACTGTTGCTGCGTCACAGACTGGCGGCAGTCATCTCAAACTGAACCTACCATTCAATGAATGTAAAAAATTGAACAATAAAATCAGAATTTTGTAAAACGGGGCAAAAAAAAGAGGGAAACTAAAGCGTGGCTGCATCTGCCGTCAGAGTAAATGTCACATTTCGTCATTCCCAAAGCGCCTCTCGCTTAGGTTTTTAGGGACTGTCGTACTCTTGGAAGTGCCATTAATTATTAATGATAGCCCACACTGCTGAAATGGCCAATTTCCCTGTTGTCTCTATGACTAGGAGGGTGCTTGAGGGCAAAGACCTGCAATTAGCTGTTATATGTGGATGGCCATTCTAGACAGCAACAGCTCTTGTTAGTAGCATGACTGCAGAGGAAAGGAGCCTGAACCCCAACCACTAATTATCCCGCTCCCTTAAATATGAAGGCATTAAAGTTGATTAGTCTTTCTAATTAGATGATGCTTTTTTTATGATAGCACTTGCGGTTTCTGTCTGCTGGCGTTGGTGCGCGATGATCATTCTCCTGCCTTTCAAAGTTCTAGCGTTTGTGGGTGGTGGTGGGTGGCGCAGCGTCCATGTCACCAACTTAGAGGAAGGGGGGGTCGCAGTCGGCTGAATTCTCTCTTTGTTTTGTTCCGGGTTACAGCATCGCGCGGCTGTCGGCAGTTTTAACACGCGCCATGAAATGAAGCCATGACAGTCAGTCCATCCGAGATCTGAGGTGCCAGCACCTCGCCACCCCTCCTTCCCCCGCCCCCACCCTTCCCCATCTGCGACGGGCACACAAGGACATGACTGCGCAGAAAAAGGAGAGTCCTCATCTGTAAGATTAGTTTTGGCAACTCCACTCCCCTCCCGTGGATGTCAGATCGGCAGAGTAAATTATATTGAGATCCTCTCAGAGATGACAGATGAGATCTGTCTCTCCGGGCTTGACGCGAAGCTGCAGGTGATACATGATATGCGATAAGGCGGTGATGTCACGGCTGCAGGTGGCTCCCGCCCCTCCCCCCGTTTCTCCCCCACCACTCGTCCCCTCCACTTGAGTGGGGGGAGAGAAAAAAAAATGGCAGCGCTGTGAGCAGCTCACAGAGAACTTTTATCTCTCCCCATCTGTGTGGTCTCCGGCGCGATGATCTTGGACTCCAGCCATCGCAACCTTCATGGCATTTAAGAAAGAAAAAAAAAAGGGGGGTTGGTGGGATGGGGTAGGGTGGGAATGGGAGGGAGCGGGAAGGGGGATTCAGACTTGAGAAGGCTGGAGGCTCCAGAAGGAGGATGGGAAAGGGACCGGAGGGAGTGAATATGGCTTTTCAATCCCTGCCGCAAGTTTTTTTTTTTTTTCCAGAGCAATGGAGCAGCTGAAGCCTGTTTAGTTGAGACACTTCACACTGCTGCATGCGAGGCACATACAGCTGATTCAGAAATAAACAGCAAACTCCATTTGTTTAAGAGTTACTGTGAGTGTTAAGAAAGTTCAGAATCTGATTCTGACATTTTGATATTGATTTTTTGCCTCTTTAGCTCTAAGGTGCAATTCTACCCATTTCCATTATGATTAAATACTAAGTACAGCCAAAGATGGTAAGGGATATTAAAAAAAATCTGTGTGTTTTGGAATTATAGCAGCACGATGACAAATAAGTAATCACAATTTATCTTTCTTGTTTTTTAATTCTCAGTGGCAACAAAATATTGCCAGACTATCAAAGGACAGTTTACAGTCTAGCACCTCCAGAACAGGAACTACTCCGTGTAAAATGAAAGAGCATTTCCTCCCAAAAATCTAACGAGCAAATTAAGTGACAAACATCTGAATCAGTGGAACTTGAAATCTTGGAACTGCATTTTTGGCTCAAACATGTTAATCAGTTTTCTCACTCAAAGGTTCCTGTTGAGCAACAACAGCTTTTTTGACAGATTTTGTCTTCAGTCGGTCCTGTTTCTTGCTACCAACCTTTCCAGTTGTTGAAATAAAAAAAAATCTCTGCATAGAAACTAAAAATATGGTGACATTAACACCAACCTTCGTATGTTAAGGCACTAAAATTAACACCAAATAATAACAAATCTTCTATTTTAGAGCATTATTTGTTGACTTAATGACTTGAAAGATATCACAAATACTTCTAGTATAGCCAATTTAGAAAAACTGCAACAACAACAAAGCATACCTATATATCATTACACATGGAATTCACACACCTACTAAAGAAAGGACATACAAATCTCTATGTCAAGTTGCAGGTTTGCAGCATCAACCTATTTTCCATTTCTAGCACGATGTGAGGTGGGAGACACAAAAAGGAGCGAGCCATGCAAAAAACAAATAAATAAAAGAAAGAGAAAGAAAAAGAGAGAGAGCGAGAGCGAGGGCGAGAGAAAAGAAAAGTCTCAGTCAAGTTAAGTTGGCTAATGGCTTTCTCCCAGCGTGGGAACAGAGGGGAGGGTATTCTCTTGGCAAGCCTGCCTGAACACACAGGTACGCCTGTAGCTTTTGATAGGGACATCTTCACACTGCAGACACCGAGTGGGGCTTGAAGGACTTATCGTTTTGAAACGCGGAAAAGTAAATATATGTTGCTTGTCAATAATTAGGAATGCCTCGCCTTTTGTTTCTATGTATGTTGTTGTCAATGTGCCATTTCGGACTCAGCTGCACTTCAGAGATACAGAGGCTGGGCCATGCTGTCATCCCTGTGTTGTGATGTTACAGCTTGGCACAGTTCGCTCATGTTAAAGGATAAACACATGGGCTAACGCCGTATCGACTGCGGTCGGCGGCGGCGGCGGCGTGCCTATGCATAGGATGCCGTTTTAATGGCGGGGGGTGGACGTGGGCGGACGGGGGGTGGGGTCTATAACATCAAAGATTGGTTTAAGGTTATTCAATACAGTAATGCCGGAATTCAATTAATTCCCACGATTGTTTAAGCAAAATGAGACACGAGGGCAGCGCTAAGGCACAACATTCAGCTAAATAGCTTTGAACTACAGATAGTTTCCATTAATTAAACTGGATTGCAAGTTGTTTAATCAATTTCAGAGCCCCAAACAGTGACAATCAACCGCCTGCAGTCAGTGTGGGTGCATGCATGCCTGCGTGTGTGTTTGTGTGTGTGTGTGTGTGTGTGTGTGTGCGCGCGCAGCCCATAAAGAAGCGAAAAACGAAGGCATTCGTCTGTTTGCAATGCTACCAGTGGTGCTGGCGCATAGGGTCTGACTAATTAACCTCCGCGTTGATAATGTGCTTAATTACTTTATATTGTGATTTAGTTTTCTTCCTAGAGGTTATTCTCCCTTCCAGATTGCAGAAATAATCTTACGTGCCTCAGAGGTGTTGAGCGGGAGGATGCGATGGCCCAGCGTAAAAGGAAGAGGGAGAGAGAGAGAGAGAAAAAAAAAAACGCCGGCGAGCGCGCGGCCGGCATCTGTGGATAGAGTCGGTGATTACCGTCACTGACTTCAATGGAACCCATTTGACACCTGGCCCAGAGTGAGGGCAGCGTCAGGCAGCAGGAGCTTTGATTAAAGGAGGGGGGAGTGAGAGAGAGAGGGGGTGGGGGGAGACAAGCGTGTTTGAGGGGTTGGAAAGAAAAAAACTTGATGTAATTTTGTCTGATCGTCACGCTGGGCCCCTGCGTCCTATCAGCCAGAAGACCTCTCATCACCTTTAAATTTCGTCTGGCACGTGAAAAGACCAGACACATGTTTGACCAGAAAAAAAAAAAGGGGAGAGAGAGGAGGAAGAGAGAAAGAGACGGTGAAAAAATACTAGAGCAACGCAAACTGTGGTGGGATGAAAGTGTCATCCTCTGCCTTATGATACCTGCTGTCGCTGTTTTGCTTGGAGCCACACAATGTATGTATTTATTTTTGTTTTCAGGATCCAAACATTACTTGTGTTTGACTTGCACCAGTAAGGTCATTATTCTAGACATTGTAAATGAAAATAGCTGGATTGGCAGAAAACCTCCAACGTTGTCAGAAGGGTTTGCTTTGCCGGACATACAGTGTATTTAAGTGCAGTAAATGTAATATATAATGTTTCAAAATTGATCCAAGTCTAAAATCCTAGAAATGCCATGAAGGAAGCGAAGGAAGGAAGAAAAGAGTGCATCACAAATGTCCAGATCACTGCTGTTAATGGACTGAGTGAGCCAGAGACACTTCTTATGCTCAGGCAAAGGGGAGAAAAGTGCAGAACTTTTAGGCTCAAAACGTTAAAGACATAAAGATGTTACCTGCTTTGACAGTTCCGACTGTGACTTCCTCAGTCTTCCTCAGAGGCGTCATCCCACGTGCAAAGCAGGTAACGTCTTGACGTCCTTATTTGCCTGAACAACAGAAAACGAGAGTAAAGTGCAGAACTTTTGACTCGCACATTGGGGGTGAAAAAAACCACAAAAGATTTGCCACACCGACCGCACGTTGCACGCACATCCCTGCGGCTTTTGTCACATGTAAACTAGGCATTCATGTTGGGGAGGGGGGAGGGGGGGGGCGAAGAGATAAGGGAGCGTGCGTCATAATGACAGCGTCCAGCTGAAAGTAAAGGACGCATCGGCCCGGCCCGGCCGGCCGCCGGTTATTTGCGGGACAATGCTTCACAAATTAGCAGCGTGCAGAAGAAGAAAGTCGAAGGAAAATCGGCTGAATGCACCTCCGGTCCGTAATGACATGGGATTGTTCATAGATAACAACAACAACACACACCTGCAGCTTCGCTCCCCCCACCGGCTCTCAAAACACACACACACACACACACACACACACACACACACACACACACACACACACACAAGTGAGTACCCTCCTTCCCCCACCCCGCTCTGTTTTGTTTTGTTTTGGGCGCTGAGGACAACACCTGCCTCTCCCCCAGTTAATGGCCTTTTTAATTCACGGCTCAAACCCATTTAAAGGCGAACCCTTTCACAATTTCCTTAATTTCTGATGTCATTTCCACCCTATAATTACTGTCCTCTCCCTCATATTTATCAGTCGGCGTACCTGCAATGAAAATATGAGACCTTGACACCACTTTTGCCGAATCAAAATAGTATTTAATTTGATGTCTCTGGCTGTCAAGCAACATTGTTCGAGGGACGTAATTAGGACAAATGTATCTCTCTCTCTCTCTCTCTCTCTCTCTCTCTCTCTCTCCCTCTCTCTCTTTTTTTATTTAGGGGATATTGCCAGGACATGTGGGACCTTTATGATAAGAAGGGGGGGTGAGGGGGGGAGAAAGCGTTTGAACGGCGCTGCCCAGTATCTCATGCTTATTGTGAATGGCTTTCAGTAAAATTAATGGTGTGTGTGTGTGTGTGTGTGTGTGTGTGTGTGTGTGTGTGTGTGTGTGTGTGTGTGTGTGTGTGTGTGTGTGTGTGTGTTGGAGGGTGCGGGGGGTTGGATTGCAGGGTGGTAAAACAGGATGCAGATGTGGTTACAGGGCATCCAGGTAAGGAAGCGGTTATTTCCGAAACGCAAAACAGACTCACAACACACACACACACACACACACACGCACACACACACGCACACATTCTCTCTCTCCAACCAACATGTTGTGTAAAAGGCAAAATAGGAATTTGGATCATTGTCTGTGTTCCTATAAGTCCCTCCACTCTTTTGTCATTTTTTCTGCCCCTTGACCCACCGTGTGTTATTTCCTGTGTGGCGATATATATTTTTTCTTTTTTGGCCCGCCTTCAGTGTTTCCCCACGAGGCAGGCTCACTTTTTTTCTCTTTTTTATTTTGCCATATCAAACCGCGCCGCTATAGATCACAAAATAACGACAGAAGGGTCTCTGTAACCCTTTTCCATTGAGAGTGAAAAACAGATATGCAACACATGAAAAAGAAAGAAAGAAAGAAAGAAAGAAAGAAAGAAAGAAAGAAAGCCTCTCGGATACAAAGCGTCCTAATTCACTTGGTGCCACTCACAGCCGTGTGGAAAACATTAAAAATGGCTGGGCTCTACTCCTGCCACTTTGTTGGACGCCGCCCGCCCGCCGATCGAGATGCACATGGGGAGGAATATGTGCGAGACAACTGCTCCCAGCAGAGTGAAAAATTACTCCTGCTCCCGTGTACAGCCAGATTTTCTGTACACAACCTGCTATATGTTATGTTGTCAAGACCGATTTTTTTTTCGCCCCCCCCCCGTCCCCCCTCCTCTCTCCTCCTCCGCCGCCGCAAAGGGAAATTAATTGCAAAGAGGGACGAGAATTTGTTTTCATATTGGCTCGGTGGGCGCCGGGTGCCAGGATGGAGGAGGACAGCTGTGGGGGAAGGCTGGCCGACCCGCTGCCTTCTGCCTCTCCCGTGCCTCGCTGCACAGAGTCTGTGACAAAACAAGCCTCCAGGAATACTGGGCAAACACTGAGAGCCTCTCACTGGGATGAACACTATTTCCTGAGTGCACCGCAGCCAAAAAAGCTTCACACTTCCGATATTGCCTCTTTTTTTTTTTTTTTTTCAAAAGAAAAAAAAAAATCCAACCCCCAACACACACACACACACACACCCTCAAATTGAATCGTAGCTTTCCGCTGTCAAAGATAGAGGGGTTGGGAAGGGGAGGGGGGTTGGGGGGGGAAGTAGCCGTGATCAGAAAATTCCTGTTCAGTCAGCAGTTTGCAAATATGAGCAGCACGCCCGCAAACAAACGCGTTTCTTCTCTTTTTTCCACGCGCTTTAACAACTCCCGACGAGAAATAAGGTCAAGCGTGTGTTGTTGTAAGTGATTCCACCTCTCCACCAATCTGCGGGCGCTCCCCCCACCGCCGCCGCCGCCACGGCGCGAGGCTGTCGAGGCTCAGCCCGGCAGAGATGAGTGAGATAGCGCAGGGCTGAGGTAGGAAGCGCTTTCACACCGCCACAATTACAGGAACCGTCATTACATTGCTCTCACTCTTACTGAAATACAGATAGAACACCCCCCCCACACACACACACACACACACACCACTCTTCGCCGCCCCGCCCCTCCAACCCCCAAAAAAAAAAAAAAATTATGCGCAGGCTAGGAGGAGAAAGTGGCTCACTTCTGTTTGCTAAATTAATCGCTTCCTAAATGGCTCCAGGCCAGGCAAAGTTAACATTTGCAGTTTCAAAGGTTTTCAGCGCTTGCAATGAGCCATGAAATTACTGCATGCCGTCGAAAATGGCAGCTGATGAAAAGCCCAAGGAGCAGGTCCCACAGGCAGGGAGAGCTTGGAAGTGAAAATCTTAAACACAAAGTCTCATTTCTGATTCGGATCATGGTGGAATTCAGAACCTGAGAGAGAAAAAAAAGTGGAGAATGTTGGAGCTCATGTCCGGGAAGGGGAAAGGAAGAAGGAAGGAAAAAAAAAAAAAACCAGGACAGGTTTTTTTTGACAAGGCGAGCAATGAGCATCTGTTGGTGGCCTGGGACGGCGGGAGGGAGGCGAGGTGAGCGGCCGAGGTCGGTTTGAAGAAGCGGAACGATGATGTGGAAGGTGTTCAGCTGCGGCCAAACCGGACTGACCCGAATTAGGTCTGATTAAATCACAAGGGCGATGTTGCCGTTTGGCAGATCATTAACACCCAAATGTTGATGATGATGATGACGATGATGGCGGAGCAGCTTGGCTCAGCTGTACCAGTGCGCACCAAGCGTCCACTGCAGGGGAAACATTTGCATATTGGCTGAATAAAGCTGTGAGCGCGTTCACGTATGCGTGCATTTCAAGCGCAACGCTCTCATTTCAGGTCTGCTGCTGCTGCTCTGCTGTAGATTTGCATCTACAGGAACGCAATACTGAAAAATATTCCTTCATGAAACACCCTGGTCCAAATAAACAAATACATTTTGGAAAAAAATTGCCCAGATAAAAATTCTATCATGAATTAAATATCAACTTTAATCCCCAAAATGTTAAGAGGAGCCTTCCCAGATTCTTGACTTTTGCTTCCAGATTCCTGCTCAGCATACATAGAGAGGACTGTGGTGGAAACTCCACCTGTGCTTAGGTTCTCCAGCACGCGCTCTGTGAGGGGAAAAAAAAAAAAAAAAAATCTCCCCCTACATTATCAGTCTGTAATCATAGCGCCTAGCGGACAACTCTGGATTGCAGAAACTTTGACCTAATTCTCGTCGGGAGTGACCAACCAATTTGAGAGCCAATTTGACTCTTTTCCCCTCCCCCTAATTTAACGTGTGCAACCTGAAATTACATCTTCAGTTAAGTTGATATATCAGGAGGAGTTGGGAGATGATCATTTGATGTTGAGAATCTAATAAAGGAGTGATAGCGGGGCCTCCTCTCAGGCTAAAAATACTCATCCCAGAGTACATTCCTATTTAACTTCAGTCTGGGCACCGGCAAGCTGAATGTAATGTAAATCTATTTCGGATAATCTGGTGCAAAAAAAAAAAAAAAAGAAAAAAAAAAAAAAAACAGGGGACAGTTTTTGCACAAAGACAAGCCTCCTATCACCGCTAATAGAATTTTTGAGTCTGTTTATCTTGCTCGTCATGTATTAATGCCGTTTAAATATGTTATGCCTTCACCATAAAACATTAAGCACTCTATTGTTAGGTCAAATTTGGAGTGAGACTGAAGCCGCGGCTGTTTATAAATGAGAGCTTAATTAATTAAAGAATGCATTACGTTTTAATGGTGAATTGTTAACTCTGGCTGTAGCCTCATTAATATGTGCCCCGTGGGGATTCCAGTGCCATCGTTTCACCAGGCAACCTGCTGCCTGCAGGTCCCGCGTCTGCTTCGCGGCGCCAGAGACTGATCGCCCTCAAAGCAATTAATCACGCAGAGGAATGACCGGCTTTCTGTGGCAGGCTGCGGAATGATTGTTTAAATTTTAAAAAGACACAAACTAATGCTGTATTATTTTAGAGTTTTAATAGGGTGGGTCAGCCGTGTGTGCATGACAAATGGACTGTTACCTCACTGGTCATCAAACAGATTTTGGAACCAGGTTCCCTAAATCGTAAGTGAGATTAAGAGTTTGATCAATGTTCACAGGGACAGTTATGCACTTTGAGAGACAGGAAATAGAGTTTGATTGCAGAAGCAAAACATAAGTTTTCATGTGGACACAGTGACATTATTTCTGAAAAAAAAAAAAAAACATTCCTTTTGACTATTTCAAATTTTCAAATAAAAAAAAAAGACTGAATTTCTAATCTGGGATTGAATTTTAAAGTTCTTAAATTCCAAGATCTCATAGGATCTACGAGGACTTCAAAATATGTGTACAGTTTTGGAACTCTGTGTGTCTATTTTCTTAACTGCACGATACTGTATGAACCTTAATAATCCTTCCAGGGGGGAATTCACCTGCCTGCCTTTTATTTATTACTAACACGTCTTTGCTCTGTTTGTATAATCTTTTACTTTTATGTAGATTAAACTACATGTAGAAAAGTAACTGATAAAAGTTAATAACTGGATTACAACATAAATTCTATTATCCTACTCATATTTTGAATTAAATTTAAAAAACAAATTCTAAGAACAGTTTTGTGGTAAATCAAGTATCGAGTATTTTAGAAATTCTTTCAATGTAAGAAACAAATTATACTTTAAATTTTTGATTTGAATTAAGACACTCCCTCTAATTTTTGTTTAAAAATCTTATGAGAAAAACATCACTGCGTGAATATATGACTTGCATGTTTAGTGACTAATATGGGCTCAGCTGAAATAAGTTCTAACTACTGTTAGCAGCTAAGTATTAAGCTATGTCTTCAAGAGACACAAATCACTGCCTCTGCCCACTAACATTAGAAAGGCAGGTGTTTGAGTCATTAAGCAAACATAAAAAAAAGAAACAATTGCAGGAGAAATCCACACACTAGTGCTGAAACGTCAGCATTGCTCCCTGGTGGTCGGCTGCAGTATAAATCCTGCCATTCCATGTTATCAAAGGAGACACCGGCCTGAATATATCTGAGAATCCCAAGAAAACTTTTTTTCATCATAACATTGTGTAGCGGTGTGTTTCGAAAGAGCTCTGAACTCTTCCTTATTGGAAAGCGAGGACGCTGGACGACTCGTCGCAGGTTGGGAATGTCGAAGCGTCGCGCTCCGTTCTGTGGGATTCCGGGGGCGGAGACGCGCCGTCGGCTCCAAGAAAGCCGAAACCGACTTCGACGCGAGCGTGGATTCATCTTGCACTCCAGAACGCTGATACTGCTGGGCGAACCTCACAGCAGGCGGAGACGTGTTAACATGGACGCAACAATGTCTATGTTGACTGGCCAAAGGGCAAACAAATCCCCGCGCCACTTGAATATTGTTGTTTAAAGCTTCTCCCTGAACCCAGTTGCTCTGAAGCTGCCATTTTCTCTCCTTTCACTCCTAATTACCAGCCGCCTCTCCAGAAAGTCCTCTGTTGCTCCATCTGTCCCTTCAGCCAAACTGACAGCGAGACGCTCTAATCACCTCGCGTAGCGAGGGCCTCGCGTGGGGAAAAGACTACACAAACGCCGGCACCGCGCTCAGATACGGCGCCGCTCGCCGGTGCCAGCGCCTCGTGGGGGTGAGCTATAAACACTGGGCGCAGCCTTGTACGGGATATGTTCAGTGGTGTGCACTGAAATGGATCCATTTCATGTTACAGATCTCCCACGCTGGCCGACAGCGCTAATGCCAAGCGGCGGCGGCGGCGGCGGGAGGGGAGAGGAGAGGGTTGAGGCGGGGGTGGGGGCCGTGGTTCCCCGTGTGAAGCGCACGTGACATATGCCGAGCGAGGCTTCGGCCTCGCATCAAAAAAAAGAGACACTCGAGGGGACGGAGGTCCGTTTTTGGACGAGTATTACAGGTTTACATTGAGCTTCGCCACGTGGGTATATCACAGCGGGGCGGTTGGCGAGGGGGGCTTGGATGGGAGAGTGGCTTCTAATGTTCAAGAGCGTGAGGGAAACACGCCTAATTGAGAGAAGAGGGACGAGCAGAAAAAAACTCTGACATTATTTTAAAAACGGCGCGTGGCTCACACCCCTGGATTATTGAATCTTCCCCTGCATGCCCTCCGGCGTCATATCTCACCCTCCGCGTATTTGATTCTATTATTCTTACCAGGGTTGACACCTCCAGACTAACCCCCACCCAACCCCTCCACCCGCTTTTGCACCACCACCACCACCACCCCGCTTCTCGACGACTTTCATGTGTTCCTTTTGTGGGATGCTGGTGCAAGTTTTTCCTTTCTTTTCTTTTACTTTCTCTCTCAGCTCCCCCAAACCCCCAAACTTTTTTTTTTTCCTGAAGCCGAAAGAGGAACTTTCCGACTCTGCCAGAGAGCCTTCTCATCTTGGCGGAGGAGCAGCCGAGGAGACTCTCAAATGATGACAGCCATCGTGAAAGGGCAGATAAGCCCGTGTGGCTTCGCCTCTGATTGTATGTTCATCTCATTCTGATCCGGCCGTGATTCTAAGCCCCTGTCTGGTAGTCCTCACTCTCCCTGCAGTTGATCTTCTGCATGTCATTGAAATCGTCTTAGAGCTGATCCAGGAGACAGGGGGGGGGGAGTGGCTGTTTGTCACCCAACTTCAGTCTTGGCGAGGGAGATAAGTTTCACTCTGTCTTTTTTTCCCCCACTTTATAATGTCACTGAGTGACCAGTTACTTTTGATGGTTTGTTCCAGTTTTTGAGTCGTTGTCAAAAGAAAGCACACACACCCACACCCACACCAATCATACGCACAAGCTACCCAGTCAATTCATACAAAAAAAAAAACACAAACAAAGTTTGTCCTAAAGTAGTAGACTTGACGTCGCTGGGTTGCTGGGACGACCCCTAGAGGAAGCAGTCGAGAGGATCTGCTTGTACGTTACGTGCTACGTTACTATTGTGCAAACACCAATCAAAGAAAGTGTTTAAGAAGGCTTTAAAATATCTGTGGCAGCCTAACCCAAAGTTTAGGGCCAGTTATTGCAAAGGTGTGATCTCCTCGGCTTCTTAGTATTTACACAAAAACTGCAGTGGAATCTTAAAGTCAGCGAACTGGGAGCAGATTTCTTCTTTTGATTTGGGTTGAAAACAAGGTTCTTTTGAAACAAATAAAAACATTCTGGTAATTTCTAAGCTTTTGTGTCGACATGCCCCATTTCCATTATATTATGAGCCAAGGTTTGAATCGGATCCATTAGAAAGTAACTAGCAAAAACTTTAAGTAAAGAGGGAAAGGGGGGGAAGTTTTAACACATTCTCATATCCATTTCCAAATGTGTGTTGTATGGAGCTGCCTGTGGATTTTCCAAAGGCAAAGAAATGAGCACCGAGAGTCACAAATATACCTAAGGTGAGTTTCCTTCGGCTAACATTTAATGTTCTGACCAGTGCTACAAAACTATGAAGTGTTTTAAGTTGAGGGGGGCAGGGGAGGGGGGAGTGTTTTACTTTTTGGGAATATAACTCTACCCTTTAAAAAAAAAAAAAGCAAAGAAAAAAAAAGAAAAATGTGCTATTCAGGAATTTAAAACTTGAGGCAGCCTCGCTCCAAGAGATGTTTGCCAACCTTTACAAAGCAGTCAGAGAAACGCAGAAAAATTGCTTCACTCCCACAGACGCACATCAAGAATTCACAAAGTAATGAATCCAACAACAACAGCAACCAGCAAAGAAGAACATCAATTAAGATGATTTCCAGCTCTGCCTGCTGACCACCGCCGAGATGCGCCGAGCGGCACCGGGTGATGCAATCTAACAGTGCGGGATCGTTGAAGGGTTGAGTTTATCTGTGAGCCGACGAGCGGAGGCGGCAGCCGAGGCGTCCCGACTTCCTGCAAAGTGACACGGCATAAAGGGAGCTGAAGGCTTCTTTTCCACTCCAAAAGGCAGCGGCGCTCCTCCACCGTGCTTATCAAGGCTTAATATTTGATTTTAGCCCAGCGCTTTTCCATTAAGGACATGATAGTCGCTGCAAGAGTGACGGACCCGGGCGGAGGAGAGAGACTGGGGGTGGGCGGTGCGGCGCTCGCATGGCCGTGCCCCACGGGGAGGTGCACACCCTGCTTACCAGAGTGTGCAGGGCCCCGGCAGTTCCCTTCACTTAACTTGACATTTGCAGCTGCACCGTCCTGCGCCGTGTCACATCTCCGGCCCCTGCAGCACGCGCTGCTGAACGCCGCAGGGGCCTAAATGAGATCCCAAAGGGGAAGGCGAAGGGAGCCTGCGGTGGGTGGGGATGGAGGGTGGAGGGAGAGGAGAAGGAAGGGAGGGGTGGCGGCGGCTCTTCGCGTGAGCGCGGGAGGGTGGGCAAGGGCATTATCTTAGCCGCTAATGAACAATTGTATAATTTCTATCAAACGCAGCAGCCACGAGGCCCGCTCAGTCGTGCCATATCTCCTCTAAATACTGTCATGATAAAGAGACAGTTAAAAAGAGGCGGGTGGTGGGGGGGTGACAGTGGAGGGTGGGGGGGCCGCCGGAGCTGTCAAGAGGGGCCACCGTGGTCAGGAAGAACGCAAGAAAGGAAAGTCTCGGCGCCTTTATCTGCCATTTCCTGCTCCCCTTCCTGGCTACATTAATAATCTGTAAGAGCAGCACAATCAGGCGCGGCCGGCAGAGATAAAAAACGCGGATGACAAAATATCAACTTCCTGCTACAAAAAACTCAAAGCCGTTATTAGAATATCAGGCGCGGGGCGGGTAATTAATTTCAACTTTAATTACTTCCACTGTAAGAGGCGATTAGATCGCAGGTTTGAGATGGGTTATTAAAACAACTGGGGAAATCTGCAAGGTTTTATTTAAAAGGGGAAAAAAAATGTTAATTTCTCCAACCCCGTCTCTTAACCTGCTTGTTGAGTGATGCAATTACATCTGGGTGGTGCCGGCGAGGGTTGATATGATGTAGATGAAAAAGACTCCCCCTACCCCTCCCAGGCACCCCCTCCCTCCTTCCATCACTTTGGCTGGAAGGTTTCCACATGCAACAGTGGGATGAAAGTATCTAAGTGGTGGCTGTATAATCTGATTGTGAGGTTATGATGACCTCGTGTTTTCTCTCTGTATCAATGACAGCCAGTATGAAGGGTGTAATTCACTAAATCTTCACGGCAGATAAAGCGGTTCAAGGGAGCCGCTGTGTTTCACCCGCGCGCATGTGATCTTTTCCAGTCCTGTGTGTTGTAAAAGAAGCAGCGTAGAGAGAGACTTTTTAAATACTATATTGAATAGCGTATTTACCTCTAGTAAATACTTAATTGTCTTCTTTTATACAATGTTGTAAAGACCTATTAATTAAGATTATAACATATTTAATTATATATTTGTCTTTTCAATTGCTTTGTCAGAAATATTCACAGTTCCATCTTCATATTGTCAGTATTAGTTCATTTCAGTTTTCAGTTTTCAGCATCTGATCTTGAACGGCTTCTGAGTTGCTCAGATTTCAACTGGCCCATCAATCTCAGCAGTCACCAAACAGACATTATTAATCTGCTATGCATTTTACTGGATACCAACCAGTCTACTTTCTATATAGATAAAGAAGCTGACGGTACAGAAGCAAGAAGTGACAGCTCCAAGCTGCTCCAAAAAACAAAAAAACAAACAAACACAAAAGTAGACCAGAAAGTACCTGCACATGGCTGCCGCTAAGAGATTAGCGATAGTTAGAGATAGCTGTTGCTGCAGCGGCACATTACCCCGCCTAATTAGCATTTCTGACCAGAAAGAAAATATAGCTGTGGCAAAATGCTACCATGCACTGCAGCTAGCTGTGCAGCTAGCTGTGCAGCTAGCGTCGCCCTTCACACGCACAGAGGGCCTCCGACCGCTTAAATCAACGGGATCTGATGGATGGCTCATCCAATCATTTCCCATGTGTTATAACCCCTCCTCCTACAGGCTCTTTACCAGATGAATATATGACATAAACAATTTAGGAAATGTTCCATCTGGCACGTCGGGCTATTCAACGTCATGGAGGCAGACCTGCACGGATCTCGCTTGTACATTTATTTCCACTGTCATGATTACAATAAGTTATGCTTTCATTAAATCTAATCATAAAAAAAGGCCAACTGCACAAAGCGGCCATGAACACACGGAGGCTCTTTGTACGTCACTTCACAGATAGTTTTACGACAATGGATGTTTTGCTGCAAAGCCCACAAATTTTTTTTTTTTACTCTCATCTTCCGCCTCAACATGGTCACATAGAACATGCAAGGTTTTTTGCCATTAAGCACCTTAATAGATGAAATGGGTTACAGAATGCCCATCATAATGAAGGGATGAGATATTGATCACTTTTTTTTTTCGCATGTCATTAAATAAATGTCATAAATGTTCTATATAATTCTGATCGCCACATCCCTGATATTTTGCACATCACTGTCTGATAAAAATTGACGGCATCTTTACCTTTAAAAGGCAGCTTCAAGGCCAGAGTGAACAGTGAGCGTGCAGCCATTGATCTCTGATCATGCACAACGCTTTTGTTCCCGTGAAAATAAAGCAAACGAAGCATCGCGGGCAAACATATCCTCTCTCTCTCTCTCTCTCTCTCTCTCTCTCTCTTTGCTTCGGTGCACACGGGAGCCTGGTCATGATGTGCTTAGATCTTCCTTGTAGCAGAGCATTCATGGCTTTTAAAGGGGCCAGTCGGGGGGCAATCTCTCATCTATCAACACAACTCTACACAGGCACCGCCACTGTGCGCGGCGGCTGCGAGCGCCGCAAAGGCCTTGAAGAAGGAAGCTTTAACTCCTGGCCGCACAGCCCTGCCTCGGAATAATAGAAACACTCCCTATCAGGTGGCTCAATACACACTTTTCTTCATTAATCAAAACATCTGACAGCTTTTTGTACTTTATATGCAAATAATCTGCACTGGGTAGTAATATCATATTTACAGTGGGATTATAGAATGAGGGGGGAAAGCGGCACTGCAGATATGCCATTTCAAATTAAACGCACAGCCTTTTCTTTTTCCTCCTATCTGTCTCCAGATAGGCTAATTAATTTACTTCGACCATAAACAAATATTTAGTGCCTTCTCATTGCGGCACGCGGGCCCGCAGTGGTTCGGCGCGTCGAGCCCTCATTATACAGTAGGGTTAGCGGTACGTGGGAACCACTAATCTTGAAATCCCTGCCACACAATAAACAGAGTGACAGAAAGGAAGGATGTATGAGATAAGTCGGCGGTAATGAAAGTGGACGCCAAAAGGGGAGGACAGTGTGTAATAAAGGGAGAGCAGAGGGGAATGTTTAAAATAAGTTCAAGAACAAAGATAAAGCCCAAGGATGATGTTATCTGCAGGATTGGAGAAAGCATTTCACAAGCACGACGGCCACAATCGCTTAATCAGCCTGACTCCGCCCAGCGGCGGCCCTGTCTTCCATCATATGCTCCAAATAGTCAGTTTTCAGTGTGTGTGTGTGTGTGTGTGTGAGAGAGAGAGAGAGGAGAGAGAGAGGGAGAGAGAGGGAGTGGGTGTGTGGGCAGCATCTAAGCAAAAGGTTAAGGGAACGTGTTGATGGTTCTGTCAAAGAAGGAAGCGGCCTTGCATTACCAAGACACCACCGCAGTGCGGACAGACTCGCTGAACAGACTCCAAACAAGAAACACTGTGAGAACAGAGGGAAGCGTCTCTGTAAGTTTGTCCCACAGCTGGTCGACAGGGTCAGTGAGGAGCTGGGAATGAAGTCAGTGAAGTATCTTAATCACTTGCACTGTAACCTTTTAGTTATTCCTGTCACACTTGTCATTAGGCTTTTAAACTGCAACCACTGCATTTACAAAAAAGAAGGTTGAATTGAACCTTATAGTGTGTGTTTGCTGTGTGATAGATAACATTCTGGTCTTTATTCCTGGACTCAATGGCAAATATGCACTAATGGTTTGAAAACCTAGCTTATCCCCGCCTCTGCAAACTTTAACTGTATTTTTTTAGACATAGATTGACTTGAGTTATTTGACTCTTGAAGACGTTTTATCTCTGAATGTTCTGAATGAACTGGCAAAACAACTTCAAGATCTTCTACATCCCTTCTACATTGAGATCAATCCAAGATATCAAAGATAACCATTCGAAATGTCACACTTGCCGATGTCATCGAGCATTACACAGAAAAAAAAGTGTCCCAGCGCTGATAAACCAGCACCACACATTCCCCATTTTGTGTCCCAGTCTCCCTGTTGTCGCCCTGTAATGTTCGCTGTGATCCACCGCTGCATGTGCAGCTCCGTCTCCTCACTAAGCTTATTTCCAAAAGCTGCCGCAGCTCTACTCCAAATCCTCCGGATCCCCCGCCCCTGCTGGGGCCGGACTGGCGGGCCAAGGCGAGATCCTCGGACAAAGACCGGGCCGCAGCTCCTCTCGATTTGGACGAGCGACCCGGCGAAACACCATAACACCATCTCTGCGCTCATTTGCGAGGCCTTTAGCTGTTCATGAGTTTGCGATTAGCAGCGCTTTGGTTTGATGGCAGCTCACCAGTTGTAAAAGTCGGCGTGGACAGTGGCCCCCCCTCTGAGAGCAGCTGCTAACTTGGCCTCTAATGCGCCGACCCCACATGTACCGGACAAGGGCCGAGCGCGGGCCTGCCGAGCTCTGCGTCTCTGTGAGAAACTGAGGGCGGCCGATGACGTGACAGACATGTTGAAGCACCGTGTTAAACACAGTGGCAGAAGTCGTCATAGTGAGCATGAAATTCATGTTAGGAAAGCTTAAATACCTGCAAAACACACACACACACTACAAATAACCAATCAAATCAGCAACACACAGTCTGTCACACACTGTGACCTTAAACAGTCCTGAGAATAGTGACAAGAATTATTGTAAACAGGGTGCGTATTGCAAGTCACACAGTGTAAACATTGACTTGTGGCGCATATTTGGCTAATGGTTATAAAAACCTTAAATAATCAGATAAAATCCACTAAACGTGGACATAGAAAATAGATTATAGATTTGATTTCGTCTTTTGGTTGTTTTCTTCCTGCTGTTCAATGTATTTGTGTTATGTTGTAAATGAATAAACAATGCGCTGGATCATATGCTTGTAATCAATTTATAACAATGTACTTTACGAAATGACTTTAGATTAGGGAACACTTCACCATTAACAAACTACTCAGCGTGGATAGGGAATAGGGAGTAAGGAACAGAGTTGTGGTTACGGCAGGATTAGCAGCTGAGATTATCTAGACTCCGTCTCCCGTTTCATACACCGCCTTGTGAGGAAAAGCCCAGAAGCCCGGCAGACGCGACAGAGTTTCTCCAAAAGGTCACACAGCAACAGCTGGCCGGGAGACTGCTGCTATCCAGCCGCTCCATCTCAGCCTGCGCCATCGCCGACTTCATGCTCCCTTCTATTAACGCAGTTTTACGGTCACGGTCGACGGCCCGTTTCAATCCAAACACACAGACTCGTGCGCATCTTTGTGGCGGCACACAGCTGCAGGAATTCTTCACACCAGACAGCCTTGTGCACTACCTGTCACAAGTAATAAAAGCATAGATACCTGCACTTCGGCACGCATGGAGAGGAAGGAGCGATAATGTGAGGAGCACATCAAATACAAAATGCACGGCTGAGTGGCTTTCGCAGAGGGCGGCACACACACACACACACACACACCCACGGAGACACACACACAAACACACGGAGAGGGAGCGAGAGAGAGAAAGGAAATTTGTATCAAAATGGGATATGGTTCATTATGCTTTTGCCATAAAACTTTATTAGGTGTTACATGGAGCGCTTCAGGTTCATTATAACATGCCGCACAAACGACTCAAAAGGAAGCGTGAGGAAGAATAAGAATGCCAATTGTGCTCCAGAACGGAGACGCTACAGCAACTTTCTATGAGTCATTTAGTTGCTCAGCATCAACGTTGGTTCTTAATTGTGCAGACTCTTCCTGACGAGTTTGAAGGCTGAGACAATAGGTTCATGTCAAGCACCACAGTCAAAATAAGAAATAAGAGCGAGTGCCTATGTTAACTGATCACCGTGCAACACTTGGCAAAAACAAAAAGCAGGACAAAAAAGAAAATAGTATTAATATGAGAGTTAGGTTGAGTCTTATGAATGCCACCGTCATACTTGTACTGTATATGACTTTTTTTTTTAAAAAGCTTTATACATCATATATAAAGGACCATAGCTTGAATTTCTTGGATGGAGGTAAAACTATTCCTGCATGATGTATGTTAATGGCAACTTATTTGAAGTTGAAGATCTGTTTATTGTACCCTAATGCCCAGACTAACGTTCCTAAATCGGCACAGTGCCAGTTTTGTTTTAGCTGAGTTTTTTTCTCTTTATTGCAAATATCTGCAGCGCTGTTCAAAACAAAGGCACATTTCATTTAATTTACGGCAGAGTCTCAGTATAACACCTGCTGCCGCAACCGCATATTGCAAAGGAAAGAAAATGTCCAAACAGTTTTATCTTTGGGTCGTTGTTGTTGTTTTGTAAAAGATTCTGTCTTGCTGAAATCAACCAGTCTTCTATCAACAGTGTGGCGGGTGGATTACAGACTTCAGACACAATCACATTGAAATGAGGTGAAAATGTCGCGAGACCCTCAGAGCTCAACGAGAAAGGTGGCAGATCAAAGACACGGCCAGAAAAGATTAATGGATGATGAAAAAAGGGAGTTAAAAATGTTTCTGGATACAATGATGGTCATGTGATTGTCATGTGATGATCATGTGATGGTCATGTCATGGTCATGCCAAGGATCGGCCCTCCCTCTCGACCGCCTGAACAGCCGGTTATTTTCACTGCCAGCAATAAAGACACAGCGCGAGGGGCTAAATAATGCACACCTGCCTTTTTAACACCACATACTGTGAAATTGTTCATCAAATATGTTAATGATGCGTTGCTGGCAGCACAGTTTGACACAACATGAGCTGCTGCACAATATGTCTCCCCAACTTCACACTTACAGATCAGCGGGACACGCTGCACATTGTGAACAGTCGCTGGATTTATTCACCCAGGTTCTGCTTTCAGCCGTAATTTGGAAGTGTTTATATTTCTCCCTGGATACAGTGCATTGAAAGAAGAGAAATATTATATTCTTATGTAAATATTGCCCTCTGCACACCTCGGTGTGCGCGAGAGTCTCCAGCGGACTGAAAATGGCTAGACAAACTGTACACATCATTATAAATGTAGCGCATATAAATTAATCACATACATGTTATTCTTTATTAATGAGACTGGCACATTTTTTATGTAAGAAAATCATCATATTAGCCTTTTTTTGTTCTTGCAGGAGGAAAAGTAAAAGCGCTGACGGTAATACCATCGACATTAAAATAAACCCATCAATATTTTTTTAAGAACTCCATGCACATTTGTCTCCTTTCACACAGAACTTAATTTAGCACTGTTGCGCACACACTGCAGCAATTTTGGCCACTGGCCCTTTGTGGGAAAATATTAAGTGTAATTCAAACGCATGCAAATCACTGTATTTTCATCCTTGAACCCATCTTCCAGACTCTTGCATTTTTGGTCTTATGGAGGATTTTTTTTGTTGTTGTTGTTTTGTACTTTGATGTAATTTGTGGAATGTGATAAATAATAATATTTCTTCACGGTTTAAACAGTCTTGAACCATCTACCCAGATAAGATAATTAAAAAATTAAATGCAGTTTCTCAAGCTCTAACTGTGGATTTTGTGCCGTTAAATTTTTTCCCTCTTGGCACCACTTCCACAACTCAGAGATACTCTGCACTTGTCACTATTAGGTGTCCAAATTCCCCCTTATATTACTATTTTCTCTCTCTCTCTCTCTCTTTTTGCCCCGCTGCTTGGAAAAGAGAGGCTGCTGATTATGTGAATGTTGCTGGATGGATCTTCAGAGCCGGGCCTGGTGGAATGTCTCTCCTCTACTGTTTAAACAAAGCCTGAGATAAGATTTAAGGAGAATCCTTAAAGTGATCCAGCTGCCCTCCTTCAAGCTGCAGCAGGCACCGAACCATAATGAGGACTGAAGAGAGGGACCCACGTCCAGGAGGCAGACCAGCACGCCCCCCCCCCACACCCCCATCCCGTCCCTTTTATTTTCTCACAGCTCAGCCCTTCCTCCAAAAAAAAGAAGAGAGCAAGAGAAAAGGGAAGAGGGACGACTTCCTTTTGAGTTGCGTCTCGCTCCTCGCCGTTGTTTTTCCCCGGATTTGTCTGCGAGTGGCCGCGGCCCTGGTGTCAGCTGTTAATCACCAGCCGCTGTCACTTCCACTCGCATATTCTCCGCTGGATTTACATGAGAATTACGAGGAAAGCAAATGATTTGTGTGTCACATCCGCTCCTCACAGCACATTTTAATGATTACCCGGTGTGTTTGAATTTTTCTCAATTATTCCTCGTCCCCGTTTTTTCCTCCCCTGCCCCCTCCTCCTCCTCCTCCTCCTCCTCCTCCTCTGTGGGTAGGAAAACATATTTTGCCTTTTAATTGCATTCAAAACTAACACTGGAAGAAAAAAATGTGTCAACTGGACAATCGGTGCGGGTTGGTTGGGGGTGTGGTGGCGGTGATGGGGGGGCGGATGAGGTGGAGGGGGGCGAGCGTGCATATGAATGTATTTTGACATATGCCTGATTACATTACATCAAAGGAGTGTTTAACATTTTGTCACATCAGGGCGTAATTAATGCAAAACATATTTGCAGGAACAACAAAATTCTCTGGGAAAAAAAAAAAAAGCTATATTAAATCACGGTTGGGCCCGACGCTGCATGTTGCTCAGGATAATCCAGAGAGGCTGGGGGAGAGAGAGAGAGAGAGAGAGAGCGAGCGAGAGAGGAAATAATTAGCAGAGAGAAGCGATTGCGCTAATGAGAGGAGAATTTGACTAGGATACTTTACTTGACCCCCAGTGTTCCTTGGCTGTCCACAGAAAAAGGGCTGATTTATAATTATACTCTGCAATGCACCATGAAATTGTTATTGTGGACTACCTTTTTGAAAATGTTATCAAACAATTACTTTAATTTTTTCCCCCCCGGTAACTGTTGCACATGTCTTACCAAAAAAAAGAATGCGATGGTGGCGCGGACGGAGTCTCCTGCCTGTCGTCTACTGCTGTTCATGCAGATGAGCTGCTTTTTTTATTGTTGTGCTATATAAATATATATATATATATATATTTACTTCTGCCCCCCCCCCTTTTTCCTTTTCCCTTGCTTTCCCCAGAGTCTCTGTTCCCAGGGATGCAGTGGCAAATAAAATAATACTCTGATAAAACTGAAATATTTTATGACAGAGTGATAATCATTGCAAGCATACGTGCCACTGATACGGGGCTGTTTGCCGGTTGGGGGAGGAAAGGAAATAATCCTTTTTGTGGGCTTTAAAAAATGAATCTCAGTTGAATCACATCAGAGGGAAAATACGGGGGGAAGAAACTCAAAGACAGTTCCAAGATGAGCCAACTCCAGGAGAAAATGACCTCCTCGTTTTGGTGATAAAGTTCTAGCCAAAATATGATATCAGCCCGCGACGTGACTCATTAGAAATGTGTGTATGGCGTGGAGGCAGCTCTCCCTATCTGCCAGTGCCTGGCTTGCTGACTGATAAGAGGCAAATGCAAATGTCCTGATAAGAACTGAATGCAAATATTTATGATATGATATTCCCTGGGAATTATGTGTGGATAAAACAAAGTGTTATTTCCCTATAATTCTTTCAGGTTTGCCAAAATGCCCCCATTTTTTTATTTTTTTTTTTAGCTTTCAGAATTTGCATTTCTTCAAAATTGATTGGGCCTGCGTATTATGTTAAGCTATTTGTTTGCCGAGGATGGTAATTAGTTACTGTAATTACAGCGATGACAGTTGCTAAATTGTTTTTAAAGCATTACAGTGTGTCTGTGCCAGAAGATTGCAGTACTTATTTTAGGATTTAAGCATTTGCTGGAAACACTCCAACTCTAAGGCCAAAGTGGGAATTTTTTTTTTTTGGCTTCTTTTTGAACTACAAAGCAGCTATTTTCTAAGCAAAGACACTTTTTGAAAATGTCTGTTAATTTGCACTAATTGCCGGTTTGGTTCGACTGCGTCGTGCCGTTTGGTTTCTGATCGGGGACTTGTCACTGATAGGATGTCTTGGGGGATCAAAATGGGCTCGAAATAATTTAAATACATGTGTTTGTGAGGTCTGCGCGCTCGTTTGAGTCCCACTTTTTAATTTTCCCCGTCACCCCAGAAACAAATTGTTGTTGAAGGCACATTTGTAATTGTGGTTCCCAGTGTAGCCTACACAGGCTTTCAAGTTTAGTAAACATTAATTAGCGCGGACACAGACAGTTGGGCGTTTTAGAGGGCATTTCATGTAGGGCTTAAACGAGCAACGTCTGAATCACGTGGATCACGAAAGCTGCGCGCGTACGTTTCTGCGGCAGAAACACACACAAAAAAAAAAAGAAAACCGAGGCGAAGCGAGATGTTCACAGCCTTCGATTGTAAGGCGCCGCATGTGTTGCGGTTTGATTGCAGAAGTGGCCACACTCCATCAGGCTTTTATTAATCATTCCAAATCTTCAGCAAGCACTAACAGAATCTGTCGAGGACGCAGAGGTAGCGTCCTCAGCGTTCCTAACAAGTTAGAAACAGCGGCCAACTACTTGTCTTTTTGTTTACACAGAACTAGAAAAATTCATCAGAGCCGATACACAATAGGTCTTGATAAACGGCCCGATGTGGTGCTCAGCCTCTTGACCGTGTCCCATTGAAACAAACACAGGCAGTGAGGCAATTAGAGCATTTGTTCAATGTCTCCTATAAGCATGAAAGACTGTCGATTGCGCTGTTTTTCAATAGACTGGCTCCTGCTCCTCGACGACCCCATGGGCAACGAGCCTGGTTTCTGTTTCATGCTATAAGTGCATAATTGGATTTATTATTAACATAATCGGACAGGGCGCGTGTTGACTTGGATGCATTCCCCGAAGAGTTGCATCGCTCCTCATAACCGACCGAGGAAGGAGATGGTGAACATGAATCCAGGTCCCGCGAGCTGGCCTTTGTTTTCCGGTCCGTGTCTGGAGAGCGTCGCAGTCGCACAGCATCTAAAGGAGTTTTTGTTCTTCCCGATGAGCGTTTTCACCTCAGGGTCACTGACATTGCTTCGAGTTGCTGCTCGTCTAGAAAGTTAAAGTCCAGTTGATTGTCACAACCTGAAGGATGTGAGATTTGCCCTCGGCATTTGACCCACCGCCTGAAGCAGCGGTGAGCAGCAGCGACCTAACCCCCCAATTTAAAGCTGGAATACTGAGTGCCAAACAGGGAGGCAATAGACCTTCTGTTTCGCTGTTTCTTTAGAGCAGAAGAAATATAAGCAAAAAAAAGTTAATACATTTTTTTTTTAAAAGTACACCTTCTTTTTGGCAATAAGCAGAGTAAATAGAAATCAACTTTGTGCCAAACCAAATGACAATTTGGTTTCTCATTGCCTTGAAGCAAAAAGAAAATAACCTATATACACACGACCGTCCAAAGGTCTGGGGTCACTGACTCATGTCTGCATTCAACTCCATTGTAAGCAGCTTCATGAAAAGAATCCACAGGAATGCTTTTGGAACATTACTCATGCATTAAAATCAGTAAAAATGTGCTGAGCACTTTATGGGATGGCTTTGACAGCTGTTGCCTTGAATGTCTAATTGAATGTGGTTTTAGAGAATGAAGATTAAGTGTGAAATATGCGGCTGTCGTTACAAAAGTTGAATGCCTTAAAATTTCCAGAAAGATTGTATACATTTGTACATGTATTATGTATTATTGTGATAACCCATAAAGGAGTAAGCAAAGCATCATGGCTTATATTTCAGGCTCTTTAAAACAGTCCACTTTTAGTGTGTTCACACAGAATCTTGCACAGTTGGAATTCTCTCAATCACTTTTAATTAGACTTTGGAAGTGGTTTCCACCAAACACTAGAATGTTCCCATACTTGTTAAGCACATCTTGTGCACATCATCCACTCACAGTGATCACACAGCATTCAAGATCATTATTTTATAAAACTGGTTATAATGGAGTTTAAATGGAGAAATGAGCCAGTGACCCCAAACTCTTGAACAGAAGTGTGGGTTTCAAAGAAAGAGACAGAGAGTGCCGCTAAATGCTCACGACTCCAGCAAACAAGGATCCATCAGCGCAAACTCGACAGTCCCCGGGTGAATTCCCGCCACGTTGTGCTCCTGTTGCGCAAACACCCAGCACCCCACCAGCGCCGCCTGAGAACGCATGCCTGCCCCAGACACACGCACATGCACAAACACACAGCATCCATATTAGATGCACCCGCTAGTTACTTCTTAATTAACACCTAGTGCAGCCATAATAATAGAATCACCCCGCAACCCCCCCTCCTGAAATCCCTTTGAAATTACGCAGGATTAAGGAAAGTTCGCTGCTAAATTGGTGTGTGCATCTGTAATTTAATTGCATCTGAGGCCATTAATTAATAAGGTGCCTCCTTTAATAGTTAATGTATAATTGCTGTTAATTAACAGCCAGTCTTGATAAGGTGTCACCAAAATCAAACAAAAACAATTAGCTTTTTTTGAGGTAAATGTCTTTTAAAAGACGCTTTATTAGCACTGGAGGTAATGTGGAGTAGTTAGAATGATAAAGAAGCCAGAGTAGATTTTAATTTGGACGGGGAGACGGTGGGGGAAAACAGTTGACATCCATAAGGGAATTACCAAGCGGTAATTATGGGATAAGCCCATTGTAACATGATAAATAATGCACTGAATCTGTCCCCTCCAGTTAGGCTGTCCCCCGATTTTTATGACTTTAATTCCACATCTTGTGACGTCCTCGTCAGCGCCATGTGACTTTAACTCATCCGCGCGGGAACGACAAAGTCCAAACACTCGGGAGGAACCACCTGCTTTTGTGTACCTCTCGCCTACTTGGGTTTAGGATTGTGAAGATATGTGTCTCCAAGAGTTACATGTTTGAGCGTCCCATCACGGTACCTCAGCCTGGGTAAATAAAACAAGCAGTAACTCAGCCAGCGCGTACACATGTGACCAATAAATTCACACACTTGCGTGGCTGCAAGTTTCTTTTGTTTGAACTAAAGTCGTCTGGGGGAACATTTTAGGGGGGGAAAGCGCTTTGGCAGTGTGTGGGCTTTGCTCTCCTTATCTGACATAAATCAGTAGGTTGAGGTTTTAGCGCAGATTTACGGACGTTGGCACAAAATGAATCTGGTGCCAGTTTGGGGAAGGTAAACACAGATTGGAGCTCGGAACTTTAGATGAACCCGGTATTCCCATGAATAAAAATGACAGCGTGACCTCAATTTTCTCGCACTGCGCGCGAGATCGTGAAGCGAACCAGACGGTTTAAGTGCTGTTCCGCCACAAAGTGCCGCTTGTTTGGTCTCAGTCTCACTCCCATCACTCAGTCATGCTGTTTCACACCCAAAACTGGCTGGAAATCATTTTCAGACCTCCCATCCACGGGCTACTACCATAATAACCTATTTTCCTTTCCTTGCAATAAGGTTTGTTGATGGGAATACGTCGCTCGTCATGCAACTTGAGCCTGTTTAGCCTTTATTTAATGAGGCACCCGCGAGAAAGGGAACCTGCGGTGTAATAAACACTTAGCCTAAGAAGTCATTTTCACCTCGGTTCGCCGTGGAGAGAAGCACCAATCCGCTTGCTAAACAATTACAGCATATTAGCTGCTTGTCACTCAGACCTTTTGGAGACGATACATCTCCATTTGTTTCCTCTCCACATTCTCTCCCCGCGCTCGCTCGCTCGCCCGCTCGCCCGCACTTCTCCGCTTTCTCTCCCCAGACAGGCAGCGATGTGCAGGGAAGTCCACAGGGAGCTCAGGAATATTTCACTCCGCCAGTGAGGCACCCGGTGGGAATAGGGGTTGAAACTGTGCGAGTATGTATCTCATTAGTTCAGTTATGTAATTTGGAGCACTGATAATCCTCCAGGACTGCCACGTCGTGCACCTCAGAAACACAAGTCGGAGTCGTCAACACGCAGCCGGGGAGAGACTAAGCTGCTAATTGCTGGGTGCGGTAATGTGGATGGTAATGGAAGCTATAGCCTTCTACGGTGTTGAGGGTTGGTGATTAGTTGGCCAATGCTCTTTTTTTCAGCAACAGCCTCGTATCTGTTACACTTTCAGCTCATTGTTTTGTTTTGGACCCACACAATATTTGGTTTTAGAATGGATCTTTGGGGCGGCAGTAATGCAATTTTCTAATGTACCAGATGTGTTTAGCTCTGGGCCATACATTCTCAGGATCTGACTGGGAAACGGAGACGAACTTCCAAACACAGGAGGTGATTCTGCTGACTGTATCATTTTTATGAAGAGGCAGTGAGTCAGCTTTTTGTTTACAACTTATTCTTTCCGCACCTGGCGAGCCAGGGAGAGTTAATGCTGCGTGCCTCATGGAATAAGGCACGCATGACTGTAACCTTGAAGTTCAATTACCACGTGTTTTCTGCAACTTGCAAAAGCACAGCAGAATCATTTGAGCAGGTGGTCTAGGGTACTTTCGAATCCTTCACCATCTGAGTTACTTCCATTGCACAGCGGGGACGTTATTCATAAAACCATCGTGATTCTTTTATATGCAGGCAGTTAGTTACAAAATAAATAGCTTCAGCATGATCAATAAATGGACGTAGCGGACTAGTGGATGCAGGAAGTTTGAATTGGTTTTTATGGCTGCACAGAACCTATGTATAAAATCCAATAATTTGATTTAATGTGATCTACCAAGAGCTGCTTGTCTTGAAGCATAACTTTGCTCTGAGCATAGAGCTCTTGTGAGCTGAAATTTCAGAACTGGAGCAGGGTGACTGTCACAAGGAGGTCTTTTAGAATGTCCTTTTTGCTCTGATTTAGAAATGTCAAATCCTGCACTTAGCAGCCATGAACAAAGTTTTTTTCTTGTCCCAGTTTAAAGGAGAGGATCTACTGTATACTCTACAGTATCTGTTCTTTTTATCAACAGGATAAAAATGATATAAGCAACTGACAGGCAAATAGCATATTTCACCTTCAGCTGCACCGGCATTTATCTAATAATGATGAAGCTAATATCAGCTTTTGCAGTGCAGATTACATTATGTTTCTTCAGCTACTTGGTTTGACCAAACGCATTCATTGTAAGAATATTTCTACTATCCAAATCTAAATGTTTTTGGAAAATAGTGAGAGTAATTTCATAAAATTTTGGGCAGGTCAAAAACCTGAAAATATTGTCCTCTGAAACTCTTGCATCCATGAATTAGCGTAAGAAATGTCTAAGACCAATTTTAAAAGTTTCATGTGTAAAACAGCAGACTGGAGGGCCACTGATGCAAAACCTGGCCTCTTTCATGAGTCAATTCCTTCAAGACATTAAAAGCTCAGGATTGGAGGTATACGAATGATATATAATGGTCCATTCAAGCGTGAGAAAAAAAAGAAAAAAGAATTGCAGTCACAGGGACTTTCAGTAGCAGCAGCCAAGACAGATCATCACAGTGAGGAATGGTTCAGTGGCTGGGATGGCGAAAGACTCCCAACACTTGACCCTCTTCTGGAGATCATTGTGGGGCCGCAACCTCAACCCCACCTGGAGCGGGGACGGGGCGGGGGGTGCGTGGGGGTGAGCGTGGGTGTCAGTATCATGTAGTGTGACACGCCATGTCCAATAACAACGGGCAACATAACATCATTTAACCTTTACAACACGTGTATTGATCCATCTGGTCGTTATCGCGCCGCGATCACAGCTCAGGGCTCGGCTCAGCTCAGCTTCACGGGCAGTTTGAATCCGCCTCGCGATATCGCCGGGAGACAAAGAGATCTGAGCCCCGTGTCTTTTCCTCACCCCTCGTCCTTGGATCATCCTTCTCCTCGGGAACGCTCCTCTATAGGAGGGCCCGGGCACATTGTGTTGCCTGCTTATGGATTGCTGAATTCACAGCGGATGAAGGGATGCAATCTGGGCAGAGGGGAAGGGAACAATCATGAAAAACTGCCCACGTATACCGTTGAGGAGTTTCCCGTAATGCAGGGAGTTTCTCCAGACTCTGGGACCATGTGACTCTTTTACCCCTGTGAACGCATTACCATTATACATGAGTCATCAAAGTGCATTTTAATGTTTGTTATATGGGGTTTTTGGATGTTTTGGCGGGAGCGGGGGCCACATTGTAGGGACGATAGATAGAACATGTTTCTCGTCCACCTTCTAAAGGAGAAAAGACTCACTTAAAACAGAAATGTTAAATAAATAATGATTCAAACTGCAGTTGACCCCTTCCCCTCAGTAAATACACAAGCGGTGACTCACACACACTGATTGTTCACACTGACGTTTTCATTTCATTTCATCAAGTTTCCATTAGCAGTCAGTTAGCATATCCAGCTAAGCTGAAGCAGTCACACTAGTATACTGCTGTTTGGTGTATTTATTTTAAGAGGACGTGCATTATTTCTGGGGTTTACAGCTGAGGAACACAGAAAACGCAGAGAGCTCCGGTAACAAGTCAGTTAGTTAGAAATACGACTTGGAGCCCACTCGTAGAGTTAGCATTATCGCACAAACATCACTAACCTCACCAGATTTTTATCAAAAAGAATTTCCCCCAATTAACCAGATCTACTACATTTATTTTAGATTTCAAATGCGCATAACAACAACTTGAAACTCCCTGGTACGAGTGGTGACATGGGACGAGTGGCAAGGATCAAATTAAACAAACAAAAAAGGCAAAAACAAAAGCCACGCCGTGAAATATTTTGACCGCCTTTTACAGTAAAGACGCAAAGGGAAATCATCACTTCCTTCAAAAGCCTTTGGCATCATTGTTCCTCTTTCAAGCAAAAAAAAAAAAATGCTGCAGCTGCAGAACACACTAATCTTTTTAGCAGCAGCTGGTCTCGCAGTCGATTCCTGTATTCTTTTTTTTTTTTTTTAAGGTTAGCTTGTTGCAGCCACTTCCTGCTTTTGTCTTGACTAAAAGGACAATGATTGGTTGCACAGTACCAAGACTGACTGAAAATACTGTAGACCGGAGGCTGTCAAAATAGATGTGAACTTGAAATTTCAGTGATCCAGCAACAAAGTCAAGTAAACTTCTGATGTTAATGCAGCATGATTCAGACCCCCAAGGACCAAAAGCCAACAGATTTACTGTATATGAAGGGTCAAATACAGCAGTCAACAGTTTAATTGTTTTATCCATGTTTCGTGTTAATTGGTTGCTTTATTAGTAGGAACAAATACTAAAGCCTGGTGTTTACAAGTCAGAAAAAATACCATTGAGCAGCATTTTGGACACGGACAGTCAGTTCTCTTCCAAATAATGAGAGAAAAATACCAAAGAGCATAAAAGAAGACAATAACAGGGCCCCAGCCAGAGTCATCAAATTTGCAGCGAGCGGCGATAACAGATATGTACGCTAAACAAAATGGTGATTTAATGGAGTTTTTAACTGTGGATCTAGAATGGAAAATTGGACATACATTCTAATTGAATACCTGGTTGAAAATGCGGCCAACACGCCGTTATAAATCATGCGGAATCAGTTTTGTGGAACTCCTCTCTCCCTCTCTCGCCCACTTTACAAACACAGAGCAAGGCTTTTTCAGCCTCTGATAAGTGTTAATAAATTACCTGAATTTGAAAATTAATGGCTAGCCGCCTGCCTGGGGGAGATATCATTGTGTTTCATGAATATTGTGATTTTGTGATTAGATCAAAATGCGGTGAATTCCTAAACAGCCCCCATGCCCAAGCTCCACTGATCATAAACTCCTGCCGTCTTAAAAAGGGGAGGGGTGGTGGTAGGAATGGGGGTGGGTGTGGGGGGGAATCCATTCCATGCAAATGTGCTGATATGGAATAATTAGAATGAGTTTTGCCAGTATTTTTCTGCTGTAACATTTGCATGACTTTAGATCTCACCCGACTGATCTGCTCCAAGCTGAGGGAAAATGTATGTTTTTGTGCACTCCTCCCCCCCACACCGCCCCCTGCTCCTACCCCTCGCTCAGAGAGGGGGAAAAAAAAAAAAGAGAGAAAAAAAAATTTACCTTGCCAGGCGAGATAATGGCTTATATTGTGATGTTAAAGAGGCTTGTATTTACAAAAAGAAACAAAGGCGAGGCGGTTGCCAGTCCTGGAGGACATTGATTAGGCTCTTCCTGTCATTTCCCATTCACACGCTGTATCAGTGGCATTCCAGCTCATCTGCTTTTGTGCGTGATAGGGATCAAATAGATTTTCCGCCCATTGTCGCGCGGCTTTTCCGTAGGTAAGGAATGTGAGGCAGGCGGCGGCGTGAATAGTCGCGCAAACTTTGACTCCGCAGCATATTCTCCCACTGCCTCCCTTTTTCCTCCCAGGCAAGCTTGGCTGGCACTGCCGCTCGCACAAACACATCATTATTGCCCAGATATATTTGAAAGGAAATAAAAAAACACACACACACACCAAAAAGCCCCCACATCCGATATACGTAGTGGCACACAAAGACAGAAGGTATCGAATTAAAGAATTTATTTGACGTCTCAGCAGAAACAGGCTCAACAGTTGTGTTCCGCCTCAGCCAAGAACCAAAAGCGTCGCACGCGACAGTTGTATTTGTTTGAGTGAACTATATTTTGCTCCTCGTTTATTCCGTCGCTGGCACGCGTCAAGTTGGCACGCGGGGAAAAGTGTGTGACAGGGGGGCGGGGGTAGAAAGGAAAAAAAAAAAACCCTACAACAACAACATATACTTGTGTGAAGTTGTGCAACTTCAGATCTTAGTTAGCCAAAAGTGTGTGCTTTCAAACCCGGTGGAAAGCTGCTGCGTGTGTGTGTGTATGTGTGCCCGGCAGCTGCACAGGGCCCCAGGGACAGGCCTGTGTAGATTGGGTCTCCTCAACCCACAGCTCATTAGTGGAGAGTGAAAGGAATCCACACAGATGGCTGTCAACGTTCAAAAAAAGTCGGCTGCGTGAGACATGTCAATTGAGGTTTAAGTTCCTTCTGCTCGTTCCTGTGACATTGCAGTATTCAAGCAATATTTGTTTATCCCCCCCCCCCACCCATACCCACAACCCAACCCAACCCAACCCAACCCAAACCCCCCCGCCTCCCCTTTTTTTTCGGGAAAAAAACCTGCTAGAGAAAACACAGCAGCCTGGCGACATCTGAAAATGTGTTTTCTAATGAGCGCTCAGACTGCTGAACAGGAGCCTGCACTTGTCATTCATCACCACAAATTACTTGTTCCAACTTGACATGTTTTCCGGCGCTACAGCTGACGGGCTTGTCTGTTCTGCAAACACGGCGGACGGGCCGGCGTTTCAACGGGGGTGGGGGAGGGGGGAGGTGTGCGTGGGGTGGGGGGAGGGGCGGTGAGACGCGGCACAGAGCGGTCCGGGCCGGAAAAATCAATTAGATTGTTTACCTGTCAAAGTTGGAACTGGGGGAGGTGGGAGGGGCTCCGGGCCACCGTTGCGCCGCCTCATCATTTTCCCCTCCGCCACTGCCACCTGCAGTCCCCTCCCCCTCCTCCTACTCCCACCCCCCTGTTATTCAATTAATGCCATTGAACACACAGCGGCGATATAGTGTCCTCAGCACACCACAGCGGGGTTGGGGGTTTATTTGACCGCCGTGCTCGCTCTCATTATATGGAATACTGTAACCGTATAGGGGTGCCAGGTGGGGAACCTGCCCTTGAACCTGGCGGAAAGTGAAAAGGTTTGAACCAGCGAGATAAAAAGCACTTGAGAAGTGGAGATACATCGCAGCGCGACCGTAAAACCCGTTGGGAAACGCAGCCTCGAAGGAAGCCCCATTCAAATCAACGCCGAGCGCCGAGCTTTCATTTCCGAAGTCGGAGACGCGAGCGAAGGGTCGAAAAGGAGCGCGTGTTGTGCATTAGCTCTGACAGCGCACCGCCGGCGGAACACACGGTGGCCAATAGAGGGCGATACGGCGTCTCTCCACCAAGCGATGTTGTTTTTTTTCATTTTTTCTTACTTCAAGCAAATCATGTGTGTAAATTCCCAAACAACATGCATAAGAACTATAAATAATAATTTTGGACGAAATAGCTCCCTGCTCGTTACTGCTGAGCAAGAGATTCACACATGGCAACTGAAAATTCAAAAAGTTATCCAATCGCGCCATGGAAACTGATGCCTGAAGGAAGATGAAGATATTGTCCAAGCTGCGTGTGCCGTTGACAGAGCAGGGTAGGTTAGCCTAGGTTAGCCTAGGCTAGGCTGGTAGACACAATTTATATGAACACATCAACAGCATCTCATCAACAACGGCCCAAATTCCCTTCCAAAGCATCCGTTCGAGAGGAGAACATTAAGAAAAAAAAATTCACATTAAACAGTTTTGAAGATATCAACCAACATAAAAATACGTAAAAACATAATTATTATAACACAAGTCATTGTGATCAGGATTAGATACATGCCATTTCACACAGCGCTAGTATCCAGCTGATTAAGTTCAATTGTTTTAAGATGGTTATTAAAAGTAATTATAGGCACAGCCCCACCTAGAATCTTTTCCACCAGCCGCCACTTCAATCTGCTGAGCATAGCATGGCAAGCAAGCACAACCACTCCTTCACTGCAATGAAGAAGTGCAATACTCTAGTAGTTTCTTTTCCGCAGTTTTCCCAAAACAGGCCTCTTAATTTTTAAAATGTACTTGAGGCTTTTTACCAAGGATATTTCCTGATGACTTTGTTAGCCAAAGCTCATTATTTTCCCCAGATTTTTTCTTGGAGTTAGTTCAGTATTCTTCATAATGTTAATATTCCATACACACTACCAGCAGAAGGAACTTTTTTTTCCTCTTTTGAGTACATTTCTGAGACAACTTTCTTTTAGAGGAAGAGGAGGAGAGAATTTTGACTTTGGAGTATTTGTACTCAGACTTTGGGCAGCAAGAGAAAGAGAAAAAGTTTTTTGTTTTCCTTTCTACAGCCACAGCACTCACATCAGGTAGGCAAACAATAACTGACCCTGGAACAAAATACTTATGTATAAAGACTAACTTCCCCCCCCTTTATTCAGCAATGTTCCTCGGGTCGGGGGGGGGGTTCTTTTTTTGTAAGCGCAGGGAGAGGTCGACCTCCCCATTCACTGGGGTGCGGATTAAAAGTTGCTCCCGAGTCGAGATGCTACTTTTCGGTAATTGTACATAACAGCAATCTGAACAGCACTCGGGCTGACCTACTTATGGGGGCTCAGCAAACTTTTTTATCCTGCAGCCAAGTCTAAAAATAAACCCCCGCGGCCACTTTTAGATTCATCTCAATGGTAACCCTGACAGTCTTCTCCACGAGCCCAGTGACAGAGTCCTGCTAAGAAGCGGCTCTCCGCGCAACAGCTTAGACGCCGTCCGCCACGTCGCCGTGCGAGCACTTCCACAGCGCCCGGCACGCTGTCACCGCTTTTGTTTGGTTTTTCCAAATTGGACGAAGCGCCGCAGTTGGAAAAAATAATAAAAAGAGATCCCTGCATTTGCTTATTAGCTGCCGTTGCGTATTGGGCTTTGTGCAGAGATCAATGTGAAGTAGCTCCTCTTTAATCACTCACTGTAAACGTCAGTAAAATAATTCTCTGAACAAATTGGTTTCATGTACGAGCTATAAAAAAAAAATAAAAGAAAAAAAATCACATGGACTTTTTTGTGTCCTCTTTTCTCCGCGTCCTTTTCTTGTTTGTGTTTTTTTTTTTCTTCCCCCTACCCGCGCGTTTTTGCGAACGCGCCCCTCGCGCCATTGTACAGACATTCTTCTCTCGCTCGCACGCGTGTCTCTTCCTTTAAGATGATTTGGAATTAGAGGCTTTTCATACGGCCCATATTATGTAGCTTGGTGGGACTCCATTAGCCCGAATCAAAGGAGGACAGCAGCCCGCGCGCCGAGCCGCACAATAAAATGTGGCAGCCTGTGTTTCGGCAAATAAATAACAAATCCGCCGCTTACTGTACCAGCCAATGCAAACCAACTAATTAAAAGATGAAAGGAGGAGGGAGGGCGTCGTCCGCGCGGCTTGATTAGGGCCTTCTCCCGCGGAACGGTTCACGCCGGAGTCTTGAATGCTCGGCCAAAATGAGCGTGACGCTAATAAGGATCTAGAGCGGCTAACGGTCTTGATTTGGACTCACATGGGGGGGGCGTCCAAATATAATCTGCCTGCAGTTGGAGTGAGTGCAATTAGGGCCAAAAATGTTGTCCCTGAACTGACACTGGCCTGTGGGAAGGCGGCTGCTTGTTTGTTTGTTTATTTATTTATTTATTTATTTATTTATTTATTTATCACCCCCCCAATCCCCCTTCTTTGAATCTATACGGTCCCCCTCTCTTCTCCTCGGCACCTCCTCTCCTCCAGTGTTCCTCCTCTCCTCTCCTCTCCTCTCCTCTCCTCTCCTCTCCTCTCCTCTCCTCTCGGAGCATCTTGGGAGCGTTGAGCTCAGACAGCGGGATTAGTCAAGGATCCATCTTGAGACGCAGATAATGTGTTTTCTTTTCTATTTTTTCTTTGCGTGCGCACGCGCGCGCTCGCACTCCCCTGCTCCGGCTGCTTCGCTGATTAGAACTCAAAACTCCACCAGAAACGGCTATTTGTTCTTAAGCTGTGTTTTTTAACACCCCTCACCCCTACGCCACCGCCACCTCCCCCCTTTTTTCCCTTTGTTGAACTGTTTTTGTCAGCCATCCCTCTAATTCGGCGCAATAACGAGTCGCAAGTAGGTCAAGACAATGCGGCGGCGGCGGCTGGGTCTCGCAGCGGACCGACGGCAACCTGGAGGAGCCACAGGGACCGTTTCAAATATCCCCTCTGGTCCAAATTGCTAAAAAAAAAAAAAAAAGTGGGTGGTGGGCACAAAGTAATTCCAGGGTTTTGTCGGAGCGGCTGAGAGCTCTTCACCTAACAGCAGCAACTTTCTCCCCCAACCACCGGTGTTCTGCTCATTATTGCTGCCTATCAAAAAAGGGCTACTCTACTGTTGTGCATGTGCACAGTACCGAGTTCCATTTTTCATGGGGGTGCACCAATGCCAGATTTTTACAGAAGGATTAGATAGATATATAGATGTACTTTATTGATCCCAAATTGGGAAACTGCACTGCTGAAGCACTAAAAACGGTACAAAAAATAAACTACTCAGTAGTAATTACAAGAAACATTGAAGTCAATGTGCATACAACAAATAAACGAGCAGCAGAGTACGAGTAGTTACATTTCAGTACTCACTGCTACGAATACTGAGTACTTAATAAGGCTATCGCACATTATAGAATTACTTTGATTTTCATTTTTTTTATTTTTCCACTGATGTTCTTTTATTAGAACAACATTCTCAGCATGTGTTTCTAGAACATTGGTGACTGCCGCAGGTTTCTCAGCAGTACAAGCACAAATTTAAGAAAATTGTCATATGCATACATATAAAACGGTGTCATGGTATTGGCACGTATTTTACGAGTATGAGTACTCAACCCCGGTATTGGTATCGGTACCGATACCTGATAATCGTATCAGTACCGATACCCGATACTGGTATCGGTACATTCCTCATTTTTCATGTTTCAGGGTTGAAGCTGTGGTTTTGTATCGGCTGTTTGGTGAAGGTTGGGGTTCAGAAAAATTCAGCAGCAGAAATCCACAGAACACCAGCTCTCGGCTCCCTTAACAGCAGCACACCTGAGCAGCCGACACGCTCGTCGACGGAGCGCGCGTGTATGTGTGCTTTATGCGTGCGCGCGCCTCGCCTCGCCTGCCTGTCAACGTGAGTGACAGGGGAAAAGCGTGGGGGACGTTCGGGAAAGCCAGCAGCTGGCTTTCGCACCTGCACGCTCGCGCGTACAGCCGCACCGCTCGCGTCGGGGAACCGTCATCGCTCTACCTCTCGGTTAGCAAGTGGCGGCACTTTACAAATAATTCATTTGTTTCACTCTTGTTTCGCCGTCTCCTTCTGGCGTTTTTTTGTCGTGGGAATAATTCATATTCCAAACATTGCAGTTAGAGATAAAGTTGGCTTTGGACAGAAAAAAATTGTATATGTGTGGGGTCAGAAACGGCCGGCAAAAATAACTTGTGCGTGCACTTTAAGGTGAAGCACGTTGCGTAACTTAAGTTTAAAGATGAAGTTTTTCGGCCTCTTCTTTCAGTCTCCGTTTAGAATTCCACAGTTACTCAAATCGACCTCGTCAAGAAACAATTACATGTTTTGTGTGATTGTCAAGAGGGCTGAAAGAGGAGCTCGGTTTCCGCTGCGTGCGCACACAAACACACCGCAGCCGAGGCAGGGCCCGGGCAAATTTAATTTCCAGACATTTACTCCATCCCTCCTCCTCGTCCCTGAGCTTGTAAGACACTGAAGTGACTGTTCTTCTGCCCGTGTAAAAGAACCCCATTATCAAAGCATTAAGATATGATTAAACTGACATTTCCTTAAGAAAACCAAGAGTTGGGAATAAAGGGAAAGAGAGAACTACATATTCCAGATCTTATCAGCGGGGAGGTGGACAGGAGAGGAGGGGGGCAGGGGAGGCGTGGGTGGGGGGGTTACATTCTGATCTTTGAAGGAGCTTATTACAGAGCAAGCTAAGAAGACAAGCACAGTGGTGTACTGATCAGAGGAATGCAAGCCAAAGCACCTGCTAGATTTCGGCTATCACTCGCAGAGTGTCAGTCAGTGTTGAGGCCCCCTGACTGACGGCGGAGAAACCCAAGTACCACTGAGGGCACGCCGCAAAAACACACTGAGATGTGTGTGTGCATATATACATATGTAAATATATAAATATACATATGTAAACGCATACACATATATACACATACATACATACATACATACATACATACATATATACACATATATATACATAAACATATATACAGTATATGTGTATATATATGTTGTATGTATGTATGTGTGTATGCACGCACGCACACACATATGCAGTTGAAGTGTTTTTGTTCATTTTGAGTGTTGATATACAGGATCCAGTTACTCAACAGTCTCAGTTGTGTGCAAGTCACTGTATGGGCTAAAATTAGTCAGTGCAGTCAATTAATATTTATGATTTATATTTCCTTGTTTTTTCTGTGTTGTCATTCATATGACTGAAATATTTTTTGTTAGCCACTTAAGCGATTTGGCTTGAGCCTTTTAACACGGAATCCTACTATCACATCAAAAAAGTGACAATTTTCTATTTATGATCAAGTCGATTTGGTCGTTTTGACATTGTGCAAAATGGCACCAGGCGTTGCTGTAATCTAACGTGCCTGCTTAGCGTCGCACAACTGTGGTCACCTGAGGCATTTCTTTTATCAAATATGCTTATTGTTTCCATGCATGTTTTTAATCTCCATAAATGTGTGCGCTGCAGTCCAAGTCGACCTTCAAGGTACAGTCTTTAAAGTGAAGTTGTTGTTGTTTTGACAGATGAAATGTAAACTGTAAGAACATCTGACTAAAGACAACAACATATGGAATAGTAATGCTGACCGGCTGGGCGAGTGAGGTGGTTGCTGTTTTGTCTGTCAAGTCTTAATTTCTCCCTCCAAATGGGTAAAAATAGTTCTGGAAGAGTTCCAACTCGGGAGGTAAAAGTCTTTCATCCTTTCTCTACCAGTTTTATCTCACTTGTTGTAGAGGGCATACTCAAAATCTTCAGTGTGTCCTGTCAGAGGTGTTGCAGAAATGATTTTTCCTCCCATGACGAGATTTGTGTCACAGCCGGTTTGTAGAGTTTTGACCACAACATTTCTTTTCTGAACGTTTGGCCTTCTTGTGTTGTCAATTCCTTACACAGCCAGAGCAGAAAAGCCTTTTCTTTTTCGCTTGTTCCATAGAAGCAGCATCAACATGACGGTATATTTCAATTGCAATTCTGCCCGGTTTTCACGTCGAGGCTTCGGCCTCTGACAACATCAAGTATTACAAACTAATGCTGATCCATTCAAACAGTATCTGAACCGTACGAACATGAATACCGAATAACATGAAAGATTGTGGTGCAACCGAACTACATGGATATATTTATACATACTCAAACACTTAAATACATTAAACTGTGTTTTTATGCAGTTTATCCCAACCCAAGTCACAGCAATGTGTACAAGTACACGTACAAAATTAAAGTAAAAAAAATAACATTATCCACATCGAGCACACAGTAGAGTAGCTCTGGTAATGAAAATGTAATTTGCATGCTGACAAAAGTATCATCTATCGGGAGGTGGTAATATTCAATTCTCAACTTATGTTAACAGCTAATCTGAGTAAAGTGTCTCTAACCTGTTAATTGAGTGTACAAGTCACAAATGAAGTGTCTCTTTTGTCCTCGCCGGTGCAGGTAAACAAAGAAACATTTTGTTTCCCCGCGATTTCATGTCATAAAAATGCCATTTTAATCCTGGCAACATAAAAAAAATGTCTCATTAGCGTGAATGTTTTTCCAGTGCTGACCAGCGAGGGGACTCAGCATCCCCTTCTCTTCGCCTGTCATCGTCCCCGCAGACAAAATAAAGCCTGCAGTAGATACAGGGGGGCTGAGGGAGGTGGCGCGCATGAATGTCAGGATTTCTTCTGAGGCTCCCAACTGAAGCCGAGGTATGCTCAGCATGTGATGTGAAATCTGTGCAGTTTTTTTTTTTTTTTTTTTTTTTTTTTTTTTGAAAGACATCGCATAATCAGAAGGAGTCAAAAGCTTTCTGGCAGTAATTGCCTTTTGGCCACAGACAGAATGTACAACATTTTGCAATCTCTCCCTGCAGAGATTTCTGACAAATAAAACCCAAGAATGAACTCTGTTTTTTTTTTTTTTCCTGCCTCTGCTGGAATTTGCATTTGTCCTCCATATTTACATATTAACAGAGCCGCTGTGTTGGGGATTTGAAATCACAATTTAGCTAATGGAGCACTATCTGCCATGCATCATCTTTCTGCCTTGTTTTCAAGTCCAGAATTATTTTTTTAATAAGTTCATAAGGGGGATTCGATTGGCTCAATAAAATTTTTTTTTGTTATATATATATATATATATATATATATATATATATTCTTTTCTTTTTTTAGATTTTACGATCTGAGCAGCGATTGCAAATTGAATTTTTATGTACTGTACTTCTGTCTGCTTCATGTGGAGCCAGCTGCCACGTTGCACTTGGGAAAACAAGCAATATACTGTCAAAAGATCTGAACCGAGATATAAAAGAGGCATTGTGATTTATAGTCTGATCAGCTCTCTTCTGTGTGCGCTGCACTGCACACTGAAGCGCTCTCCTTTAATTATCCCATCCTTTCACTCTCTCCAGAGCCCGTTTCATTTTCTAAATTTCTCTTTTCTCTCCCCCCTCTCTCTCTTTAACTTTTTTTGCCCTCCTCCCACCCCCACCTGCGCCACGCCCCGGCCCCTGTAGTCCTGCGGACGCTCCCATCGGAGGTTTGGCTTGGACGGCGTCATCATCCAACAGTTGGGAGGAGCCAAAGGAAATGAGAGGCAGCATCAGCTAAGTTATCAAAAGCGAGCAGCACAGCATCGAGTCACGCTTGCCCCCCCCCCCTCCAACCTCCTAGTTCCTCACCCACTCCCACCCCCCCTGCCTCACTTGTGAAGGTGGGGAGGGGTAGGGGAGTGAGGGGCGGGGTGTAAAATGTGCATCAGGCGGGCGGGACGCGGCGCGTTGTTGCCCATTTTCCACAGCTTCTCTTAACACACTCCTGCTGAGTTAATAATTCTGACCTCTGCTTAATTAAAATAACAGTCCGTCCTCCAGTGAGGCAAAAAAAAGAAGCAGTTTGAGAATTATTTCAACTAATCGCTAATTAAGATTTAGGAAAAGGGGGGAAAAAAACAACAAGAAACCAACCTGTCAAGGAAAGATGGATCTATTTTTAGCTTTTAGTCCGAGTGAGGAGCAGCAAGATGCAGAGAGTCTTATGACCGCTGTGGAGTTATACTTCCGATATTGTGACTGCTGTTCTGTACAATACAGGCGTACAGAGGCGAAAAGCAATTCAAGAAAACCGCTAATAACCCAGCAGTAGAGCAGAAGGAGAGGAAGCGCATTTACAAATGGGTTTTTTGGATGGGGGGGTGGGATCTGAGGGTAATGCAGTCTTTTTTTGAGTAAGCAGTCACCGCATGGCTTCATTAATTGCTCATTTTATAGTGTTGCACTTTTGACCGGCGAAGGTGAACGGGGCCAGAAACACAGTCACAACAAGATGATTGCGCTGTAATAACTGCGTCTTCTCTCTAGTCTTGAATCTTGGCCCCTGCCGGCGTGAGGGCTGTAATTCTGCGGCAAGGAGCGTTAAGAGGATATCATTATCATGTGTTTTCCGGAGTAAGCCGCAGATTTGGTTAAATATAGTAGCTCTCCTTTTTTTGTGTTTGTTTCCTCTCCTTTTCAGTTTTGCATTAAAGCTGGGTCAAGCCGACCCCTCCCATGGCAATTCTTTTCAAACGGAGCTGCCAGAGCGCCTCCTCTGCCACGAACGGAGCCAATATCGATGCCATGCTAAAAAAAAAAAAAAAAAAAAACTGATTGAAAAGAGACTTACATGTTTCAAAGCACGCTGGGAGCTGGGGGCCAGGCGAAAGCCCAAAGTATTAGAGCTGAGATAGTACCCGTTTGCTATAAAAAGGCAACACACAAGCCCACATGCCCAACCAACCGGCACATGTTGTGATTCGGAAGATTTCTCTCTTTCTTCCCTGTTGCGCCTTTATTTTACAAACAAATTAGGAATTGGAGTTATAGACTAGACTAGACTAGACTCGACTGAGAAAGGTCCTCCGCGTCAGCCCCTTATGTACCTAATTAGGTCACAGCGCACAGAAACATTTGCATTGAGATCCCTCCATATTTAAATAAAACAGGTTAATTCTGTTGAGCGGCTGCCGAGCTGCTAGCAGGCTGAAGACATCCGGCGGAGTTCATTATGAAAATAAATGACTTTGTGAATCAAATTTTACACTCCAACATTCAAGGATTCTCGCCGTTAAAAAGTATCAGCGCATTTGCGAGAAGAGATTTTTAATTAGCGAATTAGTGAAACGAATGAGCGCGAAGTGTCTTGATTCCCCCCAGCTGATAGTTTATCAGAGGACGATAAAGAAGACCCCCTGCTCATCTAAATCCCCGCAGAGTGCCATTGTTATCTTCGTATACGGTTCGCCTCGAAAATCGGAGCACATAATAGAAACAGTGTGGCGAGGGGTGAGCCGCGCGCCACGTTTGCATATTTATTCAGCTGTCATATCTATCTGAGCAGATCATCACAGGAGATAAACTAAAGAGATGAGGGAATAATGGCTCACTGAGACGGAGAGGGAGGCTGCAGCGTGATGCGAGCGCACCCCCTTGAAAGACACTGGAAAGCGGGTAAACAGGGAAAAAGAAGAAGAAGAAAAAGCAATCTAAGCCTCAAAAGCTGCGCGACTCAGAATGAGCCGTGGTTAATGGTGGCGATGATGGCCACGCTAATGATGATGAAGATGCGTTGAACAAAATCTGAATTACTGAGAGTTGGGGGGGGGATACACTCGGCGTAGCGACGCAAGCATCACAAACTTTCCCTGCCGAGCGCGTCGGGGGGGGACAAAAAGGAAAAAACCCTGGAACAGGTTCCCGGGGTCAGATTCTTGAAACGTGACAATAAGAGATTGTTTACCCAATTAGGGGCACGCCTGCGCAGGAGTGACACCAGCTAGTGTGAGTCTTGGGCGCAGAGGAGGAGGAGGAGGAGGAGGAGGACCACGTGGCGGAGAGATGATGCTTTTGAAGGTGGGCAACCTTTTGTGGGAAATGTTCCTGAGCTGAACAGAGCCCCTGACATTTAGTGAAAGAAGCCTCTAAGGTCAGCCTGTTGACGCCTCTTGTGAGAAACCAAACTAAACATTATCAGGAGCACTGAGGAGAGCCTCGCGTGAGAAATACCACCCCCCCGCTCCTTACCGTTCGCGCCCGCAAACATGCAAATTTCACTTTTTCAGCCGGGTCTGCGCTAGTGCTCGTCGGCGACGGTGACCTTTTATTTCACCGCCGCGACACTTAAACGGGGCGTTGGTCCGCGAGCGAGGCCGTCACGGAGACACTCATCTATCCATCAGCGCACATGTACAGCCAGGCCCGGTGAGAATGGCGCGGGACAGTTAATTGAACAATATCCAGGAAGTGACAAGAGGACAGCGGAAGGGGAAGGGAAACTCTGCTCAATGTTGCCATCTAGTGGCCGCTGCCGTGGAGCCCGGGACGAGATGAACGCAACAGTGAGGAGCTCCGTCTCCCCTGCTGCTGATGCTTGCTGCTTGCTGCTGCTGAGGAAGTTTGGATAACAATTATCTGTTGTATTTGCATTAATGTGATTGCTTTGTCTGCAGACTCATCTGACTACAATTATAAAGAGTAGCATTAAAACACTAATTAATTAACTCAATTGTAGGCAGATTGATTAATTCTAAACAAACACGAGATCGCAGCAAGTAAATGAGCTCTGGAGTGTCGGTGCATCTGGGAGTGCTGCTGCAGAAGACATTTTGATTATCTGCAGACACATGTAGTAGCAAATCTTTTAATTAACACGAATAGATAGTGGGGTGGGGGGGGGGCGGCGCAGCGAGTCGGTCGCGCAACTATCCTGCTTGTTACTTGTAATCATAATTTGGTCAGTTTTTAAAAAGGGACGAGGGGCGCGAGCGCGGACTCCCGGCGTTCGGAGGCGCGGCTCAATTATGGGCGAAAGTTGTGCCGTTGTGCGCATGTGCGGCGTGAGTGTGCGTGTGTGTGTGTGTGTGTGTGTGCGCGCGCGCGCGCCCGCGTGTGTGTCAGTGAGTGTGCGTGTGACGAAATGGATCCTGACATGGAAAGTCATCACACAAAAAGAGATAATCAAATTATGATCAAAACAAAACAGATGGCCACATAAATCATCCATTCACGTGTTGGACTGGTGCCTCTGTTGCAGAACAATGAATCACCCGCCTATCAATGCGAGCATCAAAACATAAGGGCTGTTAGGAACACAGAAAGCTCCCCTTGTTATTATTAAATCCATGTGGACGTACGTCAGATGTTTTGTCTAACTATTTTTTTTATTTTTTTTTAGAAAGATTCTCGTGAAAAGCTAAAATTGGATCAGTGGGGGAAAAACAAATGGTTAAAACGTTTGAATCACTGTTAGCTGTCAGATGGAATAATAATAAAATAGGTTTCCAGGTTTTAAACTATTTCCTACAATCAGATTTCACTGGGGCTCATAATTTTGATTAAAAAAGACGCCACATTGTTTAAATGCAAATGCATGCATGCACCTTCCGTATCCATAAAAAAAAAAAACTCCACCTGAAGCAGATTTAAAAAGGGAGCAGTCAGTCAAGGCAGCCTTTCTCAGTGTGCTGTCAGCATCTGCACATGGAGAAAAGCCTAATCAGAGAGATACCACTAAAGTGTATGTAATACTTTAGAGATTTAATGCAGTTTTTAATTGGATAGAGGCCCATTATTTTTCAATACAGAAGGGGCACTGAGGCACATAAAGCTCTTGAATATTTTTGCAAATCATGTTCAACAGCATAATGATTAACCATGGCACTAAATTTGCCTCACAAAATGAAAAGCAAACTTCATGCAAGGCGTAATTTAATTGTTTCCCTTCACATTTTCTGCCCCCCATTGTTGGAAGCTTAGAGTCTGCTTAACAGCTGTCTTGTGATGCTTGAGCTGCGACAATGTGACTGACAAATGTTTTCAAGTGCCGCCCGACTTTCAGTGTCTTCCGAGTCAGGGGAACATCACGTCACGCTGTCACATTTTGCAACCCACAAATAAGGATATACTCAAAAATGCTGTATTTACAGGAGAATAATATTAGCCCGTTGACTTCAGGTAATTTTGTCTGTTAAATGATGCGGCATATAATGAACATCTTAATTGTGGCTAGCATAACTTATTTACTTTAAAAAAAAACAATGTGTGACAGAAATATATTTGATTTGTTCGATATAACGTGCAATAATATTTCCAATTGTGTGTAACGGTTTTATTCTTTTAAAAATATTGATAATTGTATTTTTATTTGACAACCCTGCTCAAAAAAGTCTTTTTTTTTCTCCCGATAAAACCCCTATAACACAACTGTTATTGTGATCTTTTCAGTACAATAAAATATTTGAGTCAGAACTGTGTCACATTTCAGTTTCAACCTGAGGAGAACACTGCCATCTGGGCTAAAACCAGTGGTAATGCAGTTCTGAACCATCTCTGTGTTTGTGCAGATTGAGCCGGAAATGGCAGCATGCTTGGTGTCTCACATATGTCTAATGGCAGGGCAACGTGAAGAATTTTTGTAATAATAATTATTATCATTGTTATCATCATCATTTACAGGTAAAGCGGTTGACAAAGTAATTATTAGATGGCGAGAAAGTCGAAAAAGACACAAAGAATGCAGCGGATACGCAAGTCATTTAAAAAAAAACAACATGAATGGATTGATGGCAGTTATACTGTCTGAAGCACTATACATTCCAGCATCACTGTGACTGAAATTTGCTGAATGCTAAATTTCAAAATGGACACAGAACAGAATAGCAGAACAGTCGATGGTACATGGAGTAAAACAATTAAACGGATCGTATTTAAAATACAAGTGTATTTTAATGGCACGCCAACCTCCTACTAGTGTGTCCTCCAATACTGCAAGCCATGCCAAATGTCTGAAAGATGAGTGAACTGCTTTACGTCTTGCACCTTTTGTCTGTCTGGCGGCGTCGTTCCTCCGTGGTGCCTGCGTGGAGGCTGAGAAAACGAAGCGGGCCGTGAGTCAAGTGGGAGGGATTTGTGCAGAATTTTCCCCCCTGGCTGTTTCCTGGTTGGGCAGATGTTCCAAGTCCAGGGAGGCGGGGAGAAATTAAGGGACGATCAAACGATCAAAGCTATCCGACCGTCCGTTCTGGCGGAACCGGAAGAGGCGCCTGTGATTGATGATGTGCGGCAGACAGGTCTCCTCAGCACATACTTTGATATCCTTGGAGATAATGTAAACAAAGGCTCACAGCTCGGCCCTGCATTTGAGCAAAATACAGAACGACGTGTGCATCCTGCCACCTGCTAGTCGTCACTGAAGTATCTTTGAATTATACAAGCATCAACGTCCTGAAGCGGAGGATCTTTGACACTGGAACAGTCCTCGTCGTGTGGAGTCCCTCAAATTCAGCACTTTTTTTTTTTTTTTTTTTTTTTTTTTTAACGATCCTTTGATGAATACGGGAGAGCGTGGAGGGACTGGTTCAAACGGCTCCCGTGGCACTTCCTTCACTGGCACAGGACGCACATCTTCCACTCGGCTTTTTGACTTCAAATGCTGAAATTGTTCCCAGAAACCGAGAGGCCTCCTTCCAAAGTAACCTCATTACAGACTGGTCCTGGGAGGTGTGTACAAGAATGCGGACTGCGTAAGCAATTAGAGCGCTCCGGCCTGGAAAAGCTATTAAATAAAGGACCTGGATGCCCACAAATGAATCTGATGTGCCGTAATGTTGGCACCGTTATTTAAGACGCTCCACCTTCCTAGTTTGGTTTCTTTGCTCATGCGTTTCTTTCAAGTACAGTACAACTGCAGGTTTTTTTCCCCTCTTATCCACTTGGATGAAATTTGAATTCATTTGAATTATTCAAGCCGAAATAAAACAATTAGACAAGAGTAGACAGGAATCGCGAGTGAATTAACTCGTGGTTGACCCATATTCAAAGAGTTGCAGAAATCACAAAGTGAGGGCACGACAATCCTGCCCCTGTTTTTCCATTTCCAGATCTCCAACGTGCGGCGTCACTGCCGGCTTGCAGTCAAGTTGGGCACCGACGCGGCGCGGTAAACAAGCCTCTTTCCTCCTGAGCCCGGAGCGCTGATAATCTGCATTACCTTATATCACTTCTCGCGCACGCCGTGCCCTTCTAATGCCAGAGTTTTACCACGTCAAGCGCTCAAAGCCCTTGCTCTCTGAAATTTGAAAAGGAACTGACATCTGTGTTGCCGCGTGGCACCGGCGGAGGTAATGAAATGATAACAACGGCAGCCTCCCTCCTAAATCAAGCGGAATGGCAACTTTCCTCATTCAGCAGCCGCCGAGACTTTTGAGGAGATGCCATTGCTGCCTCATTGCTTTTTTCGCTCCCTCTGATTACTCCTCTCATCTTATGTAAATCCTCTTAAGTCACATGTTATTGTTTATTGCAACTGTGAAGGTTAGGTGTTCCTAAGCCCTGCGCGTGCGCTTATCTCGCCAGCGCATGCATCTTTGTCTCTCCAATGTGTCTTGTTTTCGTAATGCACTAATGGATGAGAAAAGTTGTCTGGACTTGATGCGGCGCAGACAACCAATCCACTGCGGTAAAATGCTAATCTCTCCCAGTGGCTAACAACTCCTCATGAAAGGGGAGGCGGTTGCATGCTCCGGGGATATCACAGCATTATCAGAGGCCTGCTGTATTTAGCCATTTTTTTCCCTTCCCTTTTCTTTTCAAAGGGTGAATATAATCGATTCCTTAACACCTTCACTTTTTTTGGAGAAGTCAGCTGCACTGCGTAATGTGCCCATGATTGTAATTTGGGATGGTACTTCTGGTCGTAGTCTTCCAGAATGGGAACTTTCCAAGGACGTGCAATGTATGATAGCTGTAGGTTTTCATTGTTTCGTTGTTGTTGGGTTTTTTTTTGTTAATTCTTTACCATAATATTGCATGGTTTAACTTAAGCGGATAATAAAGGCTTCAACTTACTTTTTTGTGTGCATTTCCACAAGGTGTTTTGGAGCGCAGCGTATAGATGAAGGTTTAAAAGGTTAGCATGTTCACATGCAAACAATGCAAGGGCTAAATCTTCCATTCCCTCTTTACATCTTAACTAATAATCCCTTGTGCAGCAGAAATGCTGTGCTTCACAATAACGTCAAAACACATTGAAGCTAATGCTTTGAAGGATATTAATCAAGTGCAGTATTACAGCATGTTTGAAATGATGCACGTTTATTTACACTCAGGTGCTTGCTTATTTCTGAACTGCCGGGGTTAAACTCACGTTTGCTAAATCAGTGTAAATGCCTACATCAGAAGCTGTGCAAAGCTTTATTGAGATTACCGTACCTTTTGTTTATCACAGACACGCGTATGAGTGGATGTTATTTTGCATACCTTAACATCGCTACGACATGATGAACCTTGCAGATCCATCTTGAAAGCCTCCAATGTCAATCGTGTTCACCCCATTTCAAACAGAAATGGAGCAGTCGGCCTCCTGGGAAAAGACGGGAAGCTGTGAGCAGGGTTCTTTGACAACAGGAGACGCAACTCGAAGCTTGTAAACAATGCCCGACACAGGGGAGTTTTCCCTCGAACAAGAGTTCAGTCAGCCCAGCGCAGGGCAGTGAAACATGTCATTAGCTTCAGCTATTCAGCCAAAAGGAAACACCGGATGTACTTTATGTTTGTCTTGTTTTTTAAATGATTGCGTTGGTGGTTTAAACAAACAAAAACAAAAAACATTGATTAACCAGTTTAAATCTAAATATTAGAAAATAACAGTGAGCCATTTAAAAACTATACTGACGTGTGTCATTTATGTATTTATTTAAATATTTTTTCAGTTTCGTTTTGTTTTTTTGTTTTTTTCTGAGACTGCCACGTCTACAATTTAAGGGCCAATCAAGGTGTATCAATGTGTTGCTCCCTCTGGCGGCGGAGCCAGAAATCATAAACTCATGCGCATCGAGTCAAACAGGGATGTGCCCTTAATGTGAACAAAGTCACACAGGTTCGAGTGGTCAGATTCATTCAGAACCGGAGTTGACTTGTTGTTGTAAAAGATTAACAACAGTGAACACTGGGGACTTCAGGGCGGTGTCGAACACGCTGCTGTCGAAGTCACAATCAATGCAGCTGATCTCCAAACCATACAAAACCACACACAACTTCGTGGACTTCAACCACAACTCACGCAGAGTCACTGACCTCCGGTCAGGGGCGGCCGAGCGAGCCGCAGTTTGAGAAGTCGTAGTCATGCCAGCCGCCGATTACATTTTGTTGTGCATCTCTTTCTGCCTTGACGGTACGGAGACTGGAGATGGCCAAAATTGTCTTGGATTTCGTACACCCTCAAACTTTACGAGGTTATATGGTTTACTACCAATGTCAATGCCTACTTGTTTTCACCGTCGCTATAAGACATTTAAAGCAACTTTACGATTGTATTTTTTTAATCCTACAATTGTAACTTGCTTTTAATTTTCATATTAATGTAGAATTTTTTTCAAGGTTAGCTAAATCAAACAATCAATTTGTTCAATGCATTATTATTCACATTTGTCTGTCACCATGTCATATTTCATTGCACTTTACTGTACAGTTTTTCAATAAAGTTAGGGTAAAGTCACGACTTACATCCTGCACGTTTCATTTGTTTGCCGTTTGGAATGGCCTTCACTCTCACCACGTCCAATTTCGTGCCATTTCTCCATACCGTTTTGGAGTAACTTAAAGGTAAATACCCCTTTAAGCATTTTTGAAAAATGCAAGAAACACAACTTTTGATTCCATTATTTTCTCCTGTGCTCACTCCTGCAATTTAACGTTTTTAATTTTTTTTAAGTCTACTTTGACAGTTTCGGCGGGTTCCATCCGTCTTCCTCAATTAGCGTCTTCCTGAAGTCGAGATGACGTCCCTTATCAGTTGATATTAGGGAGGTGTGGTCGAACCATCAAGTTGACCGTCGAAACTGACAATGTATTTAAAAACTTTTAAAAACGTGAATTTGCCTGGCATAGATGAATGGAAAATGCTAATACCTTGAACCATCTACAACTACGTGTTTTTCAAATGAATGAGTGTATTTTACTTTAATTTTACGTATTTAAGCAAACGTAAAATGACATGAAATGTATCATGTCGATAGAAAGTTAGTAAATCAACCTGTTTTGGGAAATGGGCGGTGGTTGGTGTCAAATTCGACCGCCTCCAGACTTTGTACCGTAAGGACAGTAAGAGATGCGCAGGATGAGTTAATCGGCAGCTGGCTTGACGGCAACTTCTCAAACGGCGCCTCACTTGACCGTAGTCTGTTGTCAAGTTTTCAGTCTCCTCAGGCCTCCAGCACAGAAGTTGTCAGGAATGGCAGAGCCCATCGGGATCCTGATCAGGGGAGGCAGGGTAGTCAACGAGGAGTGCTCCGTGATCAGCGACGTCTACATCGAGAACGGGAAAATTGTCGATGTCGGACCGAACCTCACGGTCCCGCCGCGGGTCCGAGTGATCGACGCAACCGACAAACTGGTCATCCCTGGCGGCATAGACACGCACACGCACATGGAATTGGCGTTCATGGGAACCAAGGCCGTGGATGATTTCCATTTGGGCACCAAGGTGAGGGAGTTTCAGAAGTAAGGAAGCGGAAATCGAGCGAAGTGTGTTGTTTGTTTTTCCTTCGTGTTGCACCATCTCATCTTGGAGGCTGTTGTAGTCCTCCCAAATATTTTTACTTTCGTTATAACACCATTCGTTCATATCTCCTTCCTCTATTTCCGCGTAATGATGCAACTGGTAACCAGACTGAGCTGAGATAGAAATATTTTTCCAGCTCGCTCACTGACCAAAATTAAAAACTAATTAGAATAAAGAAATGAAAAACAAAAAAAACAATGAGCAAAATGAAAACTCAAATAGAGTACTTGATCACAAGAAGTCTTCCATAATGTCCACTGATTTGCACTCACTAACTTTGCAACGCCTCGGACACTCTCTCTATGGACCTGGTATTGATTAACTGCCATTGACTAATGTGTCTCCTGCATGCTGAACAAGGGGTCACAGTGGGGTGAGAAATCTGAACAGTCTTGTTCAGTGTGTGTTTCCAGCTGACCCAAGGCAGGGTAGAATAATATATGATCTCAACATGTTATTTTTGACTTCTGTTGTATTAATAGTTGGTACCTAAGATGCATCTGCAGCATGTCTCAATTAATGTTTAACTCACATTTGTGTGGCAACATTTTTCTCTTCTCTTGCAAGGCCGCTCTTGCAGGAGGCACCACCATGATCATGGACTTTGTCATCCCCCAAAAGGGGAAATCTCTACTGGAGGCTTACGACCAGTGGCGCAACACAGCTGACCCAAAAGTTTGCTGCGACTACTCACTGCACGTTGCCGTCACGTGGTGGGGCGACAAGGTGAAAAAGCATTACAGTGATGCTGTGTTGCCGTCAATATTTAAGATAATATTTAGTAATGGTGATGATGATGATGATGATGATGATGATGATGATGATGATGATAAGGAGAAGCATTTGGATGTGAAGTGTAAATGTGTTTCCAAACCTGCTCATTCTTCAGGTCAAAGAGGAGATGCAGACGCTGACCCGAGAGAAGGGAGTCAACTCCTTCAAGATGTTCATGGCCTATAAAGATTTGTTCATGCTGCAGGACTCTGAGCTGTATGCTGCCTTTTCTCGGTGCAAGGAGGTGGGAGCCATCGCTCAAGTGCACGCTGAGAACGGTGACCTGATTGCAGAGGTTGGTAGGAGAAAACAGAGCTGCAGTATCTAAAGAAAATCCATGGCAACCGGGGGATAAAATAGAAATGTAGTCGCCTGTTGTTGTTTTTTTTTTTAGATCACAGTTAGACGAACTGTGAAAATATCACGTCGCACATCATCACAATGTCAACAAGCAAGCAAAGCAAAAGCAGTTGCTGACTGAATTTAAACTCCACAGATTACAACAACAACGATGACCACCACCACAAACAACAACGACAGTGACAAGTGACAACAATAAAAAAATAATAATTTTGGTCAATGTCACCATGACATGGTCCTTATACAGGCCATCAGTTCTTTTTCTGGTCTCTGTTCAGCTCAAAGGCTGATAAAGTTTCATCAGAAACCCTCTTCTCTACTTCACTGGTTTTACCTAATACCAAAAATGGTTCCAGGCATATTTAAATGTGTAAATAGATGTGTAAAATTCAGTTTCTAACACGAAAAAAATGCTTCAGGGATACGTTGGGTTTGTTTTTAAGTGTCATTACATAAACTGACCACTAGGCGGTAGCAAATACACAAAAAGTTACGTGTGTATCAGGTCCACTGACGAATAATGAACGTTCGATCAGAGTGAGAAATTTCAATGGCGCTAAGACACTTTAATGTTAATACATAAATTATAAATAAAGGGGTTTTTATGTATTGGCCATATGTGATGGTTAAAAACCTGAGCTGCAATTATGTATTCATTTGTTTGTTTAATGTCAAGCAGAACAAACTTTTGTGATTTACACACATAAAAATAAGATATTGAATACAAAATATATAAAACCAATTTCAGCCGATATATGCTTCAGTGGCACTGCTGTCATACTTGGGTTTATTCACAGACATTTTTTATAATTACATACATTCAAAAAATGTTTTATACACACACACACACACACACACACACACACACACATACTGTACATACATACATACATACATACATACATAAATGTCATTTCTTCCCTTTATTTTTCACTTTATAACTTCATTCACATCATTCTGCCACTGTGTTATTCTGCTCAAACAGATTCTAATGTGGTCCTTCCTGTTGCTTTTAACCTTTGTGCTGCTCTGTGGTGCCTCTACGTACCTGCTGGGACCTGACAGGGGGCCAAGAAGATGCTGTCCCTGGGCATCACGGGGCCCGAGGGCCACGAGATGTGTCGACCAGAGGAGGTGGAGGCTGAGGCTACGCAGCGGGCCATCACCATCGCCCACGCCGTCAACTGCCCGCTCTATGTTGTCCACGTCATGAGCAAGTCTGCCGCCAAGGTGGTGGCTAGTGCACGCAGGGATGGTGAGTGGGACTCTGCTGCCACCTGCTGTTCCAGTAGATCGCTGTTGCCTCATGTTTGGGATTTTGTCTGTTTTTTTCCATGACATTCTTCTTCATTTAGTCTCAAGGTCGTTTGTCACAGATCAAAACGCCTGAAACTTTTTTCTCACTATTTTTGAAGGGTAATTTTTGTGCAGTTTAGCTGAGCAGCTGTATTAGAGAGTTGAGATGCAGGATTGGATTTGGTTGTCGGTTCTCTGGTTGATTCGCCTCTCTAAGACTATGAGACCTTGACAACCGAGAATCTCCACAGATGAGCAGCAGTTTTAACCTTATTGAAAGTCACCAGAGATGTTGCAAAAGTGTCATTCCACTCAGCCGTTGTTCCGTTGCCTTTCTTCAGGACGTGTCGTGTTTGGAGAGCCCATCGCGGCTGGACTTGGTACAGACGGCACTCACTATTGGAACAAGGAGTGGAGCCACGCCGCTGCCTTCGTAATGGGACCCCCACTCAGACCAGACCCCTCGACCCCAGGGTACCTCATGGATCTACTGGCCAAGTAAGTGGAACCATAAGACTGATTTAAATACTGTTAAACAGTTACATGTGACTGTATCAAGAGTTGTTTGTTATCATACACGCATCATGTTTGCTCATAATAAAGTAGTGTAACAAACTGTTAAGGAGGATTTATGTTTCCTACATCCTGGCAAATGCAAAAACGGCATTAGTTGTAAATGATCCCTGGACTGTCAAGCCTTAAAGTTTCCTATACATACCATCTGTTTTTGAGGTTTTTGTTTAGTCTGGATGGTAAATTGTGATGACCATTGAAACTAAAACTGTTCAAGATTCTTCTTCAGATCCATCTAAATAGTCAGGCTTGAATTTTTATTTTTCTGCGTAGTTTAATCTGGCATCAACACTGAGCTTCCTGGTCAGAGTAATTCTAAGTCAGCTGCAGGTCGTCCTCTGTGTTTTGATTGAGTCACCGTCACAACAACCAGTTAATGTCACCAAAAGCGTGGTATCCGATATCACCAGGAGATGACTGAATGGTTTAAAGATTCTTAGATTTCGCATTTTCGTTGCCAGCCCCGTCATTTACACGTATTTATCAATTCGATTGCGGCAGCGATGATCTCAGCGTGACTGGGACGGACAACTGCACCTTCTCTGTGTGCCAGAAGGCCCTCGGCAAAGACGACTTCACCAAGATCCCCAACGGCGTGAACGGGGTGGAGGACAGGATGTCCGTCATCTGGGAGAAAGGAGTGGTACGAGTCTACTTTCGCTGAGGATCCGGCATGTGAGCTGCCAGCACCAGCTGTTCAGTGGCCTCCTGTCCTTGTTTTTCTGTGCCATTCCAGTTTGCAAGGACGGGGCGGCGCGCTGAATAAAATGATGCAGAAAGTGGGTCCAGGAAAAACAACATAGCCTCAAATTCAACTGTTTTTTTTTTTTTTAAATTGAGTGTCATTCTCCGAGCGGACCTCACGCCAGCCACACACATCTTATTGTGATGCACAGTCAGCTCTGACTCATCGCCTCTGGAGGACAAATTATTGCCGGAATATGCATAATTCAGACGCAGCAGTGTTTAAAACTACAAGGCTTCTTTGTGGGAGAGTTCCAGCTGGTTTAAAATCACAAAGATTTTTACACGAAAAGCACCTCAATGAGAAATGGCCCTTGGGCATTTTTTTGAAAGCTAGTGGGCCAAGTGCAAAAACAGGCACTTTTTAAAGGTTCCATATTATGCAAACGTCAACTAACACGAATGCCAGTATGTGTCCTTGTCTTAGATATGAGGAAAGCCAATCATTTATTTCCTTTGCAAGTTTCACTTTTTAGGAAATTTATGTTAAAACGTGCAGATCTGCAAAAGCAACCCATTATGACATCACAAAGGGCAATGCAAGCACATTGACAGCTCTCCCAGGTGAGTGACAGCACCCCCAGCCATGTGATTCTTCTTCCCTCCCGATGCCACTTTGTTTTTGTCTCTTTCCAAACAACTCCACCGGATTCATCTATTTATCGATTGAGTAATTGGATGAAACCCAATGGTGCTTAATTAGCACGCCAGAGGAAAAACGAGACGCGCCGCTCAGTAACAAGCAGCTCATCAGTTTGCTTCTTTCTCTCTTGACCTTATTCGGCCTGTTCCCTCAAAACAAACTCATCCACTTCCTCTTTCTCCCACTGCATGGCTGACGTAAGCGCGGTTGTGTCACACACAAAAATAATCCAGACGGAAGACCGTAACGTGAGCTCAAAATGGAAGAAATGAGTAATCCAGGCAGAAAATTTGCCTTGAGGAATTTTATTAATCGAGTTACTCAAGACATTGTTCCAGCCCTACGAAGCATCCGTTGCAACAGGAAGCGGAAAAACGAGCGCTGCTAAGCGTGCTGCTTTTAGTTTTCGCACAACAACTCATGCAAAATTGGAGTCGGTGCAGACGGAGATCTGAAAAATTGCTTGAATATCGGACCTTTAACTTTCATTAATTGAAGAGACGTGACTTATTCACTTTTTCGCAACACTAAGAGGAAAAGCGCCCGAGATGTTTACCGCAGACAGCAGACGCTGCTTTATTTTTTTTTTCCCCAGCCTTTTTGTCAAACAGACTCTCAGCCCGACTGGCCCAAGGCCACGGGGAAGATTTACATCTTGCTACAGTGCTGGAGCATCACACGTCAGGAGATGTATTCTAGTGGAAATGCGTTTCCCGCTGCACAGCCCAGCGCTGACCTTTGCTCTGCTAATGCTTTATTTTGTTGTCGACTGCTTTCGGGCCCCTTTCAGCTCAAAGCCGCTGCTCTATTTGCCCCCCCCCCCCTCCCCCCAACCCCCTCCAGCACAGCGGCAAAATGGACGAGAATCGATTCGTGGCCGTCACCAGCAGCAACGCGGCGAAAATCTTCAACTTCTACCCGCAGAAAGGCCGCATCGCCAAGAACTCGGACGCTGACGTGGTGGTGTGGGACCCCAAGATGACAAGGTGAGCCCGGCAACCCCGCCCCCAATCCAGTCAGCAGAAAGGAAGAGGTGGGATGGGTGGGGGCGAACTCGCTCTGCGGCTCCCGGCATGCACGACTCGATGAGCGCTCTCATCCGTCAGCCTGGAGTTAATCTCCCTCCAGAAGGAGTTTATCAGCCGCCTCGGCTGCTAAAACACTGGGGCACCTCGGCTGGCGGTCTGGCTACGATAAGGTCGCTCAAGTTTTAAGCGAGCGGAGCCGCCAACTGCGCAGCGACGCGGGCGACCGAAGAAGAAAAATAAAAAAAAAAAAAAAAAAACGACAAGTGACGCATCTTTCATCTCTCGCCACCTCAGAGAGACGCGCCAGCCAGCCCACCGACATAAGCCGATTATGTTGGCGCGCGGCATCCGGAGTCACTATGTCATCACTTATCTGCCGCAAATTAAAGCCCAATTTGCATATGAATCACAATCAGGAGTCGCGTTGAGAGAAATAAAGAAAAAAAAAGACGATCGGTGTGTTGCTGTTCTTTTTTTTTTTTTTTTTTTTTTTAGGAGAGCTTTATGCACGGTTACGTAAGGCGGACGCTCACGGCGCCTTGTGTGACGATTCTGCGGATCTTGAAGATGACAAATATTGCATGTGGGTGGTGAACCTGTTTTTAGACGCTGAAACATTATTAAAGCTGTTTTTCGGGAACTGGCTCAGAATATCATAGGTTTTTTTTTTTCTGTTTTTTCTTGAAAACCTGTTCATTTATTCTGAATTTATGTGTCGGTGTCAGCACAATGGGGCAAGGTGACGCGTGACGCGCGACGTGGGTGCACAGACGGACGGCAGGACGGATGCGGAAGCACTGAGGACAGTTTGCATCCCTGCCGCTCGCACACTGGGGGGCTTACGTAACCTCCGAGTGGCTCCGTTCGCCGTGGAAATCTGGGCTGAGCCCCTCGGGGACGTCGCAAAGCACCAATGTGAATTTTCACCCCTGTGTAATTTCCTGTAAAATGAATTCCCTCGTTCGCAGAGGAGAAAAGCTTGTGTGGGACCCCTCTTCGTCTTCGTCTTCGTCTTCGTCTCGGTTCCCTCCATGCAGTGGCCGCCCGCTGATGTCACGAGGGCTTTGGAGCGCGAGGGCCGCCTCGTCTTTCGATGCATGAATTCATCTGTGAAACTGCAATTAATTGCCCTCAGCCCAAGCGTTCGCTTCACAACATCCGGCACCGGGGGCCACGAAACGGTTGCGTAACCGCAAATGCCTCGGAAGCTCAGTCGGTTGCCTTGTGTCTCATAATTAGGCTTCTTGAATAATGAGGATACGTTCCTGTTTGTGTCGACGCTCGCTGGGAACGGCGTCTGGCTCTGCAGATCAACAGGAAACGGGGACTGCGTGGCCGGAGCGATTCACATTTCAATGTTTTGGTTTGGTTTGGTTTTTTTGTTTTTCACGGATCCGGCTGAGTCGGTTGTTTCGCTGTTCCCTGCTGACTTTGTGTCTTCGCTAAATATGATTTATTCATTAGGCATCATCAGTGTGTCCTGTGCACGGAGCAGTAATTGGCTTTCTCGTTGTGACATTTCCCAGAGAGCCCCTAAACCACCTTGATGAGATTGCATGAAGTTACTACTGCAGCTATTAGTAACTGGGGCAATGCGATAACGGCTGAAACTGCAGATTCTACTCAAATAAACTGAATATATGTTTTATTATTGTTTTAACAGTGGATCACCTGATACTGCAGCTTGATAATGATTATTTTTTTATGTTTGCTACTTTCTAAATTGTAAATACATACTAAGGACAACCAATACATGAGCAGGATATATGGAATTATTATAATGAATAATGTTTATATGAATGGTGGCTATTTTGAGGTAGTTAAACTATAAAACTTGTTATTACATGTTTATTACAAGCACTAAGGCTAATGATGTTCATTTTGTCTAGAACTGGTTCTGTTACAACCAGTTATTTCACAAGCTTTGCTTTCCGGCCTGTGGTTCAGAAACCATGCAGGCATCTCGTCGCTCCTCACGTGACGTTTCAGAATGAGCTGAGCGGCAACTTTTGTACCTGTCACATTTGTCTTGTCAATAGAAAAATCTCAGCCAAGACCCACCACCAGGCGCTGGACTACAACATCTTCGAGGGCATGGAGTGCCACGGTGTGCCCGTCGTCACCATCTCCAGGGGCAAGGTGGTCTACGAGGAGGGGCAGCTGAAGGTGTCGCAAGGACACGGCAGATTCATCCACAGAAAACCCTTCTCCGAGTTCGTTTACAAGAGGATTCAGCAGAGGGAGGAGGTCAGTCCAGCCGTCCAGAGGTTTCATTCATCTACAAGGGGGAGAAAAAATATATATCAGAAGCAGTGACATAAAAGTAAAACAACTAAGTGGTCTCAGAGTTTAGTAAGGCAGATCAAACCAATTAAAGCAAATTTCATGCAACAGTGATTCAATAAGTGTTTAGTATTCAGTGGCGGTTCTCATGCACTTTAATTCTAAGAAAACAAATGACAAAGTGTAATGTAATATTCGTCATTAAGCTCTTGTTAGATGGTGACTGAGGCTGTTGGAGCGATTGCCTTCATTTAAGAGCAACAAAAACAGCAATACAAATATTTCTAAAAAATATTCCTAGCCAAGCTAACAGGCAGGGTGGGCAGTGGTCATAGAAATATAGAGTTACTTTTTGCAATTTAACTTAAAAGTCAGTTACACCACAGGAACACCAATTAAACACATTTCCTACTAGATATCTCAATTACCTGAAAATCATTATAATTAATTTCAATAAAAAATACACATCAGCAAAACTTTCATTAGGAATCTGTCATTTAAGAACTATATGCACTTTGGCTGTTTTTGACAGCTGTCAGACAGAGCAGCTAATTATCTACTGTCCTATTATCTACTTAACAGTCCTCCCCTGCTTTTGTATTTGGCCTGCAGGTGTGGAAACCGACAGCTGTGGTCAGGCAGCCTTACGAAGGAGAAGTCATTCTCTCTCTAAACAGAGGCACCAGCTATCTCTAGAAACCAAATATACGTCAACGGATCATGACACTCGGAACCGGACGCTCAAAACACATTGCTTCTGGATGTCAAGACGGGTCACGGCGATGGTGGAGATGTTGGTCTATACGTCAAATCTGGCAACCACTAAGTTCAAAGCTCTGTTGGCAGTGCAGGGATGCATGACTACACACTTAAAAACATTGTGTAATAAAACATTACTATTACATCACATCCGTGTGTTTTTGTCGCTGTGGCACTGAAAGATGACTTTCAAAATACAGACCTCAGCTTTAACTGGTCTGATTCTTGTCTGATGGTGTGTTTTTCATCACTTTCAACATCTTTTTGTCCTGAATTAGGGATGTTAACAATTAATTGATTATCGATTAATTGTCAATTAAGAATTTAATTGATTAAATTGAATTAGTCGCAATTAATTGAACATTTTTTACACTTGGCTTTTATTGTTAAATGGTGTGGTGTATACACAGAACAAGTTACTTTTAAACTTTTAAAAAAAAAGTTGAAATGGGACCCATTAGAAGTCAACTTAAAATCAGAGGATTAAATGTATAGAGTGTTTTTACTGTTCTCTAGTGTAAAAATGGGTGACATTGGACCCTCAACATTAGTTAAGGGTTAAATAATGTCTTGCTTACACATTTTTCATTGTGAAATTTAGGTTCTCAGGAAAAATCGCCGCTTAACAATTAATCGTTAATCGATCGATAAGGTCAATCAACTTATAAATCGATAATTTGCATCCCTATGCTGAATGTTGACATTGGCAGGAGTGGCGATGTTTCTCAAACGAAACTGACGAGCGAAAGCACCGAGATCAACTCGGCTGACCTACATCGGTGGCGCATTTGCATATTCAGCGGGATTGCGCGTTCATCATAATCATAATGCGCAGCATCCATGCCCATGTATGGCCTTTCATCTTTTTTTTACTCATGAAAAAAAAAAAAAAGGGGAAAAGAGAATCTGTGGCTGTCACTGGGCGTCATGTGGCCGCTTCCCATTGGGCTGGCACGCTGCCGTGGTGTTCTGCCACAGGGCCAGCAGAGACATAATGTGAGCTTATCAGGTTGCCGCACGGGTCAGCGGCGGCATGTGAGTCACACAGTGCCTAGTCAGCTCCGAGCCGCAGCGCTTCCTTCCTTCCCTCTGTCCTCTGTCAGCAGGAGGTGCGGCCAGGGTGCGTGGAATTTCGCGGCCTATGCTGAGCGGCAGCGAACTCGTGCGTCCACGACGAGAGCAAAGTTTACAGACGCGATGAAAAAAAAAAAAAAAAAAAACGTTCTCATGTCCATTAAATTTTCAAGACGACTTTTAAAAATTGAGGCAGTCACTCGCATTAAATATTGACTCAGCACTTCAATCCTTTATGCGTGGATGAATTTTAATGTCCCGTTTTATGCTTTTCGCAACGGCACGACGCACGTTCAGTGCAGTCCAAGTCTACGATTGGTTTGCGCCGATATTTCTCTGTCTAAGACTTTATTGATCAAAAGCGCATTTAAACCTGGCTCATATTCGTCAGAGTGCTGCCAAAATGACTGGGGTACTTAAAATGATGGTGATAATGAGTAAATACAAAGAAGAGGCGCAGCTGGGAAAACAGGTGTGAATTCGAAAACACATGGATCTGTCTAAGGCGGGCGGGTGGACTCGAGCGCGAGAGCTTAAGCATGTGTTGTAAGGCTGGATTTAAAGGGATCAACAGAAAGGGCAGATCTGATTGTAAAGACTGCTGCTCCATCGTAGGGGTGGAGAGTATAAAGTAAGGTGCAATCTTTAGGTTTTGATCACAGATCAAATCAGCAGATAAGATGAACTTGGAACCTGGAAGAAGTGGGATTAATGCCTGAAAAAGAGCCAGACTATTTAGAGCTACATGGATAGAAAACAAACAATCACTCATAACCACCAGGTGCAGAGATAAAGAACTGACAGGTAGAAGGAGTTCCTGAAATGGCAGTGAGGACATCTACCTGAAGCTCTTTGGCAGAGACAACTAATTCTGAACTATTGAGTGCTGAGTAGCAAAAAACTGTATTTCCCCAGCTGTGTTCAATGGACTGGCCAACATCGAGGCACAGTCAAATACTCCATCAAGGTTTTCTGACGCAGCTGAAGACATAACCAGAACCTCCTCCTGGAAGCAGAGGTCAAATGGATGAGTCATGGTTGATCTTCATATAGATGGAGGAAGCTGCAGGTCACGATGGGATATCATCAGCATATCAGAAGGGAGATAGTTCCCATTTTTTACAAGGCTGACCGCTTGCTCATTTAAGGAACCTGCATTCCACCTTGCAATGCTGAGCCAGTCTGAAGAGCTCACAACTTTGTGCTGTGTTCTTCTTTAGTGTGTTCTCTGTGTAGTCCCCACACAGGCTTCAACATGAGCAACATTGACGTACAATTAAAAGGACTTTAATAGGCCATAAATAGAACACAAATACACAGAACATACACTGATGATGCATGTTTAATGGACTTCTTAAATGGCAAAATTGTATAATTCAATTTAATAATTTTAAAAAAAGAACTCTGTCTTTGTCTTCGATTATCCACATAGGAAAAAATTGTGACTTCAGACCATCAGCAACTCGATGTTCTGTGGGATGAATGACAGTGTAATGTGGATATTAGCTTTAGCTGTCAGCAGTCATTCCAGAAGAGGAAGAAGGAAAACAACTCAACCCACACTGTGCTGTCATGTTGTAAAACACGCCGTGGAAAACAGCGGGGCATGTGTATTAAATACGCTCACTTGCGACAGCTGATTGTGTAACACCAGTGGACCTGGGAACAGTGACGAAATGATGTCAAGCGCAGGACAAGAGGGCACACAGTTTCATCCATGATTCTGATTTCAGGATTTCAGTGACTTTGAACCTGAAATTGTTATTAGTAGTCAGACAGGCTGCATGTCTGACTATTACGATCACAAACCATTGATTCTCAAGATCATATGGGATCATATGATGGTCATGTGGGATGTTCACATTCAATAACAACCTCTTGGGTTTACAGAAAAAAGAGAAAATATTCAGAGAGCAGCAACTGTGTACCACAGTACTTAATCTCACAGTCAATATTTAAATTGAGATAACGTTTGTTTTAGTTCCTCCGTTTACGAAAATATTTTGGGGCCACCGTATAAGAAATGTGGGCATTTTTAAAATGTTTGGGGGCTCTCGGAAAATAATTGTAGTTAAATTTTGGTTACTTTTATAGATTAAAATGCACAGTCATCAACGCCATGGCTTAAGCCAATGGAAATCAATGGAAAGCATACCGTCTATTTGCCTGGGAGAAGTGTGCAAGTAGTAACTATGAGAGAGAGCAGAAGACAGCTGGAGGCAAACTATCCAGGCGCCATTTATCTCCTAACAGCTGATAACATTACACGCACAACAAAACCTTGAAAACAGTGCAGTGCGAATTGATTGCACTTCATGAAAAATAACCGGTGCCTGGAAACAGCTGCAGTGATAACTCTTCAAATGAAAATGCAAATAAGTTACTGGAAAAGCCCAACCACGGCCTACTTGTGACAAAACAACACACTTCCTCTTCTGTGTTCGCGTGAGTGAAGCGTAACTTCTATATATTGCCTTTCACAGGTTGGGACCATGCTATATAATTACAACTTCAAATGAAGCGGCGTGAAAATTTCCCCCAGCGGGCATCCGGGCAAGGCTTACTGCAGCCAAAACATCTCAGGTCAATTGGAACATTGTCCTGCAACCTGAACACGTTTGTTCAGAACAAATCGACTTGTTTACCCTTTTGTACAGCTTTTAGGAATAAGCGGGTATAGAAGATTATGGACTTTTAAATCTTTCTGAAGAAAAAAAAAACATGAAAAAAAAAGCCAGAAAATCTCCTCCCACTTACAGACTGTGAAGTGACTTGTGCGTGTGTGTGTATACGAACTACATGTATACAAAACAAAAAACTAGACTTTGGTCAATGAAGTACAGTTATATGGGGTCATTCATTAAGTGTAGTTAATAGAGTTATATAAGTTATATGGTGGGTGAACAAAAAAAAATCAAAGGCTGAATAAATGTAATGGTTCCATTACAATTGACATTAGGACAGTATGGGAAGCTTATGAGAGGGGTTATAGAATAAACATGCATAAAAATACCAATACAGTGACAATGAATAATAATATAATCATAAGGAGAACAGTTCACTGCACACTCGGGGACATCTGTCTTGGATTACATAAGTTAATACACCACTGTTCTCTCGTCTACCGGGGAGCAGCGCACAAGGAGGTAGAACGCTGCCTTCACTTAGAACAAGCTGTTTGGGTTCTGCTGTCAAAGACAAATGCAAAAAGGAGATTAGGGATACCAGGACGCACAGCCACGGCCAGCGGTTCAGTCGTAGTTTAAAATAAAAGCTTAATCTTTCAGAGTTAAATATAGTGTTGGGTATTCATCTTACATAAAGGCATCATCCAGCTGCCTTATTGATCATGCTCACAGTTTAGCCTAACATGATCACTGAGCACGTTAATCCTTATACAATGAACATGATGTCATGCAGTATTTATGTAACATCACTGACAAGGGGGCTGCTGCTGGGCACTCTTGGAACCCAGAATACATCAGAATCATTAACTCTTGCTTTGTAACTGACAGGTACTAATTATCACTCATGGGCTGTTTGATTTATTATTGATTCACCACAGTCAGGAGGCACCTTGATTTGTTTCCCCCCTGCACTGTGTTGCCAGGATACAAACGTGGAGGTTCAAGAAATTGGTCCGGCAAATGTCTGTTGTATTTAATATAGTTTATTTGTATTTTATGTGAAAAACCAACGCAATTGTGAAGTGGATATAAAAGAGAGAAGTGAGATTTTCTTCTTCAATTACACATTTTACATTTTACAAATAAAAAAAAAAACTAAGAAAGTGCAGTGTGCAAAAGGATTTTGCCCCCTTTTCTTTGCATGGAGCAATTAGCAGCATTAACAAGACTTTCAGACACAAAATCAACACACTGGTGCACAACACCGAAAAAGAATCTGAGTCAGAATCAATATGACTTCACCAAATGATTTCTGAGCATGGCACAACCGCTGCTCTTTTGGACATTTTTATGTATTTATTTATTTATTTATTTTTTTAACATTGCTCCATAACAGCAGTGCATTGCAGAAGTCACAGAGTTTCAAAATGACGGGTGAATCTCTGACTGAAAGTACAGCCAAGAGACGTCACAATCAGCTTTAAAATGTGTCTCTCGGTTTTTTGTAACAATAAAAAATAACACTGCACTGTATGCAGAGACATACAGTACCTCAGTTTTCGCTATCCATTACATGAGACAACTATTCTTCTTCAGACAGCGCTTGTTGGATCCTCCTTGGGTCTGAAAAGCAGGGGGAACCAGAAATGTGGCTGGAAAAGGAAAACCAAAAAATAAACAAACAATCTGTCATATAGAAATTTACAAATGTATTAATGCATACCTTAAAACAGAGTGATGTGAGGCCACACATTCCTTTTCGGGATCTCTTCCTCAGGATTTTGGCATGCAGGTATTCCACCCTGGCCTCAGTCACAGTGGAAAAGAATTGCTCACAGACCAGCAGTCTGATCTGAGCCACTTTGGACGCCATCAGAGCCATAACAAACAGGGTTAGCAGGATGGCAGCCAAAGGAATAATAGAGTTATAGAGCAGCAGCTTGGGTTTGGGGAGACACTTCTTTTCAAACAGGGTCACAGAGTAGGAGAAGTCATTCTGGCTTTTTCCTGTCACAACTGGTATTCCAAGATTTGTTATTACCTGAAAGGACGGAAAAGTAAACAATGAAATGAAATGAAATGAAATCACTCTTTTACCTGCATACTCAATCTGGCAAGCCAGATGGAACATTTCCTAAATTCTTTGGATTTATGATACATATCCATCTGTTCAATTCGTGAGAGTAGCGACATTGGCTGGATGTGATCACCCTGTGGCTAGCAGTAATGTGTTTCTTACGTCCACAGTGTTTAACTAAACTCAAAATCAGCATTAAAAAAAAAAAGAGAGAGAGAAAAGTTCATTATGACTGTTTTTGATCTTTTCATGTAAAAGAGCCCCTCTCTCAAATGCTTCCTTGATTATTACTTTGCCATTTTAAGGGAGGGGAAGGGAAGCTAGATGCATCCAATGTACTGCTAAAACCAAAAATGTTTTCTACAGGAGTTTGGCAAGATGGACGGCTGGCAATCCAGGATTTAACAAAAAACAAAAAAGAGCTGTTCCAGCTGCTACGCAAGGTTATAACAAACTTACTTTCATGTTCATCAGCAGCGGGACGTGAAGGGGTTCCAATTCTGAGAACTTTGTTGTGACAACAGCAACAAAGCAGTACAACAAGGCATCCACAGTGATAATAATGGACCAGGCTACAAAATGGGTGGCAACTGGGATGCCAAACTTGAGCATGGCCCGGCCCTCCTGGCTGGTGGGGCGGACGGAGGGGAGAACCGTGTACGCCTCCTCTTCTTCGGGCGTGAGGGGGAGAACGTGGGGCTTCCCTTCAGCCTTCTGCTTCTCATCAAACTCCACAAACTTCCTGCTGATGAACCTGTTTTTGTATTTGAGGTCCTTGTGGAATCGTTTGATGTGCAACATGATCAACGCGGCAAGCACAACGAGGCTGATTGCAGGAAACAGCTTCTCTGTCACCGAGGAAATCGTGCTCATGATGGTCAGGGCGTACTTCACCGTTCCATTCAGAGTCTGCTTTGCCTCAGTTAGCATCTCATCCAGAGGCCCCGATTCCAACCTGGGCGTGACCGTGAGCTGGGTGTCCATCTTCCAGACCTTTATGTCTGTCAACTGTGTAAAGCCTTTAAGGGCGTCTCCGATCCACTTCAATATCTCCACGTACTTTTTGAATGGATCGATGAGGGCTTCTTTCTTGGCGCGAACATTGCAAATCATGCTCTCAAGCAGACCTTTGAGATTCTCCAAGGTATTCTGGATATTCCTGAGTGCCACCAAACTGGTCCCGGCTGTTAGGAGCAATGTCCGACTCTTTTTCATGAAAACGGAGATCAGAAATAGGGTCCCAAGGCACCTCATCCGCTTTGATAAGTAGAAGGCGGTCGTCATCAGGGTCCCGATGCCAGCAGCAATCCCACCGGCCACGGCCAGGTTGTATCGCAGGACAAAATGGAGGTAGAGGAGGAACGCTGAGCTGATCAAGAGGCTGGAGAAAGTGCAGGTGAAGAGGAGGATGAGTGATCTTTGGAGGCCATTTCTTTGTCCGCCAAAGAAAACATCCACAGACAGACAACCAATTCTCCAAAGGCTCTGGCGCACTGCTGTAAAGGAGAAAAACATTCTCCGCTCAAGATGGACTGAGGCCTGGAACTGAAATCCACAACCAAAAAAAAATAAGGCTAAGCATTAATATGTTAAAATCAATAAATAACAAATCACTGAGTTTCTCTAAAAGATAAATCTAAGTGCAAAAGAAACTAAACACTATTTCAGTCACAAGATTTTAACAGGTTGCACAGTGTCGCTGTTCTTATGACTGTGGCTGGTAGCCTCCTTATATGTGCCCAAAACAGGAAGTCATCTGTTCCCTCACACCTCAGTCATTCGTCATGTCACAGTCATTCCTTTTTTTTTTTTTTTCAAACAAAAGTAGAACAACGCAGATGAAATGACACTTAAGAGTGTAGGCGTGAGAATTGCTTTGGCAATTTTTGATGCCAACACAAGAAAATGACGTGGTAAATATGCACGTTGTGGAGAAGTGAATGAAGATTTTAATGACTGATAAACCTGATAAGATCTTAAACAGGTCAAGGAGATTTTTGACAGCAGGAAGTGCTGTCCTGACCTGGAAAGACTAAAATCTCAATCAACATCAAGTGCTGTGGCTGATTCAGTCAGGCCACAGAGTCAAGCCAGCTGTCGTGCTGCCTGCTTTGGCTGTCAGACTCAGCCTAGATCAGCTGACACTCAGCTGATTTCCTCCTCAGCTTAACCAGGGCAACTTAATTTTAAACAGCCTTTGCTGGTTCGTCAGCGCTGCTTCCTCTGCGCGCTGCTGTGTAACCCTCCTCCTCTGTCTACTGCGTACCCTCTTCATTTCTGATTGTATTTAGTTGGACCATGCATGATGTCCATACAAAAAATATTTGTTTTCTTCGGCAAAGTGGTCCTGCTTTGAATCATTATTCACCGTGGATGTGTCGTGGATGTGCATTGATTTGAATGTCATCACCACCCAACACTTGGCATCAGTGTATTATCAATTTTTTATTTTTAATTTGAAAAATAACTTACATAAATCTCTGTACTCAACCATACTTAACCAAGACATAGCCTTGGCATTAACACATTGCACCAAAAAGAGAAAATGAAAAGGCATTCAAAAGGATAAATAACATATGTCTTTGTCATCGTGTGAGGCATTTTTCCCCTTCCAGTCTATCAATCTATTCATGGTAGCTTCTTTTTTTTTTTTAAATTTTAATTCTGACATCTTAAGGTATGTACAATGAAAATGAAAATGTATACTGTAACTACGTACAGATTTTCTTGGACATTAAAACATATTTTTTTGTCAAATGGAAAAGGAACAATGCCTCATTTTAATTTCATTCAGACATACTGCAACTCTAAGCTTCATATACCTCCCGGACAAGAGAAGTATTCATAATTACTAAAAATAGAAAATAAAAAATAAACTGGTCTTGGCTTTTAAATAAAATTAACAAAAATATAGTAAATTAATTTCATTTCATTAAAACAAGAAAAAAAAACATTTGTGGCAATATCCCTTGATATTTGAACTCGTGATTAGCTCATCTTCATAAACAGTGCCTGTAAGATTTAACCACAGCAACATACATCTCTGGCATGTTTGCTGCCACTTGGTTAGGCATAGACCTCTTGCAGTACCAATACAGATTATTTTTGCATGTTTGTCAACAATACTGAAATGAAATACACTTGCAATCACAACTGTTTCATCAACCTCCTTTAAATATAAAATATTTTCCTTGTCATTTTTTTTTCTCTTGAAAACCTGAAAGTAATTATGACACTGGGGTGGAATGTTTTTTTGTTTTTGTTTTTTTTTTCTTTTCAAACTTCAATAAATGGTCTCGAAAGACCAAGAACTAATTTGTTTTGCTTTCGAGTTCAATTTAAGGTGAGGGGGGGAAACTTAATGAAGCTGACATGCACTGTACAAGAAACTGCAAAAATTCCAAATATCATCTTTATCAAAACATGCTGAGTTACTGTAAGGTGTGCCCAAGCCATGTTGCAGAAAATCCTTTTCAACATGCTTGTTAAAGAAATCAAACTTAACATAAATTACATACTGAAACAATACAGAACTGTAAAATAACCAACAGTCCTAAAATCTGGACAATATCAGGGGACTGGACAGTGAGAACAATGAGAAGTACCCTGGGACAAGGAAGAAAAAGAGAAACATGTACAATTTGCACATAATGTTTATCTTGATAAGGCGGGAGCCTTGTACAATGAAATAAATAATTTTTTACATTTATTTTCATTATCACTTTTTGTCACATAAACATTTTCTATTAAATAACTCCAAACGTTTCCTTTAAGTTTCCCTTATCTGCACGTCTGCGCAATACAGACTCATGAATGGTCTAAAGAATGAGAACAATGTCTTTTTTTGTCGAGATGTTGCATTCACTCCCCTTGAAAACCATGCACTAGTGAAATTTATCTTTAAAAATAATATAAATTGTTGAAAATGGCTGATCTGTTTTATTTTTCGTCATCTTTTTTGCAAGTTGCAGCCTCAAGAAAATAATTTTCTTTTTCCTTTTTTTAAATTCAGCTAAATTTGTGTCCATGCAAATTAACTAAAAACTGAAAAAAAAAAAAAAAAAAAAAAAAATCTCTTAATTTTCATACAAGATATCAACAGAGAAAAAAACCATGGTAGATTGTACATCTTTCCGTAGGGTGTTGGGTCATTACTGTTTATTCTGCAGTGTTGGTGGTAGCTTTTTCAGTATTGCCTCTTTTTTTTTTTTTTTTTAAACTTTGACGTCTAACTGGGAGATTCTCCTGACGGTTTGACCGATGCCACAAACCCAGAGGATGCAGGGGGATTTCTTAGGGGGGCTTCTCTGGAAGTGACGGCCTCAGAACCTCCACCGACACGGGGCACGAGTGTCAACGCGGCGTGACCAAGCGTCTGGCTATAAAACACCCGTCAACCCTCTTCAGATACGAGTACACCGACAAAGAGAAACAAAAGAAAGGAAATGGAAACGGAAAAAAAAAGAACCCAAAAACAAAAGTCAAAGCAGAAACATTTACTCTTCATTCGAAAAAAAGGGCTTCTGTAGAACGTGTTAAGCGGTTCCCAGCGCTGACCCCAATGGCTTCGAATTGGATGAAAACCTGGAACTGATGGATTCCTCGTGCTAAGGAGTTCACTCAGGCTTCCTCCAAACAATAACGACGGCCGGCCGTTCCGGCTCCGCTCAGGTGCTTGCAACGCGCTTTTTTGCCGCGTGCACCAAATGCACGGTGTTTTTGCTTAAAACGACAGGATCACGTTTTTTGTTTTGTTTGTTTGCTTTCTTCTTTTTTTTTCGCACCCCTAGAAACAGGCTCAGAAGACACAACATCAAGCATGCATTGTAACTGGGGTGGCGTGACCTGTAATCCGCGACACTGGCTGCTACAACAACGCTAATCAGTCCGCAACACGCTGCTATGATCGAGAGAAACTGTCCAGTGAGGATTGGGAAGCTCTTCTTGTCAGTGGGGCCAGAGTTGGGTCCACCAGCGAGGAAGGAGGGAAGAGCTTGTACCAGCCAATCACCATGTTGGACAGGTCCAGCTCGTCTAACAGTATCTGAACTGCTCCCATGAAGGATTTGTGGTCCATGCGTCCGTAGTCGCCCCAAACAATGACCTGCAGGGAGGAGGAGCGCGGAGAGGAACAGTGAGACAATAAGACGCTTCAGGTCGGACCAAACAAAGGAGCCCCCCAGTCGTACCTGTAAAACCTTCCCTGCTGGATTCTCTTCAAACGGCAGTTGCTGCTGGTAAAGAGGATCCAAGGTTTTTCTTGCTACTTTTGTTTTCTTTTTGGCTATGCAGGCTCCATTTTCCAGAAGGTAGACCTTGACGTAGGGTGCTGAGGGGAGGCCGGAAAATGTTAGCGCTCCGTCATCGTCACGTTTGAAATTTTTCTCTGAATTCCAGACGTCTGGAAGAGACCATCTCACCTGGCAGTGCCTTAGAACCTGGTTTCCCCACAAGGCCACGGGCTCGGATGACCTCCACCTCCAGCGCGCCTTTCTTCTCCACCATCCCAATCTGGATATCACCTGAAGCGCAGAAAACACAATTTAGCGTTTCTCACAAAGTTACAGTTGCGTTTCCATTACAGTTTTTCGCAAAATAAAAGCAATATTTCTAGAATTCGACAAAGTACAATTGCGATTTGCAGGCGTTTCCATTGAATGGTGTGAAGCGCAGAAGCGCAAAAACCATTTAGCAATATTTGAGAGGTTTTTCCAGGGTTAGGTGTTTCCATGACCAGCTTTTATTGCGATATTTAGGTTTTGCGCAATTCTAGGGGCTAATGGAAACACAGCTAAAGTAACAATACTGAAAAGCACAGTGGATTGGGGTCGGGTAGGATCAGGTGCAGCGGCGGACGGTGGATCCTCACCCATCGGCGGAGTGGCCAGCGTCTGTCGTCCCACCAGCTGGGCGGGGCCGAGACCATCCAGGAAGTCACTGAACTGGGCGTCCGAGGAGAGCCGCACACCAGGGAAGATGAGACTAAAGGGAGGAGGGGAAGGTCACAAGTGTTTATCAGAGAGTGACGACCAGTGCAGCTTCTCTGGTAGGCAACAAACATCGAGAACGACAGAGCCGATCGATGGTCCTTACTTTCCCTCGGAGCTGTAGCTGTTCATGCTGCCGTCGGTGGACTCCCTGCTGGCCTGCCGAGTCATCCTGCTCCTCATCTCCACCGCCAGGCCCGTCTCTGTGCTCCTCTGGATGGTGCTGCGCAGCTTCTTGCCTCCTGCTTCTGTGCGCACAGACACGGGAAAAGGGGAGAAGAGGGAGGAGAGGGGGAGGAGAAGGGGCGAATCAATCACGGCAAGTGGATCTTTTTTTTTTTTTGCTCCAGCTTAGAAAAATCATTGCAGAAAAGGGGAAAAAAAACACAACACACACCAAAATGTCTTTGAGTATGAAACTGTTTTCCGCCCACGGAGGAGTGGTGGTCAAAAGCCGCCGTGAGAGTGTGACTCTCGGGAGCGGAGCACCGCCGCGGTCCGCCCGCGGCAACACCGCGGTGAGTCGGCGCTCCACCTACAAACACCCGGCGTCTGCCCGGCCCGTCGCTGCTGATCCGAGGTGACAGCTGACTCTCCCCATTAGCCGCGGCCGCTGCTCATCTCCGCCCCAGCCTCCCCGACAGCCTGCGTGCAGGGCCACGTGGCTGCCACCGGGGGGACACGGGCACTCGTAGCTACCGCGTGTAAAAACCCGCGCATAGTGTCGGCAATCGCGTTTTCTCATTTTTCTTTGGCAACCTTGTGTGCTCGTTTAAATGCACATCTTTCCATTTTTGCTTGTGACGTATTAAACCCAAAATGAGTTGAAGACATTTCCCAGAGGGCAGCAGCAGACAACGGCATGAAAGCGAGAACACTGAGCCCGTTGTTTCAACGCAGACCTTCTGTTGCTTTCCCTCAAAGCAATCCCAGTATTTAACCACAATCCTGAACGGAGGCCTTTCAGGCGGGCCTGCTGTCATCGACGGCCCTCTCCAGCCTCGCCTCCCAGTCACAGGCTGAGGTGAGGAGACGCGGCCCCTGCGTTCTATCTGGCGCTCGCATAAACGGCGGTGAAGGCCATTCATTCTTGAAATCTCAGCCGTTCGGCCGCCCCCTACGCCTCCTCTTTCCGGCTCTCGACACGTAACAATGGGAAGCAGAGCGGCGAGCCTCTCGGCTCTGACGTCCGCACGCCTGCGGCCCGCCAGCTCAAGGACCAACTCGGCGGGACTTTATCAATCAACGTTAAATACACAGCGGCGAAACTGTGAAAGAATAGCGCGGGTTCGCCAGGGTCGGCGTAAGCAAACTGCCAGAGATGATGGAGGTCCGGGGGCCAGAACACGTCCAATTCCTGTTTCTCAATGTTGTCAAACAGGGGAGTTTTATTGCCGCTTGCTTTCAAAATCTTGGCAGCGAGAGACATTTCTTAAGTATGTGACAAGAAAATTGAGCAGTTTCCGTTAGGTTCAAAACACTGGCTCATCACTGGGTCACTGCACTCAAATCTCAGCCGTGACGCTTCCTCGCTAAGTGAAACTTCCTCAGAGAAACACTCACCATGCACAAAACACATTTTTCAAAACTGAATTCTGCAGCAAACACAAAAATCGATGACACCATTTCTTCTCTCCCCTCATTGGCCTCCCAAATGGGAAGCGACGGCAGCCTGTGGAGGAGCGCGAGTGTAAGAAACACACAAGTCACCGGCGCTGTTTAGGGTCCCAGAAATAATGTTGTAATCCCAGAATAAATAAACGCCGGCACCCACACACACACACGTTCCGCAGCCATGAATCACCCCGCAGTGCTGAGTCCTTTTGTTGTCATTGGCAGAGCCAGAGTTCAAACCGGCCGAGGGGTGAGACGCCGCGTGAGATGGACGTATTAGTAAACAACACTCGCTCCTCCGTTTGTGCGGAGCAACGGCAGGCCAGCGCGGAACAGACGGCACGAGAGCAGCAGATTCCTCGCAGGACCTCGGCCATCCCGGCACACCGCCATTCACCACTCAGACTAATTGAATCCCTCCATACCTTCCTCCTCGTCTTCCTCGCTATCATACGCAGCCCTGCGCCTCCCCCCAACCCCCCACTAATCCTGCAGCTATTCAGCAGAAGCAGCAGCAGCAGCAGCAGCAGCAGCAGCATCATCTTACCTTCGTCCTCCTCATCGAAGGAGTTCATGCAGGGGAAATAGACGGCCAGCGCTTCGAACGAGGCCGACAGGCTCATCTTGCTCTGGGAGCGCTGGATGCGCATCCCGGGAGCGGATGGGGCGGAGGTGTCGTGCCCCTGCCTGCCCATGGCGACCGCAGGGCCGTCTCCTCAACGCGTTGGTTTTCTCCGATTCCGTTTGCAAAGAAGAATTAACGCCCCCCCCCTCCCGAGCCGGAAGATGCAGTGGTCGGTCTGTCGGTGGGTCGGTCAGTCAGTCGGTGTGTCCAGGATGCGCAGCGGATCGCATCACACGCAGGAGCGTCTGCAGAGCGATGCTACAGCAGCCGCGGTCTTGTTGCCGTCTGGCTCTGACGTCCCCGCTGCGCCTCTTTCTTCAGAGGGGAGGAGGGGGAGCGAGGAGGGAAGAGGGGAGAGGAGGGAGGGGGAGCGAGCTGCACCGCGGCTCGGCCAATCAGGGAGCCCGATGAGACGCTCGAGCGCACCTCGGCGGCCGCTTGCTGCTGCTGCTGCTGCTGCCTCTGTGGCTGAACGAGCTCTACCCAGAGACATTGAGCCCAGCCTCCCCCCTCCTCCTCCTCCTCCTCCTCCCCCACTTCCTCCTCTGTTCCTAACCAATTTCTCAAAACTCATTTTTCATCCCCCCCACCCGTTTTCACCACCCGCGTGCCAATTTGTTCCCTTTCTTCTATTCATCACTGTCTTCTTTCTCTTCCCCCCTGACTCCCTCTCTCCACCTCCCCCCCTTGCCCTCCCAGCCTCACCCACGGAGGCCAGCGAAAACAAGCTGTCATTATGTCTGCCAACAGCTCTGCTACTCTGCAAGACAGCCGAAGCCACATGGCGATCACTAAAAGTTCACGTGCCAGGGTCGGCTACTGGCGCCGCAGCTGTGCTGCGCTGCGCCGCGCTGGCAGGGAGGCTCCTCTAAGGCTTTTCCTCACTTTTCACGGGGGCCAAGCAGAGAATAAGAGGTCGTTCATCATATTCAAATGCGCAAAAAAACCCCCAAAAAAAACCAAAACAACAATCCCAAAAAGCAACCCAACACCCAGCCAAGGTCTTTCTCACAGCCGCAGCTCTCTCGCAGCTATGTTGCATTGATATCCTCCATCAATAAGGTTAAAAACTCTGAGCTGTCAAACTCAAAGAGAACGGCTCTTTGTTTAGACAAGGGTCAGACTTTGTCTAACGCGGACATTTTTTCCAATGCATTTCCCACACCTCTGCGTTAGTAACGAGGTCAGGTGGAACATTTGAAAGCGGAGCGACAGCCGCGAGTAGCAATAAGAGAGGCGATTGTTTTCTCGCAGGCAGCCTTTAGAATACAAAGAAATGCGTGAGCGGCATGATAAGTGAGAGCTACCGCAGAAAACTTCAGGCTCGGCTCTCTGGCGATACGAGGTGAAACCGGGACGCATTGACAACCCAGATGAACCCACTGCCGGGTTATCGTTCTGAAAATGCAGAACTGGCAGAAATAAACGCGATGTGACAGAGAAGATAAAAGAAATCTAAACCTCCAGTCCGTCTATACAGCAGGCTAAATATAGCGGCCCGTCTGTGGAAAAGTTTTGCTCTGAGAGACGCTGCAACCTACTTCCACCAAGGAGCCACTTAATACATGACATCCATTTTGTTGGTTTCATCTGGGTCAGCTCGGCGAAAGCCAGGCTTCAAATCCTCTGCTATGGGGGGAAACTCAAGATGTTTTTTCCATTGGGGTCCTTTTGACTATTTTTTACTTTATATATCCTTACATATCAATAAAGACATAAATATCTCAAGTATTTACATTTTTCTGTGTTTTTTTTTTAAACATGGCCACTTAGTAAGATAGTTTTAGTCTCTTATATTTACTTAAAGGGTTAGTTCAACATTTCGGCAAATTGGCCTCTTGCCATAATCTCTATAGTCCGCTGAGTAGGAGTAGTAGTAGTACATCCAATCAGTGCCAGTTGTTCTCCCTCCCTCAAAGCTCATCAAATGCCCAAGCCAAAAACTCCAAAACGCCCTTGCAGACCTGCACATTCACCACTACATGAGATGATAATGCAACTTTACAAGACACAGCTGTCGCCAAGAGAAATGTGGAACCAGACATATGTGTTGGGCGGAGTGACATTGAAAGTGCAAGTTTTAGTGCAGCTACTCCCGTCATCAAAACAATATGACTGTTGAGAAGATGCCAACATCTGATCATATCGGATGGTTGTGTTGATGATGTCAACAAGAGTGTTTTGGAGTTGTTGGATTGTGTATTTGATGAGTTTTGAGTGAGGGATACCTGTGCCATTCGCCTCCTATTGTCCACTGAGAAGCTCTCAAAACAACAAAATTTAAATCGTACGAATAATTTTTGAAAAAGTCCCATTTGGACCAAAATAAGTCAAACACTCTAGGTGTCCACATATTTATTTGGAGTTTACTTTGATACACAATGTAAAATCTAGGAAAAAAAACTCTTTTGCCTTTTTAATTACCTGGTGAGTTATAAAAACTATCATGTTGTTGTTCAAGTGGCGTGAAGCCAGCAAACACCAAGAACGCTAGCTGATGACAGTGATTAGCTAAAGGGTAAAACCGTGGTCAAACTGAAAGAAATAATGAGACGGTGCAAGCCACAAAAATGACCAGACATCTGTCCAGTGAAGTGCTTCAAGGCGCACGTGGCAATCGCACATTTGCCACGTGCTGTTGCTCGCTGCCAACTTTTGGACCTTTGGAGTTTATTCTTACACATCCACCCACAGCGAATCAACACGAGAGACATCAACGCCGTCACACAGCCACTGTACACGGCAAGCGGAACCTGAAGGAGGGGGAAAAAAGGTTAAGTAAAGCAGCACAAATCTGCTCACGGAAGCACGTACGCATCTGTCTAGAGGCTGTGCACTTCACGTGACAAGACGAGAAAACTTTTATTTGCCGAGCGCTACTCAATACTAGCAACAACCCCGAAGACTTCCGCGCAAAGATTGAGGTGTTGTGGTTCAAGATGCGCGTGGGGAGAAGAATCCCACAGGACTGTGAGGTGCCAAACAGTGACTGAATGAATGATGTTTGGAGGAAAAGTTTAAGGATGAACTTTTTTCTACTTCTATCTCTCTCTTTCTCTCTCTACTGGGCTTCCAGATGAAATTTTGGAACGCTACTAAAACGCGACATAATCTTTACAGGTGAAACTTTGTTTGACCTGCTCGAAACTTTTGAACACGTCCAACCGTTCAATGTTTCAGTGGCAGTTGAAAAATGCTTTCTAACAAGATGATCAACTGAAAACATCACAAAATGATGTGTTTGATCCATTCACGATAACCTCTAAATGTTCTGGCTCAGTGACAGTTTGTATGTAAACTGTCCTCTTTGCTGTTCTTTGACATCATTTTGACATCCAGAGACCAAGACAACTTCGAACCAAAAGGTCCGGAGAGTTTTTCTTGTGGAGGAGTTGAAAATGGGGAAATGACCCGAGCTTGCTTCCACTGAAATTACACAATTTCAATAAAATATATCTTTGGTGTAAAGTATTTTCCATTTTCCATAAATTTCACCAAGGCCAATACCTCCAACTTTCTGTGAGTCATGCATGTAGAATATTTTTCTAAAGGCCACTTGAAAATTTGGAATTGTTGGACATTGAAGGCAGCTCCATTTTAAAGTTCCATTGAGTTATATTTAGCCTGACTTACGATTTTTATATTGGTAAAAGCTTAATATACTGCCCAAAAACACATTAATAAAAGTGTATACCGGCAGTACATTAAAAGTAATTGGGCTTTCCTACCCGTAGAACGGTTCTTATCTATAAATAAGAATATACAGAACAAGGGTCTTGTTCCCAGTTAGATGCCATCTTGCATCACTATATCTCTATTGAAGCCGGTGTGGATAATCCATCTTGTAGTTCGCTGGCAAGCTCAGGAGAGGGAGGGTGACTGCTGCAATCTAAAATCTGACATCGCTGTTTCTTCTCAAAATTTTACACACTTGCCCTTTCAGGGTAAACCCACCAACTGGTCGGCACATCACACATCGGCATTTCAACAAACTGTACGACATCCCCGCACCAAACTACGAGAAACCTGCACACGATGGACTGCGACGACGGGAACGTACAGGCGCCTCAGGGGTCAGGAATGTGTGGAATCCAGCCACTTCTACAACAACACGGCGTAAGATCCGAGAAGTCGAGCCTGAGGTTGGCCGGGCCGTCTGTCGGGGATCACAAGCTGAGGGCTCTTCGGAAGTCTTGATTAACGAGGCCGGGCACTAGCACCCGTCAGAGAGCGTTTCTGGCTGTGCACACTGTAAACACGGCCTAATGGAGGCCTGCGACCCCAGCAGTCACATGAATGAGCCAAGGCAAACATGCAGAAATGAGCGATTAAACGTGCACCCAACAGGACACAGACACACACAAACACACACACTCAGAGCGGTAGAGACTCAAAGGTGTAGAAGCACACACTGTCTCCTCTGTTTACATTCCCTGCTGCTCTGCTGTCTGGAAGTGACATTTCCCCTTCCGCGCGCGGCTCACAGTTCAAAACAGTCCGTCGGGCAAACGGCCTCAGGTGCAAATTAAGCAATGATATCATCTCACTTCCTCGCGCAATGATTTTGCAGAATGGTGGCACAGAGTTCCGGCTGCCACACGCCTGCAATAGGGGACTTGTTTGGAGACGCCACTGTGTTCATTTATGGAAATACTGGGGATGATTTTCTATTATGCGTTTGTCCTTATAGCTCGATGATCCACATCTAAGTGACTGGTTAATCATTTGTGTGTACAGTTCAGCCAGTTATATTTTTGCCCAGTCTTCTGGGATGCCTTATGGAAACTGATTTTAGCCGTTTTAAAGAGTCAAGACAACTCCTTAAAGCTCTTCTTACATCTTAAGATGAAGTTGAAATTGTGTGACCGAGTCAGACGTGCAAGCAACTGCATCTGAGGCCGATCCACCCAACCGATCTAAGAGTTGTTTTGAATACGGCAAGAGCTTGTTTGTTTGCCAAGGAGTCCTGCAATCCTGTTTCCACACTTGTGGAAAGGTTTGCACCTCCACTGGAGGTGTGAGGTGAGTTGGGCCGCATAAATTGCAACAGAGGGGAAAAGCCTACAGCTGCTTCCCTTCCTCACCCTCGGTTGCAAACACCGACCATGTGACTAATTGAGCGAACCAAAGCAGCAACCTGGATAAGACCAAGCTTTGTGTGCATGTACAAAAGGAAACTGGTGACAATTTCAGTCCAAACCAAAAAGGTGCTAAGCAAAAACAAAAAATTGGCCTGTGAGTGTGTCATATGCATCAACGACATGCCATCATAAGGTGAGTAATCCAGATTGCTAAAAGAAGAATCTAGCGCAGCCTTAATCCTGTAAACAAAGGGCAGGAACATCGTGCTCAGCAATCATGTACGTTTCACACGGTTTCCTCTTTCAGCCGACAGCCCCACAAAACTTCTGCAATCATTTCAAGTTCAGAACATAAATAAACAGTCGAAAGATGAAGTTACGTTTTTAACAAAACCAACGACCACAACTGCACAGGGGAAGTTGAGTTGCTTCAGTTCTGGTCATGTTTAGATGCATAAACGAGCCTCGCAGCAACATGAGAGATGCCACATTCTGAATGAGTTCTGGCATCACGCACGCGACTGTGAAGCACGAGCCACACTGCAGCAAGCAGGAGCAGCTGGTGGGCGAACAGCAGCGTTTATGAGACAGCTTTTGAGCCCAGCTCACGGAAATGGATACAAATTGGTCTGAACCACGTTGGAAGTGGAATTGAATGAAGTGAGGAAAATCTGAGAGGAAGATGAGGTCCATGTTTCCCCTTCTTGGGTAAAACATCAGTGTTTCTTGCACGGCGCCATCTTTTCTTTTATTTCTGCACTGCAGATTGTCCTGCCTTTGTCCAGTGATGATCCCCACATAATCTCTGCAGAGAAAAATATCCTGGCTAATGCACATCATGTGAGGAACCCTTTCTGCTAGGAGAAACACTGTGTCCTGCGTCATGAAGGTTAAACATTCCTTGGTCTAATGTTTCTAATGTTTCATATTTTCACAGTGCCACACTGCAAAGGTTGGACAGGATTCTTCTAAAAGACTGCAGTGTGACGTCAGGAAAAAGGCCAAAGTGAAGTCAGTTCAAAAGGCAGTGCTGAAATTACTGTGTCATAAGAACTGCACTGCTTCAATTTACAATCTTACATACATACAGTATACGTGGTGGAAAAAAAGCGTTTTTGGACACCTCATGCATTTAAAAATTTAAAAGTTGCACGAGAAGCTATAGACACCATAGTCACTTCCTACTTACCAATGTATCGTGTGTATGCAGCATACCAAAACGTCATCAAGCAAGCTGAGAAAATACTACCTGGCAAAAAAACTAAGAATTTTTCATCTTCACATGATGGGGAAATTTCAAATGCTTGTAAGTTACCTACTTTTATAGCGAAAATCAGGTTTGAATTTCGTGGTGCTTGTATTTTACAGGTCATATTTAGTTATTAATGATAGCTCATTTTAGGCACGTTTCATTAGATCTATTAATGGCGCCCGATATAATTAGGTCAGCGAGTTGGAAGCTCATACGAGCGCACCGAATGATCAGCGTTAGGCGCCATCACATGAGCTCAGTGCTCTGGAGACATGTTGAACATCAGCTCGCGTTTCAGTCTGCGTAGAACTGGTTTGTGTGACAAAGATTAGAAAAGTTGACGTTAAAAAGCGAGGGACAAAACAATGGAGGACTCCTGATGAAGTCCAGCAGGTGGAAATTGTGCAGGTAAAAGAGCGCTGGAGGAGAAAAGCAGCAGTTCAGCGGTGACCTCTCCCAGGCTCGACTCTACCTGCTTCATGCATCATCCCGAGTACAGCACGTCTGGCCCGGGCCCCTGAGGAGATTCATTAGCACCCGCGGGTTGTGGAGAAGCTGCTGAGATGCGCACCCAACCTGACTCAGAAGATAAATTACCTGAGCTGAAAGGTTAAAGTTCAGCTATTTTACCGCATGCATTCCGCTTTGTCTGACGTCAAAAGACTACAGCGGAGAGAGAGGTGCAAGAGACGCCTGCGTCCCTGTAATGTACACATTTGGCTATTTTTGGGGACTGTAGGGTAGGTAGCATATATATAGCACTGAACACAGAGCCGACGTTCTGAATGAAACAAAGGCAACAGTGAAACTAGGACTTCATGGCCTGCAGAAGTGCGATACCATGACTTTAGAGGTGGAAAGGGGCACAAGATTCACTATGTATGTGTGTATGGATGCATCCAACACAAACAGCTGCCCTGAAGCCATTAATAAGGTAATCTGCTACATAGCAGAAAAAAAAAGGCAACGACAGGAAATTAGATGAAATTTAAAAGTTAATTAAATGATCACATGAGAGGTTTTGTGCCAGTTCACTTCATCAACTCATAATGCCTTTTCATTCTTCACTGAATAAAAGTGAGACATACAGGATGGACTACACAAAGACACTCACGGGTGCACCCTTGATAAGAGGGAAATAGATGAGAGTGTGTAATACACAGCGACAGACCTCCCCACTGATTCCATCTCTTTCTTATTTGTTTATCACAGCTGGCAGCCTCGCTCCATTATTCCCATCACAGCCCAATTTCCTCCTATTTCCTGCTCTGGTCAGCCCATCTGACTAACACTGATACTGCTGTTGAACGTGCTGCTGACTGCATTAGCAATTAGAAATCCGAAGCAGAGGACATTATGGGACAAAGTGATTAAAATGGGTTATCATTTAAAATGCTGCCATGTAAATCTGTTTATTAATTTGAGACACACGATGCGTTATACATTTTTGTTCAACGTTTTTTGTGTTGATTATGCACTGGTTTTAGTATAGTGCAGAGTGCCTAGCATAGCATAGCATAACAGTAGCCTAGCATAGTATAATATTTCAGGCCACTCAATTCAATACCACAGCCCCACATACAATGTCATTGCATAAGAAAACATATACTGTAATTGCATATCATACTCCATAATTCAGAGCCTTACTAACAAAATTAAGTAACATTGATTAAATGTATGTTTTATTTATGATGTAAAGTACAAATGATTGATCTACAAATAAATGATTAGCTGTACAAACAGAGTCAAGCACCAAATAATGTGGTGCCTGAGAAGGTTGTTGTGCCGACATAAAGCTGCGAGACGATGTTGAAGAAGCGCTTTGTCCTGAGTTAAAGACATCATGTCAGCAAAACAATACAAACAAAACTGAAATAGTGTAACCAATAGGCTTAAAAGCAAGCCAGCAGAAATGAGTCATAGCAGCAGAGGACCACAGATGCAACCAGCAGAATAATATGAATACATTTTGATATGATTAAGGGTCCTGCCATAAATATCAAACGCACTTAATTGTACTGTATGATGGGAGTAATGGGGCCTTTTTTCTGGATGTCAATCCGAAGAGAATATTGAAATGCACGCATAAAAGAGCTAAGACATGCTCTTCAAAAGCCTTCAGTGTCCGGGTGTTACTGAGCACTTTCAGCTGAGTCAGGCTGTGAAGTGGCACAGTGGCAGCTGGGAAAAGGAATAGAGGCCCAGTGCATGGAGCATAATACAGAATGTGCCAGGGACAACAGGACTGCTGACTCTCAGGCAAACAATTCAGCATAGCTTTACAGGCACATGCAGCGCTAACAGTCTTTCATAGTCGTTTTAGTTTTATTTCCTCATTCTCACACTAACATTGATATTTGACAGCTGTTTTTTTTTTTTTTTTACTTAAATGGCCACATTCTCGCATCTCACAATTCATCATCTCTCGATTTAATATATCACAAAAACAAATTAAAATCCAATTTTCAAGAACACGTGTTTGCTTTGACAGGTCACAGAGTTTGCCTCGTGCTTAAATACCTCATTAAAGTTTTTAAATGTTTCTTTTATTGTTTAACCTGAATGCCCCAGTAGCCTATCATGACATACTTGTACTTTTTATATATCCGTTTAAAACACATTTAGTCTGTTAGTCTTTGCAATCAGGTTACCTACATCCATCATGAATCAGGCACATAAAGTGAAACAATTAGATATTTTAAAACTAGACCTCTAGAGTATCAATGGGGGATATAATAAGTTAATTTTTTTTGCATTAGTGACTTTTAAAAAATGTTGAGTTTAAGCTGTAACAGGGTGATATGAGTTTGTTACTTCGCTCAGTTAAGATTTTTTAGGTGTGTGTAATATAATGATTAGGAAATGATCTTAGAATTATAACCACAGAATTATAAGACATTCGCGATAAGGAACGTCTTGTTAGCCAAACAGTTGATGATACAAACACAACTTCAGCAAGTCATGACATTGAACCAAGAGATAAAGTGACCTCCTCACGAGACCTGCAGCAAAAAAACAGGCTGCATCATACTTATAATTATATTATTGTGTGTAATACTATGCCGATGGAAACGACCAGATACCAGATATGTTCCTCGTGTCATACTGGGTTCATATCAAAGTGAAATAACAGTAAGGACATGAAAAACAAAGTGGACACCAACACGTCCACCGTGGAGGTAATTGGATTTTGATGTTTGCTTAAAAATGAAGGAAGCTGTTGCCCTGCGAGGACAAAAAACATGCAGTCTGCTCACACAAATTGGAAGCAAATCCGTTCCGTCTGACTGACCCGTGTTTGTAAAAGCCAGAGTCGTGCTCTTTCGCCGCCGGAGCCCCTCCTCCCGGCCTCTTAAGAATCGACCTCCCTTTGAACACGCGCGCCTTCCAATCACATCCCAAGCCTCTTGGGATTGGGGAGGTGAGGGGGATGGGGGGCAGCGAAGTAGGGCAAAAGGCAGCGTTTGTGCTCGTGCGACACACCAAACAAGGACCTCAAATATTGAAAGATGCGCTCGCGCGCTAGCAAACTCCATCTAATGCACTTGGAAGCACAGAGTGAAATATTAATAGAGCTGGGAGATTCGGGCTGCGCGGAGGCTGTTTGTGAGGAAAAGGAGCTCGTCAGTGTGTCTAAGTCGCTCCTGTCACACGTTAAACAGTGCAGTCATTAATTGAGAGGATAATAATGTTATTATTATTTTTTTAAAGGTCATCTGCTGAACAGAGGAGAAAAACTACGCAGGACTTGCAAAAGCGGCTTTGCTTTGCTCACATGCAAGAAATGAACAACACCTATGCCAGGGAAAATGATCTAATCTGCATCGATTGGACGGCGCGTTATCAGAAGGGCAGCATCAGCGCAGGGAGATGGCGGAGCGGCGCCATGTGCCAGTCGAATCACGAGCCGGGGGGGCGTTGCAGCGCCACGTGAGCGCCACCACCGCCGCCGCCGCCACCGCCGCCGCCACCGCCGCCTTGCCTCCTTCCACCTCACCATACATCCACTTCCACATCCATCCACCTGCCCTCCGCCTCCCTGCCACCCAATCCAGACACATCTGGGCAGGGAGCGCAATTGGTACATGGGGGGAAAAAACAACAGCGCAGAATTGAAACCGGAATGTTAGACTGACACGAAAAGAAAACAGGTGGAGAAAAAAATATATATACACATACATATATGAATATATGTGTATATATGTACTGTATATGTGCATATATACACATATACACACATTTATAGGTATATATACGTGTATATGTGTGTGTGTGTGTGTGTATATATATATATATATATATATATACATATATATGTGTGTGTGTGCGTGTATACATACATATATACACATATATACACATATATATGCACATATACACGTATATATATACATATATATATATATATATATATACACACACACACATATATGCAGAATACATATGCATATACATATATATGCATATGTATTGGGTTTGAGTTTTTTTGTATTTGGATGTTATCTTATTTTCTTCAGGATCAGTGTTCAAGTTGTGCTATACTGTTATGCATCTCATCTCCTCTCCTCACATCTTATCTCGTCTCAGCCTTGATGCCATTATAAGGAAACTCATTTATCTTGTCCGACCTTGTAATTAGTGATGACATGAATGGGTCTAATGCAGACCGAGATGTGCCAGACAGACACATCTGCCGAGGGAAAATAAATCAATTGGCCTTCGCATTAGTGAGTCGAGGCCTCCGCAGGTCAGACACCCACACACGCTGCGTGTTTTTTTTCAAAAAGAGCCGCTAACTGTTGATACCTCCAACTCCCCGTCGTACACTTCACACACAGAGATTCAAAGAGCAAACATCACAGATGCACTCGCATGCGCTCTCAGGCTGACCGGGCAGAAACGAGTGGAGGCCACCGGCAGACTGCAGCGGTGAGAAATCACAGCGGGCGGAGCGGCAGGTCGGGAAAACGGTGAAAAAACGTGATCTGCCACAGGCGGCTGAGGTAGCGACTAGCGCAGCTGCTGCGCTAACACATTCCCCCCGCCCCAAACAAAATCACGAATCCCAACCAAAGCACCACGACTGCTCGCCAGTGCTTGTAAAGAAAAGGAAGTTAAAAAACAACAATAACAACAAAAACAGACTGAAAAATGAGGAAGAGAGTTTTAGGGAATTTCCAGGAGAAGCTGTTTCCTAAAGGATAGAGAGGAAAATATCACGTTAGGAGGAAGTGGATCCGTCTAGAGGGCGGGAGTGGAGGGCAAAGGAGCAGCAGGGTTAGAACGTGAGGCATTAAGACAAGAAAAGAATAGAGACACACACAAACGCACACAGGACACGCAAAAGGACGCACATGGAACAGCGCTGGGGGTTCTCAGCCTACCTGTCTGGCTGAGCTGCGAGGTGCTCCGGCTCTTGCGTGACATGCCCACCATGGCCTGCATTTTGGCACCGATGCTGGAGCGCCGCTTCTTGTCGTCGGTGCCTACCGTGCCCACCGCCGTGTCCGACTGGCTGCCGTCTGTCTTCTCCAGGTTGCACATGTCGCCGCTGACGCTCGTGCTCTTGGTCATGTTGACGCCGCCCGACGAGCCCATCTGCCTGTTTTTCATTTTGGATGCAAAGTCACTGGTCAGCCGGCGCCATCGAGAGTCGTAGGGAGAGGAGGGGTGGCGGTGGTGGTGGTGGTGGGAGAGGTGGTGGGGGGTAGAGGGTAGGGCATGCGAGGACAGCGGAGAGAGGTGAAGGGTCAGAGAGAGAGTCGCAGGGAGGGGAGGTGAAGACAGAGTGAGAGGACAGAGGAGATGTGGAGAAGACACAAGGACAGAGTTCAGCTCCAGGACTTCATGACTTACAGTATAGCTGAGGTCAAGGATTCAAAGTTAATGCACTGCATATGTTGCAATAAACAGTTTTTTTTTTATATTTAAATGCAATTACATGTTAAAGTTTTCCATTACCAAAATACTTTTTTTTCTGCTTTGAGCATCTAAAGTTTTATTTTTTTTGGAGAGTTGTTCTTTTTCTCTCTCCAACTTTTGTTTTTGGGCAAACTCTTTGACTTGTGGGGCCACAATGGGTTGTAAAATTTGACAGAGGGGCCAGAGCAGGAGCAGATGGATGGAGTGTTTTGGTGACACACCTCATAGGAAAAACAAATATATCATGGGACATGTAGAAAACATGTGCTTCATTGTTTATTGGAAATGAACAATAGCGTTACAACAAAATATGCCTTTGAGGCCCCAAGGCATTTAGCTCTTTATTGAAATGACTCTTAAAACACTGAAAAAAGATGAAATAGAGCTATTTCCTGACTTACTTACTTACTATTAATATAATTCCTTCAAGTGCGGCGGGCCGGATTAAAAAGCTTAACGGGCCACATATGGCCCCCGGGCCGCAGTTTGCCCAAGCCTGTTATAAACGAACATGTTTACGTTCTGAATTCACTTTTGACGAGCGGTGGGGAAAACACGACCAGCTTCCGAGCCAAGAAAAAAAAAGAAAACATTTTCCAGGCTGACTTTATTTAAAGTTTAAAACCCACATCGCTCGCAATGCGTGTTTACGAGTAATCAGCCTGTCCCGTTTGGCCTTCGCCAGCCTCTCTGCCGCAGTCACTGACTGACACGCTAACGACCGAAATGTAGTTCAGCGGGATGGGAGGGGCGAGGACGCTTAACAGGCTCCAGCCGGATGCTTGAATTTCGGCCCCGAGCTCTGAGCCGCGGCGCTAGTGAGGGCTGGAGGACCGTCGGCCCGCTGGTGGACGGCCAGTTAGAAAGCAGACTGAAATTCAGCAACATGTCCGAGCCGAGAGCCAGACACTTTCAAAGTCCCTGTGGAAAGTTGGCACTCGCTACGCTCCCAGTGTTTGTGCAGCCATTGTAGCTCGTCTATGACTGTGGCTTCCGCGCCAGCGTTTTCAAGTCGCTGCCAAAACAAAAGCAGATCGTGTGACCGGCGGGACACTCGACGCTGCCAAGACACGGCAAAAAAAGGATGTGGCTAAATGTGGCTAAATAATCTCAACTTAAATGGAGGCATGATCGTTCTTTTTATTGCTATTATTATTATTTTTATTATTATTATTATTATTATTACTGTTTGTTTGTTTATTTAAAAGCCATCAGGGAAAGCAACAGCAGCTTTCCCCCCCTGAATGTGCAGCAGTGTGGCTAAAATTCGATCTTATAATCAACAATTCACTTGCTTGTTAGCGCATGAGTTTTTTTCCCCATACGCCCTTTTAGTTTAGTTCTTTTTGTAGAACAGTTCAGCAAAATAATTTTTTCACAGTAAACATAATTCTAAAAGCTTTGACCAAGTATATCTCAAAGTGCCTTTGTGGATTTCTTGGACACTCACAATTTTTTTTTTTTTTTTTGCATGAAAGGCACACAAACACAAATACATGATGTGTTTATAGTTTATAAGACAAAATAAGAAAACTTGCACTCTTGTGCTGTGGATGTGTTGCAAAGGGACGGCATCTTGCTGAAACATCCAGTTCTGAGCTGGACAGAGCAGCGCACGTGCAGCACGTGGAAACGTGATGGCGACTGCGCTAAAATAAACTGCACTGGGAGACTTACGACTGATTCTTCGCCCAATACAATACATCACAAAATGCACGAGGTGTCCAAAACCCTTTTTTTTGTTTCACCATAGCGTTAACGATGACGGAGACGACGTGATAGGAAATTTCTCTGCGACTTTGCAACTTAGTCGGCCTCTGATCGGCTTTCTTCTCCTGCTTCTCAAGAAAAGAGGCCATTTTTAATGGAGCTCTTATTTTAGCTCTTCAGGGAGATTAAGAAAAAAAACCTGTCTCTGAGAGAACGATTACAGTCTGCATCGCAGGCTTGTACAGCTAACAGGCTAAGTTACGAGCGCTGCCCTCGGGCTGCTACTCATTAGTCAGAGCTACTGACCCTTTACTACGTAACGCAGCGTAAAGACAACCTATGGATCGGCCGGCTGAGTAAAATGGGAGAGAGTCAATGCAATTTGACAACAGACTCAATCAATTATTTCAATGAGGCTTCATCAGAGTCTGGCCCTGGACACGCTGGATCCTGGCACTCAGCCAATGAGGAGACAGGATAAGTGAAAATGGCTGTATGACCAATAATGCCTGATTATACGGAGCTCAGATGACCAGACCAGGGCACTAGTGTGAAGTAAATGCGGGTGGAGAATAAAGACTGTATGATGAGCCCCTTTGCTTATGCTGGTGGCTGGTACAACCTGTGCTCAACCGAATTACTGAATGCTTATTGGAGGTCTGGTGCTTTTGATTGGTTTGAAGCCTGAATGCCGCCCGTCCGTGTGGCAGAGGTGACATTCTGAAACGCGCCCTTTCGCTATCATCACAGCACGGCGTGGTCCAGCAATGCCAGCGCCGCAGCGCTAAGGTCGGGAAGATAGGGGGCGCTGCTGCCTCCTGGGAACTGATGCAAACAAAGAGATTATAGTTGAATGTTTAAGTGAAGATAGATTAGAGAAAGAGTAATAAGTGTGACGGTTATTCCGTGAATCACAGTCTGGTGGAAGAAATGATCTAGTTCAACAGACACACTGTGCCAACAGTTGAACATTGACTGAAGAACACCAGAATGTGGGTCAAGGAAAGAGGCCAAATGGGTGTCAAGCAGGATACTTCCTGGCCCGACGGGATAAACTGCTCTCACCAGACTGACTGGAAAAAAAAAAAAAAAACAGTACACTCTCTCTCTCTCTCACCCACTCTCTCAAAAAATAAAAAAACAAAGCAGAAAAATCGGAATGTTTACCCTCTGCCGTCAGCTCACAGTCTCCTCCACCACCGGCCGTCATTACTGTACTGCGAACAGGTCTTGGCTCTCGCTGCGTTAATGTGCCTGCTCGGAAATCTGGGACTCTGGGGATCTCTCTGGTTTTCAACCTCAGCCCAAAGAACACAATGTACCTCATCATGCAGATTGCTCACCGGGCATTTTCATCTAGGCCAAGATGTTCCCCAGGCAAAAACAGAACCTGGTTTCTCCGCCCCTCCAACCCCCTCTATCCTATTTGTCGCCCCAAAGTGCTGACGGCCGTCCACTCGTCACACCGGATAATCAAAATACTGTAAAGAAACAATCTAGTAAATCCACAGAGTGACCTTGAGTCATCAGTGTGGAGACATACAATTATTTTTTACAACATCTTTATAATATTTGTCCAGAAATGCTGCATTTGAACAAATGAATGAACAAACCGCTGTTCTGTATTAAACTTTGCCACATAACAATGTCACATAGCAATTAAACACCCATGTGATTGTACAGCAGCTCTTCCTTTCTTGTCTCTGTGCACGTGCGTGTGTTTAAAGTGCACGCCGCCCTCCTCTATAGATCCATTTCATCGCGCTGCCCTTTCACACACGCTGGTTCTTTAACATGTGGTGCAGAAGCAAAGGTTTCCATGGCAACGGTGGCCGTGGCCCACGGCATTAGTATCCGTACACGCCTGCCAACATGTCTCCAAGTTTTTTCAATTAAGGCTGAAGTTAATAGAGGCTGCGGCTGGCGCTGAAATGTTCAGATTATCTGCAGAAGTGGCAGGCCGTTGAAGCGGTCACGGCACGGAGGGCGAAAAGAAAGAAAAAACACACGCCGATGGAAATCTTCCTTGCAAACACCCTGAATGCAACATCAGCTTGCAGACACGTGCGTGCGTGTGCATGTGTGTGTGTGTGCTCCTGGTCTGTGGCTACCGTGATGTTCGCGTGGCCAGCCATTGCCGAAAGGGACTTGTTGAATGTGCAGCAGATGCATATTTACACTGTGACCTCAATACATAGAAGATGAGTCATAAGTAAACGCAGCTCGGAGGCCTTTTCGTACGCACATTAGCGGAGGAGTGAAAGGCCCTCGTATCACCCCGAGGTGAGTCGCACTCTCGGCCCGGCTCCAGGGCTCCCCCAGTGGATTAGTTGGAATTTTATTCACCGGGTTAGACGTAAATACCACCTCGTGATTTATAGTCAGTGTGGCGTTCAAAGAGCGAACTAACCGTACGATGGAGAGCAAAAGAATTATTTGAATCATTGTGTTGATTATGTTTTTATCCTTTCTGAGACTATCAATATTTTTATTTTATTATTTCTTTCTTATTTTAGTAATACAATTTTTCTTCTTTTGCAATGTATTGTTGCTTTAATTATTTACCCAATGTGGGATTAATAAAGGCTTCTTGTTCTTCCTCTTTAATTTTTTGAAATAAGAGAAAGACATTGGAAAGTCCCAGTCTGGATTCTGAAACTTCATTAGAATCCAACTAACCAAACATATTAAATGTAAATAATCTAAATAGCTAAATCTATTTTAGAGATTAGGAGGGGTTTTCCTTTTGATATAGCAAATATTTCAAAAAATAAAAAAAAGGTATATTCAAATATCCCATATATTTTCAGATAAGCTAAATTAAACTATTTTCAACTGTTGAGATTGAGTAGAACTCTGAGAACTGAGTTTCATGTTTAAGAAAAAAGGATTAAAACTGTAAATGAAAAACAAACTTTTGTTCGTACTGTATTCTGGGAAAATATGATTTGGGGCTTTTTTAAACTGCTAAAATCTCTGTCATAAATCTGCATTGTATTTTAGAGGCTGACTGTGAGACACGTAATTATTAAAAAAAAAAAAAAAAATCCAAATGGCTAATTGCACAGCTACATAATTTGTGAAATTTGCACAAATGCAGTGCTCACATTAGCATTAAAAGACAAAAAGAAAAGAAAGAAATCCATCATTAAATTGTCCAAGACGGAGGGCAGACGCAGTGTAAAAACATATACTGTAGCTGTCATGAAGAAAAACAGGGTTTGATCACACAAATAGCAGCAGGACAGATCCAGTTCACCTTCAGTCAGGAAGGAAGACATGAACTTAAATTCATGTTGGTCAACTTACAGCGTGGTCACAATATTTTCAACAATATCATCCCAGAGATTCTGAATGGAATTCTTTTTATCGCCCTGACTGAAAGTGAACTGTTCATCGGGTGGCAGGCTGAGGGCTGTGCTGTTACTCAGACAGAAACTGGATGACCGGCCGGAGGTAACATGAAAAGATTGCATGACAATGGTGACGAGGAACAGACTGAGTGAGGGGCCGAGGACGGCACGAGGAAGCACAGAGACGACAACAACGATGCAACAGCCAGTAAAGCAACAGAAGCTGCAGAGGACACAGACAACGTTCATCTTCCCTGTGAACTTGCTCACATCTCTGAACCCCCCCACCTCCTCGCACATGCGCTGACCCAGGGTCTTCCTTAATCACCCCTGACGCGAGAGCCTATCGCTTTTATCTAAACGTGCACTCGCTCGAATCCTGCTGTGAATGTGATTAGATGGAGAAGACATCTTGAAATCCATTGGCTCTTGTGTTTTGCTCGACACAGTTTCTACACTCGCGAGCTGTGCGCTCTGGGAAAGCAGACGGCACTCTCCTGCGGCCTTGCTAAAATCATGTTGATTTAAAATGTAGATTTCAAACTAGATAGAAAATTTCCCTCTGATGCTGATGTTTTAACACTGAACGTTGAACTAAACTCTTTCCTGTTACTCCCAATTCACACCAAAAGCGTCTGCGGCTCTGCAGCAGACCGCGGCCATTAAGGTCAGTGTGCAGGTTCACACCGGGCGCGGACACGTGTCTCAGAAGCGGCGTCCCAGAATCCAGTTGATTTTCATCAAAATATACAATCTGCTGCATTGTGTTTTTTCTACGTGCAGTATTTTACTGTGAAACGTCAACACGTGACGTATCACTTCAACACTGTTCAGTTCGGCTGTCAAATAATGAAGCAGACTTCACTTGAAATCTGAAACTATGATAAACAAAATGCATGTGTATTTTAAATACCTGCATTTTGTCTTTTTGCACATGCACCGCGCACGCACTGCAGACACTTTTGGTGTGAATTGGTGGTAAATCTCTTCATGAATGAAGGTAAAGTTCCAAATTCACATGTTTATCCTGCCTGCAATCTCCTTTAAATTTTTAGGTCCAGGTCTGAGATTGAAAAGTTCAAGTTTTTCCAATGCAGTTAAACTGGATGTGTTTTGCTAATTAGCCATATTTATAATTAAAAAAAAGAAGAGATTTAGCACTGGGAGCGACGTTTTATACCGTTACCTTCAACTAGTTCACAGTAAAAAATATACTGATATACTTTCTCTGATATAAAAACAACTTTCTCCGAAAAACTTTCTTTCACTAATGTACCTTATCAAGTGCACAACATTAGTGCTGTGCACAGGCTGTACTTGAGTCTCTGAAAGGTAACAAGGGTCAGAGTTTATGGAGAAGAAAGGGGTGGAGGATACACAACACACTTTGCTTTGCACATCACGATTAGAAACGTGCAGAAGTCAGTGGTGACGGTGGTGGGGGGGGGGCCCATGTTGTTGTTGTTAGTAGGAGTCTGGAGTCTGGAGCCGCCACATGGAGGTTACCTGAGGTCGGTCTCTGAGATACTCCTCTGGTGCAAGTCGTCTTCTCCCTCCAACAACTCCTCCCGCCGCTCCTTGTCTGCGTCTAGCCTCCCCGCCGAGCCCTCCCCGCCTCCCTGCGACTGCTCCTCCCTATTGGCCCTTTTCCCCGCCGCTCCTCCCCCGCCCACGCCCAACTCCTCCTCCTCCGCCACCTCCCCTAGCTGCTCCTCCCCTTCCCGAGACTGGCTCCGTGACCGCAACGGGCTGAGGTCGGAGACGGAAGCAAGAGAGCGGCACATGCAAAGCAGAAAGAAACAAAACAGAAGAAAACCAAAGAAGAACAAAAAAAAAGCAAAGAGTGAATATTGTCAGCAAGCAGAGAGAGAAGACAAACATAGAGGCAGCAGCAGACTGAATCAACACAACAGAAGACAGGAGCGGATGTTTCCAGAAGTGAATCATGCAAATTCATTTTGCTTTTCTTTGCTCTGATATGAGACAACGGTCAAAGAAAATGCAATGCCGTGTGTGTTTGTGTGTTTCCAGGCATGGACAGGCACCCCTCTGGCTTCATCTGGCATCTGGAGTTCAACATTTTGACGCTAATTTATTTTTTTCTAAAATAGAGCCAAACATTAACTCACAGCCACAGTGAGATTTTTAAAAAATCAACCAAGTGCAAACAATTTCTAATTAGAAAATGTTTGGACTTGGCAACATCTCTGTGGGCTCTGCTCACAGGGGTCACCTGTCCATGCGCTGGTCACTGGTCACAGGTCACAGCCCAGCAGCAAGTGAGACAAAGCCCTGTGTCCCCCTTGTTTTGGTTTTTTTGCGACCGACGGCTTACCGGATCTTTCGGTTCCCTTGCGGCCGTTCTGACTGGACAGACATGTAGCTCGTGCTGCTGAACCGAGAGGCACTACTCGTTCTCGACACAGCGGACCCTTCGCTGGCATCGCTGTCCGACGACTTGGCCGACAGGTTGTCCGAGCCACGCGGATCTCTGCCCGAACGCTGTGGAAGAGTTAAAACAAAAACACATGCTGAAGGTTTTGTTTTTTTTTCCCAAATGCTTTTCTTAATACGCTCAGTTTCAAAAAAATGTCTTTGTAAACGGGGCCATAAAAATTGCTAAAATGTATTTCCATGTTATTAGGTTGCTGTTGTTGTTTTCAACGCTAAAGGGAGGCACTGCAGAGGCGCAGAAGAGGCGCATGCGGCTCCAGAGCCACGGGTTGCCGAACCCTGCTGCCATATAGTAAACATTTTGCAGGGTTACTTAATAATACAGGAAGAACAACACAGTCTACTGTTAGAACAACACACGCACACTCATCTTAAAAGAAATGGGTGGTATGAACTTTCGTATGATATGAATTCCCAGAAGGGATGAAAGACGAGGCGATCGCCTTTGGCTTTTTAAGGTAAACCAGCCTGGCTGGAGATAAGGAATGAGGCAAGAATGCCCTTGATGTTGACTCATTATTTAGTCTCACAAGGAGGATAAGAGGAAAAGGAGCGCGATGACAAAGTTACATAAGACGGAACAGATGCATCGTTTGAAAGGTCAAAAAGCAATTGTGAAAAAATTTATCGGGGACAATGCACAACAGCAGAAATAGGTGCTTGGTGATGTGGTGACATACAGAGTGAGACGCGGTGTGTGTGCGAGTCTTTCATCAGTTGTCTGCGAGACATCATCAGTTTGATCAACATGTACATGACATGTCACTTTTTAGAGTATTCGCAATATACCGATGAACGGTTTCTGTGAGTAGTTTCTAGGCCTAGTTAGCACCTAGCACTGCAGTTACGACTTGGTTACCATGTTAAACATCCATATTTTCAATGGCGACCTGGTTCTCACCTGAAACACTTGCTCACTGTCTGTTTGAGGCCACCGCGGAAATTTTGTGGGCCACTACTTTTGTAAGTGCTGCTCACTGAGATATTCTATATCTATTCTATATTTTGGGACCATTCTCTGTAAATCCCAGATTGTGCTGGTGTGAAAGTTCCAGTAGATCAGCAGGCACCAACAACCAAGCCATGCTTGAAGTCGCTGAAATCATCTTTCCGACTCATTCTGATGAGCACTTTTATCTTCACCAACTTGTCTTCATAACGTTCTGATGCATTGGGTTGCTGCCATGTGATTGGCTGAGTACCTGTCTCTGTTGGCAAGATTTTGTGTTGGAAGATTTTAGCAATGTGAACTTTAACAAAACAAAACTGCAGTGATAGATTAATTTTCCCCACTGACTGTATACAAAGACGGACGGAGCTTCCAGGTTCCAAAACGAGGCCGTGGAAGTGCCAACACTTGCATTCTAGTGATGGCCAGAAAGAACCGCCAAAGATGGTTGCAAAAAAGGCTGAAAATGAGTGACTGTCAATAGGGAAAGTAACACTACATTCACACTTTCACAAACTGGATGCATTTTGCTGGGGTTAATTAGCTAGTATAAAAATTTGTCAGATAGGCTCTAAGCTTCATTTAGTCCGATTTGGTGTCATTTTCACTAAAAATGTCCACAAAGTTGTGGGCAGTTGTGCGCCACTCAAGCTCCAATAATTGCTCACATCTGATACCATGATATCAACCACACATCCAAGTATGGAATCATAAAACATCCAAATGACAGTGAAATCCACCTCTAGGCTTCAAAACAGGCTTTAGCAAACCAGTGACTGACGTCACGACGACTCCAAACATCTTCATTAACAGTCAGTGATTTTCTCTGTCTTGACTCCTAATCGCTGGACCTTTGCACTGTTGAAAAGAAACCCTCCTAAACATAAAAAGTCAAGAGGTTCCTGCACGCGAGTCTTCTTCCCTCTATTTATGATTATGAGCTGTTGCTTTTGTGGTGTGTTTACTGCACAGGAGGATAAACGTGTGAGCGTTAGTCACTGAGTTGTATTACAGCGGCGTTTGGTCGTAAATGTTCCGAAGTAGCAGTAAGAATTGTTTTATCAGTCCCACTCTAAAAGGTCCGCTGTCCAACAAAACGACTCGCTGTTTATTTTTTCTTGTGGCAAACACGTTGGCGGCCGCCGCTGCAGCTGGAGCAGTTTTCATACCACTGACTTAAAAGGAAAGAGAGCTCAAGTCATGTGTTTAGGGCCCGAGTGCAGCGTGACACCAGACTCGGGCCGCGCTCTCTAAACAAGCGCAGGACCTCTCGAGGACAAAGTAGTAAACACTTGACTCTGCACACAATCACTGTCACATTCCTCAAATTTACAACAGGGGGGCCAAAAAGGCTCAGTTCACTCAAAGTGAAAAACGGAAAAGTCACTCCCTCCCTGCCGGGGTCGTCAGATAATGCTGGTTTACGGGGCAAGATGAAGGGCTTCTCTTTTGTTTATGCGAGTCGCTGAAGCACGACCTAAAAAAAAAGAAAAGAAAGAAAAGCGCCTTTTGACGAACGTTGATTGATCGCAGCGAGTAAAAATGATACACCGACTATTCGGTGATGAACTGGTGAAAGATGTTTCCTTACAAAGGGTGGTGACGGTTGTGTCTGGGAATCATCCAAGGCGCTTATACATTGTTTCTGGGAACTCATGCCGCTACTGCCTCGTACTTCATCGGCCGAGTGACAGAGCAGAGCAATGTGCGTGGCTGCGCCGCGCTGGAAGAATGTGCGCGGCTGTGTTTAGCGCTCACCTTCAGCGACTTTACAATAACAACCCGAATCGCGCCGCACGCCTTCCGACCTTTGATCGCCGACGAGCCTGTTTTCGCAAGTGTCCGGGCTCCCGCTGTGTACACTGCGCACACGTCAGCGCACACGCTGTGGATATGTGCATGCGTGCACGCTTCGCTGGCTGGAGAGCCGGCGCCATATGGCATGCCGGCGGTTTACTGTAAGCGCACATTTACCAGGCACGGAAGCATGCGAAGCGCATGTAACTGAATGATTTCCCCCCCACCCCCTCCTTACCTTGTGGTAGTCCTGCTCCAGCCTGGAGTCCGAACCTGCGCCCTGCTTGTACTTGTTCATCTTGAGTTTCATCTGCCGGGTCCTCTCCTCCATGTCCAGACCTGAGCACAGAGACAAGGAGGCTGTAAAAATGGGGTCGGACGGAGGAGGCATGATGTTGCAGTGAGATTAAAGCGTCTGCTGAGTTATGAGCCATGAAAAAAAAAAAAAAAAAAAACAGGGACAGGTCTAATGAGGACAAGCTGAATGGTTGGCTGTTAAGAGATAGAACACAAACGGAATGGAATGACCGCGAGAAACACGTTCGACCCACACGGCCCAGAGCTCGACACTGGTCCTGGAGACCTGCACCATGCTGCTCATTTTAACTGGCTGCAGATCATCTGAGGGGTCAAATGAGCTACTCGCCCGACACGCAATGTAGAGTACGGAGGAACCAAACGCACAACATTAGGGAGCAATGACGCAAATGTCCATGGTCTGGTTGCAGTGGGATCTCACAATGGCTGAGACTGGCTGGCCAACCGCTGTTTTAGTCGCTATTTCAGGGTTTGGTTTTGTCCTCCTGCCTCCTCAGTCGCCCCCTAAATTCCCTTCATGCAGGTGCTTTGTCGCACTGTTGCATTGTACACGATACAAACATCACACTGCCAAAAATCAGGCTTTGCTCCTGTGTGACCCAGTGGTGATGGTGATGATGATGTCACTGCACAATGTGTCAAGTTGTTTGTACCTCAAAAGTAAAATAAAACCCCGTTTTTTGAAGAAGATCTGATAGCCGATGCACTTGTCATATTCTGACAAAAAAAACAAAAAATAAAAAATAAAACATGACTTTGTCTTTGTGCCCGTGATCCTGAATGCTTAATACGGTCTCTCCTTATGTGTAGTATGATGATGAGCTATGACAAAGCCACGGTGAACACATGCGACACACTACTTGTGCAGACGAGCAGCCGGAGCTGACAGCAAGAGAATCGGCCGTCTCTGCGGAGAGGACCGGCAAAGGTTATTTTCTTTATTTCTTCTCTTTAGAGTAGAGTTTATTTTCAGCATTCCAGACTAATTGTTTACCAGCCGCTTGTTTACAAGCCTCGCGGTTGACACACCCGACTTAGTTAAGGAAATAATCAGAGCTTCGCCGAAGAGCGTTTAGAGCGATAATGTCAACCTACATCGGCTGCTATTTTCAACATCTGTGGGTTAATAGATCATCAAGGCACTTACTGCAGCTACTCCAACACCGACTTGTATATTTTTTTTCATGTGGTTTAAAGTCCTCTTTTAATTGATTGAGAGAGTGAACAATGACAAAATTTTATCGGAAAATACAGTAAAATGACCTCAGGAAGAGAGTCTGTGTGAGGCTCTGACCAAAGTTGGGTTTACTCATGAACAAATGATATCACTTTTTTTTAAAAAGATCTCAGACTTTCTGAAGTCAATGCTTGTGATGAACCTAATTAATCAGCATTTACAGTATAAATCTGAGGCCATGTTGTGACAAATACAAGCCTTTAACACTCAACACAGGGGCGTGATTTTTGCTGTGTCATTGTGGTGAAGTCTTTTTGTTGGCAAAAGCAACCGGAATGAAGCCTGATGAAGCGGCCATGCTTAAATGAATTGCAAGCATTCACATAATCTACACAGAGAAATTAAAATGGCAAAACGGCAACAAAAAAATGTGTATACACCAAGCTCGAGAGGGATAGCAAGAGAGCTGCAGCACGGCGACATAGAGAAGACAAGGCGAGCAGGATGGCGGGAGAAGAGGCGGAAGTCAAGCTTGTTCCATGTAAGAGAATGAATGAAAGAAGAAGAGAAGGAGGAAGAGGAGGAGGCCCGGTCAGGGAAAGGAAGAAGGTGAAGAAGAAGAAGGGACAGACCTGAGTTCGTCCAACTTGGTGAGTCCGTGTCTTCTGGGATCACATCACAAAATGGACAGACACAGACAGAGGACAGGGAGATGGATGTGAGAGGATGCACAAAGGGTGGGAGGTGGGTCGATGGTGAAGAAGAAGAAGAAGAAGAAGAAGAAGAAGAAGAAGACGAAGAAAGAAGGAAGGACAGGAGGCAAGGCCGTCGCCGTGAACATCGAGAATGGCAGGTTTAGGGCGGAGTGAGGAGGAGGAGGAGGAGGATGAAGGACGGGAGGTACACAACACAACAACAACAATACAACACGAAAAATGACAAAAAAACAACGACAAGCACTGAAACAAACAACACACAAACAAACAAAATCATAAAGAAACACCACCAGCACAACAAGTTTCACCACGGGCACAGTGAGAAGTCATAACAGGGCCGGGGGGAAGGGAGGGGAGGGGAGGAGGCCAGGAGAGGCTGAGGTAGAGGCCAACTGTTATTGGAAGCAAGTGTGGGGCGGCTGAGGAGGAGAGACTCTGTGCTTTAGAGGGAGAAGGAGCTGAAACAGCAAAGAGGTGTTAATGTCCCAAACCGGAGAGAGAGAGAGAGAGAGAGAGAGAGAGAGAGAGAGAGAGAGAGAGAGACAGAGAGAGAAAGAGATGCCCTCTGAGGAGAGGTGGGCGGAGGGCGAGAGGATGTCACTTTGAGTCGGCATGGGGGCAACTGTGGGGAAACAGGCTGGAGAAATAACGGCGGAAAACAAAAGGAAAAGAAAAAGAAAAAAAACCCAACAACAACACAACCGCACAAGCTGGAAGCACGGAGCGGCGAGTGCACAACGAGAGGGAGAGGGGGGAGAGAGAGAGAGAGAGAGAGAGACTACCACCTCACGCTGGTGGGACAATTAGTAAAAGAAAAAGCCCGTTTAGAGTCTTCACACACACACACACACACACACACACACACACACACACACAAAGCAAACATTATGTTTTTGTGAGGGGGAAAAAAGTGATTACGCAACTAAGCAAAGCCGACTTGCTTGCAGGCATCTCGGTTGCGTCCGATTATATACGTCCCCTCCTCACGTGATGCATGCTTTTTTGCAACAAGCCTGCAGACTTCCACAGCACCTCCATCCCTCCCTCCGTCCTCGCTCTATGACAAAACCTGCGCCTCGTCTCTCGAGGCTCAGTCAAAACACTGCGGCGCGATTTCATTTCCGACTAATCACAACGTCAAATTGTCCACCGCCGCCGCAGAGTCCTCCAGCCCAATCTGAGGAGTCCCGACGGAAGCAGCCGTGGCGGCTGGGAGGGCAAAACAACTCTGCTTAGCATCACCATTCATTTCAGCCTCGCTTCCTCCCTCCTCCCCCGTCAAAATTTGCATTTAGCTCAATTAGTGACCCATTAGGGTGAATAATGAAGTGTCACATGAATAAAAGACAGGGTGAGACATCTGCCTCGCCAGCTTTCATCTCTTTGTGGCGCCGAGCATCATCTCATTAGGGAGTCAAATCATAGTGAAGAGCTCGCTTTGCTTTTCTTTTTAGTTTTTTTCGCTCCTACCAACTGGAGCTGCATCATGTAGGTCACCGTGAGACGATGCTGATGTGTTAAGACAGACATTGGAGGGGGTAAAATTTAAAAAATAAACAGTCAGAGAGGATAAGACACCTGCGAGTCTGTGGATTATGAGCCGATGGCATTAGAACATTTAATTCTTCCGAAAACACGTTTGAATGCTGATTGAAGACTTTATGTTGCTGACGCCAGAGCTCGTGGCGAGAAGTCAAACACCAGGAAGGAAACAGGAGTTTATAAAACACAAGGTTTGACTCTTATGGTCCCGACGTTTCTATAAGTGTACAAGAAAAAACCCGTAAGTTTCCACTAAATGCTGGCAGATTTTCAAACACACATTGGTGCGAAATATTATGTTTTGATGCTTCATGACTGTCATTAATCAAATTCAAACATGGACAAGACATTGTTAGTTTGAAAAGTTTGAAAGTTTTTGGGCAAAACGCCCCCAACATCAAGACAACAACACCTCAAGACACTCAGAAATAAATGCCCTGCTGTGTGAATGTATGCAGTACTGGAAATAAGTACCCCACTCAGTACACAGCAAACATACATGCACGAGGATTTAAACACCAGCTGTGCGCTGCACTGCAAAACGACATGAAGCAGAAATAGAGGACAGGGAGGAGCCACCTGCAGCCTGACCTGGAAACAGTCCTTCTCTCCTTGAACTGAATCTCAAAGTGTCTTTATTTACTGTACAGTTCCCAGGTCTGACTTTGGTGAGACTGCAGCCAAACAAATAGGAAATCTAGAAAACTGAGCAATAAGAAACAGACCACTCTGGAAACAGTTGAATAGAATAGTAGCCATACAGAATGTGTAGCAAAGCCCATGACTAAGAAACCACTAACCAACGAGCCCAATTTCACTTAGAAGATGATTTTCACTTAGAAACGTCTCCAATGTATTTGAGGGCAAACAGCAGACACTTCAGTCAGGAGGTCCACACACGCCAATCCAACCAACCTGTGAGGGAGGGGTGTGGCTGCGGCCCCCCGTCAGACAGAGAGCCGTTCAGCCGCCGCCGCTGGTCCTCCCATGTCACTTCTACAGCCGCGTTCCAGCACACACAAACACAGTCAGGCCGGTGCGCACAACGTGGCGATATCCGAGGTGAAGGGATACATTGCGGGAACTCTGGCACATAAGGACTAAACATGCACTTTGACAACAATGGCCGTTTATTTTTACTTTAAACATCTCAAACCATTGTATCTTTAGCGAGCTGTCAGTGCAGAGAGCAGTGGGCAGCTTAGGGAGAGGGAGGAGGTTCACTGTGGCACTTCAGCACTAAACTCGTGGACAGCGCTTCTTCAAAGACAATGAGCTTTGCGCCATCTGCTGGCCAACAAAGGTAACAGCCACTAAATTTATATAAATGGAAAGGGGAGGGGGTGGAATATTCTGCAGTACGGAAAATGAAAATGCACAAAATCAAAAGACACGTTTACCAAGAATATCTTGAGGAGTGCGTATTCAATAATCTATGATTCCTGTGTGTCTTTGTAGGTTTTAGCTGAGCAGGATGAGGACAGATCAGGACATTTCTGGCATGAAAGGACAGTTGTCACAATCACAGCACTCTGTACATATTCATAGCTGCTTCGGCCACATGACACTGACTAATATCATCACCCAATATCGACTCAATAGGATTTATCCACACTTAACTCCCGGCTGAAAAATACTGAAAATTATATTATTACACTTGCAAAAAGAACCTTGTGTCTTCAGAAGCAGTAGTAAACTTTGATCAGTTTACACTTGCTTAAATTAGAGAGAAGCAGACAGGGATTTATGGGCGCCGGTAAAGGTCACATGAGAAGGGAGAGCCCCATGCTGACTGAGAGAGCTCACAGAACAAAGCCACAGCATCACACCACTCAGAGGACTTGCCTTTCCTCCCGTTAAGCGGCGGGCCGTGGGGTTTGTCCTCGCTGTCTGCCGCTAGGGGAGAGACGGCGAGACACAGATGGGAACTTTGAAACCTTACAACGGAGGTCCTTTGAGTCACACTGGCACGACAAGACGTCCTGTACGTGCTCGGACTTAAAAAAATAAAAAAATCAAAAAAAAAACAGGCAGGACAGATGCTGACAGAAACACCGCCCTCTAGAGACACCACACGACACGAGCGACATGGTTCTCGCCGCGCGTCAGACGCTGCTTTTCTTCGAGCAGCAGGAGACCTTTTCAAATTAGGGTTTGGCTTTTTTATCCCCCTTCCTTAGAAAACTAAAGCGGTGTATTAAATCGGCACTGCTTGCCGCGCAGCGCCGAGTATTGGCATCCCACCGTCAGAGGACAGAACGGAGCCACACAGACAGATGGGGAAGTAGGAAGTGGGAACGGCGGGGAGCTGTAGCTCCTGCCAAACAGTCTGGCAATTCATTCAAGTCTGTGGATGAATGCGCCGCACAGCCACTCGCAGAGCAACACAAAATGTGGTTAGCCTTCATTATGAATGCGAGCAAAACTATTTGTGCGCTTCTTTGAGAAAAGCAGAGAGAGAAAAAAAAGGCGGGGGGCCCTTTTGACTGACTTATTAACACACCTGGAGGGCCGTTGATGGATTCAGACGTCCCCAGTTCCTCCCCTGTTCCGTCTGAAGAAAGGCCACATGATAGTACATATATAAAAGTGCATGCTTTTCTGGATACCATATTTCATACATCTATACAACAACTAGGAACGACAGCAGAGACACAGACGGTTCGTCAACCTTTTCAGCTCCTCCCCGCAATCACCGCATAAGCCGAGCGCCATATGGCTCGGTGGGGGAGACCCAGCGCGAGGCCAGATCAATACGCCCTCCGCCCAACTGCCCACAACTCCGAGTTGTTACAACAGAGCGAGAGAGGGAGGGAGCGGCGAGATGAAAGTGGGAAAGGGCAGACGGGCGAGGGAAGCAGGTAAAAGGAGAGAGACCGAGGCGGGGAAGTTGGAGAGGAAAGGTCTCGGCAGAGATCAGAGGTCCAGTAATCAGCGCTCCGGGGCGAAGCGCCAAAGATGAAACTCGAGCAAAAACAGCGAGTGTGTGAGTCGGGGACAGAGGAGTGTGTAAAGAGAGAGAGGAGAGAGGAGAGAGGGCTGCAGGGCGGCAGCACGGAAGAAAGGCGAAGCCGTGATGAAAGAGTTTTGCAAGTGCTTTTACAGGTTCTGTGAGAGAGAGAAAAAAAAAAACACTGCTGGAGCGCTTTGCCCTCTCTCTGTCTCCGACCTCGTCCCCCCGTCCCCTCCCCCCGACACAAAAGCCACTGCATTTATCATCTTCTCTTCTGCATTTCTTCACAGCTAACCGCACGTCTCGTAGTGAAAACCGAATGAATGAAAAATGTTGCGAAACGGTTACGCAGCCGTGAATTTTCCACCCCCTCCGAGGTTATCAGACGTCACTTTGCCCGAGTGTCTCGGTGGTACAATAACAATGGCACACAGCACTGCAACAGTGATGCGGAGCTACAGGTGTGAACACGAGGGCGCGGGACAGGAGAGCAGCTGCAGCAGTGGCGGGCAGGAGCTCGGCCGGTGGCCGGCGGGCCCGCCCACTGTTGCAGACAGGGTTCGAGTCCTTTCAGAGCGGAGTGAGCATTGACTGCCACCCTCCCCCCCGGCTCTGAGAGGCTGAAACCCAGACACCCGGGTACAGACCTTCACAAGGCTCTGTTCCTTCGTCTCCGTCTCCTGAGAAAGAAACGGACACGGGAGCGGCAGAGGAGTAGAGAGCAAAGAGTGAACACCGGTGTGATCGAGTTGGTCAAAGGCGACCAAAAACAAATAAAAATCCTTGCACGTCTGACAATCTGTAGAATACAGAGGGGTTCCCCTCGGTAAACTCCAATCAAAGTGTGGAGTTTCAAAGTAAAAGCAAGGAGCTTTATTTTAAGACGCAACCTCCAAACTCCTCAGAAATGTTCGGATATACCTAAACATTATGAATATTCTCGACACAAAGATGGCAAAATGAGACTTACTTCTGTCTTTTCCCATGGGGGGCAGCTGCGGGAGTTGCCGTCCTCTTCTGCCGGACATGGGGGTACTGGTGGGGCTGGTCTGCACGGAACCGCTGCGAGGATGCGCCCTACATGACAAACAGTGGCGGACAGACGGGTGAGACGCTGGTGAGGGGGAGACAGCTGGGAGTGGATGCTGGGCCTGGCCATGTCACACCCACATCTACAAGAGGCTCACATGTACTTCCCTACCAATAAGGACGAAGAGGAGCTAGCTGGAATCTGGGCGGTTTATTTTCATCTACTTACTGTGAAAATTTTGGCACGTCTAGAAGAAAGTTAGAGTGAAAATTTGATTTGGATTGAATCCGAGTTACTTTCAATCTCAACTGCTATGATTTGACCTGTAAGACCAACTGATTCCTTGACACTGTTTTACAAAATTAACATTTTCGAATTCTTTAGGCACAAGGGCGCAGCGGGCGGTGGGGGTGAGGGGGTCTCGTGCACTTTAACTGTATAGTTAACTGAGCTGCAATAAGAGATGCCAGGTGTGAATCGCATGTGCAGTCGCCTCATGAAGCTGCAAGGAGAAAAGAGTTCAATGCAGGACCAGCAGACCTGTGCAACCATGCGTTCAGACTGTCCCCAAAAGGCTGAAACTCAAAAGAAAGGAAAAACAAAGGAAAAACAAAGGAAAAACAAACAAACAAACAAACAAAAACAGAATGCCATCACAGGAGAAACAAATATCAGTTGATGTTAGTAATGAAAATAAAGTAAAAAAAGAAAAATAATGTTGGCCCATCACTGCTATACTCGCAGGCGTATCAGCAGCGTGTGCCGAATGAGAACGAGTTAGAGCGCTACCTACGGTGTCAGGGCGGTCGTGCCTGGGGAATCATGGAAAGAAAACACAGCGCCGAGCTTTTGGGGACCAAACAGAAAGTGGCTTGGGGGGGTGGCGGAGTAACCGTGAGGGTGAGGTGGGTGAGGTGGGCTCGGGCGGGTGAGGTAAGGCGAGGCGGGGAAGCAGGGTACTGGCGGGGCAGGAGGTAGGTGGTGGTGGTGGTGGTGGAGGTGGAGGTGGTGATGTGCGTTTTGTTAATTTTTTTTTTTTTTAAAAACTGTGAGATTGTTAGTCAGGCTTCTGGTGGATGGGGTCTCATGGGTCTGGGTCTAAACTGGTTTAGTTCTGGTTTTGGAGACATTTCTCAGAGGTAAAGCTGCTCTTACTGTTTGACTAGACAATAAAGACGACAAAAAAAAAAAAAAAAATCGGATTTGATTTTAGCTTGTTTGGCTAAAAGCTAGCAAACGCAGTCAGTAGGTCAGTCAGGTGATTTCCAATTGGTGGCATAACCTCTATGAACCCTGTGATGTTTTAATAGGACTATTGTAAAAATGACTTTTAGCATCATAAATCCTGCCCTCTTTCAAACTGAGGCCCAACCTGCAGCCTCGAGTTGAAACATCTTTCTTGTCCAATCTGTCCACCAAGTGACTCGTCTCGTTCTTCAGAGAAGCTACGCCTCAGGGAAATGCGTGTGCTGCCTCGGTGCTCGGCTGGTTAAGCGTCTTCCGGTCTGGGGTCACACCTCGTCAAGGCAGGTGAGGGGGGGGCCGACCTCCCAGACGGCAGAGACGGCATGGACCTCATGAGCGAAGAGTCGTGGGGGCGTTCAGTGGAGCGCGAGCGGCATGTGGGGCGCTCTATAGTGGGCCGCTGGTCTGCAGAGCGGGACCTGCTGTGATACTCATGTCTATCCATGGCTCCGTGGTTCCTACAGAGGTCATTGAGAGATAGGCAGGCACTCAGTGGGGCGGGGCCCCGGCATGGCAGGGACATCGCGGAGGGCAAAGACGTCAGCACTCCGCCCAAGAAGCACGTCAGTTGCATGCAACTTTCCTGCTTGACATACCTGTAATTTTAGCATGTTTCAACTTGGAACAGCAACAGTTAGTGGTGTGGATGCCGTTGCTGGACACCGTTTTTGGTTAAATAGTTTAGAAAAGGCAAAAATCTTCATCGGAGGGGGACAGTTAAGTCCAAATGACACAAAAAAGTGTGCCCACACACATGGCCAAATTTCAGAATTTATTGCAACATTTCAGTACTAGACCTTTTTCAAGCAAATGTTTGTGCCAACACAGGAAGCCACCTTTAATAAGAGTGGCTGTGTGACACCAACCAATCTTCTATTTTCTTATTTCCCTATATTTTGTCAATGTACTGCATCTGTCGTATTCATTTTTTCTGACTGTGATCATCCATTATCTTCTATTAGGACCTAATGTATCCAGTCACAACAGATTAGTATTTATTATTATATGTATTCATTGCACTTTATATTACGTATGTGTATATCGATGCTGTTTACACTGACTGTATTTTGTTATTGTTGATATTTAATATTTAAGTTCTCTATACTCAGACGTCCAGACAGCCAAGGCAACTGATGGATGTCTTCCATGATCAACTCTATCCATATATGTGTTGGCACAGATATTTGCTTGAAAAGGGTCTCGTACCGAAACGTCGCAATAAGTTCTGCAAGTTGGGAACTCTTTTTTTGACTAAACAGTTTAGAAAGGAAAATCTGTATGGTTGAAATTCTAAAATGTCATTTAATGTGAGGTAGATGTACATCCGCCAACAGGAGATGTAAACTTGCCTTCCTTTCAGTATTTAAATACGCATACGATTATCCATGTATAGCTACGTAGGAGGACACATTTTAAAAGCACATAGTATCCAGATGACAATATGACCTTCTCTACGTCGCGTTCGTGAAAGTACAGTTGATTGTATGTGTGGTTGCGTTAAACTGGCCCCAAACAAGTAAAAATACAGGTATGATCCTTTCAAAGTGACCCCGATTTATGTGGCGTTGTAAAAGGACGTGTGGTGTCTTTGTAAATGTGCTGGGTCTGTTTGAGGTAGAGTGAGATGTGAGGGGTAAGTGAAGTGAGTCTTAAGCATCACATCTCAATCATAACATTGGCACAGTGAGGAGGACAAAAGTACGTCTTGTCGAGCTGGAGAGCTGCAGAGGGAAAAAAGCAGGTCAAGTTTTTGTTTGTCACATTGACAGAAAAATAAAAGAAATCTTTTTTTTTGACATAGGAATTAATTTAGAAAACAACAACAACATTCAAGTCAAGTCTGGACAGAAGTGTTTTACAAGAAGAAAAACACAGTGAGAGTGAACCTCCCTACTTGTACTGCAGCTGTAGGAACTTGTTTCTGTTTCTTGAGTCTATACTCAATATCTCAACAACAACAAAAAAGTTTGACTATAAGGCACAGAAGGGCAAGTTGGCACATTAAGAGAAAAAGGTGGGAGCTACTTGGTGAAAAGGGCAGCAGGCACCCAAAGACGGCCTTTGGCGACAAACAATCTCTGTCTTAACGATTTGGGAAAAATGAAAATATTGCAGTTCTTTACTTTTATGATTAACGCAGCCAATCCTGTCACAGTCTTGTGGAGCCTGCAGCTGTTGCTTAGAGTATGAAAATTGTCCAGCAAGAGGAGATTATCCTGTCATCCTGAATCCCATCTAAAGGTTTGTCTTTGCTGACGCTGTTTACCTGCTTTACTCACGGTGACGGTCGACAAGATGGTTAGTGAGACACTAATGGGGCATATTTAATGATGAAGGTGAATCACACAGCAGACACATCCTGTGACCGAACCCAGAACAGCTACACTAGTTTAGACCAAACCAAAAAATAAAAAGATAAAAGATTATTCTGAGGAAGTTTTAATGATTTGTCTGTTGAGTTTCTTAAGACTCAACAACATTAGGACTCAGCAGAAATGGTCGTGAAACAGATTTCACATGAGGTGAACGTCTGCCTGTGCGTTCCACTGTTCAAAACAGGGATCATCGCCTCCCCCTGTTTTCTTTAATCCTCTCCTCATTAACTTTTCAGATCTCATCGCACCTTTTGATGTGCTTGTTTGCAGGCAGGTGCCCTGTACATTTGTTAGGTAGCAACATTCAGCCAAGAAAAGCTTGACAGCGATCCAGGCTGAGGGCTGAGCCTGCAGCGGAGACAAGGCGGGCCTCAGGGAAACCCCGCTGACACTTTAATAAAGTCAGTCGGCCTCTCAGGCTGCATTTAAAGGACTCATTTCTTTCTTTCTTTTTTTTTATATAAGAAACGGCACAAACATCAGGCAATTCTTGACAGAAAACCAGATGCAAGCAGGCTGAAGACTGAAGAGCAGGAATCATTTACAGCATCTCTCCAGAGGAGGGGGCCGTGTTCTCTCCTTTTATTAGTTCACTAGGAGTCTGGTGGCTCCAGAGGGTGGATGGATATTAGCAGGTCCTTGTTTTTTCCCACTTTCAAAAACTCCCCACACTGATTTTTACAAAAGGTACCGTGACGTCCAGAGCAATACATCAGATCAGGCTTTGTGCAGATGAGCAGCTGTGGACAACAAGTCAAACTGAGGACAACACTAACAACCAAACACACAACAGCAGCGCTCAACATACCACCGTGGCTTCAATGCACATGGGTGGGTAATATAAACAAGGACACCGATGAAGAAGAAAGAAACACAGGAGGGTGCTGGCCGCCAGCGACACACACAGCTCTGAGCCCCGACACGCCGAGGCGGTTGTGTCGCGCGGCTTCACGCCGACAACTTCAGAGCAGTGATGACTCTGACAAGGGCCGATATCGGACAGGATATCATTGTCGGTCATCACACGGACGACCACGGATAAAATCAAAGACGCACAGGGGACAACTTGAGGAGGACCACAGGATGGCGGATGCACGAGTGCAGCAGCAGCGCATGTCAATACCTCTCGTAGTCAAAGCTGGAGGAGTAGGCGCCCTCAGAATGGGCGCGGGCCATTCTAGTGGAACGCAGTAACCTGACTGCTTCCTCTCGGCAGATCGGGTATACCCGATGGTTGCGGCTGGCAAGAAAATATCACAGCTCGTCAGCATTTTTCTTCGCCCCCCCTCCCCTCCCCCAACACCCAAGCACACAGAGAGCTACTGTACACAACCTGCAAAGGAAGACAAGTGGCACTACAGCCCTTTTAGGTTCTCGCTGCAAACTCAGTTCCTGCGCCTAAGAGACTCACTTTCCCGTCAAACTGATCATCCGCAGTGATAATTTGATCAAAGCTGGAATATACATTTGATATGGTCGCATTTTCTTTGGAGAAACCACCTCTTCTGGACAAGACTTCACAAACACAGATCACTCATCCATTTTCAAGATTGCTGTCGTCACTTTTTGCAACATTTTCTGTGAAGGGCTGTTGCACAGTGCATGATGAGCAAATTCACCAGGTATTACAATGCGTTCATAGTACTTTGTAAAAAAATTTTTATATATAAATGTCTATGTAAACATCAGACAATTTACTGTACAACAAGGTTCATTTGCAGGATATGACGTGTTACAGGCTTTATGCCTCCATGGCAGTAAGCTATTATCATTCCATTACAGAATTTTTGCATTCATGTGATTCATATTATTTTTAGTACTGCTAATTTATACATGGTGCATAACTCAAGCCTCCACCACCTTATAGCCACCACTTATCCCCCTTCATCAAACTTGTTTTGGGGCATTTGCAGTTAGTTGTCATGATGTTATTATTGCCATTTATAACGAGCTTCTTAAAGCAATATAGTATAACCTTAGGAATGTGCTCATGATTGACTACAGACCTTCAGAGAAAATGTTAGCCACCCTTCAAAAGGATGAGATGAAAACGGACATGATGCCTCATCTAGGCATCCTTAGCAAATGTTTCAAAGGGAATGGCTAAAAGGACAGACAAGCAAATAAGCAGTGCGGATACGTGATGGATGAAGTGTCATTAGCTCTCTTGAAGTCAAAGTGAAACCGTGTATATATTTCATCTTTAGCTGAAAAAATGTATTCTCAAGCACAACAGAACAAACAATGGCACTGGCGTTAGCAAGCTAACAGGAAGTAGCGTCTTTCATTTCCTATGAAGGACTTGCTGTGATTCCACACTAAGTCCAGTGCCACGTGCCCGACACACAGGTGAAAGATTTGTCTGAGGGGCTGAAGTGATGGTGAGCGTGAGGTGGGGAGGTGTCGGGGTCGACAAAGAGAATGTGCAGGGGCGGGGCTTCATGCGTGCTCAGGTAAAAAAAAAAGTCTACCTGGGGTCCGTTTGAGCATCATCGACAGGCGGAAAATGTCTGGTTCGAGGTAGGGTGAGAAAATGGCTGCAAACACATGAAGGGCAGGAGGAGAGAAGACAGAGATGGAACTGAGATGGCGCTGAGGAGGAGAGACGGCGGGAGAGAGGAAAGGGGCGCAGCAGACAGAGAAGAGAGGAGGAGGAGGAGAGGAAGAGTTGGGCAGAGAGGGAACACGGATGGAGCAGCGAGGAAGGAAGCCGAGGGAGAGACTTCTCAAAGAAGCGGAACGTAAAGAGCCCGAAACAGCTTGTAGGAGAGGAGGAGGAGGAGGAGGTGGAGGAAGAGGAGGATGCGACGGTTTGAGGGGGGAAAATCAGGTGAGGCAGATAAGACAGGCGAGGAAGCTGGATGGTGAAGAGATGTCTTCCTCAGCTTTGCACACACACACGGTCGAACAAGGTGAAGCCTAAAACACACCAGCGATATGCACGAGGAACAGAGAGGTGCAAAAAAAAAACTAAACCTGCCATCACTTGTGCACGACAATGAGCCGCACACCACTGAAACGGTCCTTCTTTTATGGAAACCGGGGAGATAACGAAGCACAGATTAAACTGTCGGTGAATTTCATGATGACGGTGAGAAGAGTCATCCTAGCGGTGAGACGTCCCACAGTCATTCTAAGCATTCCTGGGATGGTCCAGACTCTCCTCCCTGCCCTTTACTTCCTGTTACTCTCAACTGTTTTCAATATATAACCCAACGCCTTTCATTAAAAGCATGGGAAATACTCTCAAGTAAGCACTGTCCCGGACAATTTAGATAAGTGCTCCCCCCCTTTTTTTTTTTCTTCGTTGCCTGACGCTGATTTAGGCCAAGCTTCAGAAATATCAAATAAAGTTAATTGCGGAGCGGAAAGTAGCTGCAGCCTGGCAGTGCCAAGGCTTTGATTGGACTCTTGGAGCAACATTTTCCAACCCTCACAGAATATAAGTGCTGATGGAGGACAACTAACTGCTTCCCCCTGACCACCTTTTCAATAACGAGTGTGAGATTTATGCAAATGATGCATCTCTCCCGCTGCAGTGCGTGTGCAGCACTTTTTGCAAATAAGAAAAAAATTGAAAACTAATTGATGATTATTGAAAATCTGTTTAGAACTAGTGAGGATGTTTAACGTGAAGCCCATCATATGAAGAACCTGTGTACTTTCAAGGAAAGATCCAAAAGTTCAAAGGTTTCACAGACATCTTGTGCCAGTATTGGGGTCCTGGTAATAGTAGCAGTAGAAGGACCCAGTATATATACAGTATAAACTCAAGCTTGTCTTAGTAAAAAGAAATAGAGTAGCTAAACAAGACCCAAAGGACAAACGGAGGTACGAGACTCGATAGTTACCTGGAAGGTGGAGGGACACTGGGCGAGCGCGACCGCGCCCTGTTGATGTCCGCTGACCGGGAGCAGTGGTTTGATGACATCACCTGTTCAGGTACAGATAACGTGGAGCTCTGGAAGTCTCTGCCGTTTGGCCGGTAGTCTGCGGAGAAAAGGTTTCAAGAAAAAGGGCAGAAAGGGAAGCGAAAGGAGATCAAACTTACAAAAGCTGGGCACCAAGAAGCCGAGACAAAAAATAATGACTGATTCAGCTCAAGCAAACAACATTGTAATAACGCTGCGTTTCAATAAAGCTCCACATCCTTTGCGTTAACATTGTGCACGAAACATGAAAACAGTCCTTTGGAAAAAAAAATGTCAGAAATATTATAATTAATTTTCTCTTGAAATCCATTCAGCTTGAAAGAATTCATTAGCCTATAATCAGGAGTGGCTCCGATCCGTGATTAAGGTCAGTGCTCAGCTCTGGTTAACCAGATTGATATTCAGTGGGCCGTGCAGCACGTTAGAATGAGTTTAGGAAAGCCTAAATCAAAAGCTGAAAAAAAGACGGAGGGGTAATTAATATCAGAGATCCTGACACGTCGAGGTTTCCTCGAGAGACTTTGACACGCTAATGTGAAAGCAATACGGTGATTTCAGTCAAATGTGCTCCGGTGTGCTGCACTGATCGCAAAGGACCACACGAACAGTGGTGACAGCTGAATGAGCAGTTTGTCGGTGTGCACGCAGCCAAAACCAAGTCTGTTGTCTAACCATCACTTAAGGTATTTGCATCATACATTTAGTTCATCTGTCATCTATGGTTGGTACGTGTGACTCCTCTCAATCAAGATTGATGACGTGTGCTGCACTACACTGTTGTTTTAAAAAAATTGCTAAACCCTCAACTAAAAAAAAAAAATCAAATAAACATCGCTTTGCCTTAATTTTGCGTATCAGATTCATGGGGAGAAACATCTTAGATTTTCAACAGCGCAGCTTCGACGCAGAGCCTCCCGCAGCCGAGCAATCAACCCCTATGTGGAAGTTACGTTTGACTGGCTTCATCACACATTAGTACTTAAAGAGAACAACCTTGACTGACACTTCCTCAGATGTAATAAAGGAAGCAATTAGCATTTGCATATGATGGATAAAGATAAGAAAATATTCATAGGATTTGTATTATTTTACAGCTCCTAAAAGCAAAAAGGCATTCTAACATAAGAACAACAAGAGCAACTAGTTTGCCTCTGTTTTATTTTCTTATTTAGTCCTTAACTGTTAATTGTGCATTAGCGGTGCAATGACGACCACACAATGGGAAACCTTGCTGTTGGGCCGCCGTTATATAAACTGCACGGGAAATGCCTTTTTCCTTTTTCTCCTTCTTGCCCTGTGGAAGTAATAGTGTTGGCAGTTTGCTGCATAGATTAAAGGATAAGCCAGGACATGGAGGAGCAAAGGGGAGGCTGTGAAGAGAGCTGAGCGAAGGGGTATTCCCTTCACTGACTAAAGCCGGGGAGACTGGTATGGCGAGGCGGCTGATGAGAATGTTAAAGAGGCTGGAGGAGGATTTCCCCCAGCTACAGTGTCATCAGCCGGTTCAGGACGACGCCCCTCCCCACCCAGCGAGCTCGTCTGTGCGTCTGCATCACGCCTGCCACAAAATGCAACTGCCGCCTTCCAATCGGGGAGCAGCTGACTGCCTCCGTCAGCCAACCTTTCCGAACATTGTCTGCCTCAAGGCCGATGTTTCCCCGTGTGAGAATCCCAGGTGCTGTTCGGATCTTTGTCCGTTTTCCTCTCCGACTGTGGTTTCAGTTTTGCTGGTGTGCGGCGTGCGTGAGCTGCTGAAGCGCTGACAGCACAGCACAGCAGAGCAGCAAACTGGCTGGCAGATTCACACAGAGTCCTGCTGTTCTCATCGTTCTGATCACGCCACGTGTGTGTGAGGTAGTGTTGAAGTCAAGACCGCACCAACCGAGACCCAGACATTATCAAGACTAGAGAGTATCGAGATTGAGACTAAGACCAAGACTTAATATATCAAAGAAAAATAACAAAATTGAAAGAAATGACTAGTACCTTTTAGAAAATTCAAGTTTGCTTCTAAATCGAACAGCATCATCTCTTTTCAGCACTCTTAATAATTTTCTTTCACATTTTGCTGCTTTGCCAACTATTTTGAACCATTTTCAAAAAAATAACTTTGCTTCATAGAATTAAAAAAAAAAATGAACTAGGAGTAAGGGGGTGTGTCACTCTGGGTGTCACAAAATGACACATAAAATGGCAGCAGCTGGATTATTTTCCGTTATTATTGTGTTATTACAGTGTTGGCTGAGTCTCGACTGGTCCTGATCAAAAATCCAGAGTTGGCCTCGTCCGAGGCTGAGACAAGACGGAGTAAAAATGCCTCCGAGTTCGAGACGAGACCCGTAAAAAGTATTCTCGAGACCAAGGCCAATGTGGAGTACAACAACACTAGTATGAGGAATGTTGAAATGTTCCTTCAGTTAGGAATGGTGTAGCCTGCCGGCAGACGCTTCTACTTGAACTAGCGCCTTGCATGTCACTGCAGTCTTTACCTGTTATTACTCCGACGCCATCCTCACAATCGTAGTCTGAGATCTCACTGTCGCTGATCCTCTGGGATCCTTCGAGGGTGAGGCGACGAAGGCAGGAGGAAGAGAAAGAGGGAGACGCAGGGTTACACGAGGACAGAAGAGAAAAAAAAAAGACAAGGACGGTGGAGTGCTGAGGGAGGTGAGTTTCATTGCTCTGTTCCGTTGTCCCTAAAATGTCGTGCCTGGCTGGTTTAAGTGCCGCACTCTCACTTACTTTCTTTATATCTTTCGGCACTTCGGCAGGAAGGCTTCTGGTTTTATCGACAGGCAAAACTTAGGCACCTGTCGCAACATGGCCGCCTGATCAAGCCAACGCAGCCTGTGACTGAGCTGTCACATTCATCCATTTAAAGGTTGGAATGAGGAGGAGCCAAGCAATCTACTGCTCCTCCACACGGGCCCCTCGCTTTGGGTAGTACGACTCTCCTCATGAGAGCACCACTCCCACTCCACCCCCGCCCCGCAACGCCACAGTTCGGTCTACTTAAATCAGTCCGATGTGTGTATTTTATCAGAAATGACAAGTGCTGCGCTCTGGCTGGACTGCTCCCAACCTCTCGTCTCAAGTGGCCGGAGACTTTTACAGCTGTCAGCTCTTTCGCCTTACACTAACACAAACGTCAAGAAAATCACCCCCGGGGGCGGGAGGGAGGGGGAGAGCGCGAGGAGTCGTCGTCGTCGGCTGCTGCTTGACCTAGTACACTTCCCGCACTAGCCGGGATAATGTGTGGCTAGTGCGCACATTATCCCGGCTAGTGCAGTGAGACAGTGTGTATGAGTGTTCTATGCTTGGCTGCTTTTTTTTTTTTTTTTTTTTTTCAAATGGAGACAAATTCAACCGCCGATTCAAAATAACGGAGAGAGTCGACCAATGAATGATGTCGTGTGGTGATAAGATTTTAAAAACACAGTCACATTCAACACAGACAAATAACAGTGGGGTGGAAGAGGTTAAAAGGTACTTGAGAGGGGAAAGCAAGGTTATGAACACAATAACCAACAATCTACACATCATGTCAGAGGAAAAGTGAAATTCTAAATATATATGTGTGTGTGAATATACACACACACACACATACATATATATATATGTATATATACATATATACATACATATATATATATATATACATATATACATATATGTATGTATACATATTTTCTTTCATTCTCATGACTATTGACATTACAGTTTCTCAATGAAGGCATCAAATATTTGAACGCATGGAATTATGTAGGAAACAATAAAAGTGTAAAATAACTCAAACACATTTTATCTGTAAATTCTTCAAAATAGCCAAAATAGTCATTAAACGTGTTTTTCTTTGCTGCATAATAACATATATCTTGCTCATATATTTGATGTCTTCAGTATCTATCTGCAGTTAAGAAAGTTGCGAAGATATATAAAAAAAAAATTGCATGAAAAGGTGTGTCCAATATATGTCTGTACACACACACTGGGGTCGGGATGGAGGGCAGTGTTTGTAGGAGCTGTTTTCATGGTCTGTGGGTTTCAGGATAAAGATTCTGACAGTTCACACGTAAACTACACAGGAAGGAAGACGACGCCGTGTCCGTGAATCTCCGGCCCCGCCCGTGTGTGTGTCTGATGCCCCGAGTGGATCGAGGCGGCGGCGGCGGGCGCAGCGTTACACGCTGCGCCCGCTCGCCGCCACATTCACGTCCATGTAAGGCAGCAGAGACGTGGACCCTCCGCGGAGGGAGGGGAAGGGAGAATCAGGACACGAGGATGCGCCTTCGGAGAGGGAGGGAGAACACCCAGGGTTCCTCGGTGAAAGGAGCCTTTTTTTTTTTTTTTTTTACCTGAGTTGTGCGAGTGCAAGCCTTTGCCTGCAAAAGCAGAGGCAGCGCGGTTGATGCGACATGAACATAAGAGACAAAGGAGATGCACTGACAACCTGCTTCTCCAGTTTTTTATATAAAAGACAATATAAGAAACAGCAGCATCTGTTTGTACATGACAAAGGTTGTAAAGGATAACTTCACACAGTGTTTTGTAGTTTTGAGAAAATTAATAAAATTCACCCTGTCTGGATTTATTCCCTTGACTGATATTCAAATCAGTTGATGCATACAGATATAAATTTGAATGGAGATGGAGTTTGATTGCTTTCCCATCAGCTACATGCAGGCTGTCCCTTAATATCTGGGGCTTTGTGAGACAAGCGTCAGTGAAATAAGAAAGAAAACCCGTACTCTGCAGTCGCCGTGTCGGACTCTCTCCGTGGAACTGCCGACGTTGAGTGTTCGGGGAGGCACGTGGAAGTGGGATGGAGGACACATCGTGGGTTTGTAGCTTGTACCAGTGCGGCTCGTCGTCCAGGAGGGCCGTCTCCAGCTCGATAAGGATCTGCAAGAGAGCGCGGACGCACGCACGTCAGAAGCAAAGATCTTCCCGCGCAAAAAAATGAAGTCAATTTGCAGAAGGATGTTTGCTCACCTCTCCCAGGAATTCGCTCTCCTCCTCCCTCACCCTGGCCTGGTCCCACAGCGTGATCTCCAGCATGCGCTCCCGGAACTCCCGCCGGTGCACGGGCGAATACATGAAGGTCTGGTTCCATTTTGGCTCTAAGGATTTCTTTACAGTTTTTGTTCTCCTCTTGCTTTTGTCACTGGAGGAACAATAATTCAGACTGTTTTTATTTACAACCAGATTTAGGTAAGAGCCACGGACACAGCACAGCACAGCACAGCACAGGGCGACGGGACAACACCACGGCATGCCACTGAATGAGTTCCACATCCCGCAGCCTTTGTCGGTGCGTGAGATGGAACTCTGGGACAAAATGAGGCCGAACCGAGTTGCACAAAAACCGAACGCATCCACACGCATAATATTAGGAAATAAATGCTTGTAAAACGTATAAAGTGGGAATTCATGTCTTCAATAAAGTTTGGAATAACGGTTACTGCTCCTGGACTTACCTTCTGTCCGGGAGGAAGTAGATTTTAACATACGGGTTCCTGGGCCGGCCGTCTTCCCTGGGCATCAGGTCTTTGGCGCCCAGGATGGTGACGATCAGCTGATGACCGACTTTGTCGTACCAGAGTTTGACCTGCGGGGGCAGAGTAGAGCGCGTTCTGAGACACTGGTCCAGGTCTGGCAGGGCAAAGCAGCCGGTTGAGGAAGTGTAGCAGGGAATGATGATTAAAAACATAACATAAAAAAAAAAAACTGTATGTGCCTCAAACCTACGTCTCGTTTCGCTGAGACTGAGCGCTGCAGCTCTAGCAGAGTATGGTCTTACCCTGAATTTAGCCTAGTAGAAAAAGCAGAGCAATATCTACCCTCTCTACAGACATTCAGGGCAGATCAGAACGTCAGTGCAAGCATGGAATTACTGTGTCAGTGTTCAATCTCTATGAAAGTGTTTTCAAAAAGCCTGGCAATGCAATATTATAAGAGTAGCCTGATTGCACTCAAATGGAAAAGTCTTCTAAGAACTTTGCTGTCGTCGTCTTTTACGGAATAAACTTTTGTTGTTTTTAATTTGTCTTCTGTATTTCAATTGGAGCTGAACAGAATAGCCTGGACTGTTATTCTGGCTGAGGTGAACTGAGGTGCAACACTAAGGGCGACATGCCTGTAAACTGACAGTGTGCTTTGTTAACACGATATACCGCCTCCAATGTCCACTCAGATATTCAAGGGGCACTAACATGAAAATCAATCATGCTGTTGCAAAGAAGGACTGCAGACAGTTCACACTGGATGGGAAGTATGGACACATGAAAAAGGCACTTAGAAGAAGGAAAAGCTCCGACGGAAGCCAAAAGGAAAAGTGCGTAAAATGAAAAGTTCAGCTTCTAAGCTTTTGTCCATACTTCATCGGAAATATGTGATCATGGAAAGGGTCTGCATCAGTTAGAATTACCAGGTAATAGACATGCAGCAGCGCAGGAAAGGGCATTCAAGACAAGTCAGTCAATTCATAGAGGCAGAAACAAAAAGCAGAGGGCTAATGGGGAAACAAATTGTACCAGAATCCTCTAAACCTGAAGCCCATCGACATACTAACGATAAACGAATGAATAAACTATCGTATCTATAGAAGACTAACATAAAAAAACAATAAAATTAATCTTGGAAGTGAAATGGCTTAATAGACTACAGCAACGTTAAAATACCCAGTTACACAAAAGAAAAATGTCACGATAACGGATTCATTGATCAATTAATCAAGAAAACATGCATCATTTTTCTTGACTAACTACTAATACACACCCCTCTTGATAATATATCTGCTTATGTTTCTAGCATGGGGACAACAGTCCACAGAGCTTGATGAATATAGCCAATAATCTTACAATCCACAATGCAATGATGTCAAAAAGTATGAAAAGTATCGTTGCTCTGCATAATAACACAAAAACCATAGCAAAACAAAAGTAAACAGAAATTTAAGTTAATGTTGAGAGAAAAGGCGAATTTTTTTTCTGAAGAGGTTTTTTTGGGGGAGGGGTACAATTTGCTTAGAGTTAACTCATAACTGGAAGGGGGAAATGTGATTTTAACACAATGCGATGACTTGGTATCTCTTCACTGCAACATGAACCTGCAGACCCGTCGACTAGTGGTTTGTGAGGGTTCGCAGGGCCTGGGTTTAGGTCGCACTGAGACAGAAGTGAAGCCAAGTCCTTGGTCTTAAAAAGCCCAGAGAAACACCCTCCTGCATTGCCAGCAGTGCCAAATGCAACACACGAGGTGGGGGGGTCGAATGCTGTGCCCCAACGGGCAACGGAAGAGTGTCTCTGGTAGTGTGTTCAGATTAGTTGGGCATGCACTTCCTGGGAAAACGATGATATTAATGGGTTAAAAAAAAATGCGTCGTAAGAAACCGTCATCATAACAGTAATACCATGAAACTGAAACTGAGGAAAAATAATGACACAATGCACTGCACTGAGGGGGGAAACTTGAAGCTGCCATTTTCCCCCTGAGAATGCATTTCAAAGTATGGGAACAGAAAAAAAAGAAGGCCAGTCAACAGTCAAAGAGCAAAGACCAGAGAGACATTGTGCCCTTCAGACAGGGCCCATTACCTGGACCCTAGGGGCAAAAGGCGTTGTTCTTCTACTAAGGCTTTGGCTCTGCACAAGCACAATTAAACAATAAAAAATAAGAAATGAAACAGGACCAAAAAGGATCCCACAGACCAACAACAAAAAAAATCACAATACACTCTGGAGACAACACAAGTATCGTAACGCAGTAGTTGAAACGAGGGGTCCGGGCCAGTTGGCCTCATTCATATTTTACTCGCTAACCTTTACTTGCATCTCTGCCTGCCTGCCTGCCTTGCCTGCCTGCATCTGATCTCCTCTGCTGTGTACTGGCTGGAGCGCATCTCTCTCTCTCTCTCTCTCTCTCTCTCTCTCCGTCTCCCTCTCTTTCTCTCATCCGCTTCCAACAGTGCATCAATAGTGACGTCAAACAAACATACAGACTGCACCAAAAATATCACACTGGCACGTCATTTCGGTGCGGAGTTACTGTTTTAGACGCAGCGAACTGAGTCTGCTTCACTCATCACTTGTTAATAAAAAAAAAAAAGATCCAAAGAGAGGCTGAGGACAACTGAGAACATCAGGCCGGGATTTGCGGTAATCAGCGTCGGCTTTTCATTGGACGGCATTACACTGGCGTTGGATGACATGAGTGAAATCGCTTTACGCCGCCGCAGCAGTTTTGGGCCAAATCACATCAGTATAAGGCAGTAATGCTTCCGAGTGGTCAAAGCTTGAAGATCCTGAAGATCGGTTGCACCTCCAAAGCTAATGCAAGGCAAATCCAATTAGTTCCCATTAGGATCAATGCGAGAGAAGAAAAAAAAAAAAAAAAAAAGATTCGAAAGAAGTTAACCAGATGTTTCCTTTTTGGAGGCTGAAATTTAAATTTGATTTGTCTTAAGGTTTGTTTAGGTTTGATACTCTGCTCCTTCCTGACACACCCCAAGAGGGTTATTATGCTACACAATGGGCAACACGGACAGTAACCTGATCTACAGGCCTGCGCCAACTTGGTAGAAGGCCAGCTGAGCGAGAGAACCTGGAAAATCGACCCTCCATCCCCCCCTCCAATGAGTTGCTCCACTCTAGGCTTTCGAGGACGAACCAGAGCCGTCTAACAATGCACTCCGAAAAAAAATGTCCACATGTTGTGTGCACGTGTTTGCGGCTGAGGGCACTCACTGAGAGTTGTCCTGACAGGTACTGGGGGGCGTCCCTCAGCATGCTGGGACTCATGGGCGACGTGACAGAGATGGATGGGCGGTCCATCTTCTGAGACTCAAAAGAACTTGAACCTGACAGAGTCCAGACAAAACATATATATACACACACACACACACATATAAACTATTTAGTGGTTACGTTCGCTTTTGTCAGAAGGAGAGATCAAATGAGAGTCGAGGTTGTAAAGAGGGGGAACAAAGAGACGCAAGTCATTTCCAGACATTCTGACTCTGCTCGGTGAAGGATTCCGACGAGGCTTACTTGATTCCAGTTGTGCATGTGTGCTGTCTGGTATCCTTGGAATATCCCTGGAATGAAGGGAAAAGGGCCGTGAGTGCACGAGACAAAGGGAGGTGGAAGAGGAGGAGGAGTGGGGGAGAAGGAGCGGGAGGGGGAGGGGTGAGGAGGGAGAGGAGAAGGATCAATTTGTCCTGATGCTGACTGCACAGTGCTTTAATGACCCTAAACACTGCATTAGTCTTCATGCAGTCAGCAGCTCCCTCAGCGCCACAAAGCAGGTCAGATATAGGAATTGACAAAAGCAAATGTGGCCCTGGTTGTAACTGCGGTTTAGCCTTTTTTTTTTTTTTTTTTTTTTTTTTTTTGGGGGGGGGGTGCTGGTGAGGTGGCGTGCTTGAGTCCTGCATTCCTTAATTAAGATCAGGCAATCAGAGGCCGAGGGTGTCGAGGTTAACGGATGGTTCATTAAACTGGTGGGCACTGCTTGTTAACATTGCCCAATGATTCAGTTTTTCAATAGACTAGTGGGAGACTGAGTTTGAGTGATGTCGCAGTAATGTGACGCCAGTGACAGATTTGACATTTTGCTCCATCAAAAACCTTTGACTTAAGACTCAAACAGAAGGTAAGAATAACATGATAGCGCTCTGTGGCTAAATCGTACCCAAACTGTGTGTCACAGGTGTTGAAAGTGACAAACCTTTTCCTATTTAAACCAGCGTCCCAGACATGTCACTCAAGTTACGCGTCTGGTCCACTGGCAGGAACATTTCTACACTCTCTGTGCTTCACAGATGCAGTTTAAGCACTCTTCGCTTTTTGGATTCTTTACATTGAATTGCCTCAAACCATTGCTAGATGTGGTGAAGACATGGCGACAAGGAGGAGAGTGACTTGTGAGTTCTCACCCTATAGGCCTGGAGACCACCAGCTCCACCTGGGGCTCAGGCTTAGAATCTAGAATGATATTGTAAACTTCTTTGAATGTGGCTCCTTGTAAAAGCTTCCCATTCCACTCCAGCACCTGGTCACCTGTGGAAGCAAGACATCAGAAATGTTTATTTTTTTCTCAGTGCTGTCTGCAGTGAATCTTTTTATGTATACATTCATACACAAAGATATGCAGGTGAGAGTCAGTGAGTTTGTGTTCTCCATACCTGGCCTGAGGTGTCCTACAGTGTCTGCTAGACTTCCTTTCCTTACTTTAGTAATGAAAGCACAAAGTCTACCAGATTCTGTCATCTTGCCTCCCACCACCTGGGGAAGCAGAGAGCGTAAGTCGGCGTTATGAACTGCCAGCGTGGCCGCGGCTGCAATTCTCTCCAGGTGCAAAGCAACAGAAGTGACCACGTGCATCTTTCAAAGAACGTCCGACCTGTTTGTTGTAGCTTTAGCGTTTGCCTGCGAGGGGCCTAATCCTCAGTAAAAGCATATAAGAGAGAGAGGGGGGTGTCTTTGGTAAAGCAGCATCTCATTTATTTTTTTTTAAGTCCCTGGCTGTGCCTTCTTCCCTTGAGACACATTCCGGCGCAGCTCTGTGGTTCTGCGGCGCTGCGAGCCCGCGGGCCAGAGCCGTACTGTACGGTCCTGAGCTGCTGTACTCCACTCCGCTCAGCTTACACGGGCATCATACAAACAAAAATCCCTCTTAATGGCAGCTGAATGCCAACATACAAAGGAGCTTAGAGAAGTCTGCTAAATGAAATGGCTTTATGTAACAGGCAGGAGCCAGCGGAGGCGGAGAAGGAGGGGGGGCGAGGTAGGCGAGGGCGAGGCTGGCAGCCTGACTGATGGACTGACTGGCCGGATTGTCGACTTGGCTGGCTGCTGCTGAGCGGACAGAAAATGCACAGGAGCACTGAGCAGACACAAACATGCCATTTCAGGAGGCTCATTCAATCAGTAATGATTTTTCCCCATCTTGCTCGCTCTCTGTTCTCTCTCTCTCTCTCTCGCTCTCTCTCTCTCTCTTCAGGGCCCACCATGCTCCTCTGCACTTTGGCTGCTCAGCTTTTTTTTTTTTCCTCTTTTTTTTCCCCAGCAGTGTGCACCACCTACAGATTTATGCCACACTGAAAAGGAAAGGGCAAGAAAGAAAGAAAAACGCTCGAGACGGCAAAAAATAATAAAAATCTAAGTATCTTACGCCGTGAAGTTAATGCATTGCAATTTTAAAAGGATTTAAAGAAGTGCAGTGGGCAGATGGCTAATAAAATTGGGGCGGGGCGGTCGCGCTGTTTGTTTGTTAATGAGCCGCGTCACGTTTGGCTGCACCACAAACAGATGTGCAGCCAGATTTTCACCGAAAGAAAACGTGCCGTATATGCCTCCCTGTACGAATATTCATACGAAACCTTAGCTTGCCTGGAAAGACGAGCGCGAGCGCAACGCAAACACCTGAACGCAGCGCGACTGTTTTCCTCCGACACAGCCGGACACAGTTCATTATCATCATCATTATCGGCGCCGGCGAGTTCGGAAAATTACGCAACTCGACATCAAACGCCGCTAATTAATATTCATCAGGAGCGTAATCAAGTCTTTAATGAATATTAACAGCGAGCGGAGCTGTGATGTAATTGATAACCGGAGTGCAGAGCGACTGAGGAGTCGCACGAGGAGGTGGTGAAACTGGACCAAGCTGCGGTGTTAAAAACGTTACACCTTCTGTAAATCTGTTGTCATTGAATCGCATGTGTGTGTGTGTGTGTGTGTGTTGGGGAGGGGGAGAGGCGATGATGCGGCGCGCCGTGTTGTTGTGGTGCAGTGGCTGTGCGCGACACACGTCAGTCTCACCTTCAGACCAAGCAGAGCTCCTGAGTCTCGAGGCACACTTCCATCTTTCATGCGCTTATTGAGCAAAATGCGCCCTATTAGGCGATCCCCATCTTTGGACGTCTGCCACGTCACTGGGTGCTAAAAGGTCAGAGCAACAACACACCTTCTGTTTAACAACTCATCCCACTGAATTTGATTAAAGCCGACAAGTGTTCATAGCAAAAAAAAAAAAGGGGGGGGGGGATTGGGGAAAGGGGGTTACGGGGTTTTTTTTTTTCTGAGGCAAAAATGTTCACACAAACTAATACCAGTCTGGATATTTTTTAAGATATGTTAAAAAAAAAAAAAAAAAAAGAAGAAGAAGAAGAAGAAGAAGACTGCATCATGCTCTTCTCTTTTCTAAGACTGTCGTTTGAAAACTCTGACTTAACCAAAAATCTGAAGCCGATCATGGACAAAAACTGATTGACGGAAAATATCACCCAACCGAAGGCGATATTTTCGGAGCTTGTGTGAACCTGCCAGTGTGAGTGCGGCGTGAGCTTCATGCAGCAATCCCATGCAGAGAAAAGCAAGCAGCCCAACACTCAAACCGGCTCCTCAGAGCGCAGCAGGAAGAACCAGGGGGGAGGGGGGAGGGAGGGGCGGGTGGGGAGTTTGCACAGACAACCACCATCCAGTGGGGTAGCGAGGGGAGAGCGGACAGCAAGAGAAGTGTGTGTGTGTGTGTGTGTGTGTGTGTGTGTGTGTGTGTGTGTGTGTGTGTGTGTGTGTGCTCGTGCGAGGGAGGGAGGGAGGGACTGGTGAGGATCGAGATACACCAACGAAAAAACCAGTGGACAAATGAGTTGCCAGTTCAGTGTTGAGGAGGATGGAGGATGGACAGCACAAAATAAAGCCGTGACAGAGACAGAGTGAGATCGCAGACGCGCAGTGGAAGGGAAAAAAGAAAAACAACTCCTTCAGTGCAAAAAAACACGTCTAGTCTTCCCTGTTTTGAGTGTACAATCATTGAGGTTTGGCTAGAGATGTGAGTTGAGAGTTGGGCGGGGGAGGGGGCGGAGGGAGGAGGAGGAGGAGGGGGGTCTTTCTGGGCTGAGGTGCTGTGGGGAGGTGGGACGGGGCGGCAGAGTGACAAGTCGAGGTGTTCTGACTGCAGAAGGTGGGGTAGAACTGCGCTAAACAGGACTGCTGCAGAGCAAGAAACACAACATACGGAGAAGGACGAGCATGCGACCAGGAGAGACCCACATTCCTGTGTGCCATGACAAACAGAGGTTGTGTCAATGCTCTTGTTATTTTTTAAACTACTGTAAAAATGTGTAGCTTCTGATTGGAGGGGGAGCAAAAACAGCAAAATACAAGTAGCAAGCAAAGAGGGTGAACCCCGAAAGACTGCTTCAGCAAGGTGGAGCCAAATGTAATCGGGGCGGGGTTTGGGGAACAAAAAGAAACGCAGGAGAAATCAATGTGTACAAAAAAAATAAAACAAAACTGAAAAAGAAAACAAAACATCTCACCTATTTACACGTATTAACAGAGAGCAAACAAAGACTGGATGGGTAGGTTCATAAATAACAGCAAAATGCAGAGGCTAGATTGTCTCAGTACCTTCTCACTATGGCTATGCTCCTCGTTTAGGGTTGTGCTACTGCACGTATCAACTCCCGAGTCTTTAACCTGCGGTTCACACCAAGCCAAGTCCTCTTCAAATGAGTGTCCCCCAAAGCGCACCATTTTCTTTTGCCTCTCAGATAAGGTGTGTGTCGGCTCGGACATAAATGTCTGCTCAATAGTTTTTCTTTTTCCCCTTTGACTGTCCCCTACAGGTGTGGGATAAAAAACAGAAAGGAAAAAAAAACAGAAAAACAACATGCAGAGGTGTAAATAAAGCGAAGGAAACATGAAATGACAAGAGACTCCGGGAGAAGGGCGGGTGGGGAGGGAGGAGAGAGAGAGAGAGAGAGAGACAGAGAAAGGGGAGGGGCCCGGAGGAGGGGGGAGGGGTCGGAGGAGGAGGGGAGGCGGGACTCCACATGTCTCACCAAAGACATTGGGGAGGCCTCGCTGCTATGCCAGGACGTGTGGTCCCACCAATGGCCATCCAAATCTCCTGCAAGGTGGGGGTGGGGTTAAAGGGCGTACGCACACAAAGAGAGGGCAGCGATAGGGGCCGGTGAGGACAACACAACAACACAACAACGTCAAGGTTTCGACAGAGAGCACGACAAGACGAACACACATTTGCCCAGTCACACCTAACAATCGATTTGCTGGCAAGGAGGCGGGAAATAAGAGAAAAAGAAAACAGGCTGTAGGCTCTTAAGAGGACTTCAGGAGTCAAACTTACCAGTGTAGTCCAAAAAAAAAAATCAATGAAAGTATAAAATTCAGCTTCAACTCTTTGCAGAATTTCTTGACTCAGCTTACTAATTGCCTCAGTGCTGGATTTTATGAATTTATTCCCAGAGAAGCCTGACACATGGTCTGGCTCCAGATGGGCAAACCAGTGAGCTACTATTCTGCTATCTGGGATATGGAAAGAATGGACACGTAAAAACGATAGCACAGTCTAAACTTTCACTGTCAAGAGCTCCAAAAAAATATAAAACATATATACAATCTAAATATTTATACAACATATATATATATAAAAAATATCGCCTGAAAGTGACAGTGCTGTAAAACATGCAGGAAGTGTCGCTTTCATGAACAAACACCCAGCAGCCACAGTGAACAACACTGAGTCTTTTATAAACCCAATAGAACATCACGACCTCTGTGCATATAAAGGACAAGAAAAATCAAATTATACACTGGTCATCATTCTATACAAAGTGGATCAGCAGAAGCTGACTAGATTAGACACCTTAGCAAATGTAACATAAGGAGAAAAAAAAGTCTTGGCTTCATATGAAATGACTTAAAAAGTCAAAGGATCGTTTAGTTGTTTTCACCGTTGGGCAGCTGCCAAACTGACACAACAAGTTATATTTAATTCAAAGTCAACGCTAGGCTTCTACTGTAGGGAGGGAACGGGCCACATGACTAATGTCTTTAACAGGGCCTTATTATCCCCCTGTCACCTGACCTTTAATCTAAAGGCCATTCGGACAACTTTCAAAGGTAATTACAGGGTTGTTGTTTTTTTCAAGCTGACAAACAGCCTTCTGGAATAGAAGCTGGGTAACTGTTGGGGAGCTGTGTATGGACAAAAACAAAGAAACGCCTCCTCCATGAGCAGTTATTGCACAGGATGCACCACATTCTCCATTGTGAATGCCCAAAGCAACAGAATAACCGAACAGGAGCTTCAAAATCCAAACCAATTGGTAAGACAAAAGCATTTCAATTACCCCTAGAATTGCACAAAACCTAAATATCGCAATTAAAAACTGGTAATGGAAACGCCTAAACTTGGGAAAAACCCTCAAATATCGCTAAAATGGTGCGTTACGTTTCAACGGAGGAGGAGACAGAATATTTGAAGTGGACAGGATGAGATTTTACGAGAATTGCGGCTAATGCGCTTCACACCATTCAATTCAACATCTGCAAACCGCAAATGTATTTTGTCAAAATTTAATAAATATCGTTTCTACTAAAACTGAAGGTGATGCCGCGATTCCCATTTGCCACCAGTATAGAGGTTATGACGGCAGGAAGCCGAACTAGTGCCAATCTCGTGAATCATCAGCGTTGGTCGTCACATCTGTGCATATATATATAATATACTGCTTGCAAGCATATTCCCAAATCAGCAATTATGTGAAATCAGAAAAGGCTCCGTTGCAATTAAGCCGCGCAACCACAGGATTCCTGTTTGGTGCAGACTGGAGTCTCGGCCTCTTCCACTTGCACATATGCCTCTGTTGATATACTTGTGCTAATGTATGTAGCTGCGGCGAAACACAAGGCTGGAGGCACGGCGAAGGTCATCTGAAAACACTGCGCTTGTACAACCCGCGGGCCACATACATCACATTTCCCACACTTCACTTCCCCTGCAAAGAGCAGTGGAATCTTAATGGATCCATACAGAGCAGCGCTCCTGCAGGCATTATCTGGCTGAGGACTCAATCCCGGGGAAAAATCAGGGAATTCTGACGGAAAGACATAAAAATAGACCGCATATGCTTCTTGATGTGGGGAAGGAATGGACGTGGGGGGCCGAATTGTACCAGGGTACGGATGAACTGTTTGTATTTTTTTTACAGTGCAAAATCGAGAAGATGTTAGCTAAGCTCTGTTTTGACAGAACGGCTTTTAAGAAAATCTATCTCCTGACAGCAGAGACCTCAGTTAAAAGCACTCGTTTTCATTCTGACCCTAATTTCTTTTGCGCGCTCTACTGTTGCTCGACAAACGCAACGCATTAGACACGGCTGGGTAGAAGGAGCAGGCGGTCAAACTGCCAGGGTTGCTGGTGCGACCGCAACTTCACCCCGTTAGCTATAAGGGTCATCAGGCGTTACCTTTCACCCCATGTCTTACAAACGTTGAAATACAAAGACGTCAAAATCTTCAAAAACACGTCAAAACAAAATAAATTGATATATTCTCCGAACTAGGGTGTCACCACTGTGACGTGTTTCCATGACACTTTAGCGATATACCTCTACATCGATACGTCTGAAAAACCACCTCATGAGAGCGTCAAAAGCTTTTAGCGATATTTAAGGTTTTGTTTCCATTTCCAGTTTTTTATTACGATATTTAGGTTTTGCGCAATTCTGGGGGTAATGGAAACACAGCTAATGATATAAAAAGACTTCCTGGGTGCATCCTCTCCCCTTTTTCACTGGGCTCACAACACAAGTGATGCCAGTAGTTCCCTACAACCTACTGTCCATTCCCTCTAGCGACGGCCAGTCTGGTGGGGAAGCAGCAACTGTACACAGTCGTGCCCTGAGATAAAATGTTGTGGATGCCCCCAGACAGGCTTTGCCCTCTGCGGCCCTCTAACCAACAACCATCAGCAGTGATTAGCCTCTTTGCCTTCCAGCTGCTGTACTGTCAGCAGCGTAAACTCCAGAGCCCATCGCGCCAGGGCCGAGCCTCCCTCTGACCAGAGCTACGTTCACACTGCAGGCACAAGTGGCTCGAAACTGACTTTTCATCCATAGATGACACATGTCTGGGTCTAAACAGAGCAACTCTGACATTTTCCAATCACAACCTGACCACTTTCATATATGTGGTCCTATTTCTGATAAATAACGGATGTTTTGCAGTGACTTCAGTCAGAATGACTAATAACTTTGATAACAAGACAAAAAATGAATTAAACATGTCAGGGTTGCAGTTGTTATACTCTTGTTGCCTTTCTATAGAAACTATTAGTGTGATTATCAAATACAGACCCTAAGAAACAGCTTTTGGTCTAGTCAGTTGAACAGTCAGGTCACTTTTTGTACCGACTTATGAACCGCCAACACAAATGTACCGACAAATGAATCTGACTGTGGTCACATTTGCCTTAAAATGTGAACAACAACCCAGAAAAATAGGACTTCAGGCAAAAAAAAAAAAAACTCAACATAAACATTTATCATTGAGCGTTAATGCCTGCAGTGTGTATGCAGCACACTTGACTAATGTAGCCGTGATAGTCCAACAGTGTGAGGCGCCTGTATTTTTGGGCAGAAAAAGAGGAAAGAGACCTTTTGTGTTGCCGAGAAAAGTCGGGAGGACCTTTTGTTTGCTAAATGTGGAGGCTATCTCAAGTCCTTTTCAAGTTTATATAAGACATAGATTTAGCTCCACCTCCGTCTGTTCCTGCTTGCAGCATGATCCTGCGGCCCTGCGCACCAAACGCACCTTCGCTCTGTCAGAAGGAATCCGAGCAGCTCCCACATTGTGGTATGAAGCCGTTCACTTTCCTGCCCCCAAGCTTTATTACCGGTGGCGGGCCTGGGCTGGGCACTGATCTGCCAGCGAGGCTGCTCTGTGTGTGTGTGTGTGTGTGTGTGTTTTTCTCTCAGCGAGCAGGAAACTCATCACAGCCATAAATTGTGAGCATCAGCAGTCTGCGAAACCCGGCCCTGCCGCTTTCGCCCCGACTCTGAAGCTCCGCAAAAAAGTGCTGATTCAGGGGCGAGCTGGGGAGAGGCGGGCGGCGGCGGTGGAGCTCGGGCCGCCGAGCGGGGGCTCTCCATCACTTTGACAGCCCAATAAAAAGCAGTGTAAACTATTAATTGGATCATTAATTATTGACGCCGTTTTCACAACAATTTGAGGTTGAAAAGAGAAAAAAGGCGAGTGCGAAACAATGCATTGGTGTCAACCGCTGCGGCTCCGAAGGCGGTCAGGAATCCGGAGAAACACAAAAAAAGGACTCACGCAGAATCAAAACGTTTTGGGTTTTTTTTGGAAGGGGGGGGCTTTAAAAGAACCAAACTAAAGGCAAATGCAGATCACGTACGCGGTGGAAGAGGCCGTCACGACGCAGTGTCCGCCTCTCCGCTGCGTTCAGCCGCCGGGCCTCCTTTTATTTCTGTCCTCCGGCCGCTATTACGGGGCTGCGTGTCGGGGAAGTCAATACGCAGGGAGGCGCTCGGCTAGAACGGCGGCGGTAAATCAGCATCCGGAGGTCGCAGGCACCAACCGCAGTGAGCCATCCTCAGCTGGCACTCGTCCTCTTCCTCAATCCCCCCCCCACCCCCCCAGCCTCCCCCACCGCGACGCTTCACCGTCTCCCTCGGCTTCCTCCCCCTGAGGAACGCGGCAGCCTCGTGCCGCAGTCGGGCTCCCAGTCGCGCAAACCTCCACATAAGGCCACAGACGGCGTGCGTCTTCGCAGCACTGGCTCTGGACTCTCTGCTCCACCTTCTACTCGCCTGTTTTTTTTGCAGCCCAAGTGGCGGAGGGACGCGTTCAACAGACTCCAATCAAAGTCTGAGCGGTTTGCACGTATTATGTAGATGCTGGATACTGTTACACATATAAGGGTCCAGAGTGTATTAAAAAAAATAAGGAAACCGGACCTGGCGACAGAACCTTCTCTATAGCTGGAACTCTCTCCCGACCCACCTTCAAATCCCATCTCAAAACCCGCCTTTTCCGAACTGCTTTTAACATCTGATTAATTGTCACCGTCTTCAATTTCTTTAAAATTTGTTTGATTTCTTGTAATTTCACGTACCTCTACATTTTGATTTATTTGTAGTAATAATTGTATGTACTGATCTTATTAGTTTAGTCAGGTTAGATTTGTCCGTTCTGAGACTCCACGAGCGGCAACAAACCCTGATATCCGTCTGATTGGAGGCCGACACGTTCATGGGCAGAGCGTCATTAATTACGTCAGACGTTGACGCAGCTGCCAATTATAGTTTGAATAAAGAGGACAGGTAGCTCTTTGTCACGGGCTCCGTCAGCAGCGGTCTGGAGATAATGCGGAAGACGGGGGTTTAACGGGGCAGCGGTTCATCCGTGTTCCGTCCGTGTCCTTTGTTTTTCCCCTCCCTCCCACGCGGGCCGACCTGTGGAGGAGGCAGACGAGCGGCGCAGACTCTGACTGGAAACGACAAACTGCATTTTCTCTGCACTTTTGCCGTGGCTACTGAGAAAACTGGAAACTCCCACATCAATAATGCAGCTCGGGTGCTGGGCCGCTTCCCTCGGTGAGGGGGGAGGGGGGCCGTTACATACAGGAGCGGACTGAGCGACGCGACCCCCCCAGCCGCCCTCCACCTCCTCTGTTTTCATTTCCAGCTAGTGCCAGACCACTTTGGTCTGGTGCTGCTAAAACAAACAAACAAACAAACAAAAACTGGCTACAGCACTTTTCCCTCTCTCAGCCGTTTCATTCCTCCATCTTTCAAACTGCACTTCAGTTGTTCATTGCGTTTAGCATTTCTCGACGCGAGGTGAAGGCCTCAATAATTGCACGTTTGACAACAAAATCAATTTGCAATCACAACAACCGGTCGGCTCGGTGAAACGGTCAGAGAGCCCACACGGGTTGCCTTTCATGTTGATCCTATGCAACGTGACATTTAATTCAGTGGCTCGGACCGCTTGATCGCCAGCGCACGTTTTACAGGCCTGGACAAATGAGTTTGTGTCTCCGAGCAGGTTGAAAGTTGGCCGTGAGCACTCTGACGTCCGATTCCATTTCCTGTTGGGGTCGAGCGGCAGGACGGGACAGACGGAGCCAATATCTGGCAATGGCGTTTGAATTAGGCGCACTGTGCTAGACTGGATCCTCTGGGTTAGGACACAATTTACATCATCAAGATTTAGCAGGCAACAAATGTAAACTGATGTTAAAAAATATATATATTGTCACACTAAGCATGGTTTTGCTAATACTTGATAGTCCTTTGGTGGAATTATTGTGATACAAGACTAAACTTCATCTGCTGGTCATAACATCTTGCCATCCTACGACACTGCTCGCTCCTCCCTGCTCCTTCTGTCAGCAACATAATGACAAGTTTGAAAAGGAACGGATGAGAGAAACATCAAGCATAAAGCTCCGTAGAAGGAGGGTGACGGCAGAAATCCTCGGCCGCATGCTATTACCACTCATTCAGTCACAGTCACACACACAAAACACATATCCACAGAGACAAACGTGACACAAGCCTCATCTGCAAATGAACTGGAGCTGTTAGAAGAGATGCATCAATAACAAGGGAAACGCTGCAATAATGGTAAACACACACACACACACAGAAAAGCCTTATTTTTGTTTTTAAATCAATCAGGAATTCAATCAAAGTAGAATCATTAAAACGAATCGTCGTCACTAAAAACAATACAGTTTTCATCAAACTACCTTCAGTGCCACGTGGAAACACTGACAGATGGCTGATAAAAAAATATTTTCTCTGTTGCCGTTAAATGATCAGCATTTGTGACAATTACGACAGCAGCGTTCAATTTATACGACATTTTTGAAGCCTTGTAGAATTAATTACACCAACAAAGACACAAGTCCAGAGCTGCATCAATCAATACCTGCAGCGGACCAGCATCAGATTAAGAATCCAGTCCTACAGGAAACAACTTTAAGACAGTACAATGCTGAGGGAAACCATCAGAGAATTTCAGGAATTTTGCATAGCCGACGAGAGAAGTGTCAAGAATTGCTGTTGGGAGCGCACGCACAGAGCCGGCAGCGGAAGCAGAGGCAGTTCTTACCTTTCTCACTGACTGACTCGCTCTCGATCTCCACGTCCTCACAGCTGGTGTACTCCGGCGTGGTGGCCAGCTCCTCCTCGGAGCTGCTGAGCGACACCTGCCGCATCTTCCCTCCCTTTTTGGTTTTGTGAGGCTTGGGGGGCGGCGGGCGCACCGACTCGGACTGGTCCGAGCTGAGCGAGTCGTTCCGCAACATGCTCTCCATCTTTTCCCTTTTGGTCTTGCGCACGGCCGAGCTGGGATCCAGGTGGTGCTGCTGCTGCTGCTGCCTCCTCATGGGGTCTCGCAGGTCTCCGGACCGGTCGCCCAGCACGGGGCTGCGGTGCGGCGTCGGGGGGCTGTGATTTGAGGTTCTGTGGCCCCCGAGGCCGGGCCCCATGGGCCCCGGGGAGGAGCGGTCGACGGAGTAGGAGCGCTGTCCCACCATGGGCGGCCGGCGCTCGGTGAGATGCTGACGGGACAGGCGGATGGGGGCCGGCTCGTCCTGCTCGGTGTAGGCCAGCGAGACGTCGCTGTGGCGCCGCTCGTGCCGCAGGCGCCCCACCTCGGCGTGCATGCGCATCTGCTCCTCATAGGGCTGCGGCTTGACGGGGTAGCGCGCCAGGTTGGGGTCGCTGCGGTAGCGCGCCTGGAACTCCTCCTGCCGCTGCCGCTGGATGTCGTACTCGCTGGGCGGCCCGTCTAGCTCCTGGTCCAGCGGGTACTCCTGGGAGTGCCAGCGGCCCGGGCCCTGCCTGCTGCGGTAGCCCGTCCGCGCCATGTCTGGGTACATGTGTGGGCCCCGCGGAGCCCGCCGAGGGTCCCCATCCCCGTAGTCAGACGGTGATCTGGGCATGCTGCCGTCTGTCGGGGCATACTGTGAGTGGTCGCCCCCCTCCCTTTGGTCGTATTTTTGGTTTGGATCCCTGGATGCTGATGGGCTACGTTTCCTGGAGATGCGAGGAAAAAGAAATAACAGAGCAGGGTTATTATTACCTGGATGGTGAGGTGCAATATACAAGACAAACAGACTATATATTATGCGCTGTATAGCAAAGGTGGCAAGAGTATTCACAATCTGTACTTGAGTAAAAGCACAGACACTTGTGTAAAAAAAAAATACTCAGGTAAAAATAAAAATACTGATTCAATTCCTTTACTCAAGTAAAAGTAAGAAAGTACAGGTTCTGAAATGTATTTAAGTAAAAAGTAAATCAGTATCAAGAGCTTTGCTACTCTTGATACTATAGTTTTCTTTTTATCTCTTTCAACTGCAGCACAACCAAAATGTAAACAGTAATATTTATGACTATTGCAACCAGTGTTATTTTCTACATATTGATTTTTCTTTGGACTGAAAACATACTGAATATCATCCGGTTTCAAATTCAACTCCACAACAGCGTAATAGCTCCACTTTAGGGAACAACAACTACAATAAGGGAATGACCTTAAACAGAATTTCTATCTTTTAAACACAAAAATAACAAGCATGTGTTTCCAATGTAAGAAGTAGAAAGTACACATATTTGTATACAAATGTAGGGAGTAAAAGTGAAAAGAAAGAAATACCAAAGTAAAAAAAAAACTCTACTTGAGTATAGTAACAAAGTATTTGTACTTCATTGTTTACCACCAGATAGATAGATAGATAAATGCTAGATAGCTAGATAGCTACATAGATGATAGCTAGATAGATGATAGCTAGATAGCTAGATAGATGATGGCTGGATAGCTAGATAGATAGATGTGTGTGCGTGTACGTGGAAATCTGCGGCATCAGTGAGCCTCACAGGGCAACATCAAGCATCTCTGCCAGGACTAAAGCCTTCATCCCGAAGTGTCTATAGTCTCACTTCACTTTTGGCCCGCACCGCGTAGGCTTCAGACCCTGTCAAGAGCTGACGAGAGCCTTCTCCGTCTTTGTCACGCGCACGCAAACACAGGCACGGGGGGGAGGGAGAAATGAGAGGAAGCAGCGGGGTGCAGCACCGCCGCTCCCACGCTTTGCTGAAAAGTATTCCTCTGACGCAGGAGAGTGTCTTTGTAGCTTTGCATTTTCAACACTTTCTGGCATGTTCACCTGGCTCTCTGAGGTGACACGCAGGCGGGAAAAGAACTTGAGAAACTTCTCAAGGTCGATCAGGACAAATAACAGCCGGTGTGCAAATCAGTGTGTGATTTATGATTCTGATGCTAAAAAGCTAAAAATGTACGACATCATTACCATTGGTTGAAATACTGCTTTTGATTTTTTATTTTACTAAATGACTGTTGGGATATTTATATATTTTAGACGTGGAGAAAATGTATAGATCAACCACATAGACTATGACATATGTGTCCCTGAACAAGTTTTGGTAGATGTAAATGTCTGGAAAATGGAGAAAGACTTATTCATAGTTAATTTACTCACCACAGCTTCAACAAAATGAACCAGGCGTGGACATTCAACCACACAATTTGTTGGGGGTGATGACACAGTCTTAATCAAACAGAATTATGATCTTGTTTCAGGACTGGGAAGAATCCTAAAAACAGGTGCAGTTATGCTGGGCATTAAGTAGAAATAAATGGCAAAGATCAATATGTTTAAAAAATGGATTCTGTCGGTGAACCCATATTTCTAAAATGAGCAATCTATCATTTTACCATTGTCCGACTGTCAGAGAGGAAACCGGCCAGGAAGCGGACCAAAGGCCTGAAGGAGGCTAACTGTGCATTAATGCGTTTATTCCTTTGTTGAAAATCAATTATTCATAAGCCACTTTTCTCCTACATTTCTCCCACTTTTCTTCTAAGATCACAATGACATCTGGGCAGGGAGAAAGGCTTTATGAACCGTCCCTTTAAATTCGTACGTGACCATTTTTCGAGATATACTTTTCAAAAGGGCTCCATAAATCAATGCCGCCAGGCTGGCCTTGCTCACTGGCCAAAGGAAGGGCTTCTCACATGTGACAAGGTGAGTCACTCATCCACCGAGAGGTTTGATCCCTGCCATCTGGATCACAGCCCATTGGTTTGTTAGTCTGATTAAAACGAATGCGCATTACGCAAAATATCAGCACAGTGGTCAGGCACATGTAGAAAAACTCTTTCTGGCCTTTCTATTTTTCTGTTTGATTTTATCCAATGTGCTGTCTATTAGAAGTGCCTCTCTTCAAGCAGGGCAGACATACAAGCAATGCTAACAGTTCACAAACTACAGAGCAGTTAATACATGGGATGTAAAGTGGGGCGGAACTTGTGAAACAAAGCAAAAGAACAACATGTGGCTGCTTACTTATTGCAGAGAGGCACGTCAATACATACATAATGAAGAGAACCATCAGCGAGCAAAGTACACGCTGGGTCGAGATTGATAACTTGACCAATCATGGTGAAGCTCAAAGCTCCACAATAAGATATTTTAAAATGTGTGAGTAAAACCATTGAAATTCTTCTATTTTTTGCAACAACAAAAAAAAACAAACTCTGAAAAAAATAATAAAACACATAAAAAATAAGGTGGCAACACCCACACTGTACCTTAATAAGCACATCTTATCTACTGCAGGGAAAAAGAGGAAGTCCTTGTCAAGCAGCCACTCACACATGTGACCTCTCCACTCTGACTAACAACAAACAAATCTGATCCAATCACCTCAGCAGCCCAAACAGACGCTCGCGAGTGACTCACATGTGGCTGGAGAAGCAAAGGAGTTTTGCTGCATTATTCATGATCCGCTCCTGGAGACCAACGGAGCATCAATTCATTCACAAATCCCAAAGTGAAACTGCACCAGAGATAATAGCTGACGCTTGAAATGAGGGAATTAAAAAGGAGAAGATGCTTGATTAGCAGGAGGAAGCAGGTCTTTAGAGGAGCTCCACAACGATGTAAGGTGGTGGTGTATCTATATTAACCAGTGCAGTGCCTTAGTAGGCATATCTTTTGGTTGGGAGGCATCAGTTGAAAGACATAACATAAGTCTGTGATTAATACTAAATACAGACTGAGATGTTTTATCTGTTCTAGCTTATCAAGTTTTTGAAAAATGTCTTGTGTTTGAGAAACTACTTTGTCACCTTTAAATATTTGCTAACTTTTGTAGCCGAAACTATTTTCTCACAGGCGACATAGCAGAGCAGTGGTCAGAGCTACCCTACCTGCCTTTCTGTGTGGAGTTTGCATCTTCTCCCTGCACCTGCGTGGGTTCTCTCCAGATACTCTGGCTTTCTCCCACAGTCCAAAAACATACATGTCAGGCAAATTGTAAACTGTAAATTCTCTGCAGGTGTGCGTGAGTGTGAATGGCCGTGTGTTTGTCTTTCTATGTGGCCCTGCAATGAACTGGCGGCTTGTCCTTCGCCCCATGACAGCTGGGATAGGCTCCAGGAAGCTGGTATAGAAGATGACAGACTACTGACTGACTGACTACTGTCTCATCCCATGGAGGTGGTGTTAGTTGGGGAAGGGTGCAATGAAGAAAACACACTAAATACACAACCATCACAAAGGTTATCCAAAACACAACTGGACTATAAAGGCTCATTTCAATGGCGCTATATAGTGGAGAAAATCAAAACACGACGGAGCTATCCAATGACACGCGAAAGTCGTGATGGTGATGCACAATTTGGGCTACTTCAGCCACGTTTGGCTTTGGAAGCTGGCTTTTTACAGGGAGGCGGAAGTTATCACAGGAGCAAACACACAAAGATGCCCCACACAGAGAAAACTGCATTGGTATTATTGTGTTAGCTTGTTCATGACTCCATATTGGTAACTGAGTGTGTACTGTCTGCCTTGGACATGCCCTGTTTCCTTAGTGCTCAGGTGTTCATGCTTGAAATGTGTCCAACACCCTAGACTTGCATGCCGGGTGAGAACATGTACTTCGTAACTCCAGGAAACATTAACAAATTAGCCCCTTTGCCATAACTCAGCTTGACACAAATATCATGTTCCCCAGCTCCTGTGTCCTTCCTGTCAACGAGCGAAAGCGTCTACGGCCACTGTGAACTAACGTGCGGCTCTTTTCCTGCATCTGCACCTCGACGGGAACACCGTCCAGCCCTGAAACGGCAACAGACGGAGGGACGGTGCGGCTCTGCATTCCCCACTATACATTACACCCCCACCGCCCCCGGCTGCCAGCGCCGTTATAGCATCTCTGCGGATACTTCTGAGCTGCTCCGCTGCTCGGCCATGACACACGCTGCTGAGCCCAGACTCAAAATTCTTCCCTCAGCGACGCAGACGGAGATCAGAGACGAGAGAGACACAATGCGGAGAGAAGGGAGGAGGAGGAGGAGGAGAAGGCAGGGAAACCGTGCGTGTGTTTGAATGAGACCACGCGTGAAAAAGTAACAGGAGCGGGATTCTGTTGGGTTTTTTATTGTCATTTTCCCGTCACCAGACACGCAAAAAAAAAATAATGTTGCAGCTGTGCGCATGTTGCGACCAGCCACGCGTGTGAGACGGGACCGTCCAGGGAGTCTTCAGAACGACGAGCTATAAGCTCGGAGTCACGTACTCCATTCTTCACATGTCCTTATACAGCAAGACGACTGGAGGATGGGAGGTAAGGGGGGGAGGAGGGGTTGATGTCATCACGGACATGGCACCGAGCCACGGCGCAGGTGGCGCTGTGCGCTTCGGACGGGGCAGTGAATCATCTCAGCAAGCACCGACCTCAGAGGAGATAGACTACTTTTTTCTTCTCTACACGTTTTATGTAGGAAGAGATTCAGAGATGGAGACGTTTATTTCATATAGACTAGTTTTGACTTTGGAATGTATCTTGAATTTGTTGTTTTAAGCTGCTGCAAGATCCTATTTTCACTTACATGTAGCGGAAACCCTGTAGCAAGTGCCTGCATTGGCAGAGTCAAGCAAAGACAATGTCCTTCATGTGGGATTTTCTAAGTGGCGAAGTGTGTGAGTGGTGAAGTACAGGGTTCTTGGAATGGATCAGTTCTTCCTCATTTTTCTGTATTCTAGTATCAGAAAGGTTACTTATTATTCTTGCAAGTTTTCGGAAAGCGAAGAAAAAGAAAACGCTCTTTGATTACATTCGTATTGACATGAGCAGCGTCATCTTCTGCCGCGCTCCCCTCCTTCATTTTTTCTTTGCCCAACTTCACCGAGTGACAAACGGGCACATTTGCTTTGCTGCGGAATGCTAGCGCTCAAGTGTGTAATTGAAGGGCCATGACTGTCATATATTTCACCTCTAATGCCGCCGCCCTGTTCTGAACTATCCTCTGCCACGGCAGAGTGCGAAGCACAAGGCCTCATATAGTTGTTTCTCAAGGACGCTGATGTCACGATATGGAAATTTGGTTTTGTCATTTCCTATAAGTTCTCCTGCCTTTCAGTGTCTTTGTCTTTTTCCATCCATCCTGCTTCTCCCTGGGTTCTATTAGTTGATTACCCCGCCTCCTTTTTTTGGCATGTCAGTCTGTTTGGTTTCTCAGTGGCTCATTTTTGGGGACTTTTTGACTTTTTGACTTTTTAAGTTTTTTCAGCTATGATAAAGCCCATTTATTTCTTTTTTTAACTGTAAATTTGGGTTGACTTCATGCTCAACACGGGGCCACATTATATTTATTTGAGGAAGGAACAGAACTTCATGCCGCCATGGCAGTGAAAGCATTACTTTTCCTGAGCAAAATAATGGACCAAATCCAAAACTCACAACAACAAAAAAAATTGCAGGATTAAATTGTGGTCCTGAAAGATTAAATACTGTGACCCCTTCAGGATTAGCGAGCCGACATGCTCGCCATCACAAAACCTGTCTGTGCCGTTGTTTCTTGCAAAATGTCCTCAACAAAAAACAAAACAAGAGGTTAAACTTGTGTGTATGTATTGATGTGAAATTATTCTACATACCTTAGTTGAAATCTGTGCTTATCGGAGTTACTGACCAGTCTGCACATTCTCCTCTGACCCCTGACATCAACAAGGCATTGTCCGCCACAACTGCTAGACTGCTCACTGGGTATTTTTCTGTTCTCTTCCTGGGACTATTCTCTGTAAACCCTAGAAATGACTCTTCCAGTGTGACAGTCCCAGTAGGTCAGCAGTGCCATGTTCAAAGTCACTTCAATCCCCTTTCTTTCTCATTCTGACTCATTTTGAACTTCAGCAAGTCGCCTTCAACACGTCTACATGCCTAAATGCTCTGAGTCGGTGCCTTGCCACTGGCTGATCCCACACTTGTGTTTACCTGCAGCGTACCAGATATAGTGACTAATTACTTTGTGCAAAAAGCACAGTTGGCTGATGAGCTGTTTGTGCTAACAAGACCCTAATGTGGCGTTTACCCCAGTGTGAAAAACACATTCGCAGGCAAAAACAGAGCAAGACAACCTTCTTTTCACAACGCGACCCTTTTCCCAGCATTTCAAAACATATAAGTTCCAGCCACTGCCAACACAGATTGGATTTCAGGAATATAATCACCAAACAGACCATATAAACAGGTTGCATTAACTCCGAGCTGTTATCAGCCGTAGCCACAGTCGTCTCAACTGAGAAATTTAACCAGCTTTACTCACAGAGCAGAGCGTTAGATCCTCCGTCCAAATCTGCTTAGCCCTCTGTCTCCAGACATTTCGCCAAAGCAGCTGCCACGACCAGGTCCTTTCGTGTTTTATGTCTCCCTCCGCTTCGCACAAAGACCGTCCTTATTTTATTTCTAGAAGCCGGCAGATGATCCGCACCCAGCAGGGCACGCAATCTCGCTGCAGTGTGTGCGCGCGCGCAGTCGGCTCACACCCTGCAAATGCTTTCACCGTCGCCGAAGAAACACGTTAAATAAAGAGAGCCAGAAGCAATCAAGGTGAAAATGCAGCGCTGGCCTCGCGGGGGTTGTGCCACCTCCACTTTTGCGGATAATGGAGAAAGTCAAATGAGAACAAATGAGTGGCACTATGTCGCAGATCTCGGCGCATGGAGGGAATCTGTCCCGCTAATGGCAACAATAAATCCAGGAGCGGTCTCCATTGGAATAGGATAACCAGGAAGAACGCAAGAGCAGGACAAAAAACGGGCTGAACATGGACATCTGGGCCGAGAGCAACCTGAGGAAAAAACAAAACGCTTCACACGGACAGTTTTACAGATGCAAAAATCACTGGCCTTGAAAAGACTCACTCAGTCAGCTGCTGTGTAAGTGAGACACTCCCGCGGAGCAAATCGAACGTAAAGCTTTCCAATTGTGCGGTTTTTCCATGTAGAGTCCAAACTGGCCAGGTTGAAATCCACTGCTGGGTTTGTGGAGGGATGGCACACTTTATGACTGCCACAAAGGCTTCTGTGGACCTGAAAGCAATTTGACTTTTTGGGTTTAGCCCAGCGGTCATGTGATCACCACAGACAGGCGGGCGGGCGGCTGGCTGGCTGCAGGTTGAGCAGCAAGCCTCCCCCTAACATTGCTTTTTTGACAAATGTCTGCCGTCAATCAACAGTCACCAGCGAGGCAGCTCTCGCTCCTTCTCCTTCACGATTGATTTTCAAAAGCGGAACAAGTAAAAAAAGTGGAATTTTAAGCATAATTTTTTTCTGCTTTCATCACTGCCGCACATTAAATAATAACTCTCTTTGTGATGTCACAAAAGGCACTGTTAAACTATGCTCAAATATCATCAAACAAGAAAACAGTAATGCATGTGTGAATGAATAATCGTTCAAAAACTGTACAAGAAATGTTTGCTTCCCATTCCATTATTCAAAAAAAAAAAAAAGTTAAAGATGATGCAGCTGTTTCCTCAATTCTGAATGACAAAAAAAAAAAACTCAAGTGAGGCGAGCAGGCCCTACATTTCGCAGCTGGAATCTACTGGTTGCGCTCACAACGTATGCAGGTCTGTGAGACTGTTCACTAATTGGCTCCAAGAAGCCAGACTCTGAGGGGGCACACCAGCCGGTCCTTCTGTGTCCATGTTTATACTGTGTCCGGCTAATATATCTTCTGCACTGCGCAGCATGATAGGTCTCCTTTTTAAGAAAAGGCCCTGCTAGCACTCTATGTAGGCCAAGCCCCAACAGAATATGCCATTAAGATTAGCCAGCCTACGAGTCAGGACTGTTACGCCACCGCTTCCTATTCTCTCCCCTGCAGAGGAAAAAATTAGAGGAGCGGAACATGCGAACATTTTGTTACTATACTGTTAAGAACTCAAAGGGAACCGTGTGTGTGAGAGTGAGAGAGAGAGAGAGAGAGAGAGAGAGAGAGAGAGAACGAACGTCTCTGTGGGGCAGACAAGCAGTCAGACGGTTCTACCCCATAATTATGTTTATGGACTTCGGCTGGAGTTAACCGGAGCTTCTGTACACCCAGACTACCGCACGGTGGGTTTCTCTTATGGGGCCTGTGAGTGATCGTTGCAACACTAGCTGGTGGGTCATTAACATATTTACTCAGTGTCTGAGCTTATTTAGAAAATACACATAATTGGTGCCCAACCGTGACCACAACTTAGTGCGACATCGCCGCAATGAGGATGTTGTAAAGAAACCACACCCTGTGAGCAACATGTGGGAAACAGGAACTGGGTTTGAGCTTTCTATAAGGCACAGGGCATATTATAAAGCACACTTCTAATAGGTCGGCTGGCCATTTGCAATGCTGCTGTATAGCGCATGGACTCACCCTGTAGTAGCACAACGTTACATCACAGGAGTAGTTGTAATTTCAAAGGGATGTGGCTTAAAAACAAAAGATGGATAGAACTTCCGTATTCAAAAAGGAGGCCAACTTACAAGTACCAAAAACCTGCAATCTATGGTTTAGCAAGCAGGAACCGCCAAATTCGGTTGCAAAAAGACTTAAAAAAAAAAAAAAAAAAAAAAAGTTAAAAGCTGGGTGCCATTATGGAAAGGAGCCCTAAAGTCATACCATTTCAAACTGGTTAAAACATTTTTGTTGGTCTAAATTGCTGGTTAAAAAATAGGCAAATTGCTCCAATCATTGCTCACCTCCGGTACCACCCACACATCCAAATATGGAATCCTCCAGTTTCAAAATGAAAAGTAAACTCAAGATGGCACTCAACCACGAAACCAATCTTTTGGTTTTCCAACTGATAGTCGCAATGAGTGAATACGCCAACCATCTTATATATAGTAAATGGTTAAAACACAAGGATATGGCAAGATAAAAAAAACCATTCAACCTTTACACCACCACCTTCGACACAACCCCAACACCATGGAGGTGTTACCTCCATTTCTGCTTACTTCTCTGCAGCAGCTCTCAGGCTCGGTGCCTGTCAGCTGCTGTTCACCTTCACAATGAGCTGCGTGGAGAAAACATATTGAGGTCCGTAGAGCTATTCATAACTTGGCAAATTCTGTTGGAACAACACACTGAGGAGGAGAAATACCATAAAGGAGGGAGCCTCGCCATCTCCTTCTCTCTCTATCTGACATACAAGCAATGGAAAGAGACCCTCTTTCTCTGTCTCAGACATGCATGATTTTTTTTCCCCCTTGGTTCTGCTAACTGTGCGTTTTTCAATTCAGCGAGCAAGCTGCATTTGTAATGAAAGGCATTGACGCTGCACGGCTGTGGGCTCTTTCTCTGTGTTTAGTAGGGATCAACGCCTCCAATAACGCACTTATTTTTTCGATATCGCCTCAGGTAGGAGTCTGTCTTCTGAAATCCATGTCATTTTACTATTAAAGAATACTTTGTCTCCACTCTGCACAGAACAGGAAAGAAATCTGTTGCGCGTGTCGTTTTGTTTTGCTCTGTTGCCTCGCAACACGATAGCATCGTTAGACCTGCTTTCTTTCAAAAGTGGAAGGACCTCTATCCTTCCATCAGATACATAGATGCTGATTTAAAAACAACACTTCTGGCCACATTTGATATTTGGACATGGTTAAAGTTGATCCAGGGACGTCCTCAGGTTAGTATGAAGAACCACAATTCTACACAAAAGTGTAACTTCATGTAGAAAACGTGCAGCTATATCACAATCAATAACCACATGGCAAGAGGAAAGGAAAAAGTATTGTGATAACACATCGGGGAGAGCACACAAGAATGTGAGCCCACATGACAGCAGCACTGTTTAAATGTGCCTGTTCTTCCACAGCACTTAACTCTGTAAATCGCCTGTGGAAATCCAGCACAATTCAGCAAAACCACCACTTTGCTAATAGAACATCGTCTATAAATAGCAGTGAGGAGATGTTAAGGAAAGAGAACAATGTCCGGATGAAAAGAAGATTAATACACTTGTTTTTGAGTGGTTGGGTACTGAATTCTAACTCTAGCTACTTTGTTTCAGTTAGCACAGCAAATCCAACCTTGAAGCAAATGGGCTACAGCAGCAAAAGGCCACGCTAGGAGCCGGTCCCATGCGCTAGTGACAGGAAACTGAGGTGAGTTTAACTGAGGTGAACTGAGTTTGCTCACCAAAATTGGACAGCAGAAGTTTAGAAATGGTTTAATGGTTCGAGACCTCTGGCGCCACAGTTCAAGTTCAGGCAAATTGAAACACTTTGCACAAAGTACCAAAATATCCGCCATTTGACTTGTTGAGACAATTAAGGTTATAGAAAGTGCAGAAAAGCCAACATAAATGAGGGGTGGGACATTTCAGAAGATGCTGGGATTTTCCTCTCAGACAAATACGTTTTCTGTCAGTTTCTTAAAATGCCGACCATCGCATTGTGTTTTTTTGAAATCAAAAGTGAAGCTGTTTTGCTCATCTTCTCCATGCCGGTTCCACCGCCTCTCTGAAGTTGAACTCAAACGGATCAGCCGCTGGAGGGCTTGCCCGCAGGCAGATGGGAAGTTGAGCGTGACGGGGAGACTTTGCCTCCCAGGCTGTTTCTCAAACTCTTCACTTGTCTCAGATGCCACAGTACACACAGAGAGACAGCATCAGACGCAGACAAACACAACTGGCAAAACGCAAAGGCAGTGTGACTCCAATTACTTCATTCAAGTTTCAGCACCAACTTTCTGCTCCCTCTGTTACAGTGACGCTGTTGCTTTACCACAAAATTGAGAGGGAAATCCCAATCCATAAAATATGTCCACATTCATAATTCATCCGTGTACATGCAGGGATGTCATGGTAAACTGCCTGTAACAAAAGAAACGACTACAAAAAAATCTCACAGCATTTTAAATAATCCAGAGCTAGAAATTGTTTTTTACTGACTCAATGTTTTTTTTTCCTGCAGTGATTGGTTTTTACACACACTGCTATTCTCGCAACCTTATTAGTACATAATGTTCTAACATAGCAATTACCGTAGTTATTGCTCATGTTTCAGCAACATGCGTCATGGAAAAATGAATCGTCTGCGGCTTCCCAGTGTTCTCACTGTGAAGACTGTATGTCAATCCAGTTTGACTGCAACGTTTACTGTTAAATTCGTGCGAATGTGTATGGGAAAAAAACAGTGGCTCTGCGAGTTTGCCCTTTTGCTCCTCATCTGATGAAAAAGCCACTCGCTGTGTCCCTGTGCGCTCAGCAGAAAGACCTTTTCTGCTGCGCTCAATGGCAGTGACAAGCCAACGTCTCAATCGATGAACCCCACGGTCAGACCTTTACAGACTGAGGCCCAGACCAAAGGGCTGTGTGGGTTAATTGTAATTGCTCAGGACAACCGTCTGCGCCGCGCACTCCGAGTCGGGGAGCCGAACCGGATGGAGGCACCTCGGACTGAGCGGCAGTTAACTCTGCAACACGTGGAAGACGGTTGAGCCTTGTTTCCGTTGGCTCATTAAGCTGGCCAGACTTTTCTTGTCACGAGAGTGCATAGTTTATATGCTGCACGCAAGCCACTTCAAATCTGACGGTGACTCTTCTGCCTCCAAAAGGAGGGTTTTTTTTGTCACCTTACAGGAATTTATTAACTGTGAAATGAGGTGAAATAATACCACTTCAGTTGCTAAGGTAACATTTTCACAAGCTTTTTACTAAATAATTGATTCTTCAATATAATAATTACAACATGATTACATTCTTATCACAAATGTGTTAAATGTCTTTTTTTTAAATACTTATTCTGAAGTCATGTTTATACTTGGATATGACATTACCGCTGCAATTAATTCCAATAAATTCTATTGGATTCACATAATTTCCAATAGAAAGTTTCCAATTTGGAAAATTTTCAAAATTTGCAAGCTAAACTTCCCATTAAGAAAAACTTTTTCTGAAAATTTACTGGAAAATTTTCAACCCTCTTAAAACACAAATCTGTGACTTGTCATTCCATTACGCCACCTGATCTGTGGTTTATATCTTTAGGTTAAGCTGTATCAACACACAGCCTTCAATTAGAAGTTCTCGTTGGACAAATGAGAGCTGTGATCAGCCGTGAATGGACTTTTTTACCGGGCGAAGAGGAGCAAACACATCGTGAAGGAAGAGAAAAAACAGATCTTCAAAGTCAGCGTCTATGCGCTTCCTTCCCACCCCTGGAGATCAGATCAACTGCTATCCTAAAACCTAATGAACAAGTAAACAGTGGAAATTAAATGAATATTACATGGGGTTTCATTATTGCCAGCCAGCAGTCTCCCAAAAAAAATAATGAAGGCAAAGAGCAAAGGGGTGGGAGGAGCCGCTGGAGCTTCTCCTCTGTTAACTCAGCATCTGCCTGCCAGAGATGAAGGTTTTTTGATCGCTCCTCTGCTGCGGCCAGGTTCTCCTCTCCTCTCACCTCCTCCCCTGTCCTCCGTGGCAGGAGAAGCCCGGGGAGGCCGCCGAGCGCCGCCAAAGTCGCTTCATTTGCAACACAAATGAACCGAGCTAATTGTACACGTGTGGGGAGACAGGAGGCCCTCGCCCGCGCGCACACACACACACAAACACGCACGCACGCACACTATGCAATGTTTGCAAAATATGGAAATAATTAATCTCATTGAGCGGGTGAAATACCATCAGCGTTGCAAAAGAGATTGTGAGCGCAGGCCGAGGGAGAGACAAATATAACTGCGGCGACAGACCCCGTAGACGCACATGTTTAGATTATCGCACCCCACTCCTCAGGTTTATTTTGGATAGTTAAATATATATTGAAGCTTGAACTAGATTTGGATTTGGGGCACAGCAACAGGATTATTCATGAAGCAGTTACTAAACCAGTCAATAGAAAAGGAACGGAAAACAGAAGAATTACTATAAATAACCAAGAGCATAAAACACCTAAATATGCCTCTGCTAGAATATCCAACAGCAGGATGAGTGCTCGCTGATGACTGACTCTGAAACGGTGCTATTAGCGGTGTTTGTGCAGCCGAGTTGACTTCACCTCAACGGGGACTTAAGCTAAGAAAGTTCACCTCTTGGCCTTCCGAAGGTCTGACCTTATAAGCCAGCCCGAATCAATAAATCAGATGTAAAACAAGAATGATGATGCTCTAAAGCACCGCTGGGAGGAGGGAGCCTTAGCTTTCAATTAGCAACTCCACTGACCATCAAGGCCAGCGGAGGAAGTGAAGAATAATGAATGTCCGCGCGCCGCCGCCGCCGCTAAGGTCCCCACGCTGACAGCGAGCCGGTGGAGCGAAGTCAGCCAACATTTGAATGGTCGGCGACACTGACAAACAGTGCAACACGTGAGGGCAGGGGGGTCAAACTCAAACACTGGGCCAAAATTTAAAAGTTGGGCAAAGTTGTGGGCCAATATTGATATTTATTGAAAAAAATCTTGCCTTGCGGACCAAATATATTTACACTGCGGGCCATAGTTTGACACCTATGCGTTCGGGGCAGGTTGTGGAAAAGCAAAGCGTCAACTGTGCCGTGAACACAGCTTCCATCCCCCTCTCGAGGCTTTTCTGAGAGCAGGAGGCACATCGGACATCTGGCGGCGGCAGAGAAGTAGAAAAGGGGCTTTGTGGGACGTTACAAAAAAAAAAGATTTCCTCAGGACTGGACCCAAGTGCCGCTTATATGCAGTCCCACGCACACATGCACGGGAGCCAATCAGCTGCCTCCTTTTCACTTTTCTCCGGCGACCGTCAAGAAGAGGAGGTGGAAGGAGGAGGAGGAAGGAGGAGGAAGTTCAGGTCCCCCGGGGGGCCAAGTTGGAAGTGGCCTGTAACGGCGATCTGCACTGAGCCTCCTCCTTTGATGCGGCCATTACGACACGTTGGGGTTAAAGGCCGCGTACGAGGAGAAAACAACAAGCAACCGCACGCGGGCAATTATTCGCCGTCTTTGAGGGAATCAGTCTGGCTCCGTGAGCACGAAGAGAAGCCAGATGTCGACTGGAGAAGCATTTCATCTTTGCTCCGTGGCTCCTGGACCGGGAGTCCATCCTGGGCTGCGGAGGCCATCTGGACCCACCGCTGTACGCAAGTGCGCGTCCAGCCGGGTGGCATCACGTGACCGGCGGCGGCGGCAGCAGCAGGAGGCCACATTAGCCTAATGTTTATCTGCCTGTACAAGCTCGCAGCCAGCTCCCCCTCCCCCCCACCCCCTCCCAAGATGCGACTTGGTGAGAGGTAGCGCATCGATTCAGCCTGTGCCACCCATCCATCCCCCTCTTCTTCCTCTCCGCCATCATCCCAACTCTCTCTCTCTCTCTCTCTATCTGCTGCCCCCTCCACCCCCACCCCTCACCCCCCTGCTCCCGCTCCCTCCAGTGTGCAATCATAATAACGCCTCTCTTAGACACCCAGGCAATAAAAACCAGGGCCTCCCTCCTTTTTTTTCCATCCCTGCGCACGTCTCCCTCGGCGAGGACAAAACCAATAAAGGGGCCGGCCTTAATTACAGCTTCTGCATGCCGCCGACACCCGGGTGCAACTCCGTGGGGCCGAGGGCGGGCAGGCGGGCGGGCGAATGGGCGAGCGTGGGCGAGGTGTGGGGGGGGGGAAGGTGGGTTTGAGGGGGGAATGGATGCATTTCCCAGTCTGACTCCCACACCGAAACCCTCAAGACACTACTTTATAGTACTCACAGAGAGAAAAAAACAGAAATGATGGCAGCTCAGGGGCAGGCTGGGAAAATGTGGGTAGCATGAAAACTCCGGCGGAAGCGCTCAGTCAGCGAGATTTTTGCGTCTGCGGGGCGTCAACGTGGAACTGGGCGTCGCTGGGCACTGCTTGAAAAACCAAACACAGACTAAAACCTAATGGCCACTTTACTGTGAACATAGAGGAGAGGGAGGGAGGGGGTAACAGTGGCCAAGTTGATGTCCCGCACACGACAAAGTAGCCCAAAGGCAAGTCAAGGTGGACACGCCCCCCCAAGAGCAAAAGTCCAAGAAGATTTCACGGCAGGCGCGCTGGGGATGCACGTCCTTGTCGCTTGTTGTTTCAAGGTCTGCGGTCTGTTCACTCCACCCCACCACCCCCATCCCCACCTCCACACACAGCCACCCCAACCCCCCCAGGCTCGCCGCGTATTCCCCACACTGTCCTCCGTGCGCCTCCCCAATTCTGTCACGTTAGTGAATCCAGGGCTCCTGGGGTTCACACTCTCACCAGCTGCTCTCTAATATGTTCTAATATGTTCTACAGCTGTCAGCAGGGAGACTGACGCCCCGGCGACCCCCGCAGCAGCTCCACTGCAGCGCCTGTCTTCCATTCTGTTTGCTTACTTCACCATTCACTTGCTTTATCAGCCACATAAACGTTCATCAACTTACAATGAAATATATGGACATCTTGTGAAGTTAGCAATAGGGGCAAAATCAGCCTCTCTGAGAGTTTCCATACAAATGTTGAGTGAACTCAAACAAAATGCTGGAAAAAGGCTGAAACAATCAAAGTGCGAGTGCCCAGTTTTCTTTATGTGAAGGCTACATAAGCCTTGTCACGTCATTGGACATGACATGACAGTCTCCTCAGTCTCTCCTTTACTCATTATGGAAGCATCACAAACAGCCCGGGTTATGTGAGTGGAATGAAACCTGTTTTTCCATAATTAACATTAGCCCTGATTTAAAGCAGACTAAAACCACCTCAAGCGAGTATACATTCCAAAAGCTCAAAAAGTTGCGTTGCTCTTTTGTTACACTGCCAAGTCAAAAATGAAGGGATGCCAATGAAAATAAAATTGCAACACAAGTTTGACTTTTGTTTAAGACGTTGCGAAAGTTTTACCACAGTCAGTTTCACAAAACCAGTAAAAACAACACAATGACCCAAGTCTCAAAATACATTTAGTCCTTCTCAGCCATTGTCAATGGTAAGATAGGCCATGCAGTGATTGCTTTTGTGCACATAATACTAAAATGAAAAATAATGAATTATACAAAGGGATTTTTTCCATGACTATGACCCCAGTCAGATCAAGAACAAATCTTAAACACCTTTATATCTAGTTACAGTCTAGTGATTGACTGTTTTTGACCCAAAGCCATCTTTCTTCCACATCTCCATCTTTTCCTGCCATTTGATTAACAGACAGAGATCACTAATAGGTATCGGCATTAATTATCTCCACTCTACCACTGTGGTATTCCCTTAGCTGGAGGGGACATTTGATGATGTGATTTTGATTCTGCGATGGGGACAGACGTCCCGGGAGGAGGAGCAGAGGTGGGAGCAAGTTGGCTTTGCTTTTTGCGCCTGCAACCCTTCAGGCTTGCGCCGCTGCAGATATGCTGCAACTGCAGGAGGACAATATACGAGACGGCGGGTGAGGTAAACAGCTGGGAGTTCGCAGATGACTCACTGAAATCACGCCCGTGAGTGTGCGGCCAGTTTGGAGTCATTAAGCGGCAGAGTTACTGGAAACACAGAGCTCGGAACTCGTGCCTGGCGGGACTTTGCGTTTGCACGTGTGTGTGTGTGTGTGTGTGTGTGTGTGTGTGTGTGTGTGTGTGTGTGTGTGTGTGTGTGTGTGTGTGTGTGCGTGCGCGTGTTTTCATGTGTGTACTGGAGGAGGGAGGGAGGGAAAGAGCCAAAGTATGGCTGCAGCGTAAATGCAGTGAGTGACCACTCAATTCGAAACCATTCAGGCCTTCTAAGAACAGATCCCCACACCCCATTAGGACCTCTGCTGACGCACACATGCATAATACATAGAGGCTGAATCTAAAAGCATACAGCCCATTAGAAGGCTTGGCCTGGGCAACAAGGGACACACACACACAAAGAAAGGCTCGTATACAAACATTCCTTGCAGAAATGGCCAGACGCACAAAGCTGCCGTGCAGTTGTGGTGTTTCTCGTAACAGTGAGCCATCCCTGAAATCTGAGAACGATCAGCCGGCGCAGCTTCCCAACTGCTGTCAAACGCGAAGACGCTCGTTCCTCCTTTTCGCCTGACACATTGGCCAACAGTACAGTAGCAAACAGGCCCGGTCCTGTTTTAACAGAGAGGTCGATGAAAGAGTTTACCAAGAGGAAAATCATGATGGAGGGGGAAAAATCAACCGTGATGATCGTTGGATGACTGTTTTTCCAGGCAAAAAGTCGGCCCCTTCGCCCCTTGTTCAGACCTTCCGCCGGCTGACTGTTCCGGCCATGTAATGTGAGGTGGCAGAGAGCCCGGCAATGCTGTAAATTATTTCTGACGGTAGGGTGGGGGGACAGAAGTAAACGCCTCGCGCTCCCCGGAGACAGACGCCACACAATGCAGAGACTCACTGGCTTTTTCTGCGCCTATGGCTGAAATAAATAAATAAAATGAAATAAATAAAAGAGGCCTGCATGTTTTTTTTGTTTGTTTTTTGTTTTTTACTGCCCTGCAGCTTCAGGGACGTGAGTGTGTTTGCAAGTTTGAAGCCCTTATGCATTCTGCATAATGTGTCTAACAGCCAAATGAGCAGGGCCTCTCCGCGGGGGAGCACAGTATTTAGCAGACTAATCATAATACGCTCCAATGCATCGAAGTGAAAAGCAACTTTGCTCAGCGGTGGAGGCTGCCCGCCTCACAGGCTCTGCTCTTTCCGGTGAATTTTTTTTTTCTTTCTTTCTTTTTTGGGGAAAATGAGAAATAATGCTGCGCGTGTACGTAAAAATTGTGCTGCCGCATCTGTTTTCAAGTAATGTCTTTAGGTGTGAATGCACAATGTTGGTCAGGTTCTGTTCTTAGGGTGTGTGTGTGTGTGTGTGTGTGTGTGTGAGAGAGAGAGAGAGAGAGAGAGAGAGAGAGAGATTACATTATTTTTCAGCTGTGGACTCTTTCAACATGCACATTAACCCCCCCCCCCCCCCCGAATCCCTCCGCCTCCACCGTGTTCGAGGCACATAACAGCACGAGCACACAAGCTGCAGCAGCAGCAGTGCACGGGGGCACGCGTACGCACGGCGACGCGCGCACGGCAAACCGCGGCAGTGCAATGCATGCAGGCAGGCAGGCAGGCAGGCGGGAGGAGCGCCGCCGCTGATCAGCCCCATCATCATCCGGCGCAGGAAACAGCCCATCTGCCGCAGCCACAGCACTGACTGTACCGTAGCTTATTACGCAGGCCGGTGGCCGATCGATAAACGCAACAACCCCCCGCCCCCACACCCTCACCCAACGCAGCGATGGGGAAGCCCCTCCTCATAAATCAGCACCCACCACCACCACCATCACCACCACCCTCCCCTTTTTACAAAGCAGGAATCACTCACCCGATGTTGCCCAGCGCCTGCTCCAACAGCTCCGTCTGCAGGATGTTCTGAGGCGCCGCGAATGCCCCGTTGAAATGTGACAGAACCGAGCTACAGAACTGACGCAATGTCTCAAACTGCATTTTCCCCCCCTTTCTCCACGTTCTGCTTCCCCTCTTATGTATCCTCGGCGAGCGGCGACTCCTCGCCAGCCAACCCTCTCACTGGTAACACATCCCTCCGAAGCCTCCGGACGCCTCCTTCCTTCCTCCCTTCCTTCCTCCCTCCTTCAGCGAAACGTAGCCTACACCACCCCGGTCGGTATTGTGTTGTTTATGGTTATTATTCTGCTCTCCGGGGGCGCGTTAAACGTGGGGCGGAAGCCGATCAAGTTCCATGTTTCTCCCGCCGCAATCCGGGCGGATTCCTGCGGTCATAATGCTCCCGAGTCGCCGAGGCGAGGTGGAGGTGCCGATGCCGGTGACGATCTGCTGCTGCTGCTGCTCGCTGTGGCGCTGTGGCGGAAGCTTCTTCTCGGCGAGGAGGCGATAGAGCGCCCGGCGGAGAGACGACGCGGAGCGGCGGCGGCGGCATAGTCCACGGCGGCGGCCGGCAGCGGGGGCAGGCGGGCGGGAAGGCGGGCAGCAGCCTCACCGGCGCATCAGCTGCTGCCTCGCAGTCAACTCACATTTCCCGTCGTCCGTGTGTGCTTGTACCACACACGCGCACACAAGCAGACGCGCGCACACGCAGAACCTGCCGGCCGCAGGAGTGATATGCGCACTCTTTTGATACACCGTTTCGGACCACGCAGCTGAACCGAGCGAGAGGTAACTGCTGCTGCTTTCTTTTCTCTCTCTCTTTCTCTCCACCCTCTCTCTCTCTTCGTGTCGTTCCATACGTGACTCTCCGATGCATCAGCTGCAAGTCAGATGACGAGCACCTCCACGGAGGGAGGACAGGAACCGCCGTTTCTCGTTTTGTTCGCTTCGGCGTCGGTGCACGTAGCTGTACCATGAGGCTATAATTAGCCGGCGATGGTTAATATTTTATCAGTGTTAAGGGACAATAAGAACGGGGCCAACGACGCCACCTTGAATGGAGCGAATTTAAGACCACTGCATTACTATTGTACTGATGATGGTGCTGGGAGGCCACAAGAACCCATTTTTCTGTGAGAATGCTATGGTATATATATTTATTTATTTATTTTTCATTAATGGCAAATAGGGTCCTCTGTAGATCACTCTGACAACAACAAGACACATGTTTTCACTGTTGGAGCTTTAATTTCAGATTCTATTGTGACCAAACGTGTAAAAGCTTTCAGTTTGGCTAAAGTAACAGACTCGGTGAGAGTATTTGAAATGCGTGATGCCGTTTTTGTACAAGGTTAGATGAGATATTAAGGGGCCAGTGTGGTCTAAGCCCCGGTTTCTAATGTATGTGTTATGAGAATTCACACGTCTTTATGTGGTTATAATCGGGCAGTGTATTTCCTGTGAGCAAGAATATCCATCAATTTCTTTTCATCATTAAACCCCACTTAGAATCATGGAGGTGTTGGAAGCTGTCTTAGAGTGAATGTGGTGTACAGCCTGGTCAACACAGAGATAAACAACCGATGGGCAATAGCATCGTCAGTTAGCGCATGTTTCCACGGGGGCGCCTCGCCTTGGCTCGCCTCAGCTCGGCTCAGGCGTTTCCAGTGACACCAACACGGTTCCAACTATTAGCATTTTTGTCCCTGCTTCCTTGGGAGTTCCAAGCGGGCAGAGCGGGGACCAAAGTGATGACGTGGCAACGAGCAGGGCACTGATTGGGTAAGAGTTTCGACGAAAGACAAGAGCGAGTCCTTCATGAAAACTATTTTTTGCTTTGTATGGACTTAAGTTGTGCAGATATTCTTGTCTAAGGTAAGGCTAAGGCAGTGTTTTGATACAAGTCAACAGTATTGGACAAAATAATTCCAAGCCTTACCAAAATGTCAAAACAAAAAACCCTTAGCTTACTGCTCAGGTCTCTGGACTGTGGAGGAAACCAGAGTACCTGGGGAAAGCACAGGAACAGGTGGAAAACTACACTCAGGAAGGGCCAGGCTGGAATGGAACCTGCAACCTTCTTACTTTGAAGCGACAATGACGCCATGCCGACAAAGTGCAAGTATATTTCCCAAAAAATGATTTGCCAAATACATATTACAAGGAAGGACATCGTGACACCCAGTAACGGAGCCCACAGGTGGATGGAGGCCAGGCGGTGGGATTGCATAACTTCATAAGGCAGCGGCCAGCGACAGCAGCACAGCGGGCAGTGGCAGCAGGAGACAACGCAGTAGAGCAGCAAGAATGCGGAGCAAGGAATGATCACGTAAGCAGAGAGTTTACGTAGCCCACCCCGGTGGGACGGAGAGTGCGTGTGAGAGTCTGCTTGGCCTTGCTCTGTCCTAACTAACTCTGCAGGTTTCGCATCATTCTCAAAGTTTCCTCCCTTAAAAACAGACGCCAGGCAAAGATTCAGGAGAGCAGAAACAAAGTTTATGTAAACTGTCTTTAAGATAAATGAAAGGGATGTTTGGAGCCGATGTATAGGGGGGCGGGTCTATTTATAGACTCTGCTATTTATGTTAAGCATCATTCTCTGAAATCTTAGGCTTCCTGTTTGACAGTGATTAGAAGCAGTGCTGCAGGGAAGAGGCAGATGGAGAACTGCACTAACAAGAGGTGTTTCTAAACACGTCGCGAGCGAAGATGTGTGTGAATGCCTGCTGGCAAATCAAAAATGCCAAGTATTAAGGTTAAAAAATAGGTTTGTTAGTCTTACAGTTCAGTTTTAGTCTCCTGTTCATTAACGTCTTCCAATGTATAATGAGCACACATAGTACATGGCCCACCTGTTCCCATGCCGGCATTTGAACTCAGCTGAATGACAAAACAGAATAATGTTTTGTTTTTGTTTTTTTCAATCAAATTGTTTGGAGGACTGTGTTTCCAACAGAAGAGGACCAACACTGGCAAAACACAAAGTACACTACTGGGCCTGCATGATGTAGGGTATTTAGTGTAAACCCCAACAGCACAGGCTCACTGTAATACAAATGGGGGTTTTGACTGCTGCCAGTTTAGTGACTTGGTACGTAACCGATTTGCCATCCTCACATAGAGATGTTGGAACAAAGCCACATATCACACCATACCATACCGCATACTGTAGTATAGTTTACCGTCCTTGTAGTTGCACTAAACAAACTCACCTATATTCCACACCTACATTCTTACATCTAGATAGACAAACAATCCAATAAAATAAAATTAGATATTTACACAAAATCACTGTATTACTTAAAAATCTTTTTACAATAAGTTACAATAAGTCTAAAGAGGTCAAACTATCTGCAACATTGAAGCAAAACTACCACCAATGGCAAAGAGTCACACAACCTTTTGTGAACTGCCAGATGTGTTTTAAATGCACAACATTTTGCCCTGAAGATAAATGAAATCAAAATACAACTTCACAATCACTCTCAACAGAGGTCAGTGTTGCAATCTTGGTCTGCATTGATTAGCACACAAACCTCAACGATAACGGAAACCATTCAAGATAAAACCGCATCCGTTTCCTCCTGAGTTTAAAAAAGCCCAATAAATAGATGCAAACAGCCTTTAGCACACAATTTTGACTGGCATGGATAGGTGCAGATTCTCAGGTACAGTTAGGTGTTGACTGTTAGTGTTAGGTTGTTAGGCTTCGTGTGTGTGTGTGTGTGTGTGTGTGTGTGTGTGTGTGTGTGTGTGTGTGTGTGTGTGAGAAAGAAAGTGTGGGCGGATGACTGCGGTGGTAGAAGTGCTGAGTTAGTACCATAATACAGTACTGAGGTCTCTGTCTCCTACATTGGCCTCACAGCTTCATGTACCAGCCATTAAACCTTGACTGGCTTTCAAGTCAAGTCATCATCCTGTGCTAGTTGAGCAACAACACCACACAGTACCGCAGCATCGCGCTAGAGCCAAAGATCCTCTTGGTGATCAGTTGGTGCCGACAAAGTTCCACTGATTGTTACATCCCAAAGGATCCGAAAGTTGTTCTCCACATTGAGTGATCTTACGCCATCCACCCCAAAGACCAATCCCAAAACCTGAGTGCCAAGCAGGGAGGCAGTGGGTACCATACGTAGTTCTTGGTGTGATTCGGCTGGGGATCAAACCCACAACCTCCCAGTCTCAGGGGGGACACTCTTCCTTAAGACTACTGAGCAAAGGTACGGGAGCACTACGGAACAATCCGACATCAAACAATGTGAAACGGAGCAGCCGTGGAACTCACCTGTCTATGGGTGTGTCGCCGGGCCCCGAGTACCTCAGCCCCGAACCGTTGTCAAGGGACGCCTGTCTGGGCAGGAGGCCACCGTGAGGTCTGCTTCTGTCTGACGCTGGTGTCAAGTCCCCTGAGGTTCCCTGGTAGGGGTACAGGGATGGGTCCTGCAGTTTGGCCTTCTTCCCCTGCGGCCCGCCCTCAAAAACACCCCGCACCTGACCGGGCCCCGAGCCGTAGAACCACGCTCCAGATTTGGTGAGGATTTCTTGTTGTTTTCGGCACAAGTTGCATACCCACATCACCTGCAGGAGAGAAAAAAGCAGATGTAAGTACTTCTCAAGCGGCGGCGGACCGGTTTTTCTCTTATGTCACTTATGATGGGCTGTAATGAAATGACTTGGTTGTGTGTGTGCGGTAAAGCTGGAGGGAGGATTGCTGTGAGGTGGTTCCGCTCCCCGCTGCTGGGTGAAAGTCTTTGCACGGGCAAATGTGAACTTTAAAAGAACACACACAAATCAAATTTGCGTTCTGAGTTTGGTTTTTTTTCACCCCGTGGGGACGACTCAGAAAACCGTGTCAACGGTTTCTGATGGTGAGTGAATGATGACATTTTGTACACATGCAGCAGCCCTTGATATATAATTCAGAGAAATGTTACCAAGGTTTAGTTTCTAGGAAAGACTTTAGGTCTGTGAGTTGTTTTATTCAATCGTGCTTATGCATATATTTCATGACATTATAATTTGACTTTTCTTACTGGTTGGACGGCTGCAAGAATGCAGAGGCCGCATGACAAAACACTGCAGAAATGACTCATATCCTTATGGACGTACAGTAAGTTACTCACTCACTTTTGTGTGATAAACGGGGAAGGATCGCAACATTTTCCTTTCTATTATGCTTCTGTTGCGAACTGAAGAGTGCAGGTTTTTTACTGCTGTGTTATTTTCTGTCTTTATCTGCTCAATACTGCAGCCCAGCAGCCAGCTCACCACATTAGCCTCATAAATCCATGAGCAGGCAGGAGCTGTGATCACCACTCTTTCCCTCTCTCTCTTTCCCCTCTCATTCTCTCTCTCTCTCTCCCTCACACACACACAATGCACTCTACATGGTAAAGCTGAGCCTTCTGTACCACGGTTTCATTTGCAAAATGTACATCTGTCACAGCGAGGCGTGAGTCCGAGGCATGCTCCACGCGACCCCATCCCGCATTTAAGCCGACCAATTAAAAGTGACATCAAAGTGGGCCTGACAAGATGAGGAGATTGCCAAATGATTGACGGGCCAGACGGCCGGTAGGGCGGCCGAGGGCGAGCGCACCCCCACCACCACCACCAACCCCCACCACCAAACTCCACACTTTTCGAGTCCCGCTGCTGAGTCAGTTCATTACCGATATGAATGTGAGCGGCATCGGAATGCTGCATCGGAATTAAAATAAGCAATAATAATTAAACGGTATGTTAATAGTGTTTCAATTCTACAAGTCCACAGTAGGCCTTAGTGTGGCCGACAGAGTCATTCCACAGCGTCGGAGATTATGTCCTTGTCATGGAAAAACTTAGCTGGGAACAGGAGCGCATATGTATAAACACTGGGAGGGATGTCATAAACTCATATGCCATTAAATCCACAAGCCTGCATCTTCCTCGAAGAAGTAGCAGGAGATTCTAGCAGTCAAGTAGCCATGTTATTTTAGGACAGAATGCCACAACAATGACTCTTCTGTATTTTGAAATAAATTGCAAAGGTCAAATCCTAATTTTCCACAAACCATATTTTTAAACTGTCATAAACCAAACTAAGAATTTAGCTATTTTAGATGTCTGCTTGACATTTATGGTTTCCAATTAAATATGTCTCTTTTGCCTTGAAACACTTGCAATGGCATGTAAGATTGTCTTGTTTTTTATTTAGATTTCATTATTTTACATTTTACTGTGTTCATATTTGCACATTCATATTGCAATTTGATTTTAGGTCAGTTTCTATTCTATTTAAATACAAAATGCATTGGGTTAAAAACACAGTGCAAGGATATCAGGTCAAAATTAAAAATGTTCAATAAATACTTGATTACTTTCAACCATGGTAGGCACACTTCACTGACATTAGTGGGGGAAAAAATGCAATGGCGATGCCTCACATTGACACATTGGATGGGCGTCATCTCCAAGGCCCCTTAAATAGCAGCCGTAAATCTCTTTACTTTCACTTGTAATGTTATGCATATAAGACACACTATTGCCACATGTACATGCCTTCCTGACACATGAGGCATTCGTGTCCAGACACCAACATTACAGATGGCCTGTAATTTTGCTGACACACAATGGAGGCGGAGCGGCTACAAATTGTGCATTATGTGTCCCGAGGGGGAGGAGCCGGTGAGGCGGTGGCGGGCCTCTTTATCTGGGATCACACTGGGAGCTCTGCAGTGAACCATGAGTCATCCACCACAGCTCAGGAGGTCACCGTGGCAGGTTCTCCTGCTCCTCAACCGCAAGACACACCTGCCACACCTGGGAGTCACGCAAACGTGCGCAGTGGCAGCCTGCTTGAGCGTGCACGTTTGAGCTCGCACCTTAAATGATAAAGAGGCGACGCCATTGAGTGAATACAGCCGTGCATGTATTCATTCCAGTTTGCTCTAAAGGTTCAGGGTGAGGTTAATCGCTTTCAGTGGGAACAATGTGTAAAGCTTAGACTATTGAAAGACACACGCTAACATTCATTTAAATGCCTCCGACTATTTTAAGTGTTGTTTGGCTATTTTTTGGATTTTTGTGCTTGTTTTGTATTCAAAGGGATTTTCGCCATTTGAGCACCAAGCATCAGCTCATTAGCTTGTGCCTATTGTTCTCTACATTCTAAAGGTTCTCCAAGTGGGAATGGCGTGCCAATGATTTTTAAAACAGAGCATGCCACCACGTGTAAATCTGTCTCTGCGCACATCATCATTATTAGAATTATTCAATTGAATCACCAGGTTATGTGACCAAACAACCAATAAAATTAAACTTGAGCTTGAATTCGTGTCACATTATGGAACAGATTAGATTTTACTTGATGTCAGCATCAGGAAGCCGTTATCCTCTTGCATTGATGCAGTTCTTTCACAGAAAATTATTCCTCCAGCCTGAAATCAACGCTGTGCCTCTCTGCACCTCACTGGTCTGCCAATAATGATTAACTGTGTTCTCGGCAAGTGGACGATGCAGGTGAAGCTTTGTCTTTTTTTTTTCTCTCCTTAAATCTGGCCAGTGCCTCGTAACATGCATGTATTTTAAAAGAGGCCGACCAAAAAGCATGCATGGATCCAGTAAATGTTGAGTACGCCGAGTCTCAAACATCAATACATGGTTTTGATTTGCGTTTTAGAACAGAGTCAGGATGGAAATGGGTGTGTGTTCAGTCCATTAGGCAAAAGGACAGCAAAACGACGAGAAAATGTCACACTGCTCTGTCAAATTGCCACCTATGACATACACTGCATAAAAAGTAGCCCTGTTTTTGAGCTAGATTGCTGAATACATTTTGTAATTCTCCAATGGGACATTTAAAAGGGCAGAAGAGTCCTTGAGGGACAAACAACAACAAAACAACCACAACAAAAAAATCAACCTTCAACTAACTGGAACTGTTTTTCCATGACTAGCAGAACGAGCGGGGGGAAAAAGTCCCACCAGACGATAGAAACAAAATATCTATTATTATTATTATTATTATTATTATTATTATTATTATTATTATTATCATCAACAATAAAAACACCCAATACAGGACTGAAGATGCAGCATTGCTTGCACGCCTTTCCTCCATCACAATGGCATATCAAGAAGTCCCAATCTGTACGTGATCAACACACTGGTCAAGCAGCTCTAGTGGTACGAGGGATTCACTTTCACGTCAACCATTCTGCCCAGCACCTTGAGAGACACACACTCAGGCACACGGCCTCCCCCCCTTTTGCTTAACTCTTCACGGCTGAGCGCAGGCAGGGGGGTTGGGAGGTTGCAGTCCTCAGGCAGGGCCATTTCTCCTTGTGTTTGCACATTTCATAGTCATTGAACCTGCAGCTAAAAAGCTAAGCTCACACTACAAACACCGGCAAGACACATATTCTATTAAATGTGCTACAGGCCATTTACTGATGAGCCGAAATAGGGGAAACAAACACTGGGGATCAATAAATAATTTCCTTTGCTAATAATTCCTCTTCATACCAAAAGGTCTTTCCAGAGACATCAGCAAAACATAAAAATAATCTCAAAAAACTCTTTATGCCTTAAGAAGAGGAATCAAACATACACATCTAAGGAAGTCATCGAAGGACTGATGAATTTGACAGAGGAAAAAAAATATGTTTCTCACATACCCACACACAGAGAAAATATTACATTTCTTGATGAACTTGACACATCAGCTTGTCCCATGCAGAATTTTTCCACTGGAGGAATTCACACAGGCAGACGGTGCATCAAAAGTGCAATAGGAGAGCGCACTGAGCTCTCTCTTGTGGCCATTAAACAGCACTGCAACGTTACTTAACCGAGACTCCAGAGTGAATCAGCACTATCCTCCCAGGCATATCACAGTGTCCTTAAAGTAGAAGTCAGCTCCATGTTTACAAGTTTTCATTCATTTCAAATTCACTCATTCATGACATTGTATGACTAAAAATAGATCAAACCAGCCTTCCAGCACAACATAAATCTCTTTCCATGAGGCCCAATTATACTTTCAGAATTCTGTTAAAAATGTTTGGGTTTTTTTATTATTATTATTATTATTATTATCATTATTGATTTATTTATTTTGGGGGGGTTAGGAAACCCCATGTCATGTTTTTTTTTGTCAAAAAGTTCAAAATTGACAGAATTGTCTGATTACAGACAATTATCACTTAAAACAAATTTAAGTCTAGATATGGCAAACCTTGTTACCTATTGTGTAAAATAATACAGAATATTGCCGTCGCGTTTCCCTCCTTGAGCTGAACTGGAGCAAAGTAAACTACTCATGGATGACTCGTAACACGAGCGGATCGTTTCTCTGAACACAATGAATGTGGAGTGAGTGCAGTTTATGCTCAAGCTCTCCACAGTCATGCCGTAAGTGGCATTACAACAAATACGCTTGCCCACTAATGCTATATTATAGACGGATGAAAGGAGAGTGCATTTTATCATACTCCATTAGAAATTAAGGCGTATGCTTCAATATTGTTCCATTTTTTTCCCCATATGTTTTAATTGGAAAATATTTTAAATCAAAAACTGATTAAACAATGTGGGCCATTACAAAATTCTGTCCAACAACAAGGCCAAATGGACGGAGATCTGCGGCGAATGAGACTGAAAACGTTGAGAACCATACATGCACATGCCCCAACACTGGCTGCACGTGGTGAATTACATTTTAATGAGCTTCTAATTTTAGTGTGTTGCGCCTGTAATAATAACAGGCTTGATGAATATTTATGTCCCTTGTTTGAAGTTCAGAGACGTGAGGAAGAGCAGGAGGAGGAGGAGGAGGAGGAGAGGAATGCTGTAGAGATCCTATAAATGTGCCTTCACATAGCTAACGTGTGTCAGACCCACAACACCTTCTGCCTCTCCCAGACCAACACGACGGCTCAGAATGTGAACAGATGCGCAGTATTGGCACATCTGGCAGTATGCAATTTTTTGGAAGCAAAAATCAAAAGCAAAAAAAAAAAAAAAAAAAAGATAGCAAAATGGACATCGGAAATGCTCTTTTTTACTAATCCTGTGACATACCAACAGTGAAAATATCAACAACAACGATAATCAGAGAACAGCCTCCTGTCTGTTGGCTCACCCATGGCTCCGCTGAGAGGAGGAAAAATAAATAAGCCTGTGTGCCTGAAAGGATGTTCCTGTGTTTAGGTCCTGTTAGGTCCGCAGCTTCCGCTCCTCGACGCGAAGAAAGTGCCGACCTTCAGCACCGCGGACAGCTCCGCCGCCGACCAGACGACACCGACGGCTGACGGCACCGTGAAGGTTACACTGGAGACTCCACTCCCCACATCCGGTCCGACACGAGCTTCGCAGAGCCCCCGCTCTCCGTCTGCCCCTTATATCAACAAAGCCTCGACCGAAGACGGGAAGGAGGCGGAGGGGAGAAGAAAAAAAATACAAGAACGCCGCTTTTTCCGGTGTCGAATCGCGGTGCCGGCTCCGTCCAAAAACCGCGGACTTCGACGTCAGCGGCTCGGCTGAGGCGGGGAGAGAAGGTTCGAGCCGAGCGATAACGCGTCGAATCACGGTGTGTCTCCCCCCCACCACCACCACCACCGTCACAGCTGTTTTCAGTCCGTCTGTAGCAGAGAGTCGGAGCTCTGCCAGAGTTGATGGGAGCCAATTACATATGCGGCGCGACCCAGCTCGCAGTCCAATAGACAGACAGAGGATCGCGTCACTGCAGTTTCCAGGGTTTGGCGCTCGCTTAGCGCGCTTTGTCACATCCGTCTCGTTGTGAGCTGTGCGGCTGTTTGTTTGGCAGGGGGGGAAAATGAAATTTTAAAAAAAAAAAACGGAAAAATCGTCATGCACATGCATGCGAACCATGACGTGTCTGTGCCTGGGCTTCACTTTTGTGAACGTGCATTCAAAAATGGGTCACACGCTGAAATATTAAATGCTAAATTTCCAATGGGAGGATTTTCAGTTTGGGAAATTTCACAACCCATATTTTGTTGTACAATGTATAATGCATTGGGTTCATCTGGAGAAAAACTGATTTTTTATTTCATATAAAAATGTCCGACTGAGAAAAATCCTCTTAAATGAAAATCAATTATGTTCACCAGCAGAAGAGAGAAAATACGAATTATTCAATCATATGACCATCATGAAAGAATTACACTATAAACTATATCAACCACCTCACAATCACAATGATGGCCATTCTTGTTTCGAGGCTCACAAATGTCACCCTCTGCTTTCCATTCACTGAAATGCTGCATGAAAGTGAGACAGATCCCAGTAAATTAGTGTCACACCTCGCCTTCATTTTAATCTGAGATTCGCTCGGGGGGGCAAAGAGGCAGATTTAAGGGGAGTTGCTTTAATAACAAGAGACTTCCTCCTCTGAGACTAGCACTTCCTGGGGCCCTTTTGAAGCCACATCAGAGGAAATGGTGGGAAGCTGCACGGCTACAAGCGGGCATTCTCAAGACTTCATAACACTGACACACAATTTATCTATATCAAAGGGATCACATGCTCTTTTTAGCCCCAAAATGACACTGCACTTTGTTCTCCAAGTCTCTGCTGTGGAGCCAAAGCTACCTGGCACCAACAGCAGAGATTCCTATCTGCGCCGCTGTTTTATCTGGCTCCTTGGATCTATTATTCAGCTTGTTGTGATAAGACATAGCAACTTATTGGGTCTATATTATATCAAGGAGATACTGCAATACAGCTCAGCATGACTAAAAATCAGTGTCATATTCTGGTCCCTCTTCACAGGATCTGTATTGCCACTGCTGCGACTTTCTGTGAGAGAAAAAAAATACAGGTAGACAATTGGGGGGAGGGGGGGCGTCACTTTTCACCACTCACCCCTTTTACAACAAGTGTAAAGAGTGCATTTCTGGGCTTTAAATACTTAAATAATGCATTGCATGCTCTTAAAAAAAATGCTACTCTGTCATCACTTCCTGTTACATCCTGTGGTCCAAAGCAACATGTAAGAGACGTGAAAATATAAGCAGGTCTGGTGGGTCACTTATGACATATATGGCACATTTCATTTTCTGGTCAGGGCTCACATTTGCACATGATAAAATGCTAATATGGATATTACTGAAACGACTGAATGTTGTTAAAATAATTTGATCAATGATACATAAATATCAACACAGTCCATTAAAAAAAAAAACACTCTCCCCGCAGGGCACTACCAGGTCAACAAGGGGCAATACCTCAGTAGCATCATCATGGGTTTCTCTGCCCAAACTCAGGCTGCACACCGTCAGCCTGCTGCCACTCTCATTACTCAACACCATCTGCACAAAAAGGTAACTGATCTCTCAGCTATTATCTCCCAGCGAACAATGCCATACAACTGGGCGCTGGCAACAGAGGCGGCGGGGCAGAGGTCCCCTAATGGCTCTGACGCTAAGCTTAAACTTGGTAGCTTTTCCAGTGGCGCTTCCACGCTGTTGCGCCTATAAACTGTTAGTGGGACAGTCAACCGTTATATACAAGCTGCTTACAGATAGCTCAAGGGGAGACGCAGAAAAAAAACACTATGCACAGGGAAATGAAATCAGCAGTGAGATACAGATAATCCTCAAAGGTATCCAATACTGCAGTAAATTATTATAGCTTTGTCTTGTTGCACATAGGGAGCACATACTTATATTGAGTTGAGATTGAATATGAGATTTCATACTGACCAAAATATACTGTCGCCATAATCTGGATGGAAAAGCTAAATCCCTTTGAGCTACGAACCTCCAACCCCCCCACCCTCGACCACATCCCGTCAGGACTCCATCCAGCAGTTGCGATATTCCTTTGCCACTAGATGTCGCAGTTTTTCACCACAACAAACCGGTGAGCTGCGCATCCTCAGTGGCCTTAAACAGCACTGAACCTCCGCAATATACTACGAAACCGATGAACAAATGACAAGCAACGACGGGGTGGACATCCTTCTCAAAATTTCTTCTGTATGGCTTCTTTTCTTGTAAACCAAATTTCAGGCTACCATTTTAGCAGGCTGTGTGGTCACTAGCATCAAGGAGGAGTTGTTTGGTGACTGTAGGGGGAGAGGGTAACCAATTCCAAACCTCAGGGTACTCAAATGCGTTGAGACTGGTGTCACTGGTTCTTGTGTATGAATTCTGCGTATAGCTCCTTTAAGGTTTTATTCAACTTAAAAAAAAATATATATATATACACAGGACTCTGTTTCAGTCTTTTTTGTGTTATTTAATGCACGCTATCAAAGTCTAGTGATCCTTTGTTGTTTTCTATTCAGTTTATTTCAGCACAGAAATGTAGACTCACAGACAGAATTTGTTTTTCAGATATTTTGTTGGAAATGTTGGCTGCTGTATGTGCATGTTATGCACGTTACACCATTTCATGAAGAATGTTTGTGTCCCGAGACAGTTTGAAACGGAAACAAAATGCAGAAAAGGATTTGCTAACCACTTTGTCCTCCTGTTGCAATTCCATGAGAGCAGGAATGCAGCAGAAAGAGAGAGAAAGGGGGAATAAAGGGTCAAGAGAGCAGGAGAGATAGAGATAGAGAAACAGTGAGTGGCATTAGTAGGTCCTGGTGGGGCTGTCACACATTCCAGCAGCACAGGATTGGATGGCATTGCATAAAAACACTCAGCAACAGCTCATGATTCAAATTTAAGCAGTCTAATACTAAAAGCTTTGGCTTACAGCGTGTGCAGGATTTTACCGAGGTTAGTTAGACACTGGAGTGCCACGCAACCAAAGCAGCAGTAGGGAAAGAAAGTGAGAAATAGTTCCCCCCAGTGGTAAGAATGAACACCAGCTACTGTACAAGGCAACTCCAGCTATGGAGAGCTTGAGACTTTCAAAACAGGGATGTACAGACTTTATAATAGACAATGTAGACTCTGTCCAGTTACCTTCTTATTAGATTACGATAGAGTAGCAAGGATCTCTTTTTGTCAGCATGCGTGTACATAAATGTAAAGGAGTGAACAGGCTGCTCGTTGTTACCTTATTTGACCGCAGAGATACTCGTCCTCCGCACCGCGCACAGAATTTCGTTTGGCAATAAGAACAGAGGTGGCCACAGCCATCGGCAAACTTGGTTTTGTGGCATATCCCGCAGGTGGGAGCTTCACTCTTCTGGTCCTGAACCGGCTTCTTCTCCTCCCCCATCATCTTGACTTGGTCCTTGTAAGACTCAAACTGCTGGTGCAATTTCCTGCAGGCAAACGGAAGGAGGAGAGGTCAGAGAGTCAGGGATTTGGATTGGTGTACTCGGGCCAAAAAGCGTTTTGGTTGCTACAGCGTTGCTTAGGAATGTTTATTTAAAGACACTGCAGTACCAATAGAGAAGTAACCCAGTTTTCACCCTCAAATAGTGTGCAGAAAGTCTTAATGAAGTTATTACACACAGTCACTTCGGTTTTGTTTGTTTTATTCAATTGTTTTAGAAGTATTTTCCCACAAGCTACAAAATTTTGACAATTAAAAGTTTCTTATGGCTCCCAGTCAGATATACAAGGTGTCCCAAAAATTTCTATACATTCTGTGAAAATTTGAGGTTATTCCAACAAGAATTACCCAAATTTATGGCCTGTGAAATGATTTCAAATTTTTTGGGACACCCAGTATGTTTTACACCTAATGTACAAAGATCACTCGTGTATACTGTGGTCTTTCTGACTCGCTGAGACAACCTCAGCTCGGGCAGTTTGAGATCGTCTGAAAGGAAAAGCAGACACCATGACCTCAAGAGCTGGGGAGGCAGCTCCTCCTTCAGTGACAAACCTGCGAATTCGGCCGCGGGTGTCAAATTCGCCTTGCAAGTTTGAGAACATGATTTAATTCCACTTTCTCAGGTTGCCCCGTGTTTAATGAATCATTTGCACCTGTGTTTCTATATCAGGAAAGCTGGAAGGTGACACCTCAAAGCCATAAAGTTAGATAGTGTTACAGGCAATGTAACCTGCTGAGCATCTCCCAGTGCATTACTGTGGTCGACCGTTTTCAAAAACTGCCTTTGCAGGTGCTGGTGTTAGCCAGTCTGTCCTACAGATGGCATTAGACCTTACAAGTGCACCCTTGGCTGCTAACAGGCCCTGAGAGGCCACTAAAAAAAACTGCATGGACTCTTCACATGCATTTTGTATGACACATGTCAATTGAGCGTCTCCTTGGAAACTAAACACTGGGCTGACTTCATAACATGGCAACTAGCATTGGTTTCGCCCCACATATCCCCTGCAACATTCATTAGTGCTTGTGAATAATTCAGCAGCGCTATCCTTTTACCACGTACAGCTCTGCGTTTGAGATAATCGTGCTTCCTGTACCCACAAACAGACCTTTGGAGCCCAAATCTAATGGCCACTCACAACCTGAAGCAAGTGTGTGTGTCTGTGCCGGTGTGTGAGCATGTGTGATTCTGTGAGCAAATCTCCATGCCGTCTAAACATGAGACGCAGCGCTATGGGCGTGCCCCCTATTGTGCCCACCGAGGGATTAAAGGGCTAATTGTGTCACAGCCTTTGTGTGTTTGGCAGCAGAGATTAGTACGTAGCCTTGTTTAACAGATTCCATCAAATCTCATTTACTGACAGGAGAGCCTGATAACAGAGTGACAAGGAGCGACGCAAGCGGCAAAGCCAATGTCGTCGACAATGTGGGGAATGAGAGAACTAGCAACAGCATTTGTCCCAAGCGTGTCTCACAACGTTTTGAAGTTTGGAGGGATGCACTTGATCATGAGCACCTGCAAAATGTGTGTGCTGGAACTATACTTATGTTTTATTTTGTCTAATCTAATTCCATTCCATTCTTAGCACTCCATTTAACATTCCATTTTAGTTGTGACAGACTGTAGATCGTGTGCAGTTCAGCATAATGGCAATATTTTGAGACTATATGCCTGTGAGTAGATACTGACACACTTATTGGTTGTCTAACGATGTGGGGATGATAACAGAGACAGAGTGCATATTTTCATGTTAGGTAAAGTTTTGATTTCTTTTACAGAATAGCTAATTATAGTTTGCAAAGTAGCTAGCTTGCTAATTGCCATGTGGAGTTGTGCAATTTTGTCCAATAGTTAGCCAACTACAGAGATGTGTTTTTGTTGAAATGATATAGCCTAGCCATGTTTTTGAGTGTTTTTACTACAGTTTTACAAAAGTTGAGAGTGGATTCAACCACACTGTTCAAGATGGAAATGCAAGGAAATCAGTAAAAAAAACAAACTTAAACTTCCAAGCTTCATTGGATTGTCTCACATGTTAACAATCTGTCTAGTTTGACATCAACTCAAGCGAGGACAGAATAATCTGTATTTACAGGCCTAATTATCCTTCAGCGCATTAGCTGAGGGTAGTCTGTAAATAGTTCTTAGTTTTCCTTGTATGACATGTAAGTGGAACTTGTTGAATGTATTGGTGTTAGAGTCTCCACTGGAAAAGATAGAAGCGAAGAATATGAACATGGTAGTTGTAGCAGGCAGCTTCCCCTATCAGTTAGGCATGGTCAAATGTATGGGTGACACTGATGGGGTTTAATCATGCACCGCTCATTATCACGTGTTAGCGTATCAGAGTTCTCTAATGACCTGCAGGCCGCAGCAGCTACGTACCATCAATAACCTGAGCCTCTCTGGGAACATATGGCAGAGCCGACAGCGAGGTTCAAGTTGGAGCCAAAACAAATAAAACAGCCTGCACTGTGTTTGAACTCCGATGTCATTTTAAAGCAGAATGTTAGGGAGCAAAGGACAGATGTGTTGTCTGAGCTTGCACGGCATCAGTGACATGTTCCAAGCAAGTTTGAAACAGCACAAATGAGGTTGTGTTTCTATTTTGTGCAGGCAAATTATGCATGGAAAATACATCCAAGCTCTTGACCCTAGGCTATACGATAAAACCTTATTCACTAAAGACTGTTTTTAGCCAGGTTTTCAGTTGACCTGCATTCACTTCAACACCATAGGCAGAATCTACCATGCCGAGTAGCACCATTAGCATCAACATTGTATCATATTGTGTTGGTATTTTATGTAGTTGACATGATAGGCGACTATTAAATCCCATTTCACAATGAGGTCATAAGCAAAGCCACCTTGCACTAATGCAACGCTAACAGGTTCTCACCCACGTTGTAATTTTTATGCCACCTGGTCAATCCCCTAGCAAACCAATTTTCAATCGGCTTTGTACTATGGCTGATATTAAAATCACTTTGTTTGAAGCTCATTTTATTTTACTGACAACAAATTGAGTTAGAACAAGGACAAATTCTCAATGTTGTTGCTCAGTGTGGCTGATCTTAAGGCTTGAGCTAAGCTTCTCACATTACTCATCGCTGCCATGTCAAAATATTTGTTTGCTTCTATATTACACTTACTGCTCTCATGTGCCAACATCCAAACTTTCATATTGCCACTGTAATCCTTGACTTCTGACATCTGCATTCTTGATATGAAGCTCCCTGTTGTGCCTCTACCACCAGCAGGTGAGACTGGCTCGAGCTCCCTGGCACAGGTGTAACCAATAACACTAACGAGGGCTCTCCCCACTGAACAACCACACTATATCAGCCACAATAACAGGACCCTGATCTCAGCAAAACAATGGGATGCACACGTTCCACATTTTACCAGAACACTCATTTAATCCTTTATATAATAAAAGCTTGTGGGTAAGAAAGGGTGACATTGTTAAATGGCAACAACATTAGATGTGAAATATGTTTGAAAACATCTGTTCAGGTGCAGGTTCAGGTCCAAGGATTAAACTCCATGACACAGGCAGTGAAATGTACTTTCATTTTGTTTTTTCTATCCACATGATCATCATCATTTTACGCATCCATGACAGTGATTCATGGGACAATCACACATTTTTGTTTGTTTTTTAAGGATGTCAACCATCTATTTGTATCTACTGTAATTTCTCCATGTAAGGAATTAATAATTTAGTGCACACAAAAAGTGAGAACATCATCCCTAATTTTAATCTATTCTGGGGAAAATGCAGGCAAGAAAAATTAGAATTACATTTATTTGAAATTAGTATACCATATCTGTTATATTATTTTCCTTTGTTCTAGTCCACATTTGTTTCCAAACCTGATATTTAAAAATGTATTTCTTACCAATGTCTGAATCTGAAATGAAGGCAGTTTATTTCAAAAAGGTCTCAATGAAGTTAATATAATAACAGTTTTTAATGCATCAATACAATGATGAACTTATTAACTGTAAAATTGAACAAAATAGCACATGAGCTACCTCTTGACAAATATGTCAGACACTTTAACGCTAAGATTGTTTAAAATAGATATTGATTGCACCAACATACATGAGTCTGAACACAAAAATATGAATTTGCAACGTATGAGAAGATGTATGAATCCACAACATTCCTGCCTTCAAACCATAAAACTCATGCTGCAACAGACAATAAGAAAGCAGGTAGCATCATATTGCAGATACGTATACAGTCCCTGCAGCTGCTTTGGGGGTCACTTCAGTGTGCTGGGGGTGAAGTGGGCTTCTTCGCTATTACTCACGTGTCTGGCTCTGGCTCCTTTTCATTTTGGGACTTTAGCTGCGGCTGAAGGACGTTATTTACCAGCTCAGTGATCCCACTAAACCACCTGTTCAAATAAGTGAAATCATAATAAAAAAAAAAAAAGTGACTTAAACTTTGCACTGATGAGTCACCAGGGGGAGAATTAATCCTATCTACAAAGCAGGTCAGACCCAGAAAGGTGAACCTCATCAAGGGGCATTCACAGTAAATGCAGAGCAGAGAGTCAGAGAGAGAGAGGTAGGAAAACTGGAGGGGCACGGTCAGAGCAGCCATCGGCGGAACATCAAAAAAACCAGACGAAGCGTCAGGGTATACAGACAGAGAGAGAGAGAGAGAGAGATGGAGGAGGACAGAGGACTGCTAGGGACAGCCGAGGAAAGGAGTCAAGAAGCGGGAAAGCTCTACGGCTAAATGGAAATGAGAGCTGCATCAGATGCTGCGCTGAGGGGGTTCCAGCCTGGCAAGTGCAGAGGGGTCGGCTTTTTACAGGCTGGTTGTAGGCCTACAGGTGGATTTTGACGAAATGCAGCGTAGCTAAAAGCAGAGGCTGGTGGCTTCCGGTCCACGCTTGTCACCAGAGTGGAAGGCCGACAAAGCCAATCAAAAGTGCCGATCACAAAGTGGGAGAGGATAAAGGGCAGCCAGGCCAGCAACAAGGAACAAGGGCTGGGAGGACCTGGCTAGTGGAGAGAAACAAAAGCTGCTTGAGAGGAAAAGCTGCTGTCACTGATGTCATGATAGACAAGATGAATGAGGACGGCATGGATTTGAGCAGTCTGAGTGATAAAAGGCCATCACAGCTTTGGTTGCAGCCATCCATGACATAAGTGACTTCTTTTTTTTTCATTTGATTTTACTCCCGGAAAAAAGAGGAGAAAGCCACATGAAGCACACAGCACCGGATGACAGGAAGAAGTGTCAAAGCCTAGAGCACTCTGGGTAATGCAGTTTACTTACTGTGCCGGCTGAGGCTTTGGTTCTTCTTTGATCCTAAAACATAAAAAATAAAAATAAATAAAAAGGTGCGCACAGCTGAGTGCATGTGGAACGCAAAGGGATGAGTAAAACAATCCAGCCGACACAAAATTCAGACGCAACTGATGCCAGTGAGGGTGAGCGTGGCCTAAATGATAGACAATGCCAAGGTCATGAACATGACAGTAGTTTTTCAAAGGGAAACAAAACAATAATAGTAATCATAACATCCACAATGACTTTAATGACATGACACAGTGGTGTGTGAGCCACATGAAATAATGGCTTCATGTGGGTAACACCCCCCCTCTCAGATTAGGATGAACATGAAACTGGATCCAAAGCTCTTAAAAAGCTCCGTTCCCACGTTTGCTGTGTGAACATGCCGATGCTCAGAGCTGCGCAAGGTTAGCGTTGCGTTCAAACGCACCTCCGAGCTCGCCGCACCCGGTGATGGGATGGACGCCGTGGGTCATTCAAGGTGCTGCTCACCTCAGCCGGGTGGCAAATGCTGGATTACAGTTAGTTTAGATTGATGGCGATTACGTCCGCAATCAGTTGATGAAAAAAAACAAAAAACAAAAAGGAACAGTGTGGAAGGAAGAGTGCGTACTTCAACTATAGCAATAAGCTGTTGCTAAAGCTGTTTCAATATTAATCATGACAACAATATTTTAAAACCAACCTTTTCTTTATGGCCAGGTAACCAATGCAACAAAGCTAACACAACCACCACTCGCTGCCTCCTGCCTATCAGTAGGCCACTGTCAACTCTCTCTGCAGCCTTGCAGAGGCCACTGTGAGTGCAGAGCGGAGGAGACCAGTCGAATGGCTCGCGAGGACTTCACGCACCTCATCATCACTTATCCGCAGCACATTATCAGCTTCATGTGTCCGTGTGAAGCGGGGAACGCGTTAATTGGATTTTGTCTGCTGCGATCGAGACACGCTGGTATTTGTTAATTTCATTTCCTGGTTTTGCATTTTCCCCAGTTCGTGCAGCACTGGAGTTTTCCGTCCAGGATCAATCTGACTGGATAGTTTCACTGTTAAAACAGCTTCACCCCTCTACGTTTTCAGCCGTTAATCGAAGTTGCACTGCTAAACAGCAAACCAAAACTTGGATATGAATGAAAAATTTGATTTAATGATGATACAAAAAGGGGAACCTTCCACCAGCCAGATTATAAACAGCAGATGCATCTTTATAATTAGGGGGGAAAGCCTTGAAACAGACCATTTCGTTCTAAACATTCTCAGACTGCTACTAGGACTCACAGAAAACCTCGAAAAACATGAAAAACTAGTCATCAGATTACAAAAAGAGAGAAAACGAGAGAAACAAAATGCAGAATTTCTCATCTCTCAATAATCCCACCGAGTTCTGACTAACTGGTTGCCGTTCACCACCCAGGAGCAAGCAGCGACGCTCACGAGGATCCTGGGAAATCTGTCTGATCTGTGTCTGGCGAGGGGAAGAGAAACACGCGAGAGAGAGACAGAGAGAAGATACAGTCTTGTGTACCCGTCAGTCTCGCTGCTGTGTTTTCCAATGAGCCAGTCCATATTTATCCCCTCGCAGCGCTCTGCCGATGACCCGCGGCCCTCGTCTTTATTGATCCCATCAGCCTCGTCTCTGTGGTCGCAACACAAGCATCATATTTATCTGATGGAGCCTGCCTGCCTGCCTGCCTGCCGAACAGTGTGTGTGTGTGTGTGTGTGTGTGTGAGTGCGACTGTATTATTTGACACGGGGCTGTAAAATGAGTGAGTGTAAAATGTCACAGGTGACGTATTCAGTGTCCCGGCCGCTGAGAGGAGCAAACCAGTCGGCCAGACTCGCTACTGCTCTCAGTCCACCTGCCTTCCTCCTCCTCCTCCTCCTCCTCCCCGTCCTTCTACCGTCTTCACCCTTCTCATCCTGGCCACCACCTCTTTGACCTGTTGTCCTCTGGCAGGCGCTACAGTTCACTCCGCTCAAGGACAAACAGACTGAGAGACAGCTTCTACCCAAGAGCTGTCGAAGCGCCGAACTCACACTGACTACACACTCACTCTGCACGTCACACCACTGATCACCCCTTGCAATAACACACATCTACCTCTTTTAATTTTTCTTAAATCCTGTACATACTTGTACATACTTGTACTGTGGGGTTGCCAGGACAACAGCAACTAGTGTCTTATATTGTATTTTTTAGATTATTATTTATCTTAGTTATTATATTTCATATTGTTTGAACAAGGGAGTTGCCACGCAATTTCATTGTGTCTTTCTGCTACAGTGACAATAAAGGTTATTCTATTCTATTCTATTCTATTTTGCTGTGTCGTTCTTAAATCTTCTAAGTCTCACAGGCGCACCGCTGTTATTTTTAGTCCCCGTTGTTACTTTGTTCCGTGTTTTGGGTTTCAAGGCCTCTCTGCTTCGCCGCCTCTGCATGGAGAAGCAGCCGCGGCTGCTGGCTGGCAGTGGCTTGTGCCACACTGCCCTCTAGTGGGCACAGGGGGCAGCGCGAATATTCCAAAAATCGACTGCTTATCGAACTTATTAAGCGCAGGGTAATTCTTACATGTTATATCAAATTGGGCAAGGCTAGCCGTCCAGCCTGAACAGGTGGCAGGGAAATTGGACAGTATTTTGTCACTGGGAAATACATTTCCATTTTTTAAAGAGGGTTTTCTAAAGTATTTAACACTTCATCATGTTAGACAAGCCAGCTGCAGTGACGGTTAAGAAAGAGCAACATCTTAACTCAGGCCGTTGTCGGATCTTCACGCTCACTATTTTGGTTGCAGGTTATAAACGTACATAAGGTTGCCCCCAACCCCAGCCCCAGGCCCCACCACCACCACCACCCCAAGGAGGGGTCGGCAGTTGCAGTGAACAGCCATTTCCAGAAAAACAAATAAGTCATAACGAGTTGGCCACTGACAGGTGGACAGAAAGACAAACATCGTGAAGCTCCCAGTCACTACACACATATTTATTTTCTGAGTTTAATGGTAAGCAGTGACTCGATACTTGCGAGCTGTGTGGCCAGACTTTGATTTGCTGATGTATTTGCAATGCAAACTAATGTACTTACTTACTAGTGTGTCTTACCAATGTACTCTCACTGGTTAGCACACAAGAATCAGAAATGAAGCAGCACGGATAGAAGACAGAAACAAATAAGATAACATGACAAGAGAATCTTATAAAAGGAAATGACTGAATATTTTTATGAGTCTACAGTGGACAAAATCAGAATCAAAATATTACACAAGGTCACCTTCTCACTCCTCAATCTCCCACACCCTTTAAATCTACTGTGAGGATCAAAAAGAAAGGAATGTCCATCCAAATGAAACAAAATCTGAAGATAAAAGTTCATTGTGAAAATTAAAAATATGTTTGTGCCATGCTCACCGGCCTTCATCATGGCAAACAGCTACACAATGTAGTGGTGGCATAAACTTTACTACCACACTGGCTGGCCACAGGGTGGCATCACCCCTCACACCGATAGGAAATGTGAAGTTGTAGCCAGTTTGCTCAACTGACCAGAAGAGATCTGTTCTTCCAGTGACCTTTCAACTTTCACCAATGATTCCTACATACTTTTTGATTGTGGATACATTAAATAATTCAGATTGTAAAAAAAAATGTTCAATCAAAAAAAAAGTCACACAATGTACCTCTATCTCTACTATTAACACTGTGCATTGCTTTGCAAGTGTAGAGTCTCACATCCAATAATAATGAGTTCAGCTGAGTTTTACTATGGTAAATGCACCTCAGAGGAACATCTACACTAGACATGGCGGCCCTGCTGACCTTCCAACTCCACTGTACTGACCGAGTCATAATTGGATCATAACAGGGTGGTCTGGCTCAGTGGAAAAAAACCAACAACGTACATTATTAACACCATCCCATTCAATCAGTACTGCAAGAAGGTAAAATTCATGTCTGTCCAAACTCAATCAACAAAGAGTGACCAACACTTTTTTTTGGTCACTCTGGGACAATCCAATTTTTGTATTGTCCCATATTTTTTTAGGGACAATCCAAAAATTGTGATCTAACATTGCAACACAAAAGTACTTATAACCATAGTCAAAGTAAAAAATCATATGCTTGTACAAAAACAAATAATTGTAGTTGGCAATTTGGCTGGTGATTTGGAGACAGCTGCAGTAACTATGGAATGAACAAAAACATAACATTGAATTTTCTATCACGTTCGAAGTCACAAATCATTTCTGCTTTTAAGGTGTCAAAAATGTCAACAAAAAAAATTGAAAAGCTAATAAACATGTTATTTTTTTTATTTTTAAAAACAATAATGTGATTAGTAATGTGTGACCAAACAGGACTCTGACCAACCCCACAGGACGCACAAAACGGAAATCCACCCTTGTTAACGCGCCACCCAACTGGCCCCTGGCAGCCTGTGGATTCCCTGCAAGTCTCCGAGTGAAAGGGAAGCGCGCGCTAAAAATAGCATCCCATTTAAAAGACGCACGATTAGGGTCTCGAGGCACCTGTTCATGCCTCTCCAATAAGATGCGGGCAGAAGTGCTACGTAACACTTTCCCCCCACACCTCAGCGAGGATTAGGGGGCCGGGGACGGAGCGCCGATAACTTCCTCCGGCCAGGAGCGCTGGCGCAGCGCGATAGGGCAAGCGGTAGGGACGGCGAGAGGGCAAAGAGCCTCAGCCAGCAGGGCCTCAGAGAGCACCGATAGGATTGAGTCGGCCGAGGAGGGCGGGCATAGGGAGGGCTCATCGGAATAGGTGATCTGATGCTAGCGCGCCAGACCTCCTGACCGAGGGCTAATATTCAGACTGTCAAACAGGAACTTGGCAACGGCACGGGTTCCGAGCGACGGCGAAATGGCTAATCGGCTGCCAAATGTAACTAAAAATCCATCTGTTTTCTCAGATTACCTGCCAGGATTCAATTGAGCCGCTGCGCACCTTCACCTCCCGGAGAGATTTCCAAGTGGCAAAGAGTCAGCTGATTGCCCCGGCAATTTCGTCGGCGTGTTTGCGCAGAATGGCTTACTGGAAACGTACGCACATGCGACATTCACATTCAGTCATAGGTACCATGCCCTCCCCCCCCGCATCCTCCTGCTCGCTTTGCTAATATCGTGGCTGTGGACACGTCGGCCTCCATGAGGCTGCGAACGCTCAGCTGCGTCTCCCGTCAGTCCGCTTGATTCATCCTGACGCGGATACATTTTATTCCGGCTGGGATCAGCACTTCCTTTGGCAGCTGACATTGTCCTGTACTAACGTCACAAACCCTTCCCATGCACGGCCCAACAGCTCCGCTGGGAATTCTTGAGAAACTGGCGCCCCAACCCCCACGCCCCAGCGACGCCTCGGCTGGGTCACCACCTCCCGTCCAGTCCCCACAGCGCCGGCTGAAGCCAGACAGAGACGGTCCCAGCGCTGCTCCGTGTCCTCCTCTCACCCTTGGCCACACTCGGCAGAGCAGCCGACCTCCTCCTCCAGTAACAGATCTGTCCGTTCCTGCTATGGCCATGTTACTTCCAGCTGCACAGTGGTGAGAGCCCAGTGTCGGCCTGTTCCTACCAACTGACTTTTTGTGAGAACCCTACCTCATAACTTAAACATATTTGATTCATTCATAAAGAGTAGCATCTATCCATCTTCTATACCCGCAAAGAAAATCTTCTGTACCAACAAACCAGAGGTACCATGATTTTTGCTGGAGCCTATCCCAGCTGTCAAGGGGCGAAGGTAAGTTACTCAACAGACAAGTCTCGGGGGCCACAGTGAAAGACAAAATAATATCAATAAATCAATAATAACTAACTAACTAACAATCATTCAGATGCACAAAGACACACCTATGGACTACGGAAATTAGAGTTGCCTCACATGCATGTTTTCAGACTGTGGTAGTAGTCCTGGGGTTCCGGGAGAGAACACACGCTGACACAGGGAGAACATGCAAACCCCACACAGAAAGGGCCCAGGCCCGGGATCGAACACACAACGCACCAGAAATTGTAAATGTTTTACAAGCTTTTTGGGAGGAAAAATGATTAAGATGTACAATAATCTGTGAAATGTTGAGCTTTAGCTGTGTGATTTTAAATCGATCTGTTTGTGACAAGAAAACATCAACATACATATATGTCAAAATGACCCCCAGTGTCCAGTTAAATGCCATGAAGTCCAGATAATCCAAATGATTCCGACACAAAATTCCAAAATTCCTCTGCTTTGGAAATTTTCTGGAAATTTTGCACATTTTTTGCAGCCCTACATAGATACTTTCATCTGTACCTACTGTATCCATACATCACTCTCAACTCAACACTCATCACTGCCTCAAAAAAAACATCCGAAGAACACACACACTGTGATACCTCTGGCTAGGTTGTACTGAAACTGCAGTCAGCTGTCTGTGCGTCACCATAATAATAGAACGACGGCAGCTAACAATAGAGAGGAAACAGATACCCTGCCTATTGTTGGGCTGTCGGGCCCTACCTGCTCCGCTCCTTCCTGTTCTAATTCAGCGCTTCGGTGAGTCACTGTTACCTCCCTTAACTAAGCTGTGTGCAAGCTGCACATGCACGGCGGGGGAGGGGCTGGGCGTGGGGCAACATGATACCGCCTGGCTGTGACGATTGGACCCCGCCCCGTCCCGTGCGCTCTGCTAAAACTGAACCGTGCCAGCCGACTAAAAATGAACTTGGAGCCGCCGTCTCCGAACATCTGTCCCACGCTTGCAAAGATCTGCGCGACTTTGGCTCCACTGAAATCCCCAAATCAAAGGATTCCATTGCATTAGTTGACTCTCGGCGCAGATTTAAAGCCCACCGGCCAAGCAAACGGCCAGGCCCCTCCAAGCAGCTGCCCGCTGGAGGATAAGGCGCCTCTCCCGCTTTGAAATACCACCTTCGACCCGATTGTGTTTATGTTTTAGCAAAAAATTAGGATTCCTCCTCCTTTCTCTCTCCGCACCAACCCCGATACATCCAGTGCCGTCTAAGCGTCAGCGGGGCCAGTGGCGGCAGTATCTCAGTGGGGACGGGCGATATTAAGGGATTAGAGAGAGATCCTCCATCGGACTCGGGTCGAGGAGCACGATCCCCGGGATCACAACAGAGACTCTGATCGGTGTCAGATGATTGGGTTGAAAAAACGCAGCCTTCCGCGCATTTATTTTCACACTGGATGCCGAGGCGCACGCTAGGCTACACAAACGCATTCTCACACGCACATACACACACACAAATATATATATATGTACACACACACACGCGCGCACAGCCACTGCATCTGTGGAATAATGCATTTAAAGGCTCCAACAAAGCCACCTCCAGCCCTAGGCACTGCGAGCGGTGCTCTATATGCTGCCCAGTGTGTCCTAGTGTAGGTTACATGATAGAGCCTGTGTGCAGTGCTCAACAGCGGGGCTTATATAAGGGCCGCGGCTGCATTAGTGACGTTATGATAACGGCTGCTCTTTATCCTCCCCTTATTTATGTCAGTCGGCTGCAGCTGTAATCCACCTCGAGCAGCATCAACTCTCCATATAAACCAGTGCGATGTCCCCAAACAGCTTGCCCATCCCTCCAAAAACAATAACCAATTCACAGGGAAACAGCAGGAAAATCACAGTGGTGCGAGAGTGCAGTAATACTGGTCGAATGAGAAATGCGAGGCAAACTGTAGCATGGGGAAGCACGGCGAATCATGGCGAGATCAAGAGCACAGGAGGAGCCCTGCTACAGCTAATCATTACATAATAAATACTATGGTCTAGTTGTGAAGCTCTGTAACGCTCACGAGCGTGTGTGGGTATGTCACTTGGAGTGAATACAGCATGTCTCTGGCTGAGCGCTGGGAGCCTGTGTTTGTTTAGAGAAAGCACCGGATGGTTTGAGTTTATTGGGCCAAACAAAGGCGTATTTGGAGGAACCGGCTAGTCGCGTCGCCTAGCTTGCACCTGCTCCGACCAGCTGAGTCTCGAATGAGCTGAACACAGGCAGGCGGGCACACAAACACGCGGGGGAGAGGATAAAATCAGAGCGCCTTGTGTGTAAATATACCCGTTGATCCACAGAGCCAAATGAGCATTTAGGATAACCTTGCTTAAGCTGCACCCTGGTTTTAAATAGAATTGAAGAACTCATTCCTCAGCATTATACCTTTAAGCAAATGTGCTAACATCATTTTTTGGTGTTCGAGCAAAAAAATCAGGGATGACCAAGCAACCAAGCGTTACATACCAGAGCAATCTCTAGGTAACACACAGAGGTAGAACTAGCATGCAATTAGGTCTGCATCTCAATATAGGCAGAAAAATTACAATTCATTTAATAATAACATATATAATTGTTTTATACAAATAAACAATTGGACAAGCTTGTTGATTTTCTTAAAAAAAAAAAAATACCCTGCAAATACAATACCTGGTGCTATTTGAAGGTAAAATGTAAACATTTGGAAAAATACGCATTATTAAATCAAAGTCTCTTCACAATAACAAAAATGAGAAAGCACAAAAGTTGAGTTAAAATGTCACCTGATACAAGAGGTCAACCGGATAATTGATTTCTGTGTTTAATCAGCTTTGATTGGACATTTCATTGCCTCGGCGACAGCAGACCCAGACACAATGGTGCCAGTTCACTTGTTTTTAGTCATTGGCCAAATCACCTGGAAAACTTTTTATTGTTATCATGATAAACCAATTTTCTGGAAATTGAAAGGATGCAGGTTCACAGGACCATAACCCCACTTTCACCCAGGCAACAAAAAGATATTTTATGTGCCGCAACAGCTGTGGTTTCAATAAAGATAAAGGTAAAGGATAAAGGTTTTTTAATGTAACAAATAATTTTTGTTTTAAATTTGGTTTGGTTTACTTGGTTTAAGTATATTTTATCCATTAGGTTTTGAACTAGTGATTGATGATTTTTTCTTATATACACAGATGGCAGCAGAAGTGAGGCAGCCAAGAACCACCGGAACAACCTGTCCTTCTATTTTCTTGAGCTTTTACAAAACCTTCTCGGTCTAACTTGCTTTCCTTGGACATCAAACCGACAGCAGGCCTCGTGCCTGTTTTGAATTCTGGCTACTTGCAGGGACACTCAAAAACGAGTTAAACGTGGTCACTATTAATAGTCCACCTACAAAAACATGCTTCTTTTCTCTGTCCAGGTAAAAGTGCCTCTCTGTGTTTCAGACTCTGACTCGCTTGCTCGCATTTACACTGACCTAAATTTGATGCGTGCACAGCAGACATGGTACAGTCGGACACACACAAACACAAAGGAGGCCCATCTGATCGTGTGCACTTCCGTCATCACAGGTTTTTCTAATCAGCGAGTGCTAAGATAGCTAATGACGGGGAATGAAAACCTGAGTAATTGGCCTCGAGGGCTACCAAGGGGATGCTATGGGGTTTAACCATCATAAAAATAAACTAATCCAGCAAAACCGCATCAGCGTCTATACTGACGGCGGCAGCTGTCCAGCGGCCGGCCTTCCGTTCACAGTCTCATCAGTCAACAAATAACGAATGATCCACATTTAGCCTCCTGGATTAATGTGCATACCCGCCGTACTCCCACTGGGTTGCTGCCTTTATTCATCTCAATAGTTTTGAGATTTACACTCACCAGCGCAAAAGCCGGCTCCTCTAACAAGCAAGCACACGTGTTCTCCAGTTCGCCCTGCTCCCCTCGGAGGGGCTTGGGCGCTGTATATCTTCCTCCGCATGGACTCCACTCAGGGCGGATGGGAAGGGAAGGGGGATGGGCAATAAAAGTGATAAAGTGGACCCTTCTCTTCTTACGTTTCCCCTCTCAGCACTCTCCGAGGCTCAGGGTACCTTTTGCATGCTCTGTTTGTCTCCCGTCGACTTTATCTGGCCTCTCCACCCTTCATAACCCATTCGGCCCTATTGTGTGTGCACGCATGTTTTTCACCCGCATGACATTGGTCTCATTGAAACGGTGTCTCGTGCATGATGCTGAGAGGCTTATGTAGCCGCAGGCCACAAGTCCAATATCTGTGACTCGGTTCTGTTCTGACTCAGTCCAAGATCCCGAGTGCTCCGCCAGTGTTCCAGTTCTTTCATTTATCAGAACGTAAGAGAATTCCACCGAGGGGTCGAGCAGAAAACAGTGCTGACTCACAGGGATTTGAACCAGCGATCTTAAGGTGGCTCATCCAAGTGCCGCACATCTGCCTTCACAAGCTCAAATCTGAAGTATTTCCCAGAAACTCTTGTCAATGTGCAACCAAGAATGTGACAAAAAGCAGGAAGTGAATGCTGTGTGCTGGATGCCCTTCTTGACACAACCTTTGGCAGTGGTGGCCTTAAAGGTTGAAGAAGTGAGCTTGTGATCGCATCCCAGGACCAACAGGACAGTGGAAGGGGGAACGTGGTCACTGCTTGTCTTCACCCTTATCACCACTACTGAGGGCCCTTGAGCAAAGCCCCCTAAAGCCCTGCTTCCCAGGTAAGTTTAACTATGAACAGGATGAGTCAAATGCAAAGAAACTATATTTCGCCAACGGGATCAATAAAGTAAAAATGTGTTTATTTATTCCATTTTTTTTTTATCCTGTACATGCGGTCGGCACAAGGGTACTTGAGGAGTGCCCCCTTGAGGCTGCATTTTTAGTGTGAGCTGGCTGGGGGGGTTCCTGTAAAATCCTAGAGCTGTTCTGTGTGAATTGTTTTTGCATTTTGACTATCTTATTATTTTACTTTTTGGATGCACTTCCTGACACAATCTTTTCATTTTTCAGTCTCGGGGACCGGGACACTCAAGGAGGCAAAAGGATCCCCCTCTCTCCCCAAATGGTTAAATGAATCCATCAAAACTGGTTGACGTTTCGTTAGACATGTCAGGCTATCAACTATCCATCCATCCATTTTCAATACCCACTCCTTGCGGGTTCTGCTGGGGCCTCTCCCAGCTGTCATAGGGCAAACGCAGGGTGACACCCTGGAGAAGATGTCTATCTGTGGCCACAGCAGGGCCACATATAGAGACAAACAACCATTCCGTAAATCCAGAATATTTTTCACATTCACACACACTCCTACAGACAATCTAGAGTTTCCAGTTCACCTCACATGCATGTGTTTGCACTGTGGGAGGAAGCTGGAGAACCCAGAGAGAACCCACGCAGGGAGACACGGGGAGAACATGCAAACATAGAAAGGTCCCAGGAATCTAACCCGCGACCTTCTTGCTGTGAGGCGACAGCGCTAACCACTGCGTCACCGTGCATCCAGCAATGCAAATGTTACTATACACAAAGCAAAGGCCACCGTCTGCCGCTACAACATGCTACTTCCAGTATATTTTTGAAAAGTCAGGACAACCCAGTCGTCATTCCGGAATATTTTCCCACTGTCATGTTTTGCCAAGGGCGTTTCAAAGTGCGCAGCCAAGGGGAGGGAAGAAGTGGGGGCAGGAAAATCCCTTCAAACTTTTGCCTGACGAACGATAAAAGCCCAGCGGAGAATAAAACCTGTGCTGACAAATGCAGATGTTATTTCCAACAAAAGCCGTGCGAGACAATGGAGGCCCGGCGCCGCGCCGCGCTCTGCTGTGCCGCGCAAAAGAGCAGCGGGCGCTGGGAGATGGCAGGCCGATAGCTCCGTCAATGGGGACTGAGGCTGTCATATCAGCAGCGAGACCCGATAGCATCTCACACGTCAGAGTCCCTCCTCTGATGTTCCCCTCTCCTCTCCTCTCCTCCCGTCTCATTTCCTCCCCTCCGCCCGGCGCTAACCCCGGCGCTGCACCTTCCGCTCGTCCTGCCCTCTCCTGCACCTCCTCCGTCTCCTCTCTCATCCTCGTGTGTCCTCCCGCTCTTCAACCAGTCCAGTGGAAACTTTTCAAAAACCAACAGTGAACTCGCCAACAGACTGAGCTGCCACGCTTTACTCTCACTCTGAACACGAGCAGAGTAGTTTATTTTCAGACAGTCAAACATACGATGTCCCGTCGCCGTAAATATTCCTCCACGCACCGAGAGTCAGGTAAAAATAGCACAAGAAATGCATTTTTTTGAACGGTGGTTGCTAAAATTACCAGTCTGGGGCCCCTTTTGAATCAATATTTTTATCCAAACAGTGGGTGAAAAGGCAATCAGGAACAGGCTGTTTGCAAAAAGGCAGACGAAACAATCGTCATGCCTTCCTGTTTTTCAGTTGTTTTCTCTCTTTTGAACTGGATGGCACCCACTTTTAATCATTTATGAAATAATAGTATTGCTTTGCATCACAAAACTTCAATGTTTTACTTTGACCGCACACCTCTCATCTACATTTGTCCCCCTGAGCTCTTTGAAACACACTCTGCCATGCACCAAATGCTACACTGCCTTGGTAACAACTAGCCAACAAAAACAACATGGTATTTTTTGACCAGATGTTCATGTAGATTCAGTTCATTTATCTTTTAGTTGAGCTCAAAGGCAGCAAAATGATGACGGTAATGAATACAGTTGAATTTAGATGGCCGGAAAATTAACTTAACATATGTGACATTTACACAGTAATGTTTGCGAACGCATTAGCTAATACTTAGACATGCTGTGTGCCCGTGTTAAGTTTGTGTTAAGTGGCAAAAAATAACTTTGCAATGCAGCTACAACACTGTCCTGCAATGTTAAAAGAACACGGCGAAGAGGAAGCAACAGCGAGCACAGCTGTCGGTACAGAGATTAGCTTGGATGACACCATCATGGCGGTTTCATCAGAGCTGTATGTTCTTTTTTCACCTTCATGTCTGACGAACAAATTTACACTACAGGCGTATTTTCTTCGTGGAAAAGACGTTTTGGCATGCAGTGCATCAGGTCTCAGGGGACACTGAAGTAAATCTGTTCTCAACCCAGCTTGTACCAATAGGAAGCCTCCGGCTCTTGTAAAGTGTCTTGACTGGCAGACAGAAATCTGTTCGGTCTGTTCTAAACGTGTCATAAAGTTTGTCCAGTTACAGTCCACATTTTATTTTGTAGGGCCTCTCCTTTTCAAACGTTGTTGTCACTCTTTCCCTCGTTCATTTGTGACAAATTTGTAAAACGTTCTTGTCTGACATGACAGGTTACGATGAAGGACTACTCATTATGTCTCTGCTGCGGTGCCACGGATGCTAGGTTCTACTACTACTAGTATGAAAAATAACATAATTGTGATTTCGACATGGTAAATATACACCACCAGTCAATAGATTGAACACACTTTCCCTTTTAATGTTTTTTCTTGTTTATGTGTTTGATGTCTTCGGTATGTACTTAGATGATAAAGATTAGTACAATATAGAGAAACATTGCATGAGAAGGTGTGTCCAAACTATCGATTGATAGTGTTTATGAGCCTCGTTGGCGTGCGTTCAGACGTATTACTAGAAAACTAATTGGGACAGTACATGAGATAAGCAGTAGAGGGACAGAAACAGCATCCCGTGTTATAGCTAAGATGTATGAGAGCATAGCAGGATACTAGAGTGTGAAAATACTCGCAGGCTGGAAAAAAAGATGCAAGCCTTGCTTGCTTGCTTTCACGACAGCCCAGCTACAGAGCGACACATAAATATAGACGGTTTCTCATCATCGTCGTACTTCAAAAGACGCCGCTCGCGTTCTAACCGGATTCGGTGCCAAGTCAAGGCAGACCTCCCTGGAAAAAAAAAAACACGTCAGATCTCCCACAACTAAAAAAACACGTACTTTTAATTGGCGTATAGACGCATTCATTTGGCGTGCGCTCCACTCCGTGGAGTCAAGGCAGCATCCTTGCTCTCTTTTCCACTCTCTCCCTCCCTTGGGGAAAGTGATGGGGGAGGGGAGTCTCTGGAATGCACATGACAGAATCTGCTCTTTGCACGGGGTAGGAGAGCGAGCATGGGTGAGTGAGCTCAGGAAACAAGAGGGAGAGGGAGAGAGAGCATGTTGTATATTGTCCAGTGGCGAGCTTCCGAGTGTTGCCTCGCCTCATTTCACAACCATAGGTCGCGTTCCCTCTCGGTCCTATTTCCCCCCTCCCAAATTATTATTATTATTTTTATTTTTTTGCTTTAACAGGCAGGGACGCAGCTTTAAGGGATTGATTTTTATGGTGGGTGCTTGAACTGTTTTTAACACCACAAGCAATCATCATGGCGAGTTGCGCAGTAAAAAGGCGGCGTTCACGTTTGCGAGGTCGATGTTGAAGAGACTGAGAACTGAGAAACGTGTTTAAAGTGGCAGCGCGAAAGTCAGTCCACGTGAAGATTTTTAAGTTTTCTGCTCCAATGCTACGACATCAATTAAAAAAATTAGAAGATAGGCTGAACAGAGAGAAAAGAACAGCCTTTTCACACCAGTGCAGAAATGAACTGTACCGCAGTCATAATGCTGCCCTCTCGATGAGCCGAATCCAAAGTATAAGTAAGCTGTGTTACTGCACAGTAAAATTTGCCACTCCTTAAAATATAGACTGGATACGGACTCCTTTATATCAATAATCCAGATTCAACTCTTCATTTGATTTATGTGCTAAAGCAGAAAATGCTGTCATCCGGCTCCATTCTGAGTTTGTTTGTTTGACCAGATTTGTCTCGAAGCTGCCGTCGATGTGTCATTACTACCTTGGCAGCGTTTTAGAAGCACGAGCGTTTATTAAAAGAACAGGAAGAGCAACATCCAGAGTGGCTGTCTGAGTGCAGCTCTGTCTGTGCCTCTGCTGCTCTAACTGGCAGCTGGTACACTGAACTCAGCAGCGCTATCAGGTAAATGACCGGGACGTGGTGGTGGAGGCGGTGGTGGTAGTGGGGGGTGGGGCCTGGGTCCGTGAGCAAGCGTGTCAGGTGGGGGAAGGGAGAGCGGCGAGTAACAGAAAAAGGAAATGGGATGTGATCAATCAAAGCTAATTCTAGGTCAGCGCTCTTTATGCTGAACGTACACACACCAGCTCCCCGCTCTGCATCCGTCACCGCGGCCGTGCGGGCAGGACACCGGCGATGCGGCGGCTTTTGCTGTAGTCATCACGGAGCTGGTATAAAAAAAAATGACACGCTGTATGAAACAAATGACGATTCTAAATGAGAATACAGGAGGAGGAGGCGGAGGAGGAAACAATTGGTCAAATTTCCTAGTGGGGTCAGCTAAGAGAGAGTGTAATAAAACATTACATATCTGCTTCACAGGCAACACCATTTAAGGAAGTGGTTAAAGATTTGAAAAAAAAACAACAAATACTGCTGCATCTACTGATCTGAATTTCAAGATGATTTTTATAACCGTCATCAGCATTGCGAGCACAAATGATGCTCAAATAAATAGTCAAGACCCTCGCAAACGACTGATAGACTTATACATATTCCCAAAAGCACGGAAGGGATGGCAGAAGTGGGATTGTCCAATACAACATGTGCAGCTGCCTCAGAGACCTGCAATAAGTCCCATCTTCAATGGGCCCCAGTATAATTAGCCCTGCCAATGGAGGAGCCTGAGCGAATGAAATAGTGCCCCCCAATTCCAGAATTCATTACTGCCACAAGATCAGGAGCAGGAGAATGAATGCCTCGCTTGCTAGTTATGTGGAAATCATGTCGTTGTCCTTTCTTATTCGTCAAAAAAACAACAACTGAGCCACGTGACAACCTCCACCACAACCAGGAAGTGGCGTGAGAGGACTGGAGGAACGGAGATGAAGGAGAAGTGGCGCCCCGGGTGTTGTGTGGGTCACCCCCGTCAGGGGAAGCTGGTGGCAGCCTGGGGGATCCGCAGTGCCGGGGGCGTGTGTGGAAGGGTGTGAGGCATCCCGGGAGCAGTTGAGTTATTGTTATTGTGGCACTCTGACACACAAAAAGCAAAGGTAGAGCTAATAGCTCCACTGTACACATTATTTGTAACAATAGCACCAGCCTTCGAGTGAAGCGCTGCATGTTTTTGTCTGTATGCATGTGAAGAATCACAATTCTCACTGTCAGGCCTTCCCTCCGACTTCCACTTTGATGAGCTTTCTAGGACCTTATTATGGGAACGAGCTCACACAAGCGCTGCCCCCAGGAAATCAATTCTCATTGCCGCTACACACTGTCCTGCATGCACACACGCGCGCGCACGCTCGCTCTCACGCGTTCCGGCAGAGAGAGGAGGCTCCAGTCAGAATGGAGCAGGACGGGAGAGGAGGAGTCGCTAATTACATGCAAGTCAGCAGCGCTGGATTTCCATCCCCGCTCCTCCGTAGCACCTCCAAGGAGATGACAGCGAGTTGGCAGGCCCTGCAGCTGGAGGCTTTCTCCCCCCCCCCCCCCCCCCCGTCCTCCCAGGATTCCCTCTGCTAGATTACACGCTGTGATGTTTCCAACGGGCTCCGTCCCCTCCCAAAAAAAATACAAAAAATGAAAAATAAAACTACGCCAATCCTATAGAGTCGGGCGACGATGCTGGTGTGGGTGCAACCCATCCCCTGAGATGGTGCTAATCCACTGCGGTGCCCGTCAGAGCTGAGCATATTAGCGCCGCTTTAGGATACGTTGCGCCTGCGTGATTCATAGGTGAAGAAAGTGGGGATTTACTGTTTTTGATGACTCACGATGAGTCACTGCGGACGTATGGAAGAAGACACGGCAGAAAGCGCCGCCACCGTCCCCACCGACTGGCTCTGCGGGACGCAGGGATGGAATACTATCGGGGCAGAGGGAGGTCAAGAAGTCTCCGCCATATCCGGTTCTCTCAAACAGACCAACAGAGCCGTGTTATTAGAGTCCACGTCTTTTGTCTGTGGGACGTGCACGCACGCTGCCGAGGTGAATCCACGGTGGTTTCTCGTGCAGCGGTGATGTTTAGATGTTGATGGAATCTCCGTCGACACCGACTTCATTGCAGAGGAATAGTTTATTGTAAGGAAAAAGTCGAGTGTCCGTCAGGTACCGGTCCACCCGAGGGAGCTCTCGAACTTCATTTATATAAGATCTGTTGGGTGGCCCTCTCACACATATACAATCAATGCTTATTCTTTACCAACCAGCACCTCTGGGTTGGGATCGACAAATGTTTCTCACCTGATGTGCCATGATAACAAAAGGCGGGGGTCAAATAAAGCAAGAGCTCCCCAAGTTATCCTCTCTGAACAACAGAGCAGGTCTATCACCAGGACAAAAAAACTAATATTGATTCCAAAATTGGGAAACTACACAATTGGGAAACTACTTGTAATGTTTATTATAGTTCCGCTGCCAGTTTGAGCCCAATTTCGACCCCCGGAACATACCCCAAAACGTACCAAATTTGGCACACATGTCAAGACTGGTGAAAACTTTAATCTATTCAAAACTGTACAGGTCTGGGTCCTATTGAAAGCTTTATATCGCCCTCTAGGGAGGTCGTGGATACATGGCACAAAAACCCACTTGTTCTTCTCATCAAGACCTACATTTCACATCCTCTGACCTTTCACCTATGACAAAGTCTATCTAGAAATGCGAGAAATCCCTCTAAAAACACCATCTAACTATAATATGGGCCGAGTAGGAGTTTTGCCCTCAATTTGGTGCGTTTCAACCTGTTTAAATGGTATAGTATGTCATTTTTTTCAGATTTTCCATGATTTTTTGACACAAAAAGGGCCTCTTCAACCACCTGACTCGTCTTGTGTGCTTTTCAAGCCCGCGATGGGAGTTACCTAACGTTATGGTGAGACAGTCAGCCGCGTCTCTTCGCTGAGACCGGCCCGCCTCGGCTCAGTCATGACAGGGCTTTGACTTTACTGTCAGACTAATAGTGACTAAAGCTGACAATCCCCTTCACCTCAGAGGAGGGAGGGGGGATGGGAGGAAAAAAAAGAAATGGAGAGAAAAAACATTCAGCCATCGGGAAGAAAGAGGAAGAGGAGAAGGAGGAGGAGGAGGAGAAAGACGGAGTAGACAGTGGAAGCGGAGGGAAAGGAGGAAAAGGCCTGGATGATTCACGCAGCACGCGCGGCAGCGGCTGAGGTAGAGCCGCGTCTTGGAGCACATGAGTCATGTTTATTATGCTGCAGCGCTAGGTAGTGATTGCACAACTTCCAACCAATTAGGAATGCCGCTTTGCCGCAAATATTTTCCCGACGATGGAAAACAACAGCTGTTATAACCCTCGGAGACGCTCGCGTGGAGAGAGCGGAGCACGAGTTTGGTATTAAGTTTATAAGCCACGTCTGGCGGCCGCAGCAGCTCTATGAGTAGTCAAAATAATCCATTTTGTTTTTTTAGATTTATTTTTTTTTTACTTTTTGCCTTGCACACTGGTGAAGCAGCAGTGCATTATCCCCCCAAATTCTATAGATGTCCATAAAAATGCATATTTATTCCTCTTTTTACAACCTCCTGGGGGGGGCTCAGCTTCTTGCTAAAGCCAGTGCTTTGTTGTACCTCCATATGTTTCAAAGGGGGCGATAAAATAAGCAGCTGCAAAGCATTACTCGGGTAAACTCAAGGTTCAATCTGTCCTCTCATGTTAAAGCAATAGGTGCTCGCTAAACAAACAATGTAGATTTTTTTTTTAACTTTATCTGCTTAAATCTTCTGTATCCACAAGGCAGTCTTACAGAATGTCATTTCATTTATTCATTTATTAAAACAGGTTAGAAGAAAAACAAAAGATTAAATAAAATATGCAAACATGCATCAGTAACCACTCCATGTTCGAAAGAGCGTAGGATGAAGTTCATAAAAACTTATCTGTCTTAAACTTAAGTCCTACCCCTTTTTTCCTTTTCAGAACAAAACAAACACCTGCCCTAAATGGGTTCTCGCCAACCCAGGGGAGGCATCAGTGCCCTTTGTGACATCACATGAGACTGATTTTTGAAACCATGTGTACATAGCACATACTTTCCGGAAAGTACAGTAGAGCCCAGTGGCACATATCCAATAAGAGACACATATGAGAAGTGTAGCATGGTGCTGAAAACTACAGCTAGGTAAAGATTATTCTCATTTCTGAGGAGTTCACTGACTGTTGGAAAACATGGTCGAAACTGATGCTTAACTTCTGCTTTGTGAGTTGCACCGAAGAAAGCCACAAACACAAAAAAAAACTACCGAGAGACAGCAACAGGGACAGAAACATTTTAAGGCCACCGCCCCGAAAATCCCCGTCGTCTCATTAAAGCTCGGCCGCCCAGGACGGAAGGAAGCATCAAAGCCATTTCTGTTTCATTAACGACGCATCGACGGAGTGTGTTATCATGGTAGGGAGCGTAAAAACCCGCCATAAAGCTAGCAGAGTTATGGCTCACGCAGTGAAAGGTTAAGAGCGACGGTGACGGCCGGTCCACCTTAAAAAAAAACAAAAAAAAAAACAGAAGCGATGAGGGGGGAAAAGAAAAAGCGCTTCCAACCCCCTACAGTGGACAGCTCCGTGGTGCTGAAACCGCTCCGAGCGACATCTGTACACGAGAGAGAGGCGGGGATGGTGGGAGGATGGAGTGGGGCGGGGGGGGGGCGACAGGCTCTATGGAGACTCTAACGTTGAGCTCTCTCTCTCTCTCGCACACACGCACGCACGCGCGCCACCATCGCCACGAAGGACACCTGAAATGATCTTTCCCGCGTCGTTATTGTGTAACCTCGGTGACGTTGGCGCAGGAAGGGGGTAAGGGGGAGGTGAAGCAATTCGGCGTGCTTTTATATTTTATTTATTTTTTTCCTCTTTTTTTTAAACGTGAAAATGGCGCCCGCCGCTGCTAACCCAGCCCATTATAGTAGAGAGCCGCGGCTACTACAGATCTAGTGGAGGGGTGGAGGTGGTGGAGGGGGTGGGTGGGAATGAAGAGAGCTGGATTGTGTGGACCGCGTTGCCTCGAATGATACTCGAGCACACCAAAAGTGCTTCCGTGTTGGGAGAGAAGGGAGCGGGAGTCGAGAGATGACAGTCCGGCCAGCAGCCAGGACAGCCGGGGTGAAAATAACCAGGTTCCCCTCCACTCGGCACGGGGACTATTTGAGCTATAGCTTGGATGTCAAGAGGCAACATGATCCGCCGGAGTCTCGCAAGGGACACGGTTACAAAATAAGTCAATAAATAAATAAATAAATAAATAAATAAATAAAAATCACACTGTAACGTCAAGCCACAAACAGTAGGGGTTGTTATGTAGCCTCAGCCACAACCACCACCACTACTAACATCAGCAGCAGCAACATCAGCAGCAGCAGCAGCAGCAGCATCACCCTCTGCCCTTACTTCAACATTGACTGTTCCTTGGCTTCCTCCTTCTTCTGTCGGTCCATGACGCCGAGGATGATCTTCCGCTCCTCCTCGGTGAGGTGGCTCAGGTCCGGCATGTCGGGCATGGCGCCGCCCGCTGAGGAGGCAGCGGTGGCGGCGGGAGCAGCAGCAGGGCCGGGGCCGCCCCGGGGCCCGTGTGGAGCAGACATCTTACACACACACACACACACACACACACACACACACACACACAGTCGCTAAAGAAATGATAAAGCACAAATAGAACGAAATGAGAACACGGCAGCAGGAGAAGAATGTTTATCTCGGTTGCCACACTCGCATGCTGTCGGAAATCTGAACGGGCTGCTGCGAGCATTTTAACACTGGAGGAGCCGAGGAGGCTCGCAGGGATCAGGCATGACATCCCCGGCCACTGGCTGCCCCCGCTCGCTCGCTGCGTAAATAAGCGTCAAAAATATCAATTAAGTCGCTATCCTCCGCTATTAAATGCTCATAACGGGGTTATTACAACGCGCCGCAGTCCGTGTGAGCTCCAGCTGCAGAGCCACAAACTAGCCCACACTTGGTGCGCTCTCACGGCCAAACGCCACATTCTTCTTTCACACACACATGATTCGAGAAAACAAGACTTGAGATAGATGTCCTTTAGATTGAAAGCACACAACAGAGTGGCCCCGGCTGTGCGCTGAACTCAACCCGGCAGGTGTTCAGTGCACCGAGGGCGATAGCAAGCGTGGATGCACACCAAGAGGATGAAACACAAACAACTCTTGCCTTTTTTTTTTTATTTCGCAGTCATGTTAAGTCCTGCCTAACCCATCGCTGTCATCCTTTAGAAGGGCTTCGCTCGCATGTTGGAATCAAAAAAATAAGTAGAATGGAGGGAAAATGGGGGGAAGCAACAACAAGAAAATAAAAAAGAATAAAGCGTGGTCCGCTCCGTCCTCGTTTTGTTTCCGTTTGTAGTCCTTAACCCTCCTCTGCCACTCCGGCTGGTTGGTAATTCTTGATGATTTCTTAAATGCACAAAAATGGATGCAATGGAAGAGCGAGGGAGAGAGTGAGTGTATGTGTGTGCAAGAGAGAGAGAGAGAGAAATCCAGAGCGCAGGAAGAGGCGGAGCCACGGAGACACGTAGAGGGTCGAGGAGGAGGAGGAGGAGGAGGAGAGGGGAGGAAGAGGAGGAGGAGGAGGAGGAGGGCGCTGGATGTTCATTGACAGCAGGCCGACAGCAGAAGGCAAAACCCGGCATGGAGGAGCGGAGAGGCCGGGCCCGCTGCCAGGAAACCGCCTCATGTATATTTCATAAAGCGGAGCATGTGAATTACAGAACGTGACCGGTGACGATGACAGATGCTGCTGCTGCTGCTGCTGCCGAGGCAGGTGCGCCACAGCTTCCGGTCACTCCTGATATTTTATTTAGTGTGCGGTTAAAGAGGGGATTTGGAGTTTTGTGAGAAAACAGATTGGGAGTCTGAGGCAGTTACACGCTGCCTGCGAGCTGTTTTGACGCAGGGCTGTAGTAGAAATTAGGTGGAAAAGTGCGATTTTATTATTGCACGCATTTTCTATTGTTATGATTCACAGCTACAGAATTTTTTCAATGTTAGGATCATTTAGGAATGCAAATTTGTTTTGCTTTAAAATGTAACCAGAGCCTAATTTCTTACATCAAACTGGTAAAACAACATAATAATAATAATAATAATAATAATAATAATAATAATAATAATAACAATTTTAAATGGGTTTATTATGAAATTAATTTTGGCAGATTTTTTTTACACCAACACACATTAGGCGCCAGGTAGCCAACCCTCTTTAAGTGCACTCCAGAAGTAGTTTCCTCCTCAATCCCAGACTGCTTCCCAAACACATCTCGCTCATTCTCTCCGGCTGCAGTGCAAAAGGATTTGAAGGGTCTTTATTAAGAGGATAGAGCCTCTACCTCATTAAGGCTGCACCAAGTATATTAGCATATTAGCCGTTGTCTGCTTAGAATCAGGAGATTGGGACTTTTTGCAAATTGTTTATTATGAATAAATACACAACTGTTAAACTGTTTTTGTTATAACCTCATGCAGAAAGGACAGAGCCGCTGATGAAATCAGAAAATGTGGAGTTCTTACACAGCCATCCTGTTTTACCAGGGCGCTGTGAAGGGCCGAACGTGGAAATGAACATCACAACTCCAGCTGGTAACTCAAACTTTTATTATATTTTCAAATAGAAATCTTTTTGGATAATCTCTAAGTCAATTTAGCTCTTAAATTGCCATCATGACAAGAACACAGTTGAATGAATTTACATTTTACAGTAGATTAAGTAGCCCACTATTTTTTATTATCATCATCATCTTAAACAAACTTTTTTGGCCTTTCATTTGCATCCAGAGGTTTTGGGGAAACTCCCTGCTGTATAAAGTACACAGGGGTTTTTGGCTTGTCCCTTTTTTGTCTGACGTCATCTTTTGTGTGCAGCGTTTGTTTATGCAACCTTATCTGTTGAGCAACAGCAGCTGTCAGACGGAAGCAAAATAGCGCTAGTCTTAACCTTTGCAGCAAGAGTTTTCACGTGTCCAGATGAACACGCATCCGACCGCACGGGGGACAAGAGGTGTCAGATGGCACCTGCAATAATTGTGAAAAGAAAAAAGAAAAGAAAATTTCAAAATAAAAAGGAAAAGAAACCACTTTATTGATCAGTCGTGTACAGTCTCTGTCTTGCAAATCCAACGACGACGAGCCTGTTGCATGTCCAGGTCCAACTTTTCATCTTAAAATGAGAACAATGTGTCCCCTGAGTGATCTCAGGCTCTGTTTCATCTCCCTCCTGCGACTTTATTTGACCACGGCCACGACGTGCTTCTCCTTCTCAGACACCACTGGGACGGTGCCCGGCTTGCTGTGCTTGCGGACGTTCCTCTCTCTGTAAAACAAGAAGGAAGATGCGAGGCTGAGTCAGACGTGTGCGGAGCGGCGACATTCAGGAGGGAGAGGCGGACAAACAAGGGGACGCTGAATATGAAAGTAACGCTACTTAGACAAACAAAAAAAACCCCCCCGCTGAAAACATGAATGGTTTAATGATTAACGGCGCGAGCGCACGACTGGTTGAGTCACAACACCGACGGTAAATAGAATAAGGGCCGGCAGGGCTATGAATCACTGGGTGGCAGCGCAAACTGGGACAATCAATCCACTGTCAGGCCACTAAATGAGTATGTAAGACCTGCCGAGACCGCGTCATACAAGGCAGGCCCATCTGTGAGATTTTCCATGAGCCGGGCGCGACTGCGTAGGTCGGGCCCACCCTGGCAGCGGGCCAAGCCCGCAGCACCTTTGCATGCGGAGGGGCATCGTGGCACGACGTCGTCATAATAAACAATGATAAAAACATTTCTACTTCACAAAGGGTTGCAAAACAAAAGACTCACTTCCTGCGTTGAGCCTCTCTCATGATCCTCAGCTCGTTCTTCTGATGGTAGATGTTCTTGGGGAGATGCCGGTGGTGAGCGATACGTCTGACCTGGGGGTGGTGCTGGAACTTCTCCTTCAGCTTCTGGCTGTAGTTGATGGCCGTCCTCTCTCTTGGGGTGAGCTATGAGAAAGGAGAGAGGCGGCGTTCACATTGCAAATTGTCTAAAAAACAAAACAAAAAAAAACAAGCTGTGTTTCCGTTACAGTTTTTCGCAAAATAAAAGCGATGTTTCTAAAAATTTGACAAAGTACAATTGCGATTTGCAGTTTCCGTTGAATGGTGTGAAGCACATAAGCCGAATTCTCGTAAAATTTCGTCCCGCGAGATTTTATGAGAGTGACATTTGTTTGTTGTCAAGATTGGTTGTTATATTTTTCTCTTTGATTACTTGTAAAAAATATTCCCTGTTCATATTGAATAATTTTCACTTGAAGCGAACTGGTCACGTGACCCTGTACGTCACGTCCGGTGACGTGTAAATGCGAAAAAGTGTTTCTATGATACTTTTGCGATATTTGCGCAATTCTAGGGGAGCGGGATTCGCGCGAGATCCGGAGGAGTCACGACAATCGTCAAACTGATGCTAGCCTAGTTTTCTACAGCCTCACATTTAACAAAAGAGTACAAACAGCAGGCCGTTAAATTTTAATCAGGCACGGGCAATCGGGCTCCAACTTGGATCTTCAGGGAAAGTCAACAGACTGCGGCAGCTGGGTACAAGCTCGCTTCAAGCGCTGCCTCCTCTGGAAATTCAGAGGTCGACAAAGATTCACGGAAAGCGATCGTTGGAATGCAGAAATTGGAAAACTTCTTCAGTCAGGTTCTCCGTTGAGGAACCCGGGAAGCAAGGAGGACAATTCCTGATGTTGTACTGCGGGACGTTACGATGTGGAAGTTGTATTTCTGACCAGCTGTGCGTCAGGGTGCGGTGTTACGGGCGTCAGAGTTGCAGATCCCACGCCACCACTTCCACAGAGGACTATGAATCAGGCTTCGCCTGAACTGTCTTGCATTACAAACACTTGCCGTGTCTAAATCTTGCAAACACGGTCGTCCAGATCTAAAAACATGTCCTCTACGAAAAGAGGGAGAGGGGCGGTGGGTGGGTAGACCTAAAAATCTGCAGCGCTCCCTCCGCCCTGCCTGCTGCTCAGCCACTTTCTTGGCCGAGGCGCCGCGATACAAAGGCTTTTAATTCTGATTAAAAACAAGCAAACAAAGCAGTCGCAAGCGGAACCACTTCCACGGGACGCAAACACGGCTGGCCTGTGTAATTTCGAAAAGATGTGAGATTTGATCGGGAGAGATTGTTCCCTGTCATTTCATTTACGTACGGTGAGAGCGTTTGTGATGTACTGATTTGGGAAAGGCAATCAAATAAAGGTGGAACAGACTCCCGGGCACACGCGGCGCATCATGGCATCAGCTGCAGAGAAAACCTTCTGAAAGCTGCTTCAGGTTCGTTACACAGGCAGCTTTTAACTTGATGAATGGTGAAATGTACTTTTGCGTCACGGTTTTCACTCCACACTCTTATTTGCTCAACGAGGTGCAAAAGTCATCAGGATCATAACTCTGGCGTCAATGAGTGCACCAGAATAAATGAGATCACATCAGCAATAATCACTCCTTATTTAATTTGATCTACTACTAGATCATTTTATCATTTTAATTCCCCAATGAAGCGTCAAACACTAACACAGCAAATTCATGTTAATCGTTCGACACTTTTTCTTTAATACAAAGCAGTTTGCCCTCTAATCATGAATGGATGGTTGGTGAGTCCAGGCTCAAAGAGCAGGAGGGGTATTCATTTTATCGAACAGAAAATAAAGTGCAGCTGACTGGTTGAAACTCCGCTAGATGGAAAACGGCTCTAATTTACACTGGAGCCAAGTGCCTCGGCTGCAAAGTTATGAGGAGAGAAAAAAAAAAAACATGAGTGATATGCAGCAGCTGATGAAGTCCCAATCAGTCCGACGGGATGTCTTCAAACACAAAGCCTACATTCAGCGTTTCCTCATAATTAAAGACGCTTTCAGTACAACTTGATTCTCGGTGCTTCATTACGCTCAGGAGAGGCTCGCTTTAAGTGATTGGCCGATTCAAAGTGCTGATAGGAGCAGCCCCTGTCTGATCTCTTTAAGTGCAAAGCCTGCGAATAAATCTTCTCTCGCACACTGACGGAAAAAAAAGAGCCAAAACTGGGCAAATTTCACCCTCTGAAGCCGCGTCAAGAGAGCGGAGGGAAGGCGACGAGGGGAGAGAACAACGGCTGCCGAGAGGCGACACGGGACCCCTCGCTGCTGCTGCTGCTGCTGCGCAATGTGAAGTCATAGGTGGGATTTGGTCCACTGGAAGAAGCCCGGGACATTTTATTTTATTGGAGTTTAATGTGACAGCCGGGCATATCGTGGTGATTTGTCAAGCAACTGTAAAAGTGTTTTCCCCCACCGCGGGACTCTCCGTGCCAATTGTTATATTGTGCTTATCGAGAGTGATTCCACCCTAAGTCAGCATCCATCAAGACATTTGGCAGGAGTCGCTTCTGGCACCATCTCCTGCTCTCTCGCTCTCTCTCTATCTCTCTTTCTCTCGCTCCCCCTGCTGAGGTGGACCGTTGCCACGGCTGTGTCAGAGAATGCAGCTAACACAAAATCAGATGAGCTAAACGGCGGAAAGGAAGAACGCGAGGAACCGGACGGCTGATGGTTGGAAAAACGAAGCTGCTAACTGGTTACCAGGCTCCGACTGACCGGCTACTGCCAGGAAGCAAACTGCTTAAACTGGAAATATATTGCTTCAAAAAAAATAAAAATAAATAAAAAAATAAAAAAATAAATAAAAGGTGACACTCACCATTCCCAGTTTCTCTGCGGCGTTGGCCTTCCACAGTCGGATGTTCATTTCATCTGAGCCGCTCAAAATGTATTTATTGTCCGACGACCACTTGATGCAGATGACGTGCTGCATGCGCTTGGTGTGGTACACTTCCCTGTGTTGCAAAAACCAGGAAACAAGTGCGACCTCAATGAAAAGCCGTCAAAAAAAGGAAGACGTGCAATACAAGCATCTTTACATTGCTACAATGCAGGATTGCAAAATTAACAGCGGACAGACACCATTATTGCTGAGCAGAGTAGGGCCGTTTAAAAAGCACATCTATGGACTGTGGGTATAAATTTTTAGTGGCTTGGCTTAATATTGCACGGCTATTATTCTGCTCCTCTGAGAGATTTTAACTGCCACTACTACGAGAAAAATTTGCAACACTCACAAATGTTTATTCGAGGATATGTAGAGCTGATCAATCCTTAATGGCTGAATTTAATGCCAATTAACAAAAAAATCCATCAGAAAACATTGAGAGGCCTTCCTTAAAACACGCAGACACAGAAAATACTGAATGTATTTCCGTCAAGTCAAAAAGCAGCCATGAACTGGCTGAGTTCACCCAATACAGAGCTGCCTGTGCATTTTCTACACAGGCCGGTTGTGACACTCACTGACGACTTCTGCCACAGGCTTGTCTGGGACCTGGAATTTAGCCCAGAGCAACTTTTTGGTTGCCACAGTACATGTCACACGGCAGCTGCCAATCATGCAGCAAAATACAAAATATTAAAAAATATATATATTTAAACTTCATGGATCCCTACAAAAAAAAGTATGGATGTGAATAAAAATGAACACGTTTCTATTTGCGAACTGGTGTCACTAACCTGCTGTGGCCTCCATCTTTGGGAAAGATGCGGATGGTTTTGTCAAAACTGGCCGACACAAACTCCTTCCCAGTCGGGGAATAGTCGACATCCAGCACGGCGGAGACGTGGTCCATGTGCACCATGACTGGCCGTTCCAAGGACCTCATGTCATATGTGTACAGGCTGACGAGTACAAGAGGGAGTAAAGATTAGCAAAGCAACAATGAGGTAAAATATCTAGAAATTGGGTGAAACGATCCACTCACTTGTAGTCCTCATTGCAACACGTGAAGTAGTACGCTTCCATGGGATTCCAGGACAGTGTGTTGCTCCGCATTGTCATGATAACCTACATGGAAAATAAACAAACAAAATGAGATAGATAGCAACAGTGGTGATGATGGGGAAGGATCGGGGTAAACTAACAGTGGCCTACCTTTTTAAGTGGAGTTGATTCCCTCATGTCGTACAGAATTACACTTCTGTCAGATGCACAGCTGGCAAGTAGTTCAGTCTGTTGGAGCAATTGATCCAATAAATAAACTGGCACACAGGCAGATTCAAAATCTGCAGATTCAAAAGCCTGTGAAGGCAATCACACAGACCTCCACAGGGTTGAAGCGGACGCAGCTGAAGCTGTCCACGCCCCAGGTGAAGGAGCGGATTGGACTGGTTCTCTGCTCGTCCCAAATGTCCACCTGCTGGCCGCACGTTGAAAACACATTGTCCTTTTGGTGATGGTCCAGTCCTGTGAAGACTGTCTGCGAGGGACAAGAATCATTTTCACCAGAATGTCAGTATAACGGTACTCCAAGTTAGAGATCATCATCATACTTGGAGCCAGACTTTGACAACTCTGATGGGACCATGCAATCAGTTTTGTCATTATTTTCACAAGCACTATTTGAAAAATGATGTGAAACGTACGCACACGTAATGTTTGAATCTGACAGTTGCTCATTTTTATTTTTAGGACATGACATACCATCCTAAATTTACACAATCCTGTTTCAGGTGAGAAGACTTGGGAAGATTTCTTTCTTAGTGCTTGAACGCACGTTACAAAATAAACCTCTTGATACACTGCTGTGTCATTCAAGATGATAAAAAAGCAGGCCCACCTTTCCAAGAATTGTGTTAATTGGTTCCTCTTCCTCTCCGTAGTCGGGTGCCTCCATGTTCCATTGCTTGATTGTTTTGTCATCTCCAATCTTTAAAAAAAGGCACAAAAAAAAAACGGTTTAAATATTGGTTGTTTTCAAAAAAAAGAAAAAAGAGAGAGCTGAGCTAACACTAAATCAGAGAAAAGTATTTTCAGACGTTACACAGTAGTTACCGTGAAAAAGGACGTTCCACAAAAACGAACAACCATGCCCCGCACAAAACCTTCGTGTGCTTGCAGTGTGCGGACACAGTCGCGCTTTGTCAGATTCCACAATTTTACCTGTGGTTTCGGGAGACAAAAAGATCCAGTCAGTATCGTCATATACAATATAGTGCCACGGACACACGTGTGTACTTTGATTCAGAGTTACCTCTCCATCGCAGGAGCCGGAGAGCAGAGTGGAGAGGCTGGTGGCGTGTTTGGCCATGCAGTTCACCCCATCTCTGTGACCATCCAGGGCAGCCAAGAAAGGCTTGGCCAGCACCCTCTCGAGCTTGGTGCTATTGAGAGCACGGGTGTACTCTCTGCACACCTCGAACGGATGGAGGCTCGGATCATAGTTCCGAGGAACTGAAAGAGAGAGTCATCAACCCTCGTCAGCTGTGACGCTTACAATGTAATGCATAATGCTCTGCTCAATCAGGACAGGTCGTTCATTGAAGTTCATTGTTATTACTTAATTGGTTTATTGATATTATTTTATTTTTAAATGTATCAATGCAACGCAGAGATGCTATAGCTGTTGGTCGTACATGCTTCAAATGCATAGTTTACAACAAACAAACCTAGGGTTCGTCTGGCTACAACAACTTTGTCGTTTCTTTATGGACATAGTCGTCGTTAATGATTTTTATAACCGAAGTGCTCGTTTTAAAAAAAAAAAAAAGACGATGTAGCTTTATGTGACGACCACACGGCTAACAGGAGAAGCAGCACACGGCTATGATATCAGCTCAGTAACGTCTTGAAACTTACCTCTCTGAATATCATGTTTGGTCTCCCGCACGTAGTCGTCCGGGTTCCTCGAGAGGACTTTAACTTTCATTTGGTAACGTGGATAACAATGACACACGCTAAATACAAAAAGGAATCACACTTTAGCAGAGGAAAGAAAACATTAGCTGGCAGTCGCCATGTGTTGATGAACTCAGAGAAATGCATTGTGGGATTGACCAGTCCTCCTTGTTGCGTCACTAACTAGGGACGGAAACAACTGTAAAGGTGAAAATATTGAGAACGGAAAACAGGGAAGCAGAATTTTCTGAAATGATACACTTATGGCTGCAAATCCGAAATATCGTTAACTTGAATGCGATATCTAGTTCTGTATTGAGTGTTTAACGGAGGAAAACACTGCAGTAAAATAAAAACCGTAAAATTCTAACGACTGAGAGAAAGGTGGCGTGAGAACACCAAATATATAATCTGATATTACATTAAAATTAATTTTTAAAAAATGGTACAGGGCTTTGGGTTATTCGAAAAGGTTTAGTTTTTTTTATTTTGTTTTCCCGGTTTATTTATTTATTGTTTATTTATTGTTTATTTAATTGTTTATCTGATGCACACTGGGACTTCCAAAACAAATTCCTATGTGTTATTTTGCACAAATGTCAATAAAAGTAATCTGAATCTGAATCTGAATCATATAATTTTTTATACGCGCTTCACTTTTTACGATTCGCTTGCTTTACTTTGAAGAACATAACCGGAAGCAACATGAAGAATTTTGGCCAATGACGTTTCTGTAGCTTTTACGAGCAGCAAGGTCGAGCAGCGGCACTGGTTGACACTTTGGGTAACGTTGTTACGGACATGGAGAGCAGCGCTTGAAACGTGGTTCAGTTACGTCAGATAATGAAGAGCCCTGGTATTAAGCCAGCATTTACAGCACACTTAAAAATACCTTTGTCAATTTAGTCAGAAGTGACAATGAGTTGTCGTCCTACTGGTCTGAAATAACGCAAATTTAGCCTCGCCGTCGCCTCATTTCCACTTGTAAACACAGCTAACGCTAGCCGACAGGATCCAATGCGCAGGCAACATGAGCTCTGCTCAGAACCACGGGGCCGGCGACGTTTCAGAGACGGCTCTGTCCAGCAAAGCCTTGTCTGCCGTCTCACTTGGCGGACATGCCAAGCAGATTTTCAGTCATGTCAAGGTAGAAAACCTGGTGGCGGGACTTAGCGGAGGTGTGGTATCCACGCTTGTGCTTCACCCTCTGGATCTGGTCAAAATCAGGTTTGCAGGTACAGTACCCCTTGATGGTTTAGATTCATCTAGATTTTTTTTTAGCTGAATAAATACGTTATCTGCAATAGTTAGGTTGCTGCTAGGACTACATGTCCGCCGTGTTACCTTTGCTGTCACTTTCCATGTCCATGTGTAATAAAACGTTGTGTCTCTATTACACAGTAAGTGATGGATTGGAATTAAGGCCGAAGTACAGGGGTCTTGTACACTGTATGAAGAGTGTCTGGGCAGAGGAGGGGCTGAGAGGACTGTACCAAGGAGTGACTCCAAATGTTTGGGGTGCAGGGGCATCCTGGGGCCTCTACTTCCTATTGTAAGTAAACCAAAAAGAAACTGAAACCCTCCACTCTAATTAAGGGGGGGGGGCAAAAATGTTGATACGCATCTTTTCTTTCACTGGGGTCTTGAGGTGGCCATCAGCACACCAATGGATAGATGCCCAGCTCTGTATTCAGAATGAACATCTCCTCTTGAATACACAAAAGTGTTTTTTGTTGAGCACTAAACTGGATAGAGTAGGAGGTTGTAGCTACATTGGTATGTTACCTCCTCCATTCTCTCATGGCACTTCCTGCTGTGGTGATTTGATTTGGTGGGAAGCGCGTACCAATGCAGACCTGCTGTTTGAGATTTCAAAGTAAACTCGGCACTCCACCCTGTTTAAAAATGTGTTGGTGGAAATGGCCAGTAATGTGTTCAACCCAATACCCAACCTGCAAAAACAAACAGGAACAAGATACAGTGATTGGATAGAGGCTGGTTTGATGTTTGGCCCCATGTGTCCACCATCCTGTTTCCTCACTAAATGCTTTGACCACCTGTTTGTAACGTATGTCGCTTCCCACACTGTTCCCGCCCCCACGCAGCTACAACGCTATCAAGAGTTACACGAAGGAGGGTCGTCAAACAGAGCTGAGCGCCGCGGAGCACCTGGTGTCTGCGGCCGAAGCAGGTTAGTTCAGATAACCGCCGTCAGCAGCAGCCGGATGCAACTGCTTTGAACCAGCCGACAGCAGCAGATAGAGGGCAGTAATCAGTCAGCAATATGTCCCTTGAGGTCACCGGAGTCACATGGATCTCATTCTGTTGCCCAAATTAAGTTTGTTTCTGAAAATAATGCGATTTGTGGCTTCTGACGACGATGAGTGAGTGGAAATGACTTTTAATGTTGTTCCATCTGAATAAGCTAAAAAAAAAAAAAAAAAAAAAAATACATAATTAAGTCGAGAGATCTTTTTTCTGCTCTTCTCATTTGAGAGATCACACATTATACTCTGATGTAGGTTTCCTGTTTGTTTGAATCCTGTAGCCTGAGGGTTGGTCTACAGCAGTTGTGTTCTGTTTGGCTGTTAAATTGTGTTCCCATGATCAGTAATAAGCCACAGTGTCAGGAAACGGCACAACTTTGCCCTGTTTATTTATTCATCTTTTTTAAGACGTAGATTTTTTCAAAACTTTAAACCCCATTAAAATAATAATAACAGAGTCGTTAAAGGGAAAAGGCTTGTTGTTCAGCCATTCTTTGTAGCTCTGTTATATGTAAATAATATTAGAACTGTTGTATGTTGGATGCTGTGATAACGTGCTGTTGTCCTAATCGTGTCAACCAGGCATCCTCACACTCACCCTCACCAATCCAATCTGGGTGACCAAGACCCGGCTGGTGCTGCAGTACAATGCCGACCCCAACAGGAAACAGTACAAGGGGATGATCGACGCTCTGGTCAAGATCTACCGCCACGAGGGAGTGCCTGGACTGTACAAGGTACCTGAGTGCTATTAGCAGTAGAATTTACATGAAATACTTTAAGTGCAGTACTGCTGCCTCGCACTAATCACTTTCTGTGAGTCTAAACACAGGTTTGTTTAAGTCACAAATTAATGAGCAATTCTTAGGAAACAGGAAATGTTTTAGAAAATGCTTATTGGCTGCATAGGTTGTCATGCTGGGGTTTTATGACCCGAACGACTTCCTGGACGTACAATGAATGTCCTGTGCATAGCAAGGAATTCATGCAGTGTCAGTGGAGTCTCCTCATGGGGATTCATGTATCGCCACTATTTCTGAGTAGAAGCGATTGCTCCAGATGGTGCATTTACGCCCTCAGATTGTTGCCTGTCAAAACAAAGACCTTGCCCTCAATCACATTAGCAGTTGTGTTGCCAGTCGTAAACACTGGTGCTTTTGTGCTGAGGTACGTGGGCGTATGAAAACCATTCCAATAACTGAACAACTCTCGCTGCACAGCTTAATAGCTGCACGCGAGACAGCGATGTCGCCCCTGACACGTTATGAAGAGCAATTACTGCATGAAATGTTATTTCTAGGACCCAATAAAATGGGATAAAAGCAAATCGCCACTAGAGGGCGTTGTCACTCAATATTGGCTGTTAAGAATTAAACGTGAATCATAGCAGCGACTTCTAGCAAGATTTTGCTGTAGTTTAAATACACGGCGGTGAGATCTGGCAAGTTGACTCACTCTGTATGTAAATATGCTGAAAATGCTCATCATGAGAAAATAGAAGCACAAGGTTCATTTATTCATTCTTTGTGTCCATATCAAACAAAAATGACTGAATTAATGTTTATTATTTAATTTTGTGATGACAATTTCGACTAAATACTAAAAATGAGTCCTTTCAACGTCCCTCAAACCTTCAAGGGCTACGTTCCCGGTCTGTTCGGCACCTCTCACGGAGCTCTGCAGTTCATGGCCTACGAGGAGCTGAAGAGAGACTACAACAAGTACAAGAAAGTGCCTTCAGAATCAAAGCTGGTGAGTCATTAGCCCCCTCACAGCCAACTTTAGGCAAACCTTCTCCTCTTTCCATCTGCTGTAACCGAACCCCCCAGTTTCTAAAATCCATCAGCCGACGATGTGACTCATCAGTTTTCACGTGCCCGCCTTTGTCCGCAGAACGCGTTGGAGTACATCACGATGGCGGCGCTGTCGAAGATCTTCGCCGTGGTCACGACCTACCCCTACCAGGTGGTGCGAGCTCGCCTGCAAGACCAGCACAACACCTACAGCGGGATGCTCGACGTCGTCAGACGGACGTGGAGGTACGACTCCGATCTGGGCTGTCATTTATGTAACGATGACAATATCAAAATAAGTAATCAAATAAGGAAAACATTTGGAGGAACCCGCTTTTTCTTTTTTTTAACCGTCTGTTCTCTCACTGAATCGTGCTCGGGTTAAAAAAGAGATAAAAAACTGAACAGTGATGAAGATATTGAGGTGACAGGAAATATAGAAATATATATCTATATTATCTATATCTATATCTATATATCCCCCAAAAATAACAAAATTGTCCAATTTCGAGATGGAGGTAGTTAAAAGAAAACAGTCACATTGTGTCTGCCATGGTTTGGCACACCCACTGAATCAAAAACAAGAGAAGCCAGTGTGCCGGTGCCACTTTATTTTAGCCCATTCTGTCCGCACTTCACCACCTCCAGCGTGGCCTGTTTGCCCCGGCTCCAACATGTCTGCGCGCACGTGCCCAAAGTGACCTTCTACTGTGCACATTTTGCTGTCAGGTCTGTTATAAATCACAGCTGGCGCACGAGAGGTGGCGCGCGCCGTTCCCGGGGCCTCGGCCCGCGCAGTCAGTCACAGTGGGCTACAAACGAGACCCTGGTCTCCATCCATTTCCTGTCGCCGCCTCTCCTGCACTCAGGGTCGCGGGGAGGCGATGGGAGACTTTCACAGATGTCTTGTGGTGAAAGCGGGGCAACACCCGGGATGAGTCGCTAGTTAATCATCCGACAAACAAGCATTCGTACTCGCACTCGTGGCGTGTTTTTGGTCTGTGGGAGGAAGCCGGAGAGCCCGGAGAGAACCCACACAGACACAGGGAGAACATGACAACTCCACACAGGAATCGAACCCACAACCTTCTTGCTTCAAGGCGACAGCGCCAACCGCTGCGCCACCGTGTTGCCCGACTGCAGTTCCTAAGAGAAAAAAAAAACTTTATGTGTCAATATTAAAAATAAAAAGAGAAGAAAAGTCCCTCCTGAGTCATGCGTCTTCCTCCTCTACTTGCAGGAACGAAGGCGCCGCCGGCTTCTACAAAGGCATCATCCCCAACGTGATCCGCGTCACTCCCGCCTGCTGCATCACTTTCGTGGTTTACGAGAATGTGTCTCGTCTCCTCCTCAGACAAAGTCAATGAGGCCGTAAAAAAGAGACGCAGCTGCCAGAGGGCTTCCTTCAGGGAGAGGGGGGAAAAAAGCACCGGACTGAAACTGAACTTTCAGCTCAGAGATCATGAAAATGAGCCGACGTGATGTTTCGCCCACTTTGCATTTTTCAAGCGGGGTGCGGCGGAATAAGTGATGGGTGTTTCTTTTTGTTTTTTTTTTTAATAAATCTATCACAGATGTCATGAAATGTGTAGGTGTTCCTGCACATGCCAAAGGACATGCTGCTTCAATGGTAGTTTCTTCAAAGTAAAAAAAAAACAGAAAACGAATGTGGAATTAACAACGTTGCGCTGCCGTTTGTTTACATGTGATGACTTGAACTCTGACTGAATCCCGAGAAGCTGATATAAACAGTGAATATTGCCTAGTCTTAAACTGCATGGATTTTGTGGCATTCGTTTGTTTCTTTTCTATTTTATTTCAGTCAACAGATGACATCACTCATCAGAAGTTTGGTCCCATCCAATCAGTTCACCGGAAATGATTATGAATACAAATGAATTGTTAATATCATTAAATTATATGCATTGTTTATGTGGCAACACTCACATCTGTTTTTCTGTGATTCCTCGCCAATAAACACTCATACAGTTATATTCTTTAAAAAAAGATATTTTTATTAAAATGTAAAAAAAAATGGCAACAGGTCACCATGATCGCTTCATTTAACAAAAAAAATCAACAGTGTGTTTGTTGTCGCTTAAATGATTCCTGCATAGCACCAGCACCAACGAGCAGAGAAGACACAGTACAAAAAGTTTGGTAGACAATAATGACAGCATTCTTCTGTGGAAGCCTTCAGACTAGTATAGTATTAAAACAGGGAAAAAAAACATTCAAGTTCTCATCAGTGATGCTGTGACGTTTTCCGGCAAATCGCACCCCATCATTTCAGTGGGCGAGATGACACGCTGTTGCACTGGTCCCAGTCTCACAAGCACCATTTCATCGTGATTTGATTCTTTACTTGGGCAATTCCTCGATGATGATTCTGGACACCGAGTTCCAGCCGGTGGATGCGTCGCCTCGGGGGTAGTCTGCGCAGGTCCCCACCCACACGGCCACGTCCACCAGTCCCGCTTTCACACCCTCGCACAGGCCTTCGACTGCAAGGGGGAGAAGGTAGAGACGGTTGGGTGAGAGTCGGGGAAACGCCCCCGCCACATCCCTCACCCCAGACACAGGACGGATGACATTGATGAGCCACCCGAAAAAAAAAAAAAAACCTAATTGCAAGATTGAGACCTAACCACAGCAGTTAAATGACCGCCTGAAGGAAAGTGAAATGTACTTGAGAGCTCCCCGGCTCTGAGTGGGAGAAGTAATTGGTACCGTTCGGTCACATAAACGGTGACGTTTGCTTCAGTTCGGCTCATCTGGGCGCAGAGATGGAAACTGAGTGGCTTGGGCCAACACTGAGGCGAGCCATTCTTTAATTTCTAAGAAGGAAGCTACTTCCAAAGGAAACCCGAACAGGATCCGCACTTCCTGCACTGTGAAACATTATTCTGAAAAAATATAAATACAGTTATAACCTCTCATAAACCAATATTTGCAGATCTTCGACTCTTTGAAATGAACTAAACCAGAAACGTTGTTACAGTAACTGAGAGGACCAGCTAGCTTTAAGTGTTCTGAGCCTTTTCCAGTTAAACTCACTGACATCCACTTTTAAGTACTTTGTACCACTGCATTCCAACTTGATAAGTGTTACAGACATAAACAAATCCTTAAACTATCTCTGAGCCGAGGTAAGTTCCTCTTCTTTCTTTTCTTGGTTTTTCTTATTGCGCAACAAACCCTGTGTGCTGCGTGTTACCTGAGGACGTCCTGTGGATGTTGATGGTGGAGTTGAGCTCGGGGCTCCCCTGGTCTAAGTAGATGATGGACTCGATGGGCAGCGGTCCTGTGCACTCGGCTCCGTTAAAGGTGAAGTACCAGCGCTGGCAGCAGGCGTTCTTGCACTTGAGCCTGAGGGAGCCGCTGAAGACGACCCTGAGGGAGCTGTCCGAACGCAGCTTGGTGAACGTGCAGTCCTGGTGAGAGCGGGTAAGCAGAGGCGCCTTTCGGTTAAGGGTCACCGTATCTGAACCGGGGTCGCGCGAAGCTTCCGAGCGAACACTCACGGCCACTTTGCCCAGGTCGATCCCGTAGTTGAGAGAGTTCCAGGCGCACTGCTTGTAGTTGGGCCTCCAGGGCTCCTCGAAGATCTCGTTGACGCACTCGCCCTTCTCGCCTTTGAGACCGTCGCGGCCGGGGATGCCCGGCGTCCCCGGGATGCCGTTGCTTCCGGGGTTACCGTCCCTGCCGGGGGTGCCCGAGGGCCCCTGCACACAGCTGCCATACTGGGAGAAAAGAGAACAAGAGAAGGGAGAGTAAAAGCGCTGCAAACAAAAGGATTTCCTATTTTTCGGACTTCTTGTTTGCACTGCTGCTGTGTGCGAGGCAAACAACCTGGATGCCGACCATCGCGCTCAGAAAACTGGATTATACGTCTCGGACCAGTTTGTCTAAACAAATCCAGCGCTGCAGAGCCGAATAAGGTGCAAAAAAAACAGATGTTGGGCTGAACTGAGGTGAAGCAACAGGGGGGCAGGGGAGCCACCCAATGTGTGTTAATGAGAAACCGAAGGCTCGGCGTGAGCTCAGATTTTAGCTGACGTCTGGGTCTGGACGTGACTCATTGTTCTAGCGAGCCTCCCGCTATGTTTACACCAGGCTGACTCAGGCACACAAAGGATCGCACGGAGACGTGGGAGCTTTCCAAAACCTTCCTGCCACAGAGACAAAGAAATCCAAGATAGCTTTTGGCAAACTTTTTTTGTACTTGGAGGGAGGGCAGTCGAAGCAGCAGATTACAGTGCACTGCATCTTATTTTTAGGCGGATTTCAATTTTGGGTTACGTAACGGTTCGGAGATTTGTGATGATTTTTCCTTCATCGAGGCACGTGGCCACATGACAAAAGTGCAAACTAAAGTTTTCAGGAAGTAGAGCGGAGCCAAGACCCCCGACCAGCCCATTTTCACCGTCCTGTCTGTCTGGACTGGATTTCCACTCAGTTTCCGATGCGAGGGACTGAAAAAATACCAATAGCAGATGCTTTAAGGCAGATGTCAGTGGAGCTGCTATATCCATTTAGCGGTTATTCTGGGTCGACCTGAGGATGTGAGATCTGACATCATCTCTGCGGGAAAAAGTCTGGGATTAAAAACCTATGAGCTGGCATGCACGTGTTGTCACAGGCCTGGAATCTCGACAGAAACACATGAAAGCACCCAAGACGCTTATTTGCCAAAGAAAGTGGCGGCGAAATTACAGCGCAAGGTTGCTTGACATTCAGAAAGGAAATATCTCAGGACTTGGATTCTTGGAGACGTTTGAAAGCAAACTAATGAATGAGGCCTCTGTCTGCCTGCCCGCCTGCCTGCCGTTTCCCTGCTGTCTGCCTGCTGTTTCCCTGCTGCCTGCCCGCCTGCCTGGCCTGCTGAATATTAGTAGCACACAGTCCAGTTACTGTAAGCGAAGCATAAAGGCTGCATTTGGCCCAAAGTGCTGAGCAATCAGGAGCATTTCATGCATTAGTCAACAGCAAAGCAAGAAGCCAGAGCGTGCCACGGTGTTTTCAGAGCAGCGGATGCAAAGGGGAATTTTGACATTTTTGTTTTTTATTGTTGATGATTACCCCGCTGTTGGAATGAGCAGACCGTCCCTCCTCAGTGTGTCTAGTGCAGTTGGGCTTGTCTGCATCATTTCCAGTGCACTAGATTCAGATGGTGACATAAAGCTCTGCTCATTATATCCATCTTCTGCTAGGTTTTTTTCAATTATATATATATGTGTGTTTCTATCAATCAACTATTTATATGTATATATATGTATATATAAATATGTGTATATGCATACACATATTTATATATATTTTATATATTTTTATACATACAAATATAAAAAAAGAAAAAGAAATGTGGCAGAATTAGATTTAGAGGATGTATATGTACAACTAAAAACCTTTATTTTGTCTATTTCTTCTAATTATGTATATATATATATATATATATATATATATATATATATATATATATATATATATATATATATATGTATATATATATATATATATATATATATATATATATATATATATATATATATATATATACACATATATATATATATACACACACACACACACACACACATACATATATATATATATACTACACACACACACACACACACACACACACACACACACACACACACACACACACACACAGTATAATCTCTCTCTCTCTTTATATATTTTTTTACTCTTAGGGGTGGATGGAGCAACTTGAGGTCTGTGCCTCTCAAAGTGGGACAGGATAGTGATTTCAGAATACCTATGGGAGTCCCAACAAAATAAACACTGGTTTCGCTTTCATTTGACTCCCAAGGGATTCAAGGGAGAGAGAGAGAGAGAGAGAGAGAGAGAGAGAGAGAGAGAGAGAGAGAGAGAGAGAGAGAGAGAGAGAGAAGTGTGTCCACTTTGTTCATTCTTCTCCACCTCTGTGTCTAAACAGAGGTGGAGGTTGAACCCTGCTTTGCCTCCATGCCATAATAAAGCCAGATAAGATATAATGAGCCACCCACTTTATTTCTTTTGAAAAAGATAAGTAAGAAACACAAACAGTCCATGCCAGACCCACACTTCCTGTTGGGGGGGATTTCAGTGTGCTGTCCACCCAGTCTGCTGGAGGGCAGCCAAACCTGGAATAACACTGCAGCAGCTGGGCCACACAAGACTCATTTTGGAGACCCCCTTTTCTTTGCAGAGAGACTGACCGCATTCCCGGCACACAAAACCAACCCGCAAGTGGCTGAATCAGCGCGTTGTTCCCCCAAAATACGATTTCAGACCAATAGCAGTGCGAGGGGGGGAAACTAATCCCGTAGGTAAATAATAACATTAGAGTCGCTTCAGCAGATAAGTTAAAAACACACATTTGCAAAGAAAAAACAATTCCCAAATTTATCATTGTTTTTAATTCTTGGCCCCAAGCTCAATACAAAACTTCTAAATCACCGGCTGTGAGCTGTCTTACCTTGTCGGCGTCAGGATCCTTTCGGTATCCTCTACTTCTCACCTTTTCCACGCCGTACAGGGGCAGCGCCAGGCAGACGACGAGCACGAGGCGGGCAACGAGGGGAGACATCGCCGGGTAGGAGAGAAAATAATAATAACAGTGATGATACTGATGACACCGTGATCGCTGCGCTGCCTGCGAGAGGACTGAGTCGGCACTTTGTCTCCATCCAGTTTTTAGCCCGGGTGGAGGAGGAGGGTTGGATGGGTTGGATGGGTGGATGATGCTGGGGGGCAGGGCGAGGAGGGCCCGTGAAGAGGCGCTCGTGCGCGCGGATGGAACAGCCCTCCTCCCCACGCCCCCAACACCGCGCACACGCGTGGTTGCCTAATTCAGTGGCGGTGTCCTCACAAGACTGTACCAATTTTCTCTGGCGTTTCCAAGACACTTAAAGTTGGTAAACGGCAACAATGAAAACTGTTAAAATGCTGCTTTCTTTGTTCTTTGATTCATCAAACTAACCGCTAGTGCTGTTCAATTTGATTTTTTTTTTTCCAAAGACACACAAATCAGGACACTGATTCCACATTCATTTTTGTTTTATTACAATAAAATTGTACTGATACAAAATCCCAACTATGAAAAGAGGCTACATAATTCAAAAGAGTGGTATAAAGCATTACAAAAGTTCTTTTAAGTACATTATATAGGAAAACAGACATCCACCTGTCAGAGTCCGAATATACTTGTACAACAGAGAGACTAACAAGGATTCCCTTTTCATTTAGTCTTCCTCGTGTTGCAAAGACGGAGAGACAATACATTCCTCCCATTGTGAGGCATAAAGTACATTTAGACAGACTTTTAAAAAAAATAAATCACATGGGTAGTTAAGTAGAAAGATATTTCATAAATAGGTCTAAATTCTTTTTTTTCTCAGTGTTAATCAAAACACTTTGATTCTCATCAGCAGTTTGTGCTTTAAGTGGAAGTGCAAAATCTGTTTCTCGGTTTTGATTTAGAATGATTTTCTACGTCTGCCCGGTCGGAGGCCACACGTTTGGAACATCTGCGCTCTTTTTTTTTTTTTTTTTTTTGAAGATGGGGAAAAATTCAAAGCACACACTTATGGAAAACCATAAAGCTCGACTTGATCCAAACTCATGAGTCATGTTTGCAGACGCACCTCAGCGCGGGGGGGAAAAGGTACTCTGTTGGAAAGAATACGTGTAAAGTACGAAATTATACAATTAACAGGAAATCAACCATGAAGTTTCAAGAGTTCGCCCTTTCTTCAAATAGCAGTAAAGTGGCATGCTCAGGTCTGTGAAGAAATAAGTCTTTGCAGTCAAAACATTTTTTTCCCCCAGCGGGAACAACGAGACAAAAAAAGGCAAAAAAAGCAAAACCGCAGGAAGACGTTTGGCATTTCCACGACCTTTCTAAAGACGACAGTGTAGCAACTATTCCAGTGGAAAATACATATATAAAAATAGAATATATTACACAAAAGATTGCATTATGTGCTACTGGGCTAAAAAAAAAAATCTACACATCAGCAGGCCTGAAGTACGTGATATGTGCTTAACGAAGTGAATGAAAGTGAGCAGGTGTGTCAGGTAAAGCTGCGGACCGAGCCGGAACACTTGCCGCTCAATCTGAGGCCTCCGAGTAACACGCAGGCTTTGAACGCACCGCGTTGACGCGCTGAACGGACGTGCGAACATTTGGCTGGCGATGAACAGTAACCCGTGAAGTGAACTGAAACAAACCATTGCATGCACTAAAGCTTGTGTAGTGTATGACGCCAACAGGGGGCGCCGAGGTCTCCAACTGGGACGGGATGCGTGGACGCGGGAGCGTTTAGAGGCGTCGGGTTCGATCAGCAGTTGTCGTCCTTGGTGTCCTTGGTGTCCTTGCTCTCCTTGCTCTCCTTGGGCACCTGTTGCACCAGCTGCTGGGTGGAGTCTTGGATGCTGCCGCTGGGCGACAGGTTTAAAGTCGGCTGCTGTTGCTGCTGCTGCTGCTGCTGCCCGCTGGCGACCTGCCTGCCCTCTGACAGCTCGCTCCTCGGAGACATCCTTCAGGGACAGAGAGAAAGAAATGGTGGTGATGAATTCCTTGAGCAGATAGAAAGACAAAGTGCCTGATTTACTGAATTTACTAAATGGTTAAAAACGTCACTGGACGCGCAGATCAATGACGACCTTTAGTGGTTTTGCCTGAAAGAATATATAGACAAAGCCTTCCTGACAGAACAAGCAAAGTATTGGGCAGAGAGGGCACAAATAAATGACTCAGCAGTCGCACTGTGATTTACCAAAGCTGCAACTGATTGTGGCCGTTAGTTTTGTGTTTTTGGTGAATGCGTTTGAAGAGCTGCTGCAGCACACGGGTTACACACAGGACAAGTGATGCTAGCCGGGTTGCGAACACGAGCGATCTGAGTCAAAGGCAATTGTCATTAATGAGCCCTTTGAAAGTGATAGTGGAAGACAGTGAAAATTTTTTTTTTTTTTTTTGTCATAGAGCCCTTGAAAAAAACAGCAGTTTGTGAAAGTTTGCGTGTGCTTTCAATTTACACGTGTGCTTCCACCACCAGCACCACCTGCCGCACTCACCTGCCGTCCGGGAACCTGCGGACGCTCTCCGAGCGGCTGCTGATCTTGCTGGAGCTCCCGCCCTTGCTCCGCCTCTCGCCGCCCTCCCGGTCCCCCCGCCTGGAGCTGCGGCCGGAGGCGCCCCGGTCCAGGAACTCCCGGACCGAGGCCTCGGACAGGGAGCGCTGGACGTGGGGCTCGTGGTTGCCGAGCACCAGGTTCCCCTGGTTGACGAGGGAGGCGGCGGTGGAGGAGGCGCCCCCCGTGCTGGTGCCCATGGACTTGGAGATGACCTTGAGCTTGTGGGAGCTGGGCTTGTAGTGCTGCTTCTTGTGCTGCACGCGGCTGTTGTGCTTGAGGAAGAACTCGCACGACTCCTGCAGCACCCGCCGACTCTCGCTGATGGGACTGCGGGGGGGCCACAAGGCAGGGAGGGGATTGAGATGGAGGGAGTTTGCCAGTGTTCAAGTATAGTATAGTTATGTCTGAAATATGGTGCTGTATGTTGGACATGAGCTGAACGACAGCGATAGCCTGGTTGCTGGTTGCACCATTTGCCAAAATATAGGTTTAGCTTCAGATTTTTGCACTGAAAAAAACTTTAATAGTTGGATTAATAATAGTTAGCAATAGTTGAATAGTATTTACCCATACCCATATCTATATCTATAACTATATATGTATGTGTGTACAGACAAATATGTGTCTGTGTGTATATATAACCAGATATACACACACACACTTTTTTTTGCATGAAAACAGTCATGCATGGAAAAATTGTATTGTAAAATTATTTCTACTACAGCTACTACTGCCACCACGACTATTACTACTAATAAAATCATTTTTCAAAGACTAAGTAACGAATTAATCAGAAAAAAATAGTAGCAAAAAACAACTGTATTAGCTATATAGCAATTTATATTTTAGCAAACATCCATCATTTTTTGAACCGGTTCACTACTCGATATTAAAATCTGAATGTGGATGTGCGACTTTGAAAGGCTCGTCTCCTCACTCTCTCTTGCGGGTCCTGTTGAAGAAGTAGGCCCACTCGGAGCAGGTCTTTTTGCTGCTGACCCAGAACACGGCAGAGATCCCCACCACCAGCGTCATCAAATACTTGACCAAGAACAGCGAGAGGTCAGGCCGGTGCAGCTCCGTTGTCTGAAACAAAGAGACGCAGACAGACGGAGGAGTCAAGTTGATTTAGTTTTATCTCGACCGTCCAAACCAGATTTTCGACTTGCTGCCAAACAGACGCCCTTTGAAGCCTTCAGCGCTGACATTTATGAAAAAGAAGTGATAAAACCAAGCGGAGACGGTGCACAAGGGAGGTGTGCTTCTGCCATCATGTGGATGTGCTATTAATAGCACGGTATTGTCAAGTCAGCACCGCCATGACCTTACTGCAAATTATAAATACAGAATTTTCATCCTAAAAAGACAAATTTAAGTCTTGTTTTGGTGGAATACATTTGGGTTGCAACTTCCTGATAAGAAATAAAAAAAGTGGCTCCTGAGACTCCACGAGTTGAGAACCACCGGCTTAAAACAAAACGTTAAAAAAATAAATCCATAAACAAAGCAGAGCGGTCAGGGGACGCCAGTTACCTCTAGCAGGTGCATTATCATCATCCCTCTGCTGCTTGTATAGATCTAAAAGATAAGCAAAAGCTTCCAAATGCCAGAGCATCTGGCAGGATTTTGTTTTCTGCGCCTCATGAAGTAAAAAAAGGAGTAAAGCTGATGGAAAGGCCGAGAGCAGCGCCAGACGCTGCCAGGCGATAACAACAAACACCTGTGGACCCTTTTTGCACGGACTGAAAGGTGGAAAAAAGTTCAATCTTGGCTTGAAATCAACCAACCGCACGCTTTGGTGCCCGATTATTGTGATAAAAAACCCCACGTGGACTTCTTACCCTGCTGCAAAGCACTTTTCTTGCACATTCTGTGATGCATTTACAGTAAAATCTAACTTGTGGGATGACGGACCCCTCATTGCACTTCACCTTTCCGTGTAACAGCAAAAGTTTAAAAGTCCAATGTGTAAAGTTTGGCTTAGTTTACAATTTTATATTGGTGAAAGCTTAAGATACTGTCCACAAATACATTAATAAAAGTGTATACTTGCAGTACAATAAAAGTAACTTGGTTATCCTACCCCAAGAAACGGTCTATAGTTATTTATTATCTTAGGCTGCTATAATCTAACTAGTTTTCCCAAAGAGAGACGCAGGGGTTAATGCTGGGGTTAATGTGGTAACTGCGTTACGCTATTGTATTCTGTTGGCTGTTGTTTCTTGCACTTGGTACTTGGAAGTGACATTAGCCTATTAAGGCTGTTTACAACCACCTTGTTGACGGAATAAAAGAGGCCGTGCTCAAAGACTGATTGGTCTATTTAATGACAGCAGGTTGCGGGCTGAGGCAGGTTGTGACAGTTGACGCGGTCGTGCTGGAATGAGTCAAATTACTGATAACTGTGGGACCCGCTTGAAGAAACCGCGCGCCACTCGTGTCGGCTCTTCTGAGGATCGACTTCCACAACGTGTGCGTTTTAATGAAGTTCTGTGATTGGCCCAAACGGTTGGGTAAAATACCAAATAGTGTTTCATCCTCACCTGGTGGGGGCAGGGGATGCTGTACTCCTGGCAGCGGTCGTACACCCAGGTCTTCTCCCAGGCGCTGCGGTAGCTCTGCTCGTAGGTGTAGCAGGCCAGCAGCGTGACCAGCGGCACCAGGTAGAGGCAGCTGAACACGCCGATGCGGATCATGAACTTCTTCAGCTTCTCCTGGTTGCGCTCGTCGTGCTGGATGACCTGCCGCACGTTGTTGAGCGAGACGATGCCGGCCAGGATGAGGAAGAGGCCCACGGCCACGCCGATGCACAGGGGCGCCAGGACGAAGTAGCGCAGGGCGTCCAGGTCGTACAGGCCCACGAAGCACACGCCGCTGATGTTGTCGCCCTCCACCTTGTTGAGGGCCAGCAGCATGACCGTCAGCGCCCCGGGGATCCCCCAGGCTGCTGTGTGGAACCACACCTGGAGACAAGACGCCAAGATCAAGACCTTCCACTGTGTCTGATGGCAGCTTTCATCTCCTCACTGCTGAAGGTCCCATGTTATATCCCTGTTTTTTTTTAATAGATCATTTTTATAACCATTTTATGATTTTATTTTTTCTTCTCAGAGTCTAGTGGAGCAAATTCACACACTGCCATAATCCCTGCAGTCCTATGAGTGGTTTCATTCCCTGTAAATTATCAGTGCCTCTTGTTTCAGATCAGGGGGAGGGGGTTAACGAACGGTGCAGGTTCCAGTCCCTCCAAAGTCATCAAATACAAAATCCAACATCAAAATTTCTCAGGTTAGGGACAAGCTGTGACCTGCAAACTATGAAATAATAATGCAAGTTATGTCTTTCCAAAGGCAAATGCATGGCAGGCACTACATTCCAGACGTACCTGCTGGGTGGAGTGATTTCAAAAGCGCACAGTTAGTGCAGCTGCTCATCCAAACAATATGAATGTTGAGAGGAAGGCGACATGTGATTGTGGTGAACTGCGATGACCATGACTCAGAACCTTGTTTATTTCAGCCATAAACCAAGTAAGTGGGTACGGCACCATCTGAGGTGGCCCTGTGTCACTTCGCCCAGTGGTTTAGTCAAGAAAGTAGTTCCGAGTATTTGCTTCATGTGTCATAATATTACAGAATTAGACATTTCTTGTTACATTTACAGTACTTGTTTTCTTTTCTGTGTTTGGTTAATTTTTCTTCCTTAAAATGTCTTACTATTATTTTATGTTAATTGTTTAATAGCAGTTAGGAAGTCTCGTCAAATTTGCATATCCGAAATATGGTATGAAAAAAATATATTTTAGTGTGGGAAACGTTAAATGTGTGCCGTGTCTCTGCCCCTAGATCTCACTGATGATTGGAAGGAATGTACCTACTCATATGACTGGAGGGATTACAGCAGAAGGCAAAAAAAAAAAAAAAAAAAGGAGAAAGGGAGAATAAAAAGTACCGCTTTCTTCTCGATGGCCTCGCAGCTCCACTTGGGCCCGGCAGCCAGGAACCAGGTGATGGTGAGTATGACCCACCACACGATGCCGGCGATGGAGAAGAAGTAGAGGAGCATGAACAGCAGCGTGCAGCCTTTACTCTGGGAGCCCACCACCACTGTGTCCACGGCGGAGGGGTGCGAGGCGGAGACGCACGCCGCGTTGTTCCCCAGCAGGAAGCCCACGAAGTACATGAGGGAGACGATGCTGTAGCAGACGGCGTAGAAGATGATGGGCCGCTCCGGGTAGCGGAAGCGCTTGACGTCGATGAGGAAGGTGAGGAAGGTGAAGAGCGTGGCGGCCAGGCAGACGATGGAGCACACGCCGATGAAGGCCTTGGCGAAGGCGATGTCGTGGGGCTTGAAGTACATGTTGGAGCAGGGCGGGGCGCAGTCCTGGGCCTCCAGGAAGGACGAGCCCACGCCCGGTTTGGTCTTCAGCTGCAGCGGGCACCAGAAACCGAGGTCCCTCTTGGCTGAGGATGAGGGCGAGGGGGTGGTGGCGGGGGCTTCCCACTCACTGTGCCAGGCACAAGGTTCCAACCTAGTGAGGAGCGAGGATGGGGGACTTGCAGTTAGTGAATCTGTTGTTGTCTCCCGGCTTTTAATACTTTTAGTTCATTATTATTTTCTACTGGACACCTTCTTTTATCAGCTCTTATATTTTACGTTTTCATTTTTTAATGTTTTTATTGTATTTGTATTATCTACACTACCAGACAAAAGTTTGGACACATACTTCTGATTGAATGGTTTTTCTAGTAGATTGTCACTCAAGGCATCAAAACTATAAATGAACACATATGGGAGATGTATGAAACAAAAAAAGTGTCAAATAACTCAAACAAGTCTTATATTTTAGATGATCTAGAACAGCCACCCTTCATAGAATATATATATAATGTAACATATTTAGGTATTTAACATTTTTTTCTTTTGCCACATTAATCCACATATCTTGGTCATATATCTGATGTCTTCAGTATTTATTTACAGTGTAGAAAGTAGTATGAAGAAGAAACGGGTGTGTCCAAACTTTTGACTGGTAGTGTATATATTTTCATGTAAAATATGCATTTTGTATTTTATGTATATATATTTTATCGTATTTATTATATGTTGTTGTTTTTTTAGGTTTTTATGGTTTTGAGGTGAATCTGTTTTATCTTCTTCAGTATAGCAGATCTGGTCTTTCAATGTGTTTTTCGTTTCCGTTTTATTATTATGTTCTGTACAGCGCTTTGTAACTTTGTCTTGAAAAGTGCTTTACAAATAAAGTTATTGTCATTGTCATTGTAATCATCATCGCTCAGGAGCTGCTTTGGATGGTCGGGTGTTTCTTACTTGTCGCACTGCAGCTCAGGCGGCCAGTTGATCCCGAAGATCCTTATGTTCTCCTCGCAGTCGGACAGGACGGCTTTGCACACCTCCCGGCACGGCCGCGTCACGATGTTTTTCTCCATGCATGCTGGGAAAAAGGCTTGGCACAGGAAGTCGTGGACGTCGGGCGAGCACTGGAGGCTCACCAGCGGCATGAAAGGCTGCGGAGGGAGAGAACAAAAAGCTGGTTTAGATGCAGAAGGTACCTTCTAAGAATGAACCAGTTGACTAGTTGCCTTCATGCATACTGGCATACTGGTGAAGACATGTTGACTTGAGACACTTTCTCTCTGTTCACCAACTGATTCACATCGAATATAAACATCATTTTGTCAGTGAGGCCCAACACAAAGACGGCCATTCACACACTGGGAACCGTATCCTTCCATTTCAACACACTGGGAGAGAGCTTGTGTGTGTGTGTGTGTGTGTGTGTGTGTGTGTAGGTTGGGGGGGTGTAAAGGTAGCAGGAAATGAGTGCACAGACATTTGGAAACATACGATGACAGGCCAGGAAGGCAGGAATGTTACAAAGCTGTTGATTGGTTGTCCTGCAGAGGCACCAAAGAACAATGAGTAACTTTATCAGTGCATTACACACACACACGCACGCACGCACACACACACACACACACACACACACACACACACACACACACACACACACACACACACACACACACACACACACACACACACACACACACACACACACACACACACACACACACACACACACACGAAGGAAACCTACCAAGACTTTTCTCTGACGTTTGATTCTTAATATTTAAGATACTAAAATCAACCACCCGGAACAATTTTCTCCTCTCCATCACAGGGAATTTTCTTTGCACATGACAGAGGGAGACATCTCAGTCAGTGTGTGTGAGGCTCATATTTGTACACAAAAACACCCAGCCGCTGACCAACACAGGCCGCTATTCAGCGTTTCCTTCCTTCTTTTTCCCCCCTCGACGTCCATCCTGGCAGTGCGCCTGCGTCTTCGGGGCCTGAGCTCGCCTCCTCCGACAGTGAGCGTCCTTGTTTCCCCTCGCGCGGAGTTCCCGGCAAAACAATCTGACCTCTATTTGCGACACGCTCGCTGTGCGAAAAACTGCCGTGATCAGCGGCACAAGATTTCGCTATTAAAAAGGGGCAAAATCCTCGGCGGAGGAAATTTCTGAGCCGCTGCTCGGAGGATTAACGGGAGGAGAAAGCCAGAAAATCACTTTCAAACTTTCCCCTGAAACTTTTTAAGACCCTCGAGTGTTCCCTGTCCGTCACAGTACATCAGTTAGCCTCTGCACTCTCTTTGTGCTCCCGAGGCTTCAAAACCGGCCGTTTCAGAAGTTGGCAAACACGGGTGGAATCTGGGAGGGAGAAAGGTTGCTGCTCCCCCCGGAAAAAAAGAAAAAATCCTACTGATAGGCCAGTCTGAGCCGGGGAACAGAGGCCGGAACGTTCTTTATTAGAGCGTCGGGGGCTTTGCAATAAATCAATGCGTGCTTTCAAAGCACGCTATGTATAACGAGGGGTGTTTGAATGTGGGCCAGGGTGCAGCCTCCAGTCACCTGGGGCACGGCGCAGCACCTCCGAGGCAAAGCTGCACGCTGGATGAGTTAGTGATTAACATCATGGGGGGAGAGAGAGAGAGAGAGAGAGAGAGAGAGAGAGAGAGAGAGAGAGAGAGAGAGAGAGAGAGAGAGAGACAGAATGCTCAATGTGGTATGCAGAGGAGGCTTTGTGTGAGACTGGGCGTCTCCCTCCCCTTCCTCAAGATATCAAAGTTGACCCGGGGCCACCCGCAGCCAAGTTCGCTGCTGAAATCAAAGTCAGCAGCTGCCTCGGCCTCACAAAGGACGGCAGCAGATCGTCGGTTCACGATCAAGGTTCTGACACCGGCCGTGTGTAACACAACACAACCTCCGCGGAATGCCAGGACACCAGACTCACCTAGAGAGACTGTCACAGGACACTGGAGCCAGAGGCAAGTCGGAAAAACAAAGTCGACTGACTCACAATGGCTAGTTAAAAAAAAAAAAAATGTCAGCCAAGGTGAAGGTAAGAGAAAGTCGCCTGAGAAAATTGCTCCGTCGAGGCGGTTGAAGTTCAGCTTGAAGAAGAAGTGATTAAATAACTGGGAAGAATGTCGCACACATTGTCTAATCGCGTAGAAGGTAGTTTGCGAGGAGAAAGGGTGGCCAGCTTTTTGAGCACAATACCGATGAAAGCAAGTTAATAAAAAAAAGAATCTTCTACTTTTCACATTTGCAAATTCCATCCTATGCCATTATTACAAAAGTCAGTCTCTCTAACATAAACTTCAGATGACTGACGTACATGCCATTTCACCTCACATCATGATAAACATGGCCACGCCCCACCGAGGCCGCCGATGAACAACCCTACTGTGCATAAATAAGCTGTCACTTCTCCTATCATCTTTTCATCTATTGTACTTTTTTGAAAAGGTGTTTTGCGAAAACAAACAGAATCGTTTTCCCTCAAATGGGAAGGTCAAGGCTACCGCAGATAGGCTCATTAATTGCTGATTCTTCAACAATAGACACCAACATAGACACCAAACTCTAATGAAATAATTCTGCTTTACTCAATATGCTGCTGCACAAGCTGACTGACACGGGCATTTATGGAGTGATCATGAACGGCACAAATAACAGCATCAGGTTCCAGCAGCTATTTCACCATGATGTTCATCATCGTCAGTGTTGGTGAAAGTAGCATCAGGAGTTTGTGGAGGCCAGGAGTCGTTCCCTTCACAGGGCGGGTCGCAGCTGTGAGGCAACATCAAAAGGTTCCCCCTGCTGCTCCAAAGGTTAGGAACATTATCAAAATGGTATTTGAGAAGCATTGTTACTCAGCTCAGTTTTCAAAGTCAACAGCATTTGGTGCTTTTACAACACAGCTTGATTTGCACTTCGACAAACACTAACTGAAGCTGCCCTTTATGGATCGAAGAGAGGAGTTCTAAAAAGTAACAAATAAATAAAAACAAATCTTAGAAAGTGAGTGGATAAACCTTCTGTCTCTCATATCCATTATTACATTTTACTGCATACTGAGCCAGGTAGTGACAGTTTGAGACTTCCTATTGGCGCACAGGAAGACATAGGATGCATGCCACTGTTTCATGGGAGGGTAGAATGTGCTGTGTTTAACTAGACTCTCACTAAACTATTGCCAGCCAGGACTAAAGCAAAGACATATTTTCACTGAGTAAACTTTCAGTCTCGTTCTTCCATCGAGTGATCAAACGAACTGCACAAACCCGTGTGAACTTCACATAGAAACACCCTTCTCTGTGATTGCTAACAGTGCTAACTGCTGTACCACGTTGCTTAAAAATAAAAAAAAATAAATAAAAAATAAAATAAATATACGTACATAACACAAATACAATACATGCTGAAACTGCAGTCAACAACATCCAGGCCCACTGCAAGTTCTCACCTCCATGAGAGTAGCCGCGATGTCCTGGTCGTAGTGCTCCATCATGTTGGGAAAGAAGGTCATGTTGTAGGACATCCCCAGGCACCGGTGCACTCGGATGGGCTCACAGGTAAACAAGCTGTGGGCGCTGCAGCTTCCCGCCCACATTAGAAGCAGACAGGCGGCCAGCGGTAGCAGGGCAGACATGGTTGCCGACCGTCTGCGACGACTGCAAAAGGTTTATTTTATTGTTTGGCTCGGCGTGGAGATTATTTTTGGTCCCGATCCACACTCACGGTGTCATCCGCACTTTGCTTCTCCCGCTGTCATCTCAGTGTTGCCGAGGACACTGCAGCAGGGGTAGTAACCTTCCCATCTTTGGCCAGCATGTGACCTGGGGACAAAGATGGGAATCACACATTATTAATCACATTATGTTGGCATTATAAAAAAAAAAAAATATTGATGTAATGAAGGGCACTAAACTCAATTAAGTAAATTTTGGGTTTCAAGCCACTTAATCTTCTTCATAACAACTGTATAACTATATAACAAGTGAAATGTTCTACTTTGGGCTGCTCTGTCATTGATTAAGAGAATTAATTAATATTTACTGACAAACCAGAACCAGTCTGAGAAGCAAAGTTGGAGATGAGATGTTCAAAATGCATTACAATGCTGTGACTAAAACATTGCTGCTTCGACATGCACGTTATTTTCACTTTTCCTGAAAAATACCAAAATGAAATAGTACCGCAGTGAAAATATATCAAAAAAAGAACACTTCACTTTTCATTTTCAATCATTGTCAGGATCCTGTTCCTGTACGTCATCGTACTTTAACTACACTTACGGAGAAAAGCTTTCGCTCGTGTGGAACGAGTCCATTTTCTTTCTCAAAGGATGTAAATCTTCTCTATAAAAAAAATTACCACCCCAGCTGACTCTCAAATTAGAGACCACTGCGTGTTGTGTGCCTTTGTGTACACAATTGAATTCTCCTTGAAGAAGAACAAAAGGAAAAGTGGCATAAAGAGACCAAAAATCCAGTTAATCCCCGTGCAGATGCATGGCGTCGAAATGCTTTGCTCTCGTGAGGGGTGTATTAAAGATACAGTCTTATTGACTGGAATGAGTTTCAGCTTGTTCCTGCATATCCCACTTCACATTGAAGTGTTGCAGGATCACATACACACATGTTCACACACTGCAGCCAGGAATCTTGTAAGGCTGACAGAAGGTAACACTATCCCTGTTGATGGGAAAGCAAAGGATCAGGAGGTTTAGGATTACTGACGACAACTATGGGATAATAATTTGATTATGTATACAAGTTCGAATTTTATTTGCTATACACGAAACTGTGCTCAAAATATACTATAGCAATATGTTTTGCCTGAGAGTGACCATAAATTTAGAGAGAGAAAAAAATCCTTCCTGTGGTTTGTTGGATTCCTCCTTATTATCACGTCACGGCATTCAGTTGTGGTCCGACTTGAAATGAACCACACAACTGTTTATACAAAGAGAAACCACCTCGGTGTGACAGCAGATTAGCGTTTCCTTGTGTTGCACACTTTCCACTGTTAGCATATTAGCAACGTTTATGGAGACAATAGCCACTTCGCCAAGCAAATATTTGACACGTAGCGACCACGAACGGCGCCTCTCTGAGCAGGCATGCGTTGCGAAACGTCTAGCTTTAAACGCAATACCCCAACCAGTTTCATTTTTAGCGTGAAACAGGACTAATGAACAAGAACCTGAGCAGTTTTGAACTGCACAACGAGTGAGTTGAGAGAGTACAGTAAACATTCAAGCCTCAGTCGCTGCCATGACAGCGGAGTTATAAAAAAAAAACTTTAACGCAAGAAAGTGAACGGGTGAAGCTTCCAAAGTACACGGAGACGAATAACAAGTACTTACCAGCAGCTGGCCAGACGTTACTGTGACGGGTGACAGCACGTTTATTCGGTGGAGTAACTTTCTGAGGAGTAAGTGGTAGCGTGGTGTTTCCTGCAGTTCACACCCTGCAGCTCCGTGGTTTTCCAGTCTGGCTGTGAAGATGCCTTCAAGCGTTGTCGGAAAACTAACAATTCTCAAATCACTTGAAATGGAATAGCATTAAGGTTAGTTAACTTAATGTTATCGCCAAACAAAGGCCAACGTACAGACTTGTCCACATAAAAAGTTGATTATAGCAAAAACAAACATTAATTCAAAGTTCGTGTATTTGCATGCTCGTTACAACTCTGTGAGCATTGCAAAAATATATTAGAAAATAGCTCGTTTAAGTTTATATTCTGCTCTAATCGAACTGCTACAATTAGCGGTGACATTACACGAATAAACAACCTTGAAAACGAATACGATTCGAGTGAATTTACGCATATATGCGCCGAGAGCGTTTCAAACATGGGATGACGTGAGACACTTGAACGCATCTTTCTTTTGGGAAGAATGTGACGGTCGGAGATCAAATTCGGTATATTGTACGTTAACGCCACTTTGTTATCGGCTCTGTTAAAGAAACGACACGTGTTCAAACAGATAATGGCAAGTAACTACGCCTTGAACGTGCATCAACAGAACACTGATATTAACGGTTAGAGAGAGAAAGTACTTAGCGAATTTTGTCATTTTTTTTCTTAAAATGACAGTAAAAGTGCGTGGGAAAACTGCTGTTAAAATTATTGTTCGACAAAAGCTGCTTTCTAATTAGCAATAGAAACAAATAATGCAACGTCAAAGACGTTTAGGTTAAATTAATTGCAATGCAACGTTCAAGCTGCATATCGTGTGTGATTCACGTGTTGCAATACAGTGCAGCGCAAACTCAAGACACGAGTGTATTCGTTCAATACCCGTGCGAATATTTCTTTACCAAGAGAACGCGATTTGCCCTAATCTTAATCATTCCACAAGGGGGCGCCGTTTCCCCGTTTTCGCCTCCCAACCATTCATGTGACCGCCGTGTGGAGGCGGAGTTACGATGTAACAATTTAGGTGCTACAAGGGAGGGAAACCACCAATAACGTGATAACCGAGCGCATCTGCTCGCCGCCGTATCGCCGCTCCTTCCCTCGCCGCCGCCGCCGATGTCCGGGAGACTGAGCTCGGTCGGCAGATGACATTCGTAACGGAGGCGCCCCCGGGACCGCAACTGAGTCACACGCTCTTATGAGGTGCGTAAGTCTGTGGCGGCGTACACGGAGACAGAGAGACACAGTGAGGGAGAGAGAGAGAGACAGAGAGAGCGAATACTGTAAATTCCTGCGCGACGCCGTGAACGCCGAATTGTGGCGTGGCTCGTACAAACGACGGACGCGGCGTCGTTTGTTCGTTCGGTGTGCGGGGGAAGCGGCTCCCCGTCGACGTCCCCCGTAGTTTTGTAGAGCCAGGAGGCGCAGGCCTGTTGCTGGGAGACATTTGACAGCTGGGAGCTTTTGGGAAGTGACAGTTGATGCACTAATGGTTTTCTGTCTGAACCGAACCTGCCTCTTTCCACTCCGAATTGTGTGACAGTTGCGGTAGGTTCCTCTCGAATCCTCTTGAAAATTCGACATTCAGCCTCGTGCTTTGTTTTTTCTCTCTCTCTCTCTCTCTCTCCCTTGTGAATGGGATTTCTGATTGCATGGACACAAGGCCTGCTTATTGTGGCCGTTGCATTCTAACTACATTCCTGAAATGTTCCAAGAGAGCAACATCATGGTGAATTGACTCGATCCATTAGATAAATGCCAGATGCAGTCGAAGCAACTTCTGTTGAGGTTGTCCAATTGTGATGTGAACAAGAGAGAAAGAAATGGACTTCACCCCTGTTGTGATTTACCAAAAACAATAACAACACATTTTCCAAGTACGCCACATTTTTTGCTTGACTTCCATTCAAACCGCCGCATTAAATGTCCATAAGCCACTGCTGCGGCCAGCATGTGTTGGCCTGTTTTGGAGCTCGGACTCAGGATAAGCTCCTTGTCTACCTCATCAGTCAGCGGCCGTCGCCCGTGGCCGTGTGTCTGAAGGTCGCTCGTACGCGGATCGATAAAACCTCCGGGTAGCACTCTCGAGAGCAGACAGTAGTACACTCGGGCCCTGCCTTCCACTTAATGTGAAGCATGTGCAGACACAGGCTTCCTTCTATTACACGGCCATGTGAGATGACCCGGGGTGAGTACTTGCACACAGTGCGAGAGTTGTGTTCCAATCACACTAACCCAGAGCAGCGTGGAGTGCATCTTCACTGACCCAGCTTTCCCTCCTTGCGCCGCTGGCCACGGTCTTGTGGGAGACAAACTTGGTGGGGTTGGGGGTGTATCACATTCAGGAGTGTTGCACATCGTGTCAAGGTTGTAGTCACACCGCGGGGATCTGCTGTTCCGGACTTCTGCCTTGCTGCCGGTGACTCTCACGGCTGCTGTGACCATAGACGTGGGCAAGGTGGGGGGGAAAAACAAAGCAAACCTTTTTCAAGGCAGCAGATATAACTGTTGTCCGGGCGAGACCAGAGCGGAGGAGAAAGAAAAGAGAGACGGGAGAGTCGGCAATCGGTTTGACATGCTGTTGCGTCCCTTCACACATTGTGCGGTGAGGCTGTCACAGAGCGGCCGGGCTGAGTAAAGCTGATGTTGCTGCTCTGTCTTGTCAGACCGATGCTTGTTCCCACTGAGGAGTTGAAGGTCCACATAGCAGCTCCCCTACACCTCCACAACCATCTCCTCTTTATTTACCCGGGGGAATGCCTTCTGAACCTAGCTTTGGGTAAGTTGCCTGCTTATGCATTTGTTGACTGTGTTTAGCGTTGCATGCATGCTCAGGGAGGACAACGTGTACCGACTGCCTCAGCAAAGTGTAAAAGGCTGAGAACGCTGTCTTTTCGTGTAGCGAACCCCTAAGGGACGTCATTACGCAGTACAATCCATATGTTGGTCAGTGAAAGTGTGCGTGGTACACTGTTTGAAGTCCATTCACTATTAAGAAGGAACAGTTTGGCGAAACTGTGTGTTGTGTGTTTTTGTTATTGTCAACAAATTCCAAAGAAAGATTAAAATCAACATCCGGTCCTTTTCGCATTTGTTTGCTTTGCTATAGTTCTCATCCGTGATCTGCAGCTCCACTCACTCGTTCAAAAAATAATATGAAACAACTTGTGGGAAAACAATAAATAACCCTTAGATAGCGATAGCAAGAGCTTCAAGCAGCTTTAGGTTTTTGTTTTCATTTAAAAGTGTTTTAAATAGCACATATTTAATGTTTTCAAATCATCTTTGGACTTGATGCAATGACAGCTTTGACAAGCCAACAAGTTCTAAAACAAAGAGAAATGTTCATTATTTTAGCACAAAAATCACGAAATATCACCACAATGACCATTCTCCTCACTGCTTTGATATTTTATTATGCCACTTTTTGCGAACGATTAAAGATTAAATTGCATCTGACTTGATGCCTTATGAAACTGTCTAAAAAAATAACGCGGCAATAGCAAAGAAGTAACACTTGTCTAACACACTTGCAGTAGTCCTGGCTTGCTGCCTCCGCAAATCAGCCTACGGCTGACAGCGACGTTTACTGCTGAAGTGGCTGTACTCGCTGTGTCTTTCAGCTCAAATGACACTATTAAAACATCACAGTGATGGTTACTTTGTGTGTTGGTCATGAAAAGTCTTGTTTAGCCCAAGAAAAAAAAAATATAGGATGTCTTCCATGTGCTTGGAAGACGTCTGTGGAAAAATAACTTCTCCAGGTTGGGAAGCACATATTGACAACCTTTTCAATGGGAAGTCAGTCTTATTCCCAACTGGCTGTTGAATTTACTGGCAGTAAGAGGAACATAAGCCTAATAAGCATTTTGTATTGATGAGGAAAGCAGGGAGAAAACACACAAAAAAACAACAAATACTTGAAAACTTCACCTTGACACCGTTTAGCCTGCGTCCTATGACATTATTGATATACCCTCCATAGCATGTGTGTCATGAAATTGAAGGCTTACATAAAATCATGTCTTTCTGTGGTTACATTATGATCAAATGTCCTCCCTTTGCAATCTTTTTCTCTCTGTGGTTTTCCAAATCCTGTCATTTCCCTTCCCTGTCATCCAGAAAGGCAATTTCGTCCTTTCCTCCCTTGGCTCTGCCCCATGGCCGAGTCCAGCCACCAAACTAACAGCCTGACTCATCAATCACCCTACCATTGCGCACACACACACACACACACACACACATATCTGCTCAGCCCTACGCCCCATCCCCATGAAGGTGACAGAACAAGCCTCCTGGCAGACAGCGGCGTTGGCAGCGGCGCTGCAACTGCCAGTGGACAGAGATGGATTTAGATGGACAGGACAGCTGACGGATGGTTGCGAAGCAGAGAGGGGCAGAAGATGGGCCACAGCAGCGCAGATTTGGTGCTCTGTGGACACACGAGCGGTCCATCCGTCACTAGGCCAGCTGGAGTCGATGCTCTGTAGGCGCTCGTTTGTCTCGGCAATGTGACTCGAGAGCTGTGAAGCGCATGCCGATGGTCAGAGGCTGTTGATATGGGCGGACATAATCAAAAACGTCATTTGTAGCAGGCACTTTTGTGTGACTTGTCTGAACACTGGCTCGGTGTATTGATTTCCGTGTTATTTCAATTGCAAAGAGTAAAGAGATGAAACATTTTTTAAAATGATGTCCATTTCGGGTGGTACGGAAATGAGTTAACACAGTCTTACTGTCTGCGTAAATTATTCAGCGATTTGCCATCTTGTCTGATATGTCAAATGCATTCTGAAGAATATAATTAATATGGCGAGTGCTTTAAAAGCCATAAAGTGCCTGCTTGCAGACGTTCCAAAGAATTGTCAAATGCCATCACCAGAGGTGCCGCAAAAGCAAATGCTTATGTGGAAAGTCAAATCTTGCTGGACTATGTTAACATACCAGCCCAGCTAATTAGCATAGCAAAGGTATAATTCAGTGGAGCCAGTTGGATGGAGTCCAACGACAGGTAGAAAACCACAGTTCAAGTTATCTCAACAATCGCTCTGAGGAGGAGGAGGAGGAGGAGGAGGAGGAGGAGGAGGAGAGGAGGAGGCGGTGTTCTTTGCCAAGTGGTCAACATGCCAGTTACAGAGAGAAGCTTGGAGGGAAAGGTGAAAGTTAAATGGTCCAGGACTAGTGGTAGTACAGAGTGGAAGACAAGCAATAGAGACTTGTCAATGGGCTTAAGCAGGCCTGGGGTAAATGGAGTAGATTGATAAGAAAATATGGTATATAATAATATAATAAAAAGATCTGGAAGCAGGTTAGAAAGAGGGGTGAGAAGGCGCGGGCAGGGAAGGCCATGTAGCAGTGTAACTGAGGGACAGGAGTGAGTTTTTGTTGGTGACTGGAATTAGGACTGACTGGCTTTTTTGTAGCACAAGTCTCTTGCGTTATGTCTGAGCTAATAATAATTATTTTTAGGCAACTGAATTTGTGAACCCAGTGGTGTGGCAACGCAATTCTGTTTCTGTCTTGTGTTGCTTTCCCTAAAAATACAATTTCAGCACTGGCCAAAATTCTGTGAACATTTTGAAAACGTTTTTATTAGCAGAGTCAGCCACGTCATGATGGCGCCCTCACCCCAACATGAATGTTTTTCTTCGAAAGTTGATTGATTGATTTTGTTTGTGCGTCCGTGACTCCATGTCAAGCCATAATCCTTTTCAAGTATTAAATGCAGTATGGGTCATGTGTGTGTGTGTTTGTAGCAGCAGGGAGATGCTGACAGGACAGAGGCTCTGTCAGTCAAAGTCCCACCAGGACTCGGTCCTCTCTGCCCTCAACCAGCAGAGGAAGGATGGCCTGCTGTGTGACGTCACCCTCGTCGCCGGGGAGCAGAAGTTCCACGCTCACAAGGCCGTCCTGGCAGCATGCAGCGACTACTTTAGGGTGAGTCCCCCCCCGCACCGTCCACACTTTGATGTTTTACAATTGAGCACAGAGCGGCGAGGTGATTTAATCACATGCATCCCTCACGTAGCATGGTTTGATTGACGTAAAGGATTTGCGCAGGCTTATATTTCTATAAAAAGCAGGTATCAGTCAGGCGGCGTTGCCCATCGCTGATATGATGGAGGTGACAAAGCGTTACGTAACCATCTTAAGGGCTGCTAGATTGTTACCAGCCTGTCTTGCGCTGAATGTGCAGCAGAATATAGGCTGGCACAATGGTTTTAATGGTTTCAACGATTCCAGTGTGAGCGTGTTTAATCAAGGCGGATCCCGAGCACATCATCCCGTGCCTCCCACCTGGATTATCCAGCCCAAGTGTCGGCCAGCGCCGAGGCTCGGAGGTAGCTGTGGACTCCCAGACGCCCAGACAGGAGACGAGACTCACAGGGAAAAGTGCAGTGATTAGATTTGATCTCGGGACACCGAGCAGATTAGGAAGGAGAAATTAATCCCCCTTGAAAATGAGAGGCAGATTAAATATGTCCAAGTTGCCCGGGGATTATTCCTCGTGTGTGTGTGTGTGTGTGTGTGTGTGTGTGTGTGTTATTTCTATTCTGCTACATGGCCGGTGAGTCAGTCTCCTCACCTCATTTTTCTCTTTTTCACTTTTTTTCTTTGGCTCACCATTTCTTTTCTTTTCTAAAATCACTTGAACGCCAGCCGGCCTCATCGACAGACAGCGCTGTCCGATCACTTGCGCGGTGCACCGGGCGCCGTTTAAACACACGGAAACCTGTTCCCCATTCACCCCTGCGTCGCCATCTGACCGCGGCGTTTCTTATAGTCCATTTGCCGAGGAGATGAAGGAGAAAACGCCAGCTGTCTTCTTTCTCCCGCCTCTCCCCGCGTGCGGTCGACGTACGTGCGGCGGCGGTAATGGCGCATTATCTACCCCAGCGGACACGAGACATTGTAATGGAAGACCACACACCGCCGAGCACGACTTGTTTACCGGAGACCTGTCCTGAACGTGTCACCTGCTTCTCCCCGTCAGTCGTGCTAACGTCTCTCGCCATCACCGCCGCCGCCATCAGCGAGCGCGGCCACACCTCCCCGTCATGTACTCGCAGGCAGATTCTCTCTCTGATGATGCAGAGATGCATCATCTTGCTACCCTGCAGCCCAGACACAAGGCACCTCCAAATCTCCTTTTGAACACAACTCTTGTTTTTTTTTTTTTTTTTCTGATGTTTTTGTTAGTCTGGCGCTCTGTTAAGACAGACGGTCGGGCGCTTCCAACGTGATATTTGTGATTGATCATCTGATTTTTGCAGCTTCGGCGGATACAACGTAAGCCTGCAAGCGCAGATGCTATCGCAATGGCACGGCTAATTGACTCAATCGGACACAGATGACCTTTTCTGTAGCGCAGCCACTTCAAAAAGGTTGCACCACAGATCACAGATCTGCACTGTGAGAGTCCGCTTGCCACGTCAACTTGGATTTCAATGTCCCCTCCATCAACGTGGCTGCATTTAATAAATCTCGCTCGGATGAATTTGATTTCCCTTGCTGATATTAATAATTGTTAGCAGGTTGCTGACAAATTCTCAGCCACAGTACAAAAGGTTTCAACGTAGCTTTATTGTCAATTCTGCTATGTGTGTAACACACATAGAGTCATGAAATTGTGTGGTGTCTGTGGTGCTCCTGTAAACGTTCAGCATAAAAAATATAAATCAAATAGAAAAATTTGAAAAGACAAAAGAAACATTAGTGCAAAAAGCACAGCAGTGCAATGCAAAATTACCAAGGCACATTACAGGGAAAATATCCTCAGTGGTTGCATGTAATTATACGTTGACTGGCAAAACATGGACTTATCTAGCTGTTTAAATATTTGGATTAATGGCTGCACAAGCTTGATTTACTTGCTGATTTGTAGACAAACTGCAGCCCCTGAAAGCTTCAAAGTTGCCTGCAGTTTGATCCCAGCAAGGGGCTTTAAGACTTGTGACCTTGTTTATCAGATGTAAATGGGTAGAGGTCAATGAGGCCAAGGACCCGGCATTAACTGTGACATAATGATGGGCTATTAGTTTGCATAATAAGCACAGAGCACGCGCACATTGGCTCTGACATTAGAACCCATTGATGAAAAAAACTGACCTTACCGTCACTTTCCACTCTGTCGTCGAGTTTTGCTCCAAAAGTAGAGAAGTCTTTTGAACCAAGCAGGTTAGTCATTTTGCTCATCTCACTGCACGACCTGACTTAGTTCACTGGTGAATTACATTTGTTTAGGGGAAAATGGAAACATATGTATGTGCACACATTGTGTGGTGCAGAATAACCAAAAAAAAATCCAATGTTTTATTTTTAATTCTGATGATTTATGCATTATTATCAAGAACTGCAAAGTCCCTTTGACTCCTCGAGCTGTGACCATGTGTGTATGTGGATGAATGCATGAAATCCTATTGTCATTTTTTTCTAAAATAGAATTGGCACCAAAAATCAAAAATCAAAAATCAAAAAAAAGTCCATAGCGAGGACATTTTTATGTATTTCTTCTTTTCTTGAGACTGATCCCATCAACTTCAGCTGGTTTGAGGAACGGAGGACTAGTTTGCGTTTGTGTGTGATAACAGAACGTCACAGCATTCCCAGTAAAGCTCGCTGTATCTTTGACTGCTTTTGTTGTCTTGCTCCAGATGTGGTTTCACAAGGTTTTCCTCTTTCATTGTCCTATTTTATTTCCTGGTATCGGCACCGCTCCTCAGAAGTAGCAGCTGAGCCCTGGGCATTAGGTCTACAGTGTGATCGCTTGTAATTTTCCGTGACCATCGTGTCTGCCAAAATAACGCAGCCTCGGGCCCCTGGAGACGGGCTAATACCAGGCTAGATTCATCCACACGGGGACAACAAACCCCGCTGAGTGTGGTTACGTCCCACCGGGTGAACGGCGGATCACAAGTCGCGACGCAATAACTCAGCTGGCCGCTCGGGCTCGATGCGGCTGCTGCACCTCCGACTGCAGCGTCAGCGGAGTGGGACTGCAGCAGCCTCTGCTCTGCTCTGCTTTACTTCCATCCCCCACGTTCCAGGAGCCGTCCTCCACTAGCGGCCAATTGTCTATCTCTCTCCGTCAAGGTCAGGAGAGATGTGAGACGGAGAGTTGGTTGGCACTTTTTCAAAATGCCGTTCAGTCCTAATGTAAACGAGCACAGCTTTAACAGTTTCCACTAGACCAGTGGTTCTGAACTGGTGGAGTCTCAGGACCCTCATTACTTCCCTTGTCATGCAGTTACGACCCAAATTTATTCCATAGCGGCGCTCAAATTTATTCCACAAAAATAGAAAAATAGTGCAACAATACAGAATGCCATCCTCTTGTCATAATTATCATATGAATAAAATATAATATCCATCCATCCATTTTCTACCTCTTCCTGCTCTCAGAATCACGGGGGGTCTGCTGGAGCCGCTCCCAGCTGTCATAGAGTGAAGGCAGTGTGACACTCTGCACAATTTGCCAGTTCATCGCAGGGCCACATAGAGACCATATGCTTTCACACACACACCTACAGATAAGTCAGAGATCACAATTCACCTCGCGTGCATGTTTTTGGAGTGTGGGAGGAAGCCGGAGAACCCGGAGAGAACCCATGCAGACACAGAGAGAACATGCAGACTTCACACAGAAAGGTCCCAGGCCTCAAATCAAACCCACAGCCTTCTTGCTATGAGGCCAGAGACCACTGCACCACTGTGTCACCCCAGAACAAAATCTAATATGTAATAGTCAATATTATTAAAAATATATACATATCTATATTTTAAAATCCCTTTTTTAAAAAAAATAAAAATGGGAAACTGCCCACCAAGCCGTGACCCAACCAAAACCGCAAAAACTGCACTAGACCACATTTACCCCTCCTTCTTTTTCTTTTTTTAATCTGTCTGCTTCCTGTTTTTAGCTTTTTTTTTGCCGTCTACCCGCACCAGCCACAGTCTTATCTTCCACTGTGCCCCAGGTTCAGCTACGGGCCCTTCCTGTGCCCAGTGGACCGGTGGAGTTTTAATTAGTGCAGCACTGAATCAACAAGCCTTAATCTGAAGAGAGACACGCAGTGGCCTCTGTTTGGAGGAAAAAAAAGGAAAGAATAAAAAGGCGGTGTAGCCTGGAGTCAACCCTGTCCAGCTCATCACCCTGTCGATGTGGACGGGGCCGTTTCGCCAGAGGAAGGGTGGGGAAGGAAGGGCTTCAAAGCCCGGCTAAAGTTCACGGGAGCTCTGACTCACAGAGACGTGGATGAGTTTTGGGAAGAACGAATGTGATTTTTGTTGCAGAGAACCCTTGCACGCTAGCTGGGCCTGCCCTCCCCCCTGCTTTCCCCTGGGGGGCCCTTTCAGCACCTTGTAATTCTGATAGACCAGTCTCTGGTGATAAACTGCTACTGCAAGATATTCGAAATTGCATTTTGCTGAAATTGCCGTCTGGAGGCGGGGAAACTATAGGAGGAGGAGGAGGAGGAGGAGGAGGAGGTGGGGGAGCAGGAGTAAGAGCAGGAGCAGGAGGAGGAGAAGGGATTTACGTTGTCCGTTTGTCACCGTTAGGAGAAGAAATGACAAGTTTCAAAGATTATATTTGTCACATGTCACGTTACATGGCAGTGAGATGTCGGTGTGGCAGAAGCCGATGTGATTGTGCATTACAAGGAATAAAGAAACTGGAAAAAGAAAAAAAAAATTCTCCCTGTGTCTGCGTGGATTCTCTCCGGGTTCTCCGGCTTCCTCCCACAGTTTGAAAACACGCATTTGTGGTGAATTGGGAACTCTAAAATTGTCAGTGTATATGTGTGTGTCTGTGAGAGTCAGCGAATGGTTGTTTGTCTTTGTTTGCCTCTTGTGTGGCCCTGTGATGAACTGGCGACTTGTCCAGGGTGTCACCCTGCCTTCGCCCTCTGACAGCTGGAAGAGGCTTCAGCAGACCCCCGCATCCCTGAGTGCAGGATGGAGCTCGTATTGAAAATGGATGGATGGATGGATGAACAATACAATTAGTTGCAAACAATGGAATGCAAAAATATGGAACAAGACCATGATAATGCATAATAACATAAGTCATAACAGCAGTAGTAGTAATCATAAAAGCATCATTAAAATAAATAAATAAATAAAATACTACTACTAATAATAATGATAATAATTATAATAATAGTAATATTGATGATAGTAATGATAGTATAAAATGATAGTAATAATAGTGCAATAGTACAGTAGTACAGCATAGAAAAATGAGCTGTGTCTCCTCTTGTTCGAGCAGGTGGGGTCAGAGTCGGAAGTGGAAGCTGGTCTTTCACCATGGCTACTCTCTGCTTCCATGCTGCTGCAGCCCAGCGAGTCGCTCCTGATCAATGGGCACCGCCGTCCCCTCATGGTGTGACACCACTCAATAGCTTTGATTAGTGAGCGCTAAGCTGGACTCACGCACAGTGGGGATCTGACCGCAGACGCTCTAGTTCCGAGTGTGGCACGCACATGTGCAACTCCGTGCGTGTGTGTGCGTCCGTCGGAGAAGAGAGAAAGTCGGGGCCTCTACCGCACAAAGTACTGATTGTGCTATTTATTACTGCTGACCTCTGGGGCCGAGGCTGGTAAATCAATAGAGGAGGGCTCCAGGATGTTGTGCCAAGCAGTTCTCGATTGAACTGCGATGATGTTCTTTTTTCAGCTCGCGCACATACCGGGCTGGTTTTCCAAATTCGTTAATGACAGAAGAACGGATAGCCCGCCGCAATTAGCCCGTAGAGTCGGCGTGCGAGCAGTGACCGAACAAAGAGCACTGGCTATTTTTACCGCCGTCTCGCAATTGATCATCATTAGCGTCCCATGGTTCACATCACCAATCGCCGATGGATACAATTACCCGTAATTATGGAGGTTTTTTTTTTTTTTACCTCTGCTAACCTCAGTGCTTTGACTGTGCGTCTCGCTAGGCTATGTTCAGCTTGTGCATGGTGGAGAGTGAGGCAGACGAAGTGACTCTGCAGGGAGTGACCAGCGTTGGACTGAAGAACGCGTTGGACTTTGCCTACACTGGACAGGTGAGTGTCACGCAGCACAAACGCCACAGTTAAACATGCGCGCGCTTGGTGTGTTTCCGTAAGGCCTTTTCATTTTTAAACTTTTACGCGCTTTAAATGCGGGATTTTTTCATGTCATTTCCACTACGTCACATTGATTTCTATTCACAATCCTGACTTCTCAAACTCCACTGCATCACCACTTTGGTTTTCTTCCAAATCCAAGTCCAAACGTCCAAACTGCATCGCCTTTGCTGGCTCAGGAAGTGTGAAAGTCTGCCCAAGCTCATATTTGACCAGAATCCGCAAAAGCTCTGAATGGCGCTTTCTGTGCCACTCCACTGAATCTCCTTTGGATGATGGACGTTGCACCACATCATCCAGAAATGCCGGCCCATCAGCTACATCTCAGTCACCCTCTAATTTAGCCAAGCAGTTTGGCCCTTTGGCTGAATTCACGGGCTGCTATACAGCGAGAAATGACAACAAAAGTTGATCTGAAGACGCTTCAGATATGGAGATGGATGTGCAAGACTCTCTACTTTTCTAAAATGCCTAAACACCAGCGGCCCCTCCGGCAGCAGAAATCTGCCAAAGACAAGAGACAAAAGAATAAGTGTAAATGAAATTGTGCAGGTGTCTGCATGTGTAAATGATGTGCGGCTGTGCCGGGCTAATGACTCAGACAGTCCCCAGAGGCCCCGGTGTTGTTAACTGTATCCACCAACCCCCTTCGAGGAAAAGCGTCAGGCAGTAAAGCCTCATTACTTTGAGATCAACTGCATATTCTGAGTAGGATAAGAATAAGTTGCGCCCTGGAGGATGTTGCTGTTTTACTAGACTAAACTCTGCGCATTCATCCAACAGCGACGCTTGGATGTGCAAGTAGATTGTAAAATGTATGTTCATGCATTATGTAGGAGCGGAAATGCTGTGTAGCTAGAAGCTATTGCATTATTACAATTAGTGGAATTAATGATGAGCAATACCAGAGTTGGCAAAAGTATTCACATTCTGTACTTCAGTTAAAATATGGAGACTTGGGTAAAAAAAAAATACTCTGGTAAAAGTACCGTTTCAAGTCGTTTACTCAAGTAAAAGTAAGAAAGAACAGGTTCTGAAAAGAACTTAATTAATGAAACACTGCATGCGTTGATAATTTTTAAAATATAAAGTTGTGGCAGAATAATCTGGACTGAACTGAGCAGAGGGACCCGAAAGCTGAGGTACTCTGAAATAAAATAAAAAACCCACTAAAAACACAAAAGTGACTAATGTAAGAAGTATAAAGTACAGATATTTTTATACCAATAAAGTAATAATACTCAAAAAAGTGCTCAGAAAAGCAAAATACAGATACCTAAAAATCTACTTAAGTACAGTAACAAAGCAACTTCATTACTTCCCACCTCTGTCAATTACGCTACTACACACAACAGCTATCACACCAACTCCATGATTTGGGTGCGTTTGACTAATTATAATAAGAATAAATGTGTTTGTCAAGTAATGAAACCGAATCAATAAGCAGCTGAGAAGTGAACCTATCATCAGTAAGAGGCAGATTAGATTCATTTGAAGAGTGCATTTCAATTTCATGCAGCAGACGCGCGCGGGATCCTCTTGATCTGCACCAAAGGGCCGTCGGTTCTCCTCTCACGCTGCTGAACTTTGCTCCGCCTCACGCTGAGGACAAGAGAGCCCAGGGAAAGAGGACGGCGTCACACGCGTCCCCCCGGCCCAAGGAGCGAGACAGTGACTTTAATGAAGTCGCCGCGCTCGTCCCGACGGGCAAACAGATGAGCGCGACGATCGTTTCTAATAAGCCTCCTTGACCCTGTTTGTCCCGAGACGCCGATCTCCAGCAAAAGCAAACCCCCCCGCGGCCTCGCGCCCCGCAGAGGCGAGGAACTTTGTAATTACCGCTAATTTTATTTCCACTGTGGAAATGAGGAGAGATGGGAGCGAGTGCTGGTGGGGTTGAGGGGAGCGGCGTTTAACTAGGTCAACAGCAGGATCGCCAGCCACCCAGCTTTGGGTTGGCTCGGCCCCCCCGGTCCGCCCAGCCGAGATGACGGCGGATCAGACCAGGGCAATATGCTCTGTTAATAACGACCCACTAAAAATCATGCAGCCACGCACACGACACGGCAGGCTGGCTGGCCGGCTGGCAGGGATGCAGACTGGATGAGTCCGCGGCCTTCAGGAGGTTTCCTCGCTCACTGCCGGTGTTCCGCCGTCCCCGCGGGACTCTGCAGGTAAAGGCCCACAAGTGCAATGAAAAAGGCGGTTTACACAAGAGCTGGCTGTGCTACTCCCACACTGGGGTTTGAAGCCGCCTGTTACGAAACAAACTTGCTGCCGTGCGAGATTGAAGTGGGCCCCTGCAAAGGAGAGCGGAGCAGCTAAGTGAGGACTCACTTAGTGGTTATTGCAGCTGTTATTTCGGAGCGCGCCTCCACCGCGGCGTTTCAAAATTGCCAGTTGGAAAGAAGTCACTCCGAAAAATTGTTTGTTGTCTGTCTTTTTGTATATCATCTATCCAGCTGTCTCGCTATCCTAGGCTATATTTTCAGCTGTCCAGTCATCCTCCATCTTCCGCCTCCCTTCCTTCCTCCTCGTCCTTCCTGCCTTCCTTCCCCTGTCCTCGATCCTGTTCCTTCCTTCCGTCTTCCACCAGTTGACCTACTTGTTGCAGACCTGTTGCTCTGAAATGGCTTATATTCATCACCTCAGGATAGACAGGAAAATATTTTCAAGATACAATCAATTGGACGGATACAACAATCGGATGTGCAAGTAGATGGGAAAAAATGAATTGAATAGATAAAATATAACCGTACTATTCACAATAAAGTCAAAAGGCGCAATGTAAAACTGCCAATTCTGTGAAATATCCAGTAACTGCCACCACCAGCGGTGCTTGTACATTAGCTGTGAATATCTGGACATGTAAGCGATTATGACTAGTCCATTGTTGGAGTCCATGTCACGTACCATAAGACAGGGTTTCATATTTTTAAGAGATGTAAGATCAAGTGGGACATTATAGATGTGGCAAAACTGGCATCAGCTTTGTTGGCACTATGATGTCCTGCCCTCAGGTGCTACTAAAGCTTACTTTAAAATTGGCACATTGCTCAGAGTTTTGTTTAAGTTAGTTTAATTTTGATTTAAAATGTATTAATTAATTGATTGTCTATTTTAGCTATTTAGTAACTGAAGCCTAAATGCACAGAAGCTGTTACTCGCCGTGGAATATAAATATCACAATATGTAAAGCGTGTGACATCCCACAGATTGCGCCGCTGGTTAATTGGACCACTGCCCATGCCTGGCAGGAAACCACGGAGTGATGAATGTGCACAAGCAGCTAATTGCAGGGGGGGAAAGTGTGTGTGTCTGTGTCTGTGCGTGTGGGAGGGGGTGTACTCAGCAGCATCAACAGTTGCTGCGGGAATGTATTTTTTTTTTCTCCCCTTCCGTTTGCGGCCTCGACGGAGCAGAAATATTTCTCGCCAACCAATGACTCGGCCGTTTCCGCTGTTTTCGAGCGCGGCTGAAGTGGTCAAATAATGTGTGCGGTTACACGACCCAGCAGGAGACAATCAGGGTGAGAGGCTGTGCCGTTGGGCGAACTACCGCAGGCAGACATTAAAGGCTGTCGGCGCTGCCGCGGAGCTTCGCCGCCTGCGTTTTTTTTTAAAAGACGACCTCAAACGAGTGGGCCGCAGAAAAACATCACACTTGTGAGCGCAGCCCGTTCACGCCGTTCAGCTCCGCCACCGCGTCAACGCCGGCGAGAGGCGAGGAGACAAACGATGAAGTCATTTGTTTCTCACTTTCACTACTGATGCTGTCACGCTTCTGTGGCTATGTAGGCCAGCGAGCTGCTGAATGGATTATCCACGGCCCCGTCCTGCCCTTCAAAACTAGTTTCATTGAGTTCACTGAGTCACAGGTAGCGCCTCTGCCGGTCTGTGTGTCTCTTCCTTTTTATTTTAAAGGCGTTTTCGGAAGACACAGCAATTTAGGATCTGGGCGGTAGCAACCCCTCCTAGAGGCGCCATCTAAATCGCGTCCTAAATAGACAACAGGCAAATTATAAATGGCCTGAGAAAGAAGAAAGGTGTTTTTATTGTTGTTATTGCCCCCCGCAATGTTCAGTGTTTTCCGTTACACAAAGGCTGCTGCCAAAGCCTGATAAATCTCCCTTTTTATTCAGGGGAAATTATGTAGGGCAACTTCATCTCCGACTAATCGATGTTTTTTGGTAATAAACAGTGGCGGAGATATCTCAAGGTGGCGCAACTAAAGAGTCGGGTGGGGGGCGGGGTAAGAGAACAGCACTTCATCAAAAAACTGGAACGCATCCGTTCGTAGTAGAAAACAATGTTTTTGAAGGTCACTCACTGGAGGTTTCTAAGTAGGCCGTCTATCTAAGGTCTCTTTAAAAAAGGGACCTAAAAAACATCATTTTGGTGGTGGTACTTTTGTTTTGGAGTACACATTTGATAGAAAGCATAATGCAATGCCGACATTAATAGCCAATAGGTTTGTCTGTGGCTCATGCATTAATTTCATCCATCCATCTTCCATGACCGCTTCTCCTTTTGCAGCCTGCCCCAGCTGCCTTCGGGTGAAGGCGGGGTTACACCCTGGACTAGTCGACAGTTTGGGAAGACAGGCAGCTGTTCACACTCACTCAGTTCAGGGTTCCCACTTCACCTCAGACACATGGAGACAGTGCAGCCTCCACTATGAAACACAATGACCTCCTTGCTGCACCACTGCACCGCCGTGTCGCCCTGTTCCTTTTAACACTGCAAAAAACAAACGTATATACATTTCAAGTTCAATTAAGGGGGCCCACTCTCCCCGATTTTATTTTATCCTTTAGCCGCTTCCATTTTCACTGTTTCCGCTACTGCTTTCCTCATTGGATTTGATTTGTTTGGAGCACAAGTGTCATCAAAATGCTCTTACAAAGCTCAATCATTGTTGCAGTGGTGGAAAACAGTTTTTTTTTGCTTTTTGTCTTGCTTATTGTAATAGTTTGCATTCAGAATCACTCTTAAGTCTCCAGGTGGCATTTCTTTTAGTGCAGTCACCCCCAACCCATGCGCACCCTTCTGCACGTGCACTGTTCCCTGCAGGTCAAAACTGGCCCAGTACAAGATTTTAGTTTAAAAAAATAATAATAATAATTCTTAACGAAAAATGTCAGAAAATAATTTGTCTGATTTTTATTCAGATATTTCATGCTAATATTTGAGAGTGTCAACTGTAAAGGTTGTCCAAACACCTTTTTTCTCCGCACTATTACACAGCATCCTGCCACGTTGAGACCTCTTTCTCGGACCGGTTATGTAAATCCAGCGATAATGAAAAAAGACTCGGTGTAACACCCTTCTCCTTTTCCTATCTCTTCATTAATTGATGTAACTCGCGGTACCCTGACCTTAAAACAAGAGGGAAACATGCTCAGCAAGGCGCGTGCGCTGCGTGTTGCACATAATTTCATTTGCTGTGATTGAATTGTGCCACGGTGAACATGACGCCGTGGCAGAATACAGATGAAATGAAGTGGACAGACCTTGGCCGTGTCCTCTGCGCAGATCACGCTTGAGCCGGCCGTTATCCAGGATGTCCTGTCTGCAGGCAGCCACCTTCAGCTGCTGGAGCTCCTCAACCTCTGCTCCCACTACCTCATCCAGGTAGGCGCACACGCACATGCTGCACACTGGTAAACCTTGCTTGTGTTCATGGTTATTTAATTGCACCATAATAATACATCATGGACAATTGCATAGACATGGATTATAAAAACAAAATGCAGAAAGTGTCAAAGAGGTAGAAATAAACAAACTGGTCTTATTCAAGGTAGTTCTACCCCCAAAATAAAACTACATAAAATAACAAATTTAACAAAAAAGGTATAAATCCCTTATTATTATAGAAAACTGTGTGTAAAAAATAGGAGTAAGAGTGTTCGTGAAGAAAGGACGTGAATCTGGACTTAAAATGAACTTTTAAAATTAATTATAGCTAAATCAAAATTTAAGTTCCAAAGCAACAAACTGCTGTAAGTAAAGGGAAATTGACTTTGTGTGGTATGGCAAAAGGCAGGGTGAAGTTTTTCTATCTTCTAACTGTAAAGGATGTCTGTCACACAGTGGTGCATTTTCAGGTTTAAGACGTGATCTGTCAACAGAGAAGGAGGATGAAAAATGATCCTGCCTGCTTAATGGCCTATCCCTACTTTCACCTACAATAAAGAATGTAAATGTAAAATTCTAAGCTGACAAATGTTGTTATTTACAAAACCATTACTATGATGTTGGCATCTGCAACTATATTTCGAAACCAAGAAGGAGAAAAAATAAATGTCATCAGAGGTTCACCGACGTGGGACCTCGTCACTCTCACACCTCCCAAGCTGGTATTACAGCCTTGATTAGGTGTTACATCCAACACTTTGTCAGAAAGAATAACATCAGTACGACTGAAATTGGGAAAAAAATAGGTTGAATTTAATGACAACATGTCGATAACTTCGACCCATAAAAAAAACCAAGAACTCTTTATCGTCATCCATCAGTTTAATTCAGTTCATTATCCTCTCAGTCTGAAAAATGAACAGGGGATTTGCTCAGGGCGCCACAGAAAGCACAGCTTTCGGTTCGTAACACCCGAGTAATTTAATTCTGAAGTCGGGGAGGACTTGTTGAACAAGAACCCTGCTGATGCCCTGCTGCAAAAAAAAGAAGAAGAAACAAACCCAGTGGAGTCAGTTTATTTCACACTGCTTAACGCGGCTCCTGTGTCTTTGTAGGGTGAGCTAGCTGCAGCGATGCATGCTGCTTTGTCACAGTCTGACCCAGCATAATGAGCAGCAGTGCCGAGGCCTTATACCCACAAAAAAAAAAAAAAAAAATCACGGCTCAAGTTTTTAATATTGGTCAAGGACGCTCCAGCGTGCAGGATGCTGTCAGCTAGGCTGCTTTTTTTCAACCTCTCCTTTGCAACTAGGCCACACTGCTGCGGCTTGGCTTTTTTTTTCATTGCTGAGACCAGGGTGGATGTGTTGGAACAGAAACAAAATCAGCCTACAGTCCTCTGGGTTGCCTGCCAAAAAGCTGCTGCTGCTGCTGTTGATGCGGATAAAGACAAATCCGCAGCACAGCGGCACAAACACTCCGCGCTCTCTCCTGCACTGCAGCTGCCGTTTGCCCAACTCATGCACACTTTCCCCCTTTTATCAAAGAGTTGTCTGCGTAACAACATAGGACTACTATTTTCTATCTCTACGTGCTTAAAATGCTTGCGGTTCAATCATTGCCAGCCAACCTGAACCGCCGGCAGCATCGTCACAATTGTAGCTCAAAGGCGCCATCTGGTGGTAGAAGCTGCCTAATGCATGATTACTGTCGCTGCTCCTGTTGTTTTTCATAACCGTTGGATAAACAAAACAGCCAACGTCTTGACAAAGCATAAACTGCACACAAAACACGCTGTGTTATCTTTCTACCTGTAAACACGCACCCTGTTCAGGGGCGTTATTGTAAGGCAGTGCCTCCAGCAGTGACGCTGCAGCCACACGCCAGGTTCTTCTGCCGCTGATATGATGGATATTGGGATATCAAGCGCAGACCTCAGCTAATGGAACATCGATTAGCCGATCAATACTACACCTGTTGTAAATAGCACTTCTGGCACTCTGTCTGAAGTGGGCCTGTCTGCATGTGTTATTGGTATTCCTTCCACGTTAATGTAATATCATATGGTGAGGACTTTGAATCTTGATTTGTATTCTAAATCAAATGAGCTTTAAGATTAAATAAAACTAAAAACGGCACCATTTTAAATCATTATTATGAAAAACCTTATTAGTCAAAGACTGCTGAGAAGAGATGCTGTATTTTCCCTGATTTACAGGAGTATGATGTGTTCTCAAGGCCTACCACAAGATGGCAGTATTATTCCACAGGTTGGCCTTCATTGCCTTAAAAAAAACCCTTCTTGCTTTCTTCTTTCTTCTCTCTTGTGTCTTTGTACTTTATGATTTGGCCAGACTGTATATGCCTGTTTTACACATGACATTTAGGATCTTCTTAGAGGAGTCATCATCGCCCTGTTAGATACATTAAAACGAATAGGGATGATGTGGGGGTGCATTAAATAGATTCTAACCCCTCGAACAGGCAAAAATCTCTCTGCACATTTGAGACAGAAAGTGGCTGAAAAGTTAAGTTGCTCGCTGATGTGTGTTGACCGTGCAGGAGCTCAACAGCGCCAACTACCTGGAGCTGTACCGCGTGGCCGACCTGTTCCACCTCCCCGCCCTGGAGGAGGCCGTGGTGGGCTTCCTGGTGGAGCATCTGTCGGAGCTGAGCCAGAGCCGGCAGGACGAGGCCCTGCAGCTCCCCTACCGCCTCCTGCGGGAGGTGCTGAAGAGTGACCGCCTCACCTCCCTGAGCGAGGAGGAGATATGGAAGGTACAGGATGTGCGCGCGCGCGCACGTCTTGTTTGTTTCCCCTCCGCGCGGCCTTGCGGGATGAGCCGGCTCAGTCTCGAGGCGTTCGAGTGCAGCGTGGTGTGGCAACACTCTTAATGAAATATAAAGTGAAAAGCACTCGGCCCAGCGCTGTTAATTTGAACGCGCGCACTTCAATATAAATGCACAGTGCGCGCGCACACACGCGCGCACACACAAACGGCAAATGAAACGCTGCCGGCGGTGTTTCCTCCCAGTGTTTGTTTATATTAATACTGATGCGCACTACCAAGGATTGTTTCTGACTGCACGCATGCGCGGCAGACGTGCGCGGCGTGCGTCTGTGCGCACGCGAACCGTCGGGATTGTGGATTGCAGCGGCGGCGATGCAGGGTGTGTGTGTGTGTGTGTGTGTGTGTGTGTGTGTGTGTGTGTGTGTGTGTGTGTGTGTGTGTGTGTGTGTGTGTGTGTGTGTGTGTGTGTGTGTGTGTGTAGGGGGGACTCACTGTTTTGACTGTTCATTTGCACCAATCAGCGCCCCCCAACCACCACCACCACCACCAACCCTCCCTCCCCCACCACCCTCGTCTCTGATTAGGCCCACCGCGGCTCCATCAGGGCCCCCAATCCCCCAGCTGTCACTCGGCCGCCCGTCTGATTGAAAACAATCAGGCCTCTGATGGCACAATTACCCTGACCCTTTAGCCGGCCGCCGGCGCCATAATCAGCCTCTGATTAGGCTGCTTCGGGCCTCCTTCACTTCGCCCGGAAGGTTAATTTGGGCGTCAGACGGAAGCGGACGGCGAGGCGGTGCCGCCCCCCCCTCCGCTCCCCCACCCCCGTCCGAGGAAGAGAGAAAAAAAAAAGGTGGGGTTTGCAGGGGATGGGTGTGTGCCCGCCGACACTGTACCGATATAGCTGGGCCCGTCAATCATTGTCACCGTGACTTTTCCTCTCCGAGTCCCCTCCCGCTCTGGAAATCACATTTTCTCCCGGCTTTGTTTTTTTTTTCCACCCTCTTGTCTTTCTTGCCATCCTTTGCTCTGCCACTCCGTAACCCTCCCCACCCGCTATCTCTTTCACTCTTCTTCTTTTTTTTTTTTGCGTCCGCACACGCACACACGCACCGGCAAAGCCGCGCACACACTTTTCTCTTTCAATGCAGCGAGGAAGGAGGGAGAAGGAGTTGATTTATTCTGTGCCCCGAGGAAGTTGTGTGATGCAGCATGACCTTCACAGTCAGCTGCCGTGGTGCGGGCGCACGCACGCACACACACACACATGCGCGTACGCGCACGCACACACAAACATACTCATACGCTGTCACTTCAGAGCAATGAGGAGGGGGAGGGGCGGAGCAGAGGGGGCGGGGGGAGATGGGAGCTGAGTGGCACAGACACCACAAAGACTCCATGATCCTGACTTGCATGTTTGTTGCGTGTTCACTCCTGTGCCGGGTTCAAGGGGAAACGAAGGGGACGAATGGGAGGCCGTCCAGCAGCCGTGGTTGCATAGGTGTCAAACTCTGGCCCGCGGGCTAAATTTGGCCCGCTGTGTCATCGTATTTGGCCCGCGAGGCAAAACAAAAACGACTGGAGCTGGCCCGCCACTATCATGTACTGCTAATACTACAAATCCCAGAATGCACTGCTTAATCAGGACAGGGCCTCCATTGAAGTATATGTCAATTGGATTATTGTTGTTATTTTATTTCCAAGTTTTAAATTTGGCCGCACTGTGTTTATGAGAGTCTGACACCCCTGCCGGAGTGGTACTGGATGGTGCTTTTGATCCTAAGCGTGACCTCTGGACCCCCAGCCGGCCGTCTGTGGTCACGCCCCCATTCTCCCAACCCTCGATACCCCCAAAAACCAACCGTGGCGTTTTCTTGTCGTCTGGCTTCACGGTTTCCTGGAATCTCCAGCCCACATTCGCGCTCCGCCGCGGCTAAATAACCTTCCCGCCACTCTGGAGTTCAATTAAATCCCCTTCTTTTGCAACCGGGTCTGCCTGCATTAAACAAAGGACGGTGCCCGTCGGATATTTACACTCTGTATATTGAATGCTGCTGCTGCTGCTGTTGCTGCTGAGGTACTTGTGTATGCATGCCTTGCCACGATAGCCTATAGGTGTCTAGGAAAATGATTATGATTAGCCCTCCTGCACCCCTTTGTTTTCTCAGATGTGTTTTCTTTTAGCCGCTCCTCTAATCTGTTCTTCCTGCTACACTGGCTCCACGCTCGCCCTTTTTCTTTTCTTTTCTTTTTTTAAATCTCCTATTTTTTTCTTCCTCTTCTTATTTTTTGGGCTCTGTATGAAATTTGTGGGTCGACTCTTATAAATGACCCAACGTCTGTGTCGCTGTCTGATCATTTATTAATTAAAACTGAGCACGGCAGGCGTAGAAATTTCTTGTTTTTAGGGATACACCGATACTACTTTATTTTACAGAATGAGTAAAGTACGAGTACTTGCATTTCAGTACTCGCAGTTCATACCCAATACCTGTATCGATATCTCTACAGATACTTGGTACCGGCATCAGTATTGGTACGGATACCCGATACTGGTATTAGTATGGATACCCAATACTGACACTCGATACTAATATCGGTATCAATATCGGTACAAATACCCGATACCGGTATCGGTACACATACCTGGTGCCGGTATCGGTATCAGTACACATACCTGGTGCCGGTATCGGTATCAGTACAGATACTGGTATCAGTATCAATCTTGATAACAAAATCGGTATCGGCACTGATACAGATACCAATATCGGTATTGGCATTGATACAGATGCCAACATTGATATCGGTATCGTGCATCCCTAGTTTTTTATTCCTTAACATTGTCCTCCCTGTCCTCACTAGCTGGTGGTTCTGTGGCTGGAGCACGACTGCCGCTACCAGTACACGGAGGACCTCCTCCAGCACGTCCGCTACGGCCTGATGGACGTCTCAGCGCTGCACCACCTGGCCCGCAGCCACCCGCAGGTCCAGTCCAGCCCCACCGCCGCCGCCCTGGTGGACGAGGCCCTGGACTATCACCGCGCCACCTTCTCGCAGCCACTGCGGCAGTCGGCGCGCACGCGGCCCCGCTTTCAGTCGCTCACCCTCTACATCGCCGGCGGGCGCAAGCGCGAGGTGAGCCGCGTGCGCGAGCTGCGCTACTTCAACCCGGTGGCGCAGGAACACGTGCGCGTGGCCGGCGGCTCTAACTGGAGCGAGCTGGCGCCCATGCCCGCCGGGCGGAGCCACCACTGCGTGGCCGTGATGGGCAACTTCCTGTTTGTGGTGGGTGGCGAGGTGGAGCACGCCACCGGGAGGACGTGCGCGGTCCGGACAGCCTGCCGCTACGACCCGCGGGGCGACTGCTGGGCCGAGATTGCCCCCATGAAGGCCTGCAGGGAACACTTTGTGCTGGGCGCCCTAGGCCAGTACCTGTACGCCGTGGGGGGGCGCAACGAGCTGAGGCAGGTGCTGCCCTCGGTGGAGCGCTACTGCCCCAAGAGGAACAAGTGGATGTTCGTGCAGCCCTTCGACCGCTCGCTGTCCTGCCACGCCGGCTGTGTGGCGGACGACCTGCTCTGGGTCTCAGGTAGAGCTTCTTTTGTGTGTGTGTGTGTGTGTGTGTGTGTGTGTGTGTGTGTGTGTGTGTGTGTGTGCGTGTGTGTGCGCCTGCTTTCTATGAATATACACACTAGCGTTCAAAAGTTTGAAGTCACTGACTCATTTCTGCATTGAACTCCATTATAACCAGCTTCATGAAATAATCTGCTGGAAAGCTTGTAAGAACATTACTAGTGCATGAAAATCAGCCAGGATGTGCTTAACAAGTGTGGGAACATTTTAGTGTTTAATGGAAACCATTTCCAAAGTCAAATTTAAAGTGATTGAGAAAAGTGTGCATGTGCAAAATTTTTGTGTGAACACACTAAAAGTCGGCTGTTTCAAAGAGCCTCAAATATAAACCATGTACTAGGTGTGATTATATCCCATTATCCCATAATGCACATCCTGACTGCTTTTCATGCACTAGTAATGTTCTAAGGGCATTCCAGCAGATTATTTCATGAAGCTGCTTATAATAGATATGAGAATGTAGATGTGAGTCAGTGACCCCAAACTTTTGGACGTGTGTGTGCATTCTGTAGGACACACAGCTGTGTGAACATTGTTGTCTTGTGCTCGTCTGCGTTGCAGGAGGGGTGACGAACACGGCTCAGTACCAGAATCGACTGATGGTTTACGACCCGGACCAGGTAACCGACGCGCACTTTGCACACTGCACTATTATTATTAAAACAACTCACATTCGGGTTAGTATATTTGCATAGCGTTGCGTACTGTGTCCTCCGTCCTCCTGCACCTGTATAAATCAATATTTTCACATTGACACTAAATGAAACGAGTGCCTGTGGAGAATTGTAAAAGAGGGTAAATGTTAGACTGGAAACTACCAAATGGCCCGAAATACGACTTTTATTGCAGTTTAATGATCCGACTCTGCAGCCGGGATGTGCAAAAACACCATTGATGGCGCTCGCATGGGCCACTTTATTAGTTACACCTGTTCAACTGCTGGGTGTGAAAAATAACTAATTGGCCAATAACGTGGCTGCTGCAGCTCGGTGCATTTAGGCGCATAGACTTGGTGACTGCGACTTTACCTGGGGTCTAGAGAGGTGGTGAAATGGGGTAATGTGTGATGTGTGTGTGTTTGCTGCCGGAGTTATTTTCAGAAATAGGCGACTTACTGAGATTTTTATGCCGAGCAAATCTCGGATAATGGGTGGAAAAAAAAGAGAAGAAACTACCCAGTGAGTGGCGATTTGCGGGTGGAAGTGCCTCGATGATCGGAGGAGAGGAGAACCCAGCTGGCCGGAGATGACAGAAAGGCGGCAGTCGCTGGAATCACCGCCCCCATAACAACTGATGTTTGCTGAATTCTGAACGTTGCCGTGAATATTGAAACCTTGCGCTACAACTGCGGAGCACCTCACTGGGTGCCAGGTCTGTCTTTCTGTTCTCCCTGGTGCTAATGTCGTTAGCGAGCTGCCACTTATTTAAACACGGTGCGCTTCAGGCGTTCTCCTTCCGCCTTCAGGGAGCAAACTTGCGGCGCTACCAACAGGCCTGGCATAGGTACTGCATTATTTTCAGTCGTTTGGCGGCGTCTCCGTGGAGCAATTAAATGAAATTGGATACTTTTTACAGCACACCTGACATTATCTCATGGTACACTCTGCTCTAATGCATAATGCACCACGCCACCAAGACTTGAATCATCACACAGACTAGTTTCCTAAAACCAGTGACGTTCACTGCCCTCCACGCAACATTCACCACCATCTCTGAGGAACGTCTGCGAAATCTATCGCGCTCCAGTTCAGAGTGCAGGAGGAACCACTAGGTGGCAACGCAGCTCAGTGGCCAGAAAACCCAACTTTCTAGTTTGTTTGTGTCACTTCTGTATTTAGGCAGCAGTCACAGAGTTTTGAATCAGCAGTGTGTTTTTTTTTTAGACAGAGGTGCGTGATTAGCATTTGGGGGAGGGGAACCTGGCACCGGTTCGCCACACACGCGGAGGTCTGACGTCGCTCTCGGTTTTGACACCGAGGCTCCTCTCCCTCCCCCGTGCACCTCGCAAGCAGGCGAATCTCTGCCAGGAACTCCCGCGCCAACTCGGCAGTCAGACGTTGTCTAACCCGTGTCGCTGCAGTATGTATATATTTATGTGCTGTTTATGTTTATTTGACGCCGCGCATCTGCGTCCGTGTTTACAGTTGCACCGCATCGATCCCTTCGCTTCCTCGCCTGCCTGTCCGTAAAACTCGCCTGGATGCCGGTGAACAATAATCTGCGATTTCACAGAATCTTTGTGAGAATGTTGGAGGATGTTATTTTATTTTATTTGCCTCCCTCCCCCCTTGAAGGCATCAATGCAGACATTATGCTCACGGTGAGAAAATGACACAACAGAACAGGCAGGTGTCAACAGTCTGCTAACTGATTTTCTCTCTTTCTTTCTTTCTTTCTTTTTTTTTTTTACACCATCTGGAATTGAGCGCAATCCCGCAGCATTGGCGGGAAAAACCGGAGAAACCTTTCCAAAAAGCGCCGAAACTCCCCAGCATATTATTATTATTATTATTATTATTATTTTTTTTTACCATGTATTTTGTATTTTTTTTTCCAACCACCAGCGGTTAAATATTTGCTGTTGATGTGGATAATTGGAGTTTGAGAGCGATGCTGCATTGTGGACGTTCACCGCTTCCCGCTCCCGCTCGTGCTCTCTCTCCTGCTCCTGCGCTTGCGCAGCCCGCTGTGCTGGAATGTCGGAGGCTGCGGCTCCTGTTTGCGTATGTATATGAGCCAGCTGTTAAAGAGAGGCTGGATCTTGGCAAGGCGGTATATGGAGGTATGCGGCGTGCGTGCGTGCGCGCGTGCACGTCCAAGGTACACACCCATATGGACCGGTGTTTGTACACGTGTGCGTGGAAAGCGAGGGGAAGGGAGAAGCGGAGGGAGAGAGAGAGAGGGAGAGGAAGAGGGGAGAGCTTCTCATTTGTATTCACCATGAATCTACATTCACCTGCCAAAGCAACAGCAACCCCCCACCCACTCTACCCTCAACAGATGGCCACCCGTCAGCTCCCAGCAGACACACACACACACACACACGCACACTCTTATTCGCCACCTCAGCCGCGCGCGCACACACACACACACACACACTCGCTGCGGCGGACACAGAAAATCAGCCTGCGCGCACTTAGTGAAACGAGCAGGGATCCTGGGTGTAAAAATGGAGTGTCTGAAACATATGATTAGAAACAGGGAGGGAAGTCATTAGTACGAACCAGAGCTCCGGTGTCACGTTATTTATCTAGCGGCTGAGCATACATCAATTACCCATGCATGGATATGCTTAAATATTAATCTTGGCGTTCGTCCTCCTCTCCTTCCCGCCCCTCTCCCTTTTCCCTCCCTCGCCCACCCACATCTCACCTCCTTCTCATCTGCATCCTATCATTTCCTTCCACCCCCCCCCCCATTCATTCCATCTGCTTTCCCTTCTTCCACCTGGCCCCCCCCCTCCACTTCCCACCTCCTACTCCTCCTCATCCACCTCCACCCCCGACAGGACCAGTGGTTGGCCCGCAGCCCCATGTTGCAGAGGCGGGTTTACCACGTCATGGCGGCGGTGAGGCGCCACCTCTACGTGCTGGGCGGCAACGACCTGGACTACAACAACGACCGCATCCTGGTCCGCCACATCGACTCCTACAACATGGACGTGGACCAGTGGACCCGCTGCACCTTCAGCCTCCTGACGGGTGGGTCCGGTGAAGAGACACACTCATCTCATCTGGATGATTAGTCAGCTGAGTTCAAAATTTGGCCAGACGGAAGTTGCGAACTAGCTCGTGAAGCCGTTAGCTTGCGTTTCCGTCCTATTTTTTCCGCAAAATAAAAGCGATAAGTACAATGAAGTACAATTGCGATTTGCAGGTGTTTCCATTGAATGGTGTGAAGCGCATAAGCTGTAATTCTCGTAAAATCTCGTCCAGCAAGATCTCGCTTTGAGGAAGATGGGGGAACAAAAAATTTTGCGTTTTGGAGCATTTTCACTTGAAGTGAACTGGTCACGTGACCCCGTACGTCACATCTGGTGACGTAAATGCGTAAATTCGATTACACTTTTACGATATCGATACGTCTGAAAACCCACCTCATGAGAGCGTCAAAACCTTCTAGCGATATTTGAGAGGTTTTTCAAAGTTTAGATGTTCCATTACCAGTTCTTTATTGCGATATTTAGGCTTTGCGCAATTCAAGGGGTGAGCAGCCATTGTGATGTATCACACAGATTAAATTGAGCAACTCACCTCGTTCTAAAGTATCTTTTTTAACTGAGTAAAATGAGAACAATCTTGCACACTGTAAGTATGTAGACTATACATGTGGTAATAATGCATAGCCTAGGGGAAAAAATAATAACCTAACAGCAAATGAGGCTAACTTAGCTGTATATAGAGAAATGTTATGAATGAAAAAGTCAAAGTGTCTTAGCTAACAAAGTGTGTTGGCTAACTCGGGTTTACAAACGTGTGCATTGAGTTCTCCATAACACCCCTAGTGGTGGGCAGTAGTATTGCAGCATTTAAATCAAAATGTTTGATCTGCTGGTTTGGTCAAATATCCACAAATCAGAACACACCTGAACAGAATGACAAGGAAAAAAAAAACTTTCCCAACAAACTTTTACTGAATCTTATTTTGCCATGAATATTTTACTGTTATATAGACTAACTTCAGAGGCTGTAATGCTAATTTACCTTGGACACTCATGCTTGTTTGCGCCTTTGGTAACATATGTAGAGAGAAGCTTTTACCTTCATGCTGCTCTCATTAAATAAAAGCCATAATGCTTCCCTGCTGGTTGTGAGTAGGCAGGCTGGCGGCTGCAGTGTATATATATATATATATATATATATATATATATATATATATATATATATATATATATATATATATATATATATATATATATATATATATATATATATATATATATATATATATATATATATATATATATATATATATATATATATATATATATATATATATATATATATATATATATATATATATGTGTATGTTCTTTCTTCGGATATGTGGGCATGTTTTGAGTTTTATAGCCTCCGTGCTGGTGGAGGTGGGATGGAGCACCACTTCTGCCAGCGCTCACCTCGGGGGCGCCGCAGACACGGTGCGTCACCAGCACTTTGAGCGTTTAGCGTCTAAGAATATTCATATTCATCATTGCGCGGAGAAGTTATAATGAAGCAGGAGAATAATGAAGCTCTCCGTTCTGGCATCTCACTCTCGCACCTGCGGAAGTCACGGAAAGACAATGCACCTCTGTTCTACTCTTCATCTTCATTTGTCCCCCTCCCCCAACTCCTGGGTGTGGAGTCCTATTCCCTCAGAGTTGCGGGGTCTGCTGGAGCCTCTCGCGGCTGTCTTGGGGCGAAGGCAGGGTGACATCCTGGACAAGTTGCCAGTTCATCGCAGGGCCTCATACTCATACACTTATGGTCAATTTAGAGTTCCCAGTTCACCTCACATACATGTTTTTGGACTGTGGGAGGAAGCTGGAGAACCCAGAGAGAACCCACGCAGACGCAGGGAGAACATAGATAAATGGAAAGATGGATGGATAGATAGATAGATAGATAGATAGATAGATAGATAGACAGATAGATGTACTTTACTTATCCCAAATTAGGAAACTACACTGTAGCAGCACTGAAAAAACAGAACAAAAATAAACTATACAGCAGTTACAGTAGTTAGAAGAACATTCAAATCGATCTATGTACAACAAACAACCAAAGCAGATGTGCAAAAGACAGTCAAATTGTGCAGGGGAGGGGATAAGCAAGGTTTTATAAACCATTAGTACATTACTGGCCATTGAGTCCAGAAATATTGAATGATTTTATCAGTCACACAGTGGGGAAGCGTTATCAAGGGCAGGCAGGAAGGATTTCCTGAAGCGTTCCTTCAGGCAACGAAGATGCGAACTCCACACAGAAATGTCCCAGGCCGGGAATCGAACCCACATGACCCAAATCTGTCCTCCTCAGGTCAGAACGAGTCGGGCGTGGCCGTGCACGACGACAGGATCTACGTGGTCGGCGGATACTCCATTTGGACCAACGAGCCTCTGGCGTGTATTCAGGTGAGACTCAGGAGTTTTTTTTTTTTTCCCCGCCCGCGACAGCTTGCGGCGTGTCGGCGTCGCGACAGACGAAGCGACACCAACTCAGCCGTTTTGCGCTGACAGGGCGACGTTCGTACGTCAACAATGGGACGGCACTAATTGCACAGGTTCCCCCTGCGAATGTAACCTTGAGCGCGAGACCGAGCCCCCACGTTTCCCAGATGGTCAGATCTGCCACCGCGTGAACCAATGGCAAACATTTTAGCAACAGGGTGCGGCGAGCCTGGCGTCTTATTTCCTCCGCACCCGGCTGTGTGAGTGGAAGGTTGTTGTAGAGCACACCTTTAATTGGCGACAATATTGTCAAGAAAGTAGCTATAAATAGAAGTGCGATTATGAAGTGTGTTAAGGGCTGTCTTCCATTTAGTGTGGCTGAGTATTTTTAGCTGGGTAGCGGCTGCAGAAACAGCATCTGGCAACAGTTTGACCTGAATGGAGCAGAAAGTCGGTCAAAAAACACATTTCGCGCAAACATGGCTGCTGTGAGAAAGGTCCATTTTTGGGACATTGTCAATATTGAAGTTGGGTCTACTCTTATGAAGTCAGTGCAAACCAGGTGAAGTGATAACTTAACTTCAGGAACTTCTCTTATGTATCCTCACAGTTTAGTTGTCAGCATCCAGCAGATGTAAGCAGACGTTACGCTTCACTAGTTGTCTTTCAGCCTTTTTAATCGCTGGACACCTTCTTCTTCTTACTTCCTCTTTCAGAGTTATCTAATGATTTCAAATGAATTCAAAGGATTGTTTTTGCATGGTACTTTCTTTTGTTTTTGCAAACACGATTCACACTCAAAATCCTGAAGGTACAGCGAGAAAGCCTCTCTGGTGCCTGCTAAGTTTGAGCTCATTTATGCACACAGCTATTGGACTTTTTTTGTTTTGTCGCATGTGTCAAATCTTATATTTTTACACAATGAACCTTTGCATTGTTGATGTATTTTACTTTAGGAAAAGACCTCAACTAGAAAGAGGTTGGAGCCAGAAATGTTGCTTTTGTTACGCTGCTGCGTTTTTGTAATTTCCATCCTCCACTATATAAATACACTTTGCATAAATGTGTTGACATACAGTCTGTTGACATTTAATTCAACAAGGGGCCTTTTGCACTCTATACATTAGAACACGCCGTCATTATCGATTGTGACGCAACCAGACTTTGGTGCAACTGCTGGATTTTGCTGCATTTCACTGGCGAGAGCCGTCGCTGAAGCCGCTTTCCTCCGTGCAGGTGCTGGATCTGAGCGCCGAGGGGAAGGAGGAGGTTTTTTACGGGCCAACGCTGCCGTTCGCCTCCAACGGGATCGCAACGTGTTTCCTGCCCGCGCCGTACTTCACCTGCCCCAACCTCCAGACTCTCCAGGTCCCCCACCACAGGATAGGTGCCGTTTAAAAGCAAACGCCGGCGTGGCGGGAGGAGAAAAGATGGAGCGCAAGTTCAGCTCCCGGTGTTTCTTATTTTTGACTGACAACTGTACCTGATCATAGTAATCCTTCCTGGAAGTTGTTGCCTCCGTCACGCGCGTCCTGGGAATCCGTCGAGACTCCAAAATGTAATAACAATGCTTTTGTTCTGCCAGAGCCGTAATATTCGGCGAGAACTCCACCGTGGGAAACGAGCAGCTGTCTCAATAATGCGCCGTGTCTGTCGCATTTCCCCGAAGGCTGGCGCTCCATTCACGATGTCCGGCAGAGACGTGATAAGCAAGTCGGAAAAAATAAAAGAAAAAAGGACTCCAGGGGGATTTTAAATCCCTCCTCGACGAGAGCAGGGAGAAAATGCCAATCCTATTACCAATTACGTCGCGAGCGGACGTTTCTGAACTGTTCACTCACTCGCTGGAGTTCAAAGAAAAAGACTGTATTATTATTTTTTTTGCTTTTCCAGAAGCTCTTTGCTTATCAATCCATCAGACCACTTTAATCACTCTGGTGGCCAGAATCAACTGTATTTTCTTTTTTCTTCTGTCAGAAAAAGATATCATCAAAGCCCGCTATCCCGCCGACTTGCATGATCTTTGAAATGACTGATTACTGTTGGCCGATCAACAGCACCGACAGGCCCGGCCTGACGCTCGTGGGAACACGAGCGACGACTTTGAAATCATATCGGTACCTTAAAAGACGCTGAGAAATATCCCAAAATGTATATGAATTAAATTGTTTTATTAATTAAACCGGATGTTGCCATGTTTGTTTGTGTGAATCGGTAAGCTGTTACTTTACTACTGATGTTTTTTTTTTTTTTTTTTTTTGAATTCTCAGGACTGAAGGCTGCTGACGTTCAGTCGAATGTCTCGGTCATTAGCGTCACTCTGAGAAGCTGCAGGATAATTTCCAAAGTGTGTGTGTGTGTGTGTGTGTCTGTGTATACGCCGTTACATCCTTTTATGCCGAACCGCGAAACAAACAAACAAATTCAACTTCAATCCAAAGAGACAATAATGTGATCCCTCCTTGCCCCCCCCTACCCCCCCAATGTCTGTCTGAAACAGCACAAAGACGACTTTCGGAATAAAGATTTAATAAGAGGTGTTTGCGGCCGGGCCGGGCCGGGAAGGAAGTGAATTATTTGGCCGCGGCAAGATAGCTGCCGAGCGCTAATTTAAAGCACCACCTCTGCCGCCTTCTCCCTCGCATCTCCAACCACCTCTGACACTGACGGAGGGAAGAAAGGGAAGGCGGCGCGGGCGCGGCGGGGTTGGGGGGGGGTGGAGAAAAAATCCGCACAGATGAAGGGACGCGGCGCGGTTTGATGAGGCTGGGAAATGACTAGCAATGACAGAAAATGGGACGTGGTGATTGTAGGAGACAGGAGTGAGACTTCATGTGATTAGGTGCAAACTAAAGCCGGATTGCATGAGATTGCTGTGACTTGGAACGGCGAGAGAGAATTGGAACAAGCAGTACTCTACTACACCCCCCCGCCCCCGCCCTTTCCTTCACTCTCACTTCACCACCCCCCTTCCCCCCCCACCCCACCCACATTCGCCTGCCTCCTTGCGACTGAACTCCGTGGGCTCGCCCACGACTGTCATCAAATCTGTAATTCAGAGTGCCAACTGAGTGGAGACGGATCCGGCACCTGATAGTATAAGCACAAATAGGGCCCGTGCTCACTTGAGCGCTCACATTCCTCACTGTAGAGAGAAAAAAAAAAAAAAAAGACCCCCAAATGAAAAGAGGTGGCGACGGCTGCGAGCACATTCATATTTATTGTCACATCCGGCTTCACTTTTAATGCATCTGCCAAAAAAAAAAAAAAAAGAAATACATGCAAGGCTGAGCTTCCTGTACAGTGTATATACATTATGTACAACCAGATGGTGTCTGGATGGGGGTAAGTCTACGATTGGAACGACTATCTGCTGATATGTAGCAGTATCAGATCTAATGATGAATCTATTGTGAGGCCCCCCCACCGTTTCATAGGCATGTCGTGCGAGAGGTGCTGGCGAGGGCGCTGGTGTACACGGATTCCAGCACTTGCATCTTAATCGCTAAAATGCAACACAATGCAGTGAATCAACAGTTAAAACAAGTGGGGTTTTTTCGGCGGAAAAAAGCCGAACATTTTGTGATGTTTCGAGGTACCGCTGTCCTATCAACAGTTAGGAGGATGTTCCATCATTACCGTGGTGTTACTTCGATACCCCCCCCCTCCCGAGATGCAACACCGCTGCATTCCTCGCCGATGACCATAAATAGACGACGGGGCTGAGGAGGACCCGAGGTTGGCGTGACTAACCAAGTGCTTCTCCCGAGTCGGCGACAGGTCATGCAGCTGCTCCTTTTCGGGAACGACTTCAATCCGCTTCCAGGCTGGTTATTTCTGCCTGCCCACGCTCTCCGAGGAGGCACAGCAGCTTCCTGTACGCGGCCCTGTAGTGGAGACACGCGTCAGTCAGTCAGCCAGTAATGTCAGTCGGTGCAGGCGTTCAAAATGCTGAACTAAACAAACGAGGCGGACACGCAGCTCGACGTCTAGACGACTTCGAAAATAGTCGAAGGTGACGACCGGCAAGGGAGTGACTCACGCGCCGCTCACCTCAAGGCGGCGTTCTTGCCCAGCCCTCTCTTGTGCTCGGCCGTCCTCAGGCTGAGAGACAGGCTGGGAATGAGAGCCTGGACCGTGGGCGAATCCAGAACGGCCACGGTCTCCAGCACGGCGTAGACCTGCCTGCTGTACAGGCCCTCGTTCTCATTCACAAAGGACCTGCAAGGGTTGGGAGGGGAGGGAAGGGGAGGGAGGTACAGAGAGAATGTTATAACAACCATCGTGGGAACCCGTCACTCTTAAAAGAGGTGTTGATATAGTTTGACACTTTTCCTATGTGCCTCTGGCTGTTGCATCAAACCCAGCGGGTGAATCAATGGCCTCAGTACAGGTAAAGATGTCTAGAAATGAAAAATAATTACTGCAAGACGGTGATCATCCGGTCGCATGGCCCCTCGGCGGACGCTGCAGAACATCGCTCCACCACCAGCTGCAAGGTCTCCGTGCTCGTCTTTCGTACTGAGCAAAACGAAACACGCAAACACAAAACTCTTTTATAAACGTAACGCAGATTATTTCTTTTGTTGTAACAACGCTTCTTGGAAATCAATCTTATATCGTTGGAAAGCCTGTTTATTCCCCCTTTTAAATCTTGCCACTGCTCTGTGAGCAGCAGAGCGAAGTGTCAAATCTTCTCAAATCTTCAAAGAAATAATCTAGTAAACACAAATTTCCTTACTTTTTGTGTTATGTTTATATGACTAAATGATGATTGATTCTCCACATGCAACCTGCTCCGCTAACCTGAGGGTTCCTGAATATTATATTTAGTGAGCAAGTGTTTTCAAGCATCCTTGCTGTTAGAGAGCAATTGTTATCTGCACTGAGACTGACGTGCAAACGACACAAATGATTCATCATGAGGGGTTGCAGAACTTCAGGCTGCATTCAGACGGCAGGTCTGCACATTTTGGAATTTTTTGTGCTTATTCATATTGCACATTACATTCGACTTCTATCAATTTTTTTTCCTTTACCGCTTTATTTTCTATGACTTCTTTCATGAACTGAATGCATAGTGACTGTAGTGCCGTAGAACTGCAGTGACCGTCTGCTCAAAGTAGACCACGCAGGTTTTTTTGGCTTCGGTCGTCTTGGTGTGTGTGTGTGTGGGGCACTAATATAGAAAGTGAGTAAAAATATATATATAATTGTGCTGTTCAAACTGAAAGAACAGATACAGATTACACAGGGGCAAAAAATAAATAAATAAATAAATTATAAATATATATAAAAAATAAAATTTGGCCATTTCCCTGCAGTCTAAATGTAGCTGAAGAGCAAGTATTTGTCAGGGGAAAAACCCCTCAGTGTGGTCATGGATGTTGATCTGATAGGACTAGAAGCACTGTGAGCTTGTGATCTGATTTTGGGAGAGCGATTTAGAAAGAAAATCACAGTTTAACAGCGGCGGCCTTCGATTTGATGAGAATGCCTGAGCGCGAGGGGGGGGGCCTCACCCTGCGGGTCGGCGACCGTCATCAGGCAGCGCAGCAGAGCGGGGAGGGGCAGAGTCAGGAGGGCGGGCTCCGAGTCGCCGTTCCTCCTCAGAAGCTCCGAGAGGAACACGAGCAGCGGCGCCAGCCGGGGCGGAGGGGCGTGACCTTTGAACTGCAGGAAGCTCTCGCTGCAGAAACAGGACAGGGAGGGAGACACAGGCTCAACTCCTTCCATCTGAGCAGAGGCGGCAACAGTGTTCACATTCTGTACTTAAGGGCAAGTATGGATAAAAAAAAAATAAAAGTACTGATTCAACTCCGTTACTGAGGTAAAAGTAAGAAAGTACAGGTTCTAAAATATACTTGAGTACAAAGTATTTTTTGTTGCGATTATATAAAACAATGCATTTGTTAATAACTTTGCAAAAATGCAAAAGTGACAGATAAAAAAATAAGAAAAAAATCTCCCTCTCAAACATCATCTACTTTTATATCCAACTACACAACAGAATAGTTGAAATAGTTCCACTTGAAGCACAATTGAAAAATTACTTTTAACGGAATTTGTATCTTTTAAACACAAAAGCAACAAGCGTGTTTTTCCAATATAAGGAGTAGTAAGTACAGATATTTGTGTACAAATGTAGGAAGTAAAAGTAAAAAGTTGTCAGAAAAAGAAATACTCAAGTAAAGTACAAGCTGTATACCTAAAAAAAACTACTTTAGAACAACAAAGTATTTGTACTTTGCATCTAAAAAGAAGTGCAAACTCTTCACTTGATCGTCTCTGTGCTTGGACTTTGCTGGAACAGATGGACACAGCAGTAGTTGAATGCATTATGGCTGCACCTGAGATCTTACCAGAGCACCTCCAGGATGGTCTTCCTCAGCGCCGCACCCCGGCCGGTGGGGCTCCCTTCGCAGGCGCTCAGGAGCACCGGGTGGTTGGCGATGACGCCCAGCGAGGGCGAGGCGGGCAGGAAGTGGTCCAGGTACCTGCGGGCCACCGAGCGGAGCTGCTGCTTCAGGTAGACCCCCTGAGACTGAGACACGCTGGAGGCCACGGACAGACCCTGCAAGGGACGACGTGTCGGCGTCAATGTGTTTCTTTTGCTTTTGGCGACGAGCTAACAAGCTAACGGCCGGACCTGCAGGTACAGCGGCAGGCTTTCCCTCAGCGCCTTGTCCTGCTGCTGCGCCAGGCTGTGGGGGAGCAGCAGCCCGTCCACGATGCGAAACAGCAGCTGCTGCGCTTTGGAGGTGGCCAGCAGGGGGCTCCAGTGCTTCACGATGCAACCTGAGAGGGCGACGACACAGTGACTCTGGGGTTTGTGTAGTGTTGTAGTCAAGACCGCACCAACAGGGACATTATCAATACTAGAGAGCATCGAGACCAAGACAAAACCAAGACTTTATATATCAAAGAAAAATAACAACAAAAAAGAAAAAAAATGACCAGTATCTTTTTTTAAATGCAAGTTTGCCTCTAAATCGAACAGCAACATTTTCTTTATCTTTTCAGTAAGGCATCTTTTAATAATTTTCTTTAACATTTTTGCTGCTTTGCCAACTATTTTGAAGCATTTTCCAAAAAACAACTTTGCTTCATAAAATTAAAAAAAAAAAAATTTTTTTTTACTAGGAATAAGGGGCTGTGTCACTCTGGGTGTCAAAAACAGCGTCATTGTAGTGTTGGCTGAGTCTTGATGGGTAAAAATCCCTGACTTGGCCCAGTCCCAGACCTGAGACAAGACTGTGAAAATGCCTCAGAGTCCGAGACAAGACAAGACCCTTAAAAAGCGGTCTTGAGACCAAGACCAATCTCGAGTACTACAACACTAGGTTTGTGAACTTGTGAAAAAACAAAACAAACGGAGATGCTGTTGTGTGTGTGTGTCTCCTCACCAACAGCCCAGTAGACCAGCTGCAGCCCGTCCTGGTTCTTGCTGACCAGCGAGGGTTTGATGTGCTTCATGATGTCCCCAATGTACTCCAGGGCTCTGGACACCATGGACGAGCGCTCGGACAACGCCTGCAATCCGCCGTACACGCTGCCCACCGCCTGACACCAGTGTGAAAATAGAAATGAAAGTTAATACAAGAATAATTGGGCTGCACGTGCAAAAACGCATGCTCACAAGAGAAATCTTGAAAAGTCAATCAGACAATCAGATCTTCCAGGATTACTTCAAGATTACTGATTCAACATGCAGAGGTGGAAAAAAGTTTTTGCACGCCTCACGCATTTGCGATGTGCTGCATTGCAGAGATAATCAGTCTTAAAGTCTCTGAAGTGCGGTTTATTTTGAGCAGTCAACAACATTGAGCCACATGCTACACCCGCACTGTTCCGTCCAGTTCAGAACTGGATGTTTCAATCAAGACGACGCACTTGTAATGCATCCGGAATATTAAAATGCAATTTTCTTATTTTGTCTTTTTAACAATAAACAACTAATGTCTAATTGTCTGTGTATCTCCGATGCAGCCAAACCTTTTGAAACACACACATATACGCCTCAGGCATATAAAATTTAACAACAATGACTTAGTAAAATTTAAAGGGTGCCCGAAAACTCTTTTTCCACCACTACCGTACACAGAAACACAGCTGCTGTGTTGCCACTGTATGCTTCAACCTGCCTTGACAAACATCTCCAGCGCCGCGGCCGGCTCCGGCCTGGCGACGGCGTGCTGCAGACCTGCCCTCTGCAGGAGGCCGTCCACCTCGGGGAGCCTCAGCACCAGCCGAGTCAGCTCGCGCAGCTGCTCCTCCACGGCTCGTCCTGTGAACGAGCAGAACCGGTTGGGGTGTTCAGTATTATTAGTGTTGGACTGCAGCGACGTCGGTGGTTTTACCCCGGGCCGCTGCAAAATCTCCTCAAAGTGTGAGATTGCGTCATTATAGAAGCGTCCCCCATCAGGAGTTACTGGTACAGGAGTGGGCAAACCTTTTGACTGGTGGGCCACAATGGGTTGTAAAATTTGACAGAGGTGCCTATAAATATGTACTGGATGGGGGATATGTGGGTTTGTGGGTTTTAATTGACTGCAGAACTTCAGCTGAATGTTGTTTTTTTTATCTTTGCTTTTGTTTTACTTTTTATTTTTGTCAAGCACCTTGGGTTGCATTTTATGTATGAAATGTACTATATAAATACACTTTGATTGATTGATTGATTGATTGATTGATGTAAAAAACATCATGTAGCTTCATTGTCAATTGAAAATGAATCAAAGCAAAGTCACAACATTATCAGTGTCTTTGAAGCCCCACGGTATTTAGCTTTTTATCAAGGTGACTCTTAAAACACTGAAAAAATGGATGAAATACAGCTATTTCATGACTTACTTGTTATTAATATCAGTTCTTCAAGTTTGTCTGGCCGGATTTAAAAAAGCTTAGCGGCCACATATGGCCCCCGGACCATAGTTTGCCCATGCCCGAGTTAGTACGATCCAGACATCTAGGTCCCACCCTCACTCCCATGATATGCCTCGTCTATTAACTATTAACGACACCTAACCCCCCCCTCCCCCACCCACTGTATCCAGGGTGCCGCAGGCCCGCTGCCTGGTACCTGTTCTGCTGTCAGATCCGTCCTGGTTCTTGTGGACGTGCTGCTGCAGGACGCAGCGGATCCAGGCCCTCACCGTCAGGCTCTGGGCCGAAGCGGCCACGCCCGAGGAGCCGCAGCTCAGCGAAGACACCAGCTCGCTGGAGGAGACGGCACATCACATCCAATAAAGCGTCAGCTGATCGCGGGGCGAAGAGGCGCGGCGACGTGACGGAGGGGAAGGAATCAATCATCTCGTAATTGACAAGTTGCAAACGTTCTCAAAGCCGCGCGAGCTGCCGCTTCATGAATGTGGCAGGCCGGTCCTTGTTGTGTCTTTATATTACAAGGGAGCTTCTTAATATCACTTAACGTCGCGACATCCGCACCCCTCAGCGTAGTTTGGTAGGTGCGGTGCATTTTATAGTCTGTTTTTGGGAGGCAGGGTCGCACTTTCATCATGAAAAAACAAAAAAAAAACAAAAAAAAACACTCTATTTTGATAGGAACAAGGACGCTCTCATTCCAGGTGACCAATCGGATTCCAAATATACCCACAAGACTGATGTCTGACAAAAGAAGGAGCCTGAGAGTCGACGGTGTCAGATGTCATCCTCCCATCAGGCCGGATGTCTTTTTAAATTTGGTAAATAATTATTAGATAATGATTATGACAACAATAATGATAATGATAATAATAATAGAAAAACAAAAACAAAGGTAAAGGTCACCTATTTTGGAGCAGGTGGGGGAGGTATCGGGTCACCAGCAGTGGGTGCACCATGTCGTCCCAGCCGAAGCTCTGCATGATGGCCTGGACCGGGTGGGGCTGCAGGTCATGGGGCGCCGAGGTGGGAAGATCAAAGGCCAACAGGGTGAAGCCTGGAGAAGGACAAGGGTGGTCTGACTTTGGGTGAAGCCCTATACGTTTTTGTGGAGCCACAGTCTTTACATTCCTTAAACCACGTTTACAACAATCACCGCAACCATTCCTCCTCTCCTACTTCTCTTCCGTCCAATCAAAATCCTCCTCTAAGGGAGAACCAGCCTTTGTTCTCTCGTCTTAATTTTTTTCTTCCCCCTTGGCCCCGGCGGTGTCGCTGACCTGCGGCGGCGTCTGCCAGCGGCGCCGGGGGGGTCTGCGAGAGGCGCAGGCTGCGCAGGAACGGGTAGAAGTGCGTCCAGAGGGCCGCCGCTACCGCTAGGTGGCGCTCTTTCACCGCACTCACGGAGGTGGCGGCGGGAGTCCATGGCGAGGTGGCGGGGGCCGGCTGGACACTCTGCTGGTGGACCCGTCTGGAAGAGGGACGAAGACGCAGGTAAACAAATGTACAGGCTGCACCTCCACCTCCACCACCACCAACCATTCCAATCCCGCATCTCCGTCACTCCTTCATGTGTTTTTCCTCCCCCCTCTCTCCTGGGGGATTACTGGGTGCAGTGGTGCACTGCGGTGCGGTGTGGAGGGGGTGGTGGGAGTAGGCGATGGGGGTGTCGGTGGGGTGGGGGTAGAAGGAGGAGGAGGAGGAGGAGGAGGAGGGAGGAGGAGGAGGGTATCAGAGGCGCAGGGAGCGGAGCCTTAATGCTGATCCCCTGTACACAGACTATACTTTGGCTCCTCTGGCTCATCCCTGGCCCGGGCCCCAGCCGCTACAGCGAAGCCCCACAGTGGCTGGCATTAGCCCAGATAAGCAGCTGAAGGAGCTGTAATCTCATTTAGACTGGAGATGATCCTCCTGTCCCTCAATCGCCCCGGATGGGGGGGCTGGGGGAGAAGGTGTTCTGAGTGGGAAGGAGGGGGGAGGAAAAAAAAAAAGATAGAAGAACTCCAACAACCCCCCCCACGCCCCTCCACCTCCCCCCCAAACATAAGGGGCTGTGGGGTGGGTTGGCGGTAGGGGGGGGGGTGGGGTGGGGGGGGTTCTCTCGTCTTGAGAGTGCGCTACACGGCGCACGGGAGCGGCGCAGACACCTCGGCGATGCCTTCCCTTCCAGCAAGGTTGCATCTAATCCAGAGAGAGCTGAGACAATCGATTAGAGTCTGAATTCATTAGCCTCGTTACTGCGGCGGAATGGGCCTTTCACACCCATCAACCCTCATTGTACAAGACATCGTCAGAGACCCCACTTAATCCCCCCCCCCCTGCCAACCCGCCAACCCCACCCCTATCGCCTCGCTGCGGCTTCTTGCCGTGGTGTGTGTGTGTGTGTGTGTGTGTGTGTGTGTGTGTGCGTGTGTGTGTGTGTGTGTGTGTGTGTGCACAAACACACGCTTGCACACCCAGTGCACCAAAAGGGACCCGGTTTAACCCTTCCCCCGGCTGCTGTCTTACAACAACAACATTACCAACAGTAATATTTGAGTTTCTCCCAACGACACGCGGCGCCCCCGGATGGCCAACCTGAAGCTGGCTTTGTACAGGTGCGTGCGCGTTTTTGAAGCAACTAAGCTGCGGTCACTCCCAGCGTCGAGGCTAAACAGCCAGTCAAAGGTGTAAATCACCGCTGAGGGTTTGCGTTTTTTCCAAAGCCAATAAGACGGGGATTAATCGCTCGTAGCGGATCCAAAAAAACACCTAATCAAGCCATCGGTGAGCCCCGCCCACTCCCAGAGCGGAGGGTCATGGGAAGGAATACGGCGGAGGAATTACGCCCGGGACTCCGTTGGCTCCTTGCCTCGGCGTTGCGGCGATGGCTATCAGGCAGCAGCGAACGTCTTGGACCCCTCCGCCACCTCAGCCGTTGGCAGAGTAATTCCCTTAATGTGTGCGGATTCCACACGGCTCTCGGCGGACATAATGATGCACGGGCTGAATTTGCCAAGCTATGTAATTGCCCGCTAATTGTGTCACCGAATAAGGCATTAATCACAAAGAGATACAAGGAATTGCCAGGCCGAAGAATTACGCTTAATTTGGCGGGACGGATTTGAAAGAGAGAGACACAGAGAGCACTTTAATTTTTTTTTTCCTTTTTCCCTTTTTTGGTTAAATGGGTCAGTGTGGTCCGAGCCATAACACAGGGGGGCCTTCTGGGAGTTCTCTTCTTCTCTCGCTCCTTGGCCATTAATGTGCAAATGTGTGCCCTCCAACCCTGACATCCGAGATGGGAAGTTGGGGAATTAGCAAAGCTAACGAGATATCATGTTATGGGAGCTTGGCAGTGAAATGAGAGAGGTGTACACGTGGGCTAGTGTTTTACTTGTGTGAGTGCAAGTGTGGTGGGGTGTGTGTGTGTGTGTGTGTGTGTGTGTGTGTGTGTGTGTGTGTGTGTGTGCGAGCGCACAGAGGTGGAGAGGATGGCGTGTACATCCTGGGTAATTTAAGCGATCATGCACCTACTAAATCACTGCAGAGGGCTTTGGTAGCATTTAACTTTACGGCGTCCTTATTTCAGCGTTTTAGCTCTCGTACTGACCTCTCAACATGGAAAGTGTAAAAAGTCTGGCGCTTTCTAAGGACAAAGTATATTTGTTAACGTGATTAAAAGGCTGATGAAATCATATTCAGGGCCTGAATGTCAAACGAAGCCACACACTGCACAGCAGCTAGTGTTAGCAACTGTTAGCAGCAACTTAGCATACCTCTACTCTTTCTAAACGGGTCTTGGCAAAGTGTTGGTACCTTTTTACTTTATTTGACCAATTAAAATGGATGTTGTGTTTTTCATCAGCAGCACACAACCTGTGAGCACCAATGATCTTTTTGTTGAGATCAACGTTGGATAAATGTGAGTGAATAAGGCCGAACGTTAAAGATGGTCATTAACACTTTTTCCTGTGTACTTTTGTCTAATGCTGTCAATTCAATGTTGTTGTTAATTTTAGTCTGACGACATTTAAATACTTGTTGCCACAAGAAAAGAGGACACGAATGCGAAGCACAAGTATGTAAGTACAGTTCAACTGAATTCATACTTTTAAAATCACACAATGGTCATTTTATATTCTACACTTATTTATTTACTTACTTATAATATTTTATTTGCATGACAGCTGTTCAGTTGTACCAACTCTACTGATGCGATTATGTTCAGGTCAAGTTCCTAATATATTTCACATTTACTTTTCACAGCTGCTCAGGAAAGTATTCGCAATGGTCTTATATTTTACATTGTCTTATAACTTCAGAGGTGCAGTTTCACACAACTGAATCACCTCCACCCCCCAAAAAACCAAAACCAAACAAAACAAAAACTCCAGAAAACAGCAGAGATCTCATTTAGCCCACTGCTTGCAGCCTCCAGGAAGCAAAAATGCAGGGTTTCATTGTAATAAATGCTAAACAAATTTGTTGCGTCTCATTCTGGTAGGTCCACTGACTGACCACAGGGATATAATATGACAATAGCAACATGTCGACAAGGAAAGTAATGATTGTATTGACTTGTAGTAATTCGATTTTGCAGACTATAGAAAACTTGTAATTGCTGGAGTACTGAATCAGGTAAGAATGGCTCGCCAGGAAGGCGGTTTATCAGACGATGAAGTCCTGGCTCTAAAGGTTGGCAAGGCGACACCCTGCTCTTTACCGCCAGACCTACCTGATAATAAAAAGGATCGCCAAGGACTTCACGCGCGCCCCGCCGTCTCGGCTGTCTCCTGCTATCTGTTACTGCCTCTTTTCCCTCCGACAGCGTGACACTGTTCCGGCCGTAACTCCCTGAACCCTCGGATGGCCGTGTAACCAACACCCGTGTCCCGCTGCTGAACCCATCCCGACGCCTGAGCGACCGTGGTCCTCGCCGTCCCCCTCATCGACAGCAGGGTCCATCCACGGAGGATCCCCCTGAGCCTGTAACTCTACTCAAACCCCACCCCACCCCACGCCCCCTCCCCTCCGGCACCTGGCCAGGGTGATGCGGAGGCCACTTGGTCTACCGGGACCAGCGGGGACCTTGACGCAACGCGGGACTCTGTGCGCGCACACACACACACACAAACTCAGTGGTGCTGACAGCACAATCTGCCTGTTGTCAGCGGGAGAAGTGAGCAGGGACTCTGTCAGTGTCCAGGGGTTGTTTCAACTCAGACGTTGGAAAAATGATTTCAGAGGAGCTCGTATGTTTAAAGAACGGCTTGTGCGAACAAACATTACACAGCGTGCGGCATCACAACTGCAGGAGTGAATGTGGGGAACGGCTGCAGGGATGAGATGAAAGCATGGGAAACAATCACTAAATTCCAAAGACTTTTTAAAATGAGTCTGTTTAATGAACATGAGAAGGAATCTAGGGGAATTTTTTTGTTTTGACCTGGTTTATGAAAGTTTGCCAACCCCTGGTCTATGTCATTGTACACATATGCATTCATGTATGTATTCTTATACCTGTCTTTACACATACGTATATTATCATTTATGTTATAATATTATATATTACTAAAAAAAGCGGGTAGGACTAGAAAAGTAGAAAAGTTTATCGAACTTCTTCCTGCTTCTTTTTGAAGATGGAACTATTGATTCGAATTATGTACTTGAAATGTTAACATGTTTGATCATTCTGATTTTGTTTGTTGTGTTTGCTGAATGTACCCGCATGTGCACGTTCTTATTTATCTTTTTATTTTATTATTTTGGAACATGTTCAAAATAAACTAAATAAACTAAACTAACTCTGGGCAAAGCTGCGAAAGAGTGCAGGAGATCTTGCTCCTCAATTTGGCCACATCACATTTTAATAAAAAGCTCCACCTCGGCCAGAGACTGTTTCTCCGAATGTGCCAACTGTGGGTGAGGGAGCAGCTGTCGCATGAAGAAAAGATGAAAAAAAAAAAACGCAGCAAAAGCGAGGAAGCAGAAAGTGAGAGGTTCCTCGGAGGTTGTGAGTGTTTGACGCCGGCCGCCTCACCTGAGCTGGGCGAGGACGACCTGCAGGAAACCCAGCGCCGAGTGCAGCTCCGAGCTGCCGCAGGCCGGCAGCAGCCAATCGAAGCCCTCGCTGAGCAGCTTCTCCTCCGACAGGCTGAGGCCGGCGCTGGACTCGAACACCTCGCCGACGCCCTCCAGGTAGGAGCCCAGCGGCGCCCAGAGCGCCAGCCGGCGGGAGACGTCCGTGGTCTTGTTGTAGAACTCTTTGGCCGTCTCGTTGAAGGAGGAAGCCAGCCAGCTGGCCTGCGCACCCACATCCAGACCCCTCTCCTGGAAAACAATGGAGAGAAAAAAACAAGAGGAAAGACTGGTGAGGCTCAAACGCACACAGCGAGTGAGATTGAAGGAGTTGTGCCAGCGAGGCCTGTCAGAAATGTTAGATTTAATTGGAATCAGACTGGCAGGCCTGCCAAGGCCACTCCTGTGTCACTCTGCAAACAGCTTTCTCTCCTCAGCAAAGAAGTCCACCTGGGTAAGGTCACTCCAAGGTTAACACCTGTCCTCTAGCGTCCCACTTGGTGCCACGTCCTTCTCTGGTGAGCCGTGATCAAAATATTTTAGAATCCCGTGGAGAGCCAACATTCTGGGATTCTGAAGAAACGTGCTGGTGCCGTGCAGGCAGAGCGGCTCTTTGTGCAAATAGAACTGGTAATAATTAGACAAAGCTGAGCATTTATTTTTTTGAAAGACTTAACATAACTTCATACAAAATACAGTACCAGTCAAAAGTTTGGACCCACTTTGATATGCAATGATTTTCTTTATCTTTTCTACGTTCTACACTGTAGATACATAGTGAAGACATCAAATACAAGACATCTGGAATTATGTAGAAAACATTGTTAAAGTTTAAATAGTCTAAATACATTTTATATGCAGGGAGGCTCTTTTTAAGAATATAAAACATCATATATATTCAACACGTTAAATAAGTATTTCACTTTTTAGTTTAATACATAATTCCATGGCTTTGATGCCTTCAGTGAGAATCTACAATGTAAACAGTCCTGGAAATGAAAGAAAAACCATTCAGTGGGAAGGTGTGTCCACCCTTTGGACTGCTAGTCTATGTATTTTTCAGTAGCATATTATACCAACAACAACAGTAAATGTCAGGGCTTGAAAGCAGCCTGTGCTCTTCAACCTGACCACATTTCTGTCCCAGCACAACTACCTGGAACAGCAGCAGCAGCGAAAGCTGCCCCCTCCAGACCAGGGTGCGGTGACCGGCGGGGCAGTTGGAGGGGAGGTAGCCCAGCAGCTCGCAGGCCCTGCTGGCCACGTCCTCCAACTCCACTCGTCTGGCAACCACCAGGAACAGCAGGAGGAAGTTCATGAGGCCCGCCTCCGACAGCTCCAGCATCTTCTTTGGCGAGAACTTGGAATAAATCCTGGAAAAAGTGAGAGAGAACAACAGGCAGGTCAGGGAAGAATGCATTTATGCAAAGCTGGTGCGCGGGATGGTCAGCGTGGAGGAGAAACAGGGCGGAGGAATTAAAAGTCTTTGAAGTCGCCGTCAGAGGGGGCCAACAAAGAGTTAAATTGTTCAGTTCCGTTTTGCATTTTTAAAAACATTTTCCTTCACTTTTATCGACTTTCACTTCTGACATCATTTTGTTCTTCTCTGACTTTAAATGCTGACTAACTGAACTTTCAACCTCCGCTGTGCACAGCACCACCTGCCTCCATCACCCTTCTCAGCTCCAGGGGAGAAACTGCCCAGCCGGCCCGTGTGTGTGTGTGTGTGTGTGTGTGTGTGTGTGTGTGTGTCCGTGAGGGAAGAAACAGCAGAAAAAAAAAGAAAAAAGAAACAGCGATGGAGGGAGTAAGCAGCGTCTCGCAGAGTTGCCGGGTGAGAGAACCACCCAGCACGCCGCTGGATCCTGCGGGCACTGTGGAGAAATGCCTTTAAAGATCATGTTAAATGTCAGAGACACTCAGACGCGCAGCGGTGGGCGCCTGGTCCCCCCTCTCCGCAGCCAAACCAATTTACTACAACACCGCCGAGAGATCAATAACGGCCGCGCGCACACACGCATCGCCACAAATCTGGCTTGTTGTTCTTCGCCCGGGCCTGGCAGGGAAACACAGAGAGAGAGAGAGAGAGAGAGAGAGAGAGAGAGAGAGAGAGAGAGAGCTGTGGCCCCACCCCCACCACCCACTTCTAATACCCCCCCTCCATCCCCACCACCACTCCAACGTTGATGCAGCCCACTCAGGTGAGCGGGAGCCGCCGCTGGGGTCAGAAACACAAACAGCGAGCGTCCCGAGACAAACTTAGAGGAGTGCGGGAGGGGAGGGAAAAAAAACACACACAAATAAAGCCGAGACGAAACCCGGTTAACACCGAAAAACCAGCTTAGTTACACCCACGGAGAACTTTTCAAAGGAGGAGGTGGTCAAGCGTGCCGTCCGGAGCGCGAGGGGAGGGGAGATTTAAATAGATGAATGGCTAATATGGCTAACAGGGATTTCTCCTCCGTCTTCTCCCAACCAACCAACCAAACCAACCTGTCTGTCTGTTTGTTTATTCCGGACAGCTTTTTTTTTTTTTTTTTTTTCTTATCCGTGGGCGAGCAGATGCTCCCGACTCGCCGGGCGTCGGAGATGGACGCGGCCTCCGTCGCGGGGGTGGTGGGTGGTGGGTGGTGGTGGTGTGGGGGTGGGGGGGTTGTCCCACCGAGCTCCGTAACCGGGAGTCGGAACGCTGCCCGAAAAAGCTGCGGCGAAAGATAGCGAGCGGCGAGCGGCGGGCCTCTTCCTCCTCCTCTTGCGCCACTGAGAGAGGTGAATGGGGTGGTGGTGGTGGAGGAGGAGGTGGTATCTGGACCCGTCCCAGCCCGGTCTGGCTGCTGCCAGGATCCCCCCCGCCCCCCGTTCCCACCCCCCCACCACCCACCGCCCACCCCGCTCTCCGTGTTGGAAAGCGGCGCGGCTTCGTTAAGGCGAATTAACCGCCATGCTCGTTAGCTAATTAGCCCCCGTGTCTGCGGCTGCTACTGAGCACATTCCAGACAGAGGGAAGTCATTAGGCGGATTTATGTATGGCTGCCTCTCCCTGGCACCCAGCCGGCCCCGGGATATAGGATCGTCCGGCGGGCCGCTCCCGATGCTGCTGCGGCGGGAGCTCGGCTCGCCATCCCGCCTTCTTCTCTTCTCTTCTCTTCTCTTTTCTTTTCGTGCACGAAGACGCGGCCGCCCTCCGTCTAGTGGCCTCGCAGGCTGTGAAACCATGTCACTGCCCCTGGGAAGCAGGTGCAGGACGTGCGTGTGTGCGCGTGCGCACATGCAGGAGGCTCCTTGGCTCTGGTCGGTGCCGAGGAGCAGGTGGTTGACTCCAGAGACACCTGCTCCACCGGGGGGGCCCCCGAGTAAATATCAAAGACACACTGGGAGACCACGGCGCACCTGGCACGCACACAAACGGGGGCCCCCGAGATGCGCGCTAGGCGCACAAACACACATGTTGTTTGTGTATTCATGCGAGTGCGCACCTATACACACACGGAAATCCAAACAGCGCCCGTAAACAGATCACACGTTTGAAGATCAAGGGGAAAAATGGAAATCCTACAAAGCCTTGTCCAGATTAGTAATCACACCGCACAGCTTCTACCTCTACTGTTTTCCCTTTTATCTGCTCTTCCTTCCCTCCCCACCTCCCCTAAAAAAAAAAAAAAAAAATGACTTTCCACTCGCTGGGTTTGAGTCTAGTGCCTGGCTGCGGGAGCCACTTTTCATGGTGGAAGTGTAAAGGAGTGGGAACTGCAAAGCCTCCTAGCCTTCTCTCCATCCTTACCTCCCTTTGATCTGTCTCTGTGGGACTCCGCCGGCCCCGTCCTGGCCGAGGCACAGGGCCAGCACTCGAAGGAAGATGTGGAAGGAGTTGGCCGAGCGGTACAGCTGGGTGTGTCCTGAGAGCGGAGGTGAGAGGGGGAGCAGCAGCTGCGGGCCTGATCCAACAGAGCCGAGGGCGTCTTGTACAGAGTGCCCATGGCAGACGTCCCAAGCCAGGGCACGGAGAACGTGGAGCTCTGGGATTGGACGAGAAACAGAAGAAAACTTTTTTTCACAGGTTGTGATGGAAAAATTTTTAGGGTTGAGGGCACAAAATTACATTGAAAAAATGACGCATTAGGGATGCAAATTATCGATTAATTCATTAATTGTTAGTTGATTGACCTTATCGATTGATTAACGATTGATTGATAAGCTGCAAATTTTCCTGAGAACCTAAAATTCAAGTTAAGTTGACTTCTCATGGGTCACATTTCAACTTTTGTTGTTTTTTTGCTCACCATCAAAAGAGAAAAATGTATGAGGACAGTGGCTCATAATAACACAATATAGGAAATATCAACAGATGAAGTGGATTCCAAGGGGGTCTATTGTATGACTAAAAGGTTTTAGAACAGTACGATTAAAATGAGATGTGAATTAAGATGTTAAAATGTCAGCGGGTGAAGCTAAGATGACACAACCTCCAAAAATGAACCCCATCTGATTCCTGTGCAACACAGAAGCATGGCGGCGATTTAACTTTCTTATTCTATTTTTAGTGTTGTTGTTCTAACAGCGGCTGAGCTCTGACTTGGCTCCAATAATTCTGGATGTGCTCCTGCAAGCGCAGAACAACACCAATCGGACTTGGACTTTAGCAGTATTTTCGGTGTGTGTTACAGCGTCAGTCGCCACGGGGTTTCACATCTTTGTTTCCTTTTACAAAAGTTGGTATTCACCAGATTCTTGCTGTAGTAGTCCCACAGGGCGGAGACGGCGCTGGTGCTCGGTTCCCACAGCAGACAGAGAGTGAGGCAGCAGTGGACGTGCATCCTGATCTGCTCCTCCGCCAGCCCTCCCTGTCTCCCACACACGCACATACAAATACACACACACACACACACACACACAGGGCTTAATTTACCAGATTAAAAAATGGGAAACCCCGTGTGTGGCTCTGTGACCAGGGGCTGTTGGCAGTGCTGACCTTGGGGTTGCAGGTTAACTTGAGCAGCTCTGTCACAAAACTCCAGTTATCCCCAATGTGTGCCTGAAAACAATACATAGAAAGAACAAGCAAAACAAACAACGTCATTTTATTTCCTACATAACGATGTACTGCAGGAATAAATCTACGGAAGAGGATTAGGGACACAAGAAGAGAATTTTTTTTTTTTATGTTTCCAATTTGAGAATAAAGTTGAAATTTCGAGAATAAAGCTGACACCAATTTCCACTCTATTTGCGTCGGCTTTACTCATGAAATTTCTACTTTATTCACAAACATTTGTCTTTCTAAACATCGACTTTATTCATAAAATGTTGACTTTATTCACAAAATTTTTCTATTTTTTACGTCTTTTTCTCACCTCGCTCTGGAGCGTCCCGTTTCGACAGTATTGCCCCAGCATGGCCAAGTGGGTGACCAGCCACCATGTGAAACCGAGAGGGTCCTTGCAGTGGGTGCGGAGCCCGCTGAACGCCTCCTCCGCCGGCTCCCCCGAAACCAGGGGCCTCAACAGCGAGCTCACGTAGCTCCAGAAAGACTGGGGGAGAGGGCGCCGCGTTAGCACGGGAGAGCTTAACGCAATGATGAGCAAATGAGAGAGAGCGCAGTTGTGTTACCCGTCTGTGCAGCACTTTGTTGCGGTGCTCTACGAGGTGCATGAGCAGCACCCACAGCTCCTGAGTGCAGGAACACAGGTAGTGATGGCTGCTGAGCGCCTCCGTGGGCCTCACCTGGAAATCAACAGGATTAATTTCACACGCTGAGCGCCCTGCTACAGCTTCGCTCCACGCAAACACACACACACACACACACAGTTCTATCGCCGATCTAAAGATAACACAATTACTAATTTGTTAAGAAGATTATTTGATATGATTATTTTACAGCCGTAATTCTGTTCAGGAGGATTTTCTGCCCTAAAAGGATAATACTCTGAGGAAATATTTGCCATCTGCAGCTTTGACTGAATACTAAATGTCCTAATAAACATATTCACCAGCAGGACTGTGTTTTTTTTCTCCAGCTAAAAAAACAAAACAAAACAAATGAACGAGGGGAAAAAAAAAAGCAAAAAAAAAAAACACCTGCAAAATACCACTGGCATTTTTTCTGTGGCTAGCCGCCCACCTTGCTGTATTTGCCCATGGCCAGACCAGTCAGGTCACACAGCAGACTGCACAGGTGCTCTTCAAACAGACTGGTATCCGTCAGGTTTTCTCCCGTCAGGTTCGCAAACTGGTGGGCGTACACCACCTGGCCTGAAGAGAAAACGGGTAAAATTATAAAACAGAAACCCGCTTTCCGTGAAAATAACTCGCAATGAGCTTCAAGTCAGAGGATTATTGCTCAGTGTGGCAGATGTTAGATGTCAGAAGAAAAAAAAACAGTCACTGTGCAATGCCTCCAACCACCGTGTATGGACACAGAATGTGTTGTCCCTGCAGCGGCGTCCGTGCAACCGTGCCGCACGGTTGATTTAGCCTTCTTTCCTCCAAAAGGATTCACTTCAACTCCGTGGCAACCCAAACAATTCATTTCCCCCATCAACTACACCTCAATACAAGCCGCAACCCAAGTTATAATAGGTTTCATGTTTATTTCCTTTGTTCATATTTTACTAAATTGCCGTGAGGATCCCGTCAGTACCTTGCAGCTTGTGGCCGAGTAGGTGAAGAATCTCCAAGACTGACCAATGGACGTCAAGATGCAGATGTAATAAATGCCAAGAAGGAGGAAAAATCTACGAGAGAGACACAGAAACAGGTTCAGTGATACAAGTGAAAGAAATCAGCTGAAGCGTAAGAATTAGGCTATTTCTAATGAAAACTCTGAGTTAGGAGTATTAAAAAAAAAAAGATATAAACGCTTTGTTTCACACCTTTCCCTGATTGGACATATTGAAGGCACTCTGAACGTTGGCGGGTAGGTCTTTAAGTCGTCCTATGAGCAGCGTGATGCCAAACAGCTCCTCCAGAAGGGAGGAGGGCAGCTGGGCCTCCAACTTATCATAAGGGTGTGATGGATCTGCATCCACGGAGCTGGCGGGCTCCATGAACCTGAACAGACACAATGGAAATGTGTGTGTCAACACACACTTAATCGATAACCATCAAAAGGTTTAAGTGAATGTATGGGGATGGAAGGAAAGCAGTGCAGACTTACCTGTACAAGAAGACTTTGACATACTGAAGGAATGAGACACACTGATGTCTCAGCTCCTCAGCTTCATAATGCAACTGGCCTGCTTGACCTACAACACATGGACATGGTGTTATGAACAGCATTCCTGAAGACTGTGTTCAGGTTTTCTTATATGGGTGAGTATTCTATTCTTATGATCATGATTGTAGAAGATTGTTCCCTCAATCTGGCAAATTTCTATTTTGACATTCAAACTAGATTTGAGACTTTCAATAGCGTTGAATTCAAATTCAAATTTCACTATTACAGTTACAGGTTTGCTTGACATTTTTCAACCATCCTATAGTTTATAAAAAACAAAGATATTCAAAAGTCAAAAGTAAATAAAAAAGGCTTAGTCGCAATAGTGTAGATCAAATGATTCTGCTCAAGAAAAAAATGTATTCGTTTTGCTTTAAGTAGATAAATTAAGGCATGGAGCGTGGGGAGTGACACTTTCACCATTTACTAGACTGTGTGACAAGCTTACCAAAGTCATGTGAACTGGACTGCACCAAGGTCTCCAGACTGTAAACCTTTTGTCTGAAACAAAACAAAGATGTCTTTGGATGACGCAGAGATGGATACTACCTGTAAGTAGCATTAAAACTGTCAGCAGATCGTGGCTCACCTAAAAAGACCAAAAAGTAGTTTTGTAGATTCCACCAGTGCCGTCTCTGTTACCCAGGAGAAGCCAAAGATTTCCACTGTGTCAGTCTCAAATTCTGCAGGGCCCGGGTCAAGACGCAACAGCAGCCTATAAAGAGGATAGAGGAGAAACCAGTTCAGATTTTTTATGGTTATTCTGCTGCTCTGTTTGCATTGAAGCTAGTTACCACTCATCAATTGAGACTAATGAGTGACAAAGCTGACCTTGAAGGATCAAAACCTTTTGTCAGTCAGTGATTCATGTTGTATTATTCCCAGAGTGGGAAACTGCTGAAAACTGTACCGTTTCAGAAATCCTCTGGTAATGTATCCCTCTGTGGCGAGCGATCCGGTGGGATCATTCTTTGCCTCAGAGCAGGAGAAGCTTGGTGGTCGGGCAGCGAAAAGCTCACAGGAGCTGTCAGCACCAAAGGGAGAAACTGGCGGGGTCAGGGACTGGCTGAAATCATCAGCCATTGTGCACAATCAGTACCGCCTGCAACAATAACAAACAATCACAAATACATTTTAGAGTAACAATATTAGAAACAGTATATGAATGTTATATTTTCAGACAAAAACTCAGATCATGCATTTTTAATTAGGATAAAGTGACACTGCCTTAGAAGCGATATGATAGACGCGGTTTTTAAACTTGGCTCTACATCCTGTACATGATGACACTGCTTGCAGATGACACACGAAGCTAACGTACAGGTCTTAACGGAACGGAAACGTGAATCGAGTACCGACTGATATAGAAATCAAGCGCCACAGTTATTATCTAGACTAGCTACGTACTCAGCCGCTAACCCCACTGACTGAGTGCGGCTAAGTATCACCGAGGCTAAACTAAAACTAAATGAAACGATTTCGGAGACCAACGAATAGCGTGGCAGACGGAACGCTTACCCACAAACTCGGTACCTTCCGCGTTTTAGTAGGGTTATGTAAATGTAACGCTGAATAAAAATAAATACCTCACTATACTGTCATGTTCCCCGTTGTTTGGGTTTTGAGTCTCTCCCGCGCGGAAACAACGCGCATGCGCACAGCGGCGTAACCGGTGATTGGCCACAAGTTTCTGAGTGGGAGTGATCTTGTCGACTGACTTCACGGGCAACAAGATGTTTCCCTACAGCGTGTTTCCGTTGTCGTGTGTCCTAAAGGCGGAGAACAGCGGTAGATTAAGTCGATAAACAAATATATAAATAAATAAAAGTAATCCTCTTCCACCGCGTCTACGTTTCTCAATATGTCCCTGACAAAGAAGTTCGGTGAAGTGACAACACGAAGGTCACCTGGGCAAATAAAGAACAAGTCGAATTCTAATTTTTAAACATTTATTTATTTTTGTTTTCTGGCTTCAAAAATAATTTGGATGAAGGACCTCACACTCTCAAAAACGTTTGGTCAAACACGCCACCGAATGATGCCGTGTATGGCCGTAAAACCTAATTTGAAATGCCCGTGTTGTTTATTTTAAACAACACGCTCTTTTTTTTTTTTTTTTTTAAATCATTGTTGTCTCAGTCCAGCGTTGTCCTCGTCGCCACTGTTGGCGCAGGCGACCCGCCCAAATTAATACAAAATAATGCAGCGGTTAAGAAGAATATTATCCACACTAACCCTAATTTCCATATGCAGATTCGTCTCTCCCAACAGTCCCTCTCGCCATTACACCATTTCTTGCATTCTAATGCATTCTCACTTCTTTACAAAATCCCCCCTTACAGCCCGACGCCGTGGCTGGGCTCGTTTTGTCGGAATTACCGTCGCAATTTCCGCACGTTTCCCGCGTCGAAGGAGGACATGCATGACGGAGACTGTGTTCTATACGTTTTATTGCCAGGAATCTGTGGAGACAATAAAAAATGGACGCGCTGGGAGATTTTTTTTTCTTTCTCTGCCTATACGATGAATCACCCTCCCGCTCAGCTTTCAGCAGGAGGCAGTCCGTCTATCTGAAGGCGCTGTCGGATGGATAGCGAAGGTAAATGTTTTCTTCTTCTTCTTTAAACTTCTCCTACTCGACAAGTCCATTTCAGCCCTTCATCTCCACAGTAGCGTGTGTGTGACGGGGGAGAGGCTGCTCCCCCTCCCCTCACCTCACCCTCAGATTAGCCATCTCTGCTGCTGCTGCAGGCTCCCTGGCACTTTACTTGCTTTGATATTTCGTCAGCTGTTAAAATTTTAGGGCTTCCAGTGTAATTCATCAGATGTCATTGTGTGGGTGCACCACTCCCAAAATGTTACATATCCAAATATCTTTTACGGCATGCTGAAGTACAAACTAGCAGTCATCAGGGAAACTACAGACTGAATTTCAATAATCTTCAAACATATCCTACAACCGTCATCAACAAATACAAATCAATAAGCACAGAGCAACAGAAACACAACAGCCTGTTGTCGTTGTTAAATATACACCTACTTGACAAGATGTTTTTTGCTTTTACATTTTAAAACCTTTTTAAGTTTTATCTGTCTTTTTTCCTTTCTGCTCTCTTACACAACATGCTTAGCTCAACTAAATATGTTATCAGGTGTCATTGTAGATCATCAAAGTCAAACCTTGGTTGATTGTTTACTACAATGGCTATAACTAACGCCTGTAGCTTTTTAGCTAGTTGCTAATTGACCATTAATCTGACCAAAGGGATCAGAAAAAATATTGCTGCCTGTTGAAATGTATACAAGTAATTAACAATGTTGCTACACTGCAAAGTATTTATGCTTTCTTTTTTTTTTTATCAGTCAAAGTTGAATGACCTCTGAATCTGACTGTTATGCTGCCTGAGCAGTGCCACAAGAATGGAGAAGAAACTGTTTAGTGATTAAACACTTCTACTGAGTTCCCGTACATGTAGTGCCCATGGCTTCTGATTTCTGATGTCATGGCTGCTGTTTGACTGCCACAGCAATTGTATATTGTTATGCTGTACACTTGTCACTTAACACTTAATGAGGTAAAATGTTAAATTGTTTGTTCGCACAAATAGCTTTTCAGGCAAATTGCATGGCAGCCACTCAATGCATCAAGGCATGTGGATGTGATGGAGATGACTTGCTGAAGTCCAAAGAGAGCATCAGAATAGGGAAGAAAGGGGATTTAACTGACTTTTCTTTGTGGCACAGTTGTTGGGTGCAGGAGATGTGTTGGTCATAAGCTGCTGATCTACTGGGATTGTCTCACTAACACAAGCCTCTCCAGGATTTACCAAGAATGGTGCCACAAAGAGAAAAAAATCTATCACGTGAGCAGCTATTGTGTGGACAGAAATGCCTTGTTGCATGTTAGGAGTCCGTGGTAAGAAGATTGGCTGAGATCATAGAAAGACCCTGCTGGTTACAACCAAGGTCAGAACGTAAAACATGTCCAATCTTGAAGCAGGATGTGTACACGGTACCTGGTACTAGAGATGTGAGATGAAGACATAAAATGTGCCCTGGTGCCGCAGTACCTTTCTGTCCGTGTGGGAATCCTTGCAATCCTTGCAAACAGCAAGAATCCAGTTAAAAGCTCTGAATTGCTGTCCCACATGTCCTTGCTAATTGCCTTGTGAGCGCTAATGAAATGATATTCCACTGTTGTGAGACCCTAAAAATAGCCCGTCTATTCAAGTTGGACTTAAAAACAGCCATCCGCCGTCTGGTCGGACTAATAATGTGGACAGTGTAAAATAATGTTATCCTCTGACCGGTGCTTTGACCTCTGGAAATCCTGTACGATACTATTCCACCATTAACTCCCCCTCTTTAAGCGGTAGAGTCAGAGGCCTGTAATGACTTTGCATAATGAGTTACATTCCCCCCCACACCCCTTTTTTTTCTCACTGGCTCTGCTTTCTAAAAGATCTCTGTATTGTACAGGGCAGAGTGCTAGTCCCTTTTATCTCCAGAAAAAGAAAACCCTTGTGGCAACAGTTTGATCAATTAAACTCCTGAAAGAGCGCCCCCTCCCTGCGCCCCACACCCTCCTCCTCCTTTCATTCGTCTGCCTGAGAGGAATATAAAGTTATCAGTCTTCCCAAGCGATAGGAGGATGGAAATAAGTAGTTTGTCTATAAAAATGTCCAGGTACTTTATCAGCGTCCCAGTAGGCCTCCAGGGCCCCGACACTGTTCAGTGTGGCTCTCCTGTACTGCAGCTCCCTGTTTTTTCTTTTACCTCCTCTTCCTCCTCCTCCTCCCCCCTTATCCTCCCTTCGTCTTCTACCCCCCTTGACTTTCTCGCCCCGTTGGTCCGAGGCCTCCCGCCTGCTCGGTGGGGGTGCACGCCTGCAGCCCTGCACCTCGGCGGGATTGACTGAGGCCCGAGCCCCCGAGTGAGGTTATTGATTTCAATCAGCCGGTTGAAAGATTGGAGCTGAACGATGCCGTGTAGACTTTAAACGGCGGTCGGCGGAACTGTTTTGTTGTTTGGGGCGACAGTGCTGCAGGTGGATGCACTCACCCGCTCTTTGACGGGAAAGTCAGATAAACATACAAACAGAATTATAGAGAGAGTGAGAGATCTTAATCTTCCACTTTGGTGGGTTTGGCTGTGTGGCGGCGGTGTGTGATTCGGCCAAAGTGAGACAATAGGGGAGCGTTCCAAATGGACAGTGGCGCCAGGCACACTTGCAACTAATGAATTGTTGTGATTACCAATTAATTTTTGTGGAAGCGTCAGTTTGGTGTGGAAAAGGTTTCTGAAGGCCAGTTTTACCACTGTTGGTTGCTTTGCTCTGAACAAATGTGTGTGGTAATGTTCAGTCAGTGTCTGCATTGATGCTCAGGTTCCAGATGGTGGCACCTAAATCACTGAAGGAAAATGGGATTACAGTTTTTAACAATTTTAAATCAGTCACTTTATTTATTGGCTAACTGATTGGAGTTATGCTTTATATATATATATATATACATACATGTATGTAAGTGTGTATATATACATATGTATACACTACCAGTCAAAAGTTTGGACACACCCAATGAATTTAATGTATTTTCTTTTATTCTCATGACTATTGACATTGCAGTTTCTCACTGAAGGCATCAAAACTATGTATGAACACACATGGAATTATGTAGGAAACAATGAAAGTGTTTCTATAAAGTCAAACACGTTTTATATTTAAATTGTTCAAAATAGGCATCTTTCATAAAAAGCATATTTAGTTATTGACATGTTTTTCTTTGCTGCATAATTACATATATCTTGCTCATATATTTGATGTCTAAAGTATAAAGACAAAAAAAGATTGCATGAGAATGTGTGTCCAGAGCTTTAGACCTTGAAAATACAAACCTGGAAGTACAGCAAAAGGATTTTTTGGGTGCAGCTCTACTGGATAAACAGACTTTTGCCCAAGTTGTAGCTTCATGTCGCCACAGTCACGGTGGATAATGACAAATTTTTATTCAACTTTCATTTCTTTGTTTGGCGCTAAATGAATTTGTTTTGATTAGTGCAGCCCCGAGTCACTAATCAATGCCTCAGCAGGCTTTTGGAGCTTGCACAGAGTTTCTAACACCCCCATGTCCATCGACCTTCAGATTTGAGCAAAACAAAAATAAAGTGGTGTTTTCAGTAGGTGAGTGAATGAGTGATAAACTTATGTGGGAATGAACTGACCAAAAATAACAATTTTGCATAATCGCCTTCCGATACGTCTGATAACAAAAAAAACAAATCGGCGGACGTCACAGATTGGCAGCTGGTTGCGTAACCCGGGGGGGAGGAGTGGGAGGTTACAGGAAGAAAGCTTCTTCGTTACTGCCAGATTATTTCTTCTTTATTTTTTGCAACCGTTTATAGAGTTGAGCGGGTACTTAGAGGGCCGAGTGTGACAACTTTCCGCTCGGCCCTCCTTCACAAGAAAAGTGCAGGCTGGAAGAAAGAAAAAAGACAAATAAAGTTCCTGTCTCGCTCAAAGAGGGAAGTTAGTTCACGCAACCGGAGAGCGCCGCTGCTTTTTCTGCTCTCAGAAGCATTTGCATCAAGGCCAGGAGATTAAACGTGTGGGTTGGGAACTGGAGAGAGCGCGTTGTCTCGCTTGGGGCCCCCCCTCCGATGCCAGAGTTCTAGCTTTTATCGCACTGGGTGAAAGATTCTTTTTTCTCTCTCTCTCTCTCTCCTCTCCTCTCCTCTCCTCTCCTCCTCTCCTGGACGTTTCACTCTCTGTGTGGCTACAGGTGGGTGGTGCGCTTGCTGTAGGTGGCGGCCACTGTGGATTTCATGCACAAGTACAGAGGAGGTGGCTGTGGGCAAATAGTTGTTCACAATCGCCAGTGTTCAATAGTTTAGCGCTGCGCTGCTCGAGCCCACACTCTGTAAACTCATTTGTGTGGTTAGATGGTATTTTAGAGTGTTATGGTAATGGTTTTTCCTTTTAAAGAAAACAACAACGTAGGTGTTTGTTTATTTGTTTTTTTCTAATAAAGACGTTCCTCATGACAGTTGGACTTATTAGAAAGCTCCATTTAAGAGAGCGAGTGCATCCGTTGGGATTCTTGCCCATTGCTTTTTGAAAAAAAGAACATGATGTCGAACTTGTCGAGCAGGAAAGGAGGGAAGGAGTGTTTGCTGCTTCCCTCCTTTTTCAAAACTGACATTTTGCCTCCTTGAAAAATGCCGTGACATTGTCAGGAAGTTTCCTGAGCGCTCGCTGGCAGAGCGACCATTTAATTAACCAAGAATACAATCAGCGGCCTAATTGAAGATGAAATGGAGAATAAAAGTTGTGTCTTTCTGCACTGTGCGCTGCTCATTTCCAACCCGTTGCTGCGTGAGGATTTCATTAGTCTCACCTGTTTTACCTGGAAAACAAACTTTTGGTGTGCGACGGCTAAGACAGGCATGCAGTCACCAGACTATGTTTCAAAAAACATTTTGTTATTTTGACATTATTTGTTTCCCCCTGCAGCTTCTCTTCAAAGGCTCTGCGCAAGTGCCTGGCTCGCTTGCTGCAGAGGAAGCCAGTGACCACAGAGGGGCATCATGGGACCAACTGCCATGTCTTTTGTGCAACTGGATGCAGGCATCACAGGCGCCTGAGCTTTGGCCGGGCAGCACGGACCGGAGTTCAAACAATGGGTTGGTGCCTATTTTTCTGTCCTTTTTTTCCTAAAAAGCAACTCCGGTGGTAACGTTGACTTACGCCGCTACTACGATTCACATTTTTATCCCCTCAAAAAAAAAAAAAAGTCTTAAAATGAAAACGGCCCGAGCGGCGGTTTCTGTTTCCCCACTCGAGGGACCGCCTGCCTTTCATCAGATTACAGCAGCGCGTCTGAATATTTTATATCTGATTAAAGACTGATCGAGCAGGGCCATCCAAACAGAGAAAAGCACTCGTGTGATGAAACGCGCAAAAAACACACGGCCTCTCTCTAAAAAAAAAAGAAGGTGGCGCACCTCCACCAAAGCCGCTCTGTTTTTACACATTTGGCGACGTCCACACGTGGAGAAGGCCGAGGAGGGGGGGGGGGTTTGTTGCCGCCTGTTTTCCTTCCTCTTTTATTCCTGAAAAAAAAAAAAAAAGTCCTGCGACCCACGTGGTTGCTTTGGCGAGCCTGGAAGTGTGTCAGCTCCCTCAATGATAAGAAAGAGTGGAGGGCTGAGGAGGAAGTGTCCGCTAGGTGAAGCGCACCAGTCCCACTTTATCTTCTTTCATTCATTTATTTATTTATTTATCCATCCTTTCTTGCCCCCACACGAGTTTAAAGAAGCCGGTTCCGTGGCGCGATGCATTTTTGAAACCATCTCGCCGCTCCACTTCATGAAAGATTCACAATTAAAGATTTCGGGGGGAAAAAAGCAAAAAAAAAAAAAAAAAAGCAGGGGCCCCTTTGAATTGACATCGGTTTCCCGCTGCGCCGTGTCATATTTTAAAGAGGGAGACTCTTTTATCCGACTAACCCCCTTTTCTTTCCAACGCAAAGACTCCACTGATCTCCGTCTCCACCTTATGTAAAATTTACCGCGCGATTAAAAGCGCCGCGTAAGAGCCCCGTCATCGCACTTGGCAACCGCATGGCTGCTTCTTACCTGAGACACCACAGGGGTGATTCATGAAAACGCACGCCGGCAGTCCCACCTGGAGGAATTTCTCCAGGAAGCCAAGTTTTTTTTTAGCAGACTCGCTCTTAATGAGCGTTGCAGGCTGATCTCTACGTGTGAGTAATTTCAATGGAGAATATTCTTTTTTGAAAAAAAACAAAACAACAAAAAAACGCCCAAATAAGGCATTTCCAGCAGCGGCTTCCTCTGAAGTGCATTGCTGTGTTCTCGCCGTACATCTGCGCATTGATTTGGGCCTCAGCAGATAATCAAAACTATGCGATTTAAGGTTATTGATAAGCGACCCTGGCTCCCCCCCCCACCTGTGTGTGTGTGTGTGTGTGTGTGTGTGTGTGTGTGTGTGTGCGCGCGCTCGCGTGTTTGTGTGTGTGTGTGTTTTTTTGACATTATCAATAAGAGCCAGGAGGCGTGTCCGCTGGCCCGGTGCGAGGCTGCTTGCGCGACCGTTGGCTCTGGGGAACGGTGACGCGTGCTCATTTCAACCTTGGCCCCTGATGCCGCCGCCACCGCCTGGCTCATGAATAAAACATCTCTTTGACCTTTATCAGGAGTGTAATGGACAGTCCACCCCGTCTCTGTCTTCCTCTCTCGCTGCCGTCTCCCTCTCTCGCCCCTTTGTCCCCCGCAGGCCACCTCAGCCTCCTCGCTGTTGTTCTCCGCAGTTTTTTAACGAACCGACCAAGAGACGCGCGTTTTTTTAAAAAAATGTTCCCGTTTCTCGGTTCCTCTCACATCAGCCGACGGCGTGCGTTCCGTCGGGTTCCCCGCCGCGCAAAATGGCGGGACTCGCTGAGTGACGGCGCCGTCGAGCCGCCGTCGAGCGAGCGAGCGGGCGTGTTAATGAGGCGTCCGAGCCGGCAGCATCCTCGCATCCTGTGAAGAGCCTCAAACAACTGCCCCTCCCCCGCTCCCCTCCTGCTTCCCCACAATCACCCCCCCCGCAACCCTCCTCCCCCCCACTCCCTCCCCTCCAGGTCCAATCTGCTGACGGGCTTCTTTCTACCTGTCTGTCGCCACAGGCTGATGCTAAATGTCACTGACACCAAAAGAAAAAAACAGAAAAAAAAAAAAAAAAAAAAATCGCCTTTGTTAAGTCGAGCCGCCTCGCGAAAAAAAGGAAAAACCCCCCACAAATAATCGAAATATCAAGCAGGGGAGCCGGCGGGGGAGGAAAAAAGTGGCCCTGCGATTGCGACGCATTGTTTCTGGGAAATAAAAACAGTGAAGTGGAAGAATGATGGAGGGGGGTGGGAGGAGGGGTGACAAGCTCGGGGAGGACGGTGACGTCTGCCGCGGCGTTTCGGGCGGTAATGGCGCCTGAACGGAGTGGGAATCAAATGTCTCGGCGCTGGCACTCAACATATTGTCGGCCTCTTTGATTTAGCGCGCGCCATCCAAGGAAATGTCAGCGAGTCCCTCCATTGTTGCCGGCTTGACATATCCATTTTGAGAGTGTAACGCTGCGAAAGGAAAAACAAAGAGAGCGCGGCTCAGAGAGACAGAAAGAGAAGAGGAGGGGAAAAAAGAGAGAAAAACCGAGCTGATGTCTTCATAATATGGGCGCAGACGGATCCGCCCGTGACGCTCCGTGGTGCATCCTCGCCGATCCCGTGATGAACGTCTCCACGAACGGCCATGATTTCCCTCCTCACCACCACCACCAGCTTTTTTTTTTTTTTAGGGGAAAACGGCCTGAGTATGGCCAATGTTTGCCATCCAAACGGGCTGAATTAACTCCTTCCCCATTAAGACGAGGCACTTTGAAATGCAGGAGGGGAAAACGTTTACAAGAATCGAACCGAGGGATCCTTCCCGCGCAATTATCGCGTCTGTACGCACGGCGGCCGGTGATGGAGACTCATAAATTAGCGGCCTCGTCTCCGTCTGCGTCTGTAGGGGAGGTGGGTAAAGGGGGATGTTGGCGTGAGCTACCATAGGAAGAGGGCGAAAGCGGCGCTCTGACTCGGCAGGTCATGGCCGCCCCATCACAGGTGGAGGCAAAAGTGAAAAAAAACTGAACGTGATCTAAAAGGGTTTTTCAGTTTCGCCCGAAACTGGGGTTAAAAAAAATAAAGAAACTCTAAAAAATAAAAAAAGCGGCACAGCGATGTGATATTACATGCTGATTTGGAAAAGAAGAGCGCACCAGCTCGCAGGCTTAAATGCAGCCGTCCCCTGTTCTGGAGCGGCGTCACATGATTCTGCATTGTTTACAGGTATTATTTCCAGCTCGCTTATGAGTCTGCAAATCCGATTACTGCCAGAATAGGTGTACGTGTCGCAATGTTTTTTTTTTTTCTCTCCCCCCCGTTTTGCTGAGATCACTGAATAAAGAAACTGAATTATGTGCCTTTGAGACTGTACGCGCGCGCATGTGCACGTGCGCACTGAGGTTTTTTTTTCCCTCTCTCTCTCCGTCTTGAACTCTGACACCAGGAAGTCCCTGGTCTCCAACCAATGGTGAAAGGCCTCCCAGAATCCCTTCCTTCTCTCCAGTGAGCCGGAATACTGCTGGCAGATTACCATATCATTACCATATCATTAGCATAACATTACCGCCGCACAGCTTGGCTCGCTGTCTGCGGACGTGCTATCGGCTCAATCGAGAGATTCAAAAAGCGCCGCCGCCGCCGCCACCACCACCCTCCCCCCGCCCACCCTCCCCCTCCTTCCCCTCCTCGTCCACAATGTGCGTGCCTTCTTCCCTCCTCAGCGCCCCCCCACCACCTCACGAGGTGTGTTTTCCATCTGAGCAAAGCAGATGTAATTGAGGCACAGCACTGGATTTACCGGCTAAATGAAATCACAGGGATGCTCGGAGATCAGCCGGGGCCGCCGCGGTACACATTTCGCCGTCTCTGAAACCTCATTGCGGAAGGCGCCCAATTCAGAATTTCTAATATCCTCTCAGAGAGAGAGAGAGAGAGAGAGAGAGAGAGAGAGAGAGAGAGAGAGAGAGAGAGAGAGAGAGAGAGAGAGAGAGAGAGAGAGAGAGAGAGAGAGAGAGAGAGAGAGAGAGAGAGAGAGAGAGAGAGAGAGAGAGAGAGACTCAGTCAGATGCTAAGCTATGTCAAGCCGTACTCCGGCTGGATTACCGCAGCCTGTTATGCTCCCACCAGGTGTGTATGTGATTGTGTGTGTGTGTGTGTGCGTGATGGAAGGAAAAAAAAAAAGAGGGGCCAACGTGCCACCTTCTTCTCGCTCTGTACCGTAGGGCACCGGCAGGGGGTTTGTGTGTGTGTGTGTGTGGGGGGTCTAGGAGCCGGGGGTGGGGCACCCAATCCTCTAATGGTCGGGGGGGAGAGGGCCCATTCCATTAGTGCGGGGGGCCCCGGAGTTCAGCGGTGCTCGGAGGGCGGAGGAGGAGGAGGAGGGTGCAAAATGGAGGCAGGTGTTGGCCGGGGGCAACGCGGAGGGCAACGCTGCGCCAGCTGCATGCTGGGAAATGCGGCGCTTCGCTCTCTCACACCTCCCCTCCCCTCCCTCCCTCCCTCCCTCCCTCATCTCCACTCCTCCTCCTCCTCTGCCTGTTTCTTTTTTTTTTCCCCCCTTCGCGCGAGTGCTGCGGCCCCGCAACACCTGGCGCGCGCAACTCGCGCATGTGCGCGGGCACGCCACCCCCACCCCCCCATCACCCCCTCACCCCCTTCCCCCCCTCGCCCCCTTCCCCCCACCCGTCTGCTTTTGTCCCCCCGGTTTTAATTCATTCCAGTAAGCTTTTCTCCATTTTCCTTATCTCTTTCTCTCCCTCAATCTCTCCCTCGCACGCTCATTCACTCACTTATTCACTCACGCCTATCTCCATCGCTTTCATTTACACTCCCTCACTCCCTCCCTCACTCTCTCCCTGACTCCCTCCCTCACTCCCTCTCTCTCTCTCTCTCCCCTTTTTGCTTACCACCTCCCCCCGCACGCACGCACCCTCCTCCCTCCCTACCTCCCTCTCTTCCCCTCACCCCTCCCTCATGCCTCTCACTCTCATTTGTAAATGGAGGTGGTGGTAGTGGGGGGTGGGGTGGGTGGGAGGGTTCAGTTGAGGAAAATGTGGAGGAGACGTGGTTTCCCTCCCAGGTGGGAAACTCTGGTGGGAGATGAAGGTGGAGAAGAAGAACGGCAAGCAGAAGAAGAAGAGGGGGAAGGCTAAGGGGGTGAGGAGGGGCACGGGGGGAGAGGGAGGGGGTGGGGGTGGGGGGAAATTATGCTACCACTCCCTCTCCTCCCCACGACCCCCCCACCACCACCACCACCCCTCTCCACCCCCCGCTCTCCCTGGGCTGAGATGATGTATGGCTGCAAAGGCCACATGTTGGCCGCGTGATGGATTAAAGCACTTTGTAGGAAAATTACTGAGAGCGCCTCGGCACACACACACACACACACACACACACACACACACAACTCTGGCCCTTAATAAAACTCTCTTCAATATTGAAATGGAGAGAGCACGAGAAGAGAGGGAAAGAATGAGAGATAAAAACGATTAAGGGTGATGGCGGCAGAGAGCGGTTAGCCACGGCGGTAGCGGCGGCGGCGGCCAAACATGCTAACGCAAAACGTTCCTTATGCGTGAAATGGAATGTTGAGGAATGCTGGAAAACTGCAAGTTGTTTTTTTTCTCCCCCCTCGAATCGGTTCATTAAAGTTCAGCTAAAAGGAATTAGTGAAACCAGATTCCAGTCGGTGCTCGTGTGTTCGAGGCTGCTGATGAACTGTTGCGACTTGTTCCACGCTCGCCACCACCGCCGCCGCCGCCGCCTCCGCTAACAATCCTCCGCTGCAGCTTCACTGTTTTTTTGTCTTTTTTTTTTGGTTTTGTCAATCCTGCTTCAAAGTTGCCCAGAGAACAAGGTTTTAACAGCAACTGTCACATTTAATTTTCATCTGGCAGAAGGCTGCATTGTTTTCATCTGGAAAGACTTTTTTTTTCTACTGTTCTACTGTTAATTGTTTTTTCCCTCTTTGCAAAGGATCTTTGCTCGACTGTTTCGCGATACAACTCACAACTTGCTGTGGAACAACTGGCGCCGCTTCTATTACTATCGACTGTTTGCGTTGTAGCCACGGACACTGTGTCCTGCACCACTGCACATACAATGGTGGATTTTACTGCGTTTTTTAAGCATTAGGAAAATAAAGTTAGGTCAGCGCTGTGACTTTTAAAACTCAAGTGAATAAGTGAATAAAATAATGAGATTTATTCAGCGTATTTGCTCACAACATAAGTTAAATTTTCGTCTCCGATCATCGCCTTGGGAAAAAATGCATTCTGTAATCAACAATACAGTCAGAAGGCCATTGCATGCTTAATGTCCAGCATCCTAAAACAAAATATCAGTCAGAACAAGTACAGACTGATGTGAGAGAAGGAGTCTCTTTATCTTTTTCTGTTTGAGTTTTATTTTGTTGTTTTCTTTATTGATCGCTGAACACAATCTACATTAAAATGTCTTTTTCCCCGAGGGTGGCGTGTTGGTGCTGGTGTGGTTGTTACCAGTGTGGCCCGGGCTGTTTCATCAAGTGTGTTGAGTTTGCATCTTCTCCCTGTGTCCTCTGTCCTGGTGTTAGTGTGAATGGTTGTCTCTCTGTGTAGCAGTGTGACAAACACCGATACACCAAGACCCAGAAGACAGGACAAGTAGTGAAAGAAGATGGATGGATGGATGGATGTCCTGATGTGTTTTGCTCACATGCTTTCAACTAATTACATCTTTGTGTCCTCAAGTTTATGATTATTATTATTATTATTTTAATCACCGACTGAACAACAACACGTGTGCTTGCCGAGTCGCTGTCCTGGCTGGTGCGCCCCCCCCCCCTGCAATGTTTCCACATCATAAATATTTCTCAATTAAAAACGCCGAGCGTGCAGTTCAATTACCGTGATAACGACATGAGCTTGTGATTCGCTCGTCACATTTACCCCCAAATCATGAATCTGAGGCACCTTTTAATCTGCCCACCCGCTGACCACTGGCTTGCTGGGTCTTTGCCATTTAAATAAAGACGGTAGATCACCCCACCCCCACCCCCACCCCTCTTCCCTCCCTCTGCGTCTCCTGCCAATAGCGCGACCCCCGGGGCCTCGCTGCTCACCCTGTTTAGCCCCCCAGCTTCCCCTCCGTCACCCAGGCCCTCCCATCCCCTTCTCTCGCCTCTCCATGTTTGGGAGGCCGCAGCCCCTGTAGGGCTGTTACGAACACACCAGCTGCTGTTTTCTCGGCGGCGCGGGCCGCCTCACGTGGCTCCGACACGCCGCCTCGATGACTCTTGATGTCTGTGTTTGTTTTTGTTGTCTTTCCCTCTCTGCCCCCCCCACCACCACCACCTCCGTCGTGCTTTTTCCCCATCCGTCCCTCCCGCCGTCTCCCGTCTCCGTTGTTCTCTCATCTCGTCTGTCGGAGGCCCTCGGCAGCAGCAGGGCGTGCATCCTTGCCCATGTTGCAGTCCGACGGCTGGGCTGCTGGGCTGCTTCCAGACGCTGCAGTTAGAATCATATTAGCGCTGATGCCCGCTCATTGCGACGGCTGCTGTTTGAACTCGGTCGGGCCAAAGCAACGATGACAGCGAACGTTACCTTAAGATGGGGTTTGCTGTCGACAGCCACGTTGCCATCGAGCATTAGTTTTTGGTGGTTCTCCTGATTCTGTTTCAAGTCTTCGGGACCCTCAAGCAGAACGGAATGGAATGCATCTGAAATCTGATGGTTTGCTTTTCTTAAATGTGAAGTAGTCCGTAGAAAACATTCGAAAGGGTTGAAAATGTGAAAGAAAGGAGGTGACGAAGAAGATAAACCTTCCGTGAGGCTAGAAAAACAAAACGATAGCATTTTGTTCAAGTTACTTATGATTATATAATATGATATTCATTATATATTATCATATTATTATATTATTTAGAGAGTTCTTTTACTAAAAACAAATAAATGTACATAAAACGACCAAGAAATTTGTGAAATATTTCTTAAGTCCATTTGTGGGCAAAGAATGTAGATCATTTTTGCGGATTGACGTTTGCTGAGTACATTGTATTTGAATTTTACTAAATAAAAAAACATGACAATCAGACCCCAATTTGCATAACTTTGTATATTCCATTCAGTTTCTCACATTATGTAATTGTAGATCTTACTCTCTGATTCTTCACAGGCACAAAGAATGTCACTCCGTCACTTCTTTTACCAGTTTTTGGCACTTGTTAATTTTTTCATAAACAGATGAAGCTCACATTATTCACATGTTTTTGGAAACGTGCGAAGCTTTCAACTTTAAAAGAATAACTAATGACACTGTAAATAGCAGACTCCTCTTGAACCTCCACTTCCTCCTCTTCTTCAAATACCCCAGTAAGATTGTTCCTCCAGACCGCGTTCTTTAAAAGTATTTTGTAGAAAAAAACAAAAACAAAAAAAAAATCCAGCGGTGGAAATGTTTTTTTGTTTGTGCTGCACACATCAGTGCTAAACACACAGACAACTTTTAAGGCAGAGTTGGGCAGTTTTGCCCTCAGGCGATTTTAAAAGTGGGGGGAAAAAAATTGCAGATCATCACAACGTCTCAATTCATGTCACGTTCTAAAGGCCTTTTAACAAACAAAACAAGTGCATAACAAAAAGAGAAAGGACACAAACATGAAAAAATAAACAAACTATTAAAAAACAGACATTAAGGTACAAAAGGAAAAAAAATAGATCACACTACCTGCGGCTGTTGTTGAGCTTGTGCCTTTTGCAGTGCCTTGAATCTGCTTTTTCTTTCAAGTGAGTTGTTTTGAATTGTTGATATTTGGGCCTCTCAGTCATATGCTGCGCAGCATGATAATTTGGCTTGACACATGAAGAGGAAGCGCAAGCATTTGTTATCCATAGGAATCAATAACAAGTGGGTGAAATAAAAGGGGAAAGAGAAACAAAGAAACTTAAGGCAAGCACAAAGTAAAATTTGCAATAACAAAAATACTTTTTAAACAAAATGCTTAAGTCTGAATATACTTAGAAAACCATTTTTTACCAACAAGCTTCTGCATTAAAAGTTAGACATCAGACACTTGGCCTAATAATTATTCAACCCAGTTTCAAGACGTGATGTTTTTTTTCCTCCTGTCAAGACGTTGGGTTGTTGAAATCTTTTCACCTCATCTGAATGATTAATTAAAAATCTAGCAGTTCACTCGAGTTCAATTAATGCTTTTAGTTACTTTGTCAAGTGTGGCAGCTTTAACTGGCTGGGCTGTTCTAAATGGAGTAGTTCAAGGATCATTGTTTTAATATGGATATCAAGGAAGCGAAAATCTTGTGTCTCCATTGTCCGTCTTGATTCATTGCACTGTTTCGTTGGCTGTTGTCTTCAGCTGCAGGATTTTTGCTGTGTCTGTATCTGTTCCTGAGGCTTTACAAGTAGGTAAATGCTAAAGTAAAAAAGCCTCTACGGGATAATTGAAATTCAGCGCCCTAATTGTTTAATCTATCATTCTTTCTTGGTAATCGTTCCGACATCCAACTCGCATAATTTTAAGTGGTTGTTGGTTGGAGTCCAAGATTTTCCTGCCTAATATTTAGTCCTTTTGGGAGCGTACAAGCTTGCAAGGCTTGCTCCAGCATCATTATTTTCCCCTTATCATAAAAATTCTGTGTGCTGCTAATACGAATGAGGATGCATTACCTGTCCTTAATGGAGGTGGAAGACCACATCAGGATTTTTCACTTAGTCCCAGTCACACAGGATAGTCCTGGAGACCTCTAATACAGGCATGAAAAACAAGTTTCATTTCGTCTCGTATTCTATTACTGCTTCTCCTGCTCTCAGGGTCGTGGAGGCTCCTGGAGCCCATCCTAGCTGTCTTTGGGCGAAATGGGCGGACAAATCGCGTTTATCGCAGAGCCACATAGAAACACCAACAACCATTGGCACTTGCACACACACCTAGGGACAATTTAGAGTGCCCAAATCACCTTACATGCATGTTTTTCGACTGTGGAAGGAAGCCGGAGGACCCTAAGGACCCCAGGGAGAACATGCAAACTCCACACAGAAAGGCCACAGGAACAGCTTTTATCAAAAGGGTCCCATATTGAACCCATTTTCAGAGCCTGAGTTTTCCAATCTCAGACTCTTATGGTGGAGCCTCATGCAATTTGTTGTCCCCATAACTCTGCAGATCTCCATGAAACAGCATATTTATGTATATATGTACGCGTGTATGTCCAAATCTCCCAGTTTGCTGGTCAAACTGATGTTTTATTGGACTTTGGAAAGTGAACTGTTCAGTGCAGTCTCAGAGGGAGGAACACCCCTTTGTCTTGGGGTGTTGCCATAACCAGGAAAGGTATAAGTTCCTTTTTGTCACCTCACAAAGAGCTCATTTCCAAAACTGGGTTTCACCTCGCATTTTCTGAAAAGTGGAGCAAGCGGAAGCTGTAAAGAACAGACTTGCTTCTTTCTGGGGGATTTCACTGACAGAGACACATAATTGATGCAAAACACTGGTAAAGTGAATTTTGCATAATGTGGGACCTTTTACTCCGAGCAATCATTTGCGTTGTAGTTCGCAATTTAAAAGAAAAAAAGTAACACGGTTATCTGATGATACGGTGCGCTAACTGGAAGGTGTGCGCGAGAACCTTTGAAACGACACTTAAATTATCATACATTACATTTACATTCCCCTCGACGGTGAGCCCATATGCATGTGACATTAGCACCTGTCAGAGCTCTGCTTTTGAAACTTCCTGCAGCAGTGAAGTCGAGTCCAGACGTGGCGCTTTGAAGGCTTTGGCGGCACTCTTCTGACAGCGGCGGTGGTGGCGGCAGCCACTTCATCAGCCCCAAGGTCATTAGATGTTGATATTCAACCCAGCGATCGAGACGTTGAGAGGAGCGCGTTCAATAGCCCCCTGTCTGTCAGTGCACGGCTCTCTGTCTGCCGTCTCGAGGTCTCGTTGAATTGTGCCGCTTGTCCTCCGTCTGAGACAAGAGTGCCGGGTTAGGAGGCCTTCGTGCCTCCGTTCCAGAGCAGCGTCGCCAGTTCACTCTGCTTTTGAAAAGTCTCACCTGGACTTTGTGGCCGTTTCTTTTAATCTTGGAATCGCTGCATTGTAAACACTAACTGACAGTCACAAAGCTAAAAGTGATATTCTCTGAAAGCGTGAAGGCTTTAATCCCATCATTTAGAAAAGTCACGCATGACAGGTCTGAAATCCTTTTGTTGAGTCTTTGCTGTGACAAGCTATGGAGTAACTCTATCCCGCCATGTGTGTTGTCTGAAAACATAAAACACCACGTTCGCATCCGTCTAATCAGTCGTGGCAGTTTGTCTGAATTGCCAGTTGACCGGTTCGATTTAACGGTGGCACAAAGTTGCTGCATCGCGACAAAGACAAACAAACTAGCGTTGCTCAATGCTTGATTCTTCCTTTGAATCTGCCTCGCATGTGCAGAGCTAAAGGGATGGTTGACGCTTCTTTTGAAATTTCACCCACCGGCCACGTATTCAGTTTTTAAATAAATCATTTGAGTCAAATTCATCATTCATTATTTATGGCTTCGGCAACTTCTTCCGTATGACGGGGCTGTTAATGAGAAAATTGATCCGTAACCCAATCTGTTCATTGACTTCTCAAGGATTCTCACTTGTCTCCCGGCTAACACGTACCGTCTGCGTGATGTAATACTTGTGACTCCGACATGATGTGAGCATTGCTAGCGCGAGCAACAAGGTCAGAGACGATGTCAAAATAATTTGATACACGGACAGTTAATTGTCCGTTTGTCTATTTGGATGCAAATGAATCGTGTTGCTCATTACTGTGCATAAATTAATTATTTTAATTAATTCATCAGCCAAGCCTAAGAGTGAAGTTTTAAGCTGGCAGGTGTAATGGAAACGACTGAAGTGAAGGGTTTAAATTGAAGTTGAAGATTGGAATTGAATTTGTTGGGTGCTTTTGTCCATTGCTCCCTGTCCTACATATCTATTACATTCAGCAGCACAAATGTGTCAACATGCCTAAGTATTGCTGTTTATTTTTTTTTTAAATAAGTTGATAAAAATCCAAAGTGCGTCCCTGTTCAGCCAGTTAAAGGGACATTGGAAGTGGGATGTCCTGCAGCCGGCCAGCACATCCCAGTTCATGTCAAGCTTACTTACCTCATCATGCAGTGATTCAGGCATACTGTATTTATCTGTGAGTCGCTATGCATGTGTGTGTGTGTGTCTGAACACTCCCGTGATTAGTGTTCTCAGTGACTGGCTGGCTGATGGGGTTGATTTGTCCGACAGTGCTGTGTGTCAGGCAGGCTGAGCATCCGCACTGGAGAACATGAGTGAAGGAGCAGATAATTGATAGTGACAAGGCGCTCCCAGCCTTAATTGCTGCTGGTGAATTAGATTACCTTTTCAAAGTGCCTTCATTAGCAGACGGAGGGCCATACCAATGGTCGCGTGATTGGCCTCATATTGTTTTGCTGTGAACCTGTTCTGGCAGGGCACGATGATATGTGTGTGTTCAGGATTGTGTGCACACACTTTTTTGGGGAGATGGGGGCGGTGGTGTTGGTGGTGAAATGACTCTCTAATTTCCATGTGCCGCTGTACTTCGACTGTGTGTACACGAGTTCAGCCTACACACCTCGTGTCAGTCATGTCATGTTGTCAAAGTGATTTAGTGGATTTTTTTTTTTTTTTTTCATGAGACCTCTAGCTCTTGAAAACTGCCAAAACGCATGCAAGCTTTTCAGGTGGATGTTTGTAGACCGTACCAGAACTCTGTGGGAGTCCATAATTTATTTTTTGGATTCCATGCACAGTACTAGACCTATTTCCTCCAAAACATGCATACCGCCAGTGCTTCCTATGTTGACAATTTTCTTTTGTATGTAATTAGTTTTAAGTGTAGCTCTACCTAGCAAAGGGGCAAGCTTTCCAACCAGTTCCAAAAGTCTTTTAAGTCAGTGACTATGTGTCATAACAAGTCGATGTTCAATATCTCTCTATGATTGTGATGAGCAGGTGACTTGTTAAGACTGCAGGACAGACTGTGACTCTGCAGGATAAGCTGTGACATGTCAATGACAAAATTGTTATCTTGGGAAGGTTCGATTATTGGTCGAGTATGTGAGTCTATACCGTTTGCATCTTGTTATTGTCCACATTGTGAATGTATGTCTTTAAAAGTCCAACCTTGGATTGAAGTTGCAACATACGCTATCCATTTTTTGTGCAAAACATCAGTTGTTTCGTGTGTCGACTACATTGTTGTCATAAATAAATAAAAATGAACTCGTAAAAATGGATCACTGGCTAGCAGAAGTGATGGTAAAAAATGAAGTCCTGACGAGAGAGTATGTAAATTAACCAAAGTAGCAGAGCCAACATTGTTCACTGTGTATAACCTGCCTTTCCGTATTTAGAAACAAAACCAGTTTTTCATGGCACGACTCACTTTGAACCTGTGTAACCAATAAAGAATAACTAATTGTGCATTATTTAACATTAACTTATTAATTAATGCACTCAAATATTTGCTTTTTACTCTTCTATTAAGACTATCATCATTAGTAGTAGTACTAGTAATTAGTAGACATTAAACATAGACATGGACTCTCCCATTTCTGGCAACCACATTGAAACAGACACTTGGCAAAGCTATCCACTCGCATTCAGCACCATGGAGAGCTCCACAAATCCTCTTTGAGTTCCAGCACTTTTATTCTGCAACAGATACCAAATGTAGCGCTTCATTGCTCAAGAATTTTGGTATAAAGAATACAAGAGAGAAAAAAATAGCAACCCTTTTTTTTCCTTAATTATTTATTTCCACCAGGAGTATTTTTTTTTTTGCCAAACCAGACCAAAAGTCAAGGTTTGTTAGTGGAAGTTCTTCTTTTTAAGTGAAGTTTCCGTGACCCCTCTACCGCGGTGAAAAAAACTGTAACAACCAAAAGCTGAGGGAGACGATAGAAGGGATTTTTCGGAGAGCAAGCAGTGAAAGTGGAGAGGGGTTATCGCTCCATGCAGAGCCGGTGACATGAGCAGCTGCTTAAAAAAAAAAGAGAGAGAGAAGCAGCCCAAACCTAAAAGTCCATAACTTTACCCCCCTTTTCATCCCCGGCAGCACCAGTTTCAGTTCCACCAATTCTTTTCATCCCATTTACATATTTGTACCCCAGCCACTGCTCCATCACTGTCCCCGAACTACCTCCCCACCCCACCCCACCCGTCTCCAAAAAAAAGAGAAAAGAAAAATCCACTGGCATCCCTGTCTCATGCTTCATCTCTGCCCCAGCCCGCCTGCAGCCCCCTGCCGAGTTAAATGGACTGTGCCGGTGTCAGGGGAGTCGCGTGCGCTCGCTCCCGTTCAGCTCGGCTCAGCTCTGCTCAGCTGGGCTGCCAGCGTTATAAACTTACTATGTGATTATTGTCAGAGCGAGACTCCTCCACCCAGGAGGTCCGCGCTGATGGGTACTATATGTCACCGGGCACAGCCAGCCATGGAGGGCGCGGGATGAGGGTGGAGGGCGGAGGGAGGGAGAGAGGGAGAGCGGTGGCGGCGGCGGGGTGAGGGAAGGACACGGAGAGGCAGGAGTGAGAGAGGCTTTTTGGGCGGGGGGGGGTGGGGGTTAGAGGGAGACGAGCGGGAGGGCAGAGACTCATCAAAGGGAAGGGGGGATGCGGGGAGGAGGGAAAAAAAGCCAAGCTGAGCGAGGAAAGAGTGATGTATATACCTATCTCCGCAGACAAAGACAAGGGAAGACACACGGGGAGCGATATAAAGAGGGAGAAGTGGAAGAATAATGTGGCGGCAGAAGAAAGGGAGGCTGCAGGGAAATCAGGAGGAGGAGGGAGGGAGGAAGGAGGAGGAGGGTGGCGAGTTAAAAAAAAGGAAAAGAAAGAAAGGCAAAGGGAGAAATTAGGGGAGGGAGATTTTCAAGTGAGTGATGTGTGCTGTGATTGTTTTCGCCCTCTCTCTCTCTTTCTCTCTCTCCCTCTCCCTCACCCGCCCACCCCCACCCGCGTCCTCTCCCTCTTCCCCTCGCTCTAAACGGTCAGGATGTGGCCTGTATCTGCCGGCAAGACGGAACTCAATTTGGGACAATTTACTCGGCAGTCTCAGCCCTGATGCACCTCGGGGACAGAGAATAGAGAGAATGAATGTGAAGGGAGATAGAATCAGCAAGCCACACACGCGCGCGCACGCAGACACACACATACACAAACAGACGCGCACGCTCGCAGAATGCGCGCCTCGGCACACAATTGGCGGCGAGTAGATTTCACTTTAGTTAGTTAGGTCTAAGTCTCCCAGGCGGTCAATACGATGTGAGTTTATAAGTCTTGGAAATGAAAAGCCCAGGATAAGGTTAGATAAACTGCGCTATTTGATTTCAGTCCCCACCTCATGTAGGAAAAAACACACACAGACACACACACACAAGGCAGATGGCCAGAGGGGATACGCTCATATAGCGGTGGTCTTATGGGTGATTAAGGCTGACTGCGTTATGCACTGTACCTGTATTGGCCACTTTGAAATTATTGAAAACACCGGCGCTCCTGAATAAAAGCCACTCACCCAGACCGGGGGAAAAAAATTACATCAGCTCTTATTTTAGTCAGTTTCCCTCCATTTTTTTTGAGTGCAATATGTTTCTGTGCTGACAGGTTACAAGCCTGAGGAGCCTGAGGAGCCTCTGCGTCGCCCGAGACAGCAGGGGGCGCCCTGACAGAGCCCCCTTTTTTTGAGAGAGAGGGAGAGAGAGAGCCCAAGAGGAGGGGTGAGTGTTTTTAACTGGCAAAATAAACTGCCTTTCACAAACACGCAAGTCTAGCGAATTGATTAAGCTGCTTCCCGAAGAAGCCGCTCTGAGGTTGTTGTTGTTGTTGTTTTTGTCATCGCCGTTGTTCCCCCCCCCCCTCCTCCCTTCACCCTCCTCTTTCCCGCGCTGTCTGCGTAGCGCAGCGGGGAATCGGATCCGCGACGACGGCAAAATCAGGACCCTCAGCCACTCAGACGCGGCGGCTCCACGCGTTTGAACGCGGCGGCGTCGCGGTTGAAGTCGCACTCGTGGCGTTCGCCTCTGATTTTTTAACGCAGCATGCACAATGCAAATGGGGCTTCATTGGGCTCGCGTTGCCGTTTTTTAATCAGGGCCTAGCGTTGATTAGCGAGAGGGGTGGGGAGGGCAAATGAGGGTGGAGGGGTGTGTGTGTAAGGGGGTGTTGTTTGGATTTTGGAAGAAGACCCAGGCGCGTACTGAGCGGCGGCTGAAAGTTGTTTACCTGGTTCCACCCAGTGTCACTTCCTCCCTGCTGCCCCCCCCCCCAACCACCCCCGAGGAGCCGGCCCACCTCGGAGAGCAGGAGGTGGGTGAAAAAAAGCAGCCAGTTGCCAGGGAAACCGTCACCCGCTGGAGACATCTTATGACAGTGGCGGAGGGCGGGGGTGGGGTTGGGTGGCGGCGGCGGTGGCGTCCGTCCTCCAGGGTGTAACCGACCTCTGGCCCCCGACGCCACGCGCCGCCCTGTCGTCTGACAGGCCTCGGAGCAGCGGTGTGCGACTCCCCCGCCGCACGTGCGCGCGAAGGAGAAGAAGAAGGAGGAGGAGGAGAGGTGAAAAGGAAGGTTGAACAGAGGAAAGAAGAATGAGGCAGAAGAGGAATCCCAAAGTTGCGATTCACAGTGATGGTGTGAGTCAGTGTGCGTGTGATTAATTGGAGTCATTTATGTGCAGTCTCCGGTGGCCCCCACGTATGCTTCATGATTTCATTAGACTGTAACTTTAATTACTTTTCCAGCATCATAACTTTTGGTAAAAATTAGTTTTTGCGCCCTCAAAACGTGCCCCATAAAACGGCGACAGTTTTCCATTTCTTTTATTTTTCCTTCTTGCGTCCCTATTCCACGAATGCTTCTCCTGCGTTGTTTTTCTTTAAGGTCAACTATTTTGATGCAAGTAAGAAAAAAAAACCAAAACGTGTTCAGTTTTGATAACTTCAGACTGCGTTGATTTGGAAGATAATAACGTCGCCCTTCAGCGCACTGATCAACAGCATTCGCTCAGAAGGCGTTTTTCCGGCCTGGAAAAGGGCCGGTGCTGTTATAGGTATAAGGGAGCCGTGTTTATGGTGTGTTATGTGTTGTCAAACACAATTACAGTGTGTTGCTACAGCAGCTGGCTCGCCGCCAGGAGCCTGAGCTATACCCAATCCGCCCACCTCAGACCGGGCCGGCGTATACGAACGTGTGCGCCGCGTCTCGCGCCTTATTCCACGCAGCGTGTCAGGTGGGTTGCGTTGCAGAGCTCCCTAATTATTGCACAGCGTTTTCGCTGTACCGCGGGGTTAGGGCTGAATTAATGATGGCTAAATGCTGCTCATGCTGGGTTTTTGTGGTTAAAATGTAGGGTTTCGGGATGTATTTAACCTCATGTGCTAAAGATGCACTTCGTACTGCATATCCAAGGGATGATTTTTATACGTCCATCTAGGAAAAAAGCCAGCAGGCAATATTTGGAAAACAGAGGTCCCACGAAGAAAGAAAGAATTACCTACCACCTGGATCTCGTCAGAGGAACTAAATTGGTCCAGTTATACTCTGACAAGCGATTCAAATCTTTCCAGATGGATCTGTGAGAATTTAGAATGGAATCTCTGCCATTCAGCCATCTTATAACATTTACTTGCATTAAACTATGGAAAACATTATGATGCTGATTAAAACTTTCATAGTTTAACAAATGTTTGGAATTATTCAAATGCTACTCTACTAGCATGACAAGCATACTCTACAGATTGCAGTGTGATTTGGCTTGTTTATGTTGTTTGGTCATAGTAGAGCTGGAAAGAGAGTGTTCATTTGAGTTAAAAGTACCAAAACAAGAAAGTGTGTTGCAAATGGTTTGACTGATTGATTGATTGATTGATTAATTTAATTGATTGATTGATAACTTTTGGTACTCTATACCTCCTGTTGGATGGCAGTAACTAGTACTCCTCAAAAAGGAGACCACATTCTTTTAGTATATGCAGCTTTAAAAGATTGGCTCCGTAAGTAGAAGTTTGATGGCTGTCAGTGTTTTTCAATACTGTATACTGTTCTTCATACTCTAAGTCTCTGTCACCCAGTGTTTTTGCCTATGCTTTGGTCCTCCTACTGGAACTGATCCGGTTTTAGAAAGTAATGTGTTGTTACATATTACGCCAAGGTTTCATGCATGCGTGTGAGAAATGCCGCAGCAGCGCGATTTATATGAAGCGGAAGTGAGTCCGCATCTCGCGGATTGACTCCGCTTTGTCTACAAAATGTACATGGTAACGCTGGGGAAACGGATGCCTTCAAAATTATCAGAAATGGGAAGCACACTAGACGGAAACTACCCCTCGCCCCCAACAAAATAAAAAAGAAAATACCTGTGAGATAAAGAAAAAAAGAAAGAAAAAAGTTATTAGAATAAAATATGACTGTTCCCTAAAGAGAAAGAAAAAGGAGATGAAGAATATGACTAAATCGCGGCGCTGAAGCCGCCGTAACTCGCGTGAGCGGGGCTGCGAGGTAAAGCGCCGCCCCGCGTGCTGTAGCCGGCGGAGCGGCAATCAGCTGTTGCATGAACAGCGCCGCTAATGACATAATTAGCGAGACTGCGGATAAACAGCTCCGCGCAAACACGAGAGGGCCCTCGCAGACAACGCGCCAGATAAGGTCACAATATGCGCCGGCCGACCGCTCGCTCGCTCGCACGCAGGCACGCATACATTCTGACTCACGGCACGTCACGCAGCAGTAAGCCCGGCAGACTGCTAATTCGCCCGCACATATGGATGCAGTGTGACGGCACATAATAATAACCCAGTGTCTCTCTCTCACCCTCTCTCTCCCTCCCACCTCTGACTCTTGCTTGTTTACCCCAGGCTCCGCCCCCTCCCACCCTCGCTGACCCCTTCTCTAAGTGTCCTAACTATTGTACCGCTTGCACTTTCATTCCCAAACGCCGAGACAAGGCTCCGGCTGAACTCCGAACTGACCTTTTACTAAATGTCCAGATACAACCCTTCCCCTCCCACCGCCGCCGCTGCCCGCCCACCCGCCCGCTTTCTGACACGCACACACACACACACACACACACACACACACAGTGCAGAGTGTGGTGGGCCCTCTGACTTCTATTCTTCGCCTTAACAACTGATCTGTGAGTCTGTGCAGCAGCTGCGTGTGTGTTGATGTTGTGCCTGTGGCAGTCGTGTCGGCTGTGAGAAAGTTCGGCGCACATGAAGCAGAACTTTTTTTGCGCTTTGGCTCGCTTGTGTGATCCTCGTCGTCGGGCTGAACATTGATTGAGAGCGAAACCGATCAAAATTTTGATGCCCAAAAATGTGTGTGTGGTTTTTTTTCTTAAAGAATGAAAATACACCTTTTTCAGTATATCTGAGGAAGGACGTTATATCTTGGACTGTTTGGAAGCAGGTTTTGTTCGGAGAATGTTAAAAGCTGCAGAAGAAGAATCCCTCTCTCTCTCCACCTTCTTTGTGAATGCAAAATGCAACTCTACGAGGAAAAAATTCTTGGCACAAGCAGTTCACCCATGCTGGGAAATAAACCCATCTGAGTTTGAATGTCAGAGGTCAAAGGTCTCTTCGACTGTTGAAATTATTTTTTTTTAGTCCTGGAGTTTTGTGCCTAATATGACATCATTTTACATAAGCTGCCCTTATTGTGCTGATCTTCTGTGCTGCCGCATTGAACTCGAGTGAAGAACATCTGTTTTCAGAATTAAAAAAACAAAACTTCCTCCTGTCCAAATCCATATTTAAATGGCCAGTCTTGAACGAGCCCTTCTGATCTCTGATATCAAACAACAGTTGGATTGGCTTGCAAATGCCGCTCCAGTCGGCGACTACTTTTTTATTCTGTCTTGTCTAGACGTGCGTGATTAGAAAGTTGCGCTGAGATTGAAGCGCTTAAGTATAATATATCACACGTCAACTCCGCTTCTAATGCTGTAACTATACTTGCCAGCCTTGCGATGTGAAAGTTGTAGACAAATGAGGACAATGAAATTAATATCGCTGCAAGTCTTTAGTCTTCACGCAAATTTTTTCATGATATTTTTTCATGGTATTTACAAAAAGCGTAGTAGGAGCGTGGGTAGGAGAGAAGGTGTCTCCTGGACCCTGGAAAAGAAAGACTGTTTCTGTACTGTTTAGTGTAAGACGCATAATGTTTATTCCATAATGTGTTAGCTGCTGTTGTGAACTACCTGGAGGCAAGCGGGAGGTGGACTTCACTTCCTGACACACAAGCGCCCTTTAAGGCATTATTCATGAAGTTGTGCGTTTCCAAAAGAGTCCAACATAAGCTTCCATAGTTTAGTGATGCTTTCCTTATTTTTGATACATATTTGGCTGGTTGTAGTGTGTAACTATTGACGCTGAAAGATTCATAGTACAGTCAAACTGACAGTGCGCTTAATTTCCGTATTCTGATTAAAACAATATTGTTAAGAAATGTGTGGTAATACTTCTTTTCTGTTGTATATAGCTTTACGGACACATTCATAAAGTTTTATGATGGACTCATAGTGCTTCATAAACTCGGTTATAAACATTCATAATCACATTTAACAACTCATTAAGGATGATAAATAATGGATATAATGTGTTATAACCTCATTATTTTTAATGTTTTATATCTCCATGGCTCTTAGGTGGAATCTGAAGTCTAATGAATTCATAATTTTACCTTTTGGTGGATGATAGGTAAACTACAATGTCCGTAAGGAAGATCTTCATTGGATTATCTTTTGTCTTTATGTCTTTTCCCTCCTACAATGGACACCACAATGTTGCCTTTCACTTTATTTACAAGACACTCATCTGAAAACAGTTGTAATGTTAATTAAATAATCACTTTTGTGAGATTGTGCTCAAGCTGCCAATCATTATTCTGCTTTTATTATTTTCCATATCGTCGATGGCCTGCTTTATCAGATGACTCATACTCTTAGTCCTCCCCGAAATATTCATCTGCATTTCACACGTGTAGTGAGTCCCACATTCCTGTACGCGCATGTGGGCATGTGATGAAAAGTGGCGGCTACCTTTCATTATTCCCGTGCTTCTCATCATTCTAGCGTATAATGTGGGAAGTTCTGCTTGTATTCTTCTCAAAGGAAATCTTTTTTTTTTTTGTGCAAATTGCATCCATCATCAATTGAAAACCTTTCACTTGTCAGAGTAAGAAAAGCACAGTCTGTTACCGCCGACTTAAAAATGGTCCGGCGCCGCATTAATCAGGCATGTCCAACACCAGGAGCCATGCAGCAGATGAACGGAATCGTCATTAATTCGATTATTCACACCTACTGTTTTCCTCCTTTGATTCGGCTGAACTCAGCAGAGGCTAATCTGCCTTTATCGTCGGAGGCTCTTTGGATGTTCCGGCGGGAAGTGAAACGGTGACATATTATCGAGTCGTGCGCTGCGCGCAGGTAAGCTGCCTCCGAAGATCACAACGGAGACCCTCTTAATGTTAACCGCGAGAAACCTTTGCTGCTTCGACCGGTCAAAATGTTTTGTGTTGTAACGAATGCTCCGCTGACCCGCCATGCCTCACACGAAGAGCTACTTAGAGCTCAGTGCTGCCCCCACATGTGACATCATGTCTGACACCACAACGCCCTCATGCACGTGTTCTAATGTAAGGAGTACTGCTCTTGGTGAAGCGTCCTCTGGTCTGTGTTGCTGCTAAACTTGTAAGAGTTGACTACCCATCAGGCGTTCCCAAACTTTTCCGCACTATTAGCTTCTAGCCAGGGACCCCCTTTGCAAACCAACAATGTTACAAAATATGTAAGGAACTGGAAAGAAACATCAACTTTTTGAATGTTTTTTTTTTCTTAGCATTATTTACTTTTCAATAATTGTTACATATGTTTAGAATAAGGATACTATCAACAAACATGTTGATAATCATGGCCATTTTTTCTCGGTCTGTTTGCTGCCTCACATTTCTTTACTTTATTTGGCCAATTCTTAAGTTTTTTTGCAGCAGTGTCTTCCACATCTGGGCTGTTTGTCTGGTTCTTCAGTCTCTGTCCAAACCTGTTGTCAATTTTGCACGAGCTAGGCTAGTTTGAGGAGCAAATCACCTTGACAAATTCCGCAAACTGACATGTCAAACACACAACGCCATAAACAATGTTTTGACTGGCAGGCAATCATATGATATGTTATTATAGATTATATTTAATGATTAATAAATGTTAATTATATAATTTGATAATAATAATTAAAAGATAACTTGATTCTAGTACTTTTTTTTTCTTCTTACCTTTCTCCAATTTTCTGCGGGCCCTTTAGCGCCCCCTGGCACTCCCCACTTTAATAAAAGCCACTGGCCTACATTGTTTGGTGTGGCCACAAACATGCCACATATTTTTCTGCCACATAGTGTCTGAAAGAGGAAACCTCATCATAGAAATCTTACAAGATTAGATTTTGTTATATTCCTTTTTTTTAAAAAAAAAAACTGCACAGGTTTTTCCAGTATTCATATTGGTTTGGAGCTTTCAGTGTCTGTAATTTGAAAGTTGATTCCAGCCAATATCCTCGTGTTTCTCACATTAGGCCTCGCGGTCGGAACAGGTGGTGAGCTAAAAAGCATTATTAAGCTACTTTTCACTTGTTTGTGTTTCTGATTTTCTCCCTCCCTCCCTCCCTCCCTCTCTCTCGCTGCGCCTCTCTCCGTCTCCCCCCTCTCCCTCCCACTCCTCTATCCACACAGGACAGAAAATACATTAGAATTTTCCCTCAGCGCTCCTTTGCCGCCGAAGCATTTGTGTCTGTGTATTTTCCTTATTTCACTTTTCTCTTTCTTTTTTCCTCCTTTCTCTCTCTCTCCCTCTCTCCCTCTGTTTTTTTTTTTTTTTTTAAGACTCCAGTCACATCCGCAATCCCGCGGCCCTTTAAGGAGCTTTCACGCTTTTTGGTTTGCTTTAGATGTTTAATACCCCTTCTCTTTTGTGTCAGGGAGCTGGAGAGGCGTTAAGAAGCGCTGATAAACCCCACTTAGATCCCTTCCTGGCCCGTCACCCCGGCCTGCCGGGCCGCTTTAGCAGGGAACTGATCTGTGACGGCCTGCCACTCAAACTGAGCACTTCTGAAGGCTGACACAATGGAGTGAGCAACACACCAGAGGGCCCGGGGGGTGGGGGGTGGTAGGTGGGGAGGGAGGTGTGTGTGTGTGTGTGTGTGTGTGTGTGTAGAGGGAGACAGGAGGGAGGCAGAGGAGCAGTGAGGAGGAGGAGGCCAAGAGGTGCCCTCAAAGCAGAGGCTCCAGGAGGGGCCAGAGTGTATCTGCCTCCCAACTCTCCGCTCTCTTTATGCAATTTCCCCCTGCCGCCCCCCCTCCCCCTTCCCCTCCTCTACCTCTCGCCACTCGCGGCGCCGCGGCTACCGCTCGCACTTCTTAAACATGTTTTTCGAGGTTATCTAGTCTGCGGCGACGCTCGCGCACGCACGCGCACACTCTGTGGTCAGCCTAGCTTGAGATGAGAGGAATAAGGGGGGGTTGGGGGGGCAGAGGGGGAGGCAGGTGGGGGTCACGCTGCCGCCGCCGTGTGGAATAATGGGTCCAGCCAGAGGGGGCCGGCGGGGGCCGGCCGGGAGCCCCCCCGCCTCCCTGCGCCAGCCAGCGCCGGGGACGGTGATTGACAGGCGGAGGGTGAGGGTGAGGGAGGGAGGTAGGAAGGAGGGGGGGGGGGCATGTGGCCGCCGCCACAGCCATCACTTTCCCAGGGGGCCGTGGGTGGGCAGCGAAGCCCAAAATGTCAGCGCTGATATCTGTGCGGCTCGGGCTGGTATCGCCGCGCCGCAGCTGCCTGCCGTCCGCCGAGTCCACTCATTCACACGGGGACGCGGGCATATTGTACACACACACACACACACACACACACACACACACACACACACACACACACACACACACACACACTATTCTTCCTGTTGCCACCTTCTTCGCTCACTCACTCGCTTCTGCTCGCACGCGCGCGCACCCCCCACCCCCAAATTTTACCCTTTCTCCTCCTCCGCACGCTCGCATTGTGCCTCTGTCACTTCCACCTCAGCCGTTCAATCATCCAAGTGTTCCGCTGCTCTTTTTTTTTACTTCTTCTTCTTCTTCAAAAAAAGAAAAACCCGCCCCGCCCCCTTCCAAATAAGGTGTTCTCCTCCATCGCCTCGCCTCCGTCTGTCGTCGCCCTGCTCGGCGCGGGGCCGTTTACACACTGGCTTGTAGCTCCCCCCCCCCCACCCCCCCCACTTCGAGTCCACTTGCCCCGTGCACGTGCGCATGTATGTGTGTGACGGTGGGATGATGAATGCGCTGACAGCCGAGGGGTCAGTGTCGCAGACAGTATGGTCAATTGCCCCCCGTCTCCTGAGTCTGACCTTGAGCATCGCTCCCTAAAGGGTCTCAATCAGCCATTAAGGCCACACACACACACACACACACACACACACACATGCGCACAAACACACACATTCCCTGGTGTGTGTGACCCATTAGTAGCTGGCAGGGCCTGGTTTGACAGAGAGCGATTAGCTCCCTATCATGTGTATTGATCACTGTTGCTTGGCCGCTCCTTCACAGGAGGAGGCCGCAGGGGTTTTCACAGGGCAGCTCCCAGCACACACAAACACACAAACACACAAACACACGTCTTATCTCTGTTCGGAGGCGTGCTTCGTCTCTCACTCTATAAGCTACAACCATCTAAACTTCCTGAGAACGGAGAGATGTGTTCATGATGAGGAATCGAATGAGTTCAAGCAGATGATTTCATCTCTGTGCATGTTTAGTTTAACTTTGGGTTTTATTACTTGTCTTTCCTTCCTACATAAGGAGGACATTTAAGGAGCGCCCCCTTGAGGCTGCATTTTTTTTGCCGTGACCCTGACACCCAGTGTCTAGGACCAGGCCACTGAATATCATTTTGTTCGTAAACAAAATGAAAGCATCTGGGATTTACATCCACTCTGGTGCAAGCGGTATGTAAAAATACATTTTCATCACAGATGAGGTTTGATCTCATACGCATGGGTGAAGTGCAGATTATTTTAGCCGCAAAACACAATTTCATATTTTTTTTAATGCACTGAAGCACTGTATTCTTCTTTTCACATTATTTCAGTTAATAGAAGTAAATCTTAAATGATGGAATGTGAAAATGCTTTTGGCTGCACAACTCCCTCCTGCAGGTGTGTGTGTGCATATTTTGTGTCAGCATTTTGACATCTTCATATGTGAAGCGCTTTTTCATGTTTTGTGTTATCATATGTATTAAACACAATCTCAGTTTTAGTCATACAATCATAATTAAACGATTCAAAGTAACACCTGTTAACTATTAAACACCCCCCCACACACACACACACAAAGAAAGACGACATCTGCACAAAATGTGCATGTGTCTGCAATGTTTCCGCATCAGCCATGTTGTTTTGCAAACTGTAAACTTATATGAGAAGCGCCACTTGACCTATGACCTCCTGCTAAATTATTAGAACGCATCATGTCATAAATTAAACTGACAGACAGTTTTCATCTTAAATAGAAAAATATGGATTTTTTTTTCTTCCTCATAGAAATTTTGAGCCCTCAGCATCGAATAGTGAATGCTAATGCTTAGTATTAGTATCACTTAGCATCAACCAGTAGAATATTTAGCTGTTTTTCAACAGTCTACAAATGCCACTTTATTTTGATTGTAGTAACGCACGATTCATTTTCAGCTCAAGCACTTGCTCTTAGAGTCGAGTAATATTCTGAGCTTATCGTGATATGATGGCCTTTATTCTGATACAAAGCATATTTATGCGACCAGCCCTTTGACAAACATCAAGCTGGTAACATTCGCGCACATCCATTCAGCTTTCTGTCTCAGGCATCCGGCGTTTTTAGATTTTTTTTTTTTTTTTTTTTTTGATCGCGCGCGGCACGTTTAGCTCTGTCTTTGCCGTCGCAGGGCTAGTTTGGACCAGCTTGTTTTAATTGAGTCTAATTGAAGAACGTGAAGGGAATAAAGCAGCACCGCCTTTTAGGACATAAAAGCCCGCGGCCGACTGTCCGCAGCATTTATTTCCAACCTCTTCCACTGATTTAAGTGCGCGAGCACAATGGCGGGCTGACACTGATATGCGTGTGTGTGCGTGTGTGTGTGTGTGTGTGTGTGTGTGTGTGTGTGTGTGTGTGTGTGTGTGTGTGTGTGTGTGTGTGTGTGTGTGTGCCAGAGAGAGAGAGAGAGAGAGAGCGAGCGAGCGATCTGTTGTTTGATTTCGAGCACCAACCTTCACAAGGACCGGCCTCTTATCAGATCAAAGCTGCAGGCGGCGGCCTATAAAAGACACCGTGCGAGTGTGTGTTTGCGTGTGTGCGTGCGTGCACTGGAGGACAGGTGAGGTGGGGGTGTTTTCATTGCTTTTAACCCAGGACAATAGGACTGCAAAGGATGGAGCAAGCGAGCACTCTCTGAACTAATGAAGAGGAAACCTTTTACTCTCCTCCATAAAGACATCCAACTCTCCCCATGCCGGGGATTCTGCCTCTGTTTCAGCACACAACCAAATCATGTCTTTGTTCTATCCTGCCAGCTGTGCGTCGCGTCCATCCCCGCAAGTACGTCAAACTCGGTTAAAAAAAAGAGAGAGAGGAGAAGCTAAAATAAGACAGAAACAAATATCAGTTGCGTTTGTTTGTGTCTGTCTGATGCAGCCACACCTTTACTTAAAGAATAATAATAATAGCAATTTATTTATTTGATTTTCTAAAATTTGAAAGGTGTCCTAAAACTTTTTCCCTTTACTGTAAGAGCAGGTGTTTGAATACCAGACTTACTGAGTCCATCATGTCCATTCACGTTATTTAGTTCAGCATTGCTCAACTGGGTCGCAACCCAAAAGTTGGCTTGTGTAGCTGTTTTGATTGTGTCGCGGTTTTGTGGGCAGTTTTCTTTTCTTTTCTTTCTTTTTTTTTATATGTATCATGTAGAGAAATCGTCGCAAGTGACAACTCAGCATTTGAACACAAAAGCAGTATTTTCGCCATGTATAAAATTTAATGAACAAAGCCCATGTATAGATATATATATATATAGATAGATAGATTAGATTATTTTTTAACTCTTTGTGGCTAAATTCTATTAAAAAAAAACAAACAAAAAAACAAAACAAAAACCTTCATCCATATAAATGATGAACGTGCAATACCTAAATAGGTGCAAGAAAGTCCTTAACATGTAACTTTTGACAGATTTATGCCTGATTGACAGGCTGGCAAATAATAATAAAAAGTAAGTTTTTCACTGATTTCCCCTGTGTTTTGTTTTATCGGCCAAATTCGCCAAAACTTTTGCGCATTCCCGGTCGAATTATCAAGTCCAACTCTCAAAATCTGCAAAAATCTTTCGAAATGTTTCCTCCTACAGTTTTTTTTTTTTATTATTTTGTTCTGCTGACACCAAACTTGCTACACGGCACAGTCAGACTGTTCTTCACAAACAATCCAGCCAAATTTTAGAAATATTACAAAAAAGACAAAAACAATTGACTGCAGTGCATCAAACATTTTGCTGTTAAAAACGGCCTTGCCAAAAAAAAAATCTCAAATTTTCAAGAAAAATCTTGCAATCATTGTATGATATGCAAGGTGTTTTGTTTGTTTGTTTGTTTAAATATGATGAACTGCCTGTCCGCTGTGTTTTAGCAGAGGCCCTGCTCCAACACCTGGTAACAGCTGAAAAGTGGGGATGTGATGCGACCAGAACCCTGCGTGTTACATTTGATCTGAAAGAACTTCTTTGCCTAAATAGTTTGCTTTTATCATCCATCTATATTTTTGCATCCAACTTATTTATGATGTTACTTTAGAGGTGGTATACTCTCTCTTTAACAAGATTCTTGAAACATTCAGATACGTTTGCCTTTGGTCCATATTGATGTTGGAGCGTCACGCAGTTTCTCCTTATCCTGATGGGAGTATCCAACAGAAGATGGTTCACTGTGGTCTTAACTGGACTGGGCATAACCAGTGAATAGTCTCTAAGAGTGAGTGAGCCCAGAAAGCAGCGCTCCACATCGTTCCCCCAGCAGCAGCAGCAGCAGCAGCAGCCTGAAGGCAAACAGTCCAAATTCTGACCCTGTCATCCAAATATTGCAGCAGAAGTTGTGACCGCAGCTTTTTCCAATCTTCTGTCCTCTAGTTTTGGTGGGCCAGCGTGTCAGACACGCAGGGGTCTTGTAGATGTCTCGGCAGTAATAAGGTTGTTTGAGTTGCCTTTCTGTCTTCTCCAACCGACCGTTCCCCTTTGACCCCTGACATCAACAAGGCATTTCTTTCCAGAGATGGCAGTGTGTGAAAAATCCAGTAGATCAACAGAAATAGTCCTAGAAATAAAAATAGAAATAGAAATGGCCCGACTGGCACCAAATACCATTTCACTTAACCCCACCGACCCTCAGGTTTAAACTTCAGCAGGTTGTCTTCACCACGTTGAGAGTCTGCCGTTGATTTTGCCGTTGCAGCGCTTTTCTTCCACCCCCCCTCTCCTTACTTATAGGATAAGATAAATGAAAATTCTGAAAATTTTGACACAATGCCAAAAAGATTAATTGTGAATCAAGTTTTAAATTCCACCACAACTCTCCCCCTTTACTCCACTGGACAGAATTAAGGAATGCAACAGCACAAAGTTTGTTTGCAGAGATGAGTTCCCCTTCTCCCACTGTGGTCTCCTCTTAGTCATACGATGACAAAAGAAGTCATAAAATCAACTCCAAACATATTCAGAATCAGCATTAGTCATTTCCGACACACAGATGTTTTTTTTTTTGTTTCTTTTCAGATATTTGTAAAATTTCTGTTGCGCTTTAACGGAAACCTCCAAATTTCAATGAACACTTAAAAAAAAAAATCTTAGCCACTGTTTTAGTTCTTAATAGTTTTCAGTAATATGTTGTATGCACATCCAGTCTCCCTACAGTGTTGCTAAGGTAACAATTTTGAGCCAGTCAAGATGTGTGATATCGGTTTTGCAAGACACGAGGCGCCACATGAAGAACCTTCGACACGCTTGATAACCTTCAACTTAGCACCGTCTCTTTAGCGAGCAATACAAAATGTACCCTTTTTATTTTTTTTGTCACGTTCTATCTATCTGCCGGAAGGTTTTCAGAGCCTCTCACCTTGTTCATGTGTTGCAGTTCAGGCCATTTCAAGGTGTGAGTGCACCGTGACACCATCGCTGGGTCTCACACGTGCGGCAAACCGACTCTTTCACACGCGTCTCTCGTTGGGTCTATGTGAGACGAGCGAGGATCAAGACATTAAAAGACCTTGCGTATGTTGCTTTGTAAATGTGTCTGTTTAAGTTTTCACGTGTAAAATTACTTTCAATGGCATAATAATTGGAAATGACCATTAGCTCAGGCAACATTTAAAAGGTTCAACTTTGGAGTTCAGTAGCTTTCACCTTATGTGTGTTTGACAGGCGGAAACGTGCTATCATGCCCTTACTATTTGGGAAACTTGGCATGTTTACCTTGTCTCAGTCAGGCTCTAACAGCTTTTATAATAAGAAGAATAATGATAATAATAATAAAAAGTTCCAGTATGATACTAAGATGACTGCTTTGGTATTATTCTGTTACAAACCTATACAACTTATACTTATAGAGTACACCTTTATGAAATATGCTTGAGCACTATATGCATATCTATAAATCCAGCTTATACGTATGTACATATCTGTTGTCTGCCAAGCCACAACAGAACCGTCTGACGAGGATAAGCGGCAATGTTACATATACATATATATATATATATATATATATATATATATATATATATATATATATATATATATATATATATATATATATATATATATATATATATATATATATATATATATATATATATATATATATATATATATATATATATATATATATATATATATATATATATATATATATATATATATATATATATATATCTATATATATATATATATATATACATATATATATATATATATAATATAAATATATATATATATATTTTGTCCACAAGTCTACACAATATGAAAGCTGACACAAAAATGTAAGCACTGAATGGAGATTTATTTGTCGCAGTGCTTACTGGAAAATTAAATCAATCAAATGTTGGCACGTAGTCAATGAGACACAGAAATGAGAGTCACTATTTCAACAAAGCTTTATCATATTAATTACCATATCAATTAGCATGTTTTATCTTGTTTGTTTTAGTGTGTTGGCGACATGTTAATTAGCAAGCTTAGGCCTGCACATGCAGATTGTTAAAAAAAAAAAAAAAAGTATGCCACTAATCTAAGCTTATTACGTCTTCCTGTCTCAGTAGTATTTGCAGGTAGAGAACCCAGTGATACTGTGCAGAGTATTAGTTAAGATCTTATTGTACTCTACTACACTAAAAAAGAAAATATTGCGGAAGATCGTCCGTCTAAAAATGCATTGCTGCAAGTAATTAAGGCATTTCCTGAATATTCCTGAATAGGATTTTGCAGATGGGGTTATAAAATATTGAATATTTTCAGTCGAAAATCCTCAGTTTTGCCTTAAGACAGTGCTGAATGACTAATGATACATTACTGTTACTGCAGAGGGTTAGAATATGAACAAGAGCAGTCTTTTCTATGCTATGTAGACTTTTCTTTATGAGTAAGGATTAAATAATCATATTATACATGGCTGTTGATAACTTTTAAAGATTAACTTGTGGTTTTATTATCACTATAATGATAATATGGTGATAATATAGTGGACCGAGCTGTCCCGTACCGAGATGACACCAAGCGGATCAGTGGAAACATGCACGCCTGGTTGCACCAGTGCTATTCTGGGTTAGTTACCTTTCGGTTGGCTCAAACCAGCAAGCCGCCGCGTGATTGGCTGTTTGCGCAAGGTTCTTGAAGGGGTGTGTCAAGTGGCCAGTATTTTGCATGTTTTGCGCATTGTTTTTGTTTTGGTGCATCTTGGAAACTAGGTCAGCATAAATTGCACCACGACAATTTACTAACACCATCTTATATATTGGCGTCATTATGTAACACAGACAGTGTTGTAGGGGAGTGGATTTTTTTTTATATACCAGTCTTAACGTGCGCGTGAGTGACAGAGCTGAGCAGTGGGTGATGGAGTGAAAGTGTGAGGAGGGATGGAGGGAGAGAGAGCGGCTGTTATGGTGGCGCGCCCTGCGTGGAGAGGCAGGCGCAGGCCTTGATGAGCCGATAGCACGTCGACAGACAGCGGGCCCGGCTGTGTCACCGTAATGGGATGCTAATGCTATGCTAATGGCATGGAAATCCGCGAGCGGTATTCCACCTCACTGGAGAGGAGGCAGAATCAGGGAGGCCTTTCGCCGATGGTTGGAGACCGGGGAGTCCCCAAAATCAAAAAGCGACAAAATAAAACACGGAGACACGCGCACGCACACACACACACACACACACACACACTCACACAGGGTGGGTCTTTTCTGCTTACGGCACATGAGTCTCCAACTGACTGGCAGCCAACAGAGAATAAGAGTGACCAGTCCCTCCACCACCTCCACTGACCCTCTGTGGGTATAACAGTGCACGTGTGTGTTTGTGTGTGTTTGTGTGTGTGTGTTTTCAGTAGGTCCTCTGTCTGGATGCCGCTGTCTCTCTAGCCCTCAGTCCCAAATGTCCTCATGGTGAAGGATGTTCCTCTGACAGGCACGAGTCAGGCAGCCTTTCATGTGTGACTGGAGAGAGAGCGAGAGAGACGGAAGATGGAGGGAGGCAGGCAGATTACGGAGAGAGAGAGAGGGAGGGAGAGGAGGTGAGGGAGGCTGACCGTGTTGAACTGAGACAGATGTCGGGGATTGATGAGGCTCGGAGCGATGCTGACACACAAGCTGAACCGCAACCAGACGAGCTCATCCCTTCTTGTTCACTTTGTTTTTTTCGCCAGCGAGTGTTTTTGGGGGGGAGAGCAATAAAAGCGGCGGCCCTTGTTTTTTTTTTGTTTTTTTTTGTGTGTGAGCGTACCAGAAAAGAACTCATGTGAATAGTATGCATTTTGAATTTAGATGGATTTTTCCCCTTCTTTTCACAGTCAGGATTAGAATAAAACTTCCGACTTCCTCCTAAAACCTTGAATGAAGCTCTCCAGCAGAGTGATGGTTGCTTTAAAAACGTCCTAATCCCCGCCGTTCTGCTGCTTATCTGTCCAGTCTCGTCACATGTTGTCATATATATATATATATATATATATATATATATATATATATATATATATATATATATACATTTTTTTTTTGCAGAGAACTAGACTAAGCGATTAAAACTTGTGATAATTAATTCCTACAGGGTCTCATGACTAATTGACTTCAAGTGAAAATGGCGCGTTCTCTTTGGACAGAGGAGGAAACAGAATATTTTTTACTAGTAATAAAAGAGAAAAATACAACAATCATTCTTCACAGCAAACAAATGTAAACAAAAAAAGCAAAGGCAATTCTTACAATTACAGCTTATGCGCTTCACACCATTCAATGGAAACACCTGCAAATCGCAATTGTACTTTGTCAAAATTTTGGAAATATCGCTTTTATTTTGCGAAAAACAATCACGGCTGCAGAGTGTCAAACTCTAAAATGAGAAAGCCTACTTTGGAATCGCAGGGCTTTCTTGTTAAGGGGCGGCAACTTTCAAAGACCTCTCCTCTACTATAATACATGAGATGTTTTATTGAAACCACAGACGCGGTGATATTTGTTCACAACATAAGCACAATACATCGGTGGCGATGGCAGAAATTGCATCTTGGGGGTGGGGGGGGGGGGCAGTTACAAATTGGACGGGTCGTCTTTTCCCAGAGGAAGGACTACAAAAAAGTGACATAACCTAAAAGAGAAACACGGAGCACCACAACATAACACAACACAACGCTTGTGACACTGCATACAAAGATATAAACAACAAAACACTGCCCATGCAACATTTTCAATCAACGGAGCTCAGTAAAGGCTGCACACAACAGTATCAACAAAAAACCTTTTCATCCTATTTAATGTAAAATATATTTGCTCTGTATTTTCCTCTACGGTGCACGTGGACTCTGTGGTGTGCCGTCGTCCTCGACTCTCGCTCTTTCTGCAAAACACATCAAGGAACTTTGTTAAACTTGTGTTTTAGTCCTGCGACTCAGTGTCAGTTAAGTGTAGCTCCAAGTGTTATTCCAATTTAAAGTCAGCTGTGCCTGGATAGAGTGCAACAACACTCAACCATGGCGTGATGGGAGCGGAACATTTAGGGGTCAGAAAGAATTGTGACTTGCAGAAAGAAATGATTTCACTTGACCTGCTCCTTAAAGAGGAAGTTGAGGGTGGGAATAAAACTTTTAATCAAGAGTAGATGGGATCATGTTCTATCAACAGGCAGTTCAGTGGTCTGTGATTAATACCAGTGACCAAGGGCTATCTTTGAACAAATCTGTCCTCTTAGATCTGAAGTAAGAGGGCTGAAAATATTTTTTTTTTTTCTAAGGTCAAATATGTAAAATGCTGACACAATCTGCTATTTGGAATTTGTTCTTTTGTTACGTCACTGGTCGAGCTGATTATCATAGAAATGCCTCTGCAGACTTTTTTTTTTTTTCGTAATTTAGGTGAGGCATCACTTAATGAAAGCTAATAGCTACCTCCCCCACTAGTTAGCAAGTCGCTAGAAGAAGACGGAGAAGAAGAAGAGAATTTGCATAATTACAGCAACCACACAGTGCAAAAGAAGGAAAAGTATATTAATAAAAAGACAAATAAAGAGACAAAATAAAAATATTAATAGACTAAGAAAAGAAAAAAACAAGATATTTACATTATATTGACAGATTATTTTACAAGTTATATACATAATATTGACACATAAATAATCATTTTTTTTGCACGTTTATGAAAGTGACAGTTTATGAAAGTAGTGAGCATTCAAGAAAGATACTGAAAGATACGAAGAGAAAGATACTGAAAAGAGTCCTGTTGATACGGATGGGTTGGGGGCGGGTGGGTCGGGGATGGGGGGGTTGTGAAGGTTGCAGGCTCGTTGCAGTAACCACTCCATGAAAAAATAACACTTGACAGAATAATTTAGATCACCGCAGATGATAAAACCTTTTGTACGGCATTACCAAGTACCCCGCTTCTCTCTCTCTCTCTCTCTCACACACACACACACACACACACGGTGTGTACGGCAGGACTCAGCCAATCGGCGCGGCGGACGCTCTTGATTGACGTGCGAGGGTGTTCGCTGACAAGAGCCAGGAGGAGGTGGAGGAGGGGCTGAGGGTGGCGGTGGGGGTGTTGGCGAATCACCACGGCAACCGGCAACAGATTGACTGACACCTCAGCTCTCGGGGCAAGATGGAGGAGTGAGAGTCTGGGGTGGGAGGCTGGGGGAGGAGCAGCAGGGTGAGGAAGGAAGCGAATGCGGCGGCGGCGGCGTGTTAAATGGTCGTCTCCTACAATCTCTCTTTTTTTTATTTTTTCCAACTTAGGTTGCACAAGGAGACGCGGCCTAGTGTCACAAATAGCCCCAAAGACAAACGGGTTGCACAATGCGGCTAAATATAGCCGACCCGGGTTACGTAAACGGCACAGAAGCTTTTGATCGGCGCCATCTCAACACTCGGATCAGACACTTTTTAACCACTTTTTGTTTTTCCTCCCTCCCGCCTCTCCCCCCTTCTTTCCCTTCTCGTTCTGCTGTGTTGTGTTAAATCAGCCTCTGGTGAGTGCCGATATTGATCGGGGTCGGAGAGGTTGGGGGGGGGTCAGCAATCTGCTCGGGGTTGGTCGTCTGCCAGGACCAAACATGAGCGAGCGTCCTCGCCGTCGGTGCGTGTCTGTGGTGGCAGCATGCGCGTGTGGATGTAAGCAAGGCAGATGAAAATGTCTGTCCGGAGCCGGTGCGTATATTGTGCGCAAGCGCTGCACACAAACACACACACACACACACACACACACACAAAGTCTGAGTCCAGCTGCTCCAGAAAAGCTTCTTCAAAGCTGCTGAAATCCATCCATACAGCATCCTGGCTGCGCTTACACTGGATGATGCCTGTGTGTGTGTGTGTGTTTGGGCCTTACTGTTTGTTTACGACACAGAGAGGTAGACAGCGTCCACGTGTTTGTGCACCACAGCTGAAGGGAAGCTAAGATAAAGGCAGGGAAGACATACATTTCCTGTTATCGCCCTGCACGCGGCTCTTATACGAAGCGTTACTGTGGATTTGTTCAGCATCCTATTGTGTTGCGTTAACTTTTTTCATGCATTTCTCTATTTCTCTGTGTGTGTGTGTGTGTGTGTGTGTGCGTGCGCGTGCGCGTTCGTCCTTGTGAGAGTTCACGTACGCATGTTAGAGAGCCAGCGCCTCAGAAGACCATCAGGAATTTTCTGCAAGTGTGTGAGCGTAAGAGAGAAAGATGGAGAGTAAATACAGAGTCAAAGGCGTGCGTGTGTGTGCGCATGTGCGTGCGTGCGTGTGTGTTTTATGCATGTAGGCTCTCGGCTCAGTCGCATCCAGATTTCCTTCACCGGGTCTCAAAGCGAGGTGCTGTATGCGAGCAGGCTGCCTTTCTTTTGGGATTAAAAAGCATCAATTTTTCTCCCATTACGTATCTCGCCTGCTACCTCTCATCCCGGCTCGTGTTGCGTAAAGAGGCAGTTTGGAATTCAGCAGTTCATCTCCGAGCTTCACCCCTTCTCCTTGTGTATAACCGTGCAGTGCAAACTCAGTTACGTCATGCGTTGCCTAAATTTCTTTTGTAATCTCCTCCAACTGAGGCGTCCTTGCCAGAGGCGACCTGTTCGCTGCGTCAGTCTACAAAGGAGGCGTGAGCAGCACGTGTGTTTCATGAAGCTCCTTTCCTTTTTTGCTTTTTGTTTGTTTCTTTTTTTTTTTTCAAGGCAACAGCAAAATCAGTTTGCAGTCACATAATAACCAGTTAAATTTTCTTTTTCTGTATTTCTCATTTCTCTTATTGTTTGTTGAAATCCGAAATCCTGCGAGTCCATCTTGCCGAGCTCCCCGTCTTAAACCGCTTTCAGTTGGTTATAGATGGAAACAAACAATCCTGTTTACAGTTGGGACCAAAGCAGGAAGTGACTAAAGCAAGCGGGTCTAAGAAGAAAATTAAAAATAAAAAAAAACACAGAAGAAGATCAAACTACTGCTGAAGAGACCAGCACGGATGCTGCAACTAGAGTCTTTTTTTCACCCAGAAGCAGCTGGGCGTTTACTAGTACAAGAAAGAATGGCCTTCATTGGCGGAAAGCTTTTTTTTTTTGTTTTATTTTTTCCTCTTCTATTCCCAACTGGCTCTAACAAGACTTTTAAGAATGTGCCATCAGTGCACCACAAAAGCCATCCACACATCAGTAAAGAGAGTAACATTTTTTCCCCAGTAGCCATCCAATCAGATTTTTTCCCCCGGCTATCGGCGCAGGTGGAGGGCCGCAATTCCGACCGGTTTGGCGAGCGTTCCGTCCAGCGTATCAGTTTTCCGTGCGCTGCCGAGCCCCCTCTGCCCCCCCGTCCTTCAGCCGAGAACACCTTTGCGGTGGGCGGAGGTCAAGTGTCTCAACTCCAAAATAAAAGCAAAACATAAAGCTCCTCCATCGTGATTTTAGAACGTACGTGAGGAAAAACAACACGACGTGTGTGTTTGTGTGCGCGTGCACGCCGGCCCCTCTTCACGCCGCTTCTCCTCTCGATCGTGGTGGCAAAACAGAGTTGCAGCCTCTTGAAACTCTTAATTTGTGCGTCCAAATTGGTTGTTGGTGCGTGTGCGTGTGTGTGTGTGTGTGTGTGTGCGCGCGCGCGCGTGGATATTTAAGTATATGGTCAAGTGTTTTTGTGTTGCTGCATTTTAATGAAGGCGTTAGTGTTTTTCAAGTGAATGCCGCGGTGTTTGCCTCTTTTTAGGGAAACACTCACGGGAGTTGTGTTGATGGCCCCGCATCAGCTCGTTGCGAGCGTGTCCGTTGTAGTGCGAGCATGTGTGTGTGTGTGTGTGTGTGTGTGCGTGCGTGTGTGTTGCGCGTCTGTGGGTGGATCTATGGCCTGAGGTTGCGAGGATGAAAGCGGCGCCTTTGTGACTTTCTCGTGAACTCTGCGGGCTCCTCGCAGGGCGTAGACGCGCACAAACACACACACAGACGCAGGAATACGCGCGCGCTATCTCGCGCAAACACAACCCCGGCAGCGCACGGCAAACATTCCCATTCACTCGCGCACGAGCCAAGACTCTACGCCGAGCAAACTCGCAGACGGCACTGTACATACAACCACAGGTAAACATTGGGAAAAGCGATAATAAACATTCCCCCACCGACTGTCATCCCTTCACCATCCAAACAATGCACTGCCGGGCGATTTCTTTGAAAGAGGCGGCGGCTAAAATAAAATGTAGGCGATTGTGTTGGGGAGTAATGCGCGCTTGCGGTGCTTATGAATACTAAACGCCGTCTGTCTGCGGTTCCCCTGCAACATGCAAAGGGAGACGGGCTTTTGAAATTCACGCAATGTATGACTAAAGACAAAGCGGCGCACTTGATTGGAGTGTCAGCGTTATAGTGATTCAACAGATGATATGACAAACTGCTACAGCGTTGTCGCCTTTTTAAGGCAAACATGTACCCGCGGAAGTAAGTGATAACTCATAATCAACGTGGGCTTCAAGCGTCGACGTCTTTCATTGTTTTGACAAGACAGGAGCGCATATGTTGTTGTTAAGGCAGCAAATTATCATATGTTGTTGTGCAATACCACATAATGGCCATCCCTGACCTTTGAACCCTGACATCAACGAGGGGTTTTCCTCCACGCGACTGCCACTCGCTGGATACTTTGCGTTCATGTGCTCGACCAACAGCCAAGCCACATTCAAAGTCACTCAAATGCAAAAGAAAAGCGCTGGGGGTCCTTGGGACGCAATTGATGGGATTCGGTCACACAGTATTACCATAATAACAAAGTAATCACTCTGACATTGTGTTGATGTGTGGCTGTCTTTTTGTGTTTAGATCCTGGACTGGGACGGCAACACTGTCGGACACGGAGGAGCGCTCGTCACTGGATTCCGCTAACGATGGTGAGTCT